>OY294028.1:65835645-68335645 GCA_958510845.1 Cantharis nigra
TTTTTTCATATACAGTAAAAATATACAGGTTACTGAATGAGTTAGCCGAACATAGGAAATTAACATGTAAAAACTTATTTATGCAAATTCCTGACTCCCTAATTATTTTAGAGAAAAAATGAAAGACACAAAAATAATGCAGAAATAAAAACTACGAATGATAATAGCATTATATTTCATCTAACTTTTACTTACAAGGTCAAAAAATGCTTTCGAAATTGTTAAAATTTTCGTTTATCGCACTGGCCATGTAATAAATTCAATTTAATTTCTATTTTCAAATATCATTATTTATAATTATTAGTTCTTGAAAATACATTAAATATGAATGTCAATAACGAGCTAAAGGGTACTAATAAATCTTATTATATGGATTTCGCAATCCTATACAATTAAATAAAAAAATTATTAATGATTGAAAGTGCTTACTGTTAATAATAAATAATAATTTTTTCATAATATTGCATTTCATTGCATAGTATTTTTAATAAAATACTCTCATCCCATTTTGGGATAGCTTAATCACAATTAGGTTCGCCTTCATTATTTTTTTATTTGCTCGGTTAAACATTTTCAAAAAATTCTTTATTTTTATTCATTTTGGAATCAAGTTTCAACAATTTTGAAAGCATTTTTTGACCTTGTAGTTACAAGTTTGATGAAATGTAATGGTATTATCATTCGTAGTTTTTATTTCTGCATTATTTTTGTATCATTTTTTTTCTAAAATACTTAGGGAAGCAGGAATTTGCATAAGTAAGTTTTTACATTTAATTTCCTATGTTTGGCTAACTCATTCAGCACCCGGTATATATATCTATATAATATTTATATTATAGCTCGTGCAAAGTAGAAATAGAATCGAAAATCATCGTTTTTCAACAATAACTTTCTTAATTTTCGAGATACAGCAAAAATTGTAATATACAAATTTAAAGAACTAATAAAATTCTTTAAGTTTGTATATTGCAAGTTTTGCCGTATTTTAAAATTCAAGAAAGTTATAGCAGAAAAACGACGATTGTCGGTTATATTTCTACTTGGCACGACCTCTAATATAAACATTTTCCATTAACAGGACAGAATGGCTTAAATGACCTTTGTTCTTATTCAAGCAGTTGTGTTTGAAGGTAGATTCTGAGCTTTTTTTTTCGGGCCACTAGTCAATCGGTCCTGATTTTGCAAGTAATTATATTTTAAAACAACGGTACTAAAAATGCTTATTCTTTCGTTGAATTGATAAGAACTTTTGAGATTGTTTTTATTTTAAATATTTGTCACAAAAAAATTAAGCAGAATTTCCTTTATTGGCAAACATTGCATCGACTGCTTATTAAGTTCTAATGCATTTTGTTTCTGCACCTTTAAAATATTAGAAGTGGAATTCGTAAAACATATTATATTAAAATAAATTATTGAAAGCAATGTCGTATTTACGAAAATTTATACATTGGAAACTATAAAATTATGAAATATTGGAGAAGTTATGGAAATATTGAAAAAAATTTGATAGTTTATAAAATATATTGCGGTGTTCTTTAATACAACTTTAATGCAACTTAACCAAACCAAATGCAGATGTCATTAGTTGTCAAGTCAAATAATTATGTCGTGATTTAAATGTCAAAGAAATTTAATTTAATAAATTATGACAACGTCAAATTTACGATGTACAGTTTTGAGGTTAAATAGAACAATTGAAGGTTAGGAAAACCATGTGGCTAGTAATCATGTAGTGAGGTATATTTGCGATGCGCCCTGGTATTCAAACAAGAAAAAAAAGAATCTTAGCAAGAGTAACGCGTTGTAAATAAAAATATGTGAATCTGAAAAAAACATTTGAATTGCTTGGAAACGGCTGAAAAAACAATTCGAAAATATTTAGTTAATCCTTGGACGAGGTCCGAGAAGGTTGATCTCTGGATACGTTCCGAGGTAGTTCAATTTTGGACAAAGGTCCAACATATTGGAACACGGACTTGAGTCCAATCAAGTTGTTAAGTGGTGGTTCCAAGAATCCGGAACCATTCACTAAGTGCATAAATTTCATTTCGGCAAATCAAGAACAAATTTCATTTAAAAAGATCAGGTGCTACGATAATTTCGAAGAATAATTTTGGAACGTGGAAAAATTTGGAGAATATTTGGACGTACCTCCATTTCACGTGGTGGCGAGTGACCAGATAACCACAAACCATTTAAAGGAAACGGAAGGAAGAATTGATGCTGTTAGGTTTGCATAAACTGAATTTTTAAAGTACGGTTGCGGAACATTGAGAATTTTACGGAAAGTTTAGATACGGGACGAGCGAATTGCTAGGCGGAAATATCAAATCACAATCTTTGTAATTCTTTTGTTTATTTAACCAAAAATAAATTTAAAATTCATTTCAAATTTAAGTTTCTTTGAAAATTATTATTTAAAAAAAAATTGATCATTATTTTTTTCGTTCAACACTGAGATGCAGAGGTTCGTTAAGTTATGCATTCATTGCATCATAAAGAAAGTAAGTATGGACTCTTAACAGTCTTCCACTGTTAACAGTGCAATATATTGATATCTTTGTAAGTAATGTTTACTAAGGAAATATAAGTTTTATAAAAAATGTATTAATATGTACCTTCTACGAAATTCTTCATTGTGACACTATTTGATCATGTCATCATTCCGATACATAGTAAGTAGGAGGGAATCAGAAAAACTTGATTTGTAGATCTGTAACAAACATTAAATCATAATATAGTTTATTGAAATAAAACAAATTGTTTATTTTTTGTACGATAGACATTAAAAGTGATAGCGACTTTAATTCAAGTGTAGGTAGTACAGAAAATTAAAAATTCAGTAGTAGGTATGGACTCTACATGGTATGTTAAAAATAGCTATTTCTAACATTGATCGCTGGTACACATAAAATCTTTAAAAAATTTAAATAAATAATTTTTTTTAATTTAAATTTCCAGTGTAAAAATAGGTTTCTTCTATACACACAAACATATTATTTGATGTGTAACTAAGTTATAAAATATATCTAAATTTATTGCGGAGAAATAATCAAACATTTCAGCAACTGGAATTCCAATAGTTTATTTTTGTCAAATTAATTAATTATAGAACGTTTTATGCAATTTTAGCTAGCTAAAGGGTTGTTAATTGTATACTGTATTTTATATTTTTTATTTAATCACACAAATTCAACTACACTGATACTATTGAAATAGTTTCAAAAAAGATATACCAGTTTATAATGGAATAACAGCCATCAGAATCAATTTAACATTTTTTTATCAGAATGTAATTAACCAATTTACAAAAATAAATATTTAAAAATTGTGTGGTAGGTGTAGAAAGTTTTTTATACAATTTATTTGAAATAAAAAATTGTGATTTCTATAAAGGGTCGTACTAATTAATTTTGTGGTGAATGTGCTAGATACTATGAATACTAAACATGAATAATGTTAAAATGAATGCAGTGTATTTTAAAATAATAATTGTGTTTTGACCATAGCCTAGGTAGAAATGCTTTTTCATATTATACCTATTGAAAATATTTACATAACTTAAACGTAAACGAATATCTCATTGTAGGATACATAATATATTATAAATTTATAAATTTTAAATGAAAACCATTTTATCTAAACGAATAATCAAATGCCAATACGAAATATTAAAGATATGAATAACAAAAATTCATTTTCAAAAATCTTTAAAATTATTTTAATTATTGATTATACATTTTAAAGTTTATTTTATTAGACCCTGCATAGTTGTTTCAGGGAGAAACTTAAGCGATGTGTGAGGTAATAATAAAAATAGAATCAGATTCTTTAAATATTATATTTACATATTTTTTTCGCACAATTCGTAAAAGTTTGTTCAAATATTTCAACAATACATGAAGTGTTCAAGGATTTCATTGTTTGTTCTAAATTGAAGTAAGTGATGATAAATGCATAAAAGTTTTGATACTAAACATTAAAAATGTACAATTTTTTAAAAAATTGTTTGATACTATGAAATTAAACAGTTATCACTTTCGATGACATGTAGAAGTAGGTACAATAAAACTATACGGCAACTAAGATTTATAATAATTTATTTGAAGTTCTGCTCTGTGAATATTATAATATGTATACGTATGTAATATGAATGTAGAAACTTGGTCTCCAAGGAATATCTACTTGAACAACTCGGAAATTTACTAATTCATATTGATATAAATGGACCTTGGTTTGGACCTTTATATTTTCAGCATTCTAGTGGCCAATTTTCATGTCTTAAACAACGAGGACAGAATTTGCCTAGAGAGTTAATAAAAATAACATTAAGTAATAACCATTAGCAGTTAAAGTACAATAAAATAAATTACATTAATTTTTATTGTTAGTAGTCGATCTCCCAATAAGTATCTATAGTTTGATATTATTAACTTATCGAATTATAAGAGAAAAAAACTGGAACATTAAAACTTTTCAAGTAGATAATCAAAGAAAGTTTTCATGTCAAACCTTAAGGTACCTAGATATCTATATCAGAGTAAACAAGTAATTTAACTAATTCTTATCAAAATTTTATAAATAATAAAAGTATTGAAGTGGGATCTAATATTATCCTTTAGAATTTAATTTGCAGCTCAAGTTTAGTTCAATAGATAGAATAATAATTATTATGGTACGGCGGCGATGATAAAATATCACACATTTCCATTTATTTCAATATTGACTAGTTTTCATATAGTACCTACTTGCACAATAATTGATAAGTCAATATGTTTTATGACTTAGGATTAGATATACAAATAATATGGCATAACTAGACCTACATTCTAATTTTTATTGATACAAAACTAGATATAAATAAATGGTTCCGTACTTCCATACACCAAAATAATATCACATAATTTTGTATCAGAGGTCAAAAATTAGATCAAACAATATCTACTTTTTCACATTATTGTAATTATTCACATTTTTACATAGTACATATTGCTGTATTTTTAAACATATCGTAGCCGTTAAAATTATTAAATTTTAACAAGATTTCTATATAAACAGTGTTTTTAACTAATGATAAAATTGGAAATATAAATTATTGAAGAGAAAGAATTGTAAAAGTAGGAATTGAAATTAAAGAAAATATATTTTTTTACCGGGATGGAAGTTAAAATTAATTAAAATTTAGAAAAACAATTAACTATGACGTGATTCAATCTTATTTATATTGTTGTAGAGCTGAGGGTAACAAAGCAGATCCTGCTTTGTTGTTGCGTTTACTTTAAAAGACCAATGACATAGAGAGTTATCTTACGAACCCAAGTAAGTGCATTCGAGTGTTTATTTATATTAAGGTACAGTGTCCAGTTAAGTTCTCTGAATTTATTTGTAGATTAACTTTGGACAACTTCTAAATATTTTTGTTTTGGCGTAGTAAAATACACCAATTTATAATTATTTTAAATTCTGCTTAAAGAACAAGATGACATTCTTTCATAATTAAACCAATATTGTTTTTGGAACCACCCAAACATGTATGTACATATAAATAGCCATTAAAAGCGGCAGTCGAGAAAAATAAGTCAATAAAAAATATGGGAATGAGATTAGTGAGAAAACCCATATGACAGAAGAGCTATTCGTTGCTTCTTTAGAACTTTTATTCAAACATAATTTTTTCAGATTTCGGGATATACTACCTTATCAGCAAGACTCGAGAGGTGCGATGTAGACCCAGCTCCATCAGGTTTGGCAGAAATATTCTTGATCGAGCTACTAGGAGTTTTGTTTGGAAAACGTCCTATTCGATGTTTCGCTTCTGTTGGCGATATTATAACAGCAGTCCCAGAGGGAAAAAAACAATAATACTTTTATATACATAGGTATACCTAATGATAACATAGACAATATTACTTTCACTATGAATGGCTTCATTTCCCTTCCTTGATTTGTGTCTCATTAGAAGTGATGATAATCATATTAATATGGTCAAAATATTGTAAAAGTTTAATTTTTTATATGTTCGAAAAATCAATAACTGGAAAAGTTATTGTTTAATATGAATTTAATTTGATGAATTAGTTTGCGATATGTTAATTCATGTGTTTTGAATTTTGGATTATCAACATCAGGCAAATTTGGTTCGTTTATAACAAAACTAATCCGAATGCTAAGAAAAAACTAATTCATCACAATTTTAGCAGGTTTTTAAACTTTAATTTAAAGAGAAAATAACAGAAAATTTTGCGCATTGAAACTGGATTAAATTGTCGG
Organism: Cantharis nigra; assembly: GCA_958510845.1. Lineage (NCBI taxonomy): Eukaryota > Metazoa > Arthropoda > Insecta > Coleoptera > Cantharidae > Cantharis > Cantharis nigra. The sequence continues at coordinate 65,841,919 of OY294028.1, forward strand.
ATTAATATCATCTGCTGTAAGGCACAATTTTAGAAATATTAGGAAAAATGGGGAAAAATGGATGTAATCTTTTATATTATTGCGCATTCTACAAGATTTTCTCACTTTCTTTTACTTGCTACATTTTTATATTTTCTTTAACTTTGTCTTTCAATATTCTCACACTTTAAATTAGATTGAAGATATTTGCACACTGAGTGAAAACTTTTTATTTATTGAAAAATGTATATTTTTATAATCTTTTTTTAATTTTAAGTTTGCCCTCTCAGAAGTTCTACGATCGACCATGTAAGCTGCTTATAATATTTCTTACAAAACACACAAAATATTATATATGAAAATGATCGGTTACGTTTGCAAGTCTTGTAAACATAAACATAAAAGTGGAAAGAAAATAATTACGAGTATAAATCGTAAAATTTATATAGGTAACTAAACCGTTGAATTTATTTTAATATTTTAAAATACATTATAAAAAGTTATAACGAAAATTTTACTGCGATTTAGCAATTTCGAAATTATAATTAAGAAATTAATTATTATTAGTTTATGTTGGGCATACTTTCAAGTTTTCCACTTTGTCTTTTCTTTAATAATGGTAACAATTTTCAAAGCTTTGTTTTAATTAAGGATCTTGCAAAATTAATATTATTTAATAAATATTTATTATAATAATTATAATTTACAGTTGATTTTATAAAAATAAACATTAAAAGAATAAAAACGAAAGGCAACGTGTAATATTTGCCTAAAATTTAACAGAAATGTACCTTGGAACTTAACAAATATTTCAAAATTAAACTAAAACGACAAATAAATAAAAATTGTTATCTTTAGTAACAATAATTTTTCTTTATTATTATACCGGGTGCTGAATGAGTTAGGGTCAATCCCACCAGACAAAAAAAATCGAGTTTTAGACAAAACTTGTTATATTACCTAGGTAACACATGCTAAATTTGTTATTTTAATCTAAGTTTTGTCAAAAACTCGATATTTTTTGTCTGGTGGGATTGGCCCTTAGCCGAACAGGAAATTAACACGTAAAAACTTATTTATGCAAATTCCTGCTTCCCTAATTATTTTAGAAAAAAAATGAACGACACAAAAATAATGCAGAAATAAAAACTACGAATGATAATAGCATTAGATTTCATCTAACTTATACTTAAAAGGTCAAAAAATGCTTTCAAAATTGTTAAAATTGTCATTAATCGCACTGGCCATGGTAATTCTCCATTAGTTTCCATGGTAATTATATTTGAAATTAGAAATTAAATTGAATTTATTACATGGCCAGTGCAATAAATGAAAATTTTAACAATTTCGAAAGCAATTTATGACCTTTTAAATAAAAGCTAGATGAAATCTAATGGTGTTATCATTCGTAGTTTATATTTCTGCATTATTTTTGTGTCTTTCATTTTTTCTCTAAAATAATTAGGAAAGCAGGAATTTGCATAAATAAGTTTTACATATTAATTTCCTATGTTTGGCTAACTCATTCAGCACCCGGTATAAAACTGTTTAGAATTAGGAAAAACATAAATAAGTAGAGTAACTCCATTTATTTATTATCATAAAGAGAAGTGAATTGGATAAATCAGCAGTAAAACATCTCAAAAATATATTTTTAAATTTCCGATTGAAATTAGAAGTTAAAATGCACTTATTTATACATATAAGGTACACGCAAGTGAAGCATCCGTGGTGAGGGAAAATTATTTACTTTGTGGCAATCGTCACCAGATGTATCAAACAAAATTTTGTATCTGTACTGTAGCAATCAGTCTACACAAAAAGCTGCCCACTAAGAAAGGAACCTTACTAGAATTTTTATTGATTATGTTAAGTTAAATAAATGCTGCATACTATTATGTATGTGTGTTAAGTTGATTGGCAATTAAAAACTAAAAGTATTTATATAATCATGACCATTTTTAAATTTTATTATAAAAAGATATTAAAAAATATTCATTTTTCATCATTTATTTTAAATTCAAATTTTGATTAATGTACCTATTAATATTTAAATTACAGGAAAAAAATTAAAACAAGATTTTCTAGCTACTGAAGTCGCTAGTCACATAAATTATATCATGCATCTATATACATTTTACCTAATGTAATAAGCTTCGCTACCTAAAATCAAGTAAATAAATTTTAACACAATTCTGTGAACTGTATCGTACTAAAATTTGATTATAATTTTACAATAAAATACAATTTAATTCTACTCCTAAACTAATTAAAGTTGTAATTTCAGGAATGAAATTAAGAAGCCATCAATCACTTAATTTTTCGAAAATTAATAACCTAATTAACCTTAAGTTTAATAAACTCTTATTAAGTACATACACTGCCTATATTAACTTGTACAAAGATCACTATGGCGATTTTTAATTTTCGTCTCTACTAAATTTTATAAAAAATATGTTATATTATATCAAATAATATATTATTGTCATTGCAACATAATAAACGGCCGCAAAAACAACACCAAAACAACCTGATATCTTATCAGTCATCAGTGTAATATTAGACTACTTAGTTAATATTATACCCTCCCCTATACTTCCAAAAAGGTCTAAATTACTTTAGAGAAACATAAAATATAAAAATGTACAAAAAGATGCAAGATCAACTTTCTCTCCATAACTGAATAACTCCATAACCATAATCGAATGTCGTGGTGAACATTGACATCATGTTTCACATTGTTGCTTATGTAAATTTCGCATATTTAAGTTTGGTCAAATGATTAAACTTCAAAGTAAATAAGTTGTAGGTACATTTACAATATTTTGCTAATATTGTATAGTGCAGACATGCAAAGTTTTAGACAAAGATCTCCTTAAAAACCAAACAAGTTTTTTCACGTAGAAATACAATAAATCCTAATTATTATTTTAAACTGAAACAATCGATCAAAACTTTTTCTTATCGCTATTGTTTGAAGAACTTTTGAAAGCTGATATAATATAAGGTAACCGTTTTAAATGGGAGCAAATTAAAAATTTTCACGTTGTAGTGACGACTTTGTTTAAAAGTTTAACCGAACATTAAAAGTAAAATTAAAATTTAGACTTTAAACAAAAGCAAAATTTTGCAAAAAAGCAAACCAATTTTTAATTTAAGATAAAATAAAATAAAAAGAATTTATTGTACAGTGAATAATGTACATTATTATGTTATTACAAAATAAAATTTGTACAAAAACTGTAAGAACCAAGAGGTAAAATTTTCCGAGTGTCCTGAACCGACCTGATTTCTAGCTCTTTATGAAAGTTTTCTCTTTGTTTTACGATTAAAATTTTATTAATAAAATTTAAGTATAAAAGCACCAAATTCTTTTTTTTTTATTACTTGACATCTAGACTAGAAGCTGATTTGGTTGCATGTTGAATTTAAATTAATGAAATCGTACTATTTTGCGAATTTATTATGAATAAATAAATTATTAGATTATACTATACCTACCTGATATTATAAATAGTACATTACTATACTTATACGTAAGTTAAGTACTATAATACAGGAACCCTTTAAAATATGAAGTTGTACAATGTTGATGTAAGTATAAAACCCAACAGTAGGTACTTATACTCGCCAAAAGCTTCAAGTTGATAAATTATTTTATTCAGTTCATTTTATCTTATTCAATATTTTAAAATATTACTGACTACTCTAAATATCAATATTGTCTTACTTTAGTTAGTTTTTGTTTATCTCCATTCTCCAAAACGTTTTACTAACTTTTGACGTAGATATATTATACTAGCACTAAAAGTTTATTTGCACTAGTAAGTAATATAAATAATATCCGAGGGAGCTTTTGTCTTAAGCACAAAGCACATTTTAGAAATCAATTAAATATAACTATCTTAATTTTATACAATATACATAAAAAGATTAAATAACTGTCATAGTGAGAAAAATAATTAAACAAACAAGAAAGTAAATTTTGATTTTTATTATTCTATAATTCTATACTCGGAGTTGATAGCCGAAGAGTTGATATAAAGCTCGCAAATAATCTGCATTTTAAGTAATTTTTTTGTTAGTATAATCATAAGAACTATGCACATAAAAAATATCAACTCAGATTAGTAAAGCAAACTTTCCACCTTAAAACCTCTTGTGTACCTACTCCGTGCATGATATAATTTTATAATCATTCTCGTATTAGGTGAACAGGGCGACCAAAAGGCCAGCTGACCTGTATGCTTCTGTTTAAAATTTTGAGAGAATATTTTTCCTAGTTTTTCGCTAAAACCCATTTCTAACTCAAATATTTTTGTTTCGACTAAAAATCAAAGTCTCGAGATGGTTTCCGGTTCCTTGATCATTACTATGTGATTATGTATTATACAAATTACAAAACATATTGTAGAATTATCATACTGATGTTAAGTTATAACCACTACCAGACAATTTTCTCTAAATCAAACTTCCGTTCGTTCGAATTTTTCTCTAATGCCCGATTTCTTCACCTTTAGATATCTAGCGGATAACGAATCAGTCTGATAAATTAAAAAAGTGACCAATTAGACAACCGTATTTCAAATTCAAATTCAAAATAACAAATAACCAATGAAATTTTATATTTATTATTTTGAATTTGAATTGCGGTTGTCTGATTGGTCACTTGATTAATTTGTCGGACAGATTCATAATCCGATAGGTATCTCAAGGTGAAGAAATCGGGCATAAATCGAATTAATTATTTGGCAGCAATGGTCAATGTTGGCCATTTGATATGAATTAATATCTTTATAAATCTATTTTTATGGTGTGTAAACATTTCTCTAACAAATTCGCAACGTCTACTCATAACGTGTTATAAGCTTATAACGTTGCCGTATGATTGTATAATTTTCACCGTCTCTCAATTCGGCTTCAAATAATTTAATATAAAAATATACTGCAATAGTTATATTATTGTATACCAACCATCACGAAATATCACATTTACTGTATTAAATGTTGTAAAAACATTTAGAAACCATAACAAAAAGTTTTTATTAAGAAAAAAGTACAAATTTATAAATATTTTCCATTTCATTTTGGACAATAGTGGTCTATCGCAAAGCATGAAATAGAATGGTAGTTAAAAAAGAAGAAAAAGAAGCAGTGTATAGAAATGCGTATAGAAAAAAATAATTAGTAAAAAAAAATTTGCCTGTAACAAATGACTTTAAAAAAATTAAAAACTTGACGTGTTCTAATTGGTATGGCGGGCCCTAAGCCCCACCATAAAAGTATGGTATTCGATAAAGCAGGGTTTATTATTTATCGACAACCGGAAAATGCAAAATTCTTTGAATAACAAATCGTTTGAAACCCGTAATTTTTCCGACAAGTTTCATTAGTTACCCTGCGATTACGTCCCGACGACCAGCGCTATCACCATTATTTTTCGTTTATTACTTACCTAATTTAACCACTGAACGGTCGCCAACCTTGTAACAAATGATTTCAAATTTTGTGTCAGTATCTCCCGATCAGTCGAAACCGTTTTTTCAATCACATTGATCAACAAAAATTGAAATATATGAATTCTCACAGCAATTTTCATTCGATTTTAATCTGCCTTTAGAAATAAGAAAAAACGAACTAATAAAATATGCTGTATATTATATTGAACTAATACAAAATCGATAATGAAACGTGAAAATAAAAATAGTACACAAGAAGAAAATATATAATGAGATTTGAACAAGACAAGACGGCGGGTGCTCATTTAATAACCATTTTACATACAAATTTGAATTCTATTATTTCAGGGGTTAGAGCCAGCTGCTACCATTTCGTAAGTTATTATACCGATGAGCTGATGAGTAAGTTACTTTTAACATTGTTTAAGATTTATAGTATTGGAAGTTAGATACATTTGCATGTGTTAGTCTTATCATGCATGTCTCAATTCTTCCTAAAACAAAACTTGTTTTCTGATTTCGATTTCTCGAGTTATAGATTGTGGACAGATATGAAACAAATATTTTTTAGTAGTAGGCTACAAATGATGCGATTTATTAATAATTATGCAATTCAAGAGAAATCAATAACCGGTTGGTTTCACATATGTATACACTATACATACCTTCTATGTATAATACAAAGAAAGTTTAGTTTGTGTCTTTGTTAATTGGCTCCTGGGGCGGAAAAGGGGTTAAGTTAAAAAAGTAGTTTCAAGTGAACTACTATCGCTTACACCTTACAGGTTACCAATATAATTAAACTCCATAATCTTTAAAAATTTAACTTAATCCCATTTTTGCCCTCGAGAGCAAATTAGCATTCGGCTTTAAGCTTTTATACGCAACTAGCGTATAAACTAGCAGCCGCGATAACCTCCTATATAGTAAGGGAATACAGTGAAACTCGATTGATGTACAACTCGATTGGTTAGGAATTCGACCGATGTGGAAGTCGTTATAGGAAGATAGAGAGACAGAGATTTTTACCGCTGGAAAGTGGGGTAGAAGAACTAAAACCTGCACATTAATCAAATACTAATCGATTGGATTGGAAATTGAATATACATTTTCGGGGTTGTTAGAAGTGTTTAAAAGAATTAATAGATATAGTTTTTCACATTTCTTAACCGAGAAACTGAAGTTAATTCATATGAAAACAATCAAGGAACGGGAAGGAAAACTGGGAAACGTTCGAGTACGCACTGGAACTGAATCGGAACACATCGGAAGTTCAGACCACACAAAGTATTGTTATATAAAGACAAAGCATTCTAATTTTAGTGAGACCCCTAGCGAAGCCGGGTATCCAGCTAGTAGCATATAAATGGCAACGGGCGACCACCAGATCAACAATTTTTCAAAACTCCACATTTCTTTTTGTAATAAATTTAATTTACCTATACACGATAAATAATAATATTATATAAATCATCTGAATTCTAGAATCATAAATAACTGAGTTAGCACTTTGTTACTCGAATTGGAATAGGATTTTTGCAGGAAAAGCTTATTCAGAATTTTTTAAAACAGTATTTGTTGTAAAAGCTTTTAGGATTAGAAAACAGGACCGTAAACTGCTAAGAAGAAATGATAAAAAAAGAATTCGGCACTATCACGTCAGGATTAGACCTTACTGGTATGTCAAAAGATATCCACTGTAGATATCTATATAGAATTAAAGGTATAGAAAACATTTTTAACTTTTTCTATATTTTAAGAAAACTGTAAGATAGTTTTAGTAAGTTTTAAATGTATTACTTTTTTTCATTTTCATTTATATTTTTATTACTAACGCTATCCTCATTATAAGTTTTACTCGTGAAACGTAAATAAAAAAGTTTGTCAACGCTTTCTTCTTGAATAATTATTATTAGTGTTATTTGTGTACTAACACAATAGCCAAATTTGTGTAATTTTCAGCTCAAGGAACCACCAAGAAAATTAAATTATTAAAAATTCAGAAGTAGTGAAATTTTAATGGAGCAATTTTAAATTCATAGAACTAAGAAACCGTTTGAATTAATCAAGTTCCACTTTAATAATAAATTTCATACATTTCTAACAGATTGGTACTAAAAAATTACAAGAAAAATTATACTTATTAAGTAAGAACAACAATCAATATTGGTTTTGCTATAAATATTCTCGGTTGAAACTCAACAAAAAGTTTGTTGTTGAGGAAGTTTACACTCTCACCGCATGATTAAACTTAGTGGTTAAATAATGAAATTAAAACAAACACACGAATAGAAAATATAAAGTTTTCTTAGCTTGATGTTATAGGTATACCAAGGTAAATAAAATTTCTAAGTATATTTTTTATCTTTGAGAAATACTATTTCCTATGAACACGATAAAAGCGAAACCGATATAGAATTATTCTTATTTTATGTCTTAATATGCAGATACTTTATTTTCGATTTAGTTTAGCGTTTAGTCCATTTTTTAAAACCTAACTGTAGTTTCCATTAAAGTTTTTATAGTAACGACAGATTATACAAACTGATTAAATTCAAGTGAGCCAATATGTAAATTTAGTTTGTTTGTACAAGCGATACTTACTGAACTTTTTGCAAGAAAATGACGAGTAATATTATACAAAAAAACTAAGAATTTGCAGGTTCATATAATATTATGTAATGTAAAAGATAATAATTTATAACATTGTCTAAGTATTTTGCTCCAAATTTTTAATTCAGTACTCTACAAATCTACAAAAGTTTTGCAAATTTTGAATGTCATAAGATAACATAATTTAATAAGGCAATCTATTGTATTAAAATGAAAGTTTGTTTGTTTGTTCGTCTCTTATGCACTCTTTTTACTTTTTTACCGGTTTCATCCAAACTTTGCACACATACCCAGTAGGACTTGTGGAAGGTTTTTGTGCAGAAATATTTTGAAAAATGTGAGAGAAGAGAGAGACCGTATTCAATTCAGGAGATAAAATACAACTCGCAAAAGGGTAGTCAACAGGTGGCGCGACAATAAAAAAATTATATAGATATATTATATACCTACTATATATAGCCATATCTATAATGCATTATAAGTGCTAATACTGTGGAGCTCTTAAATGTAAAAATGAAATATCTAGAATGTGCTGAACTTTAAGAATCTTGCTGCACGAAGTTCAAGGGTCTAAATCGAAGTACTTCAGACAAAGGCAAAGTATTTTTTTTAGTGAGACCCCGTGCGAAGCCGGGTATCCAGCTATACAATAATACAAATTTGCCTTTTCCAACAGCCGATGCGCGATGGGTTAAAAATTAACACAATTTGAGTTTGAAATTGTAAAATTTGAACTGCACAATATTGGGTAGATTTATTGCAGACAATTGGGATAAAAAGTTTTTAATAAACACTGGAGTAAAAAACTACCCAAATATATTGCACACAATTATTTTGAGTATATAATGAGAAAATATGCGGTAACGCAAATCAGCTATAATTAGTATAACAATAGTAAAAATATTATAATCAAATTCAAATGAATGATTTTTAGGTTTGTTTGGCAGTTGACTCATATAATATGCATTAGTGTCAAACGGTTAAAAGCATTACTAAAATTGCTCGAACTCATTAAAACAAATAGGTAACTAAAATACAATTTAATTTATGTTTTATTAAATTTACCAAAATAACACTAGATAAAATATTCTGCTTTCGAATTTCTTCATTAATACAAGTCTACTACAGTTACATGTCTACAAGTACATTTGTGTACTTACTAATATTAATTTCCTGAATGAACTAACCTTAGATCTTTGAAACAAACAGAACAATTTGTAATTTTGTATTAATTTGTTTGTAAAGTAGATAACCAATGAAATTGATATCAAATAACCTTGTATACTACTTAACAATTGTATAAGTAAACATAAGATTAGTAAAATGAACATACTATAATGGTATGTATTAATTGTCGCTATTTTGGTTTTATTGGAATTTGAAGGTAAATATTTAATCCTCGAGTAAAACGTTTTTTTTTCATAAATTAAATGAATCCATTCTTGTCTTTATTTCTTGAACAGAATTACATTTAAGGTCAGAATCTTCTTGCTATAAAAACCGATTGGTGCTTCTTTGTAAAATTTTGAACAAATAAGGAAACCACATTTTCTTTAAGTTGCAATTTCATTGAGTATAATATACGAGTACCTTTCAATTCTCGTATTTGGATCAAATATAATATTGCATTTGAATCTCTTTATTCGATTTTCGTGACTTTCATTTTGTATTTTTTTGTGTTGAAATTAATTGCTATTATAATTTTATTAAATATTTAACAAATAATAATGATGCATGGTTTTATGGTGCGAGATAGCAAACATTTATTTCTAATTTGATTACTGCAATACAAATCACAATCTATTGATTTGGCTTGACGTTCAATACAAAATGCATTTCAACATTTTCAAAACTATGAACGATGCAAGTGATTTGCGATACAGAACTTTGATAGAAATAAATAACCGATAGCATGTCAAATGCACAACATACTAAAATATTTGTGACATTCAGAATATCCAACACTATTAAGTTGCGCGCAGTTCAATGGTGATTGATTATTATTATCCGAAGTATCTATTGTTAACTAATTTTTTTTGTGTTTGAGCTTTCTTCAAAAAATCTTTATTCGAGTATCTTTCTTTTCTATAATATCTTACACTTACTTAGTAAGATGTTATTTTCTGAATTGATCTGTCTCTTGATTTTCACTAGCACATTTAGAACATTTTCTCAACCATTTTTGGGAATTCATGTAAATTACTTTTAAGTTAAATTATTATTAAATTATCCAAGTCCTTAGTTTTGCACTCACTTCTACGTCTTCATAATTTATGTATTGTATTTAAAATTATGAGAGTTATTTATTTGTTTCTGATCAACTTTTAAAATTTTTACGTTAAAATCCTTCATTAATAACACTTCAGTAATCACTAACTAATACTTATGTAATAGCTGACATATTTGCACTTTCATGTTCTATTAATAAAGTAAATTTAGATTGCTTTATGATTTTATTTGGTTTAGGAAAGTGTTTCGAACAAAATAACTCTTATCGTTCTCCTTTGTACAACTTATTAACTTTAAGCCAATTCTAAAGGGTTTTTAAGTCGACTTTCTGTATATGTATAAGAATTATAAACCTCATTAATTTACTTGATCGGGCAGTTGAAGATTAATGTGGCTCAATTTAAGTTTGGTTATCAGTACATTTGCTTGAAATACTTCACTCTGTAAACCGCTATTTTTATTTTTTTATGTTTGCTGCTAGAAAACTATTGCAAAGCTTTTTGTGTATGGGAATACTAACTGAACTTGATCACACATCAGTTTTACCAAACCAACTTATATAAATCCATGTCCATGGATTTTATATCATCTTTTATCGGAACCCACACAAAAATTATATACGAGAAATTCAGTAATGATTTTGAGTTAAACCTAAATAATATTGAAATTTTGCCTTTGCTTAACTTGGATTAACAACAAGCCACTGTTAACTGCGGTCAAGTCTAGATATATGTATATATATATTATTTAAAAATCAAGTACCTATTAAAAAAATATTAAAAATGGTTATTAACGTTATATGTTACCTCAATTTATTGTTAGTACAAAGATGAGAATAATTTAACATAAGCACTTACATAATAAGTAAATTCACGTTTTGCAATGGGTAGAACGAATATATTCTATTATACTGTGGTCAGTTAGGTAAATAGTTCAATTTCCTTTACTATCTGCAAGCCAATGCATCAGATACCTACATATTATGCCAAATTAGTGATGATATAGTTAAGTTCGTTTAATTAGTTTAGCCTATCAAGCAATTAATTAAATTAAATTTGGTAATTAAACCGCTTTGAGAAATTCAACACGTGATTTATGCATTGCACCATGGTTGCATCCTTCAAATTAATTTGTATTCAGCACACATTATTGCTCATAACATAAAATTATTATAGTTGAAGAGGGTATTAAAATAACGTTGTATAAAATTATGTTAATACCAAAAATTAACTAACTTCAATTTAACATTTTTATCTTTCTCCTTTTCTTTCTTCCTTTTTACATCAAAACCACCAACAAAGCAAATTATTTTTTTATGACAAAAAATTTAGCAGTATTAGTGTCTTTGATTTAAAACCATGTAGGTTTTCTTATCATGCACTAATTGGCAAAATGAACAATTACAAGGGCAGTTGATAAAAATATTGTGGTTTCAAGATTTATATTTGTTTTTAATTTGATCTCTGAGAGTCTAAAACTTAAATTTACTGCACAATTTTGTTTATAAATATTGAAAATGCAAACGAAAATTAATTTTGATTTTATTTTGTTCAGTCTGGAGGTACTGGCTTGCAAGTAGAAAAGATTTGATGGCTTGTAGTGAAACATTTTATTTTCGTTGATCTTATTTTTAAATGATAAGCGATGCACTGTGATGGTTGATGAGGTGGCCAACCTTGATCGTTAATTATCTGTATCGTTGATTTTTCAATTGTAATTTTGACTTGAAATTACAAATAACTTATGTTGTTCATGGTTTGGTGTTCATATGATTGATTATTATTGATGATATTCTTAATCCTGCTCTCGTCTGAATTTTTGATTTTTTCAAATGTAGGATTTTGCAATTGATTGGTTCAATTAAAAAAACTTTTTGGTTTAATAAACTTTTGTTTTTCCTCTATTTGGTGATTGCATTTTTTGTCTTGGATGACCGAGGGTGTTTTACAGTTTTAGTAATCTTTCTTCATTAAATTTATTTTTATAATTAGATTGAGAACGAGAGAACTAAAATATAAATAATATAATGAATTAATGTTAGAAATTGGTGGAAACTGCAAGTAAACGTCAGATCGTAATAAATAATTATTTATATCGTGTATTATAACATTATAAGTTATATTAGTGTAATTATAGCTAATTTATTATTTTATTATTATGCAATTAGTCAACTTAATTATGTCAATTAAAACTCCAACGTTTTGTTACGTTACGTTATTTATGTTATGGATATGCTATGTTGTGTCGCGTTAATTAGATGGGAATAAATTATTTTCATAAACTGTCATTCATAGCAGACTAGTTTTATCAAGATATTGAGGAAAATTATAACCATGTGACTTAAGCTATTATAATTTCGTTTAAAAAAATTTTATTTAAATTTAAATAGGTGGAAAAGCCAAGGGTTTTCCCACCAAGATGACTGGCATTAGCGGTCGAGACCAAATTTATCTCCTGAATTTTATAAGCAACTTTGTTTTGAGTTTAATTTTTGTAAATTTTGTAAAAGAAAAGATAAAATCTATTAAAGGATTAGAACCATAATATGGTTGGTTTGGATATTAAATTTGTAAAATAGAAAATTATTCAAGATTGAATTTTAAAATTAGCTGTGCAATATTTAGACAATTTGTGTTTCTAGGGGAATAATTTTCGAAAAATTTTGTACTTAAAAAAATTCACCTCAATATATACAGCTAAAGGCCTTATATGCCCAGGAATGAACTGTATCTTGGTATTTACTACCCCAAAGAAGTCCTGAAATTCTTCAAGATTCTTTCACTAGTTTATGTTAAGTCACGAGTTATTAATTGCTTTAAATTAATTTTTTTAATAAATAAAATTTTATGTCAAAAATAACTTGCAAATTGAAATTTGAAAACTCTTACGTGTGTTCTCTAAGACTGAAGATGACAATGTTTTTGAAAAATGTGGTACCTTACGTAAGAAACACTTAGCACCCCCCTTCTTTATGCTCCTTTCCTCTTTAAAAGCCTCACGTAATAGATAGTTTGTCGGTTGATAAAGTCGGTAATCAAAATTTATACCCTGGCCTAATTTGCAATACACGCAGCTTATATGCTTTGCCATGGCCACTTGGCCTCATATCTGTTATTCTTAGGTATACATATAAAAAATAAGTTTAAATAATTTAATTTATTTCATATACTAATAAAACTGAAGTTGAAAAAGATGGCTTATGATACAGCAGCATAAGTTTCCAACTTATTCAAATTTAACTAACTGAAAATGTAGAGGTGAACATTTGTTGTCACTTAAAAAAACAAACAATAATAATTAAACAGTTTCTAGCTTTCTGGATTTTAATTCAGAATTGCTGATGTATGTATGTTCTTACACTTTGACTAATTATTTCAAAGCAATATACCTATTATGTGACAATTCAGGAAGTTCAATTATCTTGATTTTTTTTATGAGCTGAAACAATTTGTTTGCCAACTATAATTTTGGTTTGAACATGTAGTTTATAATAGATGTGTAATATTTCTGGTTCAACCCCTTTTGGTTTTGTTGAGAAAATCCATCGAACAAGATGTTAAATTAATTGAAACGTAGCGATGAATAGTAGGTACCTACTATTTGAGTCAAGCTCAAATAAATTGATACTTTATGTCGTCTCTTATTATTAATATGTAATCTTGGCTTAACGCCCAATTTAACTTTCAAGTTAAGTAAGAGCTAAAGAAATCATTCATCTCGATATTTCATATAAATAGCATAATAGCGTAATATAGCTTAGTTAATGTACTAGTTGAAATAATAAATTTTACTGCACACATACATAATTTTAGCTAGCATTTTAAAAAGTTAAATGAAGTGTTAAGCTAAAGAATTAGCCCCAAACAAATAACAAATCGAACTTCAGACTGCTCTAAAGGAACTGCGCTTAGAAAAAAGAAACAATTAAAATGCATTGAAAGAGCAAACTCAACAAAAACGGTTTTTCACACTTCGATGACTCGACAACAACTGCGAAATATGTAGTTTTAAAATTTTACCTGGTAAAATATGCAATTCCAGAAATTGTAGATGCAACTTTTGTTATTTACTTTTATAAATTAATAATTTTTATAATTCAAGCATACAAAAAATATTTGAAGTCATTTTATAGTATCTATTCAATTAAATTAATCATGGAATTTGTATGGTATTACTTCTTAATAATCTATTTTATACTATTAGGTAAAATTTGTATAACTTAAGCATCATGAATAAATTTAATTGAGCTTTTAGGTCTTGGATTATACTATCACAAATAAATTCTAATAGAATCGCCAATGTTAAATTGTGGAATCAAATGTGAAAATTTCTTATTCGAGCCCAATATAATTTATGGTGCACAAATCACCTCAAAAAAAGTACCTATAAGCTATATCAAAAAGCCATGAAAAAAATTTTGAAATCAGATATAAACCTACATAGGTATTATAGGTTTTCTTACGAACGAGTAAAAGATCGAATGTGCATAATTGAATTTTAATACATTTTTAATGAAACTGCAATTGATAACTTAAAAAAACTTTTTTGTTGCAATCTATATTAGTTCTTTTCAATGGAATGATTTGATCATGCACACTTCTTCCGGTAACAATTTTAAAAGAAAACTTTTCAGTAAAATTTTCCAAGTCTATGTTATTATATTATGATGCTACTTTTGTCATGTTATTTCACAATCTTTATAAAATTTTAAATTTTCTTCCTATAGAAGGAAGATAGGTGACTCCAGTATTCGAAAAACTTTTAAATTTTTAAATAGTTTTCGTAAATGTTCAGATAATTTTTACGTATCAAATTTTTGTGTATGCTTACGCAGTATTAATAAATAATTGATTTGAAATAAAGCTTTCTTCGTATCTGTAAGTTTTAATTAAAGTAATACTTACTCATAATAAAATAATTGAATAGTTACTAATAACACTCCATTATTTGTAATATCACAAGTTTTTTAAAAAGTTTTTGCAAGTTTCTTTAATTAAGTACTTGTAACTACAACCGACACAAAGTTAATCAAATTTTAGCATAAGTATTTCGGATGTTTTGATTAAAGAGCAAAATATACACTAAAGTTAATTTAGCAATTTCCTCGGAAAACTTTTAATCTGAAAAATTATTCAAGCGTGTTTGCGTCTCACAGCTTATACTGTACCCTACGTACACTGTACTCTAAGCACGAGTAAATGCTAACTGGTGTTAGCAGCGAATTTGTCAGCAGATATCCTACGCGTCTGCTCATTTATAAATCGAATCTCCAATTTTTCAAAACAAAGTTTTGTAAAAAAAAGAAAGTTGAAAAATACATATGAATATTAATTATGTTAATATTAACACCGAATTTATAAAAGTGATACTGCCGCGGCACCTTATAACTTTTTTTTTAATATTACCTCTTGGGGTACTTAAATAATAATAGTGTCCTTGATAAGAATATTAATTCTCAATGTTCCTTATCGGATTCCTTAATAATTATTATAAAATATAAACTTGAAAATGATCCTAAAATACCCAACAATTCAATGATGAACAATTATAAGAGTTTTCTATCAATAAGTTTTAATTAAAAGCTTTTGTTCAAAATTAATTTGTTGCTGTGATTTTAATTTACAGCTACAGCCTTAATTCTTTTAACAAATTTGTTTTTGCAGTCGATAATAAATAAAAAAACTTTAAAAACATTAGACAGCAAATTAAAAGAGACTTCACAATTGAATGAGATCCGAACAAGAACGTGATTAAAATTTCCACTGGTTTTTGGGTTACAGTTTTCGTATCCATTCCGGGTTTTGCCCAATTGAAAAGCTACTAGCATAATAAATAATAGCTTTGTTATATGCTTTTATTAATTCTGTGAGACAAATAAAGATAAGCAATATCTCACCAGCTTTAAATGCAATTTCATTTACATCTGAATACTCTGCATGGCAAAACGAAAATTGTGATTTTCACCATTCGATTAACGCAGATATTCATTGATCTTCAATCTCGTGTAGTTCATGTAGTTATTAAGATTTTGTATTTCCAACTCTTGAATCGAAGATTATGTTTTTTGATATGTATATCTGTAAGGGTTTCTAATTTAGTTGCTTCATATTATTTGTTGAAAATAAATATATATCTCATGTGCTTACATTATCGATAAATTCTCTAAAAAGTAAAGTGATAACAAGAACAACATTAAAAAAAATAATTGGATCATTACAGAAAATTGTGCGAAATTTATAATTTAAATGTAATAAAAAGTGCTATAATCTTGATCAAATAAAAGAGGCAATATAAAATTAATACCTACTACACCTATGTGAGTCATTGATTTAAAAAATACGAGAGGTACTCAAAAATAACAAATGGAAAACATCAACCTTATGAAATAGTTTGTTTATGACAGTTTTATTATACTTCTGGTTTAACTTATAAATTTGTTATTTTAACATTTTCTGTGGAAAAGGATGCTACAAATCATAAATGAGTTATAAATAGATTGGCGCATAAAATCAAAGCGTAAAAAATTATTATTTGAATTATCATTAGATATCTACTGTTGTAAAATTACATTGTACCGTATATTTAATTTAAAAAATGATCGAACACCATCAAAACGATCAACAGTTCAAAGCAAACATTGTTATGTAAAAAGTCAACCGATTTATCGAGAATTTTTATAATAAACCAAAAATTAATGTTATTTAAGATTTTATGTTTCAGAGTAAAATAAATTAATTAATGACTATGCAAACGCAATTTCAGTTTAGTATTTTTAAAATATTGTTACTTATAATTCACTTCTAATTTTAATTTTCCACTGTGGCATTCTCTTCAGACTTCGTATGTTGCTATAAAACACTGCACTGATATAAACTCAGTGGCGGATCCATACAATTACCAAGCAAGGGGGGGGGGCAAAATTGTTTTATTAAATATGAAAAATGAAAAGTAGTGGCAATAAAAAAAAATATTTATTTTTTGGTTTTATTAAATCACAAAATTAACATTATCCGACATTATGAAGAATTCAAATAAATTATACCACAAAATTAAGATGACCGCTGTTAGTTGCTTATTTAATAAAGCGTTTAAGGTACCACTGAAATTTTGTTATTAGCTTGTGATAGGTAACATTGTAAAAATGTTTTACATTTACATGTTATAAATCTACTTTAATTTCATAACTTATATATTATTCGATCAAAGCTATGTCATTGAGTGATATGATGGTTTTCTACACGGAGATATCATAATAAGAATTCGAAATTCAGTAGCAGCAAACTGCAAACTATATCATTCAATCACATACCTAAGGTTTTAAGTTAAGAAATTAAAGTAGATTTATAGCATGTATAATCATGTGTGAAAGAATATTAACTTATTAGAATATTAACATTAAGTACCTATATATTAACGAAGATAAGAAATATTCATATTGAAACAATAGCATTGCGGAAAATTACAAGATTCAATAGGGTAAATAGATTCATTGGCTATTAGTAACAAGCTGTGATTAACAAGAAACTGAATTAATTTAATCGAAGTTAAAATCACAAGTAAAACTAATTCTATACCGTAACAATCAGAGGACTTAGATACATTGAAAAGGATGCTAGTTTCAGAAATAAAATTAAAACAAGAAAGTAAATATTAAGAAAGTTATGTTAAACTAAAAGTTTTTTAATTTCCAAGATACATAAATTATGGACCAAATAGGACAAAACAAAGCTAACACAGTAAATGAAACGGATATAAATTACAAATCGAATCTTTTTGAAATTAAAAGAATGTAAACCAGATGACATTGTTCTGAATCAGCCAATAACTTGCACCGTGAATAATGTACTTATAAAATATTGGAGTTATACATACGGGTGATATTACTTTACTTACATGATATAGAGATTTAAGATTTACGAATATTATCACATGTAAATAATAACAATAAACAATATTTATTTTGCTGTCAAGTTTTCATTACCTATTTATTTATTCGCATAATTGTCCAAATATGGTAGATTTTCTATATTCTAAAAAAAAAAAAATAATAATAATAATAATAATAAATCTGAAATAAATTCTAATTCTAATAAAAGAATACCAGCAAATTACAAAAATTGTTTTTTATTAATTAGACAAATATTAAAATCTTACTTAGTGCTAATGGTTAAAATTAATCTCCTCATCACCAGTCATTCGAAAATTTAAATTATTTATATTATGCTTATGAGTATTAAGGCAGTAGTCTGGTAACTTGCACGTTTTTTTACGTCTTTATTGGAAATTTTTTTTTCTATGGGAAAATAAAATTGAATGGCTTTGGGTTTTTAGTATGATATTATTGACATCTCAAGGATACAAAAAAAATTTTTTTTCATTTAATTTTACAACGTTTTATTATTATTATTATTGGTCAAAGTAGGCGTCTCAAAAAAAGGCACGTAACTGGCCCGGATGATTTCGGCTCTTGAGGACATCGGAAATATAAAAATTTAAAAAAGATTATTAATCTATAGACTTATTGTTATCGCTGGAACTAGAATTATTAAATTTTATCAGAAAATTACAAAATGGCCAATTTCTAAAATAAAATTGATTCTTTTCAGGCACAAATCGGGCTGTAAAATGGAAAGTTAGGGATGGAAAAAAAAAAGATCTTAGTTCCAGCGATAACGACAAGTCTATAGATTATTCCTTTTTTTGATTTTTTTATTTCCGATATCCTCAAGAGCCGAAATCACCCGGGCCAGTTATGTACTTTCTTTTTGCTTTGACCAATAAATAATAATAATAATAAAACATTGTAAAATTAAGTCAAAAAACTTTTTTTGTATCCTTTAGGTGTCAATGATAACATATTAAGAAACCAAAAATATTAAATTTTATTTCCCCATAGAAAAAAAATCCCAATAAAGACGGAATAAAGCGTGCAAGTTACACCAGACTACTACCTAAATTAATCTCTTAATACCATTGCAAGCGATTTTAATGAGCTCAAGCAGAATTAATAAATTAATACACAGAATATAATACAAAATCCATATACTCTGAGAAAAGATTGATAAGTAATTGCTATAACCACAGAAAAGTTTTTCTTTTATTAAATTATCTGTGCTTAAAAAACAATATTTTTCATTTAGCGCTTTAATCGAATATGTAAATGTATTCTGAATTTTACAGAAAAAAAGTTATATAAAAAACATTAGGATTCTACGGCCACTATTATAGTGCAAGTGAAATATTTTTAATATCTACAATATCTACAAACAAACATTAGCCTATGCATAATCTAAGTTATGCATTAAACAATTACTTTCCCATTTATTTTTAATTTTAATTAATTAATAAGCGCTACGTAGAATAATTTTATCGATGCATTTGACTTTAACTGAAGTTTTATTTACTTTAATAAATTGATTTACCTCAAATGCATCGATAGAAACAAAGTTTTAAAGAAGAAATATCATTGCTTTATTGATTGACGTATAAATTAACGTAGATTTAATCGAATTAGAAATGCACTTAATACTTATAATAGCGAACAGATTATTTTTAAGCGTTGAGCTTTGAAAAGTTGACGTACTTTTTTGTTGCACTGATGCATTATTTTAGTTTCTGGCGGAATTCCAACTCATCAATATAGAATCTTATAGAAGAAAGATTTAAACGTTTCAGAAATATCAACATTGCTGTTGACTATATTGCATATAGTTACGTTGTATATTATTAGCAAGTACAGAAGAGGTAGTACGTTGTTGTAGAAGTGAAGACCTAGTAATAAAGTGAGTTAAATTCTCTAGTTCTAAATTATTTGTGCAGTGGTTTGCATTCCACAATAAACGGTGTGTTTCATCTTGAATGCTGATGTACATTCTAACTTGTAATTTGTTTATGTGGTAATATGAAGTAACCTAGAGTCCTAGATGATATATAAAATACCTATTGTACTGTATGCTATATATGTATACGTATACCTAATAGGTGATGATTAAAAAAATTTGTTTAACAAAATGGGTAGAATAAGTAGAAGAAGTGATAGAAGATGGAATAACTAAAGAAATAGTTTACTTACCATTAGAAACATTATTCTTGTTTAAATTAGATGGTGTGGATATTCAACCATTCCATTTAATGTAGGTAAATTTATACAATATAGTTTAACCTTTAAACAATGAATAAGTACAATAAAGCAAATGCCGCAGAACAGATTTCAATGTAATGCGTTTAAACCTTATTCTCAACAAAGGAAATAAATATAAGAGAAAGTAGAAATGCGTGATGTTACAACAACTTCATATATTATGTTAATTTACATTTTTTGAATCTTTTTATCAAAAAAGTAAAAAAGTTAAAACATTATACCTCAACCTTCCAAAAATTAACTATTGAGCGATGAATTTTTAATTCATCATCATCAAAAGCATTCATTCCATTCGAAATATCGCTACCGTTAAAATGTCTCCTCAATCCTTTATACGAGGTGGATTAATCCTCATAGCTGGTCTTTTTACAACTACTACAGTTTTCTGTGTGTTTTCGCCTCATTGACTATTTTCCGCCACACTATTCTATCCTGGCACTTTTTTTTCCATTCAGCAACTCCCATTTTATCGAGATCTTCTCTTACTCCGTCCATCCATCTCATTTTCTGTCTTCCTCTACCTCTGCTTTCTGCGGGTTTTCACTCAGTAATCTCTCTTGTGGTTTCTGTTTCCTTCTTTCTCATTATGTGACCTATCCATCGCAATCACTGAGCTTTTATTACTCTGACGATGTCCTCTCCTTCTATCTCTTCTAAGAGCTCGAAATTCATCATTTGTCTGCTTTCTCCATCATTTCTCTTTTTCTGACCTATTATTCTTCTCGAAAACAAAAACGTCGAAAACAACAACGTCGAAAGTCAAAAACGTCGAAGTCAAAACGTCGAAAACAAAAAGGTCGAAGTCAAAGCGTTAAAAATAAAAACTTTTTTCTCCAAACGTCACGAAAGTCAGCTGTTTCATTATAGATTTTAAACACGAAAGTCAAACTTTTCCTTACCAACATACATAAAACCACGTGGCGTAGAGTTTTTTCGAAAGTAAAACTGTCGGCGGCAGGAAAAAAATAACTAGAAATGTGACATTATTTTAACAAAAATAAGTAATTTTGGTTTGGTTTCGCTCGGCTCGTTCCACTCGCCTCGCAAATGAAACAATTTGCTTGGCAGGAAAAGTTAAGCTTTCCATCCTAATAAAACAATATACTATTGTTTTACTTTTACTTTTAATTTTATTATACATTTTTAATAAATTATTTTTCTTCCATAGGCCTGGCATCATCTACAACTTCGAACTCTTTGAAAGGATCATGTTTAATTCATAAATTGATTTTAACTTTTACATTATTATAATTAGGGGTGGGATAAAAAATATAAAATACATTTTTGGGACGGCTTATTAAAATACATATTATTGTATTTTAAAAATTCGACTCAAAAATGTACTTTTTTTGCTTTTTTTGCCATTTAATTTTAAAAAATGTAATAAAACTTTTTATCCAATTACGTAATCATATACTTTAAGTGTAAAACTAGATATATTTAATTGTACTTCAGAAGTTTTCATTTTCGACGTTATTGTTTTCGTCGTTTTTGACTTTCGACATTTTTGTTTTCGACGTTTTGACTTCAACGTTTTTATTTTCGACGTTTTTGTTTTCGACGAATTCTAATTTCCACTCCCAAATACTTAAACCCATCAACTTCTTCGAAACTATACTTGTCACTCTTCAACATCTGCTTTACGGTCTTTACACTGTCTTTTCCACATTTCATAAACTTGGCCTTCCCTTCATTCACCTTCAAACCTACTTGTTTGTGTTTCAATTTTTCTGAAAATTTCTATTCGTTTTCTCTTAGATCTTGTTATAATTGCCATGTCATCTGCATATATGCAAGTATTTGTTCTTCTTTATTTTTTACTCTGATGCTTTAACAATTTATTTTCCTAAACACATATTCCAAAATAATATTAAATAGAGTCGCACACAACGCGTCGCCTTGACGTACTCCGTTTCATCTTCTAAAGCCTTTACTGTAGCCTTCGTTCCCGTTAGTGTCATCCTTACCAACGGTATTAACTTAGACGTTACATTCATTTCACCCATGATTTTCAACAGTTCTCTTCTTTTTACAGAGTCGAAGACCTGTTTGAAATTAACGAACAATATGTTTAGTTCTATGTTATGCTCTTGACATTTTTTCATTATTTGCTTCATAATGTGCAGAACGTTTACTATAGTTTTGCCCTCTCTGAAGCCATATTGGTAATCTCCTATCTGTTTTTCTATTATTTTTCCAAGCCTGCTTTGAATCATATCGGACAGTATTTTATATAAGTATAACCGACAAAAGTGTATTTCCTCTAAAATTTTTGCAATCCTTTTTATCTCCTTTCTTGTGCAGTGGAATTATTTGTCCTATCCGCCATTCATCTGGTATTTGTTCTGTGACCCATACTTTCCTTATGAGTTTATAAAGTCTTACTCTCATCTCTTCCCCCACATTATACCTATATATTTGATAACTTTCAATTTTTTTAAATAACTACACAAACTTAGTTAAACTATCGTTCACCTCTGTGCCATTCTTTGACACACCTCACTTTGGCTTATCTATTTTCATTATAGTAATAAACCTCACTAAATATATCCGCAGGATTAAAACGTTCACCAGTATGGTTGATTCACCAGCCATTTTTAATTAAGCATTTTCAAACAATTTAAAAATATATATCATAATATCCAAGATAAGAAAATTTTTAAGACGACTATAGACTGCGTACTCTATGTTAAATTCAAATTCTCTTCCACCTGCCCCTAGATTTAAAAAATTCAAATTTATCAATATTTAATTTTAACAAATTTTCGGTAAAATAAAAAAAATCGGTAAAGGCGGAAATTGTATGCACTTATATACTGTAGCACAACAAGTCTTGCAGACCCATGGCCTAATATTTAGGATTTAATACCTCAAAGATGTTGCTAACATCTTGTGAGAGAGACAGGGTCGAAATAACCAGTTATTTGGGCGATCGAACCCACAATTCCGACATAGCAATCTATTATTCTAACTGCTAGCCTCTACAACCGCGCTCGAAATTGTAAGTATTCTATGTAACTATTTGCTATTATGTTTATTATATTTTTGTAATTATTGTTTGTAGAAAATTTCAACCTCAACTTACGATACCAAAAATAATATAGTAGATATTATCTAGCAGCCATAACTCGTTTATCCGTAATTGAAAAAGGCTAGAAACATTATCCCGCCTCCCGACGTCGCATTTCAGAAACACCAAATTTGATTTAATTACCTACATAATAGGTATATACTCAACATCATTGTCAGCCATTTAAATTTATTTATAATTTTATTTATATAAAAAACTTTTATTTTGCGATTAACTTTTTTAATTTTCTTGGTATGTTTAGTTACCAAATGTAACAGGAAAATAATAATAATTATAAAATTGTTACAAAATATGTTAGAATAATTATTATTAATTATTGAATAACTTACTGTATTATTATTAAATCACAACTATGCAAATTAGATGAACTTGTTTGCGACATGTGATACCATATGTTTCGATTTTCGGATTCTCATCAGGCAACCTGAAATAATAAATTTGACTTTTTTCATAATATACTTACTAGGGTGGTCCTTAGTGTTATGGGAAAATTTTTTTTTTAAATTCGATGATCCCACCCACTAAAATTATTCCTTTTGGTGTTTCATCATATCAGAAAAAAAAATAGAAGGAATTCAGCAATGTTTTATGGTCGCCCAAGACATTCAAACTTTTGAAAAGTTAGAAAAACATTACAAAAAAAAGTTTTAATGTCTTGGGCGACCATTAAACATTGCTGGATGGTTTCTATTTTTTTTTCTGATGTGATAAAACACCTAAAGGAATAATTTAATTGGGTGGGAGCATCAAATTAAAAAAAAAAAATTTACCCATAACACTAAGGACCACCCTAATACTTACTTACCAATTGAATTTAAAATTGTTTGGGTTAGTTTCGTTATAAATTATTCTAAGTTGGCCTGATGAGAATACGTACTTCAAAACATAACATAATATTAATATCCTAATCAATATTAAGGATATTATTACTATGTATTAAGTATTAATGTAAAAACTGAAATTTGTAATTGCTCTCTTGTAAACAATATTAATAAATATTGTAAGAAAACAATTATAACTTAATAGTTGTAGGTCAGAGAACTGTATGTGAAGAGCTGAAACATAAATACAATTTAATAATTAATTATTTAGAATTATTTCGCCTCCTCTAAATAAATAGAATTGTTTGGATTTTGATTTTAATATCCCCTCTGTTTATTTATTTCAAAACCTATTAGCAAAATACAAATCCTTTACCATTAGAATCGTCGTGAAAGTATTCTTTATCTGATACATAAGCTGAAAATTCCGTAGGGCAAAGAGCTTGTACATGACTCGACGATCATAGGCTTAGAAATTTTTTCCATTAGGGTTATCAAATTGCTTCTAAAAATTATAAGCTTATAATCTTTAGCTAATTTTTTTTGCAAAAAACCGATTTTTCATTTTATAAATTTCTCAGTTAATTACTATCTTGTTGTTTGTTGAAGTTTAACACGAAAGCCTCTCTATCTATTATTTTTGTAAATTAATTCTAGTACTTATATTACTTACATACCAGGCGTTCATTTCAAAACTATTATCCAAAAATTTTACAAATTTTATTTTACAAAACTTTATAAAAGATGATTGACTAATATTGTATCAACCTACTTCTACACGCCATAACTAAGATCCATTTTACTCAGCACATAAAAGGAATTTCTTAAATTGACCACTTTTTCTAACAGGTGCAAGTGATTCTGCAAGTTTTGAGGATGAATCAAGCGAGGCAGAGTCATCCAAAAGATCAACACATGGGCCCGTCAGACACGTAGGTCCAAACACCCCTAATCATCGCTCCTCTAATCGGGGACCAAGCCTTAGAATTTAGAAAACACAGAAGATAACCTAGAATTTCTTCTGGATTTTGACCAATCAAATGCAATTAGTGAAGACTCAGAAATAGCTTCAGACTTACCACTCGATGGGAATCTTATTTATCTTCGGGATTAGACAAGGAATCAAGGAAAAAAATCCTGGAGTAGTGGAATATTCCCAGTAATTATTGTAAATATTTAAACGCCCCCGCCCTCAAATCGGAAATTCAAACCATTATCGAGATATAGTCGATGCGGGAGCAAAACAAGCTTTAGTTGATTCTGGAAAATCATTAACCAATATGTCTTGACACAGTCTTGACACACAGGAATAATAAAAAGTTGATAACTCACTATTCGGTTCTGATTTTGCAGAATAATGTAGCGGGAATAACATGCAACACACAGCAGACCACCCATCAAAAGGACATCGAGGAACAACAAAAAATGGACGGACTACAGATACCACAACAGGAGTCGACATTAGAGGTAGGCCATGCGGGTAGAATCAAAAGATATTTTAACAATTGAGAAGTAATCACCTAAAATCAAAATATCTTAGACCGGGTCAAAGGATATAAAATACTCTTTATTAAAAAACCAGTACAGAAGAAATTGCCAAAAATAAAACGAATAAACATTAAAACTTCAATACAACAAGTTAAATTAAATAATATAATGTAAATTTACTCTCGCAAGTTAAGAATTATTATATTCAAAAATAAAATGTGTTAATATTTTTTATCAAGACATTATAAACGATCTTTTAAATACGGGTGCTATTGCAGAAGGCAAACATTGTAAAAACGAATTATTTTCGTCTTATTTCTTGAGAAAAAAGAAAAACCGTAAAAACAGATTTATTCTATATCTAAAAAAGCTTAATGAAAATATAATTTGTCCTCATTTCACATTCGAAGATTTCCGAACAGTTGAAAACCTTCCGTACGAAAATTGCTATATGGCTTGTGAAAGAAATTCAGAAACTTGTGATGTAACGCCGAAGCTTTGTTTTATTATAATTACAGCATACAAATACGAAAAATTAATACAATGCTTGTAGGCAATCAGCTTGGCTCTAGCCAAGATGTCTTACTAAGGAATTTAATTAAAAAGGTGGTTTCCCAATGCTTTTACTATAGTCTGCAGGTGGACCGATGTTGGGTTTTAAATCCAGGACTTGTATTGCGGTTCTTCGCTGTCTAATTGGTAAAATTCGTGGTCTTTAGCGTGGGGTGTATAATATTCATTATACGTACTTACTCTAATCTCCTTATCAATATTAGCAGAATATAATATACTTTACATAATATAATCGAGTTCTGATTTTTTTTGGAATACATATCCATATAATAGAGTTCCTATAAAACATTTAAGTAGGTACCAAATGTTAAATTTAAAATGGTTAATTGGATAACTTACATTTTTATTACAGAAAAACTATGCAATTTAATTGATTTAGTTTTCTACACTTGATATCACATGTTTCAAATTTTAAATTCATAATAAATATAAACAAAGGTAAATTTTACTCTTAAACAAGTTGCAAAATAAATTGGTATTCAAAACTTAATAAAATGCAGAAAATATAAGTAAAACTTTCAGACTCGGCTTCGGCTGACAATAAATCACTTACATAAATTACTATGATAGGTTGTTAAAGAGGTACTATTATTACAAGTCAAAAGCAAGCCATTTCTACGTTCCGCATATTATTTGATCTTGATACCGACTAATTGGATGTCGGTTGAACGGGCGTTTACTGTATCAACAATCGGCATTATCCTGAGTATTACTGTTATCTAATGCAATGTTGCTTCTTAAATTAATCAAAGGGCTTCTTTCTTTTCAGTATTTTCCATTGATGTTCAAGCCGTATTGTGAATGTGTAATTTGTCACGAACAGATTTGTCTTTTAAATTTGGGGTTAAATCAGAGACCTTTTCAAAACTACTTCAAGACTGTTTTTATTACCGGTTGATGTTTTCCCTTCCAGATTATTTCTTACTGTTGTTACAATACATTGTCAACTTGTTATAGGAGGAAGCTTCAATTGAAAATCCATTTAATTACATTAATTATACTTTCATTTATAGATTGTACATTTCCACTTGTGACAATATTTTAGTATTTTAATTAAACATAATATCATAATTCATAAGCAGATATTTAAAAATTTTAAAGTTTGAGAATCGATTGCGCCTACCTAATTTAGGTAATTGGGATAATAATTATTGATCCAGCTATATTTTCGTAAATAAGTGAGTATTTATACAACAAAAAATGTTAAATATTATACCTACATTACCGTGTTGCTCTTTTGCGATGCCCAAAATTAAACTGATAGTCGAGGGATGCATACGGAATTAGGCTAAATCTAAAATTAATGCGAACGCAACGAATTGTTTTGCCAAGTTTGTTTAAAAACAGTATTATGAAGTTTTAATTATTCGAATTTAATATTCAAATTAATGATTTTTAATGTGTATTTTAGATTGCAAGTAGGTAGGCATGTATTTCAATACAATTATTACATAATATTAATCAACAAAAATTAAATTTAAAAAGAGGGTTCTCGAGACTGTAGCGCGTTATTTTGTAAAATATAATACTAATTATAATATAAAATATATTGCAATGACTCTTCGTGCTCAATAATCTCAGGATTATTGCTTTTAACTTTTGTAGGGTTGCTTGCTCAACAAAATGTGGTTGTTAAATAAATAAATGATGAACAGAAAATTATACATAATATGTATACATACCTCTGCAAGCATACCACCGTTATCGTATTTGGCACATGTACTTAAAATTAAACTAAAAATAATATGTTCTTTGAAAATAAAAATTAAAATTCAGAACCTTAGGTATATGTATAGCTTATAGTTTCGGCTAGATGTTTCCACAAACTATAACGTACCCGTGCATTTATTAGAGTTGTGCATTAATCGAATTCCATTGCATTCACTCTATGTGTGACCACTTAGTGTGATTTTATAATTAATAAGATTTTTATAATATAATTAGTTAAAATTGTAATTAGTTAATCTAACCACTCCAATTTAATTCTTACTTTATTGACTAGTTTCGGTTCGAAAATCCACCATGTTCACAACTTAACTATAAAGGTTTACATTATAAAATTAAAATTAACAATCAAAACATGTACATACATAAAATTGATATCAAACATATCTCGATAGTTCAAATTTATTTCATACTTTATTGACTAGTTTCGGTTGGAAAATCCACCATGTTCACAACTTAACTTTAAAGGTATACCTGATATCAATTTTATGTATACATGTTTTGATTGTTAATTTTAATTTTATATTATGTAAACCTTTAAAGTTAAGTTATGAACACGGTGGATTTTCCCACCGAAACTAGTCAATAAAGTAAGAAATAAATTTGAGTGGTTAGTTTATTTACAATTTTAGCTAATCAGATGAAATACCACTACATCCGCACTGAAATAATTTAAGAGATAATTAGTTGAAGTTACCAATTTATAAAATCTATAGTGCAGGTATTTATAGTTTGCATAGAGCTACATATTTACAGTGATCCCCACTTTTGATCTAATAACAATTTCCTAGTACATTTAAAATATCTTGAGAATTGACTTGAACACCACTGCAAAATAACAATTTCAATCTACTGTGTTTTGTAAGTTTGTAACTACGTGGAAATTATAAAGTATATAAAATTAATATTGTTAAACGCTAATAACGTTACTGTAATTCAAGCAGAGCATTAAGGAGATTCAGAATTAAAATTAATGCCCACAAGAGTGTACTTAGCATCGAATACTTAGTATTAATGTATGAAGAAGTATACTATATGAGACAGGTTGTATCCTGCTATCGTATTATAATTGGATTTTAACATTATTTTGTCAATAATATAACAGTATAATAATATAATACTGACATAATATATTTATTATACTTGTATGAGTACATTAGATTGGTTTATGTTAATTTGAACTGGGCCTATTTATAAAGATTAATTATGGTAAAAAATGTTTAAACTATTTTCAGTGTTAAGGGACTTTTGCAAGCACTTACTTTTCTGCATTTAAATAACACGTTTTTTCTTATTTATACCATTATTTTACAGATTTTGTTTTTAATTATTTTGAAATCGAATATGCGAATTTTAGAGATGTTTAATATAACTTTTCGAAGTAATTTTTATGAGTACAAACAATATTTCAAGTACAAATAATAAGTATCTACTCAAACAATGAAGCTTGGTTACATGAATGAAAATTCTATTTTTAATATTGTATATTACAGTTGATTCCAAAACTTTAATATATTCATTATTTTTTGTCAAACTGAAAAGTTATTTATTTTTTTTATTACAAAAATTACTAAAAACCAATTACGTAGCGGTTTTAATATCCTAGAAATAAATAAACTTGAATAAAAATTCAAGTCAAGTAGTAAGTTTGCTGGTGTTATATGAAAAATTCTGAAGGGATGCCTATCTGAACAATAAGTTACCTTTTTAGGAATTCATTCGAATTTAAAACATTTTCTTGAAAATTTAGATGAATTCAGAAGAAATTTTTGATGTAATTTTAGAAATTCTTGTAGAATTTTAAGCTTTTTATGACAACAGAGGAATTTGAAAGAATGTTTTTGAAATATGAAGTATTTAAGTGAAATTATAAAAAAAGAATTTTTTGATTTCCAAATTAGGTTGTCGCCAACTTCCGTACAATTCCTAAAATGCACACTAAAACACACTAAAATGAATTTTTTAAACACAACATGTTAAATTTTGATTCGATGAGCAAATAATTAACATGTTTATACCCGATATATTATATTATTATATTTTTGAAGCACGTGTGACCAGCGCGAGTGTCGTAATGCATATGAGGGAATAATTACTTTCTTACGCGAGTTGAATACTATAATTTTTCTAAGAACAACAAGAAGGTTATGTTAGAATTTTAGATTTCATAACGTTTAAAAATAATTTATTAGATTCAAAATGGCTATGATAATTTGTGCAATAAATTAGTCAACTATATAGTGCAAATTGTTCTCTCCTACAAAGCTTGTATTTTTTAATGGCATGTGGTAATGAACTATTTTTTAATATCGTGACGATTAATGACTATCATTACTTTGCAAACAAATAGATATATGAACTGAACGTATTGTTTAATGAAAGTAGAAAATCAATATACTGAACACAAAAACGACGATATCCTATATAAAAAATAGACTATTACCTAAAATTGTATAATTATGGTTATGCAATATTATAATTACTTCGCTAATTACTTTTGCAGACACTACAACTTTTGTAAAACAGGTTCCAAGAGTTATTCGATAAAACGATGAAGATTTCAGTGGCTTGCATATGGCATGAACAATAGCTTATCTAAAAGGAAATGAGGTTACTGTCAGTTAATTTATACCAAAAATTGAACTTTTTCTTAAATACAATTGGAAAGAAGACAATTTTTTAAGAATTTTATAAAAAATACGATTTTTAGGATTATTCATTAGTTTTCGAGAAAACGGCATTTGAAAATCGAAATTTTTCATTATTAAAACATAGGAGTACATAGAAATTACAAGTAATGGGTTTTCTGTTGTCGGTACGTGTACTCTGAACTACTTTTATGTTAGTGATAGCCGTCACCATTGACTATAGTAGTTATCAAGACACGCAGCCATATGGAAGAATTGTAAATTCTATGTCCCTCTCACTCGAACGCACTCCGCGCACTATACTGTCCACACGTTCTAACGGAATGGATCGCGAGATTAATAATTGTTAATGAGGATTTACATTGAAAATTAGCGCCATCTAGTTGTCGCGACAATTTAGTATTGCATTAAAACATATATGGCTGCGTGTCTTGATAACTACTATAGTCAATGCCGTCACACGCTTGTGAGCCCACCTAGACCGACGTGGTAAAACCACGCCAGCGTAATTCCAACGAATTTTTTGTCAACTTTCCATCACCAGACGAATAAGATCAACGTGCCTCCAGCACTATATGCTTCGCATACCAATCAGCTACGCTACGCACACGCGTACTGTACCTCGCCGAGTGCAGGTTCCCAATCGAGGTGAATTGAATTCAGGGATGTTTTTAGTGAGTTAAGCGCCAGCCAAAATGACCCGGAGCGCAGCGTACGGCAAATCACGAATCGACCGTAAAATTAATTAAATTAATTGAATTATTTATTTAATTAAAGGGAAAACGTAACATCGGCAGACCTAAGAAACGATTAATTGAGCAAAGCTGATGTAAGGGTAAAACTAAACCCCAAACGTGCAGAAGGAGAACACATTATTTGTTAATTTAAGTTTTATTAATAATAATTATTTTGATAGTAATATAAAATTAATTTAAAAATTAAATTGATTTGGCTCCTACTAATTTATGCATTCAATTTTATATGTGTAAAATTTTCGATTATTAAATGCCGTTTTTTCGAAAACTAATGGATAATCCAAGAAATGTTTTAAATATGCTTAAAAAATTGCCCTATTTCCAATGGTATACAAGAAAAAGTTCAATTTTTGGTATAAATTGACTGACTGTTCCCGGAAATGGCAATCAAACTACTATAGAAAATCTGAATAGGAAATTAAGCAATTTGATTAAATGTTAAAATAAACAAAAATTGCAATTGATTAAATGGAAACTCATTTAAAATTAACATATAAAAGTCAATGGCGATTATTACAGTTCAAAATTGGTGGATCATCAATAATGTGAAATACAGTAAAACTTCTCAAGCTCAAACCATAAAATATACATAAAACGAATATTATAATCTTTTTCAGCAAGAAATTTTTTGTAATTTGATACCACACACGATTTTTTATGGTACTTTTGAATTTTTTCAGATCACGGCCAAAAAACTAATTTTGCACACTCCGATTTTTCTAGGCTTTTAGTATGTCAGTAAAGGTTAGTTTATGCAAAACGTCGACGCACGCAACGCACGCACCGCACGCGTCCAAATGGAATTTCTGTAGGAGGGTTTATGTGCGTACGCCGCTAAATTTCACGCGCGTAAACTAAGCGCATAAACCCTCTTACAGAAATTCAATCCTTCAACTTGATTTGGGCGCGAGCGGTGCGTGCGTCGACATTTTGCATAAACCAACCTTAAGATACACACAGCGAAATAAAAAAAATCAAACCCCGTCTTTGCGGGAATTAGTTCCACCTATCACCTATTTCTTGCATATAGTTTAATATATCTACCGTACTATACCTCGATCGATACCTATACTATACCTATAGATCGATCCATAACAGTTAACACCAAACTTAAATTATTGAGGACCTTGATCTTTCCCATTGCAATGTATGCATCGGAAACATGGACAATCAAGGCTGCAGACAAAAGAAGGATAGCCGCTTTTGAAATGTGGTGCTATAAAAGATTGCTCCGCATACCTTGGACAGCGCGCCGCACCAATGCATCCATAATAGAAGAGTTGAAGATCACAACTAGGCTATCCCAAATAATAAACCAGCAGCATCTAACATATCTTGGACATATTGCAAGAAGAACCGACGCCATGGAGAAGATAATTGTGGAAGGCAAGATAGAAGGACGTTGCACAGTGATCTAGATTTGAAAAAAGTGGGACATAAATCCTTTTTTGAGTTTTGTATTCACCTGGTTTTGGTGTTCTTAGTATAAAAATATCGTAATCTGAAACAACTTTACAAGTTACACAGTAAAAATTTGTTGATTATTTTCAATATTAGTTTTTAATATTACTATTATTAATAGTATTATAGTTATAAGTAATAATTATAGTTCCTAGTATAATTACCAGGAAAAAACTAGAAAATTTCAGGGAT
Organism: Cantharis nigra; assembly: GCA_958510845.1. Lineage (NCBI taxonomy): Eukaryota > Metazoa > Arthropoda > Insecta > Coleoptera > Cantharidae > Cantharis > Cantharis nigra. The sequence continues at coordinate 65,875,094 of OY294028.1, forward strand.
ATTTCTACACTAAATAATCAATTTCTCCGATTATCCACTCATCATCAAAAGTCGCGATAAAATAAATGTTTGAACTTTGTTGCACCTGCTTGCGCTTGATATGCCTAGTGTATAAACAAACAAAACTGCTGAATAAAATTTTAAGACTCGAATACGAATCGATTTGTAAATCTAATTAACAACAAGCTCGGGTATGTTCATTGAAATGCAGCATTTCTTTACAGCGAACGTATTATGAAGCACATTAATGTTTTAAAAACATTAACTTTTTTAAAAAATTTTTAAAATACATTAATAGAACGGGATTAAAACGGTGACGTTTTAATAAAAAAGAAGACTTCATTTTCTGATATCTAAAAGGGCATATTTGTTGTATTGCTTTCCTTACTAAGTGACAATCAAAGTACGCTTGGTTCATATAGTCAAAACCTGCCGTCATTTGTTATAAAAAGAAGTAAAAATGTGAATTTCTGTTACTAGAAACCTTCTTTTCTGGTTCTTCATTATTAATATTGCAATATTCGAAGTTTTAATAAATTAAAAATGTCCCACTTTTTTCAAATCTAGATCACTGTGCGTCGCGTCGACCAAGAGGTAGATCACCAACACGCTGGATCGACTGTACAAGGACCCCCTAATAGGATGCGGACTACACGAATCAATTACAACGGCACAAACAGAGAAACCTGGCGACAAATAGTCAAACAAACTCACCATTGATACCGCCACACCCTGACGAAGGGTTACGGACTGAAGAGTGAGAGAGAGTGAGAATTTTGGTATTAAAATATTTCTTATCATGTCCTGATAAGTTTTTGATGAATTTTAGTTGGATGTTCGTCTGTATGTCTGTATGTCTGTAAGTCTGTAAGTCTGTAAGTCTGTAAGTCTGAATGTCTGTATGTCTGTATGTCTGTATGTCTGTATGTCTGTATGTCTGTATGTCTGTATGTCTGTATGTGCGTGTGTGGTTAGGATATAAAAATAAATAGTGTCAATTGCGCTGACCCTTGTGAATTTTGTTAAACAAAAATATTAAATAAAAATTTTTTTAATCTCCAAACCAAATCACTGCACATTAGAGTGAGATACTTTTTTTACCTGATGCGAACTAAAGTAATCGGCAGGAAGACTAGAAAATTCAATTTACAAATTGAAGTATCAAAATCTAAGTGAATTCGTGGATACTTGTGGATAATTGATGTGGATATAATAATAATAATATTATGATGAATATGTGGATAATGGTACAAGCAAGCACCTTAATACACAAAACAAAATATTTGCAAATTTGAGTTATTACTGTATTGTTAAAACGATTATTTTTATTACTAATTATTTCAAAAAAACACATAAATATGATAGAAGTATCTAAAATATTATCATAAAATTCCAACTTTTCCTGCAATTATTTCTTATTTGTGCAACTAATAAATTGTAAATGAAGGAACAACAAAAACTTTTACAAATGAATTGTTGATTGTATTTTAGCCTTAGTATAAAATATAAATAAGTAGTATAATACCGATAAATGAAATTGAAGGCAAAATTGAGTTACCTAAGTGTTAAATGTACATATAATCCGCATAAATCTTATTATAATTTATTAAATACGAACATAAATAATTATAATGGTACATATCGTCGGCTTAGTTAGAAACCCTCGTAAGTCCATAAAATGTCAAAAATGACATTTTGGCGCTAAAATATTTAAAAAATGAGCTCTATCGACCTAGAAAATCTCATAAATGTAAAAAAATTTCAAATTGATGTTTTAAGCTATCAAAAAATTTCTTTTACTTTTAACCCAGGGCCGGATTATTAATGTATGCGCCCCTAGGCAAAAGTTTTTAAGCGCCCTCCCCCCTCCACCGAAAAACAATGTTTCTAAAAAATTTCGAGCTTAGACTCAATGATCTTCAATTTTTGAAAATTAAACTTAAATTATCGTCCTACAAATACAATTATATTTATCTTAAAATCAGTTCTCGCGGAGGCACCAATTTTTTGTAAAATTATTTACCTATTTTGTGATAGTTTTATACTCCTAAGTTGATTAATATCTAATAAAATATATAAAAAAAGAACGTTGTATTCGATAATTATTATGACAAAATACATTATTACAAAAATTAAATTCTTCTTCTGGATTTCGTGTTTGCAAATTCTGTTATAATATTTTCAAAATCAACAGTTTTGCATAGCTCATTTTTTATAGACAAAACAGCTAAATTCCTCAAGTCTTTCTTGAGAAATTGAATTTCTTAAATATGTTTTTGTTCTCTTTAGTTGAAAATGACCTTTCCCTACTTGTATTGGTTAAAAATATTCTTGTTGCAATTTCTAAATTGGGAAACATATTGAAATCAAGTTTTTCTCTTGAATAAAAGTTAAAATTTTCTTCATATTCATCTTCAATATTTTCAATTAAATGCTCTCTTCAGAAAATTCCAATTTCAAGTCTTCACAGCATATGGTTTGAAGATTTTTTGAATGATTGCGAAATCAAGGTTTTTCAAATTATTTAAAAATCTAAAATAATTTTCAATTTTGCTATAGACAGTTACCCCTTTTTTAATTCTTCTTTTAATCTGTCTATAACTCCAGATAAGTGTTAATTCTCGTTTCAGCTTTTCCATCAAACCCGACTTCCCCATACTTAAATACATTTGCCAACCTGTCTTTAACAAGTCTTCGTTCGCTTTAATCGTTTTTATATTCGACAATTCTTTGCCACGTTCTTGGTAAACGTCTGATCTCTAAATCTGCTTTGATTTGCTTTGATTAACCAAAATTCAGTTAAAATTTCAGTTTCCAATAATCCAAAATTTTATAGTAACCTGTTTGCTTCAGCCTTTTATAAGGTTTTTCAGTTTACTTATTATTAGCTAAAATAATTTGAGCGCCCCTTTGCTGATCGGCGCCCCTAGGCAGTTGCCTAGTTTGCCTATTGGATAATCCGGCCCTGCTTTAACCACTGTTTGTTTTAAAACGTTTTATGTTTCCCCTGTAAAATTGTGCAATCTGGACTTGCGAGGGATTCTAACTAAGCCGACGATATTATATCAAAGAATATTTGTTAAATTAATTGACTATAAAATTGTTTCTTTGAAAAGCAATTTAAAATGTAAATAGAATGTAACATTATTATTAAATCTTAGTTGAAATAACATTTCAGAAGTTAAAATTGATAATTTCTCTTAACATAAGTAATTCAAAAGTTTATTATCTTTTATTCATACAATACAATGTTATGTACCTAATATATACTCGTATATACAATAAAATAAATACAACACAATCGTAAGAAAACTTAACTAATTATTATAAGCATGCTTCCATCAAACTCTGTAATATAATCTGCTTGTTCTAAAGTAGTAGCAGATTTTATCTTTTTTTTATAAAAAATATTTATTGAAAGTTTGTTTTCTAAGTGTTGGTTTTTATTTTTTGTGAATGTTGTGTACATTGAGAAGACCAATTTGAAACTCATACATTTGGTAAACTACTGTGCAGTATTTGTAACAAAACTCGTGATTGAAATTTTGAACTAAAATATGTGCCAGATAGCGCTAAGCTTTTAAGTTTTTTAATAATATTATGTAATAAACAAACTTCAAAATAACAAGTTAAATTAAGTAATATAATGGAAATTATATTTTTGAACTTTCAGCGACTTTTAATTTAATTTAATGTTTATGTATTCTCACAAGTTAAGATTTACATATACCGGGTGCTGAATGAGTTAGCCGAACATAGGAAATTAACATGTAAAAATTTATTTATGCAAATTCCTGCTTTCCTAATTATTTTAGAGAAAAATGAAAGATACAAAAATAATGCAGAAATATAAATTACGAATGATAAGACAATTCGAGTTCATCTAGCTTTTACTTAAATGATCAAAAATGCTTTAAAAATTGCTTCATTTATCGCACATTCCAGAGGCAGTATAATACAAAAATAATGTTGAAACCTATTCCTTTTCCCGGTTTATAATTTGGTTCTCTAGTAATTCTTTGTACTATATTGCTTCCACTAACTTGTCAGTGAGTAGGTACAGTGGAACTCGACTGATGTGCAACTCGATTTATGCACATCCCGATCGATACCAGGTTGGTACCTGGGTTACACATTTGTTTTGGTTGACACCTTTGGTCTAATTTAAAAAAAGACAGACGAACAGAGGTCATAAATATCTATTAGATTTGTAACGTAACTATTTTTTGTCGTTGTCCACTTTCTGAAAACCTGTAGGAGGGGTATTCCTGGATACTTTTTTCATTTGATTTTACAATCATTTTCTTACTTAAATTTAAAAATTCATCTGGTTTGCAACTATTTCCGGGTTAAAACCTAGATTGACTGCACATGTGTAAATATAATGTATGATTAACAATTAAATAAACAATTTATAAAAACTTTCCTGAAAAAGACATTGCTATGATGAAATTATTAACAAGCTTCTTTTTATTAAGTATACAAATCCGATTGCATTACATATGTATTTCTATGTATGTATACGTAAAATGTTACTTGGTGAAATAAAAACAATTTGAAATAAAACAAAAAACTTTTTCGTTTATTTTGAAAACTTTGTTTTTAATTATGAGCGACCAGCGAAAAGATCAATGCAACCTTCGGTACAGTTTGGGTTAGACAGGTCTGCTCTAGTCTAGGATATACGATCTGCATCATCAGATTATAATTTAAACAGATACAAAATTTTTGAACAAAAATCGAACTTCATCTGATTAAATCGATTTGTTAAATAATTTAACAAGGAATCGTCGTAACTAACAATACCTCGTTGACAATGGCCATAGTCAATAATATTATATATGCAAAACTTAAAAAAACACCAATCGCCCGTGACAATTTAAACTTATTGACATACAATGTTAAAAATAGTAATGCAACGACTAGTAGTAGTCCCAATATTGTGTACACTATAGATCCAGATATAATTTCAATAGATGAATTGTTATTAAAACCCATAGTTATATTTTTAATAAACCAAGGTAGACCAAGAGACATTAAAATATTTATAGTATTCGCTCCCAAAGCATTGGATACGCCAATCGAACCTTCACCTGCAAATCATATAAACCAATTTATTGTGTTAAAATTTTTGTAAACCGCTATACCTTTTCGAGATAAGATCACAATGGATATTGTTTCAGGTAATCCTCCACCAAATGATAAAAATGTTAATCCTAACACCGAATCGGGTAGTTGTATTGTACCACCTACAAAAAATTGTTATAATAAAGTTTTGTTGTTGCTGTAAAATTGTTTATTATTTACCTATCAAAGTCATCATCCACGATATTACATAGGAATTCAATCCAATCAAAATTATACAGAGCATAAAAGTAACCAGGAAGATGTACGATTTCTTGTTTGGATTTGGAAGTAGCACATAGAGTAGAAACTTAATTGGCCAGGAGTAGAAAAACCAAAATTTTTGGACGATGCCATTAGGAATTTTAAATATGCTCTCTGTTTCTGTTTCTGATTCTAGTGAAATATGAATATACATAATATACTATTATTTAATAATTCTATAAAATTATAAATAACACAATTTTATAGGTAGAGAAAAGTGATCTGTAATGCTTGACAAGAACGTCATATTTGCTTTCTTTTGTTTTTGTTACTTAATTTTTTCTTAAAAAAATTTTTTTTGTCCAGATCACTAAATACTTAAATTAGCTCAAATTTTACACAACTTTATTGTACTTGTATTTAGTCGAAATGCGAACTTCTGGCTGTGGCATAGCAATTCAATATTTAACTTCTAGCCTACAATTCCCATTTAATATCGGTTTTCAAATATCAACTTCAAAAACTAGTTGATATCAAGGAACAGCGAACAAAAATTTAAATCAAACAACCGACTCCTGCACATTCGTGGCAAGGCTTTCAAACATATAATGATCAACTCTGACATAATGATTTACTATATTTGTGTTGAAAACCGTAAATGTGATCTTTCTTATTATCCTATTGTTACAAAAAAAACCACATGACAGGATATTTTGTAGACTATGCTTCGGAATGCGAAAATAGGTTAAGGACATTATCGTATTTAAACTAATACACTATGGATTGGCAGTAAGCATTGTAGCTTGTTAATGTTCTGGACGTTGTTATTTCGATCAGAGCACTGTTTAGTATGTTCTTAAAGATTTATTGAAATTTGTAGAATGTGAACGACATAAATTTGAACAATATATAGCATGTAGAAATATTACTTCTAAAATTAATTGAAACAAAAAACTGCACGTTTATTTTTATCAAAAATATAAAATCACAACCAATCACTCAAATTTAATCTATATTATTTATAGTTTATAATATCTCTTGAGAAGTTTGAAAGAGTTTTATCATAGATATTCGGGTTTGACAACGACCGAGGTGGTGCTTGGTTTTAAGGTAGAACCATTTTCTAGCAAGTGTGAATATTTAATGGATCACTATCCTGAAATTAAATTAACTTAAGAAAATCATGTAACAATGACCTACCGAGACCGTAGTTCGAGGGCTTCCATTGTGAATTATTAAACCGAGAACATAGTATTTGCTTGAAAGCTATATTTTGTAAAAATATAACTACCGGTACTTGATATAATAAATTAACAGCTCAAGAGATACAATGTCAAGATTAATTTGTATATTAACGTATTACGATGCAAAACAGTTTGGTTTAGGTTTGAAGGAATTAAATTATCTAATTGTAGATATAATCGACTCTAACAATTTTAGATCAAAGAAAAAAATATGTAATTAAATTCCAATTTACAAACATCTTCTTACAGTCTGTTACAGCAATTTTGCATATTTTGTAATTTTAGTTCATTTTTAAAAATTTCTCCTATTGAGCATTAAAATCCGAGCTCTGTTCATTAGGCATACAAATATTAATTACTAAAAGCTTTTGTGAGAGCTAGATATCCTAAATTATTAACTGATTGTACCATAATGCACTGTACAGGATACATGACGTCAAACATACTTATTCTTATCATTTTAATGCATAGATAAATAAATCTGAATTTTTGAAAATCGAATATGGTATAGCTGGAATGTTTACAAAATTTCCTTTCTTAAGTTTTAAGTCAACTTTTAGGTGTGTGATTTTTATGTAAATCTTATTGATTCAGATCTGTGTACAAAAATAATGTGTTGTACATTTTATAGTGCAATACTTATAAAACCTCATAAAAATGTTTCATAAAACAACAATAAACTGTGGTAGATATGTGATAATGAAACTGTGCAACAAGTCGCTAACTTGAATAATTAATACTGTAGGATTCTAGAGTCGTTTTAAGTTTGTATTCTGTTATGGCATAATTACTGATACACCTATAGCCAACAGAATTTTGATTAAAATTTAAGATCTTTAAATTATTAAACACTTAGGAACTCAACCGAATTTTATAATACGCCAGTGTTATCCATCACAATATTATTGTAATCTATAAAATAATATCTTACCTAATTTATGAATTTCTTTCTCCTGAATAACAATTTTTGAATCATTTTGAATATCACTAATGGTAATTATTGGCGGAATATTAAAATTCGAGCTGCTGTCTAAAGATTCTGTAAAATAATTTTAAATAATATATAAAATCCATTTAATTGATTGTCTCACGATTCTCACCTGTAGGGCAGCTGCATTTTGAAAAGAGTTTTTTGAAAAAACTTGCGATTGGTTTGTTATTAAATAGTATTACGAAGTACATTATCAAAGCAATAAACATGGTTAAACTTTTGTACCAATAAATATTGCCATCCCATGCTAGACCTACTAGTAATGCTATTGTGCAGATGTATATGAAAGAATCTCGTGCAACCGGCCACCAGTCTAATTGTATTGGCTAAACATAAACACTTTGTATGAAATTTTATAATAAATTATACATTGCAATGGTCACCTTTGCAGCTGCAAGACATCCTATTGCGGGTACTGCTAAAGTATTATACATATTTGATCCAACAACTGTCCCAATTCCCATATCGGATTCAGTAACAAATGTTCCAACGACATTAATAAAAAATTCTGGTGCAGTTGTCGCCATTGCCATAAATGTGGCTCCGGCTACGTCCTAAAAAATATACTTTTTATACATAGGTGATGATTTCTAATGCGCGTGTTTGGTAAATATATAAAGTTTGGCATACACAAAAGAGCTATTTTTATGTGAAAAATAATCAATTTGGTGTCCAGTTAAAAAAAAATGTTCAAAGTTAAAATATTTTTATATTTTAAATAAAATAGTTCAGCAACTAAAAATATTTACTTTCTGATATTTAGCAGATCTAATCGATATCCGATGAAGCAATAAAAAATTTAATTGAAGACAGTTGACCTAATCTATCATTGCAAAACATTTCGCAGAATAATAGTTTAATAAGAGATAGACTAAGCGACAGGAAGCTGATGTTCAAAAACATTTTGGAATAGTTACACTAATTTGTTTCTTTATTTACCTCAGTTATGTTGCAAGTTTCGCAAAATCGAATAACACAAGGAAGAAAATACTGATCACATACTATTGCAAGAAATGTAAAACAATAAATTGCTATGATTATGCAAACCACTACGGCGCCGTTTTTTAATGCCTCTGGACTTATAAATTCTGGAAAATCAGAATCATCGCATTCATCGATATTTGTTTCTCTATCAATACTTTTCGGCATGAAAAACATTATATGATGATTACTTTTATGCATTTTGAATATAAGTTCTTTCGGTTGAGATGAATTCCATGTAGTACCAGCATTTTCTGTAATAAAACCAGTAAATTAAAAATTTTTAATTTAGCCAGTATAGTTTTTTTTTTCAATTAGAATTGCTATGAATCGGTTTAATTTGCGCACCAAATTACTTGAAGCGACTCCCGAAATTTATAATTTATCTGGTTATTAAAATTAAAATTATATTTTCAAAATTAAAATAAAGCAAAAGCAAAATTGATGAAAACTTACCTTTAGAGCTATATGAAGTGTTTGCGTATGAGATTAGAACGATCAAAATTATTTGAGCATACATATTTTACCGATACATTCGTATAGTGAACTACAATCGCTTATAACTTGGCACTTAATTTGCGAAGTAAATTTGATCCGATGCTTCCAATGCAATGACCAAATTTATTAATTTACAGATATCATTGTTAATTAGCTTAATGAGTGTAGTTTTATCAAAATGTCAATAGATTTGATGTTAAGACATCATTGTTTAAAATCTACCTTAATTTGTTTTTTTAATTGAAGTGGAGTTTTTAACTACAAGGTTACTAGAACTGTGTTATAGTCAGCGGACATTACCTATTACGTTTTCAGACTTATCATAATTTTTATTATCTATTATCATTAGGTATTACCAACTTTTTTATGCTTTCCATTTTATAGTTTGTTGTTTACTATTGTATCTCTTACTAGTTCAATTTTAATTATTTTTGCTTTAATTAGTTATGACTAAAGTGTAATGAAAAGCTATGAATGTGGATGTGGATGAATGTGGAATTTCGATGGTTCCATAGCTGCATTGCAGCATCATTCTATACAAGCCAATATTTGCCTGTGCCAAATTAGCACTCTACTAAAATGAATCATTGGTATTTACACAACTAATAAGTGTCAAAAGTAGACAGCTCTGCATACAGTTTGAAAATAATAGTAGGTACCAAGTTCTAAACTAAAAGGAACAAAGTTTAAATTTGATATTTAGTAGGTTTTACGTTACCAAGTTTTTCTCAAGTTTTTTATTTCGTTTTAGTTTTCTAATCAATACTTTTTTATTTCCACCTTTGCCTTTGCCACCTACTTCTGTTTTTTGAAATATTTTGCGTTACGCTAGGACTCACCCCCTCACCCTCATCTACTCTAACACGAAAAATTTGAACAAATTTATAGTCATTTAAAATGCTAGTTTTAAATAGCAATATATAAATTTATGGAAAATTAAAATCGTCAGATTTTTGAAAAAATCGTTTACATTGTTTTGATATTTCGTGTAGTTTCCGAGAAATCTAAAGTGGTTCATTTTCAAGTCGACTTCCTGTATAAACTTAATATTTATTAATAATTTATTATTAGTGTAATATTATTTTAAACGTTGTTTTATATTTGTTTCAATATTGTTAGCCAATAATTAAACCGTATCTTTCAAGTAATCAATTATTAAGACTTACAATATCTAATCTAATCAAATTAAAGAAAATATTTTGTTTTGTATTTATTTTTAGGAGCACATTAAGAAATCTAACTTTTAAAGTATATACAATTAAATTCATTAAAGTTCTCTGTCATCCATTGAAAATCATTTAGGCAAATTACCTACTTGTTCGGTAATCTGCATCTCAAGCAATTTTTTTTATTTCTTTTACGTATGGGGTAAAAAATCTATTTCCTGGGAATTATTCGTTGAGCTTTACTAGAGATTGCTTGCATATGTCAATCAGTGACGTTGCTTTTATTTCAGTATTTCAAAAACTCTATATAAATTAAAAATTACATTGCTTAAATATTTATTATACTACTTGAAACAGTTATGTATGTGAATTTATTAATAATATTAATCAAATAAAAATAATAAATTACTGTTTTCCCAATTTCTTAGAAAAAAAATGTAGAGAAGCATGAAAAGAGAAATTACCTAATTTGTTACGGTTTTTATTTTATTTTTGGCTAGATTATTTTCCTGTTTTGGATGAAAAATCTTCAACTTCCTTAACAACTAAGATCTTGAAATGTTGCTTTATGAGCTAGCTTCGACATAATAGTTGAAGTTAAACGAAAACGTTATTAAAGGAATTATATTTTAAGGATTTTTGTTGTTTATTGTTACTAACATGTGATAATTTGTAAAAGTTAATGTTTTACTTGTTAGAAAAATTAATTAATTGAATAACTTACTTTCTTATTAAATTAAATAGGTTTGCCTGATGAGAATACAAAATTTGAAAATCATGATATTAGGTGTTGCAAACTATAGTTTGTTATTCAGTTAATTAATTTTTCTAACGTGTAAAAAATTTAAACTACCAAAGGATATCGTTTCATTGCAATCTGCAATCTGTTAATGATTTGTTTATAATTCTGTTCTAATTGTTACAATCGTATACGTAAAATATTATTATTGTACGAAAAGAGCAGAATAAAATTTTTTAATACTTTTTCTTTATTAACTAAGGTTTGAAACAATTTTTGAAGCTGAGAAACAAATGTTGCTTAAGAAAGAAATCATTTAATTAAACGTCTTCCTAATCAATTAAATTACCAAGTGATCTATCTATCTACTAGAACTTATCTAGTGAATTAATGAATTCCGTTTCGTTTCGATTACTTTTGTATAAATAAAACTTTCTTAGCCACTTTCAATATATTACATTCTTAAATTGAAGTAAAAATAAAATAAGCAGAAAAATCTTTCCCTTTTTGCTTTCAAATTATTACAACGCTAGTAATTTTTGTCGAAAATTGAAAACTATTATTTATTTTTGTTACCAAATATATTCGGTTTCACAAAGGTAAGTGAAAATTTAATTTATGATTAAGAATGTTCAACAATGTCGGAACAATAAATTTTCAGTGCTGAAAACTCTTAATCAACTTGTGAAACTTAACACTGGCTTCACATATACTAAGGTGTAATATTATGTAACAATTAGAAATTTGTATAAACTTTAATTAGACAAAAGATTTGATGCATTACTGCCTACTTCCTGTATCTTAAGTATTATAATTAATTTTGACATTTTCTTAAATATGTAATATTAATACTATGCTAATTATTTATATATTTCAATTTAAAACTATATACAGGGTGCCCGTTTTTCACGAGAAACTAAATCACCCACGTTTCCATATGAACTGCGCATGGGTTAATTTTAAATTACATTACAGAACTGTTCAATTCTCTAACAAGTAGGTGTCGGTTAACAATCCGTATTCTCTAAAATTACCGAACAGTTCTTAACAACATTTTATGCGACAAGAAATCTCGAACTCGAGTGTACTTAAAATCTTACTGTGAGTTTTACCACCGTTCACATCCAAAATGACAATATATAAGTAAATTTAGTTTTACATCTGTTCTGTGAACTGGGCCACTTATACAAAAATTTATGCTGGTGAAAAACCATTTCATATAAAAATATGTATTTTGTCTATAGTTAAGCTGATACTAAACGATATTTAAAACTAAAATCAATACACGTCATTAGCATTGACGAGGTCACATTAGACTAGCTTTGCCAAAAATGCGGACACATTAAATTTTCTTTCGGATAATTGTTCCAATATTCGGTAACGAAGAGGCAGATTATCTTTAACACTTATTATTACTATGAAAAAATTTGTTAATAAATAGACAATAAATGTGATAGAGCTTAAAGTTAGGGTCGGTTAAGTTGAGTTCGAACTCAAACTCAATTAATATTAAAATAAATTTTAATTTGGTAATTGAAATTTTCTTGAAAAGCGTAGGTTGACGAGTAGACAGAAATGGTTGGTATAACAACTTCAGCAGATAATGGTGGTTGTATTTACAAGTTTAGAAAAGTTTGATTTTTCAATTGAATTTCCGAGAATTTAGATGGACGTCAAAGAAATAAATACTGGTTCAAGGATATATATTTTTTGTTCAACGGCGTTTTCATCAAAATCTCCGTTCATGATAGTATCAAAGCAGTATAACATATTTTTGCATCTTTTAATTTGCCTCTTTAGGCAAAATGAAGACAACCAGCGTCAGGTTGATTGTTCTTTGTGCTTTTAGGGTCAACTCTTACGCTGCAGATGTCCGCTGGAGTTTGCTTAGACTATTTTAAGCATCCACTAACTTAATCTTACTATTTAAGAAGCCATAAATACTCGTAATAAAGTACACACCAAATTAATTTGCCGGTGCGTAATGGTTTAAAATCGTATGAATCAAGCTGGAAATCGCTAGTCTAATAAAGGCATTTAAAAAATCCCTTTTTTAATTCCTTCACCACAATTTGAAACAATGTAAAAAGATTGTATAAACAGTAATAGTTCAGAAATAATAATTTTTCATTGTTATGTTTTTATTAATTTCGGTCAGATACACCAAGATACACATGCAAATATATATTTGTACTTGTTTAAATGAAGATTAACGACGTTCAAAATTCTATTAAGTATGTCATTTCTTAATCAGAAGTTTGTGACGTAATTATCTAACTTTCCAATATCCAATAATAGCAAGAAATCCAATAATGTCCAATACGATTTACCTAATAATTAGATTTTTAAAATATAGCATTTTGTTTGATCACCACTGGTCACCCGATCTGTCACTTTCAGTTTCATCCGGAAAGTTTTATAAGTAAATTTAATCTGTGAAGTGTTGAAATTTAGTAAAAACGACTATGGCAGAATACAATATTGTTATGGTCCGTCACGGAGAATCAGAATGGAACCAAAAGAATTTGTTTTGTGGTTGGTACGATGCTAATTTGAGCGAAAAGGGGCAGGAAGAAGCTTTAGCTGCTGGAAAGGCCTTGAAAGAAGCTGACTATAAGTTTGATTTAGCTTTCACTTCGGTTTTAACTCGGGCTCAGAATACCTTGCAAATTATATTGGAACAAATTGATCAAACAGACATTCCTGTAATCAAGAGTTGGAGGTTAAACGAGAGACATTATGGTGGATTAACTGGTTTGAACAAAGCAGATACTGCTGCAAAATATGGTGAAGAAATGGTAGCGGTTTGGCGTAGAAGTTTTGATATTCCTCCACCTCCCATGGAAGCAGATCATTTGTATTATGACGAAATTGTAAACGATTCACGTTATGCGGATGGACCATCGTCGGAAGAATTTCCAAAATTCGAATCTTTAAAGTTAACGATTCAGCGAACCCTTCCGTTTTGGAATAATGTTATTGTTCCGGAAATAAAAGCAGGAAAGTCGATTTTAATAGTTGCTCATGGGAACAGTTTACGTGGAATCGTCAAGCATTTAGATGATATATCTGATAAAGATATTATGGGATTAAACTTACCCACTGGAATTCCATTTGTTTACTCTTTAGATGAAAATTTGGAACCTATTGTAAGTTTACAATTTCTTGGAGATCCTGAAGCCGTCGAGAAAGCTATGGAGGCAGTTGCTGCTCAAGGAAAAGCTAAATAAGCTATTTAAATTCATCAAACTTATCGATATTATTTTAAAGTTTTAATCAAATTGTTTGTTTATTTTTTTGTTCGGTTAACAATATTGATTGTATATTAATTTGAATGCAATTATTATTATTATTATTATTATCTTATTTATTTAAGTATAGGTATTTTTTTAGTATAATCATGGTGGGTTTATTATTAAAATCAGGCAATTACGTGCATTTTAATTTTAACTGCATTTAAAATTTACTTTTTTAGATTTTAGAGAATAGAAAAAATATTCTTTCAAATTTTGTATTCTGGCAACCCAAGAAGCGTCTGATGATACGGACAGGTATTCAAAGCTAGTTATAAGTTTCACGATTTTAAGTTATTTTAAAGATTTTGGTAATAATCTAGTCGGCAAAAGCATTAAAAAGATTGTTGTTTTTTTGTATCTTAGATATTCAGAATCTTGTGAGGGAGACACGGTCGAAACAACCAGATGTACCTAGTCAGGGATCGAACCCACGTATCAATTTAGCATTCTAACTCTAATAAAAAAAACTCAATTCTATTTTCAATTCAATTCTAGTTGAATAATTTTTGTAATGTTCACTCTTTTTAGCTGTTATAAAATAATTTGGGATTTTAATTTAGATGAACTTACCTGAAAATTTGTCTCGGAGACGATTAATTCGAATAAAGATTTACGTGACTGAGAAGTCTTGTATCAATATAAATATTTTGAAATCTGTGGATTGATTGTTGTGTGTTTGTTCTGGTATTTATTAATTGGAATATACAGCATATATAGTAATCCAAGGTTCTTCTAATTAATTCAATTTTTAGAAAAAGTTAGTGGAAACTAATAATAAGAGACAGCTTACCTAAAATTACCTATAGTTTAAATGAAATTTAAAAAAAATATTGGAAAATTTTTGCTTTCCTTAAACATTGCTATTAAAGTAAAAAGAAGCTGACTGCATTGATTATACATCATATTCTTGTATATTTCAAAATAATAATTAATTAACTGTATTCAAAAGTTATGATGTCTTGAAAATGTCTATTATTATTTTAAAACATGGTTAAAGCAAACATTCCATCCGAATTATCATAATAATAGTGACCATCTTCTGTTTTTTTAAGAAATCGAGTGAACTCAAAATATAAATGCGCCAAGGGAAATCAATGTATCAAAATCTATTTTTTTTTTCGACTTCTGTCAACCTGTATATATTTAAATTGAAAATTTTAATAAAAAAATACATACTAAAATATTGCGAATAATACACTGCCGTTCTAAGGAAGAAGGTCCTATCTGCAAAATGCTGATTCTGAGTTATTCGACTTTTACGTATCTTTCAATCCCGTCGTTCGTTTTAATATCTCAAGTTCTAATAAACCGATTTATTTGAAATTTGGTGTGAATGTTCTTTATACATTCCTCTATCGCATGAACCACGCTCAGATCAAAATTTTTAAGTTTACTATGATTAAAAAATTCTTAATTGTTAACCAAGTACAAAATATTTATTAAAAAAAACCTATTTCTGCTGTAGTTAGGACTTTCTTTTTTGGTAAATAGGTAAAATACATTGCATAGCATAGATAGCATCAAAAATCTTGAAAACGTAAATTTTGCAGATAGGACCTTCTTCCTTAGGACGGCAGTACAGAATTGTGTTGTGCATAGGAGATCGTAGCCACTGCTTGCTGTTATCCTGGTTGACTATAGAGTGGAAATTGCAGATTCAAATATCACACTCCAGGGAATATCTCAGCTGAGGCCTTCTATTCCCTCCGATGGACAAAAACACTGAACGGTTTTTAATTAAAACAAAAATAAATGTTTTTATTACTGTTTTTTTTAATAAAAATAAAATTATTAAAATACCTCTATACAAAAGGATTGTAGATGTAACATAATATATCTTAGACTACAATATGCACTCATGATAAATTTATTCGAGGATTCGTAAGGCCAGTTTCACAATCACAATAGCAGTTGGGTTCAGCTGAATTGCAGCTCAATCAACTATAGTTTTAGAACTTTTAACTACTTTAAATTTAATATTTATCAAAATTCGTCTAATTTTAGTTCAGCTGGACAGTCTGAAGTACTAATGTGAAAACTGATTATTAATACATTTTTTAAATTATTATTGTCAATTTATTATTATCTACGTTATTATTAAGGTAGGTACATAGCTTTAAATAATAAATTAAATTACAATTAAATTACATTCAGTCAAAAAATCAAGTATTTGTTTGATTGCACATAAAATTTTTTTTGTCCAATACTAACGAAAGTAAAGTAAAACTTTACCAACCGATATTATTTATATTATAAAAATATAACATGAAATTTTTATTTCTCTCTGGTACTTTAGTCTTATCGATCTAAAATAGTGAACTATATGGCAAATTGGAATTATATAAATTACAACATATCCGTATCATATATACAACAATACTACATTACATAAGTATTTAAAAAAAAATTGTACGTAAAAAAGTAGTATAAGATTATTTGTAATATTTACAAGTTATCACAATTGCAGCAATTCTCATTTGGTTGGTTTCGATTTATTCTTAAAATGAATAAGAAAAATTCATTTCTGTTATGAAGTTGATTCACAAGACGCCACTGCACTAGTCGTAAAAATGTTCAGTAATATTGCAGTGGTTAGAGACAGTAAGTAAACAATACTTAGAATAATCCCGCTTGATTTAGATAATTTAAATTTATTAAAATATAAAACTAGGTATAACGTAATAGCTACCACAATTAAACTTAAAATTGTGTATTCTATAGACCCAGATGAAATTTCAATAAATTCTGCACTATTAGAAGTTTCCAATATTAACGTTTTAATAAACCAAGGTAAACCCAAAGATAAAAGTATGTTCATAGTATTTGCTCCCAAAGCATTTGAAACTCCCATCGATCCTTCGCCTGTAATAAAAGTTTACAATGTAAAATGCTAATTCATGTTGGTACGAATCTTTCTGTTTCCACAATATCGACACTAAAATATTACCTTTTCTAGACATAATTATTATCGACATTGCTTCCGGAAGACAACCCCCAGCTGCTAACAAAGTTAAACCTAATAGGGAATCTGATATCGAGAATGTATGTCCTGAAAGAAAATTGAAACAAATATGTAATTCACAACCAAGTCAGACGAAATATTTCACTATTTTTATCTGAATAATTTAAAATAATTACCTATGATTGTGATCATCCATGACACAATATATGAATTCATTCCAATAAATACTATACACATTAAAAATGTTAACGGAAATAATCTTGGAAATGTTTTTGGATTGGGTATGGCACAAAACAATATAAATCTGATCGGCCAGATGTAAAAAAAGAAAACCTTTTTATACCACTTTCCTTTTGGAATCGTGACGAGCTTGTTCCAATCGCTAGCTAAATAAAAAGTAAAATTAAAAATTATATCTTTTTGATAAATTACTACTTACAATTTACTTCCTCGGCGACAGGCTTTTGACAGTCTTTGTTTGCATCTCCATTAGAGCTATTACTAGAGTAACAAATCACCGTGTTATTTTTATTATTATTTTGTTCTAAAAATAAAAATCTATACTATAATTAACCTTGTTTTATACTAAATTATACTAAGCTTATTCCACTATTTATGTGTATATTATTTGTGTGTTCTCCTAAAAGTGTGCTGGGTACGTGTACATGGACAGAAAATTCGAACCAGGTAAAATATTATTATTATGAGTATGATGAGTAAATTGTCAAAATTAATATTATTTGATCAGACATTTTTATTTTGATTAATTTTTTTAAATTGCCGCGAACTGGTTGATGTTGCATTAACTGGCAGCGAAGACAAATAATTTTTTTTTACCTAAAATGGCCGACGGACTAGATGTTCAAGTTTACGAGTCTGCGGACATTTGATTCGGTTTGGAGGGATTTTGAGATTAAAGATAAATTTTTAAATAAAATAGTACATTCTGCAGTGAGTGTCTACAAGAATCAAGGATCATATCAACTATTTTTACATTTTTACTAAAATTCGTCATGTAATTTAAACTTACTTTCAGGCATAGCTTCATCGTATTTACTGATTTTTCGTTGTTCTTCCACAAAATAAACGGGCAATTGTAAAGGATGCAACTTTGACTCGGATACCTTGGAACTGATAATTTCTTCTGAAATTTTACTATTAGTTACATACATGAATATGATTTACCAATAATATTAAGTGTACCTGTAGAAGGATTTCGCTGTGCCAATCGAAGATTTACAAAATTTCTAACATGCTTGGAGATTCGTTTATTATTAAACATGACGATAAAATATAAGAAGTAAACAATAAACAAAATCATTCCTTCGTACCAAAATATTAAACCATCCCATGTCATTACAACCAGCAGTGATATCGAAGTTATGTAAAGAATAGTATCTCGTGTTACCGGCCACCAATCAACTTGAATTGGCTATTGAAATAATAACTGTGTTATTTTATTGAAACATTGCATTTCTTTTAAAATTTTTACTTACAGAAGCTGCGGCTAGACCACCGAGGGCTCCAACTCCAAGACTATTAAACATCGAAGAACCAATTACCGTTCCTATTCCAATTTCTGATTCAGTTATGAAAGTTCCGATAATATTCACAAAGAGTTCAGGTGCAGAGGTCGCCATTGCCATAAAAGTTGCAGCTGCAACATCCTACAAAAAACGGTCTTGTTAAATATTCAAGTTCAATTATGGCAACTACTAAGTATCTATCGGCTGAAAGATTGTAACTACAACATTTAAGTGTTATTTAGTTTGAAATTTTGTTATGCATGATAATGAAACTTATATACGCCGGACGTGGCAATGTTTAAATTTCGGTATTTGGGTTGCTTTATACACTTAGTAAACCAAGCTGAACTTGAAACTTTGATTAATCCTCTAAATTTTGATAAAGTAGGCGTAAAGCACAATGGTGTATAGCACACAATCTATGGATTAATTTTTAATTTCCTCGAGAGAATTGTAAAAATTTCAATGAAAATCTTCATGATTAGCGTACAAAAATTTTTAACACTTCTATATAATATTTATCTGTTCTACCGATTCCTAAGGATGGTGGAAACATCAGAAGATAATTTCTGGATTTATTGTTTTTTGAACTTCTGATTAGAAACCATCACTTTACACCTTACATAAAACTTTTGTGGTTTTACAAAATACATTTTTAAGATTAACGATTAATTCCAAATGAGATACTGAAGTGAATTTCTACAAAAATTTCAGATTGAAAATTAGTCTAATTAGTATAATAAAACTAGCTAATGTCGGTACATTTAATTAAATACAAACCAGTTACTTATCTATTTTGTAATCATAGCGGTGCACTTTACTATTAAATTGCTATGGTTAATTCGTTCATTAGGATATGTTTTTAACGTAAATTAAGAGAAATACAGAAAAATTAAAATGCAAAACACAATTTACTCAGTTTTTGTTTTGTTTTGTTTAAATTTAAAATTAAAGCTCGTACAGATTATTTCTCTTAAGTTTTCTAAATTTTATTATTTAATTCTATTAATTATTATACTTGGATTTTAGAGTTTGAAATTGATTAACAATACCGAGCTCACTAGCTGAAAGGATTTTAAATGTGTAAAACTGTTAATTTTTAAAGCTGAATTTCTGTCGTTTAGTAATTAACGGGAGTTTGAGTTACGTTATTAAACATAAATTTAATAGATTAAAAATGTTTACAGTTTTTCCAGAAAAGTTATTTAAATTATAACTGAATAAAATATGATATCAGCCAGACCTCAACAATGAAAGACACTATATCTATTAAAGTTCCTGTATTATTCCGAAACTCATCATTCCTCGATATTTTACAGCAAATAGGTTTAAATAATTCAAAACCTCAGTTTAATATTAAAATTGTTTTCCTATAAAGATGACATAGTGTGAGCAAACGGCATAGTAGAGTGAAGTTCCTTTTGTCTTTTTGTTTCGAGGTATAAACCAAAGTTTGATATTTAATTGGAGTTTTCACGATAATTTTCATATATTATTTACTGCAAATTTACATTTTGTTTATTTTGTTTGAAAACAAATGACGATAGCAAATTTTGATTTTCATCAAAACAAAATAAAGAAGATGCATCATCAATTTTCCATATCTCTTACAGTCATCAAGTTTTCTATACAAATATCAAAATTTGCGCACCCATTAAAGTTTGTAAACTACCATTTAAGAGTAGTTGATGTTCTAGTTACAAGGTTCGGAAAGTTTCCTTTTTTATTAATGTTTCTTTTATTTTAAACAATAATTATTAATTATTGTTTCGGTAATCTTTATAAACTTAAACTTCAGTTACCAAAACTTACTATGCAAAATGTAATCGGTTATGTTGTGTATTAGGTATACAAAATTTATATATCAATTAATATTTTATAATATAATATGCTGGTAGGCCCGCTTATCTAATATTATGCGCCAAGGGAGTACTTGACAGAATTGAATTGTTGCAACCTTACTGTGTTGCTATGTTAATTTTTAATTTTTAAGTGCTCATGTAGTTGAAAACCAATCTTTAGATAAGATAAATTTTTTAAAAATTAATTGTTCGTGCTGCTAACTATAATCAGATTACCTATAATATTAATAATATAAAACAGTTTACATACCTGTGATAAATTTAAAGCTTCACATATTTTTTCTACACATGGCAAAAAATATTTATCGCAGATTATGGCAATAACCGAAAAACAATAAATTCCAATGATAAATGAAATAAGTACACCTCCATTTCTTCTTTGTTCTGGTGTCAGGAAATTAGGAAAATCATCTTCGTTATTTATGCACACTGTTTCGTTCACAGATTCTCTTCTAAACATAATCGGTGTTATTCTTCTTATGTGATGAATTTGTTCTAAATAAATTCAATTAGGATTTTCGTACATTGTAATTTTCTTCTTTCTTACCAATATCGATGTTTTGATTTTCATGTTGGCTGTTATTCGTTAATACATGATTAAATATATCATTCGTTGTTGATTCATTTTGCTCTAAAATAATTACTTATTTATTTTAAGGAGTTAATGTATTACAATAATAATGGTGGTGCGTGTAGAGTTTGTTAAGCATGCAAATTATTATTAATATATTATTAGCAGCTTACCTTGCAGAGCACATTGTTTCCAATTAACAATTAAAAGTAAAATTAATAAAACAATTTCGTGCAGCTTCATATTCAACCCACGATATTACCTATAGTAATTGATTTGTTAGGTACGGTCCAGTATTAAAAATGGTTCGATTAAAAGGCTTGTTAGTATGTAGTTAGTTTGTTAGTAATTTAAAATTATCCGTTAACTATCATATTTTACCTTGAATTATATGTTTCACTACATTAGTTTTCCATTTGTTTCCATATTAGCAAATCTATAAAAACATTTAAAGTTTGCATTAAAATTTTTACTTATATTTAAAGTGTTAAGAGTTGTGTAAATTACTGAACAATTTTAACCAGAACGTCAGTTTTTACATAACTTTTCTTTCTGATTTAGATAATTTACATCATTAAATTTATTGTTTATGGCAATACGGACGTATTATTGACCAATATAATAAGTTATGAGTAGGTACTTAACGTTGACATGTTAATAAATTTATTAAGTTATTGAAATTCTCAATTTTTCTTTAACAGTAACGGATTTATAAAGATGGGGTTTTACAGTGTTTCACTTCAAAAAATGGTTTTTTATAGATTAAAAAAGAAAATATTCTAATTTATATCTACAGTGATTTACTTGCACTGGAATTAGCAATTCAACAAATCGCGCAACTATAATAATGTAATGAAGTATAATTTTAATAAGATGGTATGAGATTACTGATTAATATAATTTTGAAAATAAGAAAAGTAAAATTATTAGAAAAATTAGAAATATCAAAGTAAAATTTTATCAGTACAACAGACGCAAGCAAATGTATAGAAAATGTCATGAATAGAAAATAAAGAAATAATAATAATGTAATTATTATAAATCATTAGGTTTAACTTTAAATAAGTTTAATGAGATTACGAAACTAAAACAAATTTTCTTTAAAAATTGCATTGTAATAAAAGCAAATATGTATCTACCTGGTTTTTTTAAAACTACTGGGCATTTTCTTAATTCTAGACATTTTTATAGTTCTTTTTTCTTTTTCTTTATAATATTAAAGCATTGTAATTAATTCAATTTACATCGACAAATTTTTGTTTTGAAATGCAATTTTAAAATTTGTAAGCTATGTGTTTAAATGAGTTTGGTGCAATCGACCCTAGGTATTCGATGTGTATTTTAGTCATTAAATTAATCAAAATTGCACTTTTCTAGCAGTTTTAATTTTTCGTTTAAGAAATAAAATTGCAAAAAAATAATTTTTGTTTTTTTTTAATTAATTCATTAATGTTACCTTATAAAAATGTCTCTAAATTCAACTACTTTATGTAAATGCTTTTATCTTTCAGGCACATGACTGATATACGAGTACTCTTGTAGACCTTCAACTGAGGATAAGTTTGTACGCTTAATCGATAAAAGCATTTTCAATCAAGCTACTAATTGATGTTGTTTATGAATCTTTTGTATTTGTATTAACAATTATTATTGTCTGAAATTCACAAAAAAAATTTTGATAAAGAAAACTTTTATTTTGGTAATTATTCATTTTATGTCGAATTTTAATGGCTCCCTCCATCTAGAAATACCCACAAAACTTATGTACCTATGTATATAATCTAAAACAATATCTGATTCATGTTGGTTTATAAAATGCAAGAATTTATTGTTGCACATTTTATATGCATTCATCATTGATTAAATTTTTATGCGTTTTTCCGGTATAAAAATATTTGATTACTTTTATCTTTGATTTGTTAGACTATTTTTTGTTATATTGTTTCTGCAGTACTTTATTGTGGTGATTTTGTAAACAGAGTTTATCGTTACAGCTAACAATATCTACGGATAATGTTCTTTATCTTTGTAGTCATCCATTGTTGTGTTTTCCGACCACTTTTCTTTTAATCTAGTAACTCTTTCCGTATTTCAACTGCATTGTTACTAAAACTAAATTATTGCAATGAAGAGTATTATATCTAATTTTTATTATTCTTTTTTAGCTTATCACACCGTAAATGAGATTTCAAATGTTTATTATAAAATGCATTTGAATTTAACAACGTTTTTATGTCAAGTAATAGATAGGTATTACTTAATTATTACTATTTGCAGACAAAATTTAAGACATTGTCAGGCTTACGTTCTTCTATCTTTAAAATATTTAAAAGTGTACATATTAAAATATATTTTCAAAAAATATAATATTCATTTTATATAGTTTATAAAAAAATTAACATAATAAATAAACTTTTTTAAATCTTTTTCTTATTTAAGAATTCTCTCTTAATTTTCCTTCTATTTCATCGCCTAATGAAGCCAAAGTAAAGTGAAAACGTTTGTAAAATTTTATACTTACAGTGTATTTTATTTGTGATAACTTAACATTTTAGTTCTAAAAAGTGTTTGTGCATTTTTTTGGTTTTCTAAAATATTGATATGATAAATAACTTTGATTGTAAAAAATTTACTTAATAATAATAATTGTGAACGAACCGCTGACAAGCAGATCTGTATTTTCTATATGATAGTTTTTAGGATAAATTGTCGTCTAAACTCTAGACTAGTTTTAAAAAAATATTTTTGATGATCAAATGTTATCTAAATATCAAGGTAACAAATAGAAAATTGTTATTTTTTATAAGTATTCTGAATTCTGGACTCACAATGAATTCTTTTTTTACGATCCACATTATTTACTTGTCACATTTTTTGGCGTCCTGTAACGATTTGATTATGTGGTATCGGTTAAGTATAACCTTATGGGAGTTTGCTAAACCCCTGTGTAGTTTAAAATATCATTAATAACACAGGTCAACAAAAAGATTTTTCTTTTTTGAGTTTCTGTTCTAATGCTTAAATTCTGATTCTAGACATCGAAAAACACTTAAATTTCCATTTTTACCTTTTAAATTTTGCTTTTGTCTGATTCACACCGATAAGTAAGTTTTAAAGATTTTAATTGATTTTATGAGCAATACATGGTAGCACTTCGATTAACCCGATCGCAAATATCATATTATATGTGAAAGGCACAGTAGTGAGTGTTTACGTGTCTATTACAGCTGTAACAACCACCATTGTGTATTACTAAGTAAGAAAATAGCATCAAGACAGTGTAAACAAGATGCTGATTCATTCTGTTTTATTTGCGGTGAATTTATTAAAGTAAGGAGTAAAAAATTTGCTTTGGCGACAAATGTGAAACTTTGCGAAGCCTATGAAGCCTATTTTAACCTCAAAATCCGGAATCAAGTTAAAAATTGGGTACCTCACTTTGCCTGTATTAATATCCCATAAACTACTCATGCAACATTCTCACTTGGACCAATTCAACGATAATATGGGTGCCTACTCAGAGGAACAAGGAGAACGTTTTCACCAAGATGTGATGGACTTTGAACGACGTTACCAAGGGCAGTACAACGAGAATATGATGGGAGATTACATTTGGGGTTTAATACGAGACAGCCCATATAAACATAAGAGAAACACTGAAAATATTCATTTTTGAACTTGAATTTTTGTTATTTTACATTTATTTGCTATTGTATATCACAAATCTTGAATAAAAGCAAGTCTAGTGTTCAGGTTTTTCTAATCTTTTCTAATCTAATCGTAATTTAAAATAACATTATTGAAAAAAATTTATAAATCTAAAAAATTGCTCTATTTTTTACAAAAGCAAACTTTGATCAAAAAAATTATTTTTTCCCTTATTTTTAACGTTGGAGAAACCGGAATTTCATATGCAGAACCCAGACCCAAAAATCGTGTTGACCTGTGTAATAAATGATGCCGCTGCTACTAAATTGGAAGGTGTAATAAATTATTTTGTCACGAATACTGTTATAGTAGCGTAACTGTAGGAAATTGAGGACCCACCTGCAGTATAAATCTGAGATCATTTTGCATTATTTTAAATGAGACGCATACTACTTTATCTTAATTATTAGGTATATTTTAGACTTCTGAATATTTATAATAACTTTCCAAAAATGGAAGTTAAAGACTATTTTAAACTGTAAATCCTCCGTGTTTCTGATAATATTGTAACTCGCACATCATACGCACAGTAGATAAATTAAATAGTCTAAACAGTTTTTTTGTAGTTAAAGAAAATATTACAATTAGTTGATCATAATAAGATTACCATAGATATCAGACATGCTCTACTATATTTTTTTCAAAATATCTGCATTTATATGTTTATATAGAAGGCGATTCTTCCAGTATAGACCATGTGATTGAAGTTATTTTACTAATTTGAATTATTTGATATAATAATAAGTATTAGTTATGATTTTCATGAATAATTTCGTTCCACTATGATAACATATAAATTGATATCTATTGAAAATAAACAATGAACCTTTAAGTAGTGTCCTTGATGTCTACTAAAAATGTGGGTTAAGCTCTAGATACACTTTTTTCAGTATTACTAGCATGAAACCACATTGATAATATTAAAAATGCAATGTTATAATCTTTTAATAGTGGAAATTTTTGAATTTGAATTTTTGAATCTAAAGAAAAAAAATGTGCATTTGCATATGAAAATAGTATTGTTTTTTAACCAAACTATAAATTTACTATATTACTATACTAATTTATATAATTAAATAGATACTATTTTACTCTAATTTACTAATGATGTACCTACACGATATTTATTCAGAATTACTAAAATTTCAAGATGAAATTATTAAAGCAGTCTAACTTACTTAGCGTTTAGACTTAATAATATGTTCTTGTAATTGAACTGTTTTTACCGTAATTCACCAAATGGGTGGCTAGGGTGGCTAGTGCAGAAAATCCTATTATTCTTGGATGGATACATAGTAACATGAAACTGCAAACGATGCAATAGAAACTCACAATTAATTCTACCAAGCAAGCGATGAACAGAGCTTAAGTTTGTAACTAATCTTCTATGATATAGAAACATGGTATTAAATTTTACAAGGCGATTTGCATAAGAAAAGTCGAAATGAGTTTCGAAAATATATGAAATACTGCTATTTAAAAATCCAAGAATAACGTTAATACTTCTGAGAGAAGTATAGCTGAAATTATCGGCGTTCTGTTTGTATCGTTGGGATTTATTTAAGTAAAACATTCACCTTTTCACCTTTTGGAAGGAGTTTTAAGCTTATATACAGTGTGTTCACGTTAAGAAGTAACAATGAATAATTCTTATAACTTACTAGATACAAAAACAAGTTTAAATAGTGTTTTTTATATTTTGCGTCTAAAACAACGTCATTTTGAAACCCAATCGCGTATCGCAATGGACAATATATCGAAACCACGGTACATAATAAAATAAGGTAATCCAGCGCTGCACTCTTTACGTGCATTAGAAATGAAACCATAATGTACTACGAGAGAGATGCAAAATAAGGTATCTTATGCCCGTATTAATAGTCACGGATTAATCCGAGATTCAAGATAATCCTAGATTTTACCAATGAGATTGCTTGAATTTAAATATTCCAGTGATCTCATTGGTAAATCTTGAATCTCGGATTAATCCGTGACTATTAATACGGGCATAAATGTAATAATACGTACACATTTTAGATCATCTTACTACGACAAGCATCGCTCTCTGTCTATACAAAGCTTGCTTATAGGTACCTTATTCTCTATCCTTGGAGACGAAAACGTTTCACGTAAACGTTGCTCGTCGGATTACCTTACTATATTATGTACCGTGATCGAAACGCAATTTTTGGTTTTAAGAGGTTGGTAATTTATAAATTAAAGCAAATTAATGTCATTTTAATTGTCAAATTAATATTTTCAATGTCAAATTAATAAACTTTTGTGCGGTATTCCAATCTGTAAATTTATAAAAAACACAACACGCTAGTTATTACCAACTGTCGCAAAAATAAACAAAAATTTCAAATTCGCTATTATTAAATAAAATGCATATTTTGAAATTTTTAGAGTGTAAAACCGCAAAATAGAAAAAATAGTATAAAAAACTCGTTTTATAAGACGTTTTATCACACTCATCGTGTGATAAAAACGTGTCTTATGAAACTAGTTTCTTAATATACTATTATTCAACTCAAAATTTGCCAACGGAAACTGCGGAGTTATAACTATTTATGGTACAAGTGTGTTATATGACAAATAGCCCTCTCGGCCTGACGGCCTCGCGGGCTAAACTTTCTCGCGTGACTTATTTGTTATTAACACACGCGTGGCATACAAGATTTTATCCAATATCTCGTAATAATAGTTTAAAATGTAATTAATTGTTTTGACATTCAACGTTTTAAAATGTCAGATTTAAATTATGAAAACTAGTATAAAGTTGCAGCCTTACTAATAAATGTTGTATAAATTTTATACAGGGCTTTTACAGGGTTGCATAAGAAAACGTTACTAATAAACCATGTATAAGCTCTACTCTGTATAAGCTTGTCATAACTATTCATAGATGTACTTATAAAGCTTGTATACAGCTTGTATACATGGTGTATAAGTAAACGTTACTAATAAACCGTGTATAGCGATGAGGTAGTTAAGGTTTTCATGAGTGTCAAAACACATTTTATACAAATCTTATACAACTAGAACTCTAGTTTAACGATTCCTTGTCATTTTCTCCATTTTTTAGGTTAAATATATTTACTTAAATGACTTTAATAACATAAATTCAAATGACAGTGACAGAAAAAGTCACACTTACATACGAAAAATGACATTTCGAGTGTATAACCATAGTATAACACAGTTATATCTTATGCAGTACGTATACAACGTTTATTAGTAGAAAATTTATATAACCCCACTCATAAGTTACATAAGTCACTAGTGAGTTATATGTTATTTTACTTATCTAAAAAACCATAGTTATACCTCTATTATTGCAAGATATTGGATAAAATTTTTTTTAAACTTCAAACTCAACCAGAAGTAAACATGAATTGTTTTTTCAAATGGCAACATGTCTTTTTTTTAGGATTTTCGTAATCTGTAGTTTTTTCTCTATACATATGCATATAAAATTATCATAGGGTTACATAAGAAAATTTTCTAGAAAAATGCAAGATAAATTTATTAATTATTATTTAATTTATGTTTAGTGTGTTATGAAAAACAAATTAAATTCTAATATGATTTCTTGAACAAAATGGTGGCAATTTTGAACTATTTATCAGATAAATAAATAAATTAAATAATTAATAAATTTATCTAGCATTTTTCTCGAAAATTTTCTTATGTAAAATAATTATGTAATCATATTGCGTGTAAACAAAGCAATTAATTGTATAAATCAAGATAATTTTATATGTATGTATAGAGAAAAAACTGCAGATTACGAAAATGCTAAAAAAAAGACTTGTTGCCATTTGAAAAAAATATTATGTTTACTTTCGGTTGAGTTTGAAGTAAACAAAATTTTACCTCCGCAGTTTCCGATGGTAAATTTCGAGTTGAATAAAAAACTATTTAAACTTTATTTTGTGTCTAGTAAGATATAAGAATTATTCACTGCTACCTCTTATCGTGAACACACTGTACAGTTAGATACTTTTTCAAAAGCAGTATTATAATAATATCGATATTATTTTGGGTAGAAAATAAATCTCGCGATATTCTTAAATTCATAGTGTATTATATGAAGCGAATTCTATTAGACTATTGTTCAAATAATACAAAACTGATTAATCGAATTTTTAATTCGCGGATTAATTTAATGGAATTTTTAATTCGAAGTTTTATAATTTGACTGAGGTGATTATTGAGTAATTATATTTAAATTAGATTTTTATTGAAAAGTATAATAAATTTTTTTACATATATAGGTAAATGATTATTTATAAAAACCAGCAGTTTTTGTTTATTGATATTTAGTAACATTATAATAAGGAGTTTTAAGTTTTACATGTAAAATTAATAAATTTAAAATCATTACAATGTTTATTGAGAACAAAATTATTTACTGAAATGATTACTTTGTTACACTTGGCTCGAAAATTGTATTTCAAATTTTTTATTTTTATAAGATCAACTTGCAGTATCTAAAGGAACTTGAAAGATTTTAAAAATTAAAATTAAAAAATTAACTGAAATTAAATGTGAATATTTAACATGGAAAAGTTGAAAATTAACTGATCGATAGAAGTAAAAATATACAATATTAATTTTTGCACCATAAAGAAGTGATTAAAAAAATAACTGAGTGTACATTATACCTGTATAATTTGAGTAATTTTAAATTTTTATCTACTATGAATTATTTTAATGTTTGTTGAAGTAGTAATCCCTTTTGAAATATGTTATTGTATTTTGTTCACTCTATAGTAGTTTAACTAAAATTTTCTGAAAATGTAGCCTGATGATTTTCAATTTTTAAGACGATTGATATTACAATATACGAATATTTATTAAAATAAATATTAATTTTACATACATTCTAAGTATGGATTACGTAAGTAAAAATTAGTTTCCATATTAATTATTAGGATTTTTTCGTTTTCTTTTTCGGCATTCGTTATCAACTGATTCAGACTTATATTGAATAAATTTTAGATTTTATTTCCAAATTAAAGTAATGCTTTATTCAGACTTCTACCTACTCCCTAAAATAATCTCTTATAACTAAATGATGTCTTTTGTAAAATCTATTTTTTGAATGTACAATGCATTCCGACCTTGAAAAGGTTTAAAAAAATCGTCTTTAAATTTCTTTCAGGGTTTCATGGATAAAATCGTATTATTGTTACTTTAAATTTATGTATGTTTTAACCGCTTTCAGAAATATAATGTAATATGTTATTGTTATTCCTGGTTGTGACTTAACATTTTAATTGTTTATTGTATATTATGTGAACATTACATGCAAATAATTTACAAGCAAATAAAATTTATTATCTAATTAATTTGTTCTAATGGTTGCACTACTGCTAAAAAATATTTGGCTACATTCTCCACATTTCTTGAATAATTTGAATAGGATACGAAACGCTGTCATACTCGAAATAACAATGTTCAGAAAGTTGACAAGCGACATAACTGCTAATCCACAGTGTTTTAACTTTAAACGCCTCTATCTCATTAATTTATTTTTTCGCATTAATCTTATTTCATCGAAGCACGTCACATACTTTCGTAAATAATTTCTTTAGGGATGCGTAGGCATTTCTTTATGCTATGTGTCATGAATTTTTATTAAATAATTCGATTTTGCTCTTAAATAATTTAACACCATTTCTAATAATCGCACTTATCAAGCACTTGTTAAAAAATAACACATAACAAAGACAGTGAATAACAAAATGCTTGTGTGTTATCAACTGAATGATATATGTAATACTCGTATAACACGTGTTCTGTTAGAAATAACGCAGGATATAAAAATAAACCTGAAAATTAGCGATTATACATTATGTTATCAATAATAATAATTATTCTAAGCTTACATCCTAGTAAGTAGTTTAGCATCAAATAATAGCCAAAGATCACCACAAAATTAAAAATTTTCTTATGAAATTATGGTTGTTTAGAGCGTCAATTACAAATAATAATGAAAATATTAAAATTTATTTCACCACCTATGGTGTGTTTTAATTTTATACAAGTATTTTTGGGCATAAATTGTATTTGAAAATAGTGGATCTACTTAGATCTTATTAAAAACATCCCCGAAGTGGCTCTAACTCGGAATTACGAATCTATCTCCTATCGAACAAATTAAGGATATATAAAAGCATCATTCAACTCAACAACTTGAGAACCTTTGACAACTCACTAATCAGAAGAGAAAAACAAGTAGACCATGCATATGATTTTCAAGCATTTACCTATATTATTTCGTTATTATGTTTGTTGTACTGTTTTTTGTTTTGTAAAAAATTTATAAAAAAAGTAAAAAAGATCAGAAAAATTTTAAATACAGGAATACTTGCAGTATGTATTCTGATGAAAGGTAAGTGATTGTGTGGATTTTGTGGAGGTTGTATTAGTTGTTCTGGGAGTAAATATTTTAATCTGTCTGTTTGTGAGTTTATGTATCTGTGTACTTATGTTATTTTTTATGTTTATGTTATTTTTGGAAATATGAAAGGAGGTATAGGTTAAGACCTGGTATACTCGAGAAGCCATGACGACTGGTTAGTCTAATTTTTGGTTAGGCAATTAATTGATATTTAGGGTTTGCACGTACGTCACTCGATTGATTGCAATGTTACTTAGATATAAAATCCTGAAAGAATTTAACTTATATCTATATTAATATCTTCATGGGGAAGTCCCGATTTATTGTTTAAATAACAGCTTTTCCCAAAAAGTAAAATTTTAGGTTTGTTTGGCAAAAATTCAAGTTTTGGTGACGATTGTAGAAAAAGTTGCTTTTTCAATTTTTTGAATTTTATTCCACATTCTGCAACCGCACTGTACAATACAATATTAATAAAAAAAATGAAAATGTAACCATTTTCTCAGTTTTCAATTCTTGAAAATATTTATCATTGCCGTTCAACAAGGAAGTGCTTGATTTTATCTTTTTAATCCTTATCTTTTCTATTTTAGTTTCTTATCTTTTGATCAAATTTGTAGTGGTTTTATATTTATCGTATTTCATATTTCGTAATCGTATTTAAAAATGTTAATAAAAAGGTTTATCTTTAAAAAAAAAAAATTCAAGGACAAACAATAATATATATGTATTGCCATCATAGTACTATGAATTTTATCTAGTACTTTATTGTAAATTAAAGAAAGCAAAAATTAACATTAAAATAAATGTAATGTATTTCTACTTTCGACTTTCAAGTACGTTGGCTACTTAAGAATGGGCATTGCATCACTGCTATTTTACAGTTGGGGCATAAAGATTTTATTTCAGCTTCTCAATGATGTTTTTTCGATATCTATGTTAGGTACATACTTTTACTTTTAAAGTAACACACGAATAAACTTTAATTATTTCGTCAAAGATATCATTATTTAATAAATTAAGCTAATTTCTTTGATAAATGTTTCGAATCTGTATCTTGATGAAAAAGCACACACTACATAAGCAAACTTTTCTCAATAATGAGATGTATTTACCATAATTTATTTATAATAATTATACAATATTATACAATTATTACGCAAAAATTATGATAAATGTTAGAGTATTGTTTTAGAGTATAAAATAATATATTTGTATTAATTTTTTATTGACTTTAATTAGACCGAACAACTAGGGCATTCCAATATGATAACAATACTTCTAAAGGACGAAGAGCGGACAACAAATGAAGTTCTGCTGTACCTTTAGATAAAATAATTGTTATTTTCCTGTTACGAATAGTTTTTAATACTTTTAATATAAATTAATTTAAATTAACCACTCTTATTAAAATAATTATTATTGATAAAGTTGTTTAACTGCTGCATTTATTATAATATTTTTCTGGGCTTATAATATTCATAGCTATGGACATCTCGGGAAAAGTTGAGCTTTGTAGATGTTGCAGTTTTGATTAAACGCTCTTAACTCTATTATAGTTTAACATTAGAAATTAACTCTAAAACTGTGCACCCTATTATGCCAAGTTATGTATAAAATAAAAGCAGTAGTTTTCTGTTTAAATATTTTAAAATTCTGTTCATAATTTTAATTTTCTTCTAGTAGTTATAAGTTGCTTCCTGCTTGATCGTTTGATATAATATTCAGTTTTTAATGGAGAAATCTTTTTTTTTTTTTTTGTAAATGTCCAACGGACCATAATATAAAATTACTAAGTGAGCCGCAGATGCACCGGGATGATGTAAAACTTGGAGTATAATTAATAATAATGAAAAGACTACGAAATTGAATCTGCGCACATCTCTTTTTCTTCGAAGTCTAATAAGTTATTGAAATTAAACTAATAAATTAAAGTTTTTACTTGCTCGTAAACGTGCATTTCTATAAGTTTATCACTTCTAATTTCACCTAAAACTGCATTTTTGATAAATTCTTGCATAAAATTTTTCTGTTTCATTTTGCATTTCAAAGTTAAAATAGAAAAATGCATTTGCATTTGCGTGTCTACGACAAATAGTCATGTAATTAAATTTCAAACCATAACAGCTCTAAAGTAACGGTCTCGAAATTTAATTGAAATTTTTAATTAATTGTCCCTCTTAAACCTAATAACCCCGTTCTACCTACTTTATACGGTTATATAAAGCCAATTAGAAGTAGGTAATTATTTATTAAGTAAAAACCCCAGTGAGGAAATTTAGAAGATAGAAAACACTCGTTTACATCACAAAATGGTTTTGTTAAATTTCTTTAATACTCATTTAAATGAAGATTGCAAATAAATTGAACTTGATTTTAACTATAAAACACTTTCCGGTTAATTTCAATCTACTTAGTAAAATAATAAAAATTCCTAGTTTACCTGTTAAACAATTTGAATAAACTTTAAAAACGACAACAATTTCTTAACTTTCTTGATATTTTCAAATCATATAAATTAGATTTACACCTAGCACTTACTAACTTTCATATCAATTTTTAATATACCTGTATCCTTCATGTCAATTTATTTGATAGCGCGTATCTATCCACCACGAGAGCACTCAATGTGGGAGAAATTATACCTTTAACCTTAGATCATATTGCGTGTAAACAAAGCAATTAATTGTATAAATCAAGTAATTATTTCATTAATTTACTATTGATTTTCCGGAATCACAGTGTTAATGATTTATCTCAGCTTTTTTTACATTATTATCAGAAACGAAAGAAGTAAAATGATGACCTCAAATAAATTAGTTTTCCAAACCAATTTCATAGTTCGAAAACCACTAGAAGTTTTATGAATAATTTACTATTGAAAATTGGTTTGCATAATTAGTCTAATATTGTACCCAATTCTAATTCAACTTAATAATAATATTTCAAAATAAATAACGGATTTGATGAACGCAAAAATTAATTTTCAAACAAACACAAATTTTTAAGGAAAACAATTATAAAATAATTTGGCCTAGATTTCAAACCATGGTTACCCTACAGCTCTATCGGGAATCATACCAAGACAATGCTGTGGTTATGTCAAATACTTTAAATATAACGATTCCGTTATAACATTTGATTTCGACTTAACGGTTCGTTAACTTATTTAACGTTTTCGATACAAGGTTGGGCTGAAATTCTATGTGCAAATATTTGGTTTCAAAGTTTAACTAAATATTATTGTAGATTATTATCACTATGTATATATCGGATTAAGTCTATACAAACGTCTTTTTCGCAAAGACGAAAATACAGGATTAATTCATCGCGAATCTGCTAATCTTGTGCCTGCATGACGAAGAAGAAAGGGATTTTCCAATTAATAATCAGCCAATGTCGCCATAATTAAAGGAATTTGTCATTTATGACCACATTCAAGAAAAGTACAGAAACCCTTGAATTGATATCCGCTTACGCTGATCATCACGTTATCTGAGTTCCAAATTCCATTGGCCTTACAATCAATTTAAACTTATATACGCACCAAGTATTTATTGCCCCAGAAACATAAATTAGCAGTTAAAAACTGCACTAGAGTGGTTTAAATAAATTATTATTCTGTTATTCTATCATTATCACGAACCACAATAATAAATACATATAATAACTATGTGTATCTAAACTGCTTTATGAAATCTGTCTTTCAACTTGGGACTAAGATATTATATTATATAGAATTTTTGCTAGTAGAGGAGTGAACAATTTAATTATTTTTATACTTACGCAGGCAGTATGTATACCGGATGTTCATTTCCAGACTATCCATTCGAAATAACTTTTTTTGAAAAAAATTGAAAAAACAAGAAATACTTCGATTTAAATAAGGAGGGAGTTGGGCGTTCAAAACTAGTACTGTTTAAATTTTAAGTTCTATCCCCTAACCCCCAACTACCCTTGCTTTAAAATTTTAAATATGTAGAACCCCTACCTTGCGATATATCATTTTGAAGGTGGAAAAAATCCTCATTCATCTATATTAAAAAAATTTGATTTCATTTAATTAAAAATAATAATTTTTTTTTATCTTTCAATTTTTACCTCTAGCTCTTCGAGGGATATGCAAAAACCAATATTTTTAATATGGATGAAATAGGATTTTTCCTCCTTTAAAATAATTTTATATTGTAAGGTAGGGGGTCTCATTTAAAATTTTACAGTAGGAGTAGCTGGGGGGGGATCAAACTTAAAATTTAAGCAGTACTTGTTTTGAACGTCTCCCTCCTTATTTAAATCAACGTGTTTTTTGTTTTTTTTTAATGTTTTCAAAAATATAAGTTATTTCTACTGGATAGTCTGGAAATGAACACCTGATATGTAATATCCTGTACTATTATGGCAGATTACTTTGCTATAATTATTCTATATCGGAGTAGATATTTCAATTTATTTTTCAATTAAACATTCGACATTAGCAATTTCTGATAAATATGTAAATATATTTGAGTTGATACTTTTCACAAAAAGCATTAAGAGATCCTATATAAAAACATTAAATTAATTTGTTTTTTGAAAGATGCAACATTTTGTACAATTTGGTATCATTGTGATACAACAGTTGCTTCTAAGTATTTTTGTTAAAAAAAAATTAAGCCCACCATATACTGAAAAATGTCTTAAATTAATTGGTTTGGAAAAATACTAAGTCAAAATATTTTTAATTAAGTCAAAATTTGAAATATATGCGGTGGTACTTTTCTTAGATTTTTAAAAGATATACCTTATACCTACTATATTAACAAACCCGCATTAATGTAAAGCTAAACTGAATTAGTTGCTTAAAAATTCTTCAATCGTGAATAATAATTGTAAGCATCAACCATTGTGTATGTGTAATACATACCCATCAATCATTCTCAATTTTATTAAAAAAAATTGATATTTAAAAAGTATAAAATTTTAAATAGTTATTAAATTATGTCAAATTCTTTTAATAGTATAATAGAAAATAAATCTTACACAAACGTACCTTAAAACTACATACCTACTTTCAAGGAACGCTCTATATGCACTATAAGCACTGCATTTTATAAACTATATTTTTGCTAAAATATTTAAAATATATACTACATTATACTTGTAATGAACGTGATTATCATTTGGATGGGCCCCAATCTCACACTGTTAATATTATGTAAGTACCTACTACATTATGTACTATTACGTACATACGTACATAATATTTAAATTTTAATATTAAATATTGTAAACGTAAAAAAATATTGTATTTACTAATAATTATCTATTACAAATTATTATTATATTATTGAACACTTACTTTTTTTAAATTTATATTTCACTTTTTAATGTGCAAGAAAAGTAATCCACAGTTGAGTACTTTTATAACGCAACTTCCATAAAGGTAGAATGAGTAACCTTATAAATAAACTCATTCAGAATAACTATCTGTTCTAATGACTGTAAAATTCTACGATTGACAAAGTAAATAGTGTTATAACAAAACAAAAAAACTAAAATTAATTTATTGCTTATGTAATTTCCATCAAGTGTACCGAAAGTTAGCTTAAAAATTTCAATGTAAATCAAATAAGTAAATTACTTTTACATAATATTATTTTGCAAAAACACTTCTAAGAATGAGATATTTTTCCGAATTTTAGTGTTTATGTATGTATAAAGGACAGTGGCGGCTTACCTTAAAGGGCACAAAGACACGTGCCCTAATTACGTAATATTATTTTTATATTTTATGTAATTTTCCAATTACTGAAATTATCACTATTTGCATATATACTTTATATATATTACATTATTTCCAAGCATATTAATGTATACTTATCGTAAATAAAATATGTATTTTTACAAACGATATGGATTTAAAGCTTTGGCTACATTTTACAGTTAGCTTATACAACGATCAAGGGCTACATAAATATAAGTACGATTTTTTGTTATTATTCAGATGCTCACAATGTTGAAACTTCCTTGTTAAAACTTCTAAAATCTTAGGCTTATTTTATTTGAAAATCGTCTTTTTTAAAAAACCTTTATATTATTTGTTGATCTTGTTTGTTTTAAAGTTTCAAATAACCCCTGCTTATATTACAAAATATTATATAATAAGACATAATAAATAAACTTTTACTTTACTATATATTTTACTGTATTCAAAATTTATGAAAGATTACTATTCAATATATATGTTAATAAAATATTTATTCTCAAATCAAAGTATACCCCTATGTATATAATATTTAAATTAAGGCAAATTGCGGATAGAAAATTTTTGTAACCTTCTCACCAGCTTGACAAAAACACCAATCTGATAAAAAAAAGCATTGATGTATTATAAAGAAAGTTGTATTATATTTTGTAAACATTACTTGTATTTTCTTGATGTATATTAACAATTAAAATTACTTACTACATATTATAATATTTAATATGACTGGTGCATAATAACTCATATACCTACATATTACACTTAATATCAGCATAATTCTTTTCAATGATCTAGTTATTATTAGTCATGTCTGTGTGTAATTAATTTCTAGTTTTACAAACGTCATTTGAGTACCTGATCCTCAATAAAAGATAGAATACATGTTTGGACTGATCTCGAAAGGTTAAAAATAAATGAGCATTACATAATTTTCCTTCCTAATTAAATTATTTCTTAGCGGACAGATTATAAAAATAAAGAAACTATATAACAAAAAGTACAAGAATAGCGGATTAAAAAAGTTGTTAACAAGTATTTCCACCGACAAACCGCTTTTAAAATAGTTTTAAAACGTCATACGCGAAAACAGCTGGTAGCTCCCAGACTACAAAGTTTTTGCATTCATTAAAGAGTTCTTAACGCTTCTTCTCGATGTTATTGCTGTTAAAATTGTCCACGTATTCGTTTACGTTATTTTTAGCTTTTTGATGAGAATTATTTATTTCTTTTATATTATCCTTTTGATGTTGGCGAATTTTGTATACTCGTAAATATTATTGATTATATTCTTGTACTGATTGATTTTTTTTTTTTTTTCATTTAAAGTAACTTACTTATGTATATTAAATAATTAGAAAACTATATTCTTGCAATTAATACTAATTAGAATCGATTAGTTTCGGGACAAATGACATTTTCAATTAAGCAATACAGTTGAATTTCGAGCGTTAATGAACCATTATTTCTTGCGCGAAAGAACCAAAGAAAAAAATTAATAGAAATTATGTTAAATGATCGACTAATCAAAATATATGAGATAAGATGAAATATTGCAATTAGTTAAGTTCATAAAATTTTACATGAAGATTTAAATTTGAAAAAATTATATAAGTAAGGTGGATACCGCGTTTCTTGACTAATTGATCAAACACAACAACCAGTTGATGCTTCTGAGCACTCTTTGGCACTATTTAAGCGTAATTCTAAGGCTTTTTTAATGCAATTTGTAACTGTGCCAAAAAATTCAAAATAGTTTTATCCGCCGGAAAAGTTTGGTCACTGATTTTTCAGATAGTCAAGGTACTATATTGCTAATAAACTGTCTATTTAAGGTCTGTGTTTATCTTAGGGTCATTAGTTTTAACGATACGTTAAAACTGTCAAGAAGTAAAGTAAACTGCTCTTTAAAAATATAAGTTTGTAAATTTGTTTAGAACAACTCCAAGCAATATATTTTATATATTTTTATTAATTTTTAATTATTTTCAAATATATAAATGCATTTAATTGGTTTCGTACATACTAACAATGATGGACCTGATGCCTACAAAGTTAGATTGAATATTATAAATGTGGTTTATTGTATTTATACAAATATAAAGTACAATAATAATTGTATTTAACGATTTAACCTTCAAGTATTTTTCTAAAAATCAATTATCTTCTCCAAACAATAATTAATTATTACTCTACTCAACCGCAAAAACTTTTCTTTAAATGTGGGTAACATAACAAGTTTACTTAATTGCGTAATAAATACATAAATACAATATTTCTCAAAAGAGATGAACATTACGTCATTAGGATGTTTGTATAAAATAAGATAATCATCAGTAAATAGGCGTTTGACAAAATAATTCAATATAAAATGCAAATGGCTAACAATAATGTTGAAGTTAAGCAATGGAGAAAAGTGGTACATAACTAGGTATTATTAATGGTATGATGAATGTTGTGTGAAGAATATTTATGAAATGTTAAAATTTTTATCAAGTTTAATAAAAACTTAAAAGTCTTTCGAATTTCGGATTCTTATCAAGCAAACCTGGAATATTTTGCAAACAAACAAACAGATAATATGCAATTTATTTCAATAATATTTGAAATAAAATATTTAATATAAAAAAAAGTCAATGTTATTCAAAATAATTTATTAATAATTGAAACTGTCAATAGTACCGTCTAAAATTTTAAGTTTGAACCCGAATAGAGCTTTTTATGACATCTTCGTGCTTCGGAGAGTACGTAAATTGTTTCTAAAAACCTAAGAAAATGGTTCTGTAAAAACCTCATACCTAGTATCTATGCACTTAGTTGTTAAATACTAATAGAAATTAAAATTTCAACAGTTTTGTAATTAGTTTTTTATAATTACAAAAATAAACTTTCATAAAAATGCTTTTATAATACCAAATTAAGATTTAAAATTTTTATATTAAAGGTACCGCACCAACAAAGTCCAAGTTCAATAAGTTATTTTTACGAAACCAAGTTTTCCAAATTAACTCGTTTTTTCACTTCTTGTAAACAATCTATCCGCATTAAACAATATTGAAACGCCTGATTAGAGTTTATTTACTTTTATGATCTATTTGATTTACTAATTTAACAATTTTTATAGCTTATTACCTATCGAATACAGATAACTTGTATAGTAAAATTTTATAATCTTGGTGGTTTTTGAAATTGGTAATTATTCATGTTCGTTAGATAACTTTCCGGGCTTTTGATTTAATAAAATACGTAGTAATACAACAGTTTAATTTGTTTTGATTTTAAAAAAATTTAAAAATATTTAAGTACCTATATTTATTTAACTAAACAAACAAATAGGTAATTGACGACGCAGCGAAAGAGTACTATACTGTTTGTAAAACCCAAAACAATGCACGTAATGAGCATTGACGACCTCATATTATACCAGCGTTGTCAAAATTTTAAAAGTGTAGCAAATTAATACACGGAACTGTCGTTGCAACACACAACACTGTAACGCAAACAAACTTATTTAAAAATCACTATACAATCGTAATTCGCATATACCATACCTGTGTTATATGATAAATGGTAATTTTATTTTTACGTGGTTGAGATGACGGTCGTCACCAAATACGTATCTCTGACGGGATGTATCGGTTCAAAATTCTTAAATCCCATAATAATATATTGTTTTATAAATTTTGTTGGTAAGTCACAGGTAGGCAGACAAGTGAAACAAGTTTGATAATTACAGATGACTCACAAAAGGTCAGGTTTGCTCCAAACAAACATGCTATAATTACTATGTTTGAAATGTTTTAATTACTAATAAGCATAAGCATAAGTAAAAAATAGTATATTATACATCATGGGACTAAAGTGCTACATACACGAGTCGTCAGCCGAGTGCAAAAATCAGATTAACAGCGCGCAGTGGTCGCAAAGCGACCACTTTACTCCAGAAATTGTAAAAATAACAATTTATTAATTATACAATCACTTTTTGTGTATTCGAATCACTTTTAATCTTTAAGTTCGCCGATGATATAATATACATTTTTATTTTAATGATTGAGATTATATTAAAATATTTTGTATAATTTTCAATTTGTTCTATAACAATATTATTTATGTTGTTTATTGCAATGTTTGCTAAAAATATTAGCCCTGTTTGTAGATTGTGACCTATAAAGTAGGTACTTGATTAAGTTGCGGAAATTTCAGAGAATATTTCCTAATATTATATCAAATGTTTTTAAAATTCAAGTAACGTAATCGGAATTTTTTTTAGAGCAAATAGTACTTACTGTACAGGGGGTGCTGATTGACTTAGCCGAACATAGGAAATTAACATGTAAAAATTTATTTATACAAATTTCTGCTTCCGTAATTATTTTAGAGAAAAAATGAAAAACACAAAAATAATGCAGAAATATAAACTACGAATGATAACAGCATTAGATTTCATGAAAGTTCTACTTAAAAAGTCCAAAAATTCTTTTGAAATTGTTAAATGTTTCATTTATCAGACTGGCAATGCAAGTTTTCATGGTAATTATTTTTTTAAATAGAAATTAAATTGAATTTATTACGTGGCCAGTGCGATAAATGAAA
Organism: Cantharis nigra; assembly: GCA_958510845.1. Classification (NCBI taxonomy): domain Eukaryota; kingdom Metazoa; phylum Arthropoda; class Insecta; order Coleoptera; family Cantharidae; genus Cantharis; species Cantharis nigra. The sequence continues at coordinate 65,916,714 of OY294028.1, forward strand.
ATTTTAACAATTTCGGAAACATTTTTTGACCTTTTAACTCAAAGCTAGATGAAATGTAATGGTGTTATCATTCGTAGCTTATATTTCTGCATTATTTTTGTGTCTTTCATTTTGTCTCTAAAATAATTAGGTAATTAATATTCAAAATAGAAAATAAATATTGAATTTATTACATGTCCCGTTTGTTAAATGAAAACTTTAAAAATTTCAAAAGCATTTCTTGACTTTTTAAATAAAAAGCTAAATAAAATCTAATGCTCTTATAATTCATAGTTTATATTTTTGCATTATTTTTGTGTCTTTCATTTTTGCTATAAAATAATATTAGAGAAATAGGAATTTGCATAAATAAGTTTTTACATGTTAATTTCTTATGTTCGGCTAACTCATTCAGCACCAGTAAAAATTTGATAACTTTACAATTTTTTAAATAACTACACAAACTTAGTTAAACTAAGTTTAATAAAACTTAACAATACCATTGACAATATAAAGGTATTTTGTTACCAATTGCAGACAGGAAAGTTACTATTTTCCACGTCTAACAAAAGCAAGACCATTATAATACAGTATTCAGAAAACTTTATAGTTTTCCGTCCTAGGATGGGAAAGTAGGTCATCAGATATGACAACGCGTATTTCTTCTTTTTTTTCTGCATTTGTACTGCTCGCTCACGTTTCACTTTGTTTCGCAAATGCAAGATTTGCTTGTTGTTGGTCTTCCAATCCTAATACTATAATACCCAATTTTGCAATCTAGCAGGAAAAGTAATTGTTAAAAGTAATGCTAATAACATAAGTCTATTGTTTATTTATACTTCTGCAAAGTTTCAGTACAATATTATCAGAACAATGAATTACTTGTGAAAAAGCTTGTTTCAGAGACTTCTGCAAAATTATTACAGATTTGTTTTATTCCCGAAATTTGATTGGTTGATATTATACGAAATATGCAGGAATTATAATTATTTATATAAAACAACGGAATTATAAATAATAACGAAAGCATATTATTAGAAAAATTATAAATTTAACAACAATAACTTGAAAAGTTTATAACGTCTGATTGTAATGCTATTAGGTACAATTATGTAATTGTTAGTTTTAACAAAGTATGAATGTTTTTAATTTTATACCAGGTGCTGAATGAGTTAGCCGAACATAGGAAATTAAAATGTAAAAAAATAATTAATGCAAATTCCAGCTTCCCTAATTATTTTAGAAAAAAAATGAAAGATACTAAAATAATGCAGAAATGTAAACTACGAATGATAAAGCATTAGATTTCTTCTAACTTTTCCTTAAAAAGTCATAAATGCGTTTGAAATTGTTAAAATTTTCATTTATCAGACTGGCCATGAAATAAATTCAATTTAATTTCAATTTTCAAAAATAATTACCATGGAAACTTACATGGCCAATGCGATAAATGAAAATTGTAATAATTTCGAAAGCATTTTTTGACCTTTTAAGTAAAAGCTAGATGAAATCTAATAATTATATTTCTGTATTATTTTTGTGTCTTTCATTTTTCTCTAAAATAATTAGGGAAGCAGGAATTAGCATAAATAAGCCTTTAATGTTAATTTCTTATGTTCGGCTAACTCATTCAGCAGCCGGTATACCTAAGTATCGTATAAGCTCTAGTATATCATACAAATATTGGAGACGAAATTTTTATTCTAAGTTTAAGTATATTATTAAAACTTGAATAAAAAGATTTTAGTAATAAAGTTAAACTAGCTTTAACAAATTATTTCCAACATAATGGTTTTGAAAATCCATAAATAATAATAATTATTTAATTTCGTAAAACTTAGCAGGATATTAGATAGGACATTAGTATTATTACCTACAGTCTGTAATAAAACGTAAATTAAAAATAATTTTTAATAATATCTTTCCATTTAAAATTTTTTTTGAATTTATCTTTTTACTAATAAATATTAGGTAATTAAAAATTAATATAGCCATCTATAGATGGAACCGATTGAACTTAATAAGCATATTATTAATGTCCAACTATTCACAATGCACAATTGGCAATAATTTTGTAGTCAAATAGTTTAGAAAAAAAATTTTTAATTATTTTTCAAATGAACTCTAAAGCATAAGATTATGTTTTTGATTTTAAATGCGATTGTTAGTAGACTTGAAACTGCAGTTTAAATTAATTCAGCATAAACTAGAACGTCGGCGTCGCGTCGTTTAGAAACTAAGCCAACCAACAATATGAAATTAACATTGCTTTTGATTCTCGACATGTTTTGATAACTTTATAACATTTTCACAGGAATTAAAATGTTTTATTCTAATGCATCTATTGTGTAATAATAGTATAAGTAAGTATTTAAATTAGTAAAACTAATCAACTTATTATAATATAAAAAAGATAAAACTTAATTATTATTTCATTTGTCTTCAAAAAACTTTATATTTCCATAATTAGAAAATTCATTATAAGCAATTTTATTGAATTAAATATATAATATTTCATTCTTATCTTAATTCTACAGATCTTAAACTTTGAAATTATATTATACATTAGTTAGTTATTAAATATTTTTTAGTCAATGAAACTTTTATTGAAATGAAATGAAATGAAATAAAGTGAAATTGAATACCCACTTATATAAATAAATTATTACTTATATCAAATAAATTCGGATCATCTATTAGGGATTATCAAAAAGTCTTGATGTGTTATCCACTAATATTAGTTGATTTAATAATAAAACAGTAGAGCAGAAATATTTCGATCTGTAAAAAAAGTTACTAGTTTTTGATCATCTGGAGCATACAATATTATTTCCTTATTTTACTGGTTCTGTTTTACTGATTATAACTTAACATAGTAGGTATATATTTTACAATTTTGTACTATTTCGTTCAATTTTGGGTGTGTGCCAAATCTTAAGATTTCAAACGGCGTGACGTCATGCGGAAAGCTTAAAAAATGTATTCATTAGTTGTCCAGTTGTCTAGATGTCTAATTCCTAATTAGACTTGTTTGTCTTTTTCGCACATAATCTTATTATAAAAGGAAACATATCTGTCCATGTAAGTGCTAATGAGTTGAACTCCAAGGTTTAAATTTTTGCTTCTTTAATTTTCTTCTTGCCGTGGTAAGATTTCAAATTCGTGTAACTTTGTTTAACTAATAATTATATTATACATTAGTTAGTTATTAAATGTACATGTACATAATCTATGAATCGCCAGTAAGTATAAATAAGCTGCTTTTTTGCAATTTGTTATGTGGGTGTATCCTCTAAATATAAAAAGTTTTTATCCGTACAATACACTTATATTATGTATACATTATTCTAGTGCTTATAGTTTTCAATATAAACAATTTATAATAAAAATTTATAACATTTTATTTACACCTATTATACTATAATTATTTATCATAAATAAAAAAGTCAAGACATGATTAAAGCTACTCTTATCTATCGCACGTTGGAAGATTTACTGGGAAGAATACGTTGAGTTCCACTAAAGATGCAAATGTTAAAAAGCATAGATACATCAATAAGCATGCAAGTCCAATTTTCCAGTCCAATCTAAAAAAATGCGAAATTAAAACAAAAATATTTGGTTTTACTATTTCACTTACTTGAACCGATTTAGAGAAATACTAAAATATAATAAAAATAATGTTGATAATAAACAAAAGGCACTGTACGTAATTCCTGAAGAGTTAATAATGATACTGTGTACGCCAGGAACTTTAGGATACAACCAACTCTTAATTGTCCACGGCAGACCTAAGCACAGTAATATGTCGAATGTATTTGAGCCAATAGAGCTACTCAATCCCATTGCACCGTGTCCTGAAAATGCAACAAATTAATTTCAAGCTTAAATAAAATATATAAACTTGGTTAAATACCTTGATTAGTGACTATCACACTTGATACTGCTTCAGGAACACTGGTTCCTGCTGCTAAGAACGTCAGTCCCATTACAGAATCTGGAATGTTAACAGTATCGCCTAAAATTAAATTAAAAATGTAAAAATGTGTTCTTTATAGTATAGGATATTATAATTTAACTTTTTGATTAATCCTTGCTACTATTTAAAAACATTTAATTAAAAGTTAATACTTTTTAAACTACGTCAAGTGAACTTTGTTTTCCAATTATGTGCACCGTACATTTCTATTTAAATTACCATATTCTATTAAAATAGCTGTAACAATCAGAACAAACTGAAGTTAATCCCAAAAAGTTAAAATAAACTAGGAAAAATTAACAAAATGATTTTGGTATCTATTGGCACAAAAAAAAATTTAGAAATAGGAGAAAACTTACTTATGAAGTAATAAATTTTTACAAAATAAATAAGAAAAATTTTAAATCTAGAAAAATTATCTACCTATAACCGTAATCAACCATGCTACTGTATACGAGGTAGATCCAATCCATAATATGCACATTAAAAATGTGCACACATATAATCTGGGATGTTTTCTGCAATCCGGAATTGTTATAAACAGAAAGAAACTAATAGGCCACGTTAGAATCCACCAAATCTTTCCTAGAGACGATTGATCTTTAGGCCATTCCCAAATGTTAGTTGATTCTTCTGCAATTATCAATTGCATTTAATAAATAAATTTTAATTACATTATAATGTTTGGTTTACCTAAATCTTCGCAATCTTGTAAAGTTAACTCGGAATCTATAATTTCTTTGTGATTGCCATGATGATCGATTCCATTTTTTTCAGAGTGTGATAATAACGGATGAGTCTCTTGTAATATTTCGGTGTATTTTTTCTTCTTGCACTTTCTTATTAAACGATTTAAGCAATTGCTTATTTGCTTTGTGAAACATATAACTGAAAGTACAATCATTAAAAAAATAGAAATATATTGTAATATTAATATTCACCTGCAATGTAAATAGCGTAAGCTGCAACTAAAATACAGGCTTCGTATAATTCTACAACTCCATCCCGTAAAATCGTTATTAACATAACTACCGACGAACCGTACATTAAACTATCTCTTGTGAGTGGCCACCAGTCTAAATCAACTACCTGGAATAACATTTTTTTTAACAAATTGATAAACTGTTCCAAGTCTTAAAGTCCTTACCATATTTGAGACAAGCCCACAGCAAGCTGGAACTGCTAGAATATTAAAAACGGCCGACCCCAAAATAGTTCCTACTCCTATATCTCCTTGAGTTACAAAAGTTCCAACTGAGTTTACGAACAACTCAGAACTTGAACTCGCCACAGCCATGAAAGTTGCTCCGGCAACATCTTCAGACATATGAAGTCCTGAAATTACAGTACGTTGACATCGTGTTGAATTAAACTAAATCGGTATTTAAAAAGTTCTTTCTTTTCATAGCAATGCAATCAAATTCAATATGTTTTGTTAATCAACAATACGGAAATTATAACGTAGTAAAGTTTCACTTATAAATCCACTTCAAGTGCATTTCATAAAGTTAATAACTCCTGCTGACGTCAAAGCGTTGTTAATTTAAAAACATTACAAAATGGTTCAAGCAATAGAAAAAAAATAATAATTATATTTTCATTAAAATTTAGAAATATGTATTTAATAATTTTACGTAGGCACTATACGTTGTATATTATAAAATTCAAACAAAAATGAAATAAAATATGGAAATCTTTTCTTATTGAAATTAAATCATGTATAAATAAACATGAATTATGAAAAAATGCACTTTTTGAAATACAATATTCCAATTTGAATTGAAATTCATGAATTAAACCTGTAATCTTGTTTAATTTATTGCACTCAAAATAAATGATCCGAACTACTTTGGAAATAGCACGTAGATACTATGCACGATTTTGAAATTCTCCATTCATGCTGTTAAAATGTCTGTATTGTTTATAATTTAATTTCAATTTTAAATAATTATTTTAAAAAAATTATAAAACTAATTTATGTTTCTTACTGTCACAAAACTTTTTAATTGCAGGTACAAAGAAATCATCACAAACGATTGCAAGAAGGATAAAAAGATAACATGCTAAAATAACATGAATTACAATCCATCCGTGCTGACGTTGTTCCCTAGTAAATCCATCACTCGGAAACTCATTAATTGCAGGTGGAGTACAATTAACGCCTTCGATTAAACCTAGTAAATGTCGACCGAACGAAGAATTTCTTTCTGAAATTAAAATATTTAATTAATTTTTAATAATTTTAATAACAAAATATTTCAAACATTATAATACTTTCAAAAATGTGTATGCTAAACATATTTTAAAAGACGTCAAGTTAGAATACGGTGTCATACTTAACTTCATTTTGGTAATTTCAAAAATTGTCTTTCTATCTACTATATTACATTATTTTAAACAGTAATTAATCATACTGCACTCGAGTAGCAGCTTATTATTGTATAGGTGACGCTTTGCGGTCGCAAACGACCATTAAGCAATCCCAGAAAGATTTGAAGTAATTTTTTGTCTAGGTCAGTTGTTTTTTGGATTAGGCTGGGCTAACCCCTGGTAACTACCGCTTTCACCCAAAATACGTACCTACATACATACATTTAAATTCGTCTAGATTCAAATCTTTCTTTTATTTATTCTGTGCCCAACACTGAAATGTTGGGATATAGCTACGCAACAAAATACCTTCAAATATTAATTTATATTTTTTTTCGATTTAATATTTAAAATTATTAATTATTTCAAAGTTTTTGTTTTCAACATTTTTATTAATTTCTACTGCTTTCCATCATTTTCAGTTACATTTTTCATTTTTTGAAATGTCTCTGATTGCAATTAAAATTGATCAATTTTCGTTTCGGGTGTTAGTTTATTATTAAATTTATTAAAATTACATACATTAGAAGGAAGCAAAACTTATTGGAAATATTGATTTTCTTAATATATTATGCATTCTAAAAGTTTATTGTCATATAAATGAGAATTTATTGATTTCATTTTCCATTATCATATATTACAAAAAGGGCACACAAAGTGCGATTAAAATTTTCGAGTAATTACTTTTTCTGTTTAGTTCAGATGGTCTGATTGTGAGTGAAATTCTATTAGATTTATTTTGAAGATATATGCATACATTTTCTTTCTAGTCTGTGTTAGTTAGTGTTTTATATTAGATAAAAATTAAGTTTTTACATACTTTTTCTTTTAAATCTAAGGTTTTAAAATAAGAATTTGACTAACATTTTGTATTGAAAATAAAATGGAGTGCTGAATGTGATAGAAATGATGAGAAAAGCTTTCTGTGAGGATAGCCTGCACGAACTGTCTATATATTTTTAAGTGATGGGATAAATGAAACAAAACATGTTAAGACTCAGTTGACGACGAAGCCGTAATCAGATTGTTTTTTGCTGTGTAGCACAATAATATTTGCTGTCGAGTAGAAAGTTGAAAAAAATGAATATTAATTATTGTAAATGAAAAAGTTTGAAGTTCTTTCGAACGACTGAATTGGATAATTCGCACGACTGAAACCTACTTTACTATTTTTTGATATATTATTGCATAACAGCTAATATTTTAATTATTATTATACTTTAGACATCAGTTTCTATTTCTGATGCATCCAAATTTGTGCAAAAGATTGCTTATTATTTTTAAATTCGATACAAATGGATAGTTAAGAAAAAATCGATCCAATAGAGTAAAGTGGCCGAATATGGAATACCACTTTAATTTTTTTCAATAATAGTTGGTACTTTTAAAATATTTTGGAAAAAACTGCATCAAGTGTTAGAACAGACTACTACATATGCAATTTTAGCGTTTTTGTAAAAATGGCTTAAAAAATAAAACCGTTTTTAGTCAAAATGTAAAATTTTTAAACACCAGGTATGCCTAATACGGAATACAACATAAATCATATAACTACAGCCAGTGTTAGATTTTGAAATGTTTTAATTAAAACAAAACAAAGAAAAAACCTTACTAAATATAATACAAATACTTCTAGTCGGGGAGCTACAATAAAATCTATTATACCAAGAATGAGTATTGGCATAAAGTTGCAGCTCTCCGCGACTAAGTAACGTTTGTATTGTATTAAGTAAAACGGAATTGAGATTTAAAATATAAAAAACTTAATGAAATTAATTTTCTTTTAAAAGAATTTGTTTTATTAACGTTTATATTTCTAGATTTGGGATTTTATAAATTTAAAATTTTTCTTTATTACATTTACTTTTATTTAATTTAACATTAATCAGCCCATTAATTTAAGGCATCGCTTCTACTGCTTCTCTCACTCGCAAGTTCACACCAAGCTAACATTTTTGTGGCAAAAAATAAAATACATATATAACCATTCGCTTTTCTCCTTTAAAATATAATTTTAGATCTCGCTTCGAGTAAAACACAATCTACCATGATTGTGAAAGACAGTAGCAAGACAGATTAAAAATTGCTTCACTGATAATTTCGTATATACACGAAAATATATCTCTTTCTATTGATAAGATTGAGTTTCCTGTTAATTGACACGCCTTATTTATTATTGTTTATATGGTTCTAACGTAAATACTTTTGTAAATTTTAAAAATTTGTGTTTTGTTTCCTAGTTACGAAACTATTATAACAAACACGCTAGTCTTATTTTTCTATAGCTCTCTTAAATTGAGACAATCCAGCACTGAATGATAGACAAAAACTAATATTTAAATTTAAAAGAATTAACTACATAAGTACTAAGAAAAGTAATCTATGAATGCTGTACATTTTATAATCTTCTGATAAATGTTAGGATTTAAGTGTGTATGTTATTGGTCAACAGTTGAGTAAGTGCGTTGAACAACGACGGTCATCAAGAAAATTCATATAATAATAAATAGGAGTAATTAATTGCATGGAAACGTAGTCTGTACGCAGGTAATCGTCAAAAAATTCGTTGATTCAAGGATACTTTGCAAGTGTCTCAGCAAAACCTTTTTTAAATTTATTATTTAAAAATGTGAAAAAGTTTTCGATAAAATTAATATATCCATCCATAACTTGTCGAATTTTTTTGACTTTATACCTGCGTATGTTTCTTCTATGCATTCAATTATTGACGACAGGCCGTTGCGTTGTTTACTCAATTATTCATTTGAATTCTATCTGTCAAATATTTTTAAGATTATCTCATTTTGCACATTGAGATAGCTAAATATACTTATTATATTGATAATATGGTAGTACACAAGCTATAAAATCAAAACTTCAATATAACAAGTTAATTAAATTAATAAAAATCAATTTTATTTTTAAGCTGTCAGGAAGGTTTTTTCTTTTTTATTGAAATAATTTAACACAAATTATAAACTATTTGTAGATGTACATCTTCCCTATAGCAATGGGAAACAAAAATGTTTTGGTCTTAAATGGTCTTAAAACTCAGACTAAAATTTAAAAAAAACAATTTAAATTTAAAAAAATATTTAATCTGTTAACCAATCAGAATTAAACATCGCTGTCCGATTTTGTTAGATCTAATCGATTTATTATTAACAGTTATCATATTCGTATGTTAATATTAACTCAAGTTCTTTAGTTTTTCATTTAATGTTATTAAACTAACAAACTTGGCTAAACTATTTTAAACAACTTAAATACAACCTATTTTGCGAATATAAGAATTCTTCTGGCAAAAAACCATTTACGGGGGACTTTTAAAATTTCTTTTTATTGTGGAAGGAAAGCAATATTTGTAATATTACATTAATAATATAAAATACCGACAGAATGTACTTGTTTGTAAATGAATAATGCAACATAATCGAAATCCCATACTCTTAAAAGACAATAAAAACATTATCACATCAATTTATGAAGTTTACATGTTTACAAGTCCAGACAATCACTTTAAAGATCAAATTTGTCATTGTACATGGTTGTCAATAAATTTGAAATCACTTCAATACTATAAACTAACAAAATTGGTTCACTTTTTTTAATGACTAAATCATTACAAGCTGGTGTGTAATTCTTCTGGTGAAAAGCCATTTACGTAGCATTTAAAATTTTTTTAAACTATATTTAAAATTTCTTAGCCCAGCCCTCTGGTGAACATCAAACTGTGGATTAAAATATTAATAACTTTCCTTAACAACTTAATGGAAAACGGGGTACAATAAGTCTGGAGCTTCAGTACAAAGTGGGGATTAAACCATTACCCGTGCAGCTATTATGAATTACGAATTCTAATACTAAACCCACTTGAAAGAATCTGAGAACAAACTGAAGGTTCCGTTTGACCGAAAAAATTTTAAAAATAGAAAAACTTCTCCATACATTACGGCCGATTAACATAAATTTCATTTTGATATGTTGTAAAAGATTAATTATTTTACTTTGTATTTGCAAAATTTATACCGGGTACACGTCAGAATGTTTATTGTAGCTCCTTTTTTAAAATGTTCTACTGCTTTAATGTTTTAGCAAAACTCTTTTTGGACCGGAATGTCTCTATACTAAACTAGAATATCTAGTGTTAAAATTATACAATCAAACAATTGAACAATATTTTGTTTTACTAAAATTTTAAAAACAAATTTATAATTATAATAATATTTTCATTTCAAATGTAGACCGAATATGTAAATCTGCAAACCAACACATTGAGTCGTATATTATTATTATTATTTTATGTTTTGTCAATTTTATTTGACCAATAACCTTTGCCATGGTTTTCAAAATTCTTACAAATATGTACAATGTACATGGTATAAAATTGTACTGTACAAACATATCAATTTATTTTAAAAATTTATCCTGAAAATCCTTTAATAAAAAAATAAAAAATTTTCAAGCGGCATGAAAGTGAAAATAACCAGACGAATGTTTATAATGAAAAACAAATTTTAAATATTTATTAATTGCCATAGATTTGATGAATTTTGATTTGAAAAATCAATGTTTGTAAAATGTTTAACGTGTTCAATGTAGTATAATATTATAGCTAGCATATTATACGTTAGAAATAGATAAAATATATTATCAAAACTTATTACTTTGAGTTTTTTTTACTAAAATACTTGAAATACTGAGAATAAACTTTTAACATAAGAATTTATTCTTCTTTTTACTTGTTTACAATCAACTTTTTCAAAAAGGTTAGAAATGTTTATCAGAATGCATCTTAACCTAAGCTTTGTGTATTTATGTTAATATAGGTAAACTATATCAGTTTTATCTAAGAGATATTTAAATTAGATGTCGTAAGTAATGTCAACACGATTATCTATTACCACTAAGCTATTGAAAATTGCTTTAAGTAAATTTTCCATTAAGTAGTTCAAAAACTTTTAATATTTGCTTAAATGCTTATGCTTAGACGTTGATTAATGATAAAGTTTGTATTGTTATTAATTAATCCATAACTCAAATGTTCCAACAACTTGATATCACAATATTAAATTTTTATTTAATCTAAATCAGAATTTTATAATTTATCGGTACTTCAAAAATACAGAACACTAGGAAGGATCAATTTAGCACTAATTAACAACATTTTGTACAAATACATGTTTGTTAACTATGATGTAATGAAATAGAAACAGCGTCGGGTTCTCACAATTATCAAATAATATCTATAATTTAAAAACAATCTTTCTAAACACCATTCGAAGTTTTGATTTATTTTGAATAATTAGTTTACTTCTCAAATTCCAATATAATAATTTTATTTTTTCTACACAAAAGAATGAAGTAATATTTATTTGCTATTACTGTTGATTAAATTCGATTAAAATAAATTGTATTAATTTGCAAGAAATTGTATATAGGAAATTTTATTCATATATTATACGATACAACCAGTTACTATCCAACGATAAAGATCGGTTTCTGTGGTGCAATAGATAACAAAAGTAAATAAAATCATCTTAGCTTCGGGAAGGTTGCGAATATAGTATTGTATAAATACTAAAAATTGTAAACAATATCAGTATTTTAGAATTGTTAGAAAATGCTATCAACACTTATTATATTAAATTTCTTCAAGTTTTCGAAAATAAAATTATGAAAATTGTCTGTGTAATGTTTGTCTTATGATGCTGATATACTAGTAAAATGGGAAATGTTTACAAAATATACTACTTCAAGTGTATATTATTTGTGAAAACTTCGTGTATTGTACTTTTTTAAAAATGTTTTGCGCATTTTCACTACAGAAACCAATAGATAAAACAAAATGTAGTACCTATAGATAAAATTCGGTTATTACAGCCTCTTTCTTATGATTATAGGATTTCCTGTTATACATACAAAGTTGATCGGTATTTTTATAATATCGGTTGCTGGCTTGTTTTGAATATATCCCAAATTTAACAATTTTTTGTTTTTATATGATCACTACAAAATGTTATTTTCAATTTAATTAAAGCTAGTAAAACAGTAAAAACATTGATCAATAAGTTTAGTTAGCTCAAATTTAATAATTCCAGACATTTTGGAAATGTGTTCAAGCTGTAAACAAGCAATTAATATTTTACTTGGGTGATTAGTATAGATGTATCCATCATAAAACGGGCAATTCAAAATAATTATAAAATGAGATTTATAGCTAGTAAATATAAATCAAAGTCAAAGGTTGTTTGTCTCTTAAATATGAAATTCTGAAATTCATATTAAAATATTATAATCACATCTTCTACAAAATTGAAATGTCAAATTTAAGATACAAATTTTAGTAATTTTTGCTAATAGAGAAGTTGAGCTATCATTATAATAAACAAATTAATTATTTAATTGATAAGTATGCAGTTCAAAAACAAGTTCCAAAATTAAAACATCCAACATCAATACAACTTTTAAGAGTTGAATTTATAGTTAGAAAACGCAATTATGCATAATTTTGTATGAAACAAATTATAATATGATAGTTAATAAAGCGCAATTATTATTTGATTTCATTAGAAATTTCTAATAGCAATGCATTGCTGTATTATTAATACACAGATTTAAATAATCTGAATTAAATAAATCTAAATAATAAGATTTAAAATATACATTTTAAAAATGTATATAATGTCAACAGTGATTCTTTCTTTAAATATTTTAAAGACAAACAATACAATAATAAGCAACAAATATGTGCATCAACATTTATTTATTAGCACTTACTAGAATTTACTATACACAATGGAATAATAATGTTAACTATATAATAAAAGAAAATAATTTAGCATATTATGTAGCATAATATAAGATTTTGTTAAGTAATGCAGTGGAATATAGAATTTTAAATAATTTTTATTGTTGCCTGTATGCCTGTAATTTTGTTTTTATTTGACATTCCAATAACTAACAAAATGAAAAACAAAATATTTTGTTAAGCAACTTAATTAAAATAATAGAGAATTCTCCATTGAACAATAAAGAATTTTTCATTAGAGAAATTAAAATTTAATTTAATAAAGTTTTTTCTTTCATATTACATGTTATTCTAATATGTTCAGTAAAAGTAAAATTAGTATTATCTCTCGACATTGCATTATTAAACATTAATATTACCTACTTCAAAAATACCTTCGAAAGAATATTTTATATATAATTTTTCTATGTACCTAATATGTATGTAGTATGTAGTATCTACCTACGTAAGTTCCGAGTTTTTATTTAAAAACAAAAAATATTAGAGATATTAATATACTGTTGTATATTCCTCTAGTGAGCACATATATAAATCAAAAAATGTTAGTTGTCAGAACTGCAAGAAGACAAATTGCATTGAAGTGGATGCATCGAGCGAAACGTAGCGGTAGGATTTCCAAAGTGCAATAATTAGGAATCCAAAATTTTTCTCATTTTTCTCATTTATATTATTTCTGAAAGTGCTTTTTCCGATTCTGTGCTCTTAATATCTATAATACTTGACATATTTATAACATTACAACTTATAACGCAGTGAAGCCGAAATAATAACACAAATATCAGTGTGAAGTTTAAATTCAATTCTCTCACGAGAGAATCAAAATTATAAGCATAGATGCACACTATGAATAACCTGGTCAATAATATTTTCTGCAATAGTGCAATACTTTGTTAACTCGAATTTTCTATTGAAGTGGTGTAACAAGCAGTTGAAGAACTTATGTGCAAAGTAGACAATAAAACACCTAGTTGTTGCAATCTTTATTTTCCTTTTTTACGATGTAATATGCCCACGCTTAACGCAGAATAGCAGTGGATTTTATTATGAACACGGTAGTATGACATCACTGGACCCATCTTAGACAGCTGCAATGATATAAGTTGTATTAGGTTTATTTGATAAGCACGTGTCGGAACACTTTCACTGCATTAAGATTTTCTGATAAAGTCAAGACTGGTTACTTTAAATTTTAATTTAATTTTAATCTTTTCTTTGTATAATTTGAACAATTTTTTTGAGAAACTTGTTTTTTCATATTACGATTTCACAAGAAAGTAAAATAGTACTTATATTATAACTCGAGTTTATACTGCGTAAGAAAACCTCTTGCTAAATAATATACTACCTATAGTTATTAGTTGTTAGTTAAACTTTTTACAAAATTTCTTTTCCTTTATTTTTTAATATAATTTATTTAAACATTAATTTTGTAAAAACGTCATAACTCACAATATGTGTAATTGTGAGAAGAAAACTCAAAATACTGCATTGTGAGGTATAAGAATAAGGAGATAGTATAATTCAATGCGCAAACGAAAGTCATTGCTGTTCAAGCAATATAACAATAGTTATTAAAATTGTATGCTAATTTATAATTCCCTGTTCTGAAAATTTACATATTTAGAGTATATCTAATGTCACTGTTGAAGCGAGAGTAAGATAAGATAATTTCTTTATTTTTAACTGTAAATTGATGGATGAGAAATACAAAATTGAAAATTAAATATATAGAAAGATTAACAAGACATTGGTTATCCAGCACAAAATTCATTTAATGTACTAAAAATTAAGTAGATAGAACGAATTGACTTCGATATCATGTTGAAAATAATTAATCATATTATGAAGTCCAATGCAAGAAATTACCAAGTACTTTTTTCGTGCTTTGAGAAAATTCATTTTAACGTATTCAAAACCAAATTATCGCATTGATCTGATTTTTTTAGTGATTCTCTATGACAAAAGGGCAGTTTTACGTACATTACATTTTTTATATGGTTAATATTAAATAATAATAATAAATAATATTAATAATATTATTATAAAAATAATATTATTTTTAATATTTTAATATTATAATGGTAATCTCCATATTATCTCATATTATAATAATATATTATCATAGTAGGTATCTCAAAACTGGCAAAAAGTGACATAGCAATTTCTTGCATTGGACCCTTCATTATAGTATATGTACCTAATATTCGTCCAGCAGTGAATTGTTCAGTAATATCAATACGAAGTTCTAAGTTCTACCATAATCAGATCCGAATTCACTTAGATTTTAAATACAATTTTTAAACGTAAACTAAACGTTATTAGAATTTTAAAGAGATTTCAGTAACGGAATTACTAAGCGTAAGGCTTTGCTATTCGCTTTATCAAAGTAGGACAACCACAGTGGACTAAAAAATTTATATACAATAAATTGTTCCAGTTACTAAGTAAGTTTAAAATTAAATTAAGAAGCTTAAAAAAAGCTTAAAATTAATTTTTATTAATGTTGAAGTTGTATAGAAGTTTTAATTTTATTATATTTTACAAGTTAAGAATTTATATTATATTCTATTGTTATAATGTTAAATATCTAATTTGTTGGTTTAAATTACCTGTTTTGTAACTTGTAACTCAAATTACTCAGCTGTATACATAGATAGATAGTTGACCGCTAACTCTATTTAGCAACGAAAATGCGATTTTAAAGAAGAAATGTCATATATACTTTACTTTTTTTTACTTTAGTATTTACGTTTTATAAAAAAAAGCAAAAAAATGTTTTAATTATTATTTTGTACTTTACTAGTCTAACGTAAAATTGTTAGTTTCAACTTCTTGCATAGGAATAACTATTGGTCTAATATTTGAGGGGGGCAACTACAAATAACTCTTTCTTTAAGAGTTATATTACGGCTTGTTTCAACTTTTTTCACGATCCGATTCGTGCTGATACCGAGGGGGGGTCTAATTGTAATTGCTTCGATATTAAGTAAGACAATGTTTGCTACACTGACAAATTATTATATTATTTGGTGGTTTCATTCGGCCCAGCTTGAAGCGGCCCACTAAGTTTTCTCTGTGATTCGTAGGCCCAATCCGAGCCTGGAAACCTACGTATAAAATGATAGCAAGCTTATTATGATGATAACGGCTTGCACAATACAGCTGCTTGATTGGCCTGGTAATCTCAAGTGCTTTCTTACAAAACTACAACACATCAATCTTAAAATATTCTAGCTACGACATCGGAACTAATAAAATAATATTGGTTTTTGCACAATTTAAACATCTTTTAACAATAAAGTTTATCGTTAATAATACTAGTTATCACTATTCCAAGTTATCTGCAGGCAAGTCATAAGAACTGAGAACTATGAAATTTCAGTTGTGGTCTTTAGTTAAATTGATACTCGAATACAAAATAATAGCTTTATGAAGTAAAATAATAAACAAAACAAAGTTCATCTCTAAATTATAATATATTCAAATTATCTTTATCTAATCGCGTCTGACTTGACTGAGGCGGGAATGCGTGACGTGGTTGTTACACAAATTTATTTAATCGTGTAACTGATGTTAGTATACTAAAGCCCGGAATCAAATAAAGTCACAAAATTTTATGTTGTGAAATTTGTATACCGGGTGCTTAATGAGTTAGCCAAACATAGGAAATTAACATTATAAAAATTTATTTATGCAAATTCCTGCTTCTCTAATTATTTTAGAGCAAAAATGAAAGACACAAAAATAATGCTGAAATATAAACTATGAATTATAAGAGCATTAAATTTTATTTAGCGTTATATTTAAAAAGTCAAGAAATGCTTTTGAAATTTTTCAAGTTTTTATTTAACAAACGGGACATGTAATAAATTCAATATTTATTTTCTATTTTGAAAAATAATTAGGTACCAACTTTTAACAATTTAAAAAGCATTTTAAACTTTTAACTCTACAATGCATGACTTTTGATGTTGTAAAATAATATTTAGAAACTAGGAAGAAATAATGATTAGATAACGGGAAAAATAAAAAACAAAATTTTTTTTAATTTTCATAGTTTTTTATTAAAAATATTGTGCGATACAAATTTTTTCCCTATGCTGTAGGGCATGAATTAATACTAGTAATATTTAACTTTTATAAAAAATTTTAAAACAGTTTTGATTGCCGTTAAAAACAAGGAAGTAAAAAATATACATACCTTTAATACATAACAGGCGTTATTATTTCACAAAATATCGCAAAATAACTGGAATTCATAAATTCGTATATCTTACGTTCGTATGGTCATAAATTGGTTGAAATTTGTGTTTTCATGATTTCATTAGGTGACTACTGATTTACATTAGATACAGAGTGCATTTGCGATATAAAATGTTTTCAAAACAAATAAATATAAGTGATATAAGCCTAAATACTTATGATTTATATATGCATCACCATGCACTGTAGGGTTAAAGTAAAAGTTAGATAAAATCTAATACTCTTATCATTCGTAGCTTATATTTCTGCATTATTTTTGTGTCTTTCATTTTTTTAAATAATTAGAGACACAGGAATTTGCATAAATAAATTTTTACATATTAATTTCCCATGTTCGGCTAACTCATTCAGCACCCGTATAATAAATATGCTAACGCTAAAATAGATCTAAGTAAAAAGTTTGTCAACTTTTATCAACTTTATCAACAACATTGTGTTAAATATATGTATTAAGAATAAGTTTGGCAATACATTTTATTGCACTGTATATATTTTATGATATAAAAATTCCTTAAAAATTTTGTGCAAATTGACACCTACAATTCGGCAAAAAAAATTTTTTAAAGTTAATTTAATATTTTGATTGTGTTTTTCGTTATTTTGCTTACAAGTTTAGTGATAAAAATATTTATTTTAATTTAAAACCAAGGATGCGACTGTTTATATTATTAAGATTATTGTTTGTAATTATTTACAGACTTTCTTCTGCAAAATTAAGAAGAATTTCCTTCTTAAATTATAACATATATTTGGATGACTATGTTTTAATTAGTGCCTAAGCAAAATAACGAAAAACAATAATTAAATTCAATAAATTTAAAAACTATCTTTTCTAGGCATGCAAATATTTGCTTTTACGTACTAGTGCGTAAAAGATTGATCATTTTGAAGCTAAAATGACAATAAAATGTTAGGTACCTATCAACATTTTTATGAAAAGATCTATTGGTCCAGTCGTCTCAGGTTAGAAAATTACATTAAATTATAATGAAAATTGCTATACGATTGCATACGTCAAGATAACAAAAAAAATCAAGATTAAATTCTTTTAAATTTTGAAATTAATATTTTTCAGTAAAAATATATATTGAACAACGTGAGAATTTAGTAAAAGTTTTACCTATTGAATCTTTTTGTCGGGGAGGTCACCGAGATTTGTTTGTATAGTATGTAGTGTAGTAGTACTAAAAATTTAATTTTTAAGTCCTATGACAACATACCATCAAATTTTTATATTAATTTTTTTTACTAAACCTAAATAATTGAATCAAGATAAAAATATTTTCACAGCCATTTAGCATCAAACCTGTGTCAAAATTTTTTTAATTTATTCAGCTTTCAGTACTGCTGAAAAAATAATTACGTATTGTAGGTACGGAAGCCAAGGGTCAATTTTTAGCGTATACACCGACATTTTTGAATCATGGACTTTATCTTTTTTAAAACACTTGGGTGAATTAAAAGTCCTTCGTCATAATGTGATAAACGTTTCCGTCAAGTTTAAACATATATGACTGCTATTTATTCTATCTAGAAAAATTATAAATAATCATAACTTTGCAATATTTCAATTTACTACAAAAATTAGGTTGTAACTATTGAAATTTTATATTTCGCAATCGCACGTGTATTGTAATAATTCAATTATAAGGATTGTTTTTAAATACCAATTTTTTATCTTACCTAAAGATTGATTAGGTGAAATATCGTCATGTGAAGAGGATTTTGATGATGCACTATCTATTAATACATAAATAAAAGTTACACTAAGAAATACAAAAAGTCGTAAACTAAGTGCTACTTTTCGGCTTCTAGTCCGTAACATATTTTATTTTTTTAATAATACAAATTCACAAAACTGATAATATAACTTTTTTAATAACACTAATCTTGTTCGAGTCTGTAGTAATGCAATGGGTACCTATCCAATATTACTGTTTACTAAACCTCTCCTGCTTAAAATGATTTCAAAACTAAAAGTACATTTTTAAATAGGTTTTAATTCTTTTCTTATCGTTTTCGAGTGTGCATTCAACAAGATTTTATTTTATCGTGCAGTGGAAAATTCATAGAATAGTCAAATGATAATGCTCACGTGTTTTATCTTTTGATATTAAAGATTATTGAGATTTTTACTTTGTAAAAAATTTCATACTTAGTAATTTTTAATTCTGCAATTCAATAAAATTAGAATGTCTGCTAAAAGCAGCAATTCTATCAAATATAATTACTTTTTATCAAATTCACATTTGCAGAAGCAACCGTCGACTTTCTCATTCAACAGTTCTTTTCAGCATAATGATTGTAAATTAATAAAAATGTCTTTATCTAATGAATTGATTGTTGACTTATATTGATATAGAATGAACCCAAGGGACCAGGCCACCAACCTTGAAATTAATTGTAGAATATTATTTTTTAGATTATAATCAGAATTTCTAATAAATTATTAAAATTTCTGAAATTATTTTCAGATTATTTGGAATTACGGGAATATTTTGAATTAACTACTATATTCACGACTTATATAGTGAAACCTGATATAAATTTGGCAAACATTTTCGGAAATAAAATTAACAAAATATTCTTATAGGTACAATCCTATTATTATACTAAATTATACACGCAGTGTATTTCATTTGTGAAAAAATGGTGCATGTTAGTATTTGAGTAGTAAATACTAGTATTGATTAGAAGAATTCATACAGCTAAAATATTAATTTTTTGACTCAACTTTTTTTGGTAAAGATGACATTTTAAATTATAATTTAAAAAAAATTATTATGACAAACCGACAATATCGCGATCCATTTAATATATTGAGGTGTATTCTACGATCATCAATAAAGGATACAACCCAATCAAGTTGTATACCCCTAACACAAATGACATACAATTTTTTCCCACAAAACTCGCTTCAACAGTGTCAAACGCGTGAGACAAATTAAATAACACGCTAACGACTTGAAGTCCAATACTTATCCATCTTCTGTCTTACTTTTTCCACAAACTATTTTAAAACGTATAGATCTTTCTCGTAATAATTCATCATGTAGGAATTTTCAATATCTTCAATTATATGATAAAGTGCACACAATTAAGTGATTACAACAAGTATGCGATGCTGATGACGACTAACGAGTCAGAAACACATGTCATGATGTGATGGCTGGGAAGCAGTACATGTGTCTATCGCTCTTTGCCTTAATTGTGTTAATTATTTTGGTTTTTATCTTCAATTATAGTATAAGTTTTATACATTTATTTAGTTCATCAAAGACAGCATCAGCTTCTTAACCTAAGAAAGATTAAAGTTCTTATACTGTTAGAATTTGAAAATATAGTCTATTGAATGTATTTTTTAATTATCAAGATTCATTTTCAAAAATGTCCATACACTTTTTCCGTACTTCTATAATGAAATGGTTGCATAAAGCAAAATCTAGTACAAAAATAGTATATTAAGAAACTAGTTTCATAAAACACGTTTTTATTGCATGCAATCCGTTTAGGATTGTTAAATTTTATCAAAAAATAACTAAATGGCCGACTTCTAAATTACAGGTGACTTTTTTCAGGCTGCAAAATAGAAAGTTAGAGATGGAAGAAAAAGATCCTAGTTCCAACGAGAACGACAATTCCATAGATTAATAAACAATTTGATCTTTTTATTTCAAATGTCGTCAAGAGCCGAAATCACTCGGGCCAGTTACCTACGTTTTTGAGGCGTCTACTTTGACCAAATAATAAAACGTTGTAAAATGAAGTCACAAAAAAATTTTTTTTTAATCATTAGTAATAATAAAGAACACTATAAACTACTACAGGTATAATTTTGTTTAAGCAATGTCCTAACCTGTAAAGTTTTTGTGACCATCTATCACAAAGCATTTCAAATTGACTATTACTTAATAAAACGTAAATTTAACATTTTCAGAGAGTAAAAGAAGCAAAATTGAAAAAATTGTATAAAAAACTCGTTTCGTAAGGCGTTTTGCATTCCATAAAAACGGTGCTTATGAAACTAGTTTCTTAATATACTATTCTTAACGCTAAAATAAATTATAAAAAGTTTCTGTTCTAGACTAAATTCTTCTTTTTAGCGAGAAATGCTTTTGACATTAGAATCTTTCTCTTTTTATTATAATATATGAAACTTTATATAAAGCAACACTTATTTAGGAAACTAAACAAAAACAATTCAGCTCAACTTAGTTAGTCTACATTTACCACTTTTGTAGACAAGAGTCTGAATTAAATTTAGACTACCTTTTACTCATCTAAAAGCAGCTTTTGCAAGCCTATTCGTATTCGTATAATATAAAAAAAATGTTTTTCTATCATTTTTAGCATTGCATTTCTTTTATAATTTATTATAAATTTAAATTATTTTTTCTATCATTTTAAGCAACTATACAATATGCGCGTAGAAATTAATATACAATCATTCTAAAAACTGTAAAAATTACTTCGTTGTTTCTTTAGTATATTGCTATTTCAAGCACGTATATGAAATTCGGTTTTTTGGCCTCACGTTGAAGGGTAAAACTCAATCTAATGAATTATTTGATTAATTAAAGGTTTCATTGTAGTTCTATTTACACAGGAGCAGATTATATTATTACGGAAATTCAAACACAAAACTACTAAAAGTAAAAGTGTTCCACTGTAACTTGTAAGTATAGTAGTTTTGTAACAATAACTTTGACATATATGATTACCCGATAATAAACCTGCATATAACTATTGAATTTATAATTTATATTTAAATCAAATCTCCAAAAATTACTATAACAAATCAGTGGTCACATGCTAGAAGGGAATAAGTCTACATAGATTCCTACATACTTACTCCTTTCTAGCATGTGACCACAGAAATGTTTTATTAAACTAAACAAATTATTATAAATTTGTTATAAACATTTGTTGCATTGTCATTCAAATATTATATCTTCAAAACTACTGGTACCAACATCAATGTAAATATTAGATCTAGCACAGAAATTGTGCATCATACTGCAAAGAAAACTTTTATGTAGCTTTCAACGGAAATAAAGCGTTGTTGGACAGAACATTTCATGACACCCTATGACAGTTAGTGATATTGTAACAATGAAACAAGTGTGCCTAAAATTTGTATATTTATTTATCAAAATGTGAAATTTACTATATCGCACACGTCATGTAGGTATTCTAAAATAAAATTGTTTAAAAGTTTTAAAATATCTACATTATCAAAACATTATTGGCTTTGATAAATTCGCTAATAGTAAATTGCCAGTTCAAGTATAGATTTCACTTTGATCTTTATTTTCATTATAAAATTAACATTAATAAGTTTCTTGAAATTAAAAGTTCGAAAACACAGACTAAAGTACTTATGCGCTAGCCAATTTTCTTGTTAAAAGTATAATGTAATGTGGGTATTAGTGAGATTTTAAAGGGTGGCAAAATATTCCTGAGCAGGGTCAGGACCATCTGAGATAAGTGGTGAAACAAAACAAAAAATCGAATGAATACTGATGAATACCTAGGTACTAGGTATATCCTATCAAAATATCTATTAATTTAATTTGGACTATTTTGTTTATTATAAACGTGAGTTAGCGCCAATGTAGCCCTTCTACTTTCTTGCTAATCTTAATTCTTGCTTTTGTTAGTTTTTGTTTATGTTTCTTTTTTTTTGTTAATTAAAAGTTTTCGTTAATTTCAGAGTTTTACGGTTTTACCATATTTTATTTACAAATATATACTGAAATTTGAAGTAAACGGTTTAAGCAAAAGATGAAAATTATATTTAATTACGGAGATTGTAATATTTATAACTTTATACACATAAAAATAAACGTGCAAATTATACCTTAAGGTTAATTCCGTTTTTTCGTAATATTATAAATTTAAAAGCTCACCTACAGCTGTTCTTACATTTTTACGTACAACTTAATAACCCATAAAGCTTTTATAGAAACCGCAATAAAAATGTTTCAATGTAAGCTTTTACTACAAAGTTTCGTTTTTTTAAATTGCGAATTTAAATAAAATATTTTATAAAATTTGTTCGCAAAATAATACAATCGGTTAGCAGGATAATTCTACAATAATAAGAAAAAGTGATCCAATAGGAGATGTAATTTACATTTGTTAAAAAATGCATTAATCTAATAAGTAAATTGAAAAAACTGGAAAATTTTTATTTTAACATATATATCTGTCAATTTACTTATTCAAACTTAATTTACTATAATAGCTATTTACGATATAAGTGTTAAAAGTGAGATTTTATTTTGTTAGTGGGGAATGTTGCGAAACGAGCGAGAGCGAGTTGAGCAGCCCCAACGAACAAAATAAAATCACTTTTAACATGTATATCGTACAATATTTTTTATACCACTGTTTATATTTAATTTAAAAACGAATTCAAAGTAATTATTAAGAGTATTTTATATTGTTTTACATTAATCCTGACCTTTCAAGTAATAATTATGCCATTTTTGATTATTTGAATAACTGATTTTTCTATTTACTTTAACGATTTGTTTAGTTCTGTTAAATTAATGTTACCTATCATTTTATAACATAATTCTATAAACTTTGGCATGCAACAAGTAGCGGTGTCTAAAATGACATACTTGAAAGCAATTCACAATATTTCATACAAATTAATCTTATATTTTGTTAATTAAAATTTATAATTATTTATTTATTCCATTCTAACTTATATACATAATCTGTAAATAAAAGTATACCAACAATACAGTGATGAGTTTAAGTTGCATAAGTTACATGTAAGTTTGAAATTGGGAGACCGAGGCAAGTTGGTTCTAGAGGTACATTAAACATAAATCAAATTCTTCAACATTTTTTTGTATGTTTCAACTTTGAACTTTTTTTACATTAACTTCACCACCGGTATTCCTCGTGGGCAAATGTTATAAATAAAAATTAACACACTTAATCGAGACTTAATCTCGATGACAATGCAGTCCTATATTTGGCACACTCGCACACGCAATAAAATGGAAACCGAGATCTCGCATATAAAAGAATATGATAAAGATAATTTCTTTTAATTTAACGCTAAATACTATTTAGAAGATTTCATAAATTAGCTCTCAGACCGAAAGCATAATATATTGTTGTGTAATTTTTCTTTATAAATAATTCAAACTTCACAATTTGATTAATAAATATATTTTTTAACTTAATTGAAAAACATTTCCCACAAAATAAAAATTTTAATTTCCAAAAAAGATTACAAAAATCGCAGACATCTATTATACTTCCGTTAGGTCGGCTATCTCCGTCAACGTCATAATACCAACTTCATGGTAGGAAAACCAATAATCCAAAAATATTTACAATATTTAAAATAACAAAAGTTTTTACAAAAATTAAGAAATTTATAAGTTTATCACAAAAAAATATTCTAAAATCAATTATTATCAATAATTCGTAACAATACATAATATATGTAAGAGTAAGTAAAAGTCAGAAATGTATGCATTTTCCAGATATACTCGTATGTATTATCCAATGGAAACAAAGCAGATTTTAAAATTTTGAAGTAATCGCAAATCATATAATAGGTATTGAAGGAACTTTTTCAGAAAATAATAATATGCATTATACGGAAAGCAACTCAATGAACGAGAAAATCTACATGGAAATTTTCTACTAATAATCTACTCATCTGAATAATCAATCTAAATAAATAAATATATTAAAAACTACAATATATATTCCAGTTAAGCTTGATTGGGATTGTTAACGCGTTTTCCTAACTTCAAAACCAAAGAAAAGTCAAGTTAGTAAAAATAAGATACACTTAAATTAAAGGAGAATTAAAATTATTATCATTTATACTTTCTCCAAAGCAAAAACAAGAATTAACTATTGTATTTCTTTAAAGATATTTGTATAATTTTGTAATTTGTGTAATTTGCAGTCTACTTATTGCAATATTTTGTGAAATAATATAAAAGTATAAAATAAATTGATTTACCATGATTATATGCCGAAAATCATCTCTAAATAATATAATTGCTTATAAAATTTTAAGTTTAATAAATGTGTAACGAAAGTGCATGAATCCTGTAGGATAAATAGAACCGGAGATACGATAAGTTAAGCATATTTTAGGTTTTCAGTTTATTTTCCCACACTTCAACCCTTTGTTACTTCTAAACGAGAAAAATTAAAATTGAATTTGTATTTTATTAGTTTATTTGTTAGATAAAGTAGTAGTAATCGTATCAATACTGTTTATTTATTTAGTTAAAATTGTAAATTTTGAAAAACTGTTTAAAATATTTCAGTGTCAGTGACGCAATTTATTTTAAAATAATATAAACATAGAAACTACATTATCTTTCTAGTAGAAGAATATTCCAACAATTTTGTATTGTTCTGAAAACTATTCTTGACTATAAACTGTTGACATTTTTCCCTGACGACATTTTTCATAATAATTGCATTGTTATAGTATACAGCAATTATATACAAAAATTTTGAAAAATGTTGTCAGAGAGACTAAAAAGAAAGATGCATCTATTGTTTACTGTCGTGTTCATTGAACCTTACAAAATTGAGATGAAATTATCATACCATATTCATTTATTGCATAACAAAGTAATATTATTTATTTATATTGATTTAATTGATATATAGCTAGTACGTGTACGAATGAGTTGTAAAATTCGTACATAGGTCATTGCTATTGCGAAGTTAAATTTAAACAAATTTGTAAACTTTGTACAAATAAACTGCAATTATTATATTTTATTTACCATTATGATCATAAAAATATGTTAAAAATCAAAATCTTATATTGAAAACGAAGAGTTCCAATATTACATCTAAAATAATCCTTCGAGCAAATTTGACGAAATGCTAAATTATTATTTTTATACTACATTTTTTATAGTAACTAATATAACAAAATTTTCTTTAGGAAAACTCGTTAAAATCAAAAACAAAATGGTAAGTGATTGAAAATTTGAAAAAGTAAACACATTACTAAATGTTGACTAATATATCCGTTATTGCTGGTTATTTGCTCACTTCTTTTTAAGTGAATAATTAGCCTCAGGATACTACAAGTAGTTTAGTTAATTTTATGACCACTAACTGTTTTTGTATTATTGTGGTAGCACACTTCCTTTCCCAATTTTCTATATGAAAATTTATTTTGATAAAAATATAAAGCAGTTTACAAAGCTCTCTTCACGGTCATTGACATACACGCATTGATAAATTAGTCTATCCCTTAATTTGTTTATGAATGCCACTCGATTATATATTGCTCAAAGTAGGTGTAATATCATAAGTCGACATACCACCCTTCCTTTTGGATGTAAAATGTACCTAATAGGTTTGCTTCCAAAATTTTGACAACAACGTGAACAAGGCTAAATTGAATGCATAGTCTTCCATTTTTCCATCACCTTATGCAAATTAAATTAAGTTCTAAAATGAATTTTGATTGACGTAACCAATGGGTAAGCTTGAGCAGGATTTTAAAAAATTCAAATAATAAACAAAGCGTCTTTTTATAAAATTGTCAAAATATGACAATGACATTTTAATTCTTACCCAACCAGCATAGGAAGTCTTGTCCAAAATTTTAGGTAAGTCAATAAGCATTTCTACAACTGGCATAATAAGCAAGTGCCTAATATTGTGCTCTATTATCATTATTGTTAACGGCAAGAGTGGAGGAGGCGGGGGCCATATCAGTGAGTGACTTGTTGCAGACAGGACAACATGGACTTCGAAACACTGGCTTCAGGTAAATCCTTAATTATCCTCGTGTGCTATTGCTCTAACATTAGAGTTATTAAGTGCGGTGTAAATCTGAAACGCGAATTCTATGAAATTAAGTGCTTCAACACAGTGCTATTTTGGATATGCAAGAAGTTTAAATTGTTGTTTAAATTCTTACACAAGTGAATGATTGTGTTTATAAGAAAGGGTCCGAGATAAATGTTTTAAAAATGTACTGCCTAAAGGAAAATACTATTCTAGTGTTAAAAGTTTTATTTATGTTTTCCAATTCATTTTTCAATACATTAAGCCGCATTAAATTCATCTATCTGTTATCGTTAATTAGTAAATTGACTAGTTCTGAATGTTTTTATTGCAACCCAGTCGTCTCAACAAGATCTTCCTGTATAGTAAGAATACTAATGATAGATTAATTTTAAATCCAAAAGTTGGGTCATTTTCATGTTATGGTTAACTACAAAATTTAAATCTACTTATTCTTGTTGAATTTTTGGTACAATATTACCGAAAGAGTTGAGATATTATCCAATTACTTGATTGTTTTAATCTTTAATTCAATTTTGTCACAATTGAATTTTATACCTCCATCAGAATCGACTATTATATTATTATTCCACAATTTTTAATAATGGAACTTCTTACTGCTTACTAAAGCTTCCCACTCACGTGCAAAAATTCAACATATTACTTAAAATTTATCAAACTGATAAATTAAGTTTTTAATAATCAAGGTAAATGAAAGTAATGTATGAATAGCTATTGTAGGCTTTGCTATGGAAATACAAATTAACTAGGTATTCAATATAAATAATAGATAATGATTTTTATATAGCAGGAAATGCTACAAATAATTGATATCAGATGAATTATTTAAAGTTCTAATTTGATTTATTTACTATAATGATTTTATTTACCCGGAAATATTTTTCGAAAATTTCTAGAACGCCAAATTGTTTAATGTTGTTTCCTACACATACTTAATTCCGGTAAAATGTTTCGCTAAATATCAATTTGACCGAAACCTATTTCAAGGTGTTAGTATTTTTAAGATTTCTCAAAATGATCCTGCTGAGTAAACTGTTTGTACTTAAATTTTTGAAAAAAGAAATAAATCAAACATTTGAAATTGTTGGAGTTCTTTGACCAGCTTTATTTGTTACCGTTTAAGCATCAAAATCTTATATTTCTTATATGAAAGATTCTGAATATACTATAGTATTTTATATTAAAACATTCTTATAATATCGTAATAAATTAAAATTACGTAATTTTCCAATAAGATATTTTTAAAGGAAACTGTCTTCCTTTCGGCTGAATGTTATAGTTCATGTGGAAGTATACTTCCAAAAATCTATAAAAAGCCAGACGTTTGGTAGCTTAAATCTATAGATTTCGAATTTTTTTTTATATTATTTAAACTATTATCTAGCATCATTTTAAATTTTTACAAAAAATTAAAACATTCGGATTAAGGTGCTATACACAATTTGTTATTGTACTTTTAAAGACATTTGTTTCATTTAGGTAATAGTCAGTTGCTGGCCGTCCAATTTAACAATTTTTAAGGTTCAATGATTAAAAAATTTAAAAATTGAGGTATTAAAACTCAAAAGCTGCGTGAAAATCACTTTACCGCTCACTAGTGTGGCATGAATTTTGTCAAAATATTCCTTACCCATATTTTCAATTAAAATATTATGGAATTTTTTTCTATGTAGGTTATATTAATTCTTGAATTTGATTTATTACTGCAATTATCATTGTCCTGTTAATAAATAGGAATAACAATAATAAATAGATTTGATGTATAATTTTTCTTACTCTGTATATGGGGAGCTGCTGCAGTACCAGTACTAATTACCGAATAATTTTAATAAAAATTATCATGACTCTTCTTGACTCCTGCTACTACTTTTCTTCATTCATTTCTATCTCCGAATTTTTCTTTTCGTTTACCTATGTACATGCTTTCAAATCTCGTGTTACTTTATCTATCCATCTAGAATGTTGTTTTCTTCCAATTTTGATATCGCTTGATTTCATTTAATTAGACTTCTTATCGGAATATCTGCATTCCTCCTCATTATATAAACCCAACCATCTTAGTCTCTGTAATTGATTGCACTTTATAGTCTCTTAATTTTTGATTTCATTCGTCAATTCGTTATTCCTTCTCTTTGTAGTAGCTTCATTGCTGATTGTCTTTGGGTTAAATATTATTTTCTCTCGCAAGAAAAATAATTCTCTCGCAAATTTTTTGTCGCAAATCACTTTCGGTTTTATCAAACATTTGCTAATATTTCTATTTTTAGCAGGTTTTTGGTTTATATTTTTTTACTTATTTATTTCCTTTTTCCATTTTTACTGTTTAAATGCATTTCCAAATATTTGAACTTCCGTACTTCTTAAAACTTGTGTATTCTCCTAATGTTATACTGCAACTGATGTTCTTTGAAGTTTTTTGTTTTTCATGTTTTTTGCTTTGTTTCTATTTATTTTCATGTATATTTCTGTTGCTTTGTTTATTTTCTTTAGAAATATTTTCTTCGTCAATCTTTTTCCTTTAGCTAGAATCACTATATCATGCCATTCTCTGTCATTCGCTGTTAATTATCGTTAATTTCCATATTAATTTTGAAGGATGTTGATTCTTCTATAATGGGTTTTACCGCTGCTTTTGTTGTTGACATCGTTAATTTTATCAACATCATCATATGAGGGTTCAAATACTATGTGGTAATCGTTTCTCTTTCAGCAATTTTTCGTTTCTTGTCATAATTTTCATTTGGTAGCTTTACTGAGTAAGTTTTCCATTTTTCTTTCATTTTCTTTTCACTGTTTTCTACATTACAAATTTTGTCTTTCATGGATTTTCACTTAATTTTTGATCTTCTTGTATGCTTCTTGATTGTCATATATTCATTGCCATTTCTTGTTTTTCTGTTTGCATGTATTATCTTAACATCTTCCTTTCTTCCTTTATTATCTATTTTGTTCTAGACACTGGCGTACCTAGAGCTTTTGCCGCCCGGGGCGCTTTTTAAATTTGCCCCCCCTCATATAAATATTACTACACATAAATATATAAAAGAATTTATTTTATACAAAAAAATTAAAAATTAAAATTTTATAAAAATTAAAAATATTTATATATTTATTTTTTATATTATTTAAGGGGGGCAATACATGTAAAATAAATAAAAATAAAATAAATAAATAAATGCATAAATAGTTAAAATAACATCTCAAATGTATGGCCCTAGTATTGCTGACTAGTTGGTATATCGCTGTTATCATAGAGTTTCTGTGTGTCAAAACTTTAAACGCGTTTTTCTCGCAACTACATTTTTTAAATTGGCGGGTAAGATAACTCAAAAAGTTCGCAACCGATTGTTATGAAATTTGGCACACGTCTTCTCTATAGTATTAGTTTCTAGTTGAACCTCAAACATGCCAAAACAATTTCAAAAATTACTATTTCTGACCCAAAAACCATCGAAAAAAAAGGATGAAAAATTGGACTCTTTTTTCTAAAGCGTGCCAATTTACGATTTTTTGACTTTTTTGTTTTTTTATTGGTTTAACAAGAAGATACATGTTTTATGAACACGCTCAAACCAAAATTTTTGATCCCAGATCGCTGAAACAGAAGCTAAAAATCCCGCCGATTGATGCCTTTTGCCGCTAGGTACTACGGCAGCCATTAAAAAAAAAATAAAAAAAATTTGGAACTTGTATTTTAATATATAATGAATAAACGAACTGAATTTAAAAACGATTCATTCATTCTATCCAATTTAAATCAGCCTCTGGAAAACGGTCAAAATTCAGGCGTTTACATGTATCGCCTCCCTTAATAAAAATAGAAATATGTTTGTTCAAAAAGAAGCAAAATGCCGCCCCTAAAAATGTGCCACCCGGGCCGGCCGCCCCTACCGCCCCCCCCCCTAGGTACGCTAGTGGTTCTAGATTTTTTCTTGTATACATTTTTTTCACCTTTTTCATCAAATCTTATATAAACTTATTCCATTTCTACCTTGTTTATTTTCACCCGATTACCAAAACACATTTTTTTCTTTTTTAATTTAAAAATTTTAATTTCAAAATTAATTTCAAAGTTAGTTCAACTTTACTTCGTTCGCATGTTCGTTCATAATTATTAGTTTCTTAATATTGAGTTCATTGCTTCTGCATGTGTTTCTACAACCGCTTTAGTGTGTAAGAATTTCAAGTCATTCTCATTTCCGTCAATGTTAGATTCAAGTGACTTAATTTCGGGGTTTCTTTCTCTTTTTTTTTGTTCAATTGTGGCTCTTACCCTGATCGCTTTTATTATTTTCTTTTCCATTACATCAGTTAGATTAACCACAAAAATCACATTTTAATGATTATTTTGTTAACATTCATGAGGTAGGGTGTACATTTCAAAACGATTTATCTAAAATATCTCACGAACTACATAAAAAAGTAAAACATATTTTCTAGATGGGAAAAAGGAATAAAATGGGAAAAACTTAAATGGCATTATGCTCCTTGTGACGTGTCAGATTAAAGGTCGTTTAAATTATTATTTTTATACAGAAAAAATTGAAGTTGATAGATTTGTTTTCCATAAATTTGGGTGTATTGCTGCACCTGATCTATGTTGAGGATTATATTCTAGTATTTTAGCATAAAAAAAGTTCATTTTATAACACCGATAAGCATTTAATAGAAGTTAAAATGTTAAGAATGATTTTAGTCCAGGCCCTGCTTAACAATAAATTGAACTTTTACTATATAGGTACCTTTAGTAGCCGCAATAAGTTTTTGTATAAATTAACACTTTATCCGGTTAGTCATTTATAATTCTTGTAGAGTGCTAACCTCGCTGAAACCATTGGCCATAGATAAAAGTGGGCATCTGATCACAGAAGTGAATCTGGTGCGATCGTCGATCGCGGTTTGCTGCTCCGTATCCTGTACGATCCTGAACAATTCTGGTCTTTTACCTGATCGTCTTGTATGATATCTGATTTAATACTAAATAAATCAAAAATAAACAACAATGGAAAGTTACTAAGAAAACAATATTATGACCTATTGAGTATTAATCAAACTAAATTAAATTACACACTTTCCTCAATTATATTTTATATTTATTTAATGCACTAGTTTCGACTGGTGCCAGTCTTCTTCAACATATTCCATCAAAAATTAAAACTAAATTTTTAGTTTTTAAAATAATTTTTAATTACATTAATTGATTTAAATTTTAAGTTTTGACGGAATATGTAGAATAAAACTGACACCAGTCGAAACTATTCAATTTAGTGTATAATTTAATTTAATTTATTAAAGGAAAGTTTTGATCGCGCTCTCCCGTAGATAGCTACAAAAAGTCTCTACCTATTTCTAGCAATAATCCTGCAATATTTTGTAAATATGATAATACCACGTATACTGTACAAATTTTTTCCCAATGAAAGACCCTGGTGAAAGTAACATCTTAATCATATATTTATTCGGTAATGATCAACAATTTTTTAATAACGGAGTATTCTATACCAACTGACACAAACTGTACGTATTAGATTCATTTGATATTTTTCCGAGTGGTGGCGCTTCGTTTAATTTATGATCCTCCAATGCTCCAATGCTACAAACACGTGAATATAAACAAAGTGTTTTGGTTCTTGAAATTACATTATTTAACTTCAAAAAATCTTAAACCTGTCGTGTTACATAAATATAGGTATTACGGTTATGTATTTTTTATCGCTCATTTTGAAAAAAAAAGATTTAATATTTCAATGTTTGATATTTTACAACAGGATTAGGAAAAATCTGATATAAAACACGTAGTCTTAATCTTCACCATCTTTCTGACGCTTTCTTTTTTTTATTTTATTTTAAATCCCATTTGAATTTCACGACTAGAAAGACAGAAAACGACATTTAAATGGTATTTAAATGTCAGTGTGCAACTTGATGCGTGTTAGCTAAGTAACGAGGAATAAGATTTCTTTGATTTTATTTTATAATTTATTTTAAATTGTTTTGATACTCTATACTATTTTTTACGATTTTATATTTATCACAAAACTTCTTAAAAACAAAAATAATTTCAAAATGCATTATTTTTTCAAATCAAATTTTTACAAATAAAATACATTAAGATTCTTTTTTATTGCCTGATAATGCCATAGTATGCCGAAAAAAACTACTATGTACATTTTAATTCTAATAAATGGGTTTAGTGATTAGTGCATTTATGAGTGATTGATGTGGATATTATTGATGTGATATGTGAAATAAGATATTTTCTTACATTGCAAAATTACAATTTTTTTAGGTAAAACTTTTTAAGTTTTCTAATTAATATAACATAATAAATGGAGGCATAAGCTCGGATATCAATAAAATTTTATGCTTCCTATTCTTTCCAATTTGTTGCCTTTGACCAAAATTTGAGTTATTATACTTATAATTTTAATTTTCACTTTGACTTTTCTCATAATTTCCGTATGGTTATTCACATTTGCCTAAGCTTTTGTTTTAAATTTAATTCTCTATTTGTTCAATATCATCACTCCCAAATTCCAAATTTAAATTAGACTTTTTTTTCAAAATCACACTTAATTTTAAAAATTTTATTTATTAACTTTTTATAATAATTTTCTTATATTAAATCACTTGTAAAATTCGGACTTCCTGTTGCTTCGTCATTTTGAAAAGTATTTCGCTCACCCGCTAGTTCGCGTTTATTTTCGTTGAAAAATATAAATATTCAAACAAAATAAAATAACTAAACTCTTATTAAACTACAAATCGAAATTATTGAAACATTATGGTTTTCACCCCTTCCTCCCCCATACAATAAAAATATACGAAAATATTATAATTATACCCTTATATGGGTCTCGGATAAACCACTCGATGTATACCTAATGCTGAGATCGGAATAAATATTACTTACTTATATAATAATTAATAAGGAGCATTGATTTATAAAATCTATCATTAATTATTTACATTATTGCTACATTAATTTTTTTATATACAATAAACGCAATAATTAAATTAACCAAGTTAAATTAAAATTAATAAATTATTTTCAATTTAAATATTTTAAAATTTAAAACGCTTTGGTTTATATGTATTTGTTTCGATTTAAATAATCTTTTCAGATAGGCCAAGAATTATGTATGTAGATGACATCAACGGAAAATTAATGGTTTAAATTAAATTCTTTAAATTGAATTCCTAAACATTTTAAAAACTGTAAGTGAAAATAAGTTTTTTTTATAAGAAAAAATGTCTAAAGATACCTCTGTAATTTTAAATTAAATTTTGAACTTTTTTCATGTTCATTCTAGTTAAACGTCCCACACAACAGCAATTTAAGTTGTTTATAGTACCGTCAGGTTAACTCAACAGTTATTAAGTTTTCCTATTATTTATAAAAGAAAGCTCTAATACTGAGAAACTATTTTCATAATTTTACAAACTGGTAACAATTTTTAAACTGCAATTTATTACCAGTGTTTCCAAGTTCCAACTTTAAGAAATATGCAACAGATCATTTACTACTTTCTGGTATATTGTGTCAACGACTTAATGGCTCTTACGGTGGTAATTTAAAATTTTATTTTTCAAAATGATAAAAGTTGTTCTTAAGCCAACATCCTTAAAAGGCATTTGAAAAAATTAGCGACTGCTTAACAGTTTTATTACACTGACCTATTTTTTTATTTTATAATGCCCAATTATGCACATTATCAGAACCTGAAAACAATTGACTTAAAAAACTTTTTTTTTTATGTTCAGTAAAATTTGTAAGTAAACCAATAAATTACAAATTAATTCTACCGAAGGTTAAAGATTTTTAAATTACAATTTCTATGTTATTACGATTGAGCCAATTGAATTGGCGATTGAGTTATAGCCGAAAACTTACTTATAATATTGTTTTGTTTTTATGCCCATATGAGCTGTTTTCAAATAATAATAATAATTAATCGGAAGCTGGTCAGTGTCGGTTGATTCTCTTTTAATTTTTTTTGTTATTGGCTAACAATAATTGGTTTAATCTACCTATCTCACTGTAATATTTCCTAATATTATATATTATCTTATTATCTGTAGAGTTTGGCTAAAAGTTTTAGGAAATTTTGGCACACTTTATAAGTGTAATTTTCGATTTAATATCTTCTTACAGATAAACTGCATTAGCCTATTTTTTTTACACGCAAAATTCAATTGTTTATGAAGCACTTATTGTATTGAATCTAAGTTCAACTTGTACTTTGAAGTTGAAATATTATGTATGTAAGTAGTACAATTTATTACAATTATTAAAAGTGTAGTTTTGTTGTAAATTAGTATAAAGCATGCGTCACTTGAACGTAATAATACTCATACAATTGTTTCTTTTCTAATTATTGTAATCTTGGATACGAACAGTTGCTCTCGTCGCGTAATCAATTATTATTAATGTCGCAGAATTCAAGACAGACTGTGCCGATTGTTTCGAAATAACATGTAACAGTGTAATGTAGTAATAGTGAAACTTTTAATTTTTACTTAAAAACATTAATTATTATTATTAAATTAAAAATGAGTGAGTGACTTTAATTTTATATTATTTGTTCTGTATCTGTGCAGTAAGTTTGAAAATAATTTACAAAAATTATTTTATATCATTTCATCTATTGTTTTAAACTAAAAAACTAACTGAAAAGCTTACAAAGTTACTATTTTATCGGTATTGATCAGCAATTGAGATTTTGCAATACTACTGATTCATTGTAAATTTACTTTTCCGTATTATTTTTTGAAATGATCAGTAAATCAAAATTCGTAAAAATTTAATTTTGGCAATAAACTAAACAGCCAACAGCCAGCTCAATATTTTAGTTTAACCAAAAAATTAACGAAATGCTGTTTAGATAGAAAATATTATATTATCGTATAATAATACGATGTAAAAATATTTTTGTTTTTACTAAAAATGAGATTTTTTAATGAAACATACAATATTATAAATAAACAAAAAGAAACAGGAAAGACATAAATATATCTATCGCGTAATAACGCAATAACTCGCATGAATTGATTAACAATTTTGAACAGGGTGACGCGCATGAATAGATTACAAAGTAGGTGAAGCATTTGCAAACACCTTCAAGGTGCGATTACAAAATCGTCAAAGATTATAAATTGCATCCACTTTAATGCATGCAATTTAGAAGCGTCAATCTCGTTCTTAGAAAATTTTAAACGGAACTTTATTTTTATACTTCAAGTAAATTATAGAAGCTATTAAAACATCATCAAATAATATATATATTGTTTTGGGTGACCTTCGAACTTCCTGAAATTACAAAACGTGACAAATTGTATTTAAGAAATTAAATTTTTCTTTATTTTATTTAAAATAAATTTAAAGGTGTTTAAAAACATCTCTAATAAAACTTGGGATCGAAAATCTCGATCGAAGTTATTTTAACTTTAAAAAGTAATTTAATAAAAAATGAAATTACTTGAAAGTTGTTTCCTGCAACTTTTGCAAGTCGCAACTTTTTGTTCTTTAAATTTCATGTTTTTTCTATTAATAGAAGACGTTTATGAACATGAATTTTTGAAATAATAATGTTTGTGCACAGAAACATTTACAATGAGGTAATAGGATTTCTCAAATTTAAAAATGTACTCGTTGAACGAAACGGACATCACAAAATTCAGTCGAGTTAATAGTCTGTTACTACCAATTAACAGCTTAATACTGAAATTAATTTATTATGTCGCACAGTATTATAAAATGATTATTTTTTTAGTTTCTGTATGAAAACCCTTTCCCTGATCGTGTGCCTACGCTTAGCAAGTAAAGTGCTTTATTCATATACATAGTTGTATTGTGTAGTGTAGAATATTAATTTTTTTAATAATTATTAAAGTTGTGATTAATGGTTTACTTTTGCTAATATAATGCAGGTGTGTAAAATTATTGAATTTATAGAAATATAATTCTCATAGAGGTAGTATATAATGCAGTTGATTCAAAAGAGTGCGCCTCGGTGCCCTAGGTATTGCAATTAATTTCGAATTCTTAACGTTAAATTAACATTCTTAGTTTATCTTCACCCGAATCCGTATCACCCCTAATTTTTTTTTAATTAAAGCTTAATTCGAGAGGGATACAATGCATAGTTTAAAAGTGAAGGGGCTAAAGTTTAAAGAATTTCAAAATTTTTCAGAGATAACATTTCTATAAAATTGCGTATGTTAAAAAATCTAAGTAATGGAACATTTTTGTCTGAATTTTTTCTATTTTTGATGATTTTTCTAAACAATTGTGTTACTTAAATAATACTCCTAATTTATTATTATAATATTAAAATTTTATAATAATAAGCATATTTAAAACGTCCAAGGTAAAGTTACGATAACCGCAATTGAAACCATAAATTATTTATTTATATTTTCAAGACCATTTATAAAATACAACCGATAAATAATTTTATGTTTAGGTGTAAATAACCGATAAGAATGATTTTTTATTTCTAGGTATTTTACAATAGCATCACGAAATAAATAAGTTTATGTTTGTTTTGGATTTTATAGTATATTTTTAGAATTGTTCAGTCTAGGTATGAATGTCATAACTAAATATTATTTTAATTTTTTTAAGTTTAATTTTTTTAATTTAATTAAAATAAATTTGCAAACAGTACCTATTTGTTTTTACTAATCATGACTAGGAAAGTGCAGTTGTGTTTATATGAACTTCCTACCACAGGACCTAACTGTGAAATTTAACTGAGAAACTGTAATTTGAATTTCTCGTACATAATAATATGGTATTGTTATATAATAATTTCTAATGGATAAGTGCAATAGTTATTTAAATAAATGCATAAGGAAAATATTTGTAATTATAAAATCAACATTGGTGAAACCATAAAACGCGGGTGTTTATACCTATTATCAAAAATGTTTAAACTTTTCTGTAAGTAGGTTATCAAAGATAATACATAATTTAATATGATGAATGCTTAATGAGAGATAAAATTTATTTTTATTTGTTACCATAATTTTTAAGTTTGTTAAAACAGAAAATAGCTTCTTTCTTGTTAAATAAGTAACCAAATTATTCTTCGTTTATAACTTCTGGTTAAATTATTAGCATAAATTAAAACAAAAAGAAATGGCATTTTGTGCATTACTTAGAAAGGTTTTCAGCATACAACAAATCAACTGACGTAGAAAAAGTTAAAAGCATAGACGCAATTTTTTTTTATGGTGATATATCCCAATTTAATAGTGACTTCAATGTATTAGATTTAAAAAAAAATTTCCAGTACCTAAGTACATTACTTTCCTTAATAAATTCAATATTAATTTTGTATGTTAAGTAAATAATATCATTTGTGCCATTTTCTTGAATTCATAATTTGAAATACTCAAAAAATACTTTTAAACTGCAGAATTGTATTGAGTATTGTGTATTAATTTAACAGCATTTTCAGAAAAAAAACAGCATCTTTATTCGGAGCAAACGTGTATTTAGAATTCATAAATATATTATTGACGTAAATTAGCCGAACAGAACTAAATAGAGTCAATTACATTCTTTCCCTTCGAAAGGTAATATACGCGTTGGCATTCACTTCGATTTATATTAATCTTACTTGAATTTTAATAGCTAACTTACATATCTAGTATCTTAAATAACTATTTAAACTATTAAATTAAATAATTTCTAATGGATAAATTCACGGATATATTGATAATTTTCTTTTCTATAGCTAAAATATCGCTTCATTCATTTTCACCGGCAGACAGTGCCAAGTTGACAATATAAAATAATAAACTTTTAAAAGTTGTTTACGATAGGAGTAAACATCGCAGTGGCAAAACGGAACACTGCATTAATCAAGTTCTGAATTCTTTACGCCTCGCCTGGCTGATTCCTTCCCTTTTTGCTAAATCTACTAGATTTTCAACATAACATTTATATAATAATACTTATAATATGGTTGTTGACGTAGTATCCAACAAATTAGTAAAAAAAATTTCTTTTTTATTTATAATTATATTTTACTTATACAGAAAAATAACAATTCTAAAATAGATTTAATTCAAACCACAGGGTCAAGCCATTAATACGTTAAAATGATTTTAAAATTTGTATCCCAATAAAAATTTTCTAAATGTAAGCTATTGAAAATAAGAGATACGCCACCAAGTGGGAATCAACGGAACTACAACTTTCGGTATTGTACTGAATGTCAGTCGAAGCAGGCATTAGTGTTACGAGAAAGTCTCGGTTAACAATCTGTATTCTCTAAAATTCACGAACAGTTCTAAACAACATTTTATACGACAAGAAATTTTGAACTCGAGTTTACTTAAAACCCCACAGTGAGTTATACTACCATTAATCTCCAAATGAAAAAATATAAGTAAATTTTATATCTCTGTTCTGTGAACTGGGCCACTTATATAAAAAATTTATGCTGGTGAAAAACCATTTCATATAATATAAATTTGTATTTTGTCTATAGTTAAGCTGATACTACTACATTTTTATACTGATATACCTACTAGATACCTACTTATAAATTACAAAAAAATTTTAATTTTCGATTAATATCAAATTGATTACCAAATTAACCTCTCGTTTAGTTTTGATTTCTCGACTTGATTTTTGATAGTTAACGCTTAAGCGTTCATTTTTACTTTCCCCATACGTACACGTATGATATGTATAAGGGAAAGTATTGTAATCCACTCAAAAATCTTATCATGTCCTGAGATCCTGAGAAGTTTTGGATGAATTTGAGTTGAATGTTCGTCTGTACGTCTGTATGTTAGTGTGTGATTAGAACTAAAATTGGTAAATATTTATAATTTATAAGCTTTAATACAGTATAATATATTAAGTTATTGAATAAATTGCATGAAAGTAACAAAATAAACTAAAACAATCATTTTAATTTAATTTCTGATTTTAGAAAACGTACTACCTAATTAAAACTAAAAAAAACATTAATTTTTACAATTTTTCCATACAACGCACAATAAACAAGTGAAAGTATAATAATATATAGGAGGTTTTAGTTACAATTCTTAGCACAGTGGCGCTGCAATCTTAATTTCTCTTCCCTATAATTTGTACATGTATCGTAAAAAGTATGATGGTAAAAGTTATTAAAAAATATTAGGTATGTATCTACCTACATTTTTCAAAATAATTAAATAGGTAGTGCAATACTTGACTCTTTATAAATACATACACGGAAAATGCCTTTACTATCTAAAATATTACTTGTATTAGATACTACCTTTTTAAAAAATTTTCATTTCTGTTTGTAACTTTAGTCAATTGAAAACAATCAGAAAAAAAATTGTTTTAACTAATTAATTCTTTTATGCTAAATTACTCTGGCATTCTATCTTTATTCTTTTACAATGACTCGGAAAATGCTTTTATTTCGGCTATTCGATTTGATTTTTAATTAAAAATGTATAAAGCTATAAGATTTTTAACCGGATTTGTTTAGTTCTCCCTTTTGCCTTATTTTATAAAACTTGTATTGTATAGACTCGAGTTTAATTAATTTGCTATTTATAAACAAACGATAGACTGCTTAGTACTTAAAATAATTTAAGTTTTTTTAAATCAATTAATTTTCTTTATAAATAATCTTTTTATTATCTCAATGTTATTATTAGAATATCTTTGAAAATATTCATTCATGTTTTTCTCAAATTATGTACTATATAAACGTCAAAATAATTCTCCTAGTTTTTTACTTCCTTGTAAAACAAGGAAGTATTGTAATCCCGATTTTTTTCGGTTTCCAGATTTTGACGAAAATATCCGTTTGACCTTCCCTGAATCCATTTTGACTATTTTTTTTCAGAAGTATTATGCAAATTTCATGTAATTAAATTATTAACATTTTTATGTAGTAGGGGAGAGTGGGAGAATATCGACCACTTAAGCGTCATTAAAGATTTCCAGTAGTAATCTTTGGAATTAGATGCTCAAAATGGTAAAATTGCTTGGTCACTTTATCTACTATGAGATTCTTATAGTGATTTTTCAAAAAAACCAATGACTTTATTTTTAAGGTAAATTTTTAAAAAAAGAAAAAAAGTCGGGTAATTTCGACCGGTAGGGTAATATCGACCATGGTGGAGAGAAAAATCGACCAACAGTAATATTTTGAAATAAATCTTATTTTAATATGTTAATGTTGATTTACCGTTACATAGGTTATGGTCACGGCCTGACGCTGGTGTGCGTCGACTGCTAAGCCGAAATCTCCGGTTCGATCCCGGTCGGAGTAAAAACTTTATTTTGATCGTCTTCCCTCGGCAGGCAATGGCAAACCACCGAGTTATTGGCCTAGAAAACTCCTCTAGAGAAAAGAAAGTGGTCACTATGCTGTTTCGGAGAGCGAAGGAATCTGAGAGAGAAAGAGGTCACAAATATACACTAGGGTAATATCGATTTTACCCGAACACGTATACTTATCCTTAAAAATTATGTTTACAAAAAATATAGATTAAAACTGCACCAAATCAGATTCAAATTATGGAAAAATATCCATCGCGTATCCTAGTAATGTAAAATTCAATACATTTTGAAAATATGAAACTGTCCCAGCCTTAAGACTAAAAACGAGAAAAACTGACAACATACACACATGAAGAGTGATGGCACCATACTAACCTTATAAATTAGGCACATACAAAACTATCTTTCAGCTACACTGAACCAAATCAGAGCATAAATATAAAGCACACGGTAGTTGTGATAAAGAAATAGTTCTTCAAAATTGATCCAACGCACGGTTTCTTCATCTTAAAGGAAATGTGTTCTTTAATTGACGAACGCATTCACTAAGTAATGCATAAGAATTGGTATTAATGAAAATAAATTCTTTGAAATTAATACCTTATACATGCTCATATTTCAAAAACGGTTTCGTCATCGCAAGGAATAGCGTCTGCGGTCGGAAGAATTGGCGTTCGTTGACTGAAGAATATTATTTGTTGTCGTATGGATTTGTGTTTTTGTGAAAAAGATCAACATTCTTTAACTGACAACTGCATTTCATTGATTCAATAAGTATTGGTTTTTGCTTAACGTAAACATTTCGTAGTTGTACGTATGGTAGTAATTAATGCAACGTATTTCAATATTTCTTTAAGCGAATAAAATTGATAGTCCAAAGAAATGGGTTCGTTCATATAAAGAACATTTAATTTACTTTATAATGTTTATTATTCAGGAAAAAATTGAATTTTATAATAAATTAAATTATTTATTAAAATTAATTAAAATTAAAATAATAAAAAAAAAACATAAAACATATCCTTAAGCGTTAGCCACATAATTAAGATATTGCAGTTATACATAATTAAAAGTTATACTACATTAAGATACGATAGCCTAGCCTAGAAGATATTTTATCAAATACGAAAAATAATGTACATACATAACTATACTTTGACTATACTAAAATTCTTACAATTGCCCTCAGTTTAGTCAACAAAATCTTAAATTGTCACTTTTGATTACTAATCTATAATGTTATTGTCAATAAGTATTTTAAAAATATTAATATTAATAAAATAATTACATAATTTATTGTTTTTTAATAATGGTATTCAAATTATAAGTATAAAATTATGCTACTGTAGTACGAAGTTAGTGTTAATAACACAATGTTGATGCACAACATTTTACAATTTTTTGTCTTGTATTTGTATTTGATAAAAACAATAATTCATATAAACTAAAACATGTAAAATTAAAAAATGTAAAACTTAAACTTACTAAAAATCTATACTTTTTACACTAACTTAATATTTATTTATAATTATTATAGAAAACGTTAATGCAAAGTAATAAAAACAATACAAAATGTTAATTTAAATAGGTATATACAAAATGTTAATTAATATAGTACACTGTGAAAAATGGAATTTGTCACTCTCTCAGAGCCATAGCATCAACAGAGTTTTTCTTGCTGCTTTTCAACAAATTTTCTGCTGGCATAACAAAAGTGTTTTTATCTATTCAGAGAAAAAGATTGATTGATTTAACAAATTTTCTTATTCTGAATAGAAAGAACTTGGTTATGGAAGCAGAAAATTTGTTGCAACAGCGAAAAAATCAATCTATGGAATCCAAATGCGCAGCGAGAATGAAAACTTTCGGAAAATTTTTTTCATACTTAAATTTAAAAAAGTAAGTCTCTAAGAAACTATAGAACATAGAGGATTGCTTTGGAAAATTTAAGTTGAATACAAAAAATATTTTGAAACATACATCAACGGCTCTTAAAAAATTTATATCTTACATCATCGAAATAAATACAAATTTCTTCAATATTGAAGAAATCTGTACCAACACAGTATAAAAATGGTTGAATATTGCTTTTCTTTCCCTTTAAAAATTTTATGCGGTCTTCGACTTCTTGCTGACATCTTCCAAAAAACAAGAACGATTCTTGGGAATCTTTTATTGTAAACTTAGTTGTATTTTTGCTTGACTTTTCATTTGCCACTACCGTTTTGCAAGTTGGGACGAAATAGCCATGCATGGCCCAAAAAAGGATTGCGGTTCTTGCATCTAAAATGATTAAGCATATGATTAATGTATTTTTAAAGGCATTGTGCTTTGAATAGTGAATAACAATTTGACTGTACCAGGCCTGTGCGCAAAATTTCTTCATGGGAGGGAGGGTTACAAAAAATGTTATAAAATAATTATTAGGTATATTAATATAATATTATTATATTTATATCAATTTTTCAAATAGGTATATAAAAGGTGTTTCCGTCAATAGGTAAACAAAATATGACATGGGGGGAACCCACAAACCTTCTCGTGCGCACGGACCTGTACTGTACCAAATTTACAAACTGTACATATTTACAAAAATTTACATAATACAAGTATATAGGTACTTACTATCAGAAATTGCGTCACTACTTTTCATGGTTTTTATTAAAGCTCTAGAGCTTTTATCTTTTAAGTTAGTGATATCACTGAAAAATTCAAGTAACTTGTTGTTGCAGTCATTCCACTTATTTATGAGTTCATTTGCATTATTGTCAAATGCGGCTGTAAAATCCATGTCAATCTGTAAGTAAAAGGTTATAATGATCAGGTATAATTAGTATATTATCTAGAAAATCATACCAGCCGAAACCCTGTTGGTGTTTTATAAA
Organism: Cantharis nigra; assembly: GCA_958510845.1. Classification (NCBI taxonomy): domain Eukaryota; kingdom Metazoa; phylum Arthropoda; class Insecta; order Coleoptera; family Cantharidae; genus Cantharis; species Cantharis nigra. The sequence goes on from OY294028.1 coordinate 65,961,134, forward strand.
ATGGCCACTTTTCCATAATCTCCAAAGTGGTTTCTGAATTTTCAATATTTCACTGAATTTTCACTGACTGCACGCCTTCCAAGTTCTATCAAATTCATCAGCTGCTAAATTATCAAATTTTAGAGCTCTAATGTATACTTCTGCATCATCCTCCGGTTCTAAAAATACATATTTTTAAACATTTCATAGAAATCTAAAATAATTTTGACAAAATGTTGTGAAATAATTTTTTTTAAATGGCAAAATATGAACAAAAACTTTGACTGCCATTTTCAAAAAAGTTTCTTTTAGATTTTAGTAAAGAAAAAAAGTAAAGTAAAAAAAAGGAATATATAGCCTGTATTATTATTCACAATTTACATACCAAAATCTTTTTTGGGCCTGTATGTCTTGGTAGATATTTTTGCTGTTTTTTCTTGATCTAAATGTTTACCAACGGCCGCTTTAAATGATGCTTTTAAATTACAGTATTTGTAATAAATTCGACCCCGTTTTCCAGAACGATAGTACTCCTAAAATAAGCCATGTTTTTTAAAATTGCTTAATCTTTGAAAACTCTGACCGCAGTTACCTTCAACACATCTAAATATTGAATTGGTTGTGAGGTCATGATTTCGTTTAAAATGAAAAACAAGTAATTTCATAGTTTTAAATTGCCTTTTACAAATAAAGCATATCATTGTAGCTATTTAAAGTTTAATTTTAGGTTTTAATTATAAATTTTATCAGTTTTAGAGCACCTTCTATAAATAAATAATGTAATGAAAGTAATTAAATTAAATTTAAATACGTAAGCAAAACAATTATTAAAAGTTCTTACCTGTGATTTCGAATTTGAAATTTCAATAACTATTTGTTCCAATAACAAGCACTTTCTTACACTAAGAACACTAAAAACAGAATAACAATCTACATTCAGAGTACTCCTTGCAGCCGTAGATTTGCAAAATTATAAATTTTATGCAGTGTATACAAATTATAAATATAGATTCACCACAGTCATCAGCAATTCATTATTGCATTGCTATAAATTCGTTGTATTAATGTTTGTTGTCATTATATCACGTAACTTTTACATAGGATGTTGAACAAGTGCATAGGTACAAAGATAGCATGCAATTAATCCGCGTAACCCACACGTTAAAACTACGATTCTTCGTAATAGATCCAACATGCAGTTCATTATTTCATAACAGTGTAAATTACTATAACGAAAGCGTTTCTTGCAATTAGTCAAATAATTTTAATGTTCGAATTCTTTAATATAAGGAACACATTTTATCGGATAGACGAAAACTGCTTTATATGCAGGAATATTCTAGATTAGTCAATGAAACAATTTTCTTTGTATATAAGAATGCCAATTCGATATATTAACGTATCTACGAATTCAGTATCTAAAATCTTACTTAGCATATCTTTTTATCAAGGAAAAGATTCCTTGTCACAGCAAATTTCAGTTAAAAATTGCTGTTCGTTAATATTAAGCACTGTATTATTTTCAGTGTAGTAGATAAAGTTCGCTGGTATGGCGCCAAGTTTATAAGATTTTAAGCTAGTCGATTTTTCTCGACAGTCGATATTCCCCCACTCTCCCCTATGTCAAATTCCCAGTTGTTCAACAAGCTTATTATTATTAATATAATACAATTTACAATCTGTATTGCAGCTTCAAATTTTTGAGCATTTTCAGTTCTTATTGTTCTATATTGTTCTATAAAAAAGTAGCCAATTGAAATTGTCGATTAAATTAATCGCTAAGGTCCGGATAATCGGTACAGATTAAACCAGAAAATTTAAGTTGACCAATAAAATATACAGAATAATTGGATTCTATGCAATGTTAATTGTTAACCTAAACTTTTTAACTTGCAAGTAAATAACTAGACCTAGGAATATTAAATTTTAACAACGATGCCTTAATATTAAGGTTTGGAGTCAAAATTGTCCCTTCTTAGTCAAATTTATTTAGACCTTGTGTAATATGCATAAATAATTTATACTTTTTAATTTTAAATTTAAGAGTCTATATATTTTTTTTAAAAAGTCGGCATTTGTTATGTTGGATGTCAAGATGTCACTCACAGAACCATTTAACTATAGCTTTCTTCGGTTACAACATTGTTTTGCCACAATTTTGTGACTTGAATAAAAGTTGTACTATAAAAAAACTGCAAAAAATGTTTTAATTAAATTAACCAATACTAACCTAATTTATTTGATGTCAACTTTTAGCTTTAAAAGCAAATAATCTTAAATTAAAACTCTTATCGCATTCTGCAGTGATCCTGTTCACCAAAACGAAAATATACTTGTAATCTTAGAATCTCACTAATATATCTTAACTTTTATTATTTAGTATTATGTATTACTTGTGTTTTCTCTGTGGTCTTTATTTATTGTTTTCCATAATTAATATAAACCTTTTATTATTTTACTTGTTGCCGTTTTCCTTGGTACCGCCAACACAAAAACTCCTTAAAAAATTGTCAATATTGGTTATAATCCGCTACTCTGTCTTCTAATAATTTTACTTTAAAATCTTGGTTCTTACTTTTTATTTGTTTTTGATTTTAAATTATAGGTACCTATTGTTTTGTAGATATAAACCGGAATCAAACTAATTTATTTTATCTCTTAAATGTTTAAATTTCGCACCCGATTCATCCACATGAGCGCTTTTATATATACTTTACAAAGTAGTTTTCCGACTCTTTTCACACTTTAATACTTTTTTATTTTTCAGCATGTTAATGCATTTAAAAACTTCACTGGTAACCTTTTTACATTTTTCTATTCAATTCTGCATTATATATTTCATTTCACAAAATCCTTTTACTTCCGTTTTTAGTATAATAGTTAACTGCATTAAGTATTACGCTTATTTATATTTTTTCTTTGGGTGCTGTTGAATGTTTCACCATCATTTAATTTATCAAAAGCAAGGTAACTTTGTCTGATACAAGTAGTCTGAGTAAGTAACTTTTAAGGCCACAGTGGTGGCTTGATGTGATCACTAGTTGAGTTGTAAGCGGAAATTCTGGGTTCAAATCCCGGACTCGGCAGAATTTCTTAGCTCAGCCCTCTGGTGAACATCAAACTGTGGATCGAAATACTAATAACTTTCCTTAACATTTTAATGGAAAACGGGGTACAATAAGCCAAGAGCTTCAGTACAAAGTGGGCATTGAACCACTACCCGTGCAGCTAATACGAATACGAAGTAACTTTTATAGATATACCTACAAATATCATACAAGATTTTATCTGAAATTTCATTAAAAAAACACCTTCATTATTTTTTACAAAACATTTTTCTGCAATATTGCAATCTTTTTTATTTTACTACATTGGAAAATTATTCTTGACAAATTATTATTATACCATAAGTAGCCTTCAATTATGTTTTCCTCTAAATACCCAGTTAGATACAGCTCAAGTCGGAATTAACTTGCTTATATCCATATCACTTAGTAGTTAGAGATTTGTTAATCCTAGAATCTACCAATGAGATAGCTGAAATTTAAATCGTAGCTACTATTATATTACCAGAACAACAGTTTTACATTAGGCAGTTAAAATTTGATAGTTTATAAACTCACCATTAGTGAGTCACCAAGCACATTGTCTATTATATTTACTCTAATGCAGATTAGTAAACAAGCCAACATTCTTGGCCAGTTTATAAACCATCCAGCTAGTTTTAAACTAGCCAAGTACTAAACACTTTAGCTATAATTCTGTAACATAATATAAAAGATTATGTACTAACTTAGTATTATATTTAGTTTTTGTGTATGTAAGTTTTAAATTATAATATTTTATTAGAGCTTACATGCAGTACATACATACAGTAATTGACACAATGTAAAGACGTTTTTGAGTTAAACAATATTATGAACACAATATTAAGCAATCATTAAAATATAAATATAAATTAAATTTTATTAAATCATATAACAAAACAAATTAAGATTCAAAATCACAATTATTATTGTTCGTTAAAATAGGGTAATAGTGTGGGCAATTAACTGAATTTATAAAACTGAAACTTATTTGCGTATAAATTGTTATGTTCATTATTAGGAACAATTTAATTTTGTTAAATTTAAGTTTTAAGTGTTCTCTTACGTAGATTGTAAATTGTGTGTGACGTTTAATTTAATAGTTATTGTATATTGTATAAATATAGGATTGGCGCTTATTTATATAAAATAATACAATTAAATGGTTTAAAAATGCGTGTTTGTATTACAATTACAATAAGTACATAATCATAGGCACAATACATTTCTTTTTTACATTTGAACAAATTAATCAGCGTTTAATTAAAAATGTAATCTACATAATGTATTGTATGCCTAATATATGGGGCATTCCACGCCAAATCGGACACCATTTTGCTTTTGCATCTCGGATTTTTTTGAAATTTTTTTTTTCTTTTAGTACTAGTTGAGACTAGCCTCCATGACTTTTTTCAATTTTTTTTATCATGTCATTCAAGAGATATAGATTTTTAGAAAATTACGTTACTTTTTTTTGGAATGCTCATAGCTTCGCGAATAATTTACCAAATGGCACATTTTTTTTTTTTGAAAATGTTTTTTGTAAAATGTACTTTCTACAAAAAATATCGAAAAATATTTTAAAGCAATATTACCATTAGATTTTCAAGTTTTAATAATAAATCGCCATTTTTAACAATGTTTGTACTGAGCGATTTTCTTTAAAATATTTTGTAAAAAACTGTTATCCATTTAGCAACTTTTAAGCCTAGTCTCATCATGGGGTAACGATGGGTTCTATTTCATTTTTCGAATTTTTAATTGTTGAGATTATATAAATTTTTAAAAAATTACGTTACTTGTTCTTGAAATGTTCATAAGTCCGCAAATAAGTGACCAAATGGAAAGTTCTTTTCTTCAAAATGTTTCTTTTAAAACGTACTTTCTATAAAAAAAATACTCAAAAATTATTAAAAACGTAATAATTATTAAAAATTTAAGTTTCAAAATAAATCGTAATTTTTAACAATGTATGTACTGATCGATTTTCTTTAAAAAATTTTGTAAAAAACTGTTATCCATTTAACAAGTTTTAAGCCTAGTCTCATTAGAGGCAAGCAATGGGATCTACTTTTTTCTAGAATTTTTAATGATCAAGATTATTTAAGTTTTTAGAAAATTACGTTAGGTGCCTACTTGTTTTTGAAATTCTTATAACTCCGCAGATAATTGACCAAAGAGCACTTTTTTTTTAAATGTTTCTTTTAAAACGTACTTTCTATAAAAAATATAGAAAAATTTTTGAAAACAATATTACTATTTTATTTTCAAGTTTCAAAAATAAATCGTAATTTTTAACAATGTTAAAACTGATCAATTCTCAAAATTTTTAATTTTCAAGATTTTAGTTATTCATGTTGAAAAATATCTTTAAAAAAATTTATACTCTGGAGCTTTTGAAAAATATGTACTTATGATGACACTTGGCTTAAAGCTTGTTAAATGGAGAACAGTGTTTTCCAAAATTTTTAAAAAAAAATCGATCAGTACAAACATTGTTAAAAATGGCGATTTATTTTTAAAACTTGAAAATCTAATGGTAATATTGCTTTAAAATATTTTTCAAGATTTTTTGTAAAAAGTACATTTCACAAGAAACATTTTCAAAAAAAACGTGCCAAATTATTCGCGAAGTTATGAGCATTTCAAAAAAAAGTATTTCTAAAAGATTTTCTAAAAATCTATATCTCTTGAATGACATGATAAAAAAAATTGAAAAAAGTCATGGAGGCTAGTCTCAACTAGTACTAAAGGAAAAAAAATTTTCAAAAAAATCTGAGATGCAAAAGCAAAATGGTGTCCGATTTGGCGTGGAATGCCCCATATACATATTATGTACATAGTTTAATAATACCTACTAATTCTTTACTACAGTAGATACTTACTTGGTACTCCTCTTTTGGCAATTTAGTTTTTAGGAATTTGTAGAATTTGCCTATATTATTTTCAAAAAACAAAAAATTAATAAAACATGATATTATACTAAATATTTTGATAATAAGCTATTAAAACAGTTTGTCCACTGAATAGATTAGCTACTGTTGAGGGGTAAACCGTAACCAAAAATTATATTAAACACACTTCCAAAAATTTTCAACAATTTTATAATATTTCCAAATTATTCCATGATATACATATATTCACTTTACTTTTCCCATACATATATTAAAGTATGTAATATGAAAAAGTATTGTAATCCACTCAAAAATTAAAAATCGAAATTTTAGTAGTAAAATCGTGTCTTGTTCAGATTTTGTTGAACTTTAGTTGGATGTCAGTGTGTGGTTGGAGTATGAAAAGAAATAGTATCAATCGCATGACATGACAACCAAATGTCATGAAATTTCCCAAACTTAGAGGCCAGTTGAAAATGGTGAAAATCTGTTGAAAATTGCGGAAATGATAAACAAAATAAAATAAGTTCAAGTATCAATTACTTTTGGACCACCACTTTTTACTGTTTTATTCAATTTGCCTGGCATAAATTAAATGTTCTATTCGGTTTTATGTCGATGTTCGAAATAGAGAAAAAATAATATTTTGAGCGTTAAATACGCTTAACTTTTTTGTAATATCTATTGGCAAGATGTATAAAAATTACATTAAAAGTAAGGCAATGACCATACCACATTGAGAATACCCGATCACGGAAGTCAAGCAATATTGAACGCGGTCTGCACTTGAATGCAGAAAGTTTCCAGATAACTTTTATAAATCATAATGATTATGACAGGACATTTTCTTTTCAGATTTTTCTAAATCTTTGTTATTTAACAAAAAAATTGCACTCTTAAAAATTAACTGTGAACCCAAATTAAAAGGAGAAAACTATCCAATGTATACATAGCCGATTTTTTATAAACATATTTCCTGTACGATTTACCCCTCGGCGACTTTTATTACCACTTTTATGTTTTTAATAATGCTTTTCATTTCCTACTTGGATCTATTCCGTTCTATTCGTCTGGGAAAATGAATTGTTTCGGGAAGACCCATTCAACTATTTTACACAATTGCACTGTTAAAATAAGTTTAAAAAATTTTGTCATCTAATAATTATCTTTGCTTCAGAGGTAAAGATTCTGAACTTTGGATGCAATAATTCAAAATTGAAATCCAAACATAGTGAAAAAATTGAAACAATTCGTGAAATTGTTATAGGAGTATTATTTTTACTCCAAATCATTATTTTACGAATTTATATTGGTAGATATAATGTAATTTTCCGGTTATCTTGCGGTAATAATTTTTTACTAATTTGTTTTTCTCTCGACATCAAAAACTTGACATTGTGTAAGGCAATCGTCAAAGTTAAAGAATCATATTTTGTAAACATATTTAAATTGTTTTCTTTCTACGACGCAACTGAAAGCATTAATAGTATATTTTATAGCTAGGATAGAAATTGCTTACAATCACGAAAGAAATAAACGTGATAAATTTTTGCTTACCCTGGACGATAAAAAGTTCTCCACACACTGAGTAAACTCAGTTTATTTATTGTCATGTGAAGTGCTCTACGTGGTGGAACAACTAACTGTATAATAGCGGCAGAGACTCCTTCGTATTATAAAAAATCACTCGTCATATTGTCTGTTATTAAAATGATGAAAATCATAATCAAACAGGTGTTTTCACAATTCAATTGAAGTCGTAGAATGGTCACCAGGTAAATGTTAACAGATGTAATTGTGTAGACGCTTCAATCGTTTTGAAGCTTGCCCCATGTAATAGCATATTAAACTAGGGTTATTATTGCAGTGTTTGAAATAATTTTAATTATTAACCAAAAATTCTTACATAATAATTATATATATAATCACGAAACGATAGTCAAGTATCATTTCGCGATCAATAAATTAGCTTACGTCCTTGTTCACAGCGTCACTGTGTGTGTAATATGTGTTATTTATTTCAATATATTTATTTTTATTTAAAAAAATATATTTGTTAGTCAGAAGGACCCTAAAGACGAAACTAAAAAAAAGTTTGTAAGTTTGTAAAAATGAGCAATCACAGAAAAATGACATATTGCTAAGTATTGGATTTCTTGTTGACGACAAAATAGTAATAACCACTTGTAGGAAAGCTCTTTATTAAATTTTTATTGACTGTTACTCCAGCATTTTCCTCTTAATTGATACACATCTACATACAAATTGAAGAAGAAAGCTGTCGAGGCGATATCCTACTTCAATTTTTCCTAAATTAAATTCTTATCTTCCATTAGTTAAACGAACTATTAAATTAACTTAAAGTTAATTAAAGTTTTTCAACATTAAAAACACTTTTTGCAATTTAAGTAAAGTGCACTTGTGATTGTATAAAATACAGTGTATTTAAAAGTAATTAAATTTGAAAGTTTTCAAAGAAAATTTAAAAGTTTAACCCAATCTATATTTATGTAACTTATCTCTAGGGTTAAACTGCACTCCGCCAGCAATAGACGACTTTCCTAAAGATTTATTCAGCGAAGAGCAACTTAGAAACGGAGCCGTAGTGATTCACGTAATAGTTTCTTTATATCTATTTGTAGCTTTGGCCGTAGTTTGCGAAAAATATTTTGTTCCAGCCGTAGAAAAAATATGTCACGGTAAGTAGACTTATACTAATATAAGACTATATGATTTAAACTGTGTGATTTGTTTCTAGCACTGAATATGTCCAACGATGTAGCAGGAGCTACATTTATGGCAGCAGCTACATCCGCACCAGAACTTTTCGTAAATGTGATAGGAACTTTTATAACGGAAGGAGATATAGGGGTAGGAACTATAGTTGGTTCTGCCGTTTTTAATATTTTGGCTGTTGCCGCATGTTGCGGTTTGGGAGCAGGAATGGTAAGTTAAGATTAAGAACTCTTTACCTTTAGCTTTTGCATGTATGTATAATTCTTGTCAAATATTTAAATGTAGTGGAAATTACTGTTACTAATTAAATGTTTTTCTCAACTTGAATAATATGGACTAATCTAGAATAAAAAAATAATAACTACTAACCAATTAATTTTTTCGTTTTGCTCCTCAGAATTCAATTCAACATTGGTGTTGAATGCTATAAATGCTATAAATAAAATTATATTTATTATAATCTTGCCTTTGATACTAACTTAAGAGGATCTCTAATACTGTATCTAATTATTTCAATTGTAATTCACTCAATTCAGCGATATAATGATCTTAGTATTTAAAGCTTAATTTTTTATAATTGAAAAACTTACGGTTTAATTATTAGATCAAAACTATTCAAATTAATTGAATTAGTTTGAGACATGTGATATCATATAAATTCCGAAATTTGAAACATATGATATTACATGTCACAAACCAATTGAAGTAATTTGCATAGTTTAGATCTAATAATTAAACAATAAGTTTTTCAATTATATTAATTTTTCAAACATGTAAAAAATTTAAACTTTTACAATATTTTTCACATGTTGATAACTATAAACCATATTATTATATAATTTTTGAACACCAAAAATGGATAAATTATTTAAATGTAGAATTAATTGAACTTCACTTGGAGTTTAAATTTTTAGTCGACTTGTTAAATTATTACTATTGTTTGCTTTGAACTTCATGATATCAAAGAACGGAACTAAGCAATAAAGTTATACAATTGTTATTATAAAATATAAGTTCTCAGTTCATGAACTAACTCAATTAGCAGTTTATAAACTCTTGTAGGTAAAAATATTACTTAACCCTGCATTTACCATATCCATATAACATTTAATTATTATATTTCATATTAAATCTTTATAACGATGGCTTATTAAAAGTTTTGCCAAACTATTTGAAATAAGAATTTGCCGGAAATATTGAGAATTATCTGTGAGAAGCGACCGCCGGAAACTACTGCTGAACTCTTTAAGTGGCGCTAAACTGCTTTCGGTAAGATCAAAAGTAATAAAAAGTTTTAATTCAACATAAACATCAGAAATATTTAGTTAGGAATTTCTTATTACTGCTAACCTTGTATTTACCTACTACCTACATTTTCAAAATTTTATAATATTCTCTTTCGACTCTGTTCTAATCCTTCGTATGCTCCTATGTTATTGGAGTTATATAGCTTATTTTGTAGTCACTGTTTAATTACTGTGCTTTGCTTAGGTTGTGGGCTAATTAGTTGTATTATATTTATGTACAGTCAGGTGTTCAGGTTGTTCCCTTGGATTGGTGGCCTTTAACGAGGGACTGCTTGGCATATGGTATCACAGTTTCCATATTGATTTGCATAATCCACGATGAGCGTGTTGAATGGTATGAAGCACTAACTTTGGTATTACTCTACATAGTTTACATCCTTATCATGTATTTTGACAAATCCATTCAAAAATGTGCTCGTGGTAAGTCGAATAATAATAACGTCAAACTATTTAAACAATTAATATTTTTAACAACTTCATTACGCTTTATTTCAAATTTGCACCTAATTAATTAGGAGGACTAAGACAAGCACAACAACACAGAAAATCACGACAATCTTCGATAGTAAAATCACGAGCACACTCTCTAGGTGAGTCTATAACAAAAAGTACTAATATCAATTTTACCTCTAAATTTATTCACTCTCTTATTCAGAATTATAAAATTTACTATATAAACAAATACATTCTAACTTATGTTTTCTCCCAGAGGCAGCTGAGGCGCAATTACCACTAAAATTCAACAAAGAAAGTCAAATTTCTCCAGTTGAATCTGAAAAGCAAATTCAATCTTCCGATGAACCACCTCTAACTCAACTGAATGGATCTATTAAAGTTGGATTAACCGATCAAATTGAAATTGATGCTACCACACCTGTTGCCGAAAGCAACCCACCGCATAATCTGTGGAAATGGCCTGCGGATAGAGGAAAATTCACGCAAGTAAGAATTATTATGATTTTTGAAAAACGAAAATATTTTCAAGATCGTTTTGTCTAGGTGACATGGGTGATTACCTGGCCAATATATTTGGTATTTTTATTCACCATTCCCGATTGTGAAAAGATTAGATTTAAAAAATGGTTTCCTCTGACCTTTATAATGTGCATAGTGTGGATCGGTTCGCTATCGTATGTAGTAGCTTGGATGATCACTATTATAGGTAAGATCAGTCTGAAATTATCTTAATTACAATTTTTTTTTAATTATCATAATAAACTTTCATAAAATGTTTCAGGTGACACATTAAAAATTCCCGATTCTGTAATGGGAATAACATTCTTGGCGGCAGGAACAAGTGTTCCCGAAGCCGTTTCGAGCGTCATTGTAGCCAAACAAGGTAATTTATAAATTATTATACAACACAAAGAAATAATAAATGAGTTTCTCTAAACCCCAAAATATTCTACAGGACATGGTTCAATGGGAATTAGTAATTCGATTGGTTCAAATACATTCGATATTTTATTATGCTTAGGATTACCGTGGTTTATTAAAGCTACTTTTATGCCGACTATTCCAGGAAAACTTTGGGTAAGTATAGCATTTATTCTTGGTTGGATAAACATAAACGTACTTTGTTCCAGGTTGGCATAAACTCTGCAGGGATAGAATACAGTGCTATTTCATTATTGTCGACTCTTTTAATGCTCTACATAGCATTTTCTCTTAATAAATTTAAATTGGACAAACGAGTAGGCCGAGCTTGCTTATTAATGTATGCAGCATTTTTAGTTTTAGCAAGTCTTATAGAACTCAATGTATTCTTCAGGGTTAATTTACCAACATGTGGTCGATGAACTTATCAAATTAGATTTGATTTTCTTACTTGAGATTTAAAATTTTGTGATTTATATAATATATTGTTAATTTCACTATTCACGAAAAAATGGTATAAATAGTACACGTGTCCGTTACGTTGCTATGTTCCGTATAGTTGAATCATGTAGAGTAAGTTGAAATTAATTCTAATTCAGATTTTTATCTGTTCCATTTGTAAAGTAGCTCCATATCAAGATCTCAAATTACAGAAGAATCTTATGTAGATAATGTTAAACATCAAAGATATTTTAGAAATTTTTAAACTCACTTATGAATTACGAAGATCGATTTAGTAATCGTCCAAGTAATTTAAAATTAATTTCCAAGTCATATCCATTATCACATTGTCAAGTAAGCTTAAGTCTATTAGCCTGTACATATTAGATAATATTATTAACTTCAATTCCTATTACTTAGGATAGTTCTATTTTTTTAGTGTAATAATATACAAGAAATTTCATTTAATAAATAAAATAAACTAATTTTTGTAATTGAAGTAGATTTTAATATCGAAACTGCAAACGAAATCGATGGAATTAGTCGAAAGCACGTGGAGACTCCAAAAGATTATTTAAATAAATTATGCCTAGTATGTAGTTATAACATTAGATATAGTTTGTTTCAAAAGTAATAAGAATTAATTATTTTTAAATATTATATCACCGAATTTATTCAAAACTAGTCTTATCTCATTCAAAATATGTACATAAGGTATACCAGATATTTTTTATACCAGATGCTAATTTAAGAAAGCTTTCATAAGTTATTCTGAATTCTAGAGTATTTGAAAAAATTCCAGTCTTTCCAGATATAAAATTTCAGATTTATTCGGATATTCGATGCTGAATGACAATCTGAATAAATTTAAGGGAAAAAAATTAGAATGAAAAATCTTGTTATCAAACTCAAGATAGAATACTAAATGGTGGCTGTTACAGTATACCCCAACAATGTATCCACCAATGTCCAAATCAACCACCAGTCCCTTATCATATTATTTATTTCTAAATCTGAAATTCCAAATTTTTCTTTCTTTATAAGAGATAGATTAATTATAAAACACCACTACAGTCATATCCAATACAAAGAATGTTGAGAATTTCTTATGGGGAGAGAAAGCATTTTTTTCAATTTTTCTTGAAAAAAAATATTTTTCGGCAGTCTAGTACCTATAGTTTAGCAGATAGTCGCTGCGTACAGCTTTACATTTTGGGCTTTCACCCCGTGTCAAAGGCACATTAACGCCCTGTATATGCATTTAAGGAAATTAAAAAATAAAACAGATATAAATACCAGACTGGGCTGGACATGGAGCTGTTGTTATTGCACCAGGGCCGGATAAACCATGGGTGCAATGGATCCGCCGCACCCAGCGCCTCCTAAGTTCAGAAAGCGCCAAAATTGTGCGTTTTTAATTAAATTTTCTATAAAAATTTGAATATTGAATAAAAGATATATCTGAACGGCGGGCGCCATATCAAATCAATAGCTCACAAAACGGTAAGCGAGAAGTCACAAATTGTGATTTAATTAATATTTTCTTTGATTTAATTGGTAAAGTAAAATAAGTAGTAATGATAACACTGGTCTGTAAATAAAATTTTTTTTCTGTCCTGTTTCGGGGGATGCCCTTCCCACATTTAATTTTATCAATTTTTAATAATTTGGTGGGATGATTTGGTGGGATGAAAACGATTATCTTAACCTTTACATTTCTTCTGGTAAGCTAAAGAAGTGAAAAGTTAATATTTTTAGGAAGAAATTTGATTTAGATAGAATTTGTTTCCTTAAATTGTAAGCAAAAATCAAAAATTAAAAATTATCGATTTTTCAGTTTTTTTGCTCAATTTTTTCACTTTTTTCTACATATTCCAGCTGCTAGCCTCCCTCATCCTTCTCCAAACACAACCAAATAATAAAAATTTTGGTTTTCGTTGGTTATTCGCGATTTGCATTAAACGAATGCTACCACGCGGAAAAATATTATACGTATAGTTGGTATAGAAAGTTTTATTTAAAAAACGTTTGAATTCTTTTGGTATTTTATATTGTGAATTATCATTTTAACGCGGTTTTACGATAAAATAATTCAGAATTAAACCCAAAAACAACATCAATTGTACCGGTCATAACCGCCACCAACCAATAACGGTTTAAGTAAATCGCGAATATTCTATACAATACATTATTTAGTATTGAAGCCATTTACCTCATCTGCACCAGGTTCTGAAATAGCTTGATCCGGCACTGTCTTAGAATATAGAGTAGGGAGGAAGGACTCAAATGCTCTAAAATTTAAACAAAGTAAATAAATTTTTGAATGAGATTTGATTGCGTTTTGCCTAATTAATTTGGATTGATAATTAAATTAAATTAGAGATTGATTTGATTTGAAAATTATAATTAATTTTGAACTGATTTTTTGAAGGCAATATAAAATTAAATTAGATACAGTCACAGATGGATGGAGTTATCTATTAGATATTTTGAAAGGAAAGTAAATAGAAACTATATTTTTTAAATTGGCTTTCTCAATTACCAACCAAGTTTATTTGTGGATTGGAGTTTTTAAAATTACTGCACTGGAGTACTAGATTTTTCTAATGAGTCGTTATTTTTGGAACCGGGCCATAGACTATCAATGAGGAAATTTGTAAATCCGCCTCTGAGATGAATGATAAATCAAATTACTTCAATTGTTTTTTATTTCAAGTTTCTTTCATTTCAAAAATACATATTTTACCTAACAGCTTGCCGTTTACGTTTTAATGATTAATTGTATTTCTGTTCTTAAAAAAAACAACAAACATTGATACTAAAATAGAAAATCTGATAAAAATAGTGGGATCAAATTTGAAACATGGGGAGATCGGATTTAGAACCAGATGGTCGAATTTGAAACCAAAATTTTTGTTTTCGTTTTTTGGCTGTAGCTCAGAAGAGGTAAGAAATATATCAAGTTTGTTTAGCAAAAAATTGAAGATTGACTGAACTTTATGATACTAAAAATAAAACAAAATGTCTCTATTTAAAATATTCATGTACAAAAATTAAATAGTCACTTTTAGGGCAGATCTTTTCATATTTAAGTTATACGTCAAGTAGTTACTTGTCGTTTACTTTATTTGAGCTTTTTAGTGGTCGAGTAAGACAGTTGGGTCTTTTCATCGAATTTTATGCAACGATTAATTACTTGAAGTCAGTGATTTTCTATAGTATAGATACCAAGACATACGTCAATTGTGTTCTTTACATATCAACGACAAATTATTTTCGGACATCTCTTTCTGCTCTGTCTAGATTTTTAATATTTTCTTCAGTTGTCTCTCTCTACGAACCTCAACCAATACCAGACGGCCATATAAGGAGGCAATATTTTAAATTTTGACAGCCTTTTTGTTAAAAATTGTTAAAATATGGAAATATTTTTATTATATTATTAAAATAAATTTTTTACAATTATTAATATTGCTTTTATACAGTTTTCAGAAAGAATATAAAGTGGTAAATAAATCAACGCATTATTTCTGTGTTGCCGGCGAAAAAGTGCTTAAGTCAATATTTGCCAAACTGAGATAATGGCGAAAACAAAATTTGGCAAAATTGAACTTGTTGTACTGACTAAAATTTTGAAGGTATATAATTTTTTTTTTCATATTTGTTATTGAATATAATGTTATTACAAGAATAATATAAAATAATTGAAAAAAACTGAAAATTAAGGGTTTTACTTGACTTAAGTGAATTGACATCATGACCTTTCTATGACATAAGTCATTTTACCCCACTAGTTTTAGTTAACATTTTTTATTATAAAACGTAAAAAAATAGCACAAAATCAAAAACGTTTAACCTACTTCTTCTGTTTTCTTCAGTCTTCTTCCTCTGATTGCGGTATTAGTGAGTCTGAGACGGGAAGGCTTTTGTAAAAGTCGTGAAAGACGGAGTCCACTAAATGCAAGATACTTAACAGATCCTTCTTTTTCTCTTTACTTATAGGGAGTGGTGCCGAATATTGTGGTGTGGCAATCAGTTCTAATACTGTTGTTTGTCGTCTTCGCAGGAAAGATATACTTTTAAAATCCAAATCGTCCAAAGAAGTCTTGAATTGCATTATATCAATCTGGTCTTCGGAAAATCTTGCCCATTGCACATTGTGCCAGATAAACTTTTCATTCTGAGAATCTTTGTTCTTTAGTTGCAACTTATTTCTATAAAACGCCTTGAAATCTAAAAAGTTAGGCTGTTCCATTTGCGTACCTTCAAATTTGCCTTTTTTACCTACCGATCGTATCAATTGCAACCAATCGCGAGGATGATGAATTCTCATATTGGTTCTCTTTTTCTTCCTTTCAATCATTGCGTGTGCCGTATCACATTCCATATGAGAATGCCCACTGATCATATACTTGTGGTCGATTGTTTTCAAGTTTTTATTTATTTGCAACGCCGAAAAACACATTGCTGCCATATGGGAATTTCTGTTCTGCCCCGTGCATGTATCCGAATACATAATCACATGATGTACGTCTTCAGGCAATGAGATCAAATATTTGAATAAACACGATACAATTTGGTTTGCTCCTCGTCCTGCAGTCGTTTCATCCCATAAAAAGTTACTAGCAATACTTTCAGCCCCATCATAAATCGTTAGGTTATATACAGCTAACTGTCGCTTGTAAAATATTATGTTTGTCTGAATATGAGGAGTTTGCAAAACCTGCTGTAGATCAAACGATATCATTTTTATTGATTTGTCAACTTTTGCTAGTTCTTTATCGTCGCTTTTGGCCATATAATGTTTATCAGCGATATCTTTATGCGTATCCCATTCGTTTCTAAATCTTGTTTTGTCACTCTCCTCGTTAGCAAGTTTTATCTGCAAATTAAATGAATCACATGTATTACACGTATCGTTGTGCGGCATTTTGAATGATAGATTTTGTTCCTTGAAAATCCCTCTGTAGATTGTATAGCACACATCAGGTTTATTAATATTTTGATCTTTATATAAAGCATACATTTTCAATACACTTAAATTGGAATCTAGGTAATTTTTACAGGGTTTTTTTACAGGTTAAAACTACTTAAGTCCATTTAAGTTATTTTTCTCGGTTAAGAATCGCATTATGGTGGTGTACAAAAATGCTTAAGTAGACATAGGATATTTTACACAAATTTAGTTGGCCACTTTTGACTTAAGCGAAAGGTATTCTATTAAATACCTCCCTTAATATCCAAGCTATGACTTTGGCAGTTATTCCAAAAGAAAGAGCGAATTTTTTTCTATGGGAATATGTCAAAACCTCAATTTCGCAAAAACATGACTTAAGCACTTTTTCGCCGGCAACACAGATTTAACCTCGAAATTTTTTTAATTTCAAATTCTAATTTAGTACATATAGTATCAAGATTTATATTTATACAAAAATGCTTTTATTTCTATGCAATTAGTGGATTTTTGATGAGTGGACCTTGCCGATTCCGTTGATTAATAATGTGAAATGAAACTTATTAGTTATTATTTTTATAACAAATTATATTAATAATAAATTTATTTTAACTACATCAAAGATTATAAATATAAATAAATTACAATTATATTATATAGATATCGGTGCAGGTTTTTGATACACTACCAAAATTTTAAATTGGTACTTCTTTATG
Organism: Cantharis nigra; assembly: GCA_958510845.1. Lineage (NCBI taxonomy): Eukaryota > Metazoa > Arthropoda > Insecta > Coleoptera > Cantharidae > Cantharis > Cantharis nigra. The sequence goes on from OY294028.1 coordinate 65,978,624, forward strand.
ATTGTTGGTATTTTACACGATTTGTTGAAAGAAAGAAATTGGTATTTCTTTGCGATTTTAAATTCAAAAATGTATAAAATATGTACATAACCTTCAAAAACTTATAATGACAGCTAACAAAAACGTAATTCCACAGTTGTTCCATCAGTGATTTTCTATATTATAGATACCTGCCTTAAAGAGCAGTGTTCTTAGGACTACGCGGCATATGTTTATCTACCCATCTCTTTCTACTACTTTTGTTTGATAGCAGTTATCTCTTTTGCAGCCGATTTGCTCGTATTAGTATGCAACAACTGTGGAATTACGTTTTTGTTAGCTGTCATTATAAGTTTTTGAAGGTTATGTACATATTTTATACATTTTTGAATTTAAAATCGCAAAGAAATACCAATTTCTTTCCGATATATGCACCGATATCTATATAATATAATGTAAATTGTAATTTATTTATATTTATAATCTTTGATTATAATCTTTGATGTAGTTAAAATAAATTAATTATTAATATAATTTGTTATAAAAATAATAATAAGTTTCATTTCACATTATTAATCAACGGAGTCGGCAAGGTCCACTCATCAAAAATCCACTAATTGCACAGAAATAAAAGCGTTTGTACAAATATAAATCTTGATATCTATTTTTTATGTCTACTATGTACTAAATTTATATTAGAAATTTAAAATTCATTTCATTAGAATTTGAAATTTAAAAAATTTCGAGGTTAAATAATGCGTTGATTTATTTACCACTTTATATTCTTTCAGAAAACTGTATAAAAGCAATATTAATAATTGTAAAAAATTTATTTTAATAATATAATAAAAATATTTCCATATTTTAACAATTTTTAACAAATAGCTGTCAAAATTTAAAATATTGCCACCTAATATGGCCGTCTGGTATTGGTTGAGGTTCGTAGAGAGAGACAACTGAAGAAAATATTAAAAATCTAGACAGAGTAGAAAGAGATGTCCGAAAATAATTTGTCGTTGATATGTAAAGAACACAATTGACGTATGTCTTGGTATCTATACTATAGAAAATCACTGTGTTCCATACTAATACGAGCAAATCGAGGCTACAAAAGAGATAACTGCTATCTAACTAAAGTAGTAGAAAGAGATGGGCAGATAAACATATGGCGCGTAGTCCTAAGAACACTGCTCTTTAAGGCAGGTATACGGCTTTTGGTATCTATAATATAGAAAATCACTGCTTGAAGTATAGTACGGTTGGTATTACATTTAAAACTAAAAATTTAACGTCATTTGAACTAGTAGATCAGATTAACTTAAACTTAAATATGAAACCTGACAGGTGAAGTGTTATTTTAATTTGGCCAAGTTGTAAGGTAACTTGAAAACTATCCAAAAGATATAAAATATTCATATTTAGTGATTTTTTTTACTAATAACTAATTACTAAAAGTAGTAGTAAGTAATTACTAAAATATAATTTTTAAAATATAAATATTTTATATGGTTTGGATGGTTCTAGAAATGTTTCTAGAAACTGCAATTCGATACCATGGAAGCCAAGATGGAAGCAGCTGAGAAAAAGAGGACTGCTAAGTTAAAGAAAGTTAAAGATTTAAAGAAAAATGTACACCTAAGATTAGCCCAAAGGTTAATAATAAAAAATTGCAAATCGAGTTATTAAATAATCAATCATTATTAAAATAAATTTTATTACTATAGTTTAAATAATTATAAAAATATTTTTGTAGATAAAAACGTCGAAAATATTCAAAATCGTCGTCTATTTCATGACAATTAATTCTTGAATTCAACACTCGCGGTCTACTATAATTTATATCTATATCTTCATCATCTGCTGAAGATAGAATATTATTGTAAACATGATTATTGTAAATAATAACAAATGATCGCTTTTAAAACCACTTTTTCAAACACATAACACGCTTTTTTTCTTCGCGCAGACCCAATCCGTATGCATTGGGCATTAACAGTGATTAAACTTTTCTAGCCAGCCAAAATTGGTTAATTAGTTTGAGAACTGGTTAACTTGCTTTAACCACGATTAAACATTTGGTGGAACACTTCTTTTTATTTAACCGTGATAAATTTCAACTAACCGACATTAAAGTATTTATTCAGAGCTGGTGGAACCAGCACAACTCTATTAAATATTATTTTCAAAATTCAAAATTCATTCAAAAATGAAAATATTAAAACCGTCATTATGATTTAAAATTTTAGTAAACATAATCACAAGTTCGTTTTTTGTCCGCTAAGTTTATCATGCTAATAAATATTTACAGGCCTGTTGAAGGTGCTAATAACTTTACTAGCCAGTAAGCTGATTTATTAGGCTAGTAAATTTTACTAGTAGTTGAAAAGACCGAAAAGTAGCTTACTGGTCGATTAGAACTTACTTGGGGTTTACTTGAAAGTGAAAAGATCGGCCCTTAAAATTTTAGTAAACATAATCACAAGTTCGTTTTTTGTCCGCTAAGTTTATCATGCTAATAAATATTTACAGGCCTGTTGAAGGTGCTAATAACTTTACTAGCCAGTAAGCTGATTTATTAGGCTACTAAATTTTACTAGTAGTTGAAAAAACCGAAAAGTAGCTTACTTGTCGATTAGAATTTACTTGGGGTTTACTTAAAGATGAAAAGATCGGCCCTTTAGACCATTATTCCCTACACATTACTATAAATAAATTTTAAAGTTTGCTGTAATACGTTTATTAGCAGTTTGCAAATAATACAGCAAAATTAAAAGAATCAGTATGTCAAGTTTGCTTCTAATAATACAACTCTAGAAAAGCTACCACATTCACATCTTAAATACTATTTTAAAAAATCACATAAGTTTAACCTCAATAAAGAGAAGGAATGCAATCATAAACAGCCAATTAGAAGCACATAAATTTCCCATTACATGTTCAATTGTCATTCATAAATAAATGTTTAGGCATTTGTGCATTTTTAGCTTATATAGGTAATTTCGTCCTACTTGAATGTATGCTTATTAACGCCTACCCTATTTTTTTTTGTAGTACAAAACATATATTATGAAGCAGCATAAAAAATGATTGCATAATGATAGAACCTACAACACATAAATATGCTATTCATTATAAACTTGTATACTTAAAAATTTGGTATTATAATACTTGTGCATAGTTTAAATATAGTCTCACTTTACTAAAGAGGTGATGCAAGAATATATTTTTCATCAAATTTATCCATTTAACGATAAAATTTAACTTCAGTTTCAACGCAATCTTTAAGCAATTCATCCAGTTCTGTAAGATCCTCTCCCAAATTATTAATAATTTCTTCCAATTCTGTTACGCAGTCAGCTTCCATATTACGTAACAAACTTTGAACATGTTTACTTTCCTTTTTATTGGCCTCCATGTGTAGAGAATATAAAGTATGAGGGACATTTTGCTATAATAAAGAAATGTGATTAAGAATCCTGATTATCACTTTCATCTTACATTTTCTTCGGGACATTTTGTATGTTTTGAAACTACAGCATTTGCAGTAAAAACAAATGGTTTAAAAACAGATATTGAAGGATCAGGTGTACCGGTAAACCAATGAACGCTAGGCCTTGATAAACTGAGCATTGAAACCTATGAAAGCATTAATAAATTAAGATATCGAGTGATTTATAGGGTGGATATTACCTGACTACCCTGAGTGGGAAAAGCGGCACTACAGGGTCTACATATTTCAGAATCAGTATCACGTAAAATTGAAAACATGTCAGTTTCTTTAAAATTATTATTTGCCGTTAACTTCAGCAACAGTTCCTTTCCTGCATCTAATCTATCACTGCCAGGTTTCTTTTCACCACTAAAGGCTTCACAAAAATTGAATTCTCCCTAAAAATATTCTATGGCATAAATGGATCCCTAGTAAAAATATTATAGATTATTACATTTCCGTCCCATAATCCCTTTGATTTTGCATATTCTAGAAGTCCATCCGAATTTTTATCAAATTTGGTGGTAATGGTCAATACGTTTGATATATTTCTGTACCCACCTTAAAAAAAATTAAATTCATAATTTCACTGTCGTTTAATTAAAAGTTCTTTACTCACTATTAACTTCTTGAGCCACCCAATGTTTTCCGGATGTTTCCAAAACCCATGCAGTAGTTGGATCGGCAATTAAGAATGAATTATGGTAACAAAAACCAGAATCGGTATTAGAGCATGGTCCACCTTGTCCATATTTCTCTAGAAGAGTTGTAATAACTTCTAATGCCTCGGTAGCAGATGAGCTTCTTTCTAATCCTAATCTAAAACAAGATTATCAAATAAGAAAACAACAAACATTTTTACATCAAAATATTAAATTACTTTATAGCATATTACATAAAATACATAATAAAAGTTGATAAATTGGTATACCAGTACCGAGCGAAACTAACTTTCTTTACCGACTACCGAAAGTAACTGACTACAGCCCTAGCCTTTAAATTAAAAAATTAATGTAAATGTAGTACCTCACTAAATCCATTCCAAGCAGTCTTTTAACGCAGGGATCATGATCTCCATCATTATCATTGGTCCAAATTGCTTCATTACCAATAACTACACTACATTCGTTGGCCCCCATTTCAGCACCCCACATCCATCCTGGTTTACTTAAAATTACAGCCTTTGATGAACCACTTGATTCAACTTCTATGTAAGTACACTAAAAAAATTTTAATTATAACATACGTTTGAGGGCGTTCAAGTATTACGTAAGCAAACTTTCAGTATAATAGAAAATCGTAAACCTCCCATTCCCCAAATGATAAGACGTAAGAAGTTTTATTTAAGCTAAAAGAGTAAAACAATCAATAGACATTGTCATAATAGATTACAATGAACGTTTTTCGTATTTACTTGTTTCAAATTGTTTATATATTCATTATGCTTTAAGGCTTCAACTTTTGTCGCTGCCAAGCTGACCATTCGACTATAAATCTATAGAATCATAAATTCCATGTCATGTCAAAAAAATTACTTTCCTGAACATAATTAATATTAAAAACAGTAATCACTGGATTAAAAGAAAACAATTCAATTGGAATTCAAACAAATCATATCATTACAACTAAAGTCGTCCCTAGGAGTGGAGTACGAAGCGACTTACTCTAAAAGTAAGCCAACAATCAAATCGACACTCCCAAGGAACAACGCAGTAACTCATTTTAACCTGTTTTACAGGAGAGGAATTTTAAAGTTTTCAAAAGTACATACATAGGTACATAAAAAATACAACTTTTCTATACTGATTATCTCTGGAATTATTGGTCGTACGGTAACGCTTTTTTACCAAAAAAAGGTTTTCTTCTCAGGATTACAGCAGTAATCATAACTCAAAATGCTAGTAACTCGAGTTACGGCGTTGCTCCTTGAGGGTGTCGAAATCAATTCTATACACTTCTTCCTCTATACTGCCCTCATAACTGAAAACGCCGTATCTGCTCATACAAACCTATGTAGATACAGCGTTTTCAGTTATGAGGGCAGTATAGTCTATACAGGGTGTCCCCGAATACACTCTACATAAATTAGGTTGTGATAGAGGATACTTTCCTAAGCAAAATATTTAACAACAAATTTTTTCTAAATTCTAACCCTCGAGAGTCAGGCCCCCTTAAAGCATTTTTTTAAATTTTTCCATTTTCGTGGTTAGCTCGGAAAATATTGATTTTTTTAGTAAAAGTGGTTAAGTACCTTTTTAAAGAGCGTGAAATAATCTACAAACTAGACTTAAACCTTTTTTTTTCTAAAAGCAACGGCTTTCGAGTTATGAATAATTAAAGTAAAAAAATTTCGAACTTATTTTTTCTTGGTTTTTTTCAAATCGCTGTATCTTTTAAAGGAAACAATTTATAAAAAATCTAACGCCCCATTCCGGATAGGAAATTTAACGGACTATAACTTTTGTCTTATAAAAATTTTTGAAAAACTAATCTATTTCGCAGAAAATAATAAAAAAAACAGCTACAAAACAAAAAATTACATTCACAAAATTTTTATTTTTATTAAAAAATTATTTTGTTAATTAAGTTTAAACTATTAGATTACACAGGGCAACAGTGATCCTGCGGTCTCGGGTTTATGAGTCGATTTTGGGTAAATATGGTCTCCTGAATGTGAAAAAAATTTCAGATCAGCCGAATTGACTCCAGTTTTTGAGATAAAGACAAACCTTTTATATTGAAAATAAAATAAAACAAAACTATTCAATATATTCAAAGACTACATATAGGGGAAGAGTGATTCTGCGGTGTGAGGTTTATGAGTCGATATTGGGTAATTATGGTCTCCTGAATGTGAGAAAAATTTCAGATTTGTCGAATTGATTCCAGTTTTTGAGATATAGCCAACCCTTTTTTATTGAAAATAAAATGAATAAAAAAGATTCAATATATTCAAAGACTACACAGGAGAACAGTGATTCTGCGGTGTGGGGTTTATGAGTCGATTTTGGGTAATTATGGTCTCCTGAATATGAAAAAAGTTTCAGATTTGTCGAATTGACTCCAGTTTTTGAGATATAGAATATAGACAACCTTTTTGTATTGAAAATAAAATCAAACAAAAATAGTCAATATTATTCAAAGACTACATAGGGGAACAGTGATTCTGCGGTGTGGGGTTTTTGAGTCGATTTTGGGTAATTATGGTCTCCTGAATGCAAAACAAATTTCAGATTTGTCGAATTGACACCAGTTTTTGAGATAAAGACAACCTTTTTATATTGAAAATAAAATAAAAATTTCTTTTTGAGATGCCCGCGGAGATTCGCTGTCAATGGCTCATTTCTTCACAAAAATTAATAAAACTTTCACAGTATATTCTTCAAATGTCACTTTATTATGTAGTAATTATAGAAATAAATATATATTAACTGTATCGTCAAAAAAAATTATCGAAATATGCCGTTTTTGCTATAAATTAACTTGACCCTCTCCCCTTTAGCATGAGAACTAGAGTCAATTCGAACAAAATAACTACGTGACGAGTACTTTATTACATTAGAGTATCTAAATTCACTCCAAAACCTAAGATCACAGGAAAAAGTTTTTGTTTTGTTGCCCTGTGTTATTTAAGTAAATGTTCAAAATGACAACCCTCAGTTTTAAAACGCACATTTTGGGCTTCAAGTAAACATTTTTTTAAATGAAGCAATCCTGAAAAATTGATCGGAAGAGCAGGAACTATTAATTGGTCAGCAAGATTTCCAGATTTAACTCCTCTTGATCATTTTTTATAGGGTGCTATTAAAGCGTTGGTGTACAGCGACAGAAGTAAGCCCGAAAAGAAAAATTAATAAAAAAAATTAATAACAAATGTTATAGTGGCTCTTAACAAAAGAGGAACTGTTATAAATAATACTATACATCGTTTAAAACGATCACGACTGTATATGAAAATGAGGATGGTCAATTTGAACATTTACTTAAATTAATAATGTAATGGCTTAACCTTAATTATTATTAATAAAATAATTTTTCAATAAAAATAGAAATCTTTTTAATTTAATTTTATATTTTGTAACTGCCTTGTTTATTATTTTCTGTGAAATGGATTAGTTTTTCAAAAATTTTTACTAGACAAAAGTTGTAGTCCGTTAAATTTTCTATCTGGAACAGGGTGTCAGATTTTTTGTAAAATGTTTCATTTAAAAGATATAGGCATTTGAAAAAACCAAGAAAAATAAAGTTCGAAATTTTCAACATTTTTTTACTTACTTGAATTCATGACTCGAAAGCCATTGAATTTAGAGAATAAAAGGTTTAAATCTAGTTTGTAGATTATTTCCCTCTCTTTAAAGAAGCATTTAACCACTTTTATTGAAAAATCAATATCTTCCGAGTTATGGCCATGTAAAGGTGGAAATTAAAAAAAAAAGCTTTAAAGAGGCCCAACTCTTGTGGATTTAAATTTAAAAAAAATTTTGTTAAATATTACTCCTAGCATAGTGTCCTCTATATCACCACCTAATTTATGTAAAGTGTATCAGGGTACACCCTGTGTAGTATTGCTGATCAAATTCAATAAAAATATTTCAGTTCAATATTATATTATTTGCTAGTAGCTCTTACAAAACTCTATCCATAATTGTTAAAATAAATTATAAAGATATAACTTGTCTGCAGGTTGCTAACTGTTGCCTTAAGATATATCAATACATATTCATTATGTTGTGCACTTGGAGGTTTATCGATAGAATAGGTAACAATTTTTTTTTAAATTGAAAAGAAATTGTATGATTAGAACTAGGTCATCAGACTTGGCATAATGCAACGTAATCAAGATTAAACTATTGCCAACTAGTTAGTATTTTAAAAGTATTCGACAAAACATACTTAATTCAAGTTTAGCTGTAAAATTATATTAATATCATACTTTGACAGGTTCAGTCGATTCAGTAGCAGCAAAATAAACCAATTCTTGAACTTCTCCTTGAGGTCTATCGGAATTCTTTCCAAATAGAACACCATGTTGAGTTAATGGTGGTAAGACTACAAAAGTATCACACGATTGAGGTATAAGCATCTGCAAGTTAAAGAAATTTTAGAATTCGAAAACCGAAAGAACAAGATTTGTTAGGTAAATTACAATAAAATACTTGTGCAACAAAAAAACTATTATCTGCAATATTTTTTGTATTAAAAACTACGTCACTGTTTTTAATATTAATTTCTAATCGACAGTTGGAAGATTTAATTAGATTATCTACGTTATTAACTTTTGTTGGTTAAATTATAATATTATAGGAGTATTAGTTATTTCTAGAAAATATATATCAAATCGTTATTTGAACTTCGTAATGTAAATTTTATAATTTATTATTATAAACTTACGATTAAAAGATGAAAATGTGGTTTATCCGGTAAAAAAAGAAAATTTGGGGTCACCCAATCGACTGATTCAACACCAGTCAGCAGAACCAGTCAGCTGCTGATTTTCAGATGAATCTAGCACAGAAGTATTAATTTTGTGTCTTTGTTTAACACATTAGTTAAACGATAATTTTTTTTATGGTACTTAATTCAGTATTTTTTTATTTAACGCAATAAATTATCGCTGCATATTGATTTTGTAAATCAACCCAGACCAGAGACAACTTTAATTAAATATTTATCTTGTTATCAGAGGCGGACTGGCTCTAACAACTTCAGTATTTATTAGAAGCGAGCAATCACGTGCGACCATAAAAAGCCATGCCCCCCTGAAAGCAGATGTTTAGTGATAATATTTTTAACGATTTAACGTTATTTGGTTTTTTTTACATTTTGTTGTCTGTAGATATTACCTGCCCTTGCAAGCAATTCGAAATTAAATTTCGGAATATTTATTCAAACTTTTTAGAACTTGTACTGACCTCTGCAAACTTAATTTTAAAAAAACAATATAATTATAAATTCAATGATATATAATTATGTATATTTATTTGTCGTATTACTCGATGTTATCTATTTTTATCAAATAAGTTTTTATAAGATTTGTACCTCCTGCAAAAAATTATTAATAATAACTTATTATTTTATATGAATCATTAAATAAATTTGAAAATTGTAAATACGTAAATATTTTGCACAGAAGCATAAAAAATAAAATTTTCAATATTAAAAAATACATAATTTAACAAAACTTTTAATTTTTAAAAATTTTATTTAATTATTTTATTAGATAAATTCTTTTTTTTTTACTCTTTGATGAAAATTGTTTAAAATTTGAAAATAATGATTTAAAAATAAAGTTATTGATATAAATATTCATCTCTACATGGTGAACGCAACGACGAAAATATTAAATATATTTTTATAAACGCAAAATGTAGTTATAATAAACTGTATAACAATTTTTTATTAACAATCTGCGCATAATTAGTATTAATTAAAAATATTTCAAAATTATTGAAAAATTATTTTGATTCCCTTTAAAAAATGTATAACTTTAAAAGAAAATTGATTTCGTAAAAAATAAAATTTGCTAGAAAATAATTTTTAATTTTTTGTTCTAAGATAACAAACTAGTTCTCGAGAATTTTAAACTTGAACTTTGTGCTAAATTTTGTATTATTAATTGTAAGGATATTTAATATCTTTTCTTGACAACTTTTTGTTAATTTTACGCAATATTTAAATATGGGTGCTATTTAACTGCTATAAGAATAATTACAAAAGGCATTCAAAATAAAATAAATAAATAAAGAAAGAAAAAAATAAAGTAGAATGAAATAGAAATAATTGTTTCTGCTACTAAATACTATACTATAAAAGTAAATAATAAATACAAAAAAAATAAAGTAAATAAAAAAGTTTTTTATTATTAATTTTATTTTTTTTTTAATTATTATTTTAATAACATAATATGTTGTTATAATATATACTTCATATTTTTTGCATAGATAATAGCCCTGAAGTTTGACATATAATTGTGTATTCCTTATGACAATCCATAATCAGTCACTTTTTGTGAAAGTTTGAAATAATTGAACTAAATACACTTTCTCCTTTAAAAAAAAGAACGGAAGCACTGTTTTAAAATTTAAGTGAATTTTTCCAGAAACTGATAATGTAACTTTCTCTAATTGTTTTAAATTTTCTTTATAAAATTGTAATACTAGGTAAACATTGAAATGAAAAAAATTTTCACAACCTTAAAATCATTATTTTAAAATTTTTAGGTATTTAGATAGGTATAGTTTGTTTCAATTTAAATGGAATTAAAAAGAGGAATATATTAAATTACTTTGATATATAGGAACGTATGAACATTTCCTCTAAAACATAATAATGCTACTGCCAATATGGCTAGCCTGCGATTAAAAACATCACCTTATCTCTATATTACATGTTTTTGTGGCAAAGTTTATGCGTTTTATATCAAAATAATTTGATACATTATGATATTTTTTAATTTTTTTAATTTTTTTAATTCCATTTAAATTGAAACAAACTATACATGAAAGTTTTATTTATTTAATTTTTTGTTATTTTGAAATTGACAATATTTTCGTGTTAACAATATGTTACGGTCAATGACATAAATTGGGCATTGACATCAATGCCCATTTACGCTGGCCATTAACGTCATTGACCGGCTATTGATGTTAACGCCCGTTAACGGTGAGCAATGTGGTAAATATTTTCACCTGAAACCTGATTGTAATATTTACGTCTTTGGCCGATCAATGATGTTAATGGCCAAAATGGATTGGACAATGATGATATTATAGAATAAATACTATAAGAAACAGCAAAATGGCGATGCACTTCAACCCGGAACAATTATTTATTGTGCACGCATTTTTTCGTGTAAATAACAACAGCTCGGCCCTTTTTAAGGTCTGATAAGTGTAAAAGGATTTTTTGATTTTTATTTAATTTAGACAAACGCAAACTTATTTTAGAGTGGATCCGTGATTCGTCGTGGTTACGTCAGCCAAAACGGCCCGGAGGAAAAACTAATTTAATTTAATTAATTTATTTTAAGGTGGATCCGTAATTTGCTGTTGTTGCGCCAGACAAAACTGACTCTACGCAGCCTTTCGCTGCGCTCCGGGCCGTTTTGGCTAGCGCTTACTCGCAAAAAAACATCCCTAAAATCAATCCACCTCTACTAAAAGGCCCCCCCTCCTTTCCAGAGAAGCCCGAAACGTGTGTGACCGCTCTCACAAAGAGTGATAGAATATGGAATCTGTAGAATAATAGTTTTATCATTGCCCACCCTGTATTGGGCATTAACGTCATTGTCCGGACAATGATGTAAAAACCACATATAAAATTTTAAATGTCAACATCGCTCTAAATGCATGGTCATTGTGGTCAATGACGTCAATGCGTATAAGTGGTAAATATTAATTTTATAATATTTTAAATATTGTTATTTAATAAATTTAAGAGTGGAAATCGTTACAAATTTTAATTTTAATCGAGCAATAATCATGATAATAAACATTCATAATCTGATTATTTATTATCCCCCCCCCCCCCAGGACATATTTCTGAAATTGTCCGCTGGACCAATCGTCCGGGGACCAAACGTCCGGGTCCCGTTTTGCATAACTTACTTTGTTAAATTAAATGCTTATACATACAAATAAACCCACTATAAGGGTTATTGCCTGAACCTTAAATTGAAATTCTTAAAAAAAAAATCATTATTCATTTTTATTGATAATAATTTTAATTTCATGATACCTTAAACTTCAAATTAAGTTTTGACTTGTAGTATTATAAGTCAAAGTGTACCTAAATATTATGATAGGTACTTAAAATTAATATATGGAACAAATTTTTAATGATTTTATATAAAATTATCGAAACACAAGATACTTACTTTATAGTTTATAGGTTAATTATTAGTTAATAAATTATTGAAATAAAAACTCTCATAAAAAATTTGAAATTTCAATTTTTCAATAAACAAAAAACTTGAAAATATTTACCTAACGCTTTGTAACAAACCAATTCTAATCTTGATACTTTGATAATATTTTGATATTTTTATTTATTTTTGATTAATGATTACGATTAAAATAATTCAAAATATCTCACTAGAGTTTAAGATATTGGGTCGAAATAGTAACTATTATAATATTGTTTTATAAAAAAAGATAGTATAGAACTATTTTTGACATGCAAAAAGTGATATAATAATTTAGTTACCTAGAAACTCCTTTGGGCGGCTCTCTAGGCAACAACTTTAGTGCCACTCGTTGTCTTTTTGTTTAACTTTTAGTGCCGCTTATTGCCCGCCCGCAGTAATAGTAATTTTAATTAATATATTGATTTATTATTATTTTATTATTATTTAAGTCAGTGGCGTAGCCAGGAATTTAGTTCGGGAGGGGGGCCGAGCCCCCCAAACCATTAAAAAAAATTTTTTTAAAAGCCGAATAAAGGGTTTATTAACAGAAATTAATAATTTCGGTGGAGCCCGGGCCCCCCAGGCCCCCCCTGGCTACGCCACTGATTTAAGTGTTAAGTTTCAAAAGTGAGTTTTTCTGGCTTGCATAATACCATTGTTTATCTAGATACCTATAGATAAAAAACTCTGATACATTGTTTATAAACAATGAAAATATATATATTGCTGCGCTCTTTCTCAAGCCGCAAACCTGCCCCCCACCCGCTCTGTTCAGCAAAAATGATAAATTTTCCTTCTCGAGACCTTATAACTCAGCGACGGCGCCAGCATTTTTGAAATGGGTGAGCACAAATTGGGCCCAATATATTTGGGGTGGGCAAAAGTACCCAAAATTTATAAATAAACTCAAAAAAGTACATTACTGAAATAAGCACCTAAAAAATTTAGGTGGGCACTCCAATCAACAGGGAGGGAAAGTGCCCACCCTGGCCCACCCCTGGCGCCGTCACTGTTATAACTGCTTTTTACATGTAATTCTTTATTAATAAAATCTAAAATAGTTTAATAAAATATTACAATATTAATACAGTCAGTAGTGGTTTTTGCCCTGCAAACTAGAGAGTAAAAACAATTTTGATAGGTATATGCTTTTTAGTATTTAGGTCTGAGCCCCAATGAAAAATTCAAGTTTTCGATCTTAGGAGGGGTTGAAACGATTCGCCATCTTAAAGCTCATACACAATTAGTCTGTAACAGTAACGAGAACGGGAAAGGGAACAGTAAAAAGATAAAATACATGTATGTATTCAGGTTTAACTTTTATTGCTATGGTTATGCGCATGCGTAAACTGTCCAAAGTCGAAGCTGTCAAAAGTTTAGCCAATGAAATATCCTTATATAGCTATCGTTACTGTTCCCGTTCTCGTTACTCTGTTACAGACTAACTGTGTAAGAGCCTTTAGTCTGAAACAGTAACGAGAACGAAATGAATCGGCGGTTCACAATAAACCAGAACGGGAACAGTAACGATAGCTATATAAGGTTATTTCATTGGCTAAACTTTTGACAGTTTACGCATGGGCATAACGGGCATAGCTATAGCAATAAAAGTTAAATCGTTTCGGTTCCCGTTCCCGCTAATTGTGAATGGAGCCACAGACTAATTGTGTATGAACTTTCATCTAATTTAGACGAAAAGTATCGTTTTTGAGTTATACACAAAATTAAATATATGACTTTGTAGCATTTAAATTTATAAATAAAAATAGTTATTTGTAGTTATTAGTTATTATCTAATAATTAACACAATTAAGGCAAAGAGCGATAGACACACATGTACTGCTTCTTCGACTTCCTAGCCATCACACCATGGCATGTGTTTCTGACTCATTAGTCGTCATCAGTAATCGCATACTTGTTGTAATCACTAAATTGTGTGCACTTTACGGCTACTGGTCCAAAATTCAATGTGGACTCATAAATTCATGTCACTTCACTAAACAATACCGCGCCAACGTGATTTATTTTATTATATTTTAGGAGTAAGGTGAAGTGGGATAAGTGTGTATCCGGAGCAAATGTGTATCTATAAGATTCTTAAATTTGGGAAGAAAAAGTGAAATAAACGCCATTTGCATTATAAGTGATGAGTTAAGTATAATCTCGGATTCTACAACGTAAATGCAAGAAAAATTATTTTTAAAATGTTTTTTGTGATTATAATTTTTACGAATATAATCAAAAATTATTAAAATAATCAGGCGAAAAATTTAGAAAAGTATATTGTGGGCTGTAGGCTGTAGGTGCTTTTTGGAATTGAGAAAAACTTCTAACATTTACTATACAGTTATTTTTGGAGTCTTTCCCGCCAGCGAGATATGCGTGGTTCTTACCGCCGCCACTGCAATTAGAATATTCAAATTTTGACTTATATTGTCAGAAATATTAAAACGTCAAAAATAATTTAATATATCTATAACGTTAAATAAGGTGCGTTCTTATCACAATTACAATGATTTATACAAGTTGATAAGTTTGAAGTGACTTATTTTTATGTTTTCGGTAGAATTTATTGGTTGCTCAAAGTGTACTCGTATGTTAAGCGTATGTCAATACTAACATGTTACAAACATTTTATTAAAATTCGATAATTTGTTCAACGTTCATTACTGTTTTACGTTTTTTTCACCAATTTGAATTTTTCGGGACGTACGTCTGCGACAAATAAGGTTCGCGCATGCGTATGGAGTGCACTTGTGATGTGACTACAAGAGTTACCACCACCATATCGTCCTTTGGGTGCACTTAGAAATTTCATATTGTTTAACCGGTCTGTGGTGGAGAGAACACACGTTCGCAGTGATATTGTAAATAATTAACTTTAGAAAACCTAACTTAAGTGTAAAAATGGGCATATTTCGTATAACTAGACATTTAATCAAGAGTCAAGTAAGTAACCCTACATTTTTTTGATTTTCAAATTTTTGGTATTTTCAAATGCAATTTCATAACTGGCACTAGAATCAGAGAAACTGCATTTGAATTTTAAATCTAAAGGTATTCCCATTACCTATTTTTATGGTGACGATAACGTGGTCGAAGGAGAGCTTCATTTTTTTTTGGAAACGTGGATTTCTCGTCAAGTAACTGCGTGTAATAATTGTTTTACCTGCTCCAAATTGATAAAGTAACTAATTGAACATGACAAATAGCATTTCCATTTAAATATTTAAAACTAGCTCACGTACGATATACCTACTATTACGTAACGTTTTCAATTTGTTGAAAAATTGCCCTATTTGCAATAACGTGATATTGATTACGGTATGCTTTAATTTCATTTTAACAATTCTTTGCTCGAATTTGTGCCTACGTTTTATGAATAAAAATGAAAATCTTTATTTCAAAAATTTTCTAGACGCCGCTTTTGTTTCCGGCTTCTGTCGAACCCTTATAACCATCAAATGGATTATAGCAGTACAGTTAACATTAAAAATAAAAGTAACTATCAATTTTCTCGATATTCAATTTCTTTTATTTAAACGAAGACGTTACTATCTCAAGACTTGTCGAAAAATTTAAATAAAATGCGAAATGTAATTTCTCACAGGACGTGCCCGCCATTTTGTTTATTATTTGAAAACTCTCATTCTAGGTTTCCTTTTAGGTATTAGTACGAGTTTTTGAATAATGTTTATGAATGAAATACGTACTGTTCGAATTTCAATATTTAAATTTTGACCTTGTAACTTTTTTTTTATTGGGATGTGTGATTCCTTGTATTTTAATCGTGACTATTAAGGTCAAATTTCATACGATAAAAAAAAAGTACCAAGAGTAATCAGTAATCACTAATCACGCATTATTATTAATTTCTCGCTTCAAATGCATCGATGGAAGGATGCACCTTACGTTGACCTTACTTTATATCAAGTGTCAAGTACATACAACCAGGACAACCTCTCGAAATATTCTTTTTTTCAATAATTTTCAACTATTTTGGCCTCATTTTGGCTATGAAGATTAATAATTTTGCTTATCGACTTACAAAGTCCAAATTAAGATTTTACAAACTTTAGTGTTGATACTATGATGCAGATTTTCTATACGAACAATCCCAAGAATCGTCCCGACTTATTAGCATAAATCACCTTTTTTCTATCGGTTCACATTAATTAATTTGGAGGTTATCCAAAGTTAATAACAAAATTGAAATTGTCAGATAAAGGTCAAGTGTACAACACGTTTAATCCAGATACAACTGTTACACTTTTTAAAAATAGCCAGGCTATTGCAATGTACTAAATAAATTCCCAATTTTCGTGAGTTCAAAAACCTCAAGATTTTTATTTTTTCTATTTTTTTTTTCAATGACACTGCCTTAAAATTTTAATGGAAGAACCAGTTTTAACTGTTTGGACTTTTAAATGCATTTACCTGCATCGAAATTATGTCCCACGGTCAAGGGCATCTTTTTAGTGACCTTATGGAGGTTTTACCAAAACGGTTAAAATTTAAACTACCATTGAAATAATTGATTTTAATCATAGCTGCAGCAATAATTGAAATTCTTTTAATAATGTAGGCATAGGTTAAATTTTAAATCATTATAATACTCTTACCGTATGAGCTTTCGTTAGTTCAAAATTTGAAATTTTTAAAAATTGTGGGAACTTTTTTTTTGAAAAAATTTAATTTAGCAAATTTGAGAAACAAAAATCATTTGGGCTTTTTGATTTCATATCAAATACGGTTTACAATGTAAATTATACCGCAGGAACATTTTTTGTCATATAAAAATTGTTTTTACAGAAATACTTATCAGACTTATCGCTCACTTTCCGAGATACTCATACAGTGACTTAAAATTGACTGTAAAATTTTTAGACTCTTATGGTAATTTTATAATAAAATAACTTATTATTTTAATAATATAATAAAACAATGATTTTATAAACCGCGATAAAAGGATTAAAAAACTTAAGCCAGTATGTATTTAGAATGATTTTGCCATGCTTTGTTTTATTATTAACCTGGTATAATTACTACATAGATTAGATATACTGTAGATTTACCATAATAGGACTGCATTTATTTGTTTTCTACTAATTGAGAATAATCTTATTAAATAAAAAGAAGTACAGCTGATCTATTACAATAAATTTACAACACACATAATTGATTAAAGCAATCTGTAGATTTACTACGTGGGCGATGAACTAACTTAATTTAGATTATCATTTTAATAATAAATTATAATTGTATGGGAAATTTTATTATCTTATAATATTTTATTTTATTTTCCTCTAAGAAATCGAAAACCTGGTTTCGGCTTGCAAAAGAATATGAATAAGCTAAACTTTTGCACAGGTGTCTAAACTCGAAAAGAGTGAAGTTATCTAAAATCTTTGTTCATGGAATTTTATTTTAACAGAAAAATATGATCCTACCGAAATAAAGACTACAAATTTCAACTTTTGCTAATAAGTATTTGCAATCTAACAATGTGACTTGCCTGAAGTATTTATTATAGCATTTTTTTCATGGTTCATAAAACCATAGAAATAGTTGAATACCTTTACTTCACAAAGCTAACAGTCCTGTACAGCAAGGCACTCAGCTGGTTACTTTTTTTGATTTAGTTACTTTTCCCAACTTTTCAACCCTTTAGGGTTCGTTAATTTATTAACGAAAAAAAAATTACAAAAGAAAGAGGACCAAAAATCAGGGACATTTTAAAGCGGAACATGCAATAATATACAAAAGTACGAAATGACAGTTATCTTATCTTTTGTCTTATTCAACGACCATTTTGGGCTTCTATACGAATTATTAAGAAGCCTTAGGTCCAGAATCACATGAAAACATCGAAAGTCAAAACCACTGACCTAGTGATTACTTAAGTTTCAATTAAACTTAATTGTTTAGTTAGTTAATTTGATAAACCTACATTATAGACTAGTGCAGATAATATTTTTTTATGAAAAAATTAATAACAGCTTGACAGTGATGGGAAAGGGAAAGAAAATGTTGTTAGAATTACAGGAAAAATAAATTCAAACCGATCCGTGGTAGGAGAGATGAAGGGGGTGACTTATAGGGGTGGTCAACTTTCGCCGGAAGTCGTAAAAAGCCACGTTCCACCCCTATAAGTCACCCCCTTCATCTTACTTTCTTAACTTTCGCCGGAAGTCGTAAAAAACCACGTTCCACCCCTATAAGTCACCCCCTTCATCCATTCATTCATTTATTTTTACTGTAATTGTAACGACATTTTCTTCCCTTTCCCATTACTGTTATGCTGTTATTAATTTTTTCTATTTTTATCTTGTTTTTTGGCTAACTGCACTGGTCTATTGTAATATACCGGGTGCTGAATGAGTTAGCCAAACATAGGAAATTAACATGTAAAAACTTATTTATGGAAATTCCTGCTTCTCTAATTATTTTAGAGAAAAAATGAAAGACACTAAAATAATGCAGAAATATAAACTACGAATGATAACACCAATAGATTTCATCTAGCTTTTATTTAAAAGGTCAAAAAATGCTTTCCAAATCGTTACAATTTTCATTTGTCGCACTAGCCATGTAATAAATTCAATTTAATTTCCATTTTCAAATATAATTACCATGGAAACTTACCATGGCCAGTGCGATAAATGACAATTTTAACAATTTTGGAAGCATTTTTTGACCTTTTAAGTAAAAGTTAGATGAAATCTAATGCTATTATCATTCGTAGTTTTTATTTCTGCATTATTTTTGTGTCGTTCATTTTTTCTCTAAAATAATTATGGAAGCAGGAATTTGCATAAATAAGTTTTTACATGTTAATTTCCAATGTTCTGCTAACTCATTCAGCACCCGGTATACTAACTAATTCTTTTTTAGTAGCGACATTTGTTTGCGATGTAACACTAAGTGGCCCAAAATGTATCGCCCTATCAGAGGATGTCATAACTTATGCAAATGGCGGCAACTGTCAGATTTGTTTTGAACATGGAACTCTATACTCAAAAAGATTGTAGAGCGCCAATAGACATTTTGAAAGGTGCATTCATCAGATCTAACAATTATTGTGTTTTTTGTAGTTGGCAAATGACAAATCACAGAACAATCACAAAAATATACACTTGTTCGACCTATCTTGCACTTAAATCACAGCAGTATAAACAACGCGACTAGGATTTGAACCGCGGTTATCCGCTTCCGGGTCAGCCGGTATAAGCTTTACGCTATACTGCTGGTCTATTATACTGCCGTCCTAAGCTAGAGAGCAGTATCTCCATTTCTTAAAAATTTTATTTATATCGCTTTTGAGGATTATTACAACAATATTGGTTATCCTGCAACACTAAAAAGCAGTAAGACTACTATTTATTGCATATAACTATTAGTCTTACTAGTTTTTAGTGTTGCAGGATCACAGATATTGTTGTAATAATCCTCAAAAGCGATATAAATAAAAATTTTTAAGAAATGGAGATACTGCTCTCTAGCTTAGGACGGCAGTATAGCTCGTGCCAAGTAGAAATAGAACCGACAATCAACGTTTTTCAACAATAACTTTCTTGATTTTTGAGATACAGCAAAACTTGTAATATACGAACTTAAAGAATTGTATTAGTTTTATTTTTACTGTATCTCGAAAATCAAGAAAGTTATTGCTGAAAAACTTTGATTGTCGGTTCTCTTTCTACTTGGCACTAGCTCTAATGATTACTTTTATTTATTATTAGTTATTACTACTATTATTTATTATTATAATTTTATTTTAATTAATTTCATCTAGAGGGTGTCCCCAGATACACATAGTTACTAAAGTGGTGATAAAGGATAATATTTAACAATTTTTTTTTCAATAAATTCAAACCCTTGAGAATTAGACCTGTTTAATACATTTACATATTATATTGTAAATGGAATTGAAAAAATTCGAGTTTTTTTGGTTATTTAAAAAAAAAAAACGAAACATTTTGACGGCCCATTCCGGAAAGGAAATTTAATTTTTGTCTAGTAAAAGTTTTTTAAAAACCTCTCTATTTCACAGAAAATCAGAAAATAATAAACAAGGTAGTTACAAAACAAAATTTGTGAAACAAATTCAAAACTATTGCATTATGTAAGTAAATGTTCAAAATGACCATCTTCATTTTCAATAACTTAGTACCAATTTTCATCGATCTCAGACTGTTTTTAGTTTTATTTTTTTTTTCTTGTCATCTGAAGGTCTACCACTGACACAAAAAATTTTCAGTGGAGCAACAGTTTGGTTGCACGAATTCTCTACTATAATATCTTATACGATAGATCATAAGAAACAAATATGGCACAGCATTGCAATTATTATTATTTAATAAGTATGCAATATACATTTTTTTATCTACATTAGTTGAGGTGTGAAAGCCCATTAAAAGGTGTTAAAAATATTTGCAGCGATTTAAGTTTATCTTGTTTTTATCAAATTACGTTACATGCAATAAAAGGGCTTCTTTAAAATACCAATACGTATAGAAGTTACCCAAGAAACTAATTTGTAATAATCAAAATTGGTTAGGTAGTTGAACCTTATAAATGAGAAAGCCGCATGTTATCGAATCAATTTTTTTATTATTATAACAATATGTTAAAAATAAATGTTATTTATTCAGTCAAGTTTGAATAATCAGACCATCGTTTGTACCTTTGTACCTTGATTTTTATATCCTTCTCACGATCGTGCAATTTATGGGAAATGTAACCTTAACTTATTGACCGACATTTTTGCCACCTGAAGAAAGTTGGTAACACGGCAAATAAATATTAACTTAAGTCAGAATGCTCAGATCCCCAAATTTATATGTTACAAACTCGACCTTACATCCTTTTATCAAATCTCCAGTTTAAAGGAAAATATTATATTAGGTATACATCAAGGTACTAAAATGCCATTTAATCAAAATTTTTTTTGTAGTTGTGCACACTCCAGCCAACTCAATTTCGACCGTATGCGATTTAAAATATATAAATTTTTCATTGTCGAAGTATAAATATTTTGAAATTTCATAAGTCTGTGTTGTTAAAAGTTAAATTCATAACATTTTTTGGCAAGAATTTAGTACTCTGACATAACCCATACAAGTTAGTTTTTGACCTTTATATCCTTGGTCTAATTTAGTGACATTGACCAATTAAGTAAAGAGGTTATCATATAATTCATAAAAAGAGGAAATTGTTATCTTTGCGTGACAATGTTTATATTTTCAGTATGTCGTTGTCGGCTGGAGCATAAAATTTAATTTAGCCTTTTATAATTATTACTCGTATTATATTTTAAGTAATCTATTCGCTGTGGTAATAATTAAAACGTTGAGAATTTCGACAATTTAGGAATTTATCAATTAATTATGTATTACTGCTGTATGCATGTACCTTGTTTATATTTATACAACATGCTAACTTAATATGTACATTAAATCGATGTTGAAAATAATTAAGGTACATACTGGTTAAATTTTTATGACTAATGATATCAAATAAACATTATAAATAAAATTACCAAGTTAAATTGGTGGAACGTTTTTTTGTTATATAAAAATTTTAGTTTTCATTGCGCCGCGATACAGGTATCATGGAAAATGACAAAATTTTAGTAAATGTTTTGAATTAGTAATGTTGTGGTTTAAGACGTTTAAAGGATGTTTAAATTTAAAGGAATTCCTTTTGGTGGATATAATTGTTAACAATAACTATTTATAATTTATTACAATTTATATATAAACAAAATCTGCTTTTGATTTTTGAATCAGATCAAAATCTAATTTGCGATTTATAAAAAAAATGATAAAGAATGAAATTGTAGAAGAGGATTTGGAAGTAAGTTTTTACCCAGTAATAATGATGTAAGTAACGCAAAATTTCTTGCGGTTTTGAATTTTTATCAATATCAAAATGAAAACCACAAAAACTCGAGTATGACTCGCTGTTTTTCTCCTGCTCATTTTAAATTTGTGTTGGATGTCAAAAATGTTTAAAAATGAGATTTACACCTAGAAGTTCGAATATTGTTCGGGAAAAAAGATACATACAAGTTTTTAAATATTTTGCTAGGCGATTTCCAAAAATTACAAACAATTCCATAATATTTCCAAATATTTAACACAATTCTGTTTTATCGGGTAAATCCTGGAGACCTCACAGGAATTTATTTTTGAAAATTCAATGGGAACGAAATAATAACATTGTTTACTGAACATTTTTATTTAATTGGAATTTATTAAAGATATATTAAAGCGGTTTCACTTTCATCAAAAAATATCGGTAAAGAGATAACGCGGGCTCGATGTCGGTATATATTATATTATGTATTTTCCCTGTTATACTATTTTGTAGTAACGATCAATGTGTAAATTGTGCAATCATTTTTAATTGTTTAATAGGAAGCGTTATTTTTGAAGTAATTTAGTATACAGGGTGTTCCAAACGTCCAACCTCGCGTAACCACGCTATAGTGCGTTTTTAAATGATGTAATCCAAATTTTCAATATTTGAGATTTTAAACATTGAGAAAATAAACAATTTGTAGTGCACATCGATAATGGCTGTTGTTCACAGATGATAGCATTAGTGCGAATTATGTACACTCAGTATTATAATATAATATGTTAAATTAAGTACTATATAAAATGATACGTAGTCCTTAAAGTTTGTATTGTAAAAAAGTGTCCCGAATCAGGTACATATTATTTAATCGTGAATATCAGGAATGACCGTTAATGAATCTGAGGTATGTCTTTATTGTTATTATGTATCTACTAACTTGCCACTAATTTCAAAATAATACAAAATTGAATTTAAGACCTTTTGATTAATAATTAAAAGGACAACATATCGATATGATATCATCGCGTGGTAAGAAACCACCAAAAGAGTAAACCAAGCTGACTAATTTATATTAATATATTATTCATAGTAAAAAAAAGGACTTGCCTGGCGTTTGATTTAATCAACAAAATCAAAATTTTAACTTTTTGGCACGTTTAATGTTAAATTATGAAAATTACTTGTCAATTTTTATTGTTTGGTAAATGGGAGACGGCGGTTCTCGTTTATCAATTTTTATATAACTTAATTATTTATTGTTACATTGAATAGATTAAAAAAAACAATAGTTCCTATCTGCAAATACATGGACGCGTACTCGAGTTTATTTTCTGATAATTTTGGTAATTAATTGATTAACCAACCAACAGTTCTACTTTTTGGAGGTATATCTCATTTACAAGATAATTTAACAAATGTCTGATATATAAATAATTAAAATAAAATTAGAACAACTGTTTTGTTCAATAATTGAATTTAATTAACACCAAAAATTTTCAGTTCGAACCTTTTTTTATTTCGTCACCTTAGAATTCACCAATATACTGCAAAGTAAAATTATAGTTTACTACTGTATATACTAGCCAGATTGGATGATCAGTGTTCGGACTAGAATAATTACTATTTTTTGATATGTTCAATTTTGTACAATCAACTCCATCATTTTATTTTTGTTTTTTTGATATTGTTTCTCGATTTTTCTCTAAATAGAATTAGTTATGTGTTACGTACAACTGAATGTGTGTAAAAATTATTATAAAAATGTTATGCAATTGATGTCAATTTACCTGTAATTTTCCTCTCGATATTTTTATTTTAATGAGTTTGGTTTAGAGTAGATATTTTTAAGTGCCAACATTTCTCTAACAAACTCGCCGCGTCTACTTCTTGTTTCGTGACGCTTTGAGTGAGTATAACAACTATGTATAAAAATTTATTTTATACAGTTAGTGTTATATTTCCGTTACATAATATAATATAACTGAATTAACTTTTTTTCGTATTAATTATATTATATCTTTCATATAATTTCCTCAGCTCGAAATAGATTTGTCTAAAGTTGTTTTAAATAATAGAATTAAAATTTAAATTATAATAGTACATACTATTTAAATCCTTACCATCTAAAACCGTTAAATTATGTATTTTGATTTTGTATGAATCTTGAATATTTCAACATCTGAATAACTCAAGTCGAAAAATATAATATTATTTGCTTGAACCTCAATCGTTTATTTTTCAATTCTAATACTGTTGAACTTAGAGCGGAGTAGCGATTTGCAGAGTAAGGATCAAAAATGTAACCTACTGTTTTTTACTATTTTCATTACTAATTTTAACTTGAAGATACATTTCTATTTCAGCCAAGTCTGAAATAGCATTATCGTGCAGGTTATTTGCTTCAGGAGAATATTTTCCAAGGGCAATCTTAAAGCTTTGAATAAATTAAATTATTTTCGATTGATCAAAATCGTTTTTTTCTATTTTTTACGTTATTGCTATAAAACGCATGTGCGTCATTGCATTAAAATAGAAATTTTGTTGCTACGAAATAAGAAAAGTTGTAAACAATCTGTTAAAAATATTTTGAAAAGTAAACCTGACAAACAAGTCTAAATTATGTTTTTGATTTTGAAAGCTGTAGGTAAATCTCACCTTACGCCGTTACTAACATTGTGAAGCAATTAAGAATTTATTTGTATTAAAATAATAAAATATTTTTACCAATTTTGGGATTACGGTTTTCATTACCACACATTTTAATTAAAATTTGAAATTGGAATTGATTGAACATAATAATCTTTGTCTTAAACAGTATTAGACAAGTAATGAGTCTGGCAAATAGAAAATTGTATGTTATCATGGTTTATTACATAACTCGTTAAATTGCTATGTAAACCTCGTGATGTGTGGAAAATTATATTTATAATAGCTGCTAGGTGCAAGTCCCATGAAACTACATTGTTTTTTTTCCAAATTTTACTGCTATTTTATTTAAACTGATAATAGAATGTACTTGGGTACTTCATTTATTTTTAAAACTAGTTTGAAAATTTGAACATGAAGAGGCGTTCTTCATTATCTCTTATCAATGTAATAAAATCTATATCTTCGGATTCGAACATGTTTGAATTCGCGTCAATTTTACTAATTACTCAAAATTTAATAGTTTTGCCAAAACAAATAGGCGTAGAGCTATCTTTTAGCAAAAACCATCACGACCTTAATTCACTCGGACATAATCTTGGAATTTTATTTGTTATTCAATGTATAGATATTACTAATTATTTTGGTAATTGTAATTTATTATTATTAATTTTCTGAATCCAGATATTGATAATTATAATCATTATAATGACATTGCGCGTGTAATTTGCTATGTTAAATTAGTTATCTGATTTCATTATATTTCGATATAAGTCAACGAATAATCAACAAAATCTACAATATTGTTGAATCTGTTCAACTAATCGCCGATTTTTACGTGCAATTTTAGTGACAAATTATTTGAATCTCGTTACGTTTTTCTTTCGAATGCCTCTTTAGAACATTTCCCCTAGTTAATTTCCAGTTGCCTAAACGCATTTGGTCATTTTATATTTGAGACCAAAAAAGGAAAGCCAAATGTAAGTAAAATTAAGCATTGGTTGAAAATATTGTAATTCTTTTTATTTAAAATTTTGGCGAACTTTTTTTTATGGTTAAATACTTATTAATATTTATAAAAGGTTTTAGTTCTGTATTTTATACTATTATTTAACTTTTATTACTATTTCGTTGCGTCATAAAGTTTTATTCTACAAGGTTGAATAATTATACAAATTCGTCTAAATAAAAAAGCAGTTTTATTTGTATAAAATAAAAAAAATGTGAACAATGATTTGATTATTATAATAATTATATTAATTTTACGTATTTTTACAGAAAGCTTTGCCTCAATTGTCTTCAATCAGACAGCTGAGCGATGCATCGACCGATCTCAAAAGTGTTTTGGCCGCCTTAATTCCCAAAGAACAAGAAAGAGTTAAGAATTTCCGAAAACAGCATGGAGCTACAAAAGTTGGCGAAGTCACTGTTGATATGGTAATTATCTTCATGCTATTAAATAA
Organism: Cantharis nigra; assembly: GCA_958510845.1. Taxonomy (NCBI): domain Eukaryota; kingdom Metazoa; phylum Arthropoda; class Insecta; order Coleoptera; family Cantharidae; genus Cantharis; species Cantharis nigra. The sequence continues at coordinate 66,004,971 of OY294028.1, forward strand.
TTAATGACTTTTAATCTTGGACGCATTTTTAAACAACGATTAATTAATTTGTCTCAATCGCTTACTCACTTCATTTGAAATTGTGAAGTATCAGATAATTTTACAGCCACATTTAGCAGCTCTAAATTACACCACTTACAATTCATTACTTACGTAATTATAAGGTGTCATTGAAGAGTATAATATGCATGACCTTACTTTGCTTAATTTTTAACTGTGATTGTAACTATTTCATACTTTCATAAACGTATTTAATTTCATAAAATTTTTGAAATGTAGATGTATGGTGGCATGAGAGGAATTAAGGGTTTAGTGTGCGAAACATCAGTTTTGGACGCAGATGAAGGAATCAGATTTCGTGGTCTCTCCATCCCGGAGTGTCAAAAAGTGTTACCTAAAGCTCCTGGCGGTTCAGAACCACTTCCCGAAGGTCTTTTCTGGTTATTAATTACCGGACAAGTTCCAAACGATGCTCAGGTTTGTTAAAAGGAATGCAATTTTAATTTAAATGTTTAATTGTAATTTTTGTAATAGGTGAAAGCGCTATCGAAAGAGTGGGCAGATCGAGCATCTCTTCCTTTACATGTAGTTCAATTATTAAACAACTTGCCCAGCACATTACATCCCATGTCTCAATTATCGGCGGCGGTTACAGTTTTGAATAGTGAAAGTAGATTTGCGAGAGCTTACGCCAGTGGTGTTCATAAATCAAAATATTGGGAATATGTCTATGAAGACAGCATGGATTTGATAGCCAAATTACCTGTAATTGCAGCTACCATTTATAGAAATACTTACTGTGATGCAAGTGGAATTGGCGCCATCGACACATCGAAGGATTGGAGTTACAATTTTACTCAAATGTTAGGCTATGACAATCCAGATTTTATCGAATTGATGCGTTTATATCTTACCATTCATGCGTAAGTTTCAATACAAAATTTATTGTAGATTGAAATTTTTTATTGTGTAATTATGTGTTTAGTGATCATGAAGGTGGTAACGTTTCTGCACATACAGTTCATTTAGTTGGATCTGCGTTAAGCGATCCCTACCTTTCGTTTGCTGCTGGGCTTAACGGATTAGCTGGTCCTCTCCATGGTCTTGCAAATCAAGAAGTAAGTATTCTATTTTAATTTCCAATGCTCGTTAGTGATTGTACTCAACGAATGGTACAACCACCTCCAAATCATTGGTAAATCAATTGTTTATAAATGTTTTAATTAAATTCTTTGAATAATTTCAATTAGTTTATAGCATTTTCTACTATAATAATGTTTTATTTTAGTTATTAACTTATTTATGTGTTAATTTATTTTAGGTACTTGTTTGGTTACAAAAAATTAATGAACAAATTGGTGATAAGGCAACTGAAGATCAACTCAAAGATTTTATTTGGAAAACACTCAAATCTGGCCAAGTTGTGCCTGGTTATGGACATGCTGTTCTTAGAAAAACTGACCCACGTTATACATGCCAAAGAGAATTTGCATTGAAGCATCTTCCTAATGATCCACTCTTCAAGGTAATAACAACCTTCCTAGATTATATTAACTTTATTATTAAATAATTTACCTACTTCATTAAGTACTAATATTTTTCAAATGATGAAAAATGCTAACCAATGAATTTTTATGTATGTTCTATGATTAGTCTTACTGATGTCTTCTTTTTTTTTTCTTCATAATATAAAAACTCTTTTGGGCACTGGAAATAATGTTTTATTTTTAACTTTTCAGTTGGTTTCTACAATTTACAAGGTTGTACCTCCAATTCTTTTGGAAACTGGAAAAGTAAAGAACCCATGGCCAAATGTAGATGCTCATTCTGGAGTTCTTTTGCAGGTAAGACCTTAAAATATTTTTTTGGGATATTACAAAATTACAAACAGAAAGTGTATTAATCTTTGTTATTTTTTTTCAGTATTATGGATTAAAAGAAATGAATTATTATACTGTATTGTTTGGTGTGTCGCGTGCTTTAGGAGTGTTAGCATCTTTAGTATGGGATCGAGCCCTTGGTTTACCAATCGAAAGACCAAAGTCTATGTCCACCGACGGTTTAATGAAGGCTCTTAAAGCATAATAATTGATAGGATCGATATATAAATTCCTTATATAATTGTAAAGAAGTTTCTTAATGGTTTTTAATTTTTATAAAAATTTATTTATTATACCAATGCAGTGTACTTACTTATCTTGTGAGATAAGAGAGAACATTAGAGTTTTAATTAAAGGACTTCTTTACAATTAGGTATCAATAAAAATAGTACAATAAAATCATTTCGTGTAGGGCATTATATGATATACATGAGAGACGAGCATGGTATTAGTTTCTTTCTCGTAGGCTTGTGTATATTACACAAAACAGGAATAATAAATGTCCTTGAACCATATTTAATTAGTTACCACAACACATAGTTAGGGATCATACTTATTTTGTTTTGGATCCATTACTCCATCAAAAAATGTTTTTAACAACATCGTATTCTTTATTTAGTTTGTAATTTTATTAAGAGTTTTAAAGTTCATAATAATCTTGGTAATATTTATATTACAACATTTTATAGATGATGTAGTAACAAATCTATTTGCATTGTACATAAGGTAATTGTATGTGCTCTGAAAACTCGTTTGATAATTTTTAAATTGTATTATTTATTTGGTAGTAATGTAAACAGTTACTAATTTTAAACTATGTACAGTGTATTTATATTTAATACAATCAATAAATTATCTGTACAATTTATATTTTGTGTATTTTAAGTAAAATAACAAATCGGTCGTTACAAGGATACCTGTAAGTGATCATGCTAACAAAATGTCAAACAATGTTTAATTATAACTATTGAAAGTTCAATATATTGTTTGAAAGACATTATGCAGAGTAACTAGTGAGTTACAATTCTAAAATAAATAATAAAATATTTTAAGAGTGAAAAAAATGACAAAAACTTACCTATATTTTTTTTTCCGGGGTTCTTCACACTTCGTTACTTATTCTCTAAATTTCAGTAATACTACTGTATACAAATTTAAAGTTTTATTTCTATAGTATAAGCAAATGGGATTTCGAAAGGCGAACTGATTGGAATTTTACAGATTTGATTTGAAAAATGTAAGTTATATTTGCAAACTGTTGAGCAAAGAGATATATAAACGCAGTAAAGAGTAAAATTTATACTGACAACATTGTTTCTGGGGAGGCATAACGAACACAATTCACCATTTGCCGTTGTATTTCATTTTTACTTTCCCATTTACGTAGTAAAGGAAAGTATTGTAATCGAGTAAAAAAAAAATTTTTAATTAGCATTTTTTCCATAGTCTATGAGTCCGTACAAATCGTTTGAGACAAATTTTGCAATGATGTCCGGATGTGTGTGTGTGTGTGGGATTTTTTGTCCACGATTTTTTCAAAACGCGTCAACCGATTTTATTCAAATTTCATATACTGGTTTGTAACAGCAATCTAGAGAGTTGATTAGATTTTGGTTGGAATCCATATGTTATTTTTTTATTTATTAAATTTTTATTATTTTTTTTAAATTTTAATTATTATTTTAGTAATAAATGGGAAAGTTATGTGTTGTCACATCAGATTTTGTTTCAATATTTTCAGGATGTTTTAAGGGCGGAGTAAGGTTAATTTGGTGAAAACAATGCATGTTTTCTTGTTTCTAAGAATTTTTTTTAGCGATACCGAAAGTGTTAGTTTATTCGGTCAATTTTCATATAATAATGCAACATTTGAACAATATTTGCCTAAATTTTTATTGCAAAATATTGAAAATTAAGTGAGTGACTTTATTCAAAATGCATTTGTGGTAGGAGATGTTTCTCGAGGTAACGACGGGAGGATTTTTCTTTTTTTCAATTTTTCGCAGCACTTTGAAGTCAAAAAACCGATTTTCGCTAAAAAAAATCGCTTAACCTATTATTGTAAAGTTAATAATTATTAAAAAAAGAAAAGTTCCCAGTGATACCTGGGGAATTATGTGAATAAGTACTGTTCAAAATTTCAAACTGATAGGTCCAGTAGATTTTGAGTTATGACGTACACAGGCTTTAAAAATGACTAGTTTCAGAAAAGCTCTTTAAAAGTTTTAGAAACTTCTAGAAACCTGCTTGAATCTCAAATACTCATAACTTCGTCAGTTTTGTTCTGTTCGACTCGCAATTTTGACACAATATTTTTGAGATATTATGCATTCATTTAATAAATTTAAAAAATACTGCAAAAAAAAGTTGAAATACCTTACTCCGCCCTTAAAAGCTGAGAAGCATACTGTACATTGTACAATATAATAAAATAAAATTAGAATCATTTTAATTGTTGCAGCTAAAATAAAAGTTCACTTATGCGTTACCATTTTGCGACTATAGGGAAAGTTCAGGGTGCAAAAAGTAAAACCAAGTGGTCCACTTATATAAAAAAAAGTTTGCATCCCCTTGCCTCTGCATGGATAAAATTTGTAATAAAGTTCTATAAACTATCAAACTACTTGAATCAGTTCATTAGTTTTCTTATTTTTAAGAAATAATAAATTTTCTATATTTTATTGTTTTTCCACATAGATTGTGAATTTTTTCTGCTTACCCAATTGTTTGAATTATTGATTGAAAATACATAATTCCATCATGTAAGTGACTTAATGTCGTTTGATGTAGATCAATAAATAAATACATTTATGTATTTTAAATTACGACGTCGCATTTTTGGTACATTCGTACCGTGACATAATTACCGTAGATAAGGGCCCCAACCTAAGGTAACAGGTGAATAGAAACAAGCAGAAGGCTGAACCCCAAGAAGAAATTGAAAAATCAGAAAGATACAAACCAAAACCATCTCAAACTAAAAATAGCTATATACAACATCATCATCAAAACAATGCAAGGAGAAGATCGACTAAATGAACTAGAAGACCAACTAAGCAGAATAAATTGGGACGTGGTTGGACTAACGGAAGTACGAAGAAAGGGCGAGAACTGCCTATAGCTAAGATCCGGAAACATCCTATACCACAAAGAAAACGAAAACACCAGCGAAGGAGGAGTGGGATTTATGATAAACCAACGTATTGCACCAAATATAAAAAAATTTAAAGGACTTTCTGTTATGGGAAATTGTATTTAGATACGTAGATTCAAATTTAAATAGTTTAGCGCGTTTGAAGTTTCGACAAAGGTTCACTAGAGGTCGCAAGCGAGATTGTCGAGGAGAGGCGCAGCGGTCGAAAAAAGGGCAGAGAGCTGAGAGCAAGTGTGTAAAAGGAGAATCGGGTGAGAAAGAAGAAAAGAACCGTGAAGATATAGAAAACGTGAAAATCATATAATCTGTTATAATTGTAAATATAAAGTTATGTAAATAAATTGTGTACAAACATTCTCAGTATTTCACGCAAGAAAAGTTTTTGATTGCCACTGTGAAGACCACGTGGACTAACAGGTTATGGAGCCCAGCAAATAAATACTGCAGATAAATATACAATTTATTGATCGAACAAGAGTGAATTACATAAAGGCGAAATAAACTAAATTTAACGACGATGGACGACAAAGTGGAAAAATTGAACAACGTGAATTATAGGCAATGGTCGATGCGAATGCGTGGCATACTTGGATTAAAAGATTGTTTGGATGCCATCGGGTACAACACCAGCACGTTAACCCCAGAGCAAAAGAAAACCGACGAAAAATGTAAGTCTCTAATTTATCTTTCCGTAGACGACGACAACCTAGATAGTATCGAAGAGTGCGAAACAGCCAACGAAGTATGGAATAGGTTAAAAGAGGTTCATACAGAATTCGATAGCTACCACGCGGTACTGATGTTGAAGGAGTTCATAAATTTGGAAAAAAGTACTAACGAGAAGATACTAGAATATGTAAACCGTAGAAACAACCTTTACAAGAAAGTGCAAAGCGCTGGTTTTAATTTTGAAAACAAAGTGTTGATGGGACTAATGTTAATTGGGCTACCAAAAGAATACGAATATTTGACAAGAACCATTAAGATCGACGACGATGCTTTAACCCCAGCCAGCCTAAAAATGAGGTTAGCAGAAGAAGAAAGACGCCTAGAGGAAAATGAAGTGGGAAAAGACGAAACCGAATACAGAGCAATGAACACAAGAAACAACATCAGCTCGAGAAACAACAGCTTAAACGTAAGTCACATGAATACCATAAGAAATGTAAGGTGTTTTAGGTGCAACAGATTTGGACATATCGGAAAGGATTGCCAAACAAGTAGAGATGCACCCAACCGATACTACAATAACAGTACAGCACACATTATTAAAAGTAATTTAGGGCACGCTAGAGACATGGAAAACGATAAAACGGTATGGTTAATAGACAGCGGATCCACCGATCACATGACTGGTGATCGTGAAAAATTTACAACGTTCCATGAGAGATCGAATGAAATTATTAACGCAGGGGGGACCACATTGAAGGCAATTGGTTACGGAGACGTAAAAGCAAAATGGCACGGCACAAACGGCGGTCGAATGGTTACATTGAAGGATGTCCTATGCGTACCAGGACTTAATGCAAACTTGTTGTCAACAGCAAAAATGTGCGATAAAGGAATTACGGTAACCTTCGAACACAACAGTTGCACAATCTTGGACAGCGATAAAGAGCTGTTATTTAGAGCCAAACGGGAGGGAAATTTGTATACGATAAAGGAGGAATACATAACAAAACCAACCTCGTATCACGTCACGAAAGGCAGTGAAAAACTATGGCACCAACGATTAGGTCATACCAACGAAAGATATGTGCAACAGCTGTTAAAGGATTGCGGAGAAATGGTCGAGAAAGTTGAAGACGAAAACAAAACAAAATGCGACGTATGTGAAACGTCAAAGATAAAACAGAAGAGTTACCCAAAGAAAACCGAAAGTCGAAGAAAGGAAGTCTTGGAGTTAATACACACTGACTTGATGGGACCGATAACTCCCACGTCAAAGGGTGGAAATAGATATGTAATAACTTTCACGGACGACTATTCACGTTACACTGAAGTATTCATGATGAGGACGAAAGATGAAGCTTTGAAAAAATTCGACGAATTCAGAAGAACAGTGGAAAGAAGGTTTGACAAGAAAATAAAAACCATAAGAAGTGACAACGGGGGCGAATACACCAGCAACGAATTCAACGATTACCTATCAAAGTTGGGGATAACAAGAGAACTCACGACACCAAGATCGCCACAACAAAACGGTGTAGCAGAACGCTTAAATCAAACGATTATGAATATCGTGCGGTGTGAAATGGAAGAATCCAACATGTATAGTGACATGTGGGCTGAAGCCACCCTAACGGCATGTTACCTGAAAAACAGAATACCGACGAATTCAAACGGCGGGAAAACACCATATGAATTATGGAACAACAGGAAACCAAAAATTGATCACCTTCGAATTTTTGGATGTCGAGCGTGGTGCATTAACGAAAGAAGGAAACACAAATGGGAACCGAAAGGTAGAAGGTACATATTTATAGGGTATGATGCAAGAGCGAAGGCGTACAAACTATGGGACGAAGAAAGAAATACAGTGGTTATAGGCAGAAGCGTGATTTTCGATGAAAACGTCTTCCCTCTGAAAACGTCAAACACGAATCCGCAAATGACTAGGAGACAGGAAATAAACTGGGGGGGGCTATCCATTGAAGATGATATGGAACCAACAATGGCACCAGAGGCAAACGAAGACAAACCTCCCGAAAGAGAAGCAGAAAGCGAACAAACCTCCGAAAGCGAAGTAGAAAGCGAGCAATCCTCCGAAAGTGAAGTAAAAAGCGAGCAACCTTTCGAAACAGAACTAGAAAGTGAACAACCCTCCGAAATCGAAGTAGAAAGCGAGCAACCCACTGAAACCGAAGAAGAATCAGGCACGAAAGAAATGAGACGAACAAGAAGTGGGAGAGAAGTGAAGAAACCTAGCTGGACGAAAGATTACAACATGAAGCTAAATTTTGTATGTGGGGAGAAATTAACGACTGAACCAAGATCATACAAAGAAGCTCTACGTAGCGTAGAAAAAGGAGAATGGTTGAAGGCAACGGAAGAAGAATTCAGTAATATCGAAGAAAATAACACTTGGACGATAGTGGTAAAACCCAAATACAGAAGGATCTTAAGAACCAAGTGGGCATTTAAAAGAAAGTTAAACGGAAAAGGAGGATCTAGGGGGGACGCAGTGAAAAATTTCCCAGATAAGGAAAGGAATCAAGAATAGATTCAGGGGGGATGTTATGGGAAATTGTATTTAGATACGTAGATTCAAATTTAAATAGTTTAGCGCGTTTGAAGTTTCGACAAAGGTTCACTAGAGGTCGCAAGCGAGATTGTCGAGGAGAGGCGCAGCGGTCGAAAAAAGGGCAGAGAGCTGAGAGCAAGTGTGTAAAAGGAGAATCGGGTGAGAAAGAAGAAAAGAACCGTGAAGATATAGAAAACGTGAAAATCATATAATCTGTTATAATTGTAAATATAAAGTTATGTAAATAAATTGTGTACAAACATTCTCAGTATTTCACGCAAGAAAAGTTTTTGATTGCCACTGTGAAGACCACGTGGACTAACACTTTCCAATTGAGCAGCATGCATAGTTATAGAATGGTTATAACAATTAACTGGAACTTCACTCTAAAGATCGTTAAGATATACGCACCTACAACAACACAGGAAGTAGACGAATTCTACGACGAGATATCAAGAGCAATACAAGAGAACAAAGCACCATGGACTATGGTGATCGGAGATTTTACGCGAAAATTGGAAGAAAGCAAGAACAAGAAGAGAGTAGAATAGGAAGCTTTGGCCTCGGCATAAGAAACGAGAGAGGCGAAAATATGATGGGATTCTTAGAGAGAAAAAAACTGTGCCATGAATACATTTTTTAAAAAGAAAGAACAAATACTATGGACGTGGCTGAGCCTCAACGGAAGAACAAAAAACTAAATAGATTTCATGCTAGCATCCAGCCGAGACATGGTAACAAATGTGGACGTGTTGAATAGACTTACTACAGGAAGTGACCACAGGATGATCAGGGGCGAGATATGTATAAACAAAAGCCTGACGAGAGCAAGAAGATTCGCTAAAGACAGGATATCAGTAGATGGTCAAAATTTGAAAGAAATAAACACAGAATACCAAATAGAGCTAGAAAGTCAATTAGATCACCATGACGCAGCACTGCGAACGGGTACCATTGACGAAGTTAACCAATCCCCTGAGCAGCGGCCCTGAAGTCTGCAAGAAGAAAATGCGAGAGGAAATATTCAGTGAGAACACGAGAAAACTAATAAAGTTAAGAAGCAATACAGCGGACAGAGAAGAAATAGTATAGATTAGTAAACAAATAAGACAAGACAGGTGGAACAGGACAGAATAAATGGTAAACAGAGTGATAGACAAAACAAAGATATGAAATGCCTCCGAAGAAGAGCTGGAACTCCACAATTTTGCGTGCTGAAAAATGAACAAAACGAGGAAATCAAAGATAGAGAAGGAATGCTCAAAATAGTAGAAGGGTTTTACACTGAATTATATAAATCCAAAATAACGCCGACAAGGGAAATAAAAACAAAGCTCCAGAAGAAAATAATTAATGTAAACTCGGAATAAATGCCCGAAATAGACGAGCAAGAAGTAGAAAGCACGGTAAGGGAAACGAAACAAAACAAATTACCTGGTGAAGATGTGGACAAAATTCGTAAAGTACACAGAGCCATGCTGGGAATATCCTTGAGAGACCACATCACCAATGAGACCATAAGAGAAACCACGCGAGTAACAAGTATGGCAAGGTTGAAATGGAGATTGGCCAGATACAACGCAAGAATCACAGGCAGACGGAACTCATCTATTAACCACTGGAGGCCATGGTTGGGAAGCAGGGTTAGGGGTAGACCACGCATGCATTGGGGTGATGACATAAAGCGAATAACCGGATTCGGATGGAATAGAGTGGCGGGGAATCGAGAGAGATGGAAAGCGTTGGAAGAGACCTATGTTCAAAGGTGAACTTCGAAAGCCTAGAAAGAAGAATAAGATAATACTATATTACATAACAAGAAAACAAGTAAGTTTACTTCCGAGTTATACAGAATGTTCCGCGACTGAAGTACAGTTAGTAATAATAGACACTTGGGTAAATTTAACTCCGCACTTTTTGTAAACATAATTTTTGAAAATTTTTCAGGTTCTAGGTTTATCAAAAAATATTATTTCGCATATTAAAAAAATAACGCGAAACTGTTTTTCGAGTTAGCCCCGTAAAATAATTTCAGTCATCGCTGACTTAGAACCTAGATCCTCTAATCAAGATAAGTACTAACAGCAGGATGGAGGAGGAAATAATTGTCTAAAATAATTACAAAACCACGGAAAAAAAAATTAAAAACAAAACATGTTTTTATTTTTACAAATTATTTTTCAAGAACTACAAAATTGATCAACAACAAATTTTTAAACTTATATAAAAACACTAATTCGCTTTCTTTGCATCATCAAGAGTTGATCCAGTAACTTGACATTTATATTCAACATTCAATGGTTCGCCATGTGAAATATTGGAGATATTTGCTTCTTTTTTTAAAACAAAATTTATATGCTGTTGCAAGATCGAAGTAGCCATAGCAGAAGTTAAATCTTTTATAGAATCCATTACGGCATCGCTTAGCAATGAGTTTAAATTTGGTACGAAGTATTCTGGTACTTGCACAATTAACCCTTGTTTACAATCTTGCGTTGAAAAGGGATTGATAATTTCAACTAACACATTTGGATGCTCATCTTGCAATTCACAATTCGTGTCATTCGTGCCAATATTAAATAATTTATTTTTCCATATATCTTTTAAAAGTTGCATACTGCTTTCTTCGCAATCTTCTGTAAGAAATTCGGGTTTTATGAATTCCATCACGTCTTCGATTATGTGAAGGTAAGTTTCTTTAACAACTTCTTCAATAGGTGACGACTGCATTAGGTTCTAATAAATTAACACTTGAAGTTTCAACTTATTGTGAAACGCGGTTAACTTGATGGATTCAGTAAACCTTGCAGCTTTTCATTGGCTTATTTAAGAAAACTTTTTTAATATCAAGAAAGCTTTCTTTGAGTAGTACATAACTGTCATTCAAGTTTGTATATTAAAGTAAAAGAATTTATGATTTTTCCAAGTGAGATTAAAACTTTTACTGATAGGAAATTTCGCATGTAAGTAATGCGACGCGAACAAAATTCAGTAGATGAATTACGCCTTGAAAATCCACGAAGAAGAGCAAACTGGCTGTCAGTTTTAACATTTTGGTAAATGTCCTGTGTGTATAAATAGTATTTTTAATAAAAACATTTGCAAATATTTAGGTATACGTTAAAAATCTTTCGTTTGGGTGTCAGATCAGATTTAAATGAATCGGATCTAACGAAACCGTTGCCAGAACATAAATCATCAAATTTGGGAAACAAAATTTCGATAATATGGTCCCAAGAAGTGGATAGAGCGAAATTATATGGCGAATGGCCTAGCATGGTTAAAGTAATCTTTAAGTGTTTTTATGGAGAATTTTTGATATACGGATTGGTGCTGGTTATTATGGAAGTGGGATTTAGAACACAACAACCTATATTTGTTGGCCTTTTGTTAAGGTATTTTAGTCCTTCGAATGCATTGAATAAGCTACCGTAAGATTTCTTTCTGTATAATTTTGTCTTTACTAATTTGATTGTTAAAATCCAGACTTCAACATCCAATGTACCTTTCTCGTCTTTTTTATTTCTGGACTCCGAATCAATGCGCAATCCAAAAATCGGAAGCATTTTTATATGCCGGTGGTGTAATATTGTGCAGTCTTATTGCGATAATGGTTTTACATCCATATATGATGGCCGTAATGCATGTCGGGATGAAAATTAGAATAGCTTGTTGTTCACTTATTTATCGTAAAGTATTGTGATTGAATAATATCTGAAATCAAAATTCAAGTTTGCTTTTTTAGGCATTAAGAGTTAGTTTAGGCGCATTGGGAGGCAGAACTGTTGGAAATGTAGTAAATCTCATTTCGAACGATGTCAACAGATTTGATATGGCTCTTATTTTTTTTCACTATTTGTGGATAAGTCCGATACAAGTTGTGTGCATTTTATATTTTATGCACAAGGAAATGCAAATGGCAGCTTTTCTTGGCATATTGGCTATAATAGGATTTATACCAATGCAAGGTAAAAAATTGCTTTGAAAGATTTTTTTGAAATCGTTTTATTAAATACAGCATGGCTCGGACGTCGTACATCAATACTAAGATATAAAACTGCTGTTCGTACAGACGATAGGGTAAGACAAATGAACGAAGTGATCCAAGGTATACAAGTGATAAAAATGTACGCATGGGAATATGCCTTTTCTAAACTCATAAACCAATCACGACAGTAAGATGTAATTGAATTCATACGAGTAGATACAAAAATATACTAAAGAATTTTACAGAAATGAAATTAATGTTTTGAAACATACAGCTTATATCAAAGGCGTACTAATGTCGTTCATTATGTTTACTACAAGATTTGCAATATTCATTACCGTGATGTCTTACGTGTTAATGGGAAATGATATTACAGCTGAAAAGGTATTTGTTATAACGTCGTATTACCAAATTTTAAGACAAACCATGACGGTTTACTTTCCACAAGGCGTAGCTCAGGTAAATATAATGAGAAAATCGAATTAACATTTTTAGGGTAAACCGATAAATTTTTATTAGGTTGCGGAAGCATCGGTATCGATTAGCAGAATTCGAACATTTCTATTAACAGAGGAGACCGACGTCGGAGACCCCTCTCCGATAGACCCAACATGGAGAATAAAGCCCAACAGGCGTAAATATAAAAAGGAAAGAGACATGGAACCGGCGAGATTGATATTGCCTCGAGGAATCGTAATCGAATCCGCTTGGGCTAAATATGGAAACGAATTATGTTTGGAAGATATCAATTTAACTGTAACGCCTGGTAAATTAACCGCGTGCATAGGTCAAGTTGGATCGGGAAAATCTTGTCTACTTAATTTGGTGTTGGGGGAATTACGACCATACGAAGGTAGCGTTCAAGCTAACGGAGTTGTTTCCTATGCCGCCCAAGAACCATGGCTTTTTGCAGGTACGTTATAGATCTAATACAAGACAGCTAATCGCACGTTATGTTAATGTCTAGGTTCGGTTAGACAAAATATTTTATTTGGACAAGAATATGATCGATTTCGTTATAGAGATGTGGTAAGAGTTTGTTGTTTGGCACGTGATTTTACTCTGCTTCCGTATGGTGATAAAACAATTGTTGGCGAAAGAGGAATATCGTTAAGCGGTGGCCAACGAGCTCGTATAAATTTGGCACGCGCAGTTTATAAACATGCCGATATTTATTTACTCGATGATCCATTATCGGCTGTTGACACACAAGTAGGGAAACAACTTTTTGAAGATTGCATATCAAAATATTTAAAAGATAAAGTTGTAATTTTGGTCACACATCAATTACAATATTTGAAACACGTGGAACAAATTATAATTATGGACGAAGGAAGAATTTTATTGATGGGTTCTTACGGTTACCTCCAAGCTAGTGGTTTAGATTTTGCAAAACTGCTAGAAGGAGATGAGTTTTCGGGACCTTCGTCTGAAGAGACCAATAAAGTTCAAACAATATTGAAAAAAATTTCAATACACAGCGCCATGAGTGTTGTCGCAGACGGTGGTTTTGGGGTAATTTTAAAATTACAAATGCAAAGTTGAAAAAAATATTAAATTTTTTTTATAAGGAACCGGAGGAAGTAGCCGAAATGAGAACTTTTGGTTCGGTTGACGCTCTTATCTATAAAGAATATTTTCGAGCCGGTGGAAATTGGTGCGTCATCTTCTCTTTAGCGTTGTTCTTCTTGGGAGCTCAGGCTTTCGCTAGCGGTGGAGATTATTTTTTGTCACAATGGTAAATTTTTCAGTAAGATGTTAAACTGTGTTAGTAATAAAAGTTTTGCTTTTTGCTTCCATAATATTTTTTTTAGGATTCTATTAGAAGAACTCAGAAATGGTCGGTCGCATACTAAAGAGCCAATAGAATTAATTCATGATTATACGCGAACTCAATGTTTAATATTATATTCTATAATCATTTCAATTACAATTTTTTTAGCCGTTACGCGTTCTTTCTTCTTTTTTACAGTTTGTATGAATTCATCAGTTAAGTATGTTTGTGTTATCTAGTATTTACAGTTATTCATTTTCTGAAATTGCTTTTTAGCTTGCATAACAAGATGTTCCGTAGCATAATAAGAGCATCGATGTATTTTTTCAATACCAACAATTCGGGTCGCATTTTAAATCGTTTTTCCAAAGACTTGGGCTCGGTTGACGAATTTTTACCAAACGCTATGATTGACACATTTCAGGTGAGAATTTTTTTATTCAAAGTTTGATTTAAAGTTGTCTTGGTTTTAGATAATGTTAAATTTGGTTGGCGTTGTTGTTATAATTACCGTTATCAGTTATTTTCTTGTTATTCCAACTTTAATAATTTGCGTACTTTTTTATCTGCTTCGAAGATATTATCTTTGCACCAGTCGTAGTGTAAAGCGACTAGAAGGAATAAGTGAGTAAAAAATATCAAATAGTTTAAATCCTATAGTCGAGCCATTACGTCGGCAAAATGGGTCTGCGCGGAGATAACTAATGAAATATTTTTAATTTAAATCCTTTACTTTAGTTTTCTACCATCGATTTAAACCGAAACAGAGGCTAATTTGTCATGAATATTTCCAAAAATTAAAAATTGTTTTTTTTACCAATTTACCAAAAAGTAAATATTTGGAAAAAATTTATTTACAGAATTCGAAACTAGAATAATTTTCATGCATTTCTAAAGATTTCCACCGAATTCAAGGGATTTCCTAAGATTTCCATAGAATTACACTATACTAAAATAACATAATTAAAAAAAAATTTTTAGAAGAAAAATTTCAAACCAATTCGTTTAAAATAAAGGTCTTAAGCAAAAAAATCCAATTTTTCAGTTATTTCCATGCGAAAGTACCTATAATGACTGATACACTAATATCGATATTTTTTTTGTATATTCCTCTTTAGTTCAGTCATTCTTTTAGCTAGAAGTCCGGTGTTTGCTCATCTTAATGCTACCTTGCAAGGACTAACTACCATAAGATCGCATGGACAAGAAATGATTTTAGTGGATGAATTCGATAAATATCAAGATGTTCACAGTAGCGCCTGGTTTATGTTTATATCAACATCCAGAGCATTCGGATATTGGCTTGACGTACTTTGTGTTGTTTATATTGCAGCAGTAACGCTTAGTTTTTTGGTGCAAGAGAACGGTAAAGTTTAAGTAGCAAAATTATAATTTCAATTATCGATTTAAATTTAGATATTTTCGGTGGCGATGTTGGACTTGCAATAACGCAGTGCATAGGACTTACAGGACTGTTTCAGTGGGGTATGAGACAATCTGCCGAATTAGAAAATCAAATGACATCAGTAGAAAGAGTTATAGAATTTACTAATATTGAACACGAACCTGAACTTGAATCGGTAACTACAAAAATAATGTAATATCAAGCTGAAATATAGCTTAAACGCTTGTTTCACAGCTTCCAGGTAAAAAACCTCCAGCTACTTGGCCTAACAGAGGCGCAATTGAATTTAAAAACGCGGTTATGCGTTACAGTCCAAAGGAACCACCTGTACTCAAAAATTTAAGTTTTGTTATTAATTCACAAGAGAAGGTGATTAGAAATGAAAATGTAACATTTTTAAAATTTTCATACTTTATTTAGATTGGCATCGTTGGTAGAACTGGTGCTGGTAAATCGTCGCTTATATCTGCGCTGTTTCGACTTGCCTATTTTGAAGGTCAGGTTTTCATAGATTCGATAGATATTGGAACACTTGGGCTTCACGATTTAAGAAGGAAAATTTCCATTATTCCACAAGTAGGTGAAAATAAGTTGGAGAATTGTTGGAATTTTGGAAGTTGTTTCTTTTTCAATTGTCTATTAATCGATTTTATTTCAGGAACCAGTTTTATTTTCTGGTACAATGCGATATAATTTGGATCCATTTAACGAATGCGATGATAATTCATTATTAACAGCTTTGAAGGTTGTCGAAATTAAGTCCGCATTAAACGATGGATTAGGTAAATACATATTGTTTTCAAGTTTTATCTGCTCTAAAATCATACCCGATGTTCTAGGTTGTCTAAATCAATTAATGACAGAGGGTGGCATAAATATTAGTGTAGGACAGAGGCAGCTGATTTGCCTTGCTCGTGCGATTGTACGAAACAACAAAATTTTGATCATGGATGAAGCTACGGCTAATGTAGATCCACAAACTGATCGTTTCATTCAAGACACAATTAGAGATAAGTTTGAACATTGTACCGTGTTAACTATTGCACATCGTCTTCATACGGTTATGGACAATGATAGAGTAAAAAGAGGAAGTATTGTAAATTGAATTCATTAAATTTTGTGATAGATTTTAGTTATGGATGCAGGAAGAGTAATGGAATTTGATCACCCTCATATTTTGATGAAAAACAAATTAGGTTATTTAACTTCCATGGTTAATAGAACAGGCCCTGGTATGGCTGAAAATTTGAAAAGCATTGCAAAAGAGGTAAGTAATATATTATTTATCTTTTGGTAACTTGCAATCTTCAATATAATTAAAAACTATTTTTAGTCATACGAAAAAGCAGCTTCAAAAAATAATGGTGAATCATCGAAGTAAAGTTTCAATAAGTAAATTTTCTTAAGTTTGTATTGAAATTAAAAAAGTTTTACATTTTAAATGTGCTAGTTAAATAAATTTCCTAAAAATTAACTTTTTATTTAAATTTTGCATAATTTTTCTAAGTTTTGAATTTTTAATAGATACTTACATTACTTAAAATTAAATTACGTAATATGCTTAAGTTTCCTATTAAATTTAAAATTACTTAATATTATTTTTATATTGAGAAGCATTAATCTCCTTGTATTAACGACAAATAAAATAAAACATAATATTGATAAATTAAGCTGCATCTGCTGTATGAACTTTAGTTAAAAGTTGCTCACATGTCTTTTTGGCATCACCAAGCAGCATTGCAGTATTGGGTTTATAAAAAACTGGATTATCGACAGCAGCATACCCGACACCCAAAGATCTTTTCATCACAATCACCTACACGAATTATTATTCGATTAATCAAATGTTTGTAAAAAAAACTTTGTAACTCACCTGATCTGACTCCCAAACGTGAAGTACAGGCATACCTGCTATTATCGAATTTGGATCTTCATTGGCTGCACTATTAATGGTATCATTTGCTCCAATAACCAACACCAAATCGGTGCTTGAAAAATCTTCATTAATTTCCTCCATTTCAAATACATCATCGTATGGAACTCCAGCTTCGGCCAACAGAACGTTCAATTGTCCAGGCATTCGTCCAGCAACTGGATGAATAGCAAATTTAATATTCTTTCCTCTACTTTTCAAAGTTTGCACCATTTCTGCAATAGGGTATTGCGCTTTGGCAACACACAAGCCATATCCAGGTACAATAATTATATTTTTAGCATTGTTAATCATTTCTACAGCATTATCAATATTAATTTCTGTGTGAGTTCCGGTAATCTCCATAGGTTTTCCAGTTCCTGTACTTGATGTACCGTAACCACCCAATATTACGTTTGGAAGGGAACGATTCATAGCTTTGCACATAATGTAGGATAAAATTGCACCAGAAGAACCTATTAATGCGCCTACAATTGTCATTAAATTATTATTTAACATGAATCCTTCGGCACACAGTGCCCATCCGGAATAACTATTTAAGACAGTTATAACAACGGGCATATCGGCACCTAAAAAGTAAAAGTTAAAAATGTGTTCTTTGCGTTTTGTCAAAACAATTCACCTCCAATAGCTGCTGTAAGCGTTAAACCCATGGTCGAAGATAGTGCAGCTGTTGCTCCAAGAGCTCCTAATCCAACTCCCAATGTTGGAGAGCAAAACAGCGTAGCTCCTGCACCAATGTTCGCCAACAATAATCCAACATTAATGGCATGACGACTTGGTAAATACAGAGGTGCAGAGTCTAGCATGCCTTGAAGTTTACCATACGCAACCAAAGAACCACTAAAAGTAACTCCTCCTATGTATGTTCCCAAGAAAAGTGCAGTTTTAAGAACATTTGCGGCTGGATCCGTTTCAAGAGTCGGAAAATCATGCATGTATGTAGAAATACATGTCAAAACTGCAGCAAGACCGACCAAACTAGAATTTTAAAAAAATATATAATTTAATTTGTAGAAATTAAAGACGTTTTACTTACCTATGAAATCCGGCCACAAGTTGTGGAAGATCGGTTATTTGAATTCTCTTAGCAATTAAAGTACCAAGTCCACCCCCGAGCACTGCACACGCGGCCATTTGAGCAAGCACTTCATTAGTTGGTGCAATTTGACCTAAAGTAGCAGCAATACCTCCTGTGACACCAATCTAAAAAAATTTGTATGCTAAAAAATGTTATTTAAGAATTTGTATTACTCTTACTATGCCAAGATTGTTTCCAAGTCGTGATGTTTTTTGTGAGCTCAATCCTCCTAGAGCGCCAACACAGCATAACGAAGCAGCTAAATATGCCGCCTGGTGTACTTCTGCACATCCTTGAGATGCAGCCCAACCATAACCGCCTAAAAATACCGCAGCGGGAAGAGCATACAATGAATTGTATTCGGGGGGATCCCCTGGTCTAAATAAATCTTTATAAATTACATAAAATCAATTACGAAGCAAAACCTACCTTTTAAACATGTCAAGCATTCTCTTGGTTACTACAAATCCTCCCGATACGTTAATAAAAGAAATGAAAGCGGCAGCTGCAGCCAAAGCCTAATTCAAATTTTTAAATTAGATTTTTATAATTACATATAAAATAATTTTAATTTAAAAAAACAATACATTTTTGTTTCAGATACTTGACAGTGATTAAACACTTTGAGCTCAATTCCATTTTGTTGCTTACCTAGGTTTTTTACTTCCATCGGTTACATTACATAATGATAGCTATAAAAGCCGTTAATAGCAACAATAATAGTTTTTTTTTCAATTTTAAGTCAAGCTATTAATTTTATTATTATTTACCTGCACTTCGTTTGAGGGATAATAGCCTCCTCCCATAAGTAGTAAACCTCCTACCGCGGTAATTCCCGAAATTGCATTAGTTACAGACATTAGTGGTGAATGTAAAGCAGGTGTGACACCCCATACGGTATGGTAACCAACTAAGCCTGATAATCCTAATGTTGTCAACATTGCAGTAAATGCTGGATTTGGTGATCCATATCCCAACAACAACAAAGAACCAATTCCTAAAATATTTTATATAAAATAATTTCAAACTGAAAGTTGAATTTTTTACCTGATGTGCATAATAAGGAATTCTGGAATGTAGCAGTAAAAGGATTGACTTGTTCTGGAGCAATCTTAGCAATCTCTTTTTGAACTATTGGTGCCGGTGCCGGTACAGCAGGACCTACAGGTTTTGGTGGTGGCCACAACATCTTTCCCTTTTCTAAAATTATGCTTCCACGAACTACTTCATCTTCTAAATTAATATGAAAATGATCCTTTTCTCCTGTAAAAAGAGGAATATTAAAATATAGTCTTTAGAAACAAAATTATACAACATTACCAATCGAAAGCAAGAATTTCGAGATATTATTGGCATACAAAGTTGAACTTTGTGTGGGTAGTCGACTAGACAGATCGGTGAGACCTACATGGGTAATATCATTTAACTGATAAATTTCGCCCGGCTTTGTCGTTTCCACATTTCCACCAGCTTCTGCTGCTAAATCGACAATAACGCTACCAGGTTTCATTGCCAACACGTGTTCCTAAAATTTAAAATATTTAAAATTGAGCAAAATTAAATTTGCAAGTTTACTTTTAATAATAAAACTGGTGCTTTCTTTCCGGGGATAAGTGCAGTAGTAATAATAATATCAACTTCTTTGCATTGTTTTGCAAATAACGCGTGTTCTGCTTCTATAAATTCCTTGGACATTTCCTTACTATAACCACCGGTAGTTCCCCCTTCTTCCTAAATAAAAATAAAAAATTTCATTATCGCCGTTATAAACAAATTTTATCCGCATACTTGAATATTTATAGTGAGAAATTCGGCCCCCAAAGATTCAACTTGTTCCTGAACTGCAGATCTTGTATCGAAAGCTCTTACAATTGCACCCATACTCTTGGCTTGCCCTATTGCTGCCAGTCCAGCCACACCACCGCCAATGATTAAAACTTTAGCTGGAGGTACCTTACCGGCTGCCGTTATTTGACCTGTAAAAATAAGAAAATATAACCAAGAACAGAGATAATTTCTAAATCTTAAGTACCTGCAAAAAATCTTGGAAAATGATTTGCGGCTTCCACAACTGCACGATAACCAGAAATATTGGCCATAGAACTTAGCACATCAAATACTTGTGCTCTCGATATACGTGGGATACAATCCATAGCTATAATTTAAATAATATTCTAGCAAAGAGGATAATTCAAGAAATTTATCGTCTTACCAAAAGCGTTGATTTTTCTTTCTGATAATTTATTTACGATATCTTTATTTTGTGCTGGATATAAAAGAGACAATAGCGTAGTATTCTCTTTAAAATAATTTACTTCATTTTCTAAAGGTTGTCTTATTTTAAAAATGATATCTGAAATTAACAAACATTCTCGTACATTTAATTTTTTTATGTTAAATTAAAAATAAAAATAGAGCTACCATGTCTTTGTTAACCGATGATCTCCTGCAGAGTTCACATATTGAAACGAAGACAATTCCATTATTTATGCGCCCTTAAATTTACTTTAAGTATAAAATAGTAATAAAATTAAAACCATACCTGATTGAAAAGCTTTCTCTTTATCGACGAGGTTAGCACCGGCTTGAGTAAAATCTTCGTTTCTAAATTTTGCTTGCAAACCTGCATCGTTTTCGATGTTAACAGTAAATCCCTTTTTAACTAATGTTGCTGTTACGGCGGGAGTAATGGCAACCCTATAAAAATATTTTAATTTTGGAATTAATAGGTATCATAATATTATAATATGTTCCTCTACCTTTTCTCGTTCTTCCATATTTCTTTGGGTACTCCCAAAGTTAATTGATTATAAGGTACTCCTTGTACTGGTTTATTAGGTGGTTTACTGGAATACCATCGGCAAGGATTTGCATTCAAATTTAAATTGTGTCTGCTAAGATTGAGTGATAATGCATTAGGGTGACTTGGTCGATGTAATTTAGACGAGGTTTTTAACACGCATAGAATACCTTTAGCCATTTTTGTTTCTTGAATGGGCACGAATTTGAAAATATAATTACATTATTCTGAAAAGAAAAACATTACAACTTTAAAACCAAAAATTATATTATATAATAATAGTAAAAATTATATTATATAATAATAGTAAAAATTATATTATATAATAATAGTAAAAATTATTAATTATAATAATAGTACTAGCTACGTTATATTTCATTGATTTCTTATTTACAATAAATTACAGTTGTATAATTTCCTATATAATAAAATTTAAATATCGGCTCCAAACCTAGTTGAACAATGTTAGCTATTAGCAACAGCAATTTGTAAAAAAGTACGTAAAAATGAGTTCGCGAACAATTACAATTACAGTCACTTATTTATTCATTGGATAACAAATTTTTATGTACACATTTTACGTAGGTACGTACATTTTTTAAATAACCTTGTTACTTAACATTGTGCGCGTTTTGGTTTGGACACGGTTTAAAAATTATATTTTTTATCAACATCGATTTTATATATTGCGTAAAAGTCACGATATCAACGGTTTTAACTGATATTCAGAAAAAAACTTACAATTAGCAAAGTAAATATAATATAATACACTTTCAAAACACTGTTTAATAGAAGTACCCATAGGTAATAATAGTGACTTTAATAAAATTGAAAACGTGTGCCTATCCAGTAAATATAGATAGGATATATTCAATTCAAAAACATATCGAACAACGTTAAACTAACTTATGTATACCTATGCTGCAGAAAATGTATTTTCGTTTTCGGCGGCAGTAAAGTGAAACAATTGCTGTCACAGTTTGACAATTAATAAATTGATGAGTGACATAAGTTCAGACTTTTTGGCATCTAGAGAAATGGTATTTGCTCTTTTCATTATTACAATATTTCGTATTTAGAATTTTAATAGTGCAATTAAAATTTTAATTGATTCTGCTTACTACAGACTACAGAAGCGTTTTCCAAATGAAAGGTCGAGACCGTGCCAAGACACGGAATCACGAATGCAAAATATCGAGTCGCTTAAAAATCTCTCAAAAATATTTTTATCTTTATATATTGCTATGTTTTAAACAAATTTATCAGAGCATATCAAAACCATACAACTTCAATATTTTTAAATTTAACTTTTTCTTTGGCATTTAACAAAATGGTAAAATTATTCTATTATAAATAATGATACCTATTTATCTTAAAAAATGTTCTTATCGCCGATAACTTTAACCTTCAAGTATTAAAATTTCAGTTTAAATCAATTATTATCTTCTCTAAAATACTAAATTTCAGTTTAATTCTCCTTAAATTCGACTACCACAGTTATTTATTCATATAATACAATTAATTTTCTAACTTATTTTCATCCAAATCATAATTTTTACATAAATCATGATCGGCCGGCATTATTTCTTCGGCTCGATCTTTTTGTCAGAAAACTGCACCCAAATCATAGACACTGCGCATTTCAAAATAACATTTTTTTAATGAAAAAATGGCGCAGGTTAGGCCGTACGGTGAAAGCGTAGATTTCCTGAGCGACCAACTTGAGTTCGAATCTCACTCGATTTATAATAGCAGTATTTTTCCTGTTATTATGTGTGCATGATATTATTATTATTACAAATTAAACGTCACTCTGCTGGACCGACCAAAAATTTGTTTGTAAAAAAGTTTGTCTGTGTTCCGCCGATGACGTCAGAAACTTTTGTTTTTGATATTATGCGATATTTTTATGGGGTTCTTCGACACGTGTTTATGTTTAAATAATCTAAAGTGACTCTATTTGAAATTTGGACAACAACAATCAACGTAAAAAATGTAATTCTTTCTAAATAAATGCCAAATAATTTTAACTTTAAATATTATTAATATTATATTAATACTTTTAAATTATTTTTTGTGATACTATAAATATTATTATAATATTTAAATTAAATTTTAAATAATAGGAAATATTAATCAGAATAAATAATTCGAATTTTTTTGTTAAATCCTAAGAACGCTCGATGTAACATTAAAAAATTAAATGCTAAATTTCCAACGCCGAAATGGATCGACGGCGAAACGGCGACTGCAAAACGTGTGCTTATAGTTTAAGAGCGCTTTTGTCGAAATAATTTTAGTAGTTGGTAGGAAAGAAAAAAAGGAATAATTATGCCAGACTTTTTGAATTGCGTTAATTTTTGAACTAGAAGTAGTAGATAGTAAAAAGGTACTGATTTTGTAAAAGACAATAAAAATAGTTAATAATAGTTTTAAATACAGTTAATTTTTTATTGAAGAAGCAATTACAGGTTTCTATTAGAATCCATTATCCACCTGATATAAATTGGCCATAAATCAGAACAAACAAGCCGCATTAGATGATAATAATAATTACATATTTTTCTTCTTTATTTAGAACACTGACCGGTACGTCGACGGCCCTTACCCGTCTAGACACGACTCGGCCTTGCGTAAAGGCTTACGAGACCATAATATTTATACTACAGGTAATCCACACAAAGTGTTTTTTAAATATTTAGTTTAGCTAACGCTCATTGATTATTGCTTAGTTATGTTATGTTTTATAATATTATGTTCTCTAATTCATCATAATTCACATTAAAAATTATTATGAAATGACTATTATCGTCTTGAAACCATAAAGATAAGTATTGCAGACATTATTTTTTATAATGTTACCTGCGGCCAGCAAATATACATTTGACGAGTGAAATACCACAGTATCGAACCCATGAGCCTATGACACTTGCAAGAAGTCAGCACTCCCGGGGTTCGACTATTCAATTAATTTTGATTGAGCATTAACAAAAATGTTACAAATTATTAAACAAAAGCTTCATGTATAATTAATTAAAAAAACGTAATTATTTAAATTAAAAACAACTTCGCATTATAATGTTTAATTTATTTAATTTTTGAATTGAATTAATTGTAAAAGTGTATACTTAAATTTATTGAAGTAATTAGATTGATAGTTACACTGATAAATTATTTATAGCAATCAGGGCAAAATGATAAAGAATGATTGTATACGTGACGTGCTAGAAGTAACAAATTCAAATATGAGAAATAAATATAAGTATATTGAGTTGATATTTAATTCATATTATTTTTAGATATCAATAATTATTATATTAACCTCTAAAGTTTCTTTATGTTATCAGTCCATTTTAGAATAACAACGTCTCAAACATAATACTATTTTGTTTAACATTTTTTAAAGACGGAAAACATGAAGATTATTGAAATAATCAATTGTTGTATAGTAATCAACAAAAAAATCAATCAAGATTAATGTAGGTCAGACATACATAGCTATACTAACTCAGCCAATTTGATCTGAAGCAGAGCCGTAACTAGGGGGTGGCGAGCGGGGCCCCAGCCAAGGGCGCAACTGGCAAGGGGGCTCAAAACTGACCATATTTTTAATTGAAAATTTTGTTACGAAGATAAATTCCACGTAATTAGAAAAAATTAAATATTAATTTTTCCGGGGCGACACACCCAGACCATCCCTGCCGACCCATGACGACAGAGGTTGGGGAGGGGGGCGCAACTTTACAGGTTTTCCAAGGGCGCAGCCTTACCTAGTTACGGCCCTGATCTGAAGTAAGGTTCACATATTGAATATAAACAAATAAAGGCCTATGGCTTCTTCATAAACCGCCCAGGTTAGCCATACAGTGAGAGCGTAAACTTCTTCAGCGGCCAATTATAATAAACATAACTCGATATCACAATGGATATGAACCAAAATCAATTAATGTTTGTACTAGCCATTGTAATCAAAAGGATAAATAAAAAATACATACTACTGTATAGTAAGTATGGCCAAAATAAAATTTATTAGAGCTGCTGATGCTTCTGTATCTTCTTCACAATCAGTTAAGCGTTGTAATACCATATGGTATGATATTAGATGGTAAATCAACGAATGTCATTCAAAAATATATTTTCTTAACACAAAAATCCCAAACCTATAGCGTCATAGAAAAGTGTGAGATAATATATCAATCCAGAAATACATGGATAGAATATAATAATTTATTTAAAGAACAACTACCCATAATAGGTTGTTAACCCTATTGTCTTCTAATAAGCAAGTAATGTCTGTGTGAAAGGCTGAAAGTTTATAAAATAATATGTATACTAATGCACTTAGAGATAAAAAGAATTGAGTATTTGTTTCGTCAACTCATTTCTCAGATATGTATCTATTGCTGTCTTCCAGCACGTGTGCCGTGTACATGTGTAAAGTTTACTAATATTTTGTTATTATAGAAGCTTATTTTGCTTCTATTAGCGACACGTTTTATGTGGAATCTCACAGGATTCTATAGTAAGGCGTTCATTTGATACCCAGTGAAAATGTTTGGTAAATTTTTTTTTAACTGATAGGGAACTAGCCTGACGCCTCAGCCTAAACTTGAAGGAAGCTCAACAACAAGGTGTTCTCTAAGCCAGCAATTCCCAAGTGGGTTCCATGAAACCTAAAGGCTCCACACAAAAATCACAAGAGTTCACACAAGAATAGTCAAATTTTTGACTATATGCGGAAATAGATATTTTCGATACAAGTTATGAAAACTAACATTTTTCCTTTCAAGGCGTTTCAACATTCAACATTTTTCTACCGAAGCACAGTGGGCCAAAGTACTAATTTAGGAGCTCATAAATATAATTTCGGTTTAGCGCCAAATATAAAAATATTATCGTAATCATACTAAATGGTAACTAGACCAAAATAGTGCATACAAATTTTGTAAACAAAAGCTGTCTATTTGTCGTTAATCCTCTCTTTTTCTCATTACTCCAGCAGCTCGCGTGACTTTAATTAGATTCAATTGCAACGTCTTGTTCGCTATTGTTAGTTTTTTGCAAAATTTGAGTAATATTTCAAAGTGTCATCATGGATTCCATCGCTCAAGGTATGTAACTAAATTATGTGTAATTTTATAAGGCCATCTGAAAGCCCATTTTCCTTTTTTTCAGGTTTTGTTTTATTAGTATTTTATTTACGAAAATGAAATATTCGCGAAGTACACATAGACTTATACTAAAATAGTACAGTTAGGTACAGTAACCACTTATTGCATCAGTCAGCTTGTTAAGTGTACTATATGAAAATGTAAAATCCAGGTGGTAGGGGGTGGTAAAACACTTATTTATTTAGTTTTCAGTGAGCCATGTCTCTGTTAGAATTATTTGAGTTTCTCAAGACTAAAGGACCTATTCGACCCAGGAGCGCCAGAAGTATATCGCAGCTGATCGAATACGTACTGAGAGCCGGATTTGCTGAGAATGAGTGCCCGGTTGATTTAAAAAATGAAATTTCCACCAAGATTAAGGCATTTACAAATAAGTTTCATCATGAACTTCAATTGTTTTTTTCTTCTAGTTTTTTCGGAATCGAGTATTTTTTAAATAATTTCAAAATGTAATGGTCTACCTGCTGGCTTTTATAATAGTAATACAGTTTATCAAAATGAATTGGTACTTTCATTACTTACTCTTTAAGGATCTGTGGAACCTTGGCAAATGTCTCTTTTTTACATAACAGCTTTTTTATTCAATTTCTCATTTTCCCCACAATTTTGACAAATTTCAAGGTACAAATGCAAATTTTAGGATCTTCATATTATAATGTGCCTACATCAGGTACTACATGTACAAAAATATCGTTATAATGAGAAATTGAATAAATTATCGTTTTGTAAGAGAGAGAGAGAGAATTTCAAAGCTTTCATTGAGCTTCTAAGTTAATCATAATTGTGTATTTAAAAAAAAAAGTAAAAAAACAACCATGATAAACAATCCCTTATTTTCGCGCCGCTAATATAGAAACCTGGCCCACTGTGCGAAGCCGAGAATGGAAAAAGATAGTTTTCCACGAGTATCGAACAATATTTTTTCTAATTATGTTTCAAAAAGAACCAATAACATATTTTTTATACCTAAATTAAAATGAATTTACTAAATATTTACTCAATTTACAAAGATATACTTTGTGAAAATAGATACTTAAAATTTAAATTTGACGGTTGGTAGCCCATTGGTTGCCAACCAATGGTTAGTTATTTTTACTTTGTGATATTCAAAAGTGTGTGGAAAAGTACTACTTTTCCGCATACTTTTAAAAGTGTGCTTTCCACACACTTTTGAATATCACAAAGTAATACTTTTTGAAACACGATTAGAAAAAAATATTAACAGTACATAATAATCGTAAATACAAACAAAAGGTCAGCACAGATGGACTAAGAAAAGCTTCAACTTTGTCTCGGCATAAAATCGTATTTGTTTTTGCAGACAACAATGTTAAGATTGATTACCCATCGAAGCGCAAACTCTTCTATTGCATGACTGTCGTAATCTGATGAGATGTTTGTATTGTTACTATAAGTCTCTGCCCGGCGAGAATAATTTGGTTTCATTGAGAAGGGCCATAAGTTGTCAATAATTTCTAGTGTGAATACTTCCCTATATTGTTCGGTAAATTTTCCATTGGCTAAAACTAAATGAGGGTATTTTATTTTTGGTTTGATAATACCTATCAGTGACGGCGCGAAGATAAGGTCCCCGCAGACTCCGCGGTACAAAGGAGTCATGGAAGGTAAACTGTTTGAGTAAAAGTTTGCCACAATTTTTAAATGTCACCCTTGCCCATTGTGCCATAAATTTTGGATTTAATTTTTTAAATGCATGTACGCACCCACCACAATGATAATGTACCTACATCGTGGTATCGTGGTACCTACCTATTAGTTTTATACATTCCGTTTCGAAGACATTTAATATTTAATTTTTATTTTTATTTTATTTTATTTAATAATAATATCAATTTTTAACCAGTGAAATTAATATTAATAAATTAAAAATTAGTAATTATTAATAAAAATGCTGGTTATAAAGAAACTCAAGGAATGGACTGATTTGGTTCATTATAACCGAAGTTGCTTATACCCGGTAAACATTTAGGTAGGTACTAATTCTTTTAACCGGATTCCTTGACAAGGATCAATCACTCTGTGATTAGTTTTCAAATTTTAATTTAATATTTTAAATGAGACAGTCCTAATATAAGATATGTTTTAATTATTTATATCATCCGGATTGTTTATCAAGGAACTTGCGTTATATAATATGTATATTAGGTATCTAACGAGCCAAATCAGTTAGTTCCTCGAGGTTCCTTGAGCGGTCATTACTATGACACTGTATATAATACAGAATTTAATTTCGAAATTTTAGGGTTTCTAAAAAGTGGTAATCGAGAACAAACAAGTTTAATAAATTAAGATTCAATGCATAGCCCGCATAGCATTAGCTGTGATAAGACAAAATATTGAGTCATATAAGTCTATGCCCAACGGATATTATTGCACATTATCAAAATATGTTAGATAAAAATTAAAGAAACCATTTTTTGTCTAAAAATTGTAAATTTTCAAGAAATATTTAATGTGCGCATTTTCTAAAACTCCTGATCTGGACCATACTAACAAGTGGTCAAATATAACCAAGTACATGTGTGGTTAAGAAAAATTCAGATCATTTATGTAACATTATCGTTAAACCAAATAAGTAAATATAAATCGGTTTAATTTTATATAAGCTTTAATTAGTAGAATAAATAAATATTATGTGCCTGTTAATCAGAAAGCAAATAGAAGTTTACAGGAAAAACTTGAATGTTAAATGAAAATTGGAGCAAAAATTTACCTTGACAAAATGGAATAACTTTTCAAATGGTTCAGAACATTTACACGATTTAAATTTTTACATAAAAGCCATCAATTTTATTATTAAGGAAATCTATCCACGCGTTAAAAAGCAGCACATGCAATGCACCTAACTTTTGTATCGACACGTATTCTACTGGGCCAATATACCAACAGCTTCGAAGCTCCAGACGCGCGGTTAGTACGTTTACACATCTACTTTAACGCTGTCTATCAATTTGAACCAAAAGTGTGTCAACGCTCGCACCTCCGGTGGCTGCAGCTCGCTATTGTATCTTATTCATCATTACAATAATACAAATCTCAAAATAAATATCATAATAGCTTTTTACTACGAATTCTTGCTCATATAAAGACGTTGAGGTAAATATAGAATAAACAATTGCAATGACATCCTCGAATGTTTCTGTTAACCGGAGTCCCCATGCAGGTCAACAGCGACTAATTAATAGTATTTTAATTTTTCAATTACATCTACGATTAATTAAAATTACGTATTATACCTATTAGGTACATAAACATGCTATATAGAAGTAGTATAATATAATACATTAATACATAGGTATATTAACTCTACAAAAATAATATTTTATCTATAAAATTAATATTTGTTATATAGGAAGTTCCGTACGTTACATATTAATTCTGTGTTAGTTATTATAATAAAAAATTAACAAAAACAGCTTTTATACATTTTTTTGAATATTATAGTATCTATACATAAAACCGTTTGACATACCAAATTATGAATGAAATTAATAGTCCCACGCTTTAAGTCAATTTGATATCTAAAATAAGTTATATTTTTACATTTTTTAGCCTTTTTATATAGAAAAACACATTTTTATATATTATTATTAATTCATTTTAATTTTTAAGGCCAAAGCCAAATAAATTTAGTTGTATAAACAAAATAACAGCATCTTTGTTTATTATAAATCAGTAAATCGTCGGCCCGCAATTATTTTGTCGTATATCCGAAAAATCGAGTTTTGGGAAATCGATGTTAAAGATTGAAACGAAATAAAAAAAAATTGACCCGAAAAACTTAGTTCTATTTTCTGGTCACTTGTAGTTCATTTCATTGCGCTTCTTTTGGTACTGAGATATGATGCTTTTTATATATAAATTTCGGATTTTAAGGCACTTTTGTTCGAAAGTATCTTACCGTATACGCCACCTCTTTGACGAAATTTTTATGCATGCATGCCACATACGCCAAAGTAATGAGATTATATTTGTCAAAATAATGGTTAATAATATGCTTAATTAGTACGAGAAACCTAAAAATAATGAAAATGTGAAATATATTTTAAAAATATCATTTTAGTAAATTCAGTCTTGAAAAATTCAGTCTCCATACATAATAATACTTCAAATTTTATTAGTTAAATTAAAGTTCCATTATATTTTAACATAAATAAAATATATTCTGCATTTAAAAAAGTAACAAAAATAGCATTCTGATAATAAAATAATAGATTGTAATTAAAGAGAAATATTATAATAAAATAAAATAATAAGAACATAATTAATATTAATGGCTGTGTGTATGTGTTTGCACTTATTTGTTTCATATTAATAAATTATTTCAATAAACTGTTGTAATATTCAACATCAATTTTAGATATAAAAATATAGGATTTACTTCTTTGTCAAATTCAAAATCTCTGAATCACAAATTAAATCATAAGTTACATGAAAAATGCACCAAAAACCACAAATTCCATGCACGTAAGATAATACGAGCATAATACTTCACCTGTATTTCTATTATAGTGCCGTATATAACACTAAATATGAACACATACGTCAAAATAATTGAGGATAATTTTCTTATAGAATTTTACAGTGATTTTTGTCGTATATCCAAAAATTTGGCGTTTGCGGTAATATAGTACTAAAGCTACGGTATTTTATGGCGTATAAGGCAAAATTCATACCCAATATCTCGCAAACTATACAAAATTGAAACATTCTGATAACACAGATCGATAGAGAAAAAATAATTATACAAAATGGCTATCTTAACTAATTTTTTTTGATTTTGTGATGTACGACAGTATAATTGCGGGTCGACGAAATATAAAACACAATATAAACAGTTCATTTTCCATTAATCGAAGACATTCTCCAATAAGTGTAGTGCAGTTTGTAAGATTTAGAGCTTTGATCTTTGTATTTAAAAATAGAAATGGGAGGGCGCCAAAATACTTAGCTGATAAATTAAAATGTGTGAATGAAATGCACTCTTATAACTGACAGGGGGATGTTTTTTATAGTATACCTAGTATAATGCTCCATTGACTTACACTCAGAGAAAAAGGAATGATTAAATTAACCAGATTAAATTGTTAGTCTCCAATATTTGTAATTTAGTATATTTAAACCAAGATTAGTTTAATTCTAATGATTTACAATTGTTGATTTAATCAACCAGGAAGTGTTAATTATACTAGCCTAGCATAAAGGTTGATTTTACTACAAAAATTGGAAATTCAACATTTTATTGCTTGGTTTTACTAGTTTTCATTGTTTTGTAACACTTACATTGTTGTATACCAAAATAGGTAGTTAACATTCGACAAATATTGTCATTTTAATGATTTGTATTGGTCATTGGACATTTTATTTTGGTACATTTTACTATTTTTCAGTTTCAATGCAATTCAGTTACAAGTTACAACGGATTAATATTAAATTAAATGAAATATTTGGTATTCTAACATTTTAATAGTTCATTTTACCAAGCAATCTTGGTACTTTTCATCTGACTCAGTTTGTTTTAACATTTAAAACTGTTGGTCATCAGAAACTTGATAGATTTAATCTATGCTTTGGTTGCATTTTACTAATAACGTGCTCCTCTGCAAGTAAGGTAAAGGCCCATTTAAAAATTGCAACTAACAGTCATCTTAGATTCTCTTTGGAAGTTTTGTCTTAAAAGGTGTGGTTAATTTAATAATTTTATTATATTTTTTAAAAAATGGAAAATTTGAACCAAGTTTTTGACGTCCTATATTCCAGTGCCCCTAATATTTCCGAAATTAATTCGAATAATAACTTATTACTTGCGGACAGTGAATTGTTATTACAACTTCTAACGTCGTGGGGTTTTGAATACTTGTTGGAAGACTTTGTAGGTAAGTACCTAATTAAATAATTAACAATCAAGTAAGTGTCTTAAGTGTCAATGCTTGAAATAACAATATTAAATATTCAAAGTTTTCAAAAAGGTTAATCTTTTTGTTTACCTTATCATTATAACGATGTGCTTTTGTGCTACACCTAATAATTGAAAATACATTTTTAAATATTATTCAATTATCTTAAATTTGAACTGAATGTCAATTGCAGCTCAAGAAATTACTTTGGAGAGACTTAAATATATAACCGAAAAAGATCTTGATGAACTATTTCACGATAAGAAACTGGACATCAAAGTTGAATTCCGTCATTTTTTAACCAAGTGGCAATCAGAAAATGTAAGTTACAACGATAATTTATGTTTTTTAAATATGTTATATTACAAATAAAATTTTAAATAATGTCATATTATATTACAAATAAGCAGTAGAGTGATACTTAGATTTTTCTTTACAGAATATACCCCTTAACAGTGGCGTTACTGCACCTTCAAATTATACTCATTTATGGTTATTAAATGAAAAAGGAAATCTGGCTTCAACTTCGACTTCATCACTTGGTAGCACCAATTTGTTGTCCGAAGAAACTGAAGGAAGCAGTTCATTTGTGGGCATCAAAATTGTGTAGATTGTGTTAAAGATAATTTTAAAAAACAAAATATTTGTGACAAAAGCTATTATTCAAAATTAAATTTTGAAGCTGTTGAACTTATTGAAAATATCAATATTATAATATTTAACAATAATATTAAATATAAAGGTACACAATATGATATAGACTTTTACTTGTTATCTAAAGATTTACAATTATATCGAATTGAAGACATTTTTTTGGACAGTAAAAAAAATGTGTTCTTTGTATGTTTAAAATATTCTCTGGGCAAATTCTGTAACCATTTTCAATCTTATCAAGTGTTAGAATCTACTGAGAAGTATTTTGTATTTTCACCTTTGCATTTTAATTATTATTCTCCGATTCATACATATGTATACATTACCAAATAGCAAAAAATTTATTCGCCAAAAATATTATTAAGTGTTTCTTACTGTTAAGTAGAACTTAATGTTACTTGTATATATTTTACTTTTTTTTGTGTTTGATTTAGCTATATTTAAATAAAAAAATCGATAATTTAAGCTACTTTGTTTATTTTACCTTATTTTGCTAATATGAGTAGTTAAATAACAATAAATATTGTTC
Organism: Cantharis nigra; assembly: GCA_958510845.1. Taxonomy (NCBI): domain Eukaryota; kingdom Metazoa; phylum Arthropoda; class Insecta; order Coleoptera; family Cantharidae; genus Cantharis; species Cantharis nigra. The sequence goes on from OY294028.1 coordinate 66,038,502, forward strand.
AGTGACCACGTAATGGTTATATACCTTAATAGTTGTTAATCAACAAATAAAGTAGTTCAAGAACCGAAAAATTAATAACTGAACAAATATTAATAGTAAACGACCCACTAAATTAGTTAACCAACCATTTTTGTTGGTACTTTAACATGTACTTGGGTAAGCTGACAGTTTGCATTTGTCCTGTAACAGTTAGCTTGGTTGAATTAATCGTGTAGGAACTAACCAATCTTTTAACAATTTTGTCTTGGTTATTGAAACCGAGTTTCTTGAATGGCTCGTTTTTATATCCTCTTTTTGGTTAATTTTACCAATCTTTTTCTTTGAGTGTACAGAATCTTAAGGTTGCTTTTCAGTTTGGACTTGATGTATTATAATGGTTTACCTGTTAAAAAATGTGATTTTTATGAAGAGCATAAAAACTTTGACTTTCTCCATTAGAGAAACAATTTTATTTTGAAAAATAGAATAAAGGAAAGAAAGGGATAAAGAGAGAGAAACTGTTATTATTAATACTTTAATTACTATTTTCTAATTTAAAAACAAACTACTATTTCTGCGTTTAATTTTTTTTAATAGTAAAAGATGTCTCCAACAAGAGTGGAACATTTATAATATTTTAAATAAAATACAGTTTCTTTTCATTTATTACCGAAATTTTGATTTAATGGTAAAGTAGACATATGGGAATTATGCTCTTTCTTGGATTCGCTGACACACTTATGTTCTTTTTACAAATTTTTCAAACAGGCTTTGACATAATGGACAATTTGCATGATTTATAATTTTAGCATATTAATATTCTATATAATAACATATGTAATGTGTCTTAATTTTTTAAAATTTGTTTCACAAATAAAGCCAGAAAAACATATTGAAGTTTAAATGTATATTTGTCGAGCGAAATCGTCTTAATAAATATGGCTGACTTAATTTGAAATTTGAGGATTTTGACGTCATCAAAATGGCGATTAGTAACTAAAATTTGGTTACTTCATAAGTTATAACTGGTTGGTATTTACTTGGTAGATACTTTAGTTGAAATTATACTGGTGTATTGGCACCAATTATTGTTGAGGCTCATGTCGTCACATCCTAATTTCAATCACGTGATTTTTTCAAATAAATTATAACATTTCATTAATTTTTTGCGGGCTGACAATACAGAATTTTGATAAATCACTCAAATATTCTGATTATAGGTATATTGAACTATCAATAAATGCCATTTTGAGGTGAATTTGAATTTTATGCAAATTGTCCATTATTGTGACTGGATCTCAATGATACACGATCTAATCTTCTCTTTCAAGGCTTGGGTGGTCGTGGGCTTGTAACCATAAACAGTGCCGTAACTAGAACTTTTGGCGCCTATGGCCAACTACGAAAAATGCGCCTTAAAGGCAAGGGTGGAGGCAGGGTTTATCCCCATCAATCATAGAGAGGTCCGGCGTTTCCCCGGAAATTTCTTTTGTATTTGGTGCAAAATGGCGAATTTTGAGACATACTCTCAGTTAAAATTTATTAAATTTAAGAAAACTGATTAAATAGTTTTACCAACAAGAAAATATAAATTAGGCGCCTAATTATATTAATACAATATTTCTGTGGTACAAAGACAGAATCCCATATCGTCGGCTTAGTTAGAATTCTTCGTAAGTCCAAATTACACAATTTTGCATGGGAAGCATAAAACGTTTTAAATCAAACAGTAGTTAAAGGTAAAAGAAATTTTTTGATAGCTTAAAACATCAGTTTGTAATTTTTTTACATTTATGGGATTTTCTAGGTCGATAGAGCTTATTTTTTTAAATATTTTAGCCCCAAAATGTCATTTTCGACATTTTATGGACTTACGAGGGTTTCTAACTATATGTCGACGATTGTCATAAGTATACTACAGGTAGTAAAAATAATTTGATAAGTTTGACATATCATATCGCTTTTACTTTTCTTGACTTATGGGGTTCTGCCTTAGTACCACAGATTTACAATTTGAATTTCGGCGCCTTTATTTAAACGGCATCTTTATTTAAAAGAGCCCTCTAGCGCCTATATTAAATACAATATTTTTAATTTGAATTTTGTAATTTCGGCGCTTTCATCCAAACGGCGCCTATGGCCGGGGCCATATTGGCCATACCCTAGTTACGGCACTGACCATAAACCTTTGACTGCAAAAATCCCAAAGAAAGAAATCCAAAAGTATTAGATCGCACGATCTAATAGGCGGCAAACGTTTCTGTTGAACGATCACTCAGTCGCCGTTGTGAAGAAAAGTCTTCACAGTTGATGCCCTTGGAATTTGCAAATCATAGCAGTCAAACTGTTATCATTTTAGAAAAATAACGTTGAATATTGAATAAGAATTTATATTTCACAATTTAAAAATGTATATGATGACAATTCGGTCATTAACGTCCATGGCCGGACTATGACGCCACAGAACATATTATTTACAATATTACAATAATAGGACGTCAATGTCCTGCTTAGCTGCGGGTTGACATTAACTCCCGGTCTCCCAGCCAATAGCATCAATGATTATCTATACTGTTATCTCTCTGAATAAACTAAAAACAAATAGATTAGAATAAACCAAATAAAGCCCACATTAAAATATCGGATTATCAGATCATTTTTTAAGGTTGGTAAAATAATTTGATCAACGGATTCACTGCTTAAATCGTTTGAACCACACTATATGTATATGTATAGCTAAAAATGCAAAGACTAAAAAGTTGAAAATAAAAAAAAGTTAAAAAGAAAGTTAGCTTTTTCTAGAAATTAAATATAAATAAAAAATGCACTGAAAAGTAAAAAATAATTTTTCTAATAAGAACAAACAAAGCTCCCTGAAAACATCAATATAAAAAGACTGGAGCTATGAATTTCACAATTTAATATCTGTTAAAGTAAAAAAGCCCCACGCTTTTTATATTGATGTTTTCAGGGAGCTTTGTTTGTTCTTAGTTGAAAAATTATTTTTTACTTTTTAGTGCATTTTTTGTTTATATGTAATTTCTAGAAAAAGCTTTGCTTAAAAAGTTAAAAAAAATGTTTTTTATTATATAAATTCTTTAAAAAATTAATATAAACTGTAATTATGATTAAATTATTTTACTCGATTTTTTTATCAAAAGTATTATTAATTTTTTTATAATATCTTTAATAAACTATTATAAACACGATAAAATTGTTATTATAAGAAATAATTTTTTTTATTGTAATACATAATATTTGTAAGTAGGTGTATATTATAACATAAATTATAGTTGATTTTAGATGTACTGTAAACGTAGTAAAATTATATTTACGAGTTCGTGTAAATTCGTCGTCTCGTCAACTCCCACAGATTTTCTATTTCCTTATCTAGGCTTCCTTTTTTATTTTCCACGTTTCGACCTAGTTGGGTATAAATCTCTTTTGTAGTGTACTCGGCATCTTCAAAAACTTTTGTTTTATCACCTCGTGTTGGCAATTTAAATAAAATTTGAAAATATAGGTTAGAATGGCCGGTGTTCTTACTAAATTATCGAGAACTATCAGGGGTTCAACCTGTATGAATATTGCAAATCCAACATTACTTCAAACTCAGAATTGTGAGTATTTTTCGTTTATACCTATTAATTAGTATTACCATTATTACCTATGAGTTAATATTGACTACATAATATAAAAGTATGCATTTTTTAATTGATAATAATTTAAGTGAAAGACAATTTTGGTATCTATCCATATTTCCGTAGATTGTGGATAGCAACTCACCATACTGTCAAATTTTTTTATTTTATGTAAATATTTTTTAATGCTTAAATAAGTATTCATTTATTGTTATAATATTATAATTATTATATTTTTTAAAATTCATTTAAATTTTTTTTTCATATTAGAAATTATAAAATAATAATATGAAAGTCATTTTAGAACGTTGACTTTCTCGTCTTATTATGACATCATCAGACATTAGCTTCATAAGGATCTAAATTCTCTTAACTTTTAATGTCCAACAAAGTGTGCAAATAGAATTTTTAAATATGTATTTATAAACCAATACATAAATTCAATTCAATAATCAATATCAATAACTTCCTTAGACGCAGGGTCTATTTTTAACTGATTTGGGCCCTATAGGCTCTAACAAATTTTTGGGTTTTTTCGGACTCTCTGGCCATTGGGCTCTAGGCACGTGCCTAATGCGCCTAATGGTAAAATAGGCTCTGTGTTAGACGTGAATATTACATTACATTGCTATTGCTATGCTTTACATATAAAACTTGAAAAAATTGTTTATTGGTATATTTTATAGTGAATATATAAATAAAAATAAAATATATATATTATATATTATATATTATATATTCCAATATATATATTTTATTTTTTCACTTATTTCTCGAGTTTTACATAATCATAAATCGTTTAATTCTTTTGAACATCGCAAAAATTTAAAATTCAGAAAATTCTAAGAACAAATTTTTAAACCGCATACCGCTGTTTATTATTTTCTATAAAAAATTCATTTTTTAGGTAACACCCCCCCCTTAATTTGGCTGTGCATTCAGTTACAAGTAATTTTCGAGTCTCGGCCAGTATAATATACTATTATTTTTTTAATATGAAGTAAATTATAATTCTTGAGTAGATTACACTACATATGATACGAGTATCAAGAGGACTTAATATAAATTTTGGCTAAACTAATTCTTTTGATTTTTTTAAAAGAAAAAAATAATTACTTAAAATTAGAATAGTATTATATTATTGTTATAAATTCACCATATCGTTTTTTTTTATAATTACGAACACGCTTAAGTTCCATTCCAAGTTAAGTATATATTGCGAAATATTATCTTTTCGTTATTGATATTTATTTATTTACTACTATTTATGTCGTAAGTCTTTTTCATTAACGTAAGCAAATTAATACTAAAAAAACAATATTTTATTAATTATGTTTGTAACAGATTATAATATTTATTTTATTTTATTAATAACTTTATCTGTATTTCTCATATTTTTCCATTTTTTTATTTACTGCTTAACATGCGCACGTACTATCTATTTTGTATTATAAGAAAAATTTAATTCTAGACTTGAATTTTTGATCGTCATTCTCTTCCCATTTTTTATTAATTCTCACGTAGGAATCTATCTGGTTTTCAAAACTTGGTCTTGCTCATTCAAAATCAGCTAGATCATGATTGATGATTTCAATCCATTTTAATTTATTTTTTGCTCTCTTCTCGCTTGATGTGGAATTATTATAATATACTTAAAGAATTTCTTACCATTATATTTCCATGTTTTGAATTAATTTTTAGGATTGTATTTTCATAAAAAGTTGATTTTAAAAAGAAATGGAAACTGAATTCAGTAGGTATCTTTTTTCCAGGGACAATATTCCTGGTTATTTTAAACAACGTGAAAGTTTTTAATATTTTAATAATAGGTACGTTAAAATGTACGATAATTATTCTTCTTAGCTTGAAGTTATTCAAGGTTAACAAGTTAAGCACCTGAATATATTTTTTTGGGTCTGCCTTAGACTACCTTTGTCAAATTAATATGCAATAGCTATAATGTGGGAATCAAAGCTCTATTGGCTTTCTATGTTATATTTTCTTATAAATATAATTTCAACTAGCATTGCAATCAAAAGATCTACAAATAATATTTTAACTCTTCTGACAGGAAAAACACGAATATAAAATGCATTCTTCCGCTTTCAAATTGCTCCAATTTTAGTCTTTTAAGATAATGATGACCACTTCAGTTGTCCTAATTGACAGACACTTGAAAGCTTTAATCTTATTTATTAAAACTGTTGCGCTTAAATGAGACATTCCTAAATTTGTAATTAGCGATGGGAATCTTTTAATTCTGGACAATTTTTTACCAACAGTAATTGTTACAATATTTCGTGACAGTTATTTCTCGTCACCGATCAACTCTATTTTTTTCAGTATAATCCAGTTTTGCAAGTTGTTCACATTTGCACAATTTGGAACTTGCTCGTGAAAGTTGCGGTGAAGGGTGGTTGCTAAGTGTAAAATTGAATTAATCTTATTTTAAACTTCCCATTATAAAACTTTCAAACCACATTGCAAAATTTATTCAGTACTATCTACTTGTCTATTACCTAAAAAAGGATTTGTCAATACGTTCTGTTTATGTTCTACTAAATATTTTTTTAATAACCTACTTGAGCTTGAGTTTTAAAATTAAAATGTTTCCAATTTAAGTTATCAAGAATCATATTATAAGCAGTTATCTCATTTTTAAAAGTATTTTTCTATCAGTTTGACCTATATAATTTTAATATTGAGGTACCTATCTTAAAATTTGCTTAATTTTAATAAAAATTTTCAATGAATAAATTAATGTTTATTTGCTTTTATTACTTAATTAATATTTTTTTCTAAAATCAGATGCCGGACTTGCAAGAGTTGTCGCTAAAAATCCAGTGGTGGAAATGGATGGCGATGAGATGACTAGGATAATTTGGGAAAAAATTAAAGAAAGGCTTATTTTTCCATATGTTAAACTAGAATGTTTATATTACGACTTGGGTTTACCTTACAGGTAATTATGCAGCAAAATTTATATGTATTATTATTTACAGTCAACTCTCCAAATTAAATTGTTATAATGCATTAAATTTGTTCGAATTAGAGGGAGTTTGAGCTAGAGAAAGTAAGAAAATAACTGGGAAAAATTATATAGAATAATTAACTCAGTCAGTCATGCATTCTAAACTGACGATAAATAAAAAAATATGTACTCGTAATAACATAATATACCTATAGTTCGGAAAATCATACGACAGTGTAATGGCCCGTCAGCTATACGCGGCGAGTTAGTTAGAGAAATGAATACACTTCAAGATTCCCTTGAACACTTCAACCCTAAACTACATTTATTACAATAAAATTTGATTTCAAGATAGTTTAAATGAAAAAAAACCGATTTAAAGAAAAATTCGATTTAGAAAGTTGACTGTATTTGTGAAATATTTCAAACAAATCAAAAATTTTTGGAGAAAATAAACATTTCAATTTTACTCTTTCTAGAGATCAAACTAACGATCAAGTAACTATAGATGCAGCACATGCAATTTTAAAACACAATGTAGGAATTAAGTGTGCGACTATAACTCCAGATGAGCAAAGAGTCGAAGGTAATTATTCTGGCACAGCTCTTTTCAAGTTATTAAACTGAAATTATTGCAGAATTTAAGCTTAAAAAAATGTGGTTGTCTCCAAATGGAACCATAAGAAATATACTAGGTGGTACAGTTTTTAGAGAACCAATTCTTTGTAATAACATTCCTAAATTAGTTCCTGGATGGACAAATTCAATTATTATTGGGCGGCATGCGCATGGAGATCAATACAAAGCTGTTGATTTTGTTGTCGATAAACCTGGAAAGGTAAAACTAAATTAATTTTTTATTTCGGCTTTTATGTTAATGCATTCAACAGGTCGAATTGGTTTACACTAAAACAGATGGTACTTCCCAAAAGATACCATTGTATGACTATAAAAGTGGCGGTGTAGCAATGGGCATGTACAACACCGACGAAAGTATTGTTTCTTTTGCACATGCATCTTTCCAAGTAGCTTTGCAAAAAGGTTGGCCACTATATCTTTCTACCAAAAATACAATTCTTAAAAAGTATGATGGTAGATTCAAAGATATTTTTGAAGAAATCTACGAAAAGTTAGTTTACTTAAAATATATAAATTATTAGCTTAAAAAAAGTAATATAAAATAAAAACTTTTAAAATCAAACCTAAGCAGAACTTTAAAATTTTTGTAATTAGCTAACTGATATTAAAAGTACTAAATTTTATATTATTTACTTAAAATACTTTCATCTACCCAATCTTTAATTTTTAACTTAAAAATTTAAGGAATTATAAGTCTGACTTTGAAAGCAAGAAAATTTGGTATGAACACAGGCTAATTGATGATATGGTTGCTCAAGCATTAAAATCTTCTGGTGGATTTGTTTGGGCTTGCAAGAATTACGATGGTGACGTACAATCAGATATCATAGCCCAAGGGTATGGTTCGTTAGGTATGATGACGTCTGTTTTAATGTGTCCAGATGGTAAGACTTTGGAGTCTGAAGCTGCACATGGTACTGTGACTAGACATTACCGGTATTTAATATTCGAATATTAAATCTGCAACATATTTTTTAAATATTATCATTTTACAGTATGCATCAAAAGGGTCAACAAACGTCGACGAATCCGGTAGCTTCAATTTTTGCATGGACTCGTGGTCTGGAACATAGAGCAAAATTGGACAACACTCCTGATCTTGCACGTTTTGCTGCAACATTAGAGAAGGCTTGTGTGGACTGTGTAGAGTCAGGAAAGTACACAAAAGATTTGGCAGCTTCCATACAGGGTGGTATAGCAAATGTTAAAGAAGGAATGTTTCTTAATACTCAAGACTTTTTGGAAGCCATAGCTGAACAATTAGAAAAAAATTTAAAACATTAATTTATCAATCGTTCATAAGTTCATTTTTAATTCCAGTCTTCTTTGATATTTAAATTATTATCCCAGAAATTTTAAAATTTACGTATTAACTCTTTTGTAAACACAGCAAATAGGTATCAAATTTTTTCAACTCTTGAAGATTTTTTTTCTATGCATAGAGATCCCATGGATAACGTAGGAGTAATAGTGTACTTGCATATATTTTTTTATGTATCCCTATTTGCAAAAGTGTTATGTCCATATTCACAAACGTTCGTAAAATATTTAACGAGCCGTTTAATTTTGTCAACCAATGAAAATGATTTCGTAGAACAAGCAAATAAATTCCATTAATTTGTTTAAATAAACGGTTCGTTAAAATTTTTACGAACGTTTGTGAATATGGACATTAATGTAAAAAATAAATAATGTAAGTTTTAAAAATTAAATTTTATAAAATAATTGTACCGACAGTTTCCAGAAGTAATGACTTCATATACTTAAAACATTTTATAGATAAATAAAATATTTTTTTTTTAAACATGTTAGTTTTTCTAATGGAGTAAACCACTGTCGACAAAATTGGCTTATTCTTACATGCATCTAATCTGATCAACCGTTGTACGACAATTTTGTTTTTTGTTCCACGTTAAAAAAGTAGATTTTAATTTTTTTAAGTTTAATTACCCTCAAGTTTCAAATCATGGATTAATATTGTACCATAAATCAAAAAGTAATCACAAATATAACCGACATAACCTCAACTTAAAATATTTACTGAAATGTAGTGTAAGTTGCCTATTAGCAGATGTTAAAAAATAATTAAGTTCGAGGTCGTCCGTAAACGACGTTGCAATTATTTTGACGTTTTGACTTCTCCTCTGCCCCTTATTAAGGTAACAATCTTTGGTTCTCCTATTAGGAACATTCCATACTTATAAATCACAGACCATTATACATATTTCTCTAAAAATTGATCTAAACTGGGAATTTTATGTTGACGCCCCCCCGCCCCCCCCTGTCACACTTAGTCACCTAGGTACGGACGTTTTTTATGGACGATCCCTTATACTTATAGGCAACCAAAATATTCAATTACTGTAATTTTTTCTGCGAAAGTTGAGGAACTCATAAATAAATTCAATGACTATATTATTCGAATTTTAAGTTTAAGACTATCATTGGACTGAAACGGATACCATATTAGTGAGAGCATTTAATCAGTTGACTAACTTCTTAGTAGGTTAATGGACATCTCGTTCAATTTTGATATTAGCCGAGTCTATACTGCATCTATTATTCCTGGCAAAAGAACAATGCACTGAGTATCAGTTAACAAAACCAAGTTTCCACTTTGCAATTTATGATTTCGCAGGCCTAATATTTGGGGGGTGGGAGAGAGGCTAAAGAAGTTAGAGATTCGCACCGACGCTATATTGGGGCTTCAACTATTATCTGAATTAAATTTACATTGTTAAGCTTGTATGTAGGTATATAAATTTCCGATCGATCTAATATCTGATATTTAATCGTGACTAACCCATTTGCTAGCTTTTGTACTTCAGTGCCTGCCAAGTGTGTCATTAAAGTACTTCTTATTACTTTGCCAAAGTTAAAGTATAAAGTATACCTACTATTTTAATGCAGCCCGTCGCCGACATCAAAAGAAATCTTAATTAAATTTAATAATTGTGTAAATGCATTGAAAAACGACGTTGGTTAAGAACAAGGTGGAAATCAGATTACCGCAGTTCTTATGTTTCTGAGTTTCTGTACCCTTTTAGTTTAACTTGAACAATATAGATTAGAATATACAATACAGAAAAATTACAAATAAGGCGGACATTATATTAAAAAGATAATCTCATCTCTTGGGTCGTTTAGCTGTCTCTGTATCTCCTAAAACCACGACCAAGTTCATGGAGGAAAGGGAAATTAAATATTTAACAATATCAATATTTTGGAAAACCCAAAAAATGCACTAAACACTTTTCAAAACTAAAATGTTTTTAAGTTATTACATGTAAAATACACTGTAAGTATATTATATTCGCAAACGTTTTCACCATACTATGGCATCATCAGGCCATAGTTGAAAAGTGTTTAGTGCATTTTTTGGGTTTTCTAAAATATTGATATTGTTAATATAGAGTTACACTACTTAAACCACGTATCAATCGATTATAATTAAATATTTTACCACGAAAAATAAAAGAATGTCTTCAATTTGTCTAAATTAGTGCAGTATATCAATTTTTTTAGATTTTATAGTATTAATACCCTCTCCTCTTGTATCTGCTCTTGCTCAACCTACTCATTTGTTAACAAAATTCAACCCGAACGAAAAATCTAAGAAAGCCGCCGATTTAAAAGGGCAGGAATCTATTCTAAACCTTTGTAAACATATAATTAACAAAATTATTGTTATTGAAATTTTTCAATTTTACCGGCAAAAAATGACAAATAGGGATATTTTTGGAAAACTTATTATACCTAATAGCATTAGATTTCATCTAACTTTTACTTAAAAGGTCAAAATATGCTTTCAAAATTGTTAAAATTGTCATTTATGCCATGGTAAGTTTCCATAAGTTTCCATGGTAATTATATTTGAAATAGTATATTACATGACTGGTGGAGAAACCGAAAGATTCGCTCACGCATTTGCCAGTGTGCAGAGGCAAATAAGTGAGCGAAAGGGTTTCTCCACGAGTTATGTATAGCGTTTTGTTCAATCCTGCACTTATAAATCTAAAAAAATTATGAAAATACAATTTATTATAATTCGTGTCATCAATAATTACATTTGAGATTTTGAATTTGCAATGAAAATTTTAATGATTTCAAAAGCATTTTTGCATTTACACCAGCAGTATGGCGTAGACCCTACATTGACCAACTGTGAAGCGAGTAACCGCGGTTCAAATCCTGGTCGCGTCGAATATACTGCTGATCTAAAAATTCCAAAATAGATCTGTGGGCTTCCCTCGATACACACTACATGTAATTAGTTTTTACTGTTTGTAGTGTGTCTAAGCCAACTAGTTTTAGTTTTTTAGTTTTAAAAGCTAGATGAAATCTAATGGTGTTTTCATTCGTAGTTTATATTTCTGCATTATTTTTGAGTCTTTCAATTTTTCTCTAAAATAATTAGGGAAGCAGGAATTTGCATAAATAAGTTTTTCCGTGATAATTTCCTATGTTCGGCTAACTCATTCAGCACCCGGTATAAGAAATAAGTTACGTATATATATCCAAGTTTTTGTTTAATTATAATTTTTTGTGTTACAATGAGCGGGGACACAAGGCAAATGCAGACGAAAAACTTCTTGTATATCCACTTCTTACATATTAGGTACCAAGACACGCAGCCATATATGTTTTAATGCAATACTAAATTGTCGCGACAACTAGATGGCGCTATTTTTCAATGTAAATCCTCATTAACAATTATTAATCTCGCGATCCATTCCGTTAGAATGTGTGGACAGTATAGTGCGCGGAGTGCGTTCGAGTGAGAGGGACATAGACTTTACAATTCTTCCATATGGCTGCGTGTCTTGATAACTCTGTCAGTCAACGATATTACTATAATCCAAGGGAAATTTCTATACAAATACATCTCACTGTCTGATACACTGTATATGTCTAATAATATTTGTTTCTATGGAAATAATCACTGCTAAAACGTCCAAAACAACCAATGTGAAATAACGCCGGCTCTGCATTCAGATTATATATATTTCATTATTAAACATGAATGGAAACTATGAAAATTAAAATTACTGTTAAAAATGCTGCATAGAGTTTCCTAATAGGTATAAGTAACCAGAAAAGTAAAAAAAATTTTAGGTGGATAAACTAACAATGTATTTGACAGGGGGGGGGGGGACAGGGAAAAACTGCACATTAGTCGTTGTAGCATAAGAGCGACAAAATGTATTAAAAAAGATCGAGTACTTATCTGTCTTATAGTGTAATATAATATTATTGCATCAACTTCATTTCCAAATTTTTAATTTATTTTACTAATACGAGTATGTATGTACATAGGTACTAATTACATTAAAATATTACATTATTAGTATCTTTTAATTATCTTGTCCAAAACATAATAGATACTATAATGTACTAGGATTGGCAGATGTTCTGTAATTTATTTGCCAAAAGTTTTGTTTATTTAGTCCACATGTCCTCTGTTATCTCGTATTAAGGTGATAACTATACATAAGATAAAATCTGCTGCACATATTTCAACACCTGTTATTCCAAAACCAATAATTTCATTAATTTTTACATTTAATAAGAATTAAAAATTAGGGAACAGTCTGCTTATCAACTTATTTTTAAAAATAGGTACTCATAATGTTTGTTAATTAAACTTATTTTGCAAACAAATAAAGCTCGATAAAATTCAAAAGAACGTAAAATAGTTAAATTTGCAGAAATTTAAAAAAATATTAATGAATTGTGTCATTTTACCAAGTAAGGTTGTATAAAATGACACATTAAAATTTGCACAACGATTAATAATTAATAAGCTCAAGTAAAGAGAAGAGATGCTTATAAGGGCCTTAGACGTAGAATTTCAGGCTTATGTATCGGATTTTTTTAGCAAGACTTTTATAATAAATATATTGTAACTTATCTGTGCTAACCTGATATTCATTAAATTAACGTTAAATAACTATTCAATAATTTAAACACTAAATAAATATAAGTATATATATAAATATAAATAATTTAAATAAATAAATATAATACTGATTTTGTTAATATAAATGCATTATTTTTTGCTTATTAAAAGGTTTATTACAATAAATTTATCTTTAAAATAAATAGGAGAGCAAATAATTGAAAATCAGGAATAACACTACGAAGTCTTCTTTTTTTAAGCCTTTTAGCCTAGAACAATTTTGTTTTTTGTCAAAGTGTATTTGATGCATTAGAAAACAATCTACGATGGGAGTAAGGCAACAGAATTATTTAATAATGTGAAACCATACCTATACAATAAACCTTTTCTGATGATCATCTAACTCTGAAGAAAGCTAAAGTACATAAGTACATAAACATAGGCGCAACTATTACCTCCAATAAGCTAAAATAGACAAAAACTTTGATCACTCGGTTTTTGTTTATTTGAATTTACTTTTATTTAAACTTTTACTGTAGTCAACTAATTATGAGGAAGGTGACAAGTTCTCCCAGACTCTCTACCCATGTAATACACAATGCTGGCGCAATATTGGCTGAAGCTTGGTGCATTATTGCGCCAATATTGATAACCAATATTGCCTGCCGATCTTCACTCAACATTGATGCAATATTGCTTTCTATAATATTGCGTCTAAATAGATTATTACGATATTTGCTGAAGCATGGTACAATATTGCCTTTTGATTTTCATCCAATATTGCCTTGTAATATTAATATCTAATATATTGCCTGACGATCTTCATCCAATATTGGTTCAATATTGTTTTCTAATATTATAGCAACATCGACTATAGTTGCGCCTATGATCACGAACAATGACAAAATTTTAATTAGACGCATGTACCATGTAGTAACATTGTTATCAATATTTTGACTTTGATGGTCAGCTTTCAGATAAGTTAGACAATATTGTCAAGAGTCATTTTGTGCACTTGCAGTTTGCAAAATAAATATTTTACTGTTTCATTGCCTAAATGAGCTACACAATCTGTACTCGGTTTATATTTCCCAAATTAAACACTTAAAAAGACCCATAAGAGGATTTCCCTAAAACCTCATGCCACTTAGGGTGGTAACGTGGCAACTTTGGAGAGGCTGCATTTTTTCCTAAAAAAGAAAAAACTAAAGAAAAATAAAAAATCAAAAGGAAAGAAAATAAAATGAAACTGCTTATTTGTGCGGTAAAGGAAACAATCAATGCAAGCCTAGGGCGGAAAAAAAGTAAATCCATCTCTGAAAAGACGGATTATATAAAAATAGATTAAATAATAATTGTTTCAAAAATCTAGATAACGGTTGATTATTTAAGTTCCATTTGTTGATATTATTTCAGTCGTAACATGATTACACGACAACAAAGGTCAACGCGAGGTGTTGATAATATTTACCCATTTTGATATTGCTCCATTGCTTTTCATAAATTATCACTTTGTTAATATAATTACTTCGATACGAAATGAGTGAAATAGTTTGTGTTAAAGATCTTCAAGATTTTGCCTATAAAGCATTGCCTAAAAATGCGTTAGATTATTATAGGAGTGGCTGCACCTCCGAAACGACATTGCAAAATAATAGAAATGCATTTGCAAAGTATGTATTCATTTTTACAGTTTTTTTTTTTCTAATAAGTTATTTAATTTTTCATAGACTAAGAATAAGACCACGATTTTTAAAAGATGTATCTAAAATAGACTTATCTACAACCGTCTTGGGAACGCGTGTTTCCATGCCCATTGGAATATCTCCTACAGCTATGCAAAGAATGGCTCATCCAGAAGGAGAGTGTGCTAATGCAAAAGGTAGTGACTTTGCATATAAAAATAAATCATTTATATTTCAATAATTCGAAGACATTCAAGAATGAATTTATAATTTTCAAAAAAATGATTTCAATTTATAGCCGCAGAAGCAATGGGTACCATATTTATTTTAAGTACAATTTCAACTAGCAGCATAGAAGAAGTTGCTGAAGCTGCACCAAATGCAATAAAGTGGTTTCAATTATATGTATACAAAGACAGGTAAATTTAGTTAACTTATTGTGTTTTACTTATAGTGATTGTTATAAAATATCATTTAGAGAAGTCACTAAAGATTTGGTGCAGAGAGCTGAGCGAGCAGGTTTTAAAGCTTTGGTATTAACCGTCGATGCACCGATATTTGGAATCAGATATGCAGATCTTCGCAATAATTTTCAACTACCTCCACATTTAAAGTAAGTATTTTTATAAGTTTAGTAACTAGCAATAGTTTTCATTGTTCATCCATTTTTATTAGATTAGGAAATTTTACTGGAAGCCAATCGACTCCTGTACAGGATGAGGGGCAACGTTCGGCAATTAACGCATATATTAAAAAATTGGGTGATGCATCTCTCGAATGGAGTGTTATTAAATGGCTGCAAAGCATTACTACCTTGCCTATTATTTTAAAAGGAATTTTAACAGCAGAAGATGCTATCGCAGGGGTTGAAATGGGAATCTCTGGAATATTAGTTTCAAATCATGGAGCACGACAAGTTGATAGTGCACCAGCTTCTGTAATAGCATATTTTATCATTTGTATTTTAAAAATTGCAACTATATTTTTTGTGTTTTTAGATTGAAGCATTGCCTGAGATAGTAAGGGCTGTAGGAGATAAAGTTGAAATTTATATTGATGGTGGTTTTCGAGAAGGGACTGATATATTTAAAGCTTTATGCTTGGGAGCTAAAATGGTAAATTGATTAAAAACCACTATCGTGTCAAGTATAGGTATATTGTTGAACGTAATAATAATTTTTAGGTATTTTTGGGTCGTCCTGCACTTTGGGGCTTAACGTACGGAGGTGAATCTGGTGTTAAATTAGTACTCAACATATTAAAAGCAGAGTTGGATAATACGTTAGCTTTAACAGGTATATTTACAGCATTTTTCATTATTGAACAGCTTAAACGAGATATTATATTTTTTATTTTTAGGATGCACCTCAGTCAATAATATTCCTAATAATGCGGTTGTACATAAGAATTTTTATTCAAATTTATAATAAATAAATTGATATATCTATCAATATTGAATAAAATAAATAAAAAAAATGTTTGAAAATTTGTAACACTTTCATTTGGTATTTGCTTTTGGAGATATTTCTTGCTGGAGGTTTTTAAGTCAGTGCCAGACAGACATATTGCACGAAATTTGATTAGAACAACTTCAATTTTAAGGTATAATTTTACTTTAAATTGATGGGGAAACAAATAAAATTGTAAACATATTAGTAAAAGTTGTAAAATAACTGAAAAAATTTAAATTAAAATAAAAAATTAAAATTTGAAATTTATTTTTAAAAATTTATTTACAAAACAATAAAAAACTCAAAAATTCAAAAATTGCAAACGAAATTCCATTAGAGCTATATTATTTTTGTTTCATTTATTAAAATAAACAATAATATTGGTACTTAGTGTACAAATAAAAAATTAAAAATTTTGAAAACAACCTTTTATTTAAAATTTAAAAAAATACACTAAAAAGGTATAAAATAAAATAATTTTTTAAATAAAAATAAACATATTAAGCTCCTTGAAAACATCGATATAAAAGCGTGGGGCTATGACTTTTATACACAAACTGAAAAGTAACATTGAAATGCAAAGCTGTAACTTACATACATTGTTGTAAAATTATTCTTGAACGTCTAATAGCCCCACGCTTTTATATCGATGTTTTCAACGAGCTTAATGTTTGCTTTTACTTAAAAAATTATTTTATTTTATATATTTTTAGTGCATTTTTTAAATTTTAAATAAACGGTTGTTTTAAAAATTTTAAATTTTTTATTTAATTTTTTAATTTTTTACTCTTTCAAATTTATTTTAAGTTGTAATTTATTGATTACTAGTATGCTTAGGTAACTATTGTTGGATTTCCGTGGAGCAGATCAGCAGAGAAGGGGGGGGGGGGGGATTATGAACGACCTCAACTTAATTAAGTAGTAACCAATCAGAACACAGTAATTCAAAATATTAACAAATCATAAATTTGATTGGTTACATGATTCAACGTAAAAAAGGATTTCAGTTTAATGGAATTGTAACAAAAAAATTAATCTGTCGACGTTTCCAAAATTCTATATCTTCATTTTCAAGACTGAAAAAAATAAAAGTAGGGGAGAGGCTTGTAAGTTGACCATGCATGTAAGATGACCACTCTGTATTTTAGAAAAAACTGTCAATGGTAATACCACCATTTCAACTATTATCGTGCTCTTTGACATAGCCTTCAATTTTTATGTGGTTTAGAAGAGAATAGACGCGTCGCACTAGCCCCGACAAACATCGTGTGAAAAAAAAATAATTTTTTTTAAAATATTGATTTTTTCGTTTGCTCATAAAGTGAACAATTTTCGTTGATATCCCATAATAAATTATGTGCTAAACTTGTATTCCATTGAATTTTAATAATCCAAAGTAAATTCCAAATATATCGTGTTTTGGCGTGTTTGTCTTTGTGTTTGTTTCAAAATCGTCGAGAATGTAAGATGACCACCAGGCGAAAAGTTGCAAAAGCTAAGAAGGAATTAGCTGCTAAGCGCAAGAAGCTTGTTGCTAAAGATAAGGAAGCCGTTGCTATGCACAAGAAGGCTGAGAAGCGTCAAAAAGCATCAATTGTAATTATTACAATTAATTCATTTTTGATTTTTTTTTATTCTTTTCTCTTCACATTTTCACTTAAAACTCAATAAAAGACTATTAATTTTGTACATCAGTTGATTTCAGTTAAGTTTTTTTGACTTTTCAGCAACTTTTTAAGGGGTGGTCAACTTACATGCCAAAAATAAAAAGAACAAATTTTAGTCTCTTCGGAAGAATGGTCATAACTTTTTTGTTTTTCGAGTAATCTAATAAGTATCTTCAGCAAAATTATAGCTAATGACTATCTCTTTCCAATGATATCAATATATATCCAAAAATATTAATTTGAAGATGAGTTATGAGCAAAACTGCCAAGGGTGGTCGAATTACAAGCCTCTCCCCTACAAATTATCCCCAAATCGAGCCACGAATACTTGTGTTGCTTGAATTTCAATGCGCATAGACGCATGCGCTTTATCATTTTCAGTTTTTTTCCGATTTTTTTTCGCTTATTTTTCAGAATTTTTGAAAAACGAAATTAGAATATAAAAATTCGCTGCAAGTGAAAGCAGTGTACCAAATTTCAGCTTTAACGGCCACACCAAGTTAAATAAAAGGGTTGGTATTAGAGTTGATTAAGAAAGTAGTGTTCTTATATTTATATTCATAAATCCGTGTCTCCTATTTACCTACACATTATCCGTTTTTAAAATTCAAAATTTTTTCAGACTATTAAGTATTAGATAAAAACGTTTTATTAATTCCATTATTAATTAAAACTCGTTTTAATTAATTTAAAAGCATTAATGCGTTTTATTTATGTTCTAAAAATATTAAGTCAATCCATCGAGCAGTTTTTAAAATGACTTTTTCATTGTGAAACACAGCAATATCCCAGCCTAATAGTCGATAACTCGCGTTACATTGCTGTTGAAATACATTTTGTATTTAAAATTTACGCATAATAAAGCGACTAGCATAGGTGCAACTTGGAAATAGCTGGATTGTGGAAATTAACCCCCCCCCCCCCAATTAATTGCTAACATTAAAAATTTTAGTAAAAATAAATTTAAATTTAAATAATATAAAAATAATTGTACCTACAGGACTTTTAACATTTGATATAGAGAAATATAATATTGTAAGTCTAAAAATTTATCTAATATGATCTTCAATATGATCTTACTGAACACAGTATCGAATTCAAATCTTTTCTTCGGGGGGGGGGGGGCTAATAAAAATTTTGGGGAAGCACTTATAATTTTTTTTTAATTAAAATACAAAGAACCAAATAATATACATATATTTATGTTAAATTTTGGTTTTATTTCAAAATTTAAAGTTTCATTTTATATTTAAAATTTTTTACATGCTTCTACAAATTTCCCCGGGGGATTATTTTGTAGTTTCTGGAGGGAATAGCAGCCCCCCCCCGCCTAGATTCAACACTAACTGAACAACATAACATATATAACATATCGCAACTGTCGGTGCGTCGTTTTTTGGTAGTAAATAGTAATAAATAATAATAGTAATAAACATTATTACTTATAAAAGTTTTGCTAAAACGTAGCCAAAAATTTATAATTTCCTTAAGAATTGATGGAGATTTGCTAGAGATAAATTTAAAAAGGTAAACATTAAATTAATTTAGTTCTGTGTATTTTTTTTATTATTCTCTATGGTAAAATTTGGCCATGTTGGCTACTATTTTATCATCTTCTGGGAAGATAAGTAAACTATGGAAAATTATATTATATTTTTTATTTAAACATTAATTATTATAACCTAAGAATATCTATTTTTTTTAGAAAATATCCATCTTTTTGAAAAAATAAAGCTGAAGAAAAGGTAATAAAATCGCTTCGTTTCTTTTTAGCTTCATTTTTGTAAAAAAAAAAGTTGTTTGGCCGTCCCACCCGTCGCGACGGGTTCAAACACAGGAAGCCCCCCGGGAAAGTCCCGATATAGCCTGTGCCTGTTATTTTGAAAAACCTATAAATTGTATTTCCATAGTGACGTTCAGCGTAGGGAGTGATACCAATCTTATATCAAAGGTTGGTATCAATTCAATTAAACGCTTAAATCTTAAATGCAGTTTAGAGCTACTCTCTCTTATCTATGGCTACACTTATTTAAAAGCGGAATGATTGCTATGATTCGCTCCTTACCTTGATTTCAACTAATGGTTGCATTATAAACTACAGTAATTAATAATTTCGTAATTATAATAGTTATTATTATAATTCCATCTATGTTATAACTTATAATACTATTGTTATTTGTCTATTTTATCAATTATCAATTTGAAAAATCACGTAGGTGTTGGTAGGCATGGAAAATAACCACGTGAAATATAAACAATTTTGTCGACTTGAGGTTGGTACTTCCGCAATTACTCTTAAAATTTTGACAAATTTTTATTGAAAGTGTGTAACTTCAAAGATGGCGAAATATTTGTGGTGGTGAATTGTAAAATGTGTCTCAAAAACTTAACTTACTTTATATTTGTGATGATATAGTGAAGTGACGAGCTTAGGAGACATTATGTCGTCGTTGCAATTTGTAGTACATCCAATACCTGGCACCGATGAGCAATTTAACGATAGGTAACATCATTCATTTGTGCAATCATTAAATTTCCTCCATTATTGCGTTTTGCTTTCAGTAAAATGGAGAGTGGTTTATTTATTGAATTGAAATTTTTACTTTTGTGAATGGATTAAATTTAAAGTAAACGTTTTCAAACGTTTGAGGTCATTAACTTCCACCAACAAATTTGTCACACAAAATTCAATTTTATTTATTGTTATTAGATACTATGTTATGCAGTTACTTAATCACCGAATCATTTTTAATTTATTTAATTTTGCCTATTTCTTTTCTTCTAACCTAATTACTCAATCTAATATTGTTATTGTAATTATTTATACTTTTTTTGGTTTTTCTACATGCTAGGGCGAACAATAGGTCATGGGTATGATTGTAACTGACTTGAATTCGAAAAATGTAAACAATTTTCAGTTTAGAATGAGTTCTCGACTTTTTGAAGGTGATTTTGTATATGTAAACTTCTAACGATCAAACTTTTGTACTTTGAACAGTTGAAATTAATCATAACCTCAATAATTGTTTATTATAATATTTAGTTGGAGGAGCGATATGTTTTTGTCAAATAAAATAATTCTTAGAATCAACTAGTTTCGGTAGTGTACTTATCTTACGTAAATTACAAGACTTAAGTGTCAAGTAGAAATTAATTTCTTGACAGCAATTGTCATAATCACAGAATTTATACAGAATTTTTTTACACAGTAGATGTGAAATTTAATGTTGAATGCAAGTAGTAATCTAATTTTAAGTGAGTATGTGTTATGATATTAATCATGACGAGTATTATTGCATCTTGGTTATTTCTTTTCATTTTCTGTATTTCATATCGACACTCCCAACGAAGAAGGACGTAACTCATTTTTATCTATTTTGCAGGAGAGCGATTTAAAAGTTTTGAAATGTACATACATGCATAGGAGATACAACTTTTCTTCGCTGATTATTTCTGGAATTATTGGTCGTAAGGTAACGTTTTTTTACCAAATCAAAGGTTTTTTTCTCAGAATTACAGCAGTAGTCATAACTCAAATTACTAGTAACTCGAGTTACGTCCTTCTTCGTTGGGAGTGTCGATATGCTTCCAGTGCTATTATCTTATTGTCTTTATTAAGTTTATGTATAATCTCTATTTTTGAATTATCTCATTTATATTCTTTTTCTCTTAGGTGAATTCCTACGTAGTCATAGAGTTTTCTCTACCATGTTCTTTTATTGTTGTTTCAACAACATACACTCCTGTACCACCTTCGTAATATAATTTGTTTTTGTATTAGTTGACGTTTATTTTCTACCATTTTTATTATGGCTATTTTATTCATCAATATTTTCTGAGTGCATCTTGAAGTACACTACTGAAATTAGTTAATTCTAAGAATTTATTTATTTGGCAGGAATATACCTATCTCCTAAATACTATAATTAATAATGTAATTTAGTCCTGTGCTGTTGTTAAGAATTTAACAAGATATGTTAATGATATCTTACAGAACATAAATATTTTAATGGTATTGACCTTAGACCATTGTAAATCTGAGAAAAAACCGCAAAGGAAAGACAACTTGGCATGGGCATTTCCACTTACCGAAGACCCCGGTATAAATTTTGAAGTAGTACTTTTATGTTTCGAATAAATCTCATAGTGAAACTTTTGTCTCTTCTTTACAGTGTAATATAATATGTTGTGTAAATCCTGGGGATTTATTGTGCCCTTTTAAGCTTTTATTTAACGTGCACTTCTAAGCTTTTATTTAATGTGCACAGATGAAGGTTAAGAAGACATTCTAGTATAATATAATTTACATCATAATAAAGCAGTTACTGATGTACATAGTTTCTTTAATTTGAAAACATGAATTGTCAAACAAATTAAATGCAAACTATTCAAATAAATAAAGTCTTATTTCTTTTCTTGCTTTGGACAAATTTTGGGTTGGAATGGAACTCTTAAATCTACTTGGGAGAGAATTTTAACAATAAATTAGAATACCGAAACAATAAAACTAATAAATTGTACTTAAAGAAGTTACATTTTCTTTTCTCCTTTTTACTCGGATCTCGTTAAGACAATGTGGTTGTAAACAGTAATACTTCCCAAATTTTAAATAAAATTTTGACAATTGATCTTTGGACCACAAATTTATAATGATTTCTTTATCCCAAATGATTTGTAAATTAGGAAATTGAAAATGGTTTGTAAAGTTGAGTTTAATAAATATTGACAAAGAATTTTTAAAATCTTTTTTTACGGCGTTCGTTCCTTACGAAATATAGCCACCTTCTTTATGAGGTCTTCTCAATTTATTTGTAAAGTGAATGAATTACTCCTGATTTTTTCTTTATGCCGCTTCTTAGAGATTCTTGTGTGACTTTGCTCTTTCTACCACTCTTCTCCATAAATTTTGTTCCCGAATTTTTCGCTCAAATGACCTATGTTTTTGCTTTCTAAATCTTGTTACACGTCATCTATCTATCTATCTAGACTGTGGTCTTCCTGTAGTTCTTCTATTGCTTGGTTTCCATTCCATTAGACTTCTTATCAGTGAATTCGCATATTTCTCATTACATGATCTAACCATCTCAGGGAGACAGGGTTTCCACTCGTCTGGAAAAGTCAGGGAATTTACGATTTCATTTTTAGTGCCATGTCAGGGAAATTAAATTTTCAGTCAGGGAAAACAATTTAATTTAAAAAATTCTTTTTAATTTTGAAATAAATTTGTTTTTAAACTTGAAAATTAGAAAAGTCGGGGAATTTGATTTGGAAAGTTCAATGGGAACCCTGGGAGAGGACATCAGGGAAATAAATCACATGAAACATCTTTTTGTTCAAAATCCATTAGTGAAATTTGTTTCACATACATTATTTTACATTTTTACATTATTATTTTACTCAGTTACTCTCAGTTTGAATTGCATGCAATAATTATGTCTACAGAATAATGAATTATTCTTAATTTTTAATTTTAATTCATTTATGTGGGGTAAGCGATGGGTAATTTTAAGTTGAAGAAAATCAACACCTTCAACGTAACCTATCGTAACCCACAAAATCCTAATTTTTTACTTTTTTGTAGAAATTGATTACTATACCTAATCTTAATGTTACAAAAGCTAAAGTTAGAAAAATTATACCGATTCTTTTTTAAATTTCAACAATATACATTGACATTCCACTTAAAAGCACACACATTACAAACTTTAAAATGCTCTTCTGTAAAATTAAGATTTTGAAGATACGATAGTTTTACGTAGGAGGTATCGAAATGTTATTTAATTTAAATTCTTCATTGGATGTAATAAGTGGGATTTTTAGTTTTCATCATAAAATAAAACTATGTAACACATGACCCAACATTTTTTTAATCTTCTATATTAATTTAATCTGTGTCATGACAGTCGACGCGGACTTTTTGGGAATAAGTTCTACCATTCATAACATTTGTTTAAAGTTTAGTTTATTGTAAATTATTTTTAACATAATGGTACTTCAAAATAGTCAAAAAACTTATTTTCTTTTTATTTCAAATAAATTATTTTTTAAAAGTTTCTTGAACCGATTTTAACTAAAATCTGATCAGCTCGAAAGACGCCATCTAAACAAACAAATGTTGACTGTGTCAGTCAATAATTTGTTTTATTATCAGGTAGTCCGCAAATACATGCAACGAAATACAGACTGGGGTTTTTTTAAATTGGAAGTTATAAAGTGTTTTGTAAACAAATTTTATTAAATGGAACATGTTTGTTTCATAACAAATTACGTATTAAAATAATTTAAAATGCAATTTGTTTCCCTAGTTTGCTATCCACATAGTTTCTGTGTTTTGATGAATTTTACAATATCTTCATTTTCGATTTTACTCGTGAATTTGTGTCCCTTCTCGCTTTGGTAACTTCATTACTGATCTTTGGACCCAGTATTGTTCTTAAAATGCTCCTCTCAGATATTCTAAGTTTTTTTTTCTTCATTTGTCATGCTTAGTACTTCTGTTGCATATGTCACTACCGGTCTTATCAAACATTTATATATTCTTAATTTTGTTTTTCTGCTTATTTTTTCGATTGCTTTATTCGTCATCTTTAAAAATATTTTTTTGTTCTGAAATTCATTTTTATATCCGTTTTTCTCGTCTGTTCAATTTTTCTTTGACATTCTTCATCAAACCATTTTTTATTTATTCTTTGGTGCATATCTTTATTGCATTTTTATGTTTGCCCACGTCTCGTTAATATTTTCGTGCTCTACTATATGTTTTATTTCTTTGTCTATGTCTTTATTATATCTTTCTTAAACTCTTATATCGTTAAATCTATTATATTGCCCATTTTTTATTATTTACTTCTGTTCTGTTTACAAAATTTATTTTCAGCTTCATCACAATTACTAACAGGCCCGTTTTATAATGAAAATTCACTAATATTACAAGTCACTTTAAAAACTCTCCAAATGATGAATGTGATGAGCTAGCTACTTGGTTTTTGGTACTTATTAATGAAATAACTTTTCTAAAAGTATAATCAAAAATTGTTTTCCAATGTTATTTATTAATAATAATAATCAACTTGTACTTTCCAACTAATAGTATTAGTAACTACTATTATACATAGGACTATTCTACATGCATACTTGAGAACCTGTTGCTACATCCGGTTGATTTGTTGATGGACGTTGTTTCCGACATTTTACACGATACTTTTCCCATAAACTTTTCCGTTGAGCAAACGACAGGGTGTTGAAACTTAGTGGGAGAAAGTGAAATAGTATAATTTATTAGACGACCACACGGATAGATGGCGTTATTCTGAAATCTACTTTAAAACTACTTTAGAATAATTTTTATTTTAGAAATAAACAAACCTCATTCTACTGTGCTTAGAAAAATTAAAATTATTTCTTAGAAAAATTGTTTGTAATTACAGTTTGTTTCTCCGCATCCATTTCAGTTTTTCTTGCCTCTACTCTTAATTATAAAAAAAGTTTATGAGATAGGACCTAGTTTTCACATGCCCATCTTAAACGAACGTTCGAACATTATTCTATAATCCGAAAATTTTCTTCTTGTGTTCGGATTACTGGATGGTTGGATTAGCGTGTATTCGGATTACCGAGACTGTACTGTACTTAATATTTTTATTACCATTAACAAACAATACATACATACATGCATATAATATAAATATTATTATCATCTGTATTTTAATAGATTAGTTTAGTATAAGTTTGATAATCAATTTAAATTTCTATTATATTTCAAACGTTTTCAATTGTTGATTTAATAATATGATTGGGATTTTTGTAATTTTAATCAAAAATTATCTTAAAAAATCCTTTCTGTAAATTATTGTGAAAATTTGGTTTCAAAAGACTTCAAATTATTCTGACAGAACCGTCGAGCTGTATGACTGCTTTTGCGTGGGACATCTGAAAAATTCTTACTAGTCTCTCTAATTATTTACTTTAAAATACGATAATTTTTATATAGGTTGATATAGGCTACATAATGTATAACATCAATTCAATCAATTTTTATATAATGTTTTCCTGTTATATTTTTAATTAAGATTTGTTGTTTCAAATAAGTTGATTATTTTTCCAGAATCAGATGAAATAATAGTGTATATTACATGGGCATAAACTGCTTATTAATTTATGTATTTCACTCAGTTGCTCTCCTTCCCGTGATATACAATCATCTTGTGATTAATATGCTATCTTACGCCCTACCAAAATAATCTACTACTAATTACGTTTTATATTTAAATTGAATAAGATGCTGTCTTGGATTTTTATAAGCTATAATAATATTTAATTTATAACAATTTAATTGCTTTAATACCGTGATTTATAATTTTAATTTATATTCAGGTTAAAAGAAGTGGCAGAACGTATTAATCGATTTGGACAAACTTCGCATGCAGCATTTACAAATTTACGTTGTGGTGTGAAGCGCATTGTGCTTGGTCCAACTCACATAGCTTTACTATTAGATGATGGTCGAGTGTGTCGAGTAGCTTTCAGTGTTATATCTGACAGACTAGACTTAAGTAAAAATGATCCTGTTAAGAGGTGAGGTTTTATTTTAATATTACTTTAAATTTTTCTTCAAAATTTTTTACCTTCCATTTGAATATCAAATAAGTGGAAATCATTCAGTTTAAAATTTAATTTCTTAAAAAATTGCGTTGCTCTAAATATTGTATACTGTATGCAACCAAGAGTTTGGTTGTTACATAGTTCTGGCAGTGGTGGAGGCGGTGGGTCTGGCGGTAGTGGAGGTTCAGGCGGTTCTGGCAACAACAAGCCTCCAGGTAGCGGCAGACAGATCACTCGTACAAGGGCCCGTATTATGAGATCATCTAACACAGCAATACGTGGAAGCGGTCATGGTGGTGAGTATTATAATTTTGATTGTTTTTTCAATTGATCAGTTAAATTTTTAGGCACTCGTGGAGCGCCCGTTATTATTGGAACCAATTCTGGAAGTAGTAGCGGACGTCCAATGGTCACTGTACCTGCACCTTATGTTCCAGAAGAATTAGTATCTCAAGCACAAGTTGTCTTACAAGGCAAAAGTCGAAATCTTATTATAAGAGAATTGCAGGTAAACTTAATTTGAACATCATTTATATGTGATCGCTTATATAATTTTCTATTATAGCGCACAAATCTTGATGTAAATTTAGCAGTAAACAATCTATTATCTCGTGATGATGAAGAAGGTGAAGAAGGAGATGATGCTGCAGATTCTTATGTACCAGAAGATCTAATCTCACTTTTAGATGGAGGTTTTCATTCAGATCACTCTGTGATTATCGATGCAGATGCTATGTTTTCTGAAGATATGTTTGGTTATTCAGGAATAAGAAAGTAAGCTTTTTAGTGTTGCTTGTTGCCAAGTTTGATTTTTTTTCAAGTTCTTTTTACCGAGGGTTTGATTGTTTGTAGTGGGTAGAATTAATAATTAGTTTTCACTTATAGATCTTAGTTTTTTTTTTATTGCTTGAGTGTTTTAACTAACAAGTTTTGGCAATGTTTGACTTTGCTCAAACAAAGCTTTTTAAATAGCCGTGGCGGTAGTAGCAGAGGTCGAATTTCCGAACGTGATGCTCCACCTGCAAACGCTCCACCTATCGATAGAGACCGTGACAATTTTTCAAGATGGCGAGATCGACAATACTTTGGTCCACGACGTTGGCTAGAAAGTGCATTAAGGGATAACACATACGAGAAAGATTCTGGTATGTTTTTATTTTATATTGAAAGAATTGTGCCGTTTTAAAATTTAGAATATCGATATTTATTTTTATGAAAATTAATAGACAATAAAAAGAAAGATGCAGCAAGTCCTTTGTGGATATCAGATGAAATTGAGTATTGGCCTGATTCAGCCAGTCGTTTTACACAAATTTCCGCTTTGTATAGTGAATTAGTTGCCGTATCAAGTACCGGACAAATATTTCAGTGGCGTTGGAATGATTTAGAACCTTACAAACATCCTGATGTAAGTTTCTGCAATTATATTTTAACAACTTTTATTATACATTTTTTGTACCTATAGAATCCTAATATCCATCATCCAAAACTTATTTCATTGGGTTTATTGGGAGAAAAAATTCAACATTTATCGGCATGTGTAACACGATGCACAGTGTCAACAGAATCTGGAAAAGTGGCAACATGGCTTGATGAATTGTTAACACCTGCTTCGACTAAGTTGGAACATGCAGCACAAGCTTATACGGAATTTCAAACAGATCGTATATCCACTTTACATACTTGCCCTTTATACACGGTTGCCCGATTAGAGAGTGGAGCACTTTATTGGTGGTAAGTGTGTCATTTTGTTGCAATAAATAGATGGTTGATTTTAATTTTTTAAGGGGAGTCTTACCGTTTGCTCAACGGAAACGTTTATGGGAAAAGTATCGTGCAAAATGTCGGAAACAACGTCCATCCACAAATCAACCAGATGTAGCAACAGGTTCTCAAGTATGCATGAAGAATAGTCCTATGTATCATCCTGGAGCGATAGCATACACCATCGCAGGTGGAATTCCAAAAGTAGGACAACTACAAAATTCTGCTTGGACTCTTAGTGACACTTGTACATTTAAAATTATTAATGTTCAATCAACCAATTCCGTAAATACGGAAAGAGTTCGTGATGCAGTTATACCGGGAACCAGTGGATTAAGTAAGTTTTTTGATGTCTGAATAAGAAATTCTTAGTTGATTATCAGAGATATTAGGAATGATTTCATGAATGAAAAATATGAAGTATATTTTGTTGTTTATATGCATTAAAATTAGCAAAGGCGAATTACATTTTTGTAATTTGAATCCAGGAAAATCATAAAATAATCTTACATTTGAGAGTAATCTGAAATTATTGTCAACAGAAAACATTTTTTTTTAAAAGAGCACCACAGTTTTCACATAAAGTGACTCAACATTGCTACTTCCACTTCCCAAAAATTGCATCTTGTAAGTGCATCTATAAGGATACAAAGTTCTTTATAGATAAGAATACAAAGTTTGCATCTGTGGCTTTAATTGGGTTCTATTAAGAGTAAAGATATTGTATCATATTCAACAGTTACATGTATGGTTTCTTCTCTTTTCATATTTGATGCTTCAAGAAGAAGTTTCGAAATACACTATTTCAAAACTTGACACAACGTAGGAGTAGTATTTTGCTTATGGATGAAGACTTAATGTAAATTCCATATAAACATAGCTCACAAGTGACAACAGAACACTGCAAATGTATGTCCATATTCTTTACAATCTCTTAGGGCCAGTTATATAATAAAATGTCAACCTCGGATCAGAGTTAACCCAGGGTTAACTTGGAGTACTCTGATTGGATCAACAGTTAGTAGATCTTGGGTTGACTCTTACCTGAGCTTTATACAACTGACCTTTAAGAACAGACAGTTATTTCCGAACATCATGTGTAAACAAAAAAGTTACAGCTTATGAAATAGTGGTTACTATTATAGTTGTTACTATCCATATAACATCACTGTAGAATTAACTAATCTCTATGAATGCTACTTACTTTAGTCATTCTTATCAAATTTGATTTCTAGTGTTACTCTTGTACAAATGTTTCTATAGCATGTCTTTGCATATGTAAAGAAATTGTGGGTTTTTGAAAAATGAAATTAATGGGGACGATTTTAAGTAATTCTCTTAGGGATCTGAGAGATACTCAATCGAGTATTGCATTCTGTCATTGGTTACGTTCTCAATCCTACCTATTCTACCGTCGATAGTCCTACAGCTGAGAGGTACTATCTAGGGGCTCGTAGGGTTAGAATCAAAACAAAAGATTTTAAAATACCAAGTAGAATATAGAATATTATAAGAAATCACTAAATTTTGACATGTTATTTTTGGTTTCTTTTTTTCTGAAGAAAATTTGACTAACCTTAAAATTTATTAAAAAAATATTATCCTTGCTAAACAAAATTATTTGTAGGTAACAATACTAGTAAAAATTCCAACAAAGAAACAGCTGATCGATTGGACATGCCTCCTCCTCCATCCCCTGCTTCTAGTACTTGCAGTGACACGGGCAGCATTTCAAATAGTCACAGTAATAGTTTTAATTTTATTATAGGAAGTGAAGATTGTTAATTTTGATTTTCTTCAGAACGACAAAAGAGGATGACTGTTTCTGGTACCGACATAACTAATGAGCAACGGAAAGACGAGGAAGAATGGCTGTTGAGGGATGTCATTTTTGTTGAAGATGTACGCAGTGTTCCTGTTGGTAAAGTTTTAAAAGTAGATGGTGCCTATGCAGCTGTTCGGTTTCCAACATCCCATTGTAAAGACAAAGATAGCAAAGAAGCTGACGATATCTTACAAGATTGTCGACTGTTACGTCGAGATGACTTACAAGTAGATATATTTTTGTTTCTTTAAAACAAAATTTATTAAATAAATTTCTTTAGGTTCTAAAATCTTCATCCACTTCTAGAGTGCCCGATTGTTTTCAACGTACTCCAAGACGTGTACAAATTCCAGAGTCCAATGGCCAAATATTAACTATATCGATTGACGTACAAGGCATACATGCCATCGTTCGAACCGGTAATACTAAATTGAGTTACGTGATATATAATGTTAGTAGCGGCCGTGTTGAACAAGACAATCCATTTCCAAGTGATACTACATCTTTTATGGGTTTACAATCACAGCATATTAGTTTGACATGTCCTGGAGAAGTAAGCAGCTTGTAGTATATAGATGTAATTCTAATTTAAATAATGATTTTTAGAGTACCGAAACAGTATTATTGTTACGGGATGGCAACAGTACTATTTATCCGTTAGCTAAAGATTGTGCAGATGCAATTAGGGATCCTCTACCTTTAGATTTACCTCCAGTTAAATGTATTGGCACAGGAACTATTGCTTTAACAGGAACTGCTCAAAACATGAAAAATCATGTTGCTATAGTAGTTTTAGCATTAGAACAACAATTGCTTATGCCTAAAATATTACGATGTGATGTTGAAGGGACCAGACAAATACTTTTACAGTTAGAGAACGACTGCAGTATGTATTTTTGTTTATGTTTATTTTTTTAAATTTCCTGCCATAGAAAATTTGCATGAGATTCAAATATATCCCAAAATTGCATTTATTTTATAATAAGGTCACTATGTAAAAATCTGTATTGTTAGCTCACATTAATTAATCGAAAAAGTAGTCCATAACATATCTTTTAATATAGAAGAGTTATACCTTGAAATTGAAAATCATGCCAATTATTTATTTGTTTATATTTAGAATCAAATCCTGCAGCTGTGCAAAGTATTTTATCGGAACGCTGTGATGGGAATAGAAATCTTTTCCATGCTGTCGTTAATATGTGCACTCCAACTTCTAATAAAGAGACAGATAGTGGTAAGCCCATTGTCAATGTTAATTCTGTATTTTTTGTTGAAAAATATATGTTATAGAAACAACCACTGCTCCAATTACAAACTCCAGTGCTGGTTTAGAATGCATTAATGTGATTACAAATGCTCTTGGTCCAAGATCAGTTTCTCTGAGAGAAATGATGCGCAGGGCTATTCGTAATGAACGAGATCTTAATAATTCCAACTCTGTTGATGCACAACCTTTTGTGCAAGAAGAATCTATTCCTACTCATAATTGGGCTCCCGAGAACTTTGATGTTGCTTCAGGTGATGAAGATAGTCTAATGGGCAGCCTCAATAATAGTATCACCAATAAAGGTAATTTGACGAGCGCCAGCATAAATATTACTATTGATCCCATCGAGAGACGTAACAATGCTATGCAGAATCTTCATACTCTTTTGTATGAATCCTCGGTTTTAACACCTCACCTTATCGAATTATTATCAGCAAAGTGAGTACTTAAATTTTTAGTAAAAATATGGAATTCTTATTATCTTTTTAGAGATGCTCAAGGACAGACTCCATTTATGTTGGCTGTTTCGACTCGTAGTTATCCAGCAGCATTACAAATTTTTGAACGAATCACTCAATTAGGAAGCCAACATGACCAAAACGAAATGATCTTTCCAACTGGTTCTAATCCTGATCATTCACCCTTACATGTTTTGTGTTGTAACGATACATGTAGCTTTACATGGACAGGTGCAGAACATATTAACCAAGTAGTTTTTGATCATTTTCCTTAATAAAATATTTTGAAATTTTGAATTTTCAGGACATATTTGAATGCCGAACATGTGGATTAACTGGTACTTTGTGTTGTTGTACAGAATGTGCAAGAGTTTGTCACAAAGGTCATGACTGTAAATTAAAGCGTACATCGCCCACCGCTTATTGTGATTGTTGGGAAAAATGCAAATGTAAAGCATTAGTTATGGGAAATCAAATTACTCGTTACGATTTGTTAATGCGTTTGGTAAAAGATACTAACCTTGTCGAGCTTCCCAATTCACGGTATGAAGTTGTTTTAAATTAATTTATTAAGTTATAATATTTCTTAACTTAGGGGCGAGAGTATTTTGTTATTTTTGGCTCAAACTGTGGGTCGGCAAAATACAGAACAAAGGCAATATCGGGCCCAAAGACCTAGAACAACTTCTGCAAATTCAAGGAATAAGACACCATCATCAGATAGTAAGTTATTTTTTCAAGTTGAAAGATTATTTAAAAATCTTTTTATATTTTTAGTCGAGTCCGATATGCCCGATCACGATTTAGAACCACCTAGATTTAGTAGGCGAGCATTGGAATGCTTATTGGGTGATTGGAGAGCTGTACGTAGCATGATTATGTCTGGTTTAAAGAAAGAAGATAGTTCGATGTCTGATGATCAACCGTACTTGACAAAACAAACTGGGACAAATCTGTTGGACAAATTTACACATTATTTACTAGTGAAGTGCCATATCGAAGTGCTAGATATGTTGGTGAATACACTTTTAAAGGAAATGAAAAAAGGTGATAATGATCAAAGGGAAAAGGCTACTTGGGTTGCTCGACGATTTGTTCGATCTGTGGTTAGAATTTTTGTTATATTTAGTGTAGAAATGGCGCCCAACTCGAATAAGCGACGCAGGTAAATTATTGACAATCTTGGTTTTGTTTTTCAAATTTTATTTTTTTTTTTATAGTACTGGTTACAATGGGTACAACGTTCCAATTCATAAATGCAGGAAAGTTTTTCGTTCCTTACTAAGAGTATCCATTGAAGAATTGTGTGAAATTGCTGATTCTTTAATTGTTCCTGTGAGATTAGGTGTGGCTCGTCCTACAGCACCTTTCTCACTAGCCACCTCGGGAAGCGAAATTATTAATGTGAGCATTTATTTTGAGTGAGCGATAAATCTAAATAATAAGTATATTCTTTTTAGGGATCTGAAGAACTATTCTTGGTAGATCCATTAGCACCTTTAGGAATGAGACCCATCGTAAATCAGTCAACATCTGAGCCTATGCCCTATGTGAACGATAATTTTCGTAGAGTTACTGTGAGAGATCTTGATGATACTCATGATAATGAGAGTATGGCAATTGATAATGACGATGATAATGCATCTGAACATGAAGATGTTCCAACTGATCGTGAAATTCCAATAACAGTTCGACAGTCATCTTTAAATGAAGGAGAACCTCCGGAAGCACCTTCTGATCAACAAGAAGGAGGTGCAGGTCAAGGTGAAGATAGCGATCCTGAGCTTGATCTGCTAGCAGAAACCGAATCCGATAGTGATGATAATCATAGTAATCAAGATGCAGCTTCGGCTCAACGCTCTGTTCAAACTGGAGCTACTGCCGGATCGGATGCAGGTCAGTTGAAGATGAAATATTAAAATATCTTAAATAATTTGTTTTTTCAATTGGAATGTGAATTTTTTTAAATTATAGGTATGCTGTTGTTCCCAGAGGATGAAAGCGGTGAGTCCAGCCAACAAGAGGAGGAGGAAAGCGAAGCTGGGGAAACCGATGAACAAGATACTGAAGATTATACTTTAACTGATGATCAGTTAGAACGGCGCAGGTAAAAAATTTTATCTTTTCTTTAATTTACTAATGTAGCTTAGAAATTTTAATATTATTTTGCAATTTGTTGTGTTTATGGCTATTTTTTACTATAACATATACTGTTTTTTATTTTATTACTTCTTGGGTTTGGTTACGGTTGCTTTTTATGTGTTGTGCCTTCGTTCTTATAAATTTTGATTATGTCTATGAAAGAAGCCGTTACAGCAATGCAGCTGGACATGGTCAGCGTAGCAATTTGGCTCCACAAAATATGCAGTGGGCAATAAGAAATCGTGAAGTTAGTAGGTCGGCAGGCGTTAGATTAGCTGGTGGATCGAATCTTGTTTTTATTGATCCAAGTTCTTTAAGACGATCGACTACTGGTAATACTGCAGTAGCTGCTAGCAGTGAACCAGTTACAATGGCTACTACTGCAAGTTGTCTGGCAAGGGCTTTTGGTAAGTTTTTCAACTTGGGCTTTTTTTTGAACTCGATTCTACTTCTATTTTCATTTAAGGTATCGTTATTCGACAAATTTCTGATTTGTTAGCACATATGCATGGTTTATCTACACCATATTCAAACTTTGATGCAACACAAGATGATATTTGTAACGTACAGGTAATTATAAAATATATTTTTATATTTAATACATTAACGATTGCATTTTAGATTTACCTTGAGTTTCGTTTAAAACCAACATGGGATTGGCTTCTAACCGTAATGGATGCTACTGAAGCCCAATTAAGGTTTGGTGCTTCGTTAACTCACTCAGCTGATCCTACTCATCCTGGACATCCATTACATAATACAGGAATTAATGCTGCTGGTAAATTTTATTTAACTGTTTTGTATTTTTATATTTGAATATATTTGTAAATTCCAGCAAGTGCCACCACTTCTAGTCGATCACGAACAAATCATGTTGTATCTAGCACTCCAAGTGGATCTGGAGGTAGTAGAATTGTTGGATTTACAACAAATGTAGAAAGTAGTAGATCCAGACCTGAGAGAGAAAGTAAGTTGGTACAAATTGGTGAACGAATTGTTTAATTGATTTTTTTTTCAAGATGTAGATGCACATTCGGCTCGAAGAGAATTCTTATCATACTGCCTATCTTTAATGAGATCACACAACAGCGAACATTTAGATTCTCTTCCAGTTTTGGATGTATCTTCTTTAAAACATGTTGCATATGTTTTTGATGCTTTGATTTACTTTATGCGTTCTGGAACATCGGATGCAGCTGAATCTGATAGTGCAATATCTTTTCCATGGAACGAGCAGGTATTTATAATTTAGTAACAATTTAAATTGATTTTATGACTGGTTTTAATATTTTAGGATGAAAATGAGAATGACGAAGGAGAAGAAGATGTACCAGTGGCAATGGAAACCGAATCTTTAGAAGATCAAGATGTATCAAATTTACCTGCGATTTCTAACTTAAATGCCAGTTCTAGTATTTCTGGCAATAACCCTAATAGTGGAAAAGGACGCAAACATATATTTTTCCAGCGATCAGAATCCACTTTATGCTTGGGCAGCCTTCCACCAGATCCCTTTGAAAGTCCAATGTCTGAAGCATTACCTTTGGCTGATCAACCACATTTATTACAACCTAATGCTAGAAGAGAAGACTTGTTTGGCATTCCTAAACAACCTATAACATTACCACCATCCAGTAATAATTTCAAACATAAATAGTACTTATTTATTCAATTATGTTTATTTTAGGTATGAACTCTAAAAATCGATTAGGTTCTCTTCCAACACATCTGGGTTTATCAAGTCGAACTTCAGATTTTGCTTTAAAGCATCCTGCACAAGCAAATCAGCCGCTGTCATCTTCGTTAAATGTTATGGGACCTAATCCTTTATTTTATCCTCCTAATTTTATTGTCGATATGGAGATTGAACCACAAAGGCAACTTGAAAGTGATAGACCAATGGATGAAAGAATGCAAGTTGATGTTCCTATGTTAGCTTCTGTACCACATACTTGCAATGAAGCTTCTGCATCTCAACTTACTTCCAGTTGCTCGACTAGCAGTTCTTCAAACTCTGCTTCTCAACAAAGTTTAAGTTGTACATCTCAAATAAGTGTGCCATCTACTGTAGTTCAGCCAAGTACGAGTAAACAAACTAGAAATTATCCAGGCTTGGAAAGTTTACTTGCAGTTGTTAATATTGAAACTGCTTCGGGTGAGTTGTATTTAGTAATAAAATTTATACTTCTAATGTAAAAAAATTTATACTCAATTAATTTTTTGTTACTTATATCAGCAAATGAAGATCGACCTCAAGATTTGTCTTGTAATAAAGATTCTTCTTCATCTTTAGTTAATTATAGTCAAGACCATGATTATAATTCAGATTCAGATGTCGGCCATATTCGTGGAGGCATTTCTCCAAGTTTAATAAATGCAGCTGCATTAGAGCAGGGTCTTCCAACATCATCAAGACCTCAAATTATTGTGTCGCCTCGTAAACAACCTGGAGAACCTGGTTTAGGAACTACTAATGGATTGTCAATGCCTTCTCTTACCATACCTTTTGATTCTGGTCAAGATTTTGGTTCTAATTCGTTTTCATTATCAAGCAGCAGTTCGAGTAGAAGTCCTAATAAAAGTGTCATAGTTCGTGCTGGATCCTCATTGGTAAATTTTTGTTTGATTGTTTTATTTTTATAGGAAGTTCATACGTATTCATGTGTCAGTTTTAACATGTATATCACTATACTTCCAAGAAAAAAATTGTTTTCTGATGACCACAATTCATAGAGTTATAGATTGTGGACAGATACGAAGCAAACACTATAAATTATTTTTCATTAATGGTTTGTAAATTATAGTTTTATTTTCAGAGTAATCATCAAGATCGTAAAATTGACGATTCAGAAATTGTTTCGATCGATAATCAACAGACTGAAACTTTAGAAAATCAAGAAATATCTGCTAACGTTACAGTGGTCACAACTCCTAATCCCAAGTCACAAGTACAGAGGCCCACGATAGGACAAT
This sequence comes from Cantharis nigra, assembly GCA_958510845.1. Lineage (NCBI taxonomy): Eukaryota > Metazoa > Arthropoda > Insecta > Coleoptera > Cantharidae > Cantharis > Cantharis nigra. The sequence continues at coordinate 66,075,467 of OY294028.1, forward strand.
CCATTTCTCACGATCTTTTATTAGGACGTTGGCGATTGTCTTTAGATTTGTTTGGAAGAGTATTTATGGAGGACGTTGGTTTAGAACCGGGATCTGTTGTGTCAGAATTAGGTGGTTTTCCTGTTAAAGAAGCAAAATTTAGAAGGGATATGGAAAAACTACGGAACAATCAACAAAGGGATTTATCTCTAGCTAAAGTAAGTGGTTTTTGTTAGAGTAACTTCTGCCAGAATTCATTGCATTCCAATTTATCTCAAAAATTATAAGTGATTTCCTTTTAGTTTTCTGGATGTTTTTATTCTAAATAGAAATATTTTATATTTATAGATGGAACGTGATCGTACTCAATTACTATTACAAACATTTAAAGAATTGAATACACAATACAATAACAACAATCGTAGAGTATCGACATCTCAACCGCCATTAGCCGTTAATCGGGTAAAGGTAACGTTTAAGGATGAGCCTGGTGAAGGGTCGGGAGTGGCACGAAGTTTTTACACAGCAATTGCCGATGTAATTTTTTAATAAATAATTTACAATTACATTTATTGATGGTGACTTTTTTACAGGCAATTTTAGCTAATGAGAAACTACCAAATTTAGAATCTGTTCAAGTTGGAAATAATAAATACACACATTACAGCGTTTTGCAACGTTTACGGAGAGATAGAGACTTCATGAGACGAACAGCGCCTTCAAGAGGTACCGGTTCTAGGAACAGAGATCATCACCATCGCCGTGTAATGAGTATCGATTCGCGCCCTTTCACCCCTACGGAAACAATGAATGTAGAAAATCCTTCAATGCCTGATATTTCAACAGGTAAGTGTAAATTTTACCCACTTGATTGCAAGCCAAAACATTTAATCTATGTTTTTTTATAGCCAATAGCGGAGGTCCATCTAACGTCACTCGTAACGAACATTTAACAAATAATCAACAACAACTAGGAGATAGATTGTATCCCAAGGTATATTAATAAAACTTTAATTCAATTGCTCTTTTAAAATCAACAAAAAATTTCTTAGGTTTACAATTTACACCCAACATTTGCTGGTAGAATCACTGGAATGTTATTAGAGTTATCCTCTGCCCAATTGTTATTATTACTTGCATCGGAAGACTCCTTAAGAGCCAAGGTTGAAGAGGCTGTAGAAATGATTGTGGCTAATTCACAAGAAATTAATTCTGATTCTTTGTTAGGTAAACCTCGAATGGTGTTGATAGCGTTTGATAACTAAAAGTAAACTTTTTTATATAGATTTAGATGTGTTTTCGTTGTCCGATAGAGAAAATTCTCGCAAAACTACTGTTCGTTCGAATTCAGGTGAAGCTCCTGTGCAAGATGAAACTGTCAACGATGAAGAAGATAATGCACCTTTATTTTATTGTCCCGGAAAGAGAGGTTTTTATGCACCTCATCAGGGAAAAGCAACATTTGAAAGACTTAACGCTTTTCGAAATGTGGGAAGGTAGTTTTGTTATAAAATAATATTTTATCACATAATTTGAACTGATATTTTTTAGGTTATTGGGATTGTGCTTATTACAAAATGAATTATGTCCGATATTTTTAACTAGGCACGTTTTAAAATCAATTTTGGGTCGTGCTATCAGATTTCACGATCTTGCCTTTTTTGATCAAGTTGTTTATGAATCTTTGCGTCAGTTGGTGGTTGATGCAGAAACTAAGGAAGGTAACAATCTCTTCTCGGCGCTAGATCTCAATTTCACGTAAGTTATAAAATCACCATAACTTTTTCAAATTTGGTAAATATTTTATTTATATGTAGTATTGACTTGACACCAGAAGAGGGAGGCGGAAGCGTAGATTTAATGTCAAATGGTCGTGAAATCGAAGTTAACGCTACAAATGTTTACGATTATGTGAGAAAATATGCCAAGTATAAAATGATTAAAACGCAAGAAAAGGCAATTGAGGTTAGTTGGTTTATAACTATAATTTTAAATTTGTTAAAATTTTATTGTAAAATACAATTATTTTCAGAACATTCGAATGGGCGTATTTGACGTTCTTCCCGAAGGCTCGTTAGATGGCCTTACTGCTGAAGACTTGAGACTGCTTTTGAATGGCGTTGGTGATATTAACGTGTCGGTTTTAATTTCGTACACTTCGTTCAATGATGAATCGGGTGAAAATAGTGAACGCTTAGTTAAATTTAAAAGATGGCTTTGGTCTATTGTAGAAAAAATGTCTCACATAGAACGACAAGATTTGGTAAGGCTTGACTAAAAGTGTTATTTGAACATTAAATAAGTTATTTATTTATTATGTTATAGGTGTACTTTTGGACTGGCTCACCTGCGTTGCCAGCAAGTGAAGATGGTTTCCAACCGATGCCATCAGTTACGATTCGCCCAGCTGATGACGCGCATTTACCAACAGCTAATACTTGTATTTCACGTTTATATATTCCCTTATATAGTAGTCGGGCCGTTCTACGTCAAAAACTGCTTCTCGCCATTAAAACCAAGAATTTTGGATTTGTGTGATCTATTTGTGTTATTAGTAAATTTATTTTTTTGTATACTCTCATTTTTTAATTGTTACGTGTCCTTACATCATTGTATAATCAATCAACTGGGTTTTCTTTAAAAAAAAAGCATAAATATGATGGGTGACAAATTTAAGATGTAACATGAACAGCACGATATATAGAAATTTATAAGATTGGTGATATAGAAAATTTAAATTTGGACTAAATTGAAACTGATATGAATAATATATATATATTATGAAAAGTGATTAATTATGAAAAGGTGAATAATATGTACCCTTGAATATAGGGTAAGGGTTACAGGTGCCTGCCCTTTTAATTTGTTACGTTATTGTATCTTATTTTTGTCATTTTTTTCCCCTGTAAATGATATAATTTTTTTATATTGTATTGTTATGCCATTCGTTATCTTCGGCTAGCTTTTAGCAAATTATATTTAATTAAAAACGTTTTTCATTTACACTTGCGTTATTTTTTCAAGAATGGCTAATTCTTTTCTATAATTTAAAAAAAAATGTAAATTTATCGAGCATTACTTACATTTATTATTGTTGGTAATTTAAATATTTTGTTTATTTTTGAATATGACGTGGTTCTTATCATCGCGGAACTGTACATGTAAAATTAGTGCTATTAATAAATTTTGAAACAAATTTATATTTTTGTTTTAATTAATCTTTTATAATTTAATGTATTGTTTGCATTTGACTTGACGTAAAAATACAAAGGATATGTTAAGCAATATATAGCCGAAGTTCAAAAACTAGGTAGGTAGAGGCATATGTTTTAAATTTTAAGCAATTTAGTAAATTTTGGTTTTCTGTCATGGGTAATGGGTAGGTTATCTATGTATTCTAGCTATATGGTATCTTTTGCAGATTGAAATAATTAGAGAATTTCAAATAAATATGTTTATTCACGTTTTGTAAAAATTATTTACAAATAATTTAGTATTGACTTACATATACGTACTTACTGTAAACTTAACATAGCTAAATACAGTACAGTCTCGGTAATCCAAACACGCTCTAAATCCGAACACACGCGCTAATGCGATCATCCAGTAATCCAAACACAAGAAGAAAATCTCAGTGGTTCGCACAAATAGTTTTTCTGCTTTTGTTCGGTTACTGGATGATTGGATTAGCGCGTGTTTTCGGATTAGCGTGTGTTCGGATTATCGAGACTGTACTGTTTTTTTTAAAAAAATTTAAACATTTGCAAGATTTGAATCTAAAATTACATCATTATTAAACTTATTTGAAATGCTTTCTAGTTTACTTTTGGTATCTTTTTTAATTAGTGGAGATTTTAAAGTAATTTTTGAGTCCCTTTTGGTGATAGATGGTGGTGAATGTATTGTGATACTACCACCGAGAGATATTTTCGAATTTTTATAATTTTCAAAACTGTTACTCGGGATACCTTCTTCCATGGAATCCAATTTTTTTGGTGAATTGCGATTTTGTCTACATTTACTATCCAACGATTTGCCATCTGGTGAAGAATTTTTAGAATGGGAACTAACCATGGGTTCTGAAAGTAATCTTGGTACTGTTTTTAAAATCACACCATCACAATGATTTGATGCAGATATAGGCGTATGAGGAGCTGATTGTGAGATAGTCATTCTTGGAACAATTGTGACCAAAGTATCCTTGTCCATAGATTTGTACGATTTTGTATTTTCCAAATTACCTCCTGATCCAAATTGTCTCATATTAGGTTGCGATCTAACAAAATAGATTATAGTAGCATAGTATAATTACTATGATATAATTTATTACCTAGCATGCAAATTATTACGTTGCGCCTTTGTAGTATTTCTACGAACATGGTTAGCTGGTGTCTTATGGGATATTCTCATTGAACTGGATTTATTGGCAAATATTTTTTTACCTATCGAGTCGTGCTTTTGTTGTTGAGATCTTGCTCTTCCCAATACATTACTTCCAGCTAAAAAAATTAAGGAAAAATAAAATATATTTTTGAAGAGGGAGTAATATATTACGAGTGTTTCCAGTAAACTTGCGTCGAGTTTGTGCCATTGCATAAACAACGGCTGCCAAACTGCTGTACTGACTTGGTTGACGTTGAAATCCTGAAGGTCTACCATTTTGCCGACCAATAACAAAATATGTTTCCATTTTTCCTTTACCTTTAACATCAATCATCCCTCTTAGTTTTAATTCATAACCACGAACGCTCAAAAGCTGCAAAAATAAAAATTTCTGTAGGTATTTATTATATGGCAAAGTATATTATAATATAATATCAATTTGTTGTTTTAATTTATAGTAACTATGTCTAAACTTTAATTTTACAGAATATTCCATAATTTAGATGGCTTTACCTGAGCTGTATATTTAGGAACTTGAATTTTCCCAACCTCTCCCGTAGAATCCATTCTAGATGCCTCATTTACCGTGTTTCCCCAAATATCAAAAACTGGTTTACGAGCTCCAATAACACCACATACCAGAGATCCACACGAAACCCCTACTCGAAGTCCAAAATTGTTAAACGAATGCGTGTTGACTTCTTCCAGTCGTTGCCTCATCATGATAGCAAAATCAATAAGCGAACACAAATGTTCTGGTCCTTCGGTATTCCTATAATTCTGTGTAAAAAATGAACGGATTACATAAGTTTCTTTTTGTTATTACATTAAAACCGTACATTATGTTTTGGATTTAAACCTGAAGCAGCCATGTAAGTTGCAGTCGCACTAACCGTTTTAATTTTTTCAATCATGCTAAATCTATGTTCATCCAGTAATTCGTCAAAATCAGCTGTAAAAGATAATCTTTAACAATTCGAAAAATTATATCTCAAATTTATACCTATAATTTCGTTCAGTAATCGAATACATTCCATTCCTTTGTTTATGTCTTCGGAATAAAACTCAATAAAATTTGGAATACTTGCAAACAAAACTCCGACGTCTTTGCGATATTGAGAATATAATTCCTAAAAAAATTACTAAGTAAATATAAGAGATTACGGGAAAATTTTAAATTTACATCGCTCAGTCTTTCGGTTTTCAAAAAATGTTGCGCTACATGGTCGGGCAAAATATTTTTGACTAATTGGGTATTGTTGTGCCTCGTCTCTTGCATATCTAAAAGTTCTTTTTCAGCTTGTTGCTTCCAAAGAAAATCTAGACGTGATGTTACTTCAACTAATCTGGCGTGATATGCAACTATGGAAAAAAATATTGCCAACAATACCAGCATTTGGGCTGATAATGGAATTCCTGTGCTAAAAGTTCAACAAATCAATGTTAATGTTTTAACTCACATAATGACACAACGTACTCGGTGGATGCTTTCGTATTTGTAAAATTGTAAAGATCATTGAATAGCTCTAAAATGCAGACGGTGTACGCAACAACCATTATAACGGCCAAAAATGTTTTAATTAAATAATACAACTTTAATGCGGTAGCCAATGCTATAAGACATAAAACCCAACTAAAGACAATATATTCAGGATGAATACATCTATCAACATTTTCAGATCGATTATCGAAATTTGTTATTGATCTTTTAAAACGATGCGAATTGCTTTTATTCGAATTATAATAGTTTTTACTAGAGATGTTTTCAATAGAATTGGAAAGATTTATATAAGTTAAGTTATTGATCAAAGATTTAAGGCAAGATGTATTGCAATTTTGATTTTTCAAATCAGTTTTTTCAGTTATGTGATGAACAGTTGCAGTTACAATTAAGTTCAAAACAATATTTTGTTCTTGCTTGTTCAAGTTAACTTCCAAACTGTCGTTTATAGCCACCGGTTCTTTTAATCGAACCTTTCTAATATTTTTATCCGGAACCTGAGAGTCGGTTTTTAAATAATTCTCCGATTGATTCAGTCCTACAGAGCTTGCAATGGCCATGACCAATATAATACCACAAATAAATGCATTGCGGCTAGCACGATTATGGACCAACGTATGAGAAATAGTTTGCAAAGAAACTGGCAGTTGCTCAAATTCCTCAGCCATGACAAGTACGGTGGTTGATGTCAGTAATACAGTTGCTACAGTTAGAACTACTATCATTATATTATTTCTAAAAAATATATTATAAAATTACATTGGTCTACAAAATAGTAAGGCTCAACTCACGAAGAGAACATGGTAATTTGGCACACAACTATGAACAGCCATATTATAAAACAGCACATCATGTTTGATTTAAACATGTCTTCTCTCAATTGGCTAAACTGCAAAAAAATTACCATTAGCGTAAAATCCATACTTCGGTAGTCTACAATGTGCAAACCTGATGTTCGAAATCTTTGTCTTTAAATCTCAATGTCCACGAATTCACGTTTGCGTTTCGCATGCGTTTATTATTTGCAAATTCTCTGCTATGCTCTATCATTTCGTCCACTTGTTCAGATATGGGCAACGTAAACGCAGATCCTTTTTTACTATCATTTCTAATATGATCAAATTTAGATTTATTTACGGAAACCGATTCTAAATCTTCTTCTATATCTAAAGATATAGTATGACGAAGCTAAAAAGAAATTTAAAAAAAAACAAAAACTTAACAAGTAGTAAATCAAGTACATTTTCAAAGGGTATTTCCGGAGTCCAGTCGGTAGTATTTTCGTCATCTATGGTACTGTGTTGGATTCCACTATCACTTCGCTCACAAATAGATATTGGCGGAGGAGTTGCAGGTGTGGATGGAGTTTGGGGCGGATTGATTAATTCTTTGTCGTCTGGCCATAACTTATTAGAGAAAATACTAAAACATAATTTAATTACATTTTGATTCTCATAATATAAACACATTACTATACCTTGGTCTTGAAGCTAAACGCTTTCTGCTTCGCATGGGTTCTATTTGTTTTATGAGGTAAGTTTTCACATCGTGGGCTCGTAAATATGCATCTCTTTCTTGCCCCTCTCCAGCATCGACTTCGTATACACCATTAAGACATTGTAAAGTTGCCTCAGATATATGAACCCGACTGAAAATAGAAAATATATAAATCAGTATTATTTCTACTTGGACAACCTTTATATTGTCGTGTTTCAAAATCCTTTTTTTGAAATTTTGAAAATTTAATGTTTGAATTTTGTTATGTGGACTATTTAGTAGTAGTTTTTTTGATTTTGCAATTAAAATTATGTGGATATTATAAAATTTTGAAATTTTTGTGCGTCTTTTCGCGCCAACATTTTTAAGTTGCTACGAAAACGAACAATAATTAGGGGCCGCAATATTCCACGAAAACGGATGTGTAAAATTAAGGGTACGAAAAATTTTTATATGCGTTAAAACTTCGAATATTTTGGAAATTTTTGTAAATAAAAATTTGATTTAACGTAAGTGAACAATTGTTTATTTATTTGGATGGATTTGTTTGGTGTTTCGGAAATTTGTATGCAGTTTTGAATTTTTATGAAGTAGTAGGTACTTTAGTGGTTAATTAATTAATTCGTAAATGGTAATTTGGACAAGGATAAAGTCAAAAATAAAAAATAAAGCTACGCCGGAGAAGATAAATAAACAGCAAAAATTTAGGAAGAATTCGTGCGGATAATGTAATTTTTTTAAATTAAAAATTGGACGGAGTAGTACAAAAATTTATTTAACTATATTAAAAATTGGATTTTATTAAAAAAAATTTTTTTTTAATTTGAAGAGTCTTATATTCTTGTGCGGTAGTTTGGCAGTTTGACACCGTATATGTACATTATTTCAAAATTTGTATACCCTATAAACTACATATCAATATGTTGTAAATATGTGCAAATTGAACTACTAGAGCAGAAATCTGCACGCAGATTTGTGTATTAAAGTGGTTTAAAAAAATTGTTTATTTAAAATTTTGAGATAAAAAAATTCTCGATTAATTTCTAGATTTTCAGAAAATAAAAAAATTAAATACAAAAACATTGACATGACTATTATTACATGTTTACTAGATACTTATAAAATGAAACTTTTTAAATTAAACTTTAAAATCTATTGTAATTTTCAATTCTTATGAATTATGATGGTATTGAATATCCATTTTTCCATTTTATATACTCTTTCATGATCTACATTTATGATCAATCTTCTAATCAATCTTTAAATCTAAATTCAAATTTTATTGTCTTTTTAACATTCGATCGAATAAATTCAGATTTTCCATTTTTAAATTTTATATACCAAACTATAAGGATTATAATATTATAAGCTTTGGCTGATCAACTCTATACTTTCCCGATTTTCAAAATTTATTATTACTCTACGAAGTAAAATTTTTCTATTTTGTTCTGTTTTTTTTTAAAGATTTTTCAATTTCGTTTGGTTCATTTTATTTTCTAATTTTTACTTTCCTTTACTTCGTCCGGAATCGAACCGGGTTCATGACCGTCGAATACTATCTACTTTTTAAAATGCGTAACTATTAATTTGCTTTGAAATAAATTAAAAAAACAGAATAAAATCTTAAAATAGAATTAATTAAAATAATAAATTAAACTTAATAAAAGTTGACTAATATGGAACGGGATACGAAGTGAAACTCCAAGATGGTGTGGGGAAGGTTACACGGCAACGTTATCAGAAATACAAATAATCCAACGGAACGAGACGGTCCAAAAAAAGGGAGAATAAATATCCGATTCAAAATGAATCAGCAGGTATTAATTATACAAAAACTAAAGACCCTCAGTTATACGAGGGTCACAATAAAATAGTTATAGGTGGTGAATTTCGGTAAGTTTAATGGTAGAAATATGGAACAACTAAATCCTTCCAATTGAAGCTCGAATAAAAGAAACAAATGCTTCACAAAAGCAGGTAATTCCAAAAACTCAAAATAAACTCAGACAAACAAAATCCCAAATACTATGTATGGAAATTACAAATCCAATAAAACATTCGCCTACGATAAGTTCCACAATAATTAACTGGAAATTCCAATTACGAAAACGTAGGTAATTTCTCAAAAATTCACCCAGAAAAACGATATCTTAACCCACACCTGTGTCTCCTATAGATAGTAGTATATTTAATATCAAATTCTAAATACTTATGCCTTCTATAATAAAATGAGCGAAACTAATGAAGAAAACTTCAAAAATTGTTCAAAAAGAAATAAGGACCGTACTAAAAGTTAAATAAAATATTAACTTAATTTGAACAGTGACATGTAACTTTACGACCAGAGAGGGGAGTACACCCCTTCCCAAATGTAGAATAGTCAGTTTAGCTAATACACATCATCAACTTTTTTGATAATTTTACAAATTTTGTTTAAGTCAAACCAAAATCAGAATCCTTCATTTTCTTCCACGCATTACGGTTTTGGGCTCTATGGAGCTCGACGATCGACATATCTCTTGGTTATTCGTGGTCTTCATGATAGGACCCTCTTTGTCCTTCTATCATGACTTTGTCTAGTAATTAATTCAAGTTAAATTAATTGTTTGTAATTATTTGCGCCGAAAAGTCCTTGCGCTGAACCAAGTCGACCTTGCGCCGAACCAAACCGACCTTGCGCCGAACTGGATAGTTTCTTGTTAGCTTCTTCTGATAAATTATTTCTTTCTATCTCTGCTTTCATTTTATTTAAGCATTTCTGTAAATTAACTACCTACTTTCTTTGTATTTTCATTATAATTTTCTTAAAAGCTTAGGTATTTGTTGAGTCTGCTGTCATACCTACTTTATATTCCTCGAATTTCTTTTAAACAATTTCACCAATAGCTTCAATTTTTATTTCAATCCTTTGATGTAATTGTTCCAATTTAGATTTATTTTCTTCTTATCTGTTTATCTATTTTTCATTTTTTTATTGATTCTATTATTTGTTCTTCGTGTGTTTTTCTTGTTTTTTCTATATATTTTTCAAACTTTCGAATGATTCGAACTTCCTTAAACACTGCTTTCATTTCTTAGTGCCATAAAAGATGATGTGGTTTACAATCCTAATTATACCATGATTGGATTTTAATATTAAATGTCTGTTCAAACTTAAGTGATACATGTTTATCACTTCGTCTTTATCTTCCAACACTTCCAACAATTTCAATCTTATAAATATTAAATTTTAAATCCAAATAAACTCTTCCAAAATACTAAAATTGCACTTCAATTCTTTTTAAGTTTGACTATCAATTATTATAATTGAAATAAATATTAAATGTAAATAATAATTATTTACTAATATTTCAGTTTATTTTCATTTAAATTATAATTTTCATCGAAAATTCTAAAATCACGGTCGACATGATCATGTCCATCATCAAAATCTCAAAATTCTCCTAATACTTCAACACTACTCGTTTCCAAAATCAAAATTAAATAGATGACAAATTAAAGCCATTTTCATATTAAAATACACAGCAGTATATTTTAAAATGGACTAGTATAGTAATGGGACCGGGTGGTGTAATGGATCGGAAAATTAAAAAAATTAACAAAACATAAAATAATAAAAATAAAGTACTTTTCAGGAGCTATCAAGCCTATTGCTTTCTTCAAATGTTTTTATAATAATATGCCTATGTTAAGTTGATATTTAGTATGTTAATTTAAAAATTCTAATGGAATAGAATATTTTGTATATTTTTGAGTAGTTAGACTTCTCAGTGGAAAAAAGTACAATGTACAATCTACATACCCTGGAATACCTCCAGATTCCATATGATTTGCAAGCCTTACGTCGTATGACCATATATCAAATTGCCATTTGCGTAATCCTATGACGCCACAAAGAACAGATCCAGAATGAATTCCAATTCTCATGTTCAAATCCACCTGCAAATAATTAATATAATTTAAAAAATATAGTGATAATAATTAAGTAGGTACAGAAAAAGGCGAATTTTATTTGTTTAAAATAATTATGAAATTGCATATTGTAGGAACATATTTAAATAATTTACAGTAAGTAAACACGTGCACCATTCAAATTAATTTAAAAAAATTATCATATAAGAAAAATTATACAATAATTTCTCTTTCAAATAGTTTTATTGCGATATTGTTAGCTGATTTTTTTTTAAAACTATGGTAAGTACACATGAGGCTAAACCCAAAGATTTATTGTGTAAATTGCGCGTGTTAATGAAATTGGATTTTATGTTCTGTAAACAGCAAAATAAATTAATTTTAGAACTTTAAATTAAGTTTTCTCAGACAGAGCTACATTTAAAACTTAAAAAGTTTCATCAATTTTTCCTCAATTTATTAAAAAATATAGCTTACGCGTCATCATGTCTTATAGAATGTTAAATTTTTATAAAGTTGCTTTAAAGACAAGGATTTGCAAATGATTAAATTAAAAGTTAAATAAAAAACCGAAAAATTACGAAAATTTAACATGTTTTATATCCGTCAATTAAGGACTTTCAAACTTTGAAGTTTGTCAAGGAAAATAAGTTTAGAAAGAACATTTACGAAGAAAATACTTTACAGCAAACTATTTTTAGTAGCTCACTTAAAACTTTGAAAATAAGAAACTTTCTACGTTTTATATTTTAATTTGATTGACGTGTATTTCTGTACGTCTGTGTCTGCCTACGATACGTAACTTTTCAACGAAATGATTACTACGATTAGTAAATAATTATTAATTCAACATTTTTAAATGCAATTTGAAACGCATTTTCTATGATTGTTAAAGCTGTCCTCGAGGTATTCTAACTTGAATAACTTTGCAAATTAAAGTTTAAAATATGAAATATATATTTAAATTAATAATTTTTTAAAATGCTCTTGACACAAAGCGATGCAGAGATAGCACCTTCTAAATATGACGTAAATGGTTTAATTGCATAACTGTAATTTCGGGGTTACCACTCTCAGATGTACACTGGCTTGAGATAACCATTAATGGCCTCAGTACAAAAATGAGAATATACTGTAAATTCAAAAAATTTAAATTAAAGTTTATATTACATGAAATTATTATTTAATTAAATAGAATAAGTATTAGGCTCCCTACAAACTAATTAATATTATTTGTGCATACATTGCCGGTGCAAGAAGATGCTATTATAATACACAAATGTATGCAATTTTCCTATTTGAATAAGTAGCTTATGTTAGTGGGTTTTTAAAGTGTTACCTATTATTTAATATGAAAGGATACTCAGGATATAGCAATTATATTAATGCTTATTTAACTTTCAGACGCTGTTACTATTTTTTGCATCTACTATATATTGTTTGCTCAAGAAGCATTGTCACTAGTAATTGTGTGACGACCAACGTAATATATTAAAAATATTTAAAATACAATAAGCATAAAGTATTTAAATGTATGTAGATATTTGTTAATTATTAAATTGGTAAATAACTTATTCTCTTGCAGCTTAAAGTGCATAAGATATCAAATCATGTGGAGCTTACAGCTAACCCCTAACGTCATACAATCTACTTAACATGTACATTGTGTCTGGATTTGCTTGAAAACTATAAATTCAAAAATTATCTACTTCTTCTTCAGTTTTACAAAGTTTTCACAATGACTACCAAAACTATTCTGACTTCAGAAGAGCGCCATATAGTGTTAAAAAAATATTGCGAGACAGAACAATACGAAATAGTTAGTTTTGAAGAAAGTGATTTGTTTAATTATGAAAGTGTTTCCAACATTTTATACTTTTCAATCAAAATTAAAGTGCTATTAAATGGAACCATTAAAGAAGTTTCTTTTATTGGAAAAACAATAAAAAACAAGAAGAAGACGGATTTACTAAAAGAAATAGATTATTTTAAATATTCATCGGATGGGATTTATAATCCAATTCTGTACTATGTCAGAAGTGATAACCTTCTACTGGTTTTTGAAGATTATTTTAAGAAAGGATTCGACTTTTACAAAAATATTGTACCTTTAGACAGTGCACATATTAAAATCGCACTAAAGACTTTAGCAAAGTTTCACGCTGGCAACATAGTTTTTGAAGAAAATAAATCAAAAAATCTGAAAAGATCTTACCGAATAACAGAAGATTTAAAAATGTTAAAAACTGGAGATTCGGATTTGTATAACAGCTGGTTTCGAGAAAAAATAAATCGATTGAAAAATGTTGTTAAATTTCTACACGAAAATAATTTGACGAATCAGAAATTGAATGAAAATCTGAACTGTCTGGTAACGAACTCAATGTCGTCGATCAAATCCTGTAAGTTTCGAAGTGTCTTGTGTCATGGTTATATGTGTGGTAAAAATGTACTATTCAAATATAACGACAATAAAGAACCGGTACAATGCAAATTGATAAATTTTGAATTGCAGAAGTACACTTCTCCAGTATTTGACGTGCTTTATTTTATTTTTATGGTAACAACGTCAAAAATAAGAAAACTGTTGTTTGACGATTATTTACAATGGTATTATTTATGCTTGAAGAAGGAATTAAAACTTCATAACATAAATATACATAAGATTATTCCGCACAAAGAAGAATACGAAGTGGCTGTCTACTGTTTCTTGCCATTCATCAAACTTTATTCAACCTGCTTGAAAATTAGTAAAAATTTAATTTCCACAAGCAACGATTCCATTATTGAAAGAAACGATTTCGATGTAGAAGAATATTTAAAAAATAATGAATATTACAAGAAAGTAGTTATAGAAAGTATAGTTGAATTGGAAGATTTAATTGAAAATAAAGGTTTGGTGCTTGAAGATTTATACAGAATTATAAAAGCAAAACTTAAAAGTACAAATTACACGTTAATAAACTACCAAGTCATACCACTGCAAGATTTTGCTGGATTTCTGGGAAATCACAATAAACTGAAAGTTACTGTTATGTTCAATAACGAGAAGAAGGTGCTGCATTTATTTGCCAAGTTTATACCTTTAACCCAAGTCCAGATCAGCGTTTCGAGAGATACTGGAGCTTTTTTCAAAGAAATTTTTATTTACAACGACTTAGTTCAGATGATGAACAATAATGGTATTAGTGGCATGGACGATTGTGTTGTTCCTTGTTACTTCACAAGACATAACAATGTATTAATTTTTGATGATTATGGCTTTCATGGGTATAAAACTTTAGAAGCTCGAACGCCCTTCGATTTAGATACAATAAAAGTTGTTTTGAAAAAGATGGCAAAATTTCATTCGTTTAGTATAATTGTTGAAGAAAAATTAAGTAAGGAACGGAAAACTAAATTTTGTCTGAATGAACATTATTCCAAGGAATTAAAAGAAGGTTTAATGTTTAAAAGTGAAACAAATACAGGAGCATTAGCTTTTATTACTGGAGTAAATACCGTTGAACACGAATTAAATTTATTTTTTGGTATGGATTTTACGAAATCCAATCCAGAATTGATGAAGAAAATTGAAAAAACGTTCGAAGCTACTTTTGAATTGGTTAAACCTTCAAAAGAATTTCGTAATGTGATTTGCCATGGCGATTTATGGTCGACCAATGTGCTGATACTACACGATAAAAATGGAGCTGTGTCTGATTGTAGAATGATTGATTTTCAATTATGTCGATATTGTCCACCTGCTCACGACTTGTTAAATTTGATATTTTTAACAACAGATAAAAAATTTAGAAAAGTTCATTTTAACTATTTAATTGAATTATATTATCAAGAACTTTCCAATAATTTGGTGGATTACAAGTACGATATTCAGGATATCATTCCATATTCAAGTTATCTCGACAGCATAAAAAATATGATGCCACAAGCTATTTGTCAATGTGTGTGTTCCTTCCAAATGATATTGTTAAATTCTGAAATTACAAAGGAATATATGACGAATGAAACGTCAGCCGAGAACGTGTTAATTGGCGATAGAAGAGATTTTGTTACGCAATTGTTTCAGCGAGATCCTCTTTTTAGATCACGCGCTCGGGATTCTCTGGAAGATTTAATAGAAGTTTCTTTGAAATATTTTTAAGTTGTCACTTTGGGCGTTAAGTACCGTATTTGTCAGTCTGAGAAAACCGAATATGATTGATTTATTTCCTTTATACAAAATAAAAGATTTAATAATTTTTTTTATTCTACCATATCTAGGTGGATTAAATTGAATCAATACATTTAAATTGAAGAATTCATCAAGTTCTTGAATTTTCCAGTTTCGTATAAGTATTATAATATTATTATTTAAAATAAATTATTTTACTATTATATTATATGTATTATAAGTATGTATAAGGTACATACTTATTATTTAATTAATATATAATATTATATAGTTTATAGTATTGTAATTTTCTGAAAATTTCTCACTAAATATAAATTAATGTAAATAAAATATTATCAAGATTGATATAAAAAGCATAAGCATAAACTAAAATATAAATACAAACAATAACAATAGTATAATTATTTGCACAAATACTACTAAGTAATAATATTTATGTTTTAGATTACAATCATGCAAAAGTATCCCGAGTAGATTGTATAAAATTCTAAAAGTCACCAAAGTAAGTACGTTTTGAGCACTCAAAGACAGTCTTTTGTTTCTTTGTCTTTGAGAAATCTTGGTGTTTTGTCGAATGCTGTTTAGTTTTTGAGTTATACATTTTTAAAAATAAAGTGCCTGGTGCTTTAACTACCTTACTGTTACCGATACTTACAAGGTGTTAGGATAGTATCCAGGTATCCATTCTGAACTCGCTCCACTCTAAGCGAGCGCTCCACGAAAGTGAGCGGTTTGATAGCGAGTCTAGTGGTAATTTTGTATTCTCATGTACCGCTCCACTTGGGTTTTTAAAAGCGGAGAGATAAAATGTGGCAACATTGTATTGTATGTTAAATAAAACATTAAACTGTCAAGGCTGCTGTCAAAATCAATCCAAAACAGAAATTGTAGGTTATAAACTTATAAACTTCAACAGTGACGGCGCAGGAATTTTTAAAATGGGTGGACACAATTTGGGTCCAATATATTTGGGGTGGGCAGGAGCACACAAAATTTATAAATAAACTAGCAAAAATTCATTATTGAAATAAGCACTTAAAAAATTTGAGTAGGCACTTCACTGGGCACTCCAATCAACTGGGTGGTTAGGTGTCCACCCTGGCCCACCCCTGGTGCCGTCACTGAACTTAAAGCTGACAGCTGTTAGTAACTAAAACTGCCGCAAAAGCGAGTGATAACAGCGCAAAGCGAGTGCCTCACACCGCTCCTCTCGAAAAGGGAGCGCTGTAACATTTGGCGAGCGGTTGAGAATACGAATTACTATGATTTTCGCTCCACTCGCTTTAAATGACAGCTATATTGCTCCGCTCGTCTAAAAGGGAGGACATCAGAATACCGGCCCTGGTAGAAGTTGGAACTTAGACTACTTTATTTTCAAAAATTCGTAAATCAAAAACTAAGAAGCATTTAACAAAACTCCGAGACACGACATACTCTTTTGACTCATAGAATCATCAAAAACATTGGGATTTGATTGCCGATATACTAGATGTGGTGGGGTTTGATCCGATGTTCTTAGTGAGGCCCCGACAATATTTATAATTATTTTTAGCGTTTGCGTTTGAATGCACATGTGTGGAAAAGTAAAAGCACCGAGTGCGTAAAAATTACTTTTCCGCACTAGTGCAAAAAAACTTATTTTACCTTACTCAAACAAAAAGTTCAACTTTCTCATGTTTGTATTTAGTTGGTTTTAACTTATTTTGTTAGTATAATTAGGTATCTTTATTTTTTTCAAAAAAATTGATTTGCAAGCAAAATAGAGAACACGGTCAACTTTATTCTGTTCAAGACGAACTTGACCAGACGCGGTGTAAATAAATTTAGAAATCAAGGTATTAATACTAATTGAATAGTATGTTGGTATATCGTTGTATAAAAAGGTTAAATCAATTATTATTAACAATTACGAAAGTAATGTGGTAATGTGCTAGAAAAACTAGTTCATCTAGTTTACGAGTGATATTATTAATTTCTTAAATGAATAGACACTGAAACATCAATTTACTATCGATTGAAACTTAATTGAAACGATTCTTTAATTTGAAAAGAAATTACCAACAGCTTTTTAAATTATTGAAAGCGCTATCTAAAGATAATTATTGTATTATGTATATGTATATGATACATAAAAGTGTATTAAACTTCTGAATTTGTATTATTATGTATTATTTAACTTTAAATAATTTATGAGTCCTTATGAAAATCTCAGAAAATATCTGTATTTCAAAGGTCAGATTTATGTAAATTTTTTGAATTAATTGGCATTTTTCTTAAAAAACTAAATGTTTTTTTTAAATTTTAGTAAATTTTCTAAGTCAAATTTAGAAAACAGTTCTTTTAGAGGATCTACCTTAGGTATAAATTGCAGTTCAATTGGCGCTATTGCCTAAATTTCACTATCTTATCCGGATGTGACTTTGAACATATTACAAAATAAATTAATTAATTATTCGGTAGATAAAATACCATTAAAAAACCAATCGAGTGGTGTCGCTTGGTTTAGTATTTGTTCGTACTTCCAAGGTTTTGCTCAGTGTAATTTTGCAATGAGTACCACCAACAATACTGTTTTATCAGAACAAGAATATAAATTAATTTTGAAGAAGTACTTGCAATCAGAAGAATATAAAGTGATCGAATATGTAGAAAGTGAATTAAAAAAATGTGCGAATATAGTTAACTATATGTGGTTTTCAATCAAAATTCAAATAATTTTTGAGAATAAACAACAACAAATTTTATTTTTAGGAAAAACCTTCATAAGGAATAACCCTTCAACTAAAAAATATTTTTCGAATGAAGCAAATTTTTATAAAATACATTTAAAATATTATGGAACCGGTGCAAGTTGCGTACCAAAATTATATTATACAAGAAGTGACGACACATTATTAGTATTCGAAAATTATTATGAAGAATTTGCATTATGCAAAACATTCGACAGGGACCACATTAATTTAACTCTTAAAACATTGGCTAATTTACACGGGGAATGTATGGCAATAGAAGAAAAAACATCAAATACTTTAAAAAGTGAATTAAAAAATAAAAATTTAAGTACGGAATGGTTCGAAAACGAAATAAAAAAGTTAAAAAATGTTATTAAATTTCTAAGTCTAACAAATCCAGAATTTCAAAAATTGCACGATAATTTGGAAAAGACAGTAGAAAATTCTTTATCGTTAATTTCTGTACACAAGTATCAAAGTGTTTTGTGCCATGGCAATTTGTGTCGCAAAAATGTATTATTTAAGTACAACGATAAAGAGGAACCAGTCGAGTGTAAATTAATTAATTTTGAATTACAGCAATATAATTCTCCAGTGTTCGATATACTTCAGTTTATTTATTTGGTAACTTCGCCAATAATAAGGCAAGTAACTCTTAATGAATATTTACACTGCTATTATTTGAAATTGACAAGCAAATTACGATCTCAAAATATGGATATTGATAAAATTATGTCATATACCGAAAATTACGATATATCGATTTACTGCTTCCTACCTTTCGTTAAATTGTATTCCACTTGCTTAAAGATAAGTTCAAATTTTATTGATAACAAAGTTGACGAGAGTGCAATATTAAATTTGAACAAAAATGAGCAAATTATTGAATCTTTGCTTGAATTAAGTGATTTAATCGATAATGGCACTCTAATGCGAGAAGATATATTTCAAATAATTAGAAATAAATTAAAAAGTACGGATTATAAATTATTAGATTATAAAATGATACCTTTAGGTAAATTTTCAGGCTACCTGGGAAGCCACATCAAATTGACTATTAATATTTCCGTAAACGAAACAATAGAAAAGTTAAATTTGTTTGCCAAATGCAGACCGTTATTTCAATCACAATTGGAATTGATAGACGACATTGACGCTTTTGTTAAAGAAATTTTTATTTACCAATATGTAGTTCCCAAGATGAAATGCAACGGAATAAATTTGATCGAGGACTGCGTGGTTCCTTGCTATTTTACGAGATATAATAATGTACTAGTTTTTGATGACTACGAATTTCGTAATTATAAATGTTTAAATCCCAGAGATCCATTCGATCACAATACTATAAGTATAATTATAAAAAGGTTGGCAAAATTTCATGCTTCCTCGATAATCCTAGAAGAAAAACTAAGTGAACAAACAAACGCACCATACAGTTTGATCGAACGTCATAACAGGGAACTGAGAGAAGGTTATTTGTTAAGGAGTGAAGGTCATAAAGGAACAATGTGGATTGAAACGGGAATAAAAAGTGTAGATCATTTATTGAATTTATTTTACGGATCAGATTTTCTTACTTCAAATCCAGAACTAAAGCCAAAATTAAAAAAGGCATTTGACGATATGTTCGAGATGGTTAAAGCTTCGAATAAATTTCGAAACGTGATCTGTCATGGAGATTTATGGGCAACTAATGTTTTAATCAAATCTGAAAATGGAGTTTTAACTGATTGTCGATTTATTGATTTTCAACTGAGTCGATATTGTCCACCTGCTCAAGATTTACTTGCTTTAATTTTTTTAACTACTAACAAAAGTTTGAGAGATAAACACTTGAATAGTCTAATTGAGCTGTATTATCAATGTTTGTCTGGTGCTTTAGCAGATAACGATTATGATGCTAAAGATATAATTTCCTATTCTAGTTTCATGGAAAGTATCGAGTATATGATGCCGCAAGCTATTTGCCAAAGTGCAACCTATCACCAATTGATTTTGATAAATGACAATATTGCTAGTAAATTTATGGCAGATGAAGAACAAGCACGTAACGTTTTGCTTAAAGATAGAAGGGATTTACTTTCACACATGTATAAGGAAGATGAAATTTTTAGACAACGAACTAAGGATATTCTTGATGATCTTTTGGAAATGTGTTCCAAATATTATTCAAACTGTTGATTTCATTACGATTTTTTTATTTTTTTGAATAAATATTGTTGAATTTTGTATATTTTGTATTTTTGTGTATGTATGTTTTCTTTTATTTTAAATTCACTAACAGTTGATCAATTTATGTAAAAATGATTGATTTAGTTCAAAAAATAAATTATTGAAGAAATAGCTAAAAAATAGAAGAAGAAACAAATCAAAACAATTTATTTACTAAGGAAGTTTTAGATTCTATCAGAGCTGTGGAAAACAGCAGCCTCGAGAATGCGAGACATTTTTTTTTAAATCTAAACTGTATTGTAGTTAATTTAATAGGACATTTTTAAATTTTGAAAATTTTATTATGGTTTTTCAATATGTTAAAAAAAAGTACTTATACTGTAATTTTATTTAAATAAAAGTATTATAATCAAAATTTCTTTTAGTTAAAAATAATAAATTTCCTTTGAGTAACCAATCTAGTTAAAGAAAATGGTAATAATTGCTTTAATTTAAAAAAATTAAATATTTTGTTTCAGATATATTACAGCTACTAGCATTTCTATAGAACAACACAATTAATTTTTTTTAATTTATTGTTTTCATGACTTAATAATAAATAATAATATCTAAATAATAATTTGCTTATGCAACGAATTTCAGCAGACATCTTCAAAACACAGCAAAACAATAGAAAACTTGACCTTTGGAAAACTTACAAAATTGAAAAACTTTTATTCTAACAACAGCATCAAATTTTTGAATAACAAAAATATAATAGAAGATGATACATATTATTTCAATTTTACAATCTCGTTTAAATTAATTTTTGCGTTTATCAATTTATTGCAATTACTTAATAATTAATAAATCTTTGCATATTTTTAAAGCAATTAAAATATTTTAATAGCTTTGATTAGATTAAATTATTGTAAAAACCTGTCATTATTTATTTACTAACTAAATATTTTTATAAATAAACTTATTGTAATCTACATCAATTAAATTAAAATTGTAAATAATCTACTACTCAAACTTTCCTTACTTTATCGACTACTTTCGGTGGGAAAATCCACCATGTTCACAATTTAAACTTTTAAGGTTTATAATATATAAAATTAAAATTAACAATCAAAACACGTATGTATATAAAATTAATATCATCAAACATAATACATCTTGCAGGTGTCTTTACATTCGATAATCGTATAGAATCAGCCCCTAACAACTATAACAATGGTGAATTCATCCCTGGAATACTTTCATTGACCTATTTACTTCTTTTTAGGTTTATATATATTTCTATTGTTTCCAATTTTTTCTATCCTTTTCTCCTACGTGCAACACCCTTGTGTCGTCATCATTATTGCCAAACGAGAGTTCCTCATCCAACTTTTCTTATATTATGAATTATGAGTTATGAGGAAAAATGCTAAAGGTGGCCAAATTACAAGCCTTGTCCAATCTGGATAGGTTGGTTATCTCGATTTTGTTGTCGAACTAACTTGTCTAACAATTTTGCTTGTGTTTCCTTCTTCTTGTTGCCAATTTTCGTTGTTTCTATTCTGATCTTGTCATCTACCCAATCCCACTCACATACTCGTGCATAGCCGGGGACTACATTTATTTTTTGACACTCTCTGTTAAACCAGAGTGGCCAACATAATATCCAGAGAAGGACTGCGAGTTAGCTTTAGCAATAACGGCTCCCGAAAAAGCAGATATTATGAACCAATAGATAAACGGACCTTAAGGATAGACCGGGGGTCTATTACTAGAATAAAAGAACACATAAGAGCAGTATGGAAAAACGAAAAACCGGATTGTTTAAATTTTGAAAGAAAGTTTTTGGACGAGGGAAACTCGTTTGGCAATAACGATGACGACACAAGGCACGTAGGAGAAAAAGATAGAAAAAAGTTGGAAACAATAGAAATACATAGAAACCTAAAAAAAAGTAAAAAGGTCGTCATCGATGAAAGTATCATCCCATAGATGTATTCACCATTGTTAAATAAGTTATTCGACACGGAGTGATTCTACGATTATCGAACGCAAACACACTTGCAAGATATTATGCCTGATATCAATTTTATATACTTACATATTTTGATTATTAATTTTAATTTTATATTATGTAAACTTTAAAAGTTTAAATTGTGAACATGGTGAATTTTTTCACCGAAACTAGTCAATAAAGTGAGGAAAATTTGACTGGTTAGAAACAATTTTAGTTTAACGAGATGAAATACCACTAGATCAGCGCTGAAATAATTAAAGAGAACCTTCATCAAATTGGGTTAGAAATTTTCAAGCTTAGTTATTTTATATAGGTAAATATTTGAATCGATCATTTCAAAAACAATATAAGTCATAGAATTAAAATTTTACCGGAATCAAATAAAATCGTTTTACACAAAATCATCAAAATTTTTAAAAGTTTTTTTTTGTTAATTTGTCTTTTACTACTTATGCTGTTTTTGCAGGGAATGGGATTCATTGTTCATAAGTTGATTAAAAACTGGGTTATTTTATAATAACATTTTATTAAAATGAAAAATAATACTAACACGTACAAGATTAACACTAAACTAATTAAGTAAAATGCATCTCGCCATCAAAGAGTCATTGCAGAAACCGCGTAAGTCAGAGACTTGTACTATTGTTTTTGCAATGAACGGTCGAAAACATAATCATTTGTGATAGTTAGCGAAGACTACCTTCAAGGATCAAATTTCAACATATAAAGGCAATTTTGAAAAAATACTGACTTAATATGCTATTTGTTTAATTCAAAATTAACCAGGGAATTTTTATATTTCAAAATTGTAGTTTTTGTAGTCAAAACAAAAGTAATCTTAATATTGCAATTTGTAAACCACCTTGAACTAATTCATAAAACTGCAAATTCACAAAACATATTTATGTAGGTAATGAAAACATTTACTACACTTAATTGTTAAGAAGTGCATTGATAACAAATTCTTCAAATTACTATAGCTAATACTACAAATTCTTTACTAGGTGAAAAATACTAGTACATGTTAATTGCTTAGTCAGCAATTGTTATTACTCTAGTTATCATATATATAAGCAATGTAAATATGTTAAATAAACGATTCTCATTCAAATTAGTTTTGATTGACGACGTCCATCGAAGTATCCGAAAGTTTACTTCATCTTCAACTTAGAAGAGTTTATCTCTTTTGCTCCAGTCTTCAGAGTTCATCTTGTAATGTATGGAAGCCGTACCTGTACAACAGGTACTTACTATTCAAATATTAGTACTTAGGTTGGCCAGCTACCAACCTAATAGTTTAGAAAAGGATTGATATATGAAGGGACCCGGGCAGCAGGAGAGGGAGAACGGAGGATGCCAGTGACGGTTGTTTGTAATATATAATTGTAATTATAAATAAAGTAAGTTCTCAGTGTGCATTGTTGAATACTTAATATTGGCGACGGGAAACGGAGTGAACCCAGTGGAAAAAATTTAGAAAATCCAACGTAAATAATATAGAAAGCGAAGTCGTTAGCGAAGGTCTTACAGAAAATACCGAACAATCAAAGATAACAAAAATCATAATCGGGTTAAAATGGCAAAAATTGAACAGTTAGATGAAGAAGAAGGTTACCTGTCGTACTTAAAGCACCTAGGTAAAGTAAATGGCGTGGGCCCGGTGATGGTCAAAGCGATAGTAGAAAATTTTGAGTTTGAATTCGAAATTGACACAGGGGCATGCAGATCAGTGATACACATGCAAGATTTTAACCGTCTACGAGATTTATGTGACATTAATCCGGTACAGTTTAAACTAAGAGTTGTTACAGGCGAGGCGGTCAGGATCGTAGGGGAAGCCCAAGTAAACGTTTGCATAAACGAGAAATGGTACGAAGATCTGCCATTAGTAATAATCAAGAGGGAGAACAAATTCGCACCCTTATTGGGAAGAAACTGGTTATCGGTAATTAGACCAGGCTGGCAGAAAGCACTATGCCAGCAAGTGATAGAAGCAGAGGGGGAAATTAACCAGATACCTCAAGAAGAGAAGGTTCTCAAGATTGACGGTGAACAGTTAAGCAAAAGTTTGGCAGATACGTTTAAGGAGTTATTCGACGAAGATATGTCACGACCAATCAAAGGTTTCACAGTGAGCATTCATTTAAAAGAAAATGCGAAACCAGTATTTCATAGAGCATACGAAATGCTCTACGCACAAAAGGCAAAAGTAGAAGAAGAATTAAATAAGTTGATCAAATCGAATGTCTTGATAAAGGTAGATCACAGTGAATGGGCAAGTCCCATCGTGGTAATACCAAAAAAAAGATAAAGAAGTAAGGTTGCGTGGATTTCAAGCGAACGTTAAATCCAAATCTGGAAACCGGCAGTTGTTCGTTGCCGACACCTTCGGACATTTTCGCCACGTTGAAGGGAAGTAAATACTTCACCGTGTTGGATTTGAAGGGGGCGTATCAGCAGTTAGAGGTAGATGAGGCGTCAAGGGAACTACTATCCATAAATACACATTTAGGTTTGTTTCGATTTTTAAGGTTAACATATGGAGTCAGTTCGGCTCCTGGTATTTTCCAATCGTGTATGGATTCGGTGCTTGCGGGTTTAAACAGAACCAGATGTTATTTAGATGACGTGGTAATTTCGGGAAGATCGCTACAGGAATGTTACGAAAACGTATCCAAAGTGTTGCAACGGTTACAGAAATATCACATTAAGGTCAATGGGAAGAAGTGTGAGTTTTTTAAGTCAAAGATTGAATTTCTCGGACATATGTGAGTGAAGTGAGTGAAGATGGTATAAGTCCATGTGAAGACAAGTTGGAAGCCATTAGAAGTACACCAAACCCAAGAAATGTTTCGCAGGTAAAATCATATCTGGGCTTACTTAATTATTATGGTCAATTTATCCCTATGCTGTCATCCAAGTTAAAACCACTGTACGACTTGTGCAAAAAGGATGTGCCATTCGTATGGTCGACGGAATGCGAACGATGTTTCACCGAAAGTAAAGAGCTGCTGATTACGGATAAAATATTAGCACACTACGACCCCGAAGCGCCCCTATTCGTAACGTGTGACTCTAGCTCGTATGGAGTAGGAGCAGTTTTAAGCCACCGATTGAAAGGACAAGATCGACCGATAATGTTTGCGTCTTCGACTCTATCAGACGCAGAAAAAGGATATTCGCAAATCGAACGAGAAGCGCTAGCGATAATGTTCGCTGTAAAAAAATTTCATAAGTATGTGTTTGGTCGAAAATTCACATTGATCACCGATCATAAACCGCTACAATACATATTTGGCAGTAATTCAAGAATTCCCATAATATCGGCAAATCGACTCCAGAGATGGGCAATCATCCTATCGGGTTATAGATATACTATTGAATATAGAAAAGGAAAGAACATCGGTAATGCGGATGCGCTGTCAAGGTTACCGTTAAAAGAAGCTACGAAGATTTCAGAAGCATTGTACTCGTTCAACTCAGTAGAATGCGCGCCTCTTAGTCATATAGACGTAGCAGCGGCGTCCAAAACAAATGAGGTAATATCAAAAGTATTAGAACTTACCTGGAAGGGGTGGCCAAATGCGGTCAACGATGAAAGATTTAGGCCATATTTCGCTAAGCGTCAAGAGTTATCGGTGGAATCCAATTGTTTAATGTGGAGCAATAAAGTGGTAATTCCGGAAGCGATACGTTGGTCGGTGCTGGAACTTTTCCACGACCAACACATTGGTGTGGTACGATCCAAAATGTTAATGCGTTCATACTGTTGGTGGCCAGGGATGAATGAGGACATTGAAAAGTTTATTTCATTATGTGGCCGATGTCAAGAAGTACAGAATTTCAGAGCAGATGCACCGCTGCAGCCATGGCCAAGAGCAAACAACAATTTTCAAAGGGTACACATCGATCTATTTCACAAATTCGGTTACAATTTTTTGATTTGGGTCGATAGCAAGTCAAAGTGGATAGAAGTTAAATTTATGAACAAGGGAACATCAGCAAAGGAGGTAATAGTAGCATTAAAAGAAATCATTTCAGTAGTAGGGTTACCAGTGGAATTAGTATCAGACAATGGCCCCCCCTTCAGTGCGCAAGAATTCGTAAAATTTTGCCAATCAAATGGCATAAGACCAGTAAAGTCACCACCATATCACCCTCAGTCGAACGGACTAGCGGAAAGAGGAGTACAGACGGTTAAAAGAGCGCTAGAGAAAACAATTCCAAGATCAGTACATCGTCTGACCGAAAGCGAAATAAGAGAACGTTTAACAGATTTCTTGTTTTCTTATCGGAACACGCCAAACACAGTAACGGGTATGTGCCCATCGGAATGTGTACTAAGAATGAAACCAAGAGTCAAGTTTGATCTTATCAAACCGGCAGTAAATATTCAAGGAAGTATTAAGGGAGACCAACAGAAAAAGGTGGTACAACCGGTACGACAGTCGAAACTATATAGTAGCGGAGAGATGGTATTTGTGAAAAACAATAATGAACGTTCCGGTATAAAATGGTTGAAAGGAAAAATTGTTCGAGTTATCAGTTTCAACACTTACTTGGTATCGGTTAATGGATCCATAAAGCATGTCCACAAGGACATGCTAAGAAGTGCACCGGCGGGGAATTTGAAAAGCTCGGATCATCAGGTACAACAACCAATAGAAAACAACGTTAGTTTGCCAGAGGAAAGAGAAGATAGCGTTACTAGACAACCGCACGGAGAGGTAGTACAGGAAGAAGTTCGTACGAAGGAAACAGGACAAGTTGATTACGGACCAAAGTTAGGAAATGATAGAATAGAAAGAAAGGAGGAGATAAGGTCAGAAATCTTATCACCACAACGGCAGCGTATGTGGATCCAGCCAAGTCAAGAAGCACCCGCAGAAGTCCAGGTTAGAAGATCTAGCCGAATAACGCGACCTCCTGAACGACTCAACATTTAAAGGGGGAGTAAATGTAATGTATGGAAGCCGTACCTGTACAACAGGTACTTACTATTCAAATATTAGTACTTAGGTTGGCCAGCTACCAACCTAATAGTTTAGAAAAGGATTGATATATGAAGGGACCCGGGCAGCAGGAGAGGAAGAACGGAGGATGCCAGTGACGGTTGTTTGTAATATATAATTGTAATTATAAATAAAGTAAGTTCTCAGTGTGCATTGTTGAATACTTAATACATCTCTTTGTGATTTGGTACAGAAGATTCATTCTCTTTTAAATACTATTTTTCAAATGACCGATTCATTTGT
The DNA here is from genome assembly GCA_958510845.1 of Cantharis nigra. NCBI lineage: Eukaryota > Metazoa > Arthropoda > Insecta > Coleoptera > Cantharidae > Cantharis > Cantharis nigra. The sequence continues at coordinate 66,103,071 of OY294028.1, forward strand.
GTGTGTGTTTGCATTTTTTGAGTTGTCTAAAAAGTTGATATGAAAAAGTATCTTTGTTTCGCGTTAAAAACGGTCCAATTGAAATTTTTATGGAAAATTAAGGTGTTTTTAGTTATGTACTAGTTTACTTTGATGCCCCATGACATATTCACCACCTTCACCACCAGTGCTCACAAAGTTTTAATTGGAAACTCTGTTGGTAATTAATTGTTAGTAACAAAAATTGCTGTATCTACGAATTATCTACATTGCAATAGTATTTTTAATTTTTTTAAAATTACTTTATATCCTATTAATTTCCATTAAATTGAAATCTAATCTCCAAACACAAATTGTACCAAAAATTGATAAATTCTTAACAGATTTTCTACAGCACCCACATAACATTATTAAAAGTTAATAAAATATTAAAAACTTGGTCAGTAACGAAATTAGTCCTTTTTTTAATATTCAAACGCAAATTTCAATTTAAATAATTTTCCATATACAGTAGAATCCCTTTTCGTTCTTGATGTAAATGGGAACGTTAAATTTAAGAGATAACTTGCCCATCTGTCACCGTATTTAATATTATTTTACCATGTCTTAAAATTTTAATTTCGATAATATAAAATTTACCATTTACAATTAAATATAATAGTCGATTGATACGTGGTTTTATTATTATTTTTTTTTAAATTAATTAATTAATTAATTTGATATTAACCATATCAATATTTTAGAAAACCCAAAAAATGCACTTTTTAGAACTAAACTGTTGTTAAGTTATCACATAAATTATCGCCAACGTTTTCACCATCATACTATGGCATCATCAGGCGATGAAATAGGATTCATCCTGATGGATTCATACTTAATTTTTATACTTAATGATACGATAATTTATACTTACAGTGTATTTTACATGTGATTATTTAAAAACATTTTAGTTCTGAAAAGTGTTAGTGCATTTTTCGATTTTCTAAAATATTGATTGGTGTGAATAATTAAATATAATTTTTCAAATTCAATTTGGGATCATCCCATGAGATGGCTATCTATTTTCGTATTTTTGGAATTTTTTTTTGATGAACCATTAAAACACACTGTTTTGAATTTTTACCACACATTTATTAACATTTTAAGAGTCTCTCAGAATTTTTCAACTAAAAATACAGAGTTGAATTGACTGCACCATCCGGAAGACACACTTCTGTGGTAATTGATGATTTCCATGATTCCAGAGGTTTTCCTTATCTGAAATGAAAAAATCAAACATCATTTTAATTAATAGACCGGAGGCCATCGCCGGAACAAGAATTAAGTGAAAATATCAAAAATTGAATTTTTGGCACTGCTTTAAAAATCAAGTTTCACATTTGTTCAATTCGTAAAATTTTAAAGCGGTACCAAAAATTCAATTTTCAAAATTTTTACTTTATTGTAGTTTTGGTGATAGCTTCTAGTCTACAAATAAAAATGCCGTTTGATTCTTGGTTTCAGATGAGGAAAACTTCCAGAATCATGGAAGCCGTCAATTGCCACATGAGTGCGCTTTCCAAATGGTGTAAAATCGATTAAACTTCCTATATTTTTTTTCATATTGAAAAAGTTCTGAGAGACTGTTGTAATGCTAATCAATGAGTGGTAAAAATTCAAAAATAGTATGTTTTAATGCTTCACCAAAAAAATCCCAAAAAAGCGAAAAAATATAGCCGTCACCTGGGATGATCCCTTTAAACTTCTTCTCTTTAATCTCCAATTCAAATTGGTTTATTAATAGTCAAAAAATATCCAATCTGCTCAAAATATTATCTATTCTATCCGAAATTATATTGAATAATTTCCAATTCAAAAATCAAATTCCTCACCCAAAAACAATCATTTTTATCTGCTAAAATATGCAAGTTTAAATCAAAATTATGGACACAAATTTTGTCCGACTACTTAGAAGCAGTCTCCGCCAGTCACAGCCATCTCCTCTAATTTATATCATAATATTAATATTAATTTTGCTTTGCTCACGTTACTTATGCATGCAATTTCTTTGGATTCCAAAAAAAATGTCTATTTTATTAAGAGTTACTTAAAGAGGTAAATCAAACTGATATTTAAGTACTGTCTGTGTTATAATTTAAATTTATTATAATATTCTATGTTTATATCAATATTTACAATTATATCATTTGTATATTTAGCCTTGTACATATTTCTTAAGCATCGTCTAGACTGCTTTGTTTGAAATTTTTATATTTGCTATGTTTTAAATTAAATCAGTTTTTTTTGAATTTTGAATATTTTCAAATTTCAAATAAAAATCCTCAAGTTTGAAAAGTGAATACAAAACAGTTTCCATATTTTCTTAATTTTTTAATTTGGATTAGGTCACCACATACCACAATTAAGATGCCATTTTTCGTTTCTGTTATTGTACTTCATGTATTTGCCGTTTGCTGATGAAGTTTATCGTGTTCGTGATGTTTGAAAGTAGTCAATACGTGGCATTAGAAAATTTATCAAGATTGAAAATGTCTATTAAACAATTGTAAATAATATAACATGCATAACAATAGGGTAGATATTATGTATAAATATTTTTATGATATGGAACGTACATAATCGTCAACAAACTTAAATTAACACCACATCAAAGTCAATTGTCTGGTAGTACATACTTTTTTACAATATGCGGTTAAATAAAGAATCTGTGATTTCTGTTCAAGACTGTGCGAATATAATTAAAATTTATTTAAAACAAGAAAACTTTAAAATCGTTAACTATGAAGTCGAGCCATTTTCCGATAAGGTTAATGGATTTATGGGCGACCATCTGCTCATTACAATTATATACGAGCAAGAAAATGTTCAATCACACGTAAGATTTTTTGCCAAACGATTTCCATTTCAACACGAATTTCATACAAGGTATGCTTTATCGGTTGGTGCTTTTACAAACGAAATATGCACTTATACCGTACTTTTTCATGAGTTTAAGAAATTTGACGGATTTGATTCAAGTTTTGCTCCAAAGTATTATTTCGGAAAAGATAATGATATTCTTGTATTTGAAAATTTACTCCAAAAAGGATTTGTAGTACCCGAAAAACCAAACGCATTATCCTTAAAGCATCTGACATTAAGTTTAGAAACTTTGGCTAAATATCATGCTGGTAGTATTGGATATCAGGAATTAAAAACGAGAGAAAACGGTAAGAAGTACGAACTCGTAGATGAATATGCTAGTTGTATGCAGGAACCCTTATTCCGAAACGACGAGAAATTTTTGGGATACGGTTGGTTTTGTGCTCGTTTAAGTGCTTTGAATGCTTGCGTAGATTTGCTGCCTCCCGATGAAACAATTTCGACCGAAAAATTTAAAGAAGAATTAAAGAAAGTTGCATATAACGCAATCGAAATATTAAAACCCAAAAAGAAATTCTACAATGTGTTACTTCATGGAGATATGTGGGGTAAAAATGTTTTGTTTCGTTACGTAGATGATGATCCTGTGGAATGCAAGTTAATAGATTTTCAATTACAACGGTATGGTCCTCCTGCTCACGATGTATTACAATTTATTTATCTTACCACAAATTTAGAAGACAGAAAAAATCATTTTCACGATTTATTGCACTTTTATTATAATTGTCTTAAAGCTGAACTAAAGAAAGGCAATTTAGATATAGCTGCCGTTTTACCATTAGACGATTTTGAAGAATCTATTCATTATTTACTTCCTCAAATAAAACTTCAAACTGCATATTATTTTTCGTTTCAAGGAGCTAATCCTAAATTTCACAAAGAAGTTACATCCAACGTCGATATGTTTAGAAAATTTTGTTTCGAAGATGGATCCTCATTTTCTACAGATTTATTCAAGACGGATCCAAATTATAGGCAACTAATGACAACCTCTTTAAACGAATTAAAAAATTATATTCTCTATCCACGTATCAGCGTTGAAGATTGCTATAAAATTGTCAAGAATAAATTGAAAACCACAGATTATAACCTCGTAAGTTACCATTACAAACCTTTAAAACAAATTGGTGGATTTTTAGGAGATCATTACAAATTAAAAATTAAAGTTTTTCATAATCATAAGTCTGAAATTTTAAATTTTTTTGCCAAGTGTACTCCCGAAAGCGAGACTCGTTTAAATTTAGGATTGGGTAACAATGCATACGAAAAGGAAGCTTTTGTATTACGCAAATTGCTGCCAATGTGCATAGAAAATAATATTCATGAATTAGAGCAATTTGCAGTACCGCATTACTTGCTAAGAATGAACGATGTGTTAATTTTTGATGATCTTGAATACTCTAATTATTTTTCTGCAAACCCGCAAAATTCTTTTTCAGCTGAAGAAATGAAAATGGTAATTTCGAAATTGGCTACATTTAATGCCGCAAATATCATATTGGAAGAAAAACTTAGTACAAAAGAAAAACCTTTTCGTATTGGTGAGAAATTTAAAGATATGATGAAGGAAACTTTCTTCACTCACGATGTTACTGCTAGTTCATTGAGCATGAAGGTTGCGTTTGAAGGGATTGGAGATCAAATCGACATATTTTCAGATATTAAGAAAAGTATAACAGATGATGAATTTAAAGAAAGAGTGAAAAAAGTAATAGAAGCATCCTACGAAGTCGTAAAGCCTTCAACGAAATTTCGTAACGTCGTATGTCATGGCGATTTATGGTCAAGTAACATAATGATGAAGTATTTAAATAATAAGCCTTCGGGTTGTTATATAATCGATTATCAAATATTAAGATATACCCCACCTGCTTATGATTTAATGATTTTACTTTATTTGACAACAAATCGTGAGGTTCGATCTAAATACATGCAAGAGTTGATCGATTATTATTATATTCAGTTTTCAAATATGTTACTACGTTACGATTGCGACTTAGAGAAAATTTACAGCTACCAAAATTTCTTGGAAAGTTGTAAATATTTCGAAGCACAAGCTACTCTCCATACTGTTTGCTGCTATCAAGTAGTAATGACAAATTCCGAACTTATGAAAGAGTACACGTTAAATGAAGAAGCATCACACAAGATATTTATGGAGGACAGAAAAGAATTTATGATAGATATGTGCAATCGTGATCCAGTGTATAGAGAAAAAACGAAAGAAAGTATAGAAGATTTACTAGATGCTTGTTTAAAATATTTTTGATATGTAAAATTAATAAAATAGTTATTGTAATTTTTATTGATATTTTATTGATATGTATAACAAAAATGAAATAGGAAATGTAAAAACAATTATTACTCATTACTTATAGCTAAGTCGGTGAAATAAACTTTGCATGAGACTCTAAAAATGCCCGGTTTCACAAATTTTTTTTCTAACCTGTGTTAGTTAACATGTGTTAAAGATAATCATTGATTAAATTTTGAATGGGTTGCACAGACTACCTGAAATCTATAATTCGTTAATCTCTGATTATGCGTTCAAATGTTAGGTTGGTACACTTACTTCACCTAAAACGTCAACTTCATAGTACAAAATTGACATAAATGTGACGGTTTGTAAATTATTTATTCTGTGATGACTGATAACAGTCAACAAAATGTTAATAAACAAGAAAAAGTAAGGTTAAAAATTTAAAGCAGAAAACTATAATTTGAAAACAAAATTTATATGAAATAGTCAAACTAATTTAAAATTCTACAATTGTTTATTTTTTCGCATTACGAAACTTGTTTTTCCAAAAAAGTATTTTCGTCCTATACAGAGCAAAATTCGTCTTTGAGCTCTGATTTCGTGGACCATAGTAGCTCTTTTTCACCCAGAAGAAATAGTTTCCGGAAACCGGAAACTCCTAGTACCGTCATTTTCTCTCCTGGTACCGTTATATTCTTTCCCGGGACCGACGCGATGAACGTCAACAAACCTGAATTTGTAACCAGCTTTATTTTTAACCATAAAAATGTACAAATGTAATTTTGGATTTGAGTGAGTTTATTTTACTCTTCATCTGAGAAAAAATAATATCTTTGTCTCAGGAGTAGAGTTCATTTGCTTCCTGAAGTGAATTTCCGACCTCAAACTTTAGTCAGCAAAGAGCACGTCAGAGAGAAAATGAGTCACTTTGTTTCCTCAACCAGCAATATACTATTTCGTATTGGAAACTTATATCAAAAAAATTTAATTCTAATAAAAAAAATCAGTATAAAAAAGTTCATTTTTATTAAATTAAAATCATTTAAAATTTTTCCTCAATTAAATATGGGGGAGATTTCTTAAAAAAACTTGTTTAAAAACACGACAAGAAAAGAAAAGTTCAGCATGACAGTTAAGTAAGTACTAAATCATTAGTTATATCGCCTTAATCACTAGATATCCATTTGTTAAATATTTTGGGAAGTTAACTTATGTTAAGGTCTAATTATCGTCTGTGCAACCCAAATTGTTACTTAACAACAGCTTTAATCATTGATTATACTAATCATTAATTAACTGTGATTTGTGCACCCAAATCTGACTGAATCAATGATTATCTTACTAATCAATGATTAAATTCTTTAATTATCATGTGTGAAACCTGGCATAATTATCGTCTGTGCAACCCAAATAGTTACTTAACAACAGATTTAATCATTGATTATACTAATCATTGATTATGGACACAAATTCTGGAAAAATTTAAGATTTTTCTAATTTTGTCAGGAAAGTTATCATTTTTAGTGCCAAGTTAAAGAAATTAAATTTTCAGTTGAGGAAAACAATTTAGATTTAAAAATTTATTTTATTTTGAAAAATTTTAACTAATATTTTTAATGGTTTCAATTTAAAAAAAAAAAGATTGAAAAGATCACAGTACAACTGAGGGCCCTTTTAGCCGGGGGCCCGCGTGCGTCGCACCCCGGTAGTTCCGCTCCTGCTTATAACTTATAAGTTTGTTCGTCTGTTTTCAGAAGAGGAACTGAACGGCGGCAGCCAGTAATATATCTCAAAATTTGCTGCAAAACATCAACCCGAAATGCAGCTCTCTAAATCCAGCCCCCGGGTCTAGAACGCAAATAGATTTGAAAGATGATATTAAAATGAAGCGAATGAACGGTGGAAAAACCAAAATTTTTCCTTTAAGTTTCAAAATATTCGATTTACTCCATAAAAGTCGGTGAATATTTCATTCTGTTGACAGTACATGTGCTCAAAGTAAAATGAAATAGTATGTTGCAGTGGGCGGAGCTACTCGCAGTCTATTTCTAGTCATGCTACTGTTTACATATTGTAATAAATTTATTTAATAGTTAGTTAAAACCAAATTTTACTTAAAAACAATAATTCCATCTTTCTAGATCTGTAATTTTCGAGTTTAGTCACGCTCAGGAATGTTTTTAATTTCCTTGAGTTACTTGGAGATTCCAGTTTTCTAGATTTCTCAATTTTAAGTCCAATTTATGCCCAAAAATAAAAATAGAAATATGCATATGCGGAGTAACCCACATGAAAACAGTCAATGGAATACACACATCCGATTCTTGGCCACATTTACTAGTATTTTTGGAATTTCCACCTAATTCTATTTTTATATTATTTGGAATTTATGGTATAAACTAGTATCATAATTTCATTAGAACTTTTTTTTAATTTGGAGGCGCATTTTGTGTCCTACTCCCGAGCCCCAGATTGGTTCGTCGGGAATCAAGAGAAGACAGCGATGTAGAAGAGAGGGGGAAAAGAGAGAAGTTGAGTGAGATTTGATGTGAAAAAAAAAGAATAAAGGGAAATGTGGAGAAAAGAGTGTAGTGAAGTGTTGAAATCTATTTTTAGACTAATTTACTTTCTTTTTTTAAATACTCGTATATACAATAAAATTTTATTCCCAAACATTTCATATCTGAACCTAATCCTTAAAGTTGGTTCACACTATGCAATTTCTCATGTGACCTTATCGTATGAAAAATCCTATCTAAAGTCATAAGCAATGTGCATTGCTTTTTTTTTGTTTTTATGTTACTAAATAGTAAATACCAAAAATTGTATAGTGTGAACGTAAAAATATTTCTAATATGACAAGTCATACGATAAGTCACATGAGAAATCTCATAGTGTAAACCAGCTTTAAATCTGTATATACATAGGAAATTGCGGGTGGATGGTTCTGCCGTCCCCTGTTCACCCAATGTCCTCTGACATGGAATCTTATTGACATATGGCGATTTATACATATAATCGAAGCACTTCGATGTATGTATTTAATGTAATATTAATTTATACTATTTTGGCTGTAGTTTTGCAAAATTTTACTAATATTCATAATACTATGTTATCTTGTAACATCTTAGTTACATAAAGATCTAAATTAAATTTATGTGTGTAATTTAAATTAATACTAGCAATGCAAGGAATAATATTCAGGTGCCTCAAAAAGCTATTTTTGCGCTAAATTAAACCTTGTATTTATTTTGCAAAGTACAAACGCAATAAATTTATTTTTTATTTAGCTCTTTTGTCTTATAAGATGATATACTTCTTTTTTATCAAACGCTGTATAAATACGAATTATTTTATGATAGAACAATACAAGTTAATGTAAACAAGATCAAATGACATGAAAATTTGAAATTAAATATTTAAACAATAAATTGCATATTACAAAACATATTTTAAATTTGCGGTAGTCTGCAAGAAAATTAATATAAAGCAACTGTGTCCGCAATCGATTGTTATCAACCATGAAAATTAAAGAAGAAGTGATATCTCATGAAAGTTGTAACGAAGTTATTAAAATTTACCTACAACATGACGAATTTCAAATAGTAAATTATGAAGTCAAGCCCTTCTCGGAGAACGTGGAAGGATTTCTGGGCATTCATTTTCGCCTAACTATCAGGTACATGCTAAAAGGTAAAGAATTTAAAGTAAATTTCTTTGTTAAACAATTTCCAAGCGATTACGAACTTCCATCGCAATATGCCAATTCAGTAGGAGCATTTAATAACGAATTATTTGCGTATAGTGTACTTTTTCAAGAATTTGAAAAATGCAACACCCATGCTTTAAATTGCATTCCAAAATTTTATTACGGATTGGATAACGATATTTTGGTTTTTGAAGATTTATCTGAAAAAGGCTATGTGGTGCCCGAAATCCCAAATATTTTAGACTTGGAAGAAATAAAATTGACTCTCAAAGCTTTCGCAAATTTTCACGCAGGTGGTATTGCTTATCAAGAATTGAAATCAAGACAACTGGGCAAAAAATATTATCCTAATGAAGAGCATTCTGACTATATACAGGAGCACTTATTTCGTAATGAACCAAAACCGTTAATTGGCCAGTGGCTTTCTTCCCGATTAAATTCTCTTAACTCGATTATAGATTTTTTGCCTCCCGATTCGGAAATTTCTAAGGAAGATTTTCAATTGAATCTAAGAATGCTTGACGAACGGTGTCCAGAAATAATGAAACCTAAGGACAAGTTTTATAATGTTATACTACATGGTGATATATGGGGTAAAAATGTAATGTATCGGTACGTTAACAATAAACCGGTCGATTGCATTTTAATAGATTTTCAATTTTTACGATATGGTCTTCCAGCACACGACGTCTTGCAATTTATTTATCTGACGACAAGACGAAGTCAGAGAGAAAAACATTTACATAGTCTTTTAAATTATTACTATTCTTGCCTACAATTTGATTTACAAAATCTATCTGTAAATATAGAAGATATTTTATCTTTCGATGACTTTGAAAAATCTGTTAATTATTTATTACCACAAATTAAGTTACAAACAGTGTATTTTCTACTGTTCCACTCTGCAAATGCAGAATTCTACAAGAAAATAGTTTTAAACACTAAAGATTACAAAGAATTTTGGTTTGGAAATTCATCTCAGTTTACGTTAGAACTTTTTAAAACCGATATGAATTATAAAAGATTTATAATGGATGCTTTAGAAGACTTAAAATATCATATAATTTATCCAAAAATTACCACAGAAGATTGTTATAAAATTTTAAAAAGCAAACTTAATAAAAATAAATATAAAATGGTGGACTATTCCTATATGCCATTAAAGGACGTCGGTGGTTTTATGGGTGACCATTTTAAATTAAAAATAAATGTCCTTTTTGACAACAATTACGAAACTTTAAATTTTTTTGTAAAATGCACACCGGAGAATACAACGCGTTTAGCTATGAGTACGCTATTGTACGTAAAGGAAGAATTCGTGATGAAAACTTTATTACCTCTTTTCAAAAAGAACGAAATTAATGAAATAAAAAACTTGACAGTTCCATTTCATTTAGTTCGGGTAAACGATATTATAGTCTTTGATGACCTAGAATTCTTAGGTTTCAAAGCAGCAAGTCCTCGAATTCCATTCACACGAGAAGAACTTTTGTTAGTTATTGAGAAAATTGCAGTTTTTCATGCGGCGACTATAATATTGGAAGAAAAATTAAGTACAACCGAAAATCCGATCAGACTAGGTGATAAATTTAAAAAAGAAATGGTGGAATCCATGTTTTGCAAAGAGCAAACAGCAATGACTCAAACCATGGCTACGGGATTTAGGACAGTATTTGATGAGATTGATTTATTTTCTGACATCGAAAAGAAAATTTCGAATGAAACTTTGAAAGAAAAAGCTGATATATTACGCGAAGCTTCGTTTGAGTTGGTTAAACCTTCTACAAAATTTCGTAATGTAATTTGCCATAGTGATCTATGGGCTAGTAACATAATGTTCAAATATGATAAGCAAACAGCTATTGATTGCTTTATCGTTGATTTTCAAATTGTGAGATATTGTCCTCCATCTTACGACTTATTAAGTTTGCTATATCTTTCAACAAACAGAAATGTTAGAGAAAAGCACCTAGCCGAGTTGATCGATTACTATTATGATAAATTTTCGGGCCTATTGCGTAAATACAACTGCGATGTAGAAAATATTTACAGCTACGATAAATTTATTGAAAGCTGCAATTACATTAAACCATTAGCTGCACATCAAGCAGCTCTCTACTTTAGTATCATAATAATGGATTCAGATATTGTGAAAGAGTTCATAATGGATGAAGAAAAATCGCAGGATTTCTTTTTGGGAAATAGATCAAGCTATATGACTGATGTGTGTAAACGTGATCCAGTTTACAGAGAAAAATTGAAAGAATCAATTCAAGATCTGCACGATATTTGCATTGAATATTATTAAATCTTCAATTTAAAAAGAATCCAACTTAAATAATATTTAAGTTATTATAAATAATATAAATTTGTAAATAAAACTATATCTTAATGTGACTTTAGATTTTTTGTCTCTATTTCTACACTAACCTGGGTCTTGTGACGAGTATCCCTGATAGCCTTAATCATGTGTAAGCCCATTTCTACACAACAATGAGCATGATCAGGTCGAGGAGTAGGTAAACCAGACACACAGTAGTAGCAATCTCCCAACAATTTAATCCTTAAGCAGTAATTTTCCTAAAAATTCCTTAATAATTTATATCCACTCAAATTATTTATACTTACAGCTGCCAGTTTATCAAATCGTGCGAACAATTCGTTCAATATTCTAACCAACTCTTGAGCAGTGCATTGACTTGCAAGTTCTAAAAGTAAACAAAACACAGTAAAATCATTATAAATTGTAACAATGAAAATACCTGTAAATCCTTTAATGTCAGCAAACAGTATGCTGACATTTTCGTAACGATGGATGTATATTTTGTGAAATTGATGTGCTTGAAAAGTACCACCTCGTTCTTCTTCTCGTGCTATATCTCGTATCATTTCTTTGGCAACAAAATCTGGCAGTACTAAAAGATAATTATACGAAAATCACATCATGAATTTCAGTAGTTTATAATTTATTACCCGACAAAAGCAATTTTTCTTGTCGTTCATTTTCAGCTTGTGTCCGATATCTCATTTCCATGGATCTGTGAGTCTCCAGAAAAGCTTTTCTTTGACTTCTATCTGTGAGATACTTTGTATACATTCCGGCAAAATTTACTGCAGTGTACAGTAAGCTATTCGCTATTGTTCTTTTAATTTGACATTGAATCGTTTCTGAATCTTTCTAAAAAAAACAGACAATAAAACACATACCTATCAAGAACAAATCTTACCGATTCTTGTGTCAACACCATATTAATTATGGTAACTAAAATATGAGCAATAGATGAAACCCAACCAGCTATCATACACCAACGAAGAGGTAATGGAAGCATAGCATATGGCACAAAAATTGTAAACAAAATATACCAAACTAAATTTTCTCTATCGCAAAATCCAAATCCTTCTCCTATGAAACCTATTAAAATCACTTTTATTACAATTTTTTTGTAATTATTTACTCGTTACTTTGAGCATTTAAAAGGAGCCAAGTACAAACGGCAGCCCAATGTAGATAATTGTTAGCAAAACATTTCCACCATCCCAAAACACATATTGAAATATTTGCTGCCATGCAGCATACTGACCAACTGATGGCATTGGAATTTTCTTTCAAGTTAATGTCTTCACCGTTATTAGTAATTTCGCCTGCCCAAAATCCAAATAATGCTACCTAAATAAATATTGGAAATATTAAAATTAAAAGTATTGCATTGAATATTATAACTAATTACTTTTAGTAGCAAGTCGACAATGTTAACTATAATTAGAGATTTTTGTCTTTGCTTATGTGAATATCTCAAGTAGGCCATCTCCAAATGTTTGCTGTGAAAACTGTTGGTAAGACTTGGCCAGTATAATCCTTTATACATAAGGCCTCGTTTAAATACGCTAGCCAAATCAGCTTAAATACAAAAAAAAATTGAAATTAAATAAATTGCAATGCTTATTTTGCAAACCTTGCATTTCCGTGAAAGAATCTCGATCCCCTGAAAAAGCATCTTTGTAATATTGTATACTAGAATTATTTCGTCCTGACGTAGGGTCTTCCGTAAAACTAGGTTGACGAGCATTTCTTAATGTAACTGTGTTTTCTAAATCACATGAATCACGAATATTGATAGAAGATGATATTGATTGAGCCTAAAAATTCAGCTATATCTTCAATTTAACAAAAATCCAAATAATACTCACTTGTTCTTCAGAAGATGGTAGAATATCATTGGTATGATTATTTTCTAACTGATTTAAGATGTTCTTTTTCTCCATAGCCTTAATGGCTACCGAAGCAAAAGTTGATTTTCCATCTCGCATAAGAGATATTTTTTTGACTGCATTAGTCCAGATAATTTTGGTCTTCGGGAACGCCGTGTTTCTGTAAGATATAAAATAAAAGAAAATGAATTTACATTTACATTATGCTTATTTGAGTTATGTACAAGACTATAAATTAATTTTCATATTGGCTTAACTAAGGTGTGGTGCTAAAAACACTAGATACTAATTGGCCTACCCGCATACATATAACTATACACGCAATAAACCATTACGTAAGTATGCATCAAAATATGATATTATTATATTAACCATTAAATATTCTATTCGATAATTTTGTTTAAATTTATTTAGAAACACAATAATTAATTGGGCTGGAAAAAAAACCGGCCTTAGTTGGTGATTTAAAAATGTTAAATAGGATGATGCTGAAAATGAACTGAAACCAATTAAAATGTTTAATTAATTAATTAATTCAATTACGAAATTGCTCTTTCGTGGTAGCTCAATATAATATTTCAAATGAATAAATTTAATATAATAATTGTCCTAATTTATCAGTCCTACTATCAGTAACAGGCTCAATAATTTAAATAATTTAGTAAATTTTTACTTTACTTAAAACATATTATTATTATTATTTGTTTAAAATAATGTAAAAAATACATAGACAACAAACGAATGGTAATGGTCAGACTAAAGCTCTTAATTGTAGATTTTGAATTCTTCTTCTAATAATACAAAAAAGCTGCATTGCCTAATAGGAGTATGAAAGTTGTTCATCAATGTACAGAATATTTGTTTAGAATTTATTTTAAATGACTGTCGTAATTTTCAAATTCTTCAAGTACAAACTTCAAAAGCTCGTTACGTCATGGTGACGTCAAATAATGTTTTTGACGATATTTTTAAATTAAAATTTAATTATTTGACGATAACATGTAAATGAGTAGATTAAAATAAATCTAGTCATTTCATACGACAAAAATCCTTCCTAAATATCACAAAAAGATATGTAATATATGTGTGTACCTGTACCGTATTATGAAAATTTCATTCATTCACTTCTTAATTATTGTAGTATAAAAATTTATAATCAAAGCTTGAGAAACGATTTATTATTTTATATTTATTTTTGACAAAATAATCGAAAAAAAGCACAATTTCGGCCATTCTAAGTGTACGTTTAATTACACTTAGAGCTTTGAACTATAAATAGAGCTTTGATGTCAGCTTTATTCAAGGGTTATTTGAGGGTTACTAGTGGTATACAAATACGTTTATTGGCATAACGGTGGGTTGTTAAAATTTATTTAGAAGTTGAAGATTGTAGTTTGATATAAGGTTTTGAAAAAAAATGCCTTACATATTAAGTTTTTTAATAAAACATCATTGCGATCTGTTCAATTTTTTTTCAATTTGATTTTCAATTTCGTTGAATAATTTCGTTAAAATATCTAAAATTGCAACACTAAATAATAAGAAAACTTATCGATTCTTAATACGCAAAATAAATTTCTGTTTACATGGGGTAAACTCGGAGGCCACATAGGTTTTCTCGGGAGTAGGTATGTACATAAAAAATTGTGACAAATTGCAAATGTTTTTCGTATTTACATTAAGTATAAACCAATATTGAATCTCGTTTTTCAATAAGTACATCATTAATAAATACTATATTGACAAACGTAGCAAGAATTGCAGACAAGATTAAATTTAATTCTTAAATGTTAACGAGGAAAAATGTTAGCCACCCTACCTGCGATAGATAATTTGTTTACGTGATATTATATTATATAATTTTAAAATCAAAGTAGTTTGAAACTTTGAACGACAGTGAATATTTCTTTGTGTTAGTTAATGTTTTCTAATAAAAGTAGTTTTTATGGTAAGCTTTTTAAATAGAAATCCTCATTGCTTTAACACTACATTAAGTTTATGTTAGAGAATGCAATTTACTCGCTAGTGGAGTTAAAAGGGAAATGTTGTAGGTTAACAAACCTATTTTGGACCTGTAAACTAAGAAAATTTGTGCTTTAGTAATAAAGCATAGTTACAGGAATGCCTTTTGCAATAATGTTCAAGCCAAACTCGGTACTAATAGTAAGTACTAAATGTAACTATAAATTTTAAAATATTTTCTAAAGTAATCTCATTGTACATAATTTAATTTTAAAGCTTATAAAACTTGATATGTGAAAAGGCAACCTAACGATTATCTAAAGTTCTCCAATATCGTGTCAGTAAAAACTTGTTTTTCTGGAAAGGTAGGAAACTTCGGTATTACTATCGAAAACTTAAAGTCAAATTGGAAAAACAAGTATCTTTCTACAAACTTTTCACAAACATGTTTATTATTTTACTTGCTTTTAACGAGTGTATCAACCTTTACGTAATCTGATCACTAAGTTAGTTCTATTAGATGTAACATGATAAGGAAACATCAAGAAAGAAGTATATAAAAGAAGATAAACACAAGGTCAGAATTGAACTAAATTTTTGCACTCGGAAAGGAAAAGCAGCTATTTACTATTTCTACTATTGATTTTTATTGCTACTATTATTGAAACAGTACCCAGCAATATGTACAATTAATATATCATACTATTTTTCAAGATTTTTTGTTTTGAAGCCTATTATTTTCAGACACGTGCAAAATGGGGTTTGTTCAATATTGGCTTTTTTTCTATTCAGAGAGTAAACAGAAACCTTATTATAAATTTTGGGCAATATAAACCTTTCTGTATATTGACAATATTTTTATGTTATGCAAATACATTGTTGTTTTATTTTGTAGTAAATTCAGCGATAACTTTAATATATTAAAAACAAATTATATAAAATATTTTTCGGAAAAAATAATTTATTGCTGTCGGGTAATCGATACTAAACCGTCTTACTTTACTTCAAAACGAGTAAAGCTAAGGAAGCCGGTCAATTTATCACAAATGAACCACAAAAAGTACAAGTACTCCGAATAGAACATGTTATTTTTTCTGAAAACGTACCAAATAATTATTAAATATAATTAATATTAATTAAACTCACCGACACTAAAATAGTATGGCTATAACCATAATCATTGATTTCGTCGATTTAGAAAGCATTGAATCTGATCAATTCGAGAACCATTAGAACATTTTTAACTATTCTTAATGTTATCCAATGCATAGACGTGAATTTTAAAAGTTTACATCTAATATTTATAATTAATTTTTTAAGATTAAGTGTATGTAGACTACATTTTTTAGTAAAAATTTTGTTTATGTACCTACTATTATTTTGTTTATATTGTTTTGAATCAAATTTATTGACAGGATGATTAATTTTTTAAAATATGTATATGAGTATTTTGTAAAGAAACTTTTTATTGTAAAATATAGTTTATGAGAAAATTTAGTTTAATTTGGAATACTTAATTAAAATAATTCCGATTTTCAATAGAAAAAAAAGATAATAATTTGGACTAAAGATTGGAACCATATTAATTAAATGGTAAAAATTTTGTAATATTTAATTAAAAAAAAAGAATATAAATTTGAAACGAGTGGAAATAGGAGAATTAACTCCATTATTTCACATTTTACTTGAATAAAACTGTTAAGTTAGCCGAGCAATATTTTTAAAAATGTGCATTTATCTGGGGAAGTGATTTGGAAATTTTTGGTAGGTATTTGAAAAAATACGTCTCAATATAAAAAATAATATTTACTAATCTAACTCACTTTGCCGTAATTAGTCTTATCAAATCATCAAATTCAGGTATATTCAAGCTGTCTTTTTTAACTACACTACCGAATGCCGAATGCGGAATATCTTCTGGTATTTAAGTGTCTCTCTTAAATAATAGCATATACATCCATAGAGATTAGTTATCTTGTATTGTATGGCATAAAACCTTACAAGTACTAACTATGGAATAGTACTTTGCAATGTTATCTACAAGTGAAATTAACATAACATAGTTAATATAGTTAACTAGCGTAATATTGTTTAAGGAGTGGTTATGTCGATCTAGCTTTAATTCACGAACGCGAGGGGGCTTACAAGCTATGGTGAATAAATTAATTAATTAATTCGTTGGTAGGCAACAAGCTTCACAAATAGTCTGGTTGCATTAATGGGTAATTCAATAGCAAACTTACAGGAATCTACTTTTAAAACCTACGTTTAAGCTGAAATATAAGCTCCGCCTTTTAAAAATTATATCAATCGTAAGGGTGGGAATTTTGCACTTTACTTTAATATCTAATTCTTATTGTTTCCATTAAATATATTATAAGATCGTTTAAATTGTTTTATAATAAAATGGAAGAAACCTTATTCGAACTATAAACTATATCTATAAGCATAGGAAATTCGAATAAACTTCAAAGATTAGTTTACGAGTTATAATAATTAGGAATTGGATTTACGTACTGATTATTTTTAATTTAAAATATGTATAAATGCATAATATAAATTCGGTATAATATTATAATTTCGCATCTGTTGTAAAAAAATTTGCAATCGTATAAAACCATGCACAGTGCATATCTGCGATTTAACCTTGCAAGATAACGAATGCAGAAAACTGAAGTATTCCAATTTGCTTTTGCAGTTATCCAACGATAATTTATTATAATATTATGTTGTATTGAAGATTACTATATTATTATGTTCAAAATGATGAATACACATATACAGTGGCCGTAAAAAGTATTCGTACACCCCTATCTTAACCATGTAAATAGTACATTTTGAAGCCATTCTTTCACACATAAAAGTCGCTTTTACAATAAAACTTTTTAGACATTTTTTGTTAAGAATTTCATTGTCTTCAATTTTGTATCTATACATTTTTCTATTTTGTCACCCCGTTTCCGACTGACAACAGCTTAAACAAGACTCTGTAAAATACAAAAAATATTGTCACCTGTATCTCAAAAACGGTGCAACGAAATAGAAAAATGTATAAGTAATTTTTGTTGCAAATTTTATTCCCTACATTTTTGTTTATATACATTTTTCTATTTTATCACACCGTTTCCGAGATACAGATGATAATATTTTTTGTATTTTACGGAGTCTTGTTTAAGCTGTTGTCAGTCGGAAACGGGGCGACAAAATAGAAAAATGTATAGATACAAAATTGAAGACAATAAAATTCTTAACAAAAAATGTCTAAAAAGTTTTTTGTTGTAAAAGCGACTTTTATGTGTGAAAGAATGGCTTCAAAATGTACAATTTACATGGTTAAGATAGGGGTGTACGAATACTTTTTACGGCCACTGTATTTGATTTACAACACTATTATTATAATTTATGTTATAATAATCTTATAATACATATAGTATTTGAAAAAGTAAAAATTTAAATTTTAATTATGGTCTGTTTAAAGCCAAAAACAATACGATAGCATTGACGAGGTCACATTAGACCAGCGTTGTAAAAAATGCGATTAGGATTAAGCAATACGCAACACTGTACAATGTATACATAATCAAGATATACAGTGTTGACGTGTATTGTTTTTGGTTTAGGAAGACCGTACGACCATACCATAATAGTAATTAAAATAATTATACATTACACAGTGACGGCGCCAGAGGGGGGAACAGGGTGGACACATGCCCAATCCCTATTGACTGGAGTGCCCAACCAAGTGCCCACCCAAATTTTTTAGAATACCTATACGTTTTATATTTTCGCCTCAACCACGCTCAGATCAAATATTTTAATTTTACTATTTTTAAAAAATTCGGAATTGTTAATTAAAACATGTAAAAAAATCGGATGTGGCCATGCCTATAACTTTATCATACTTATTATTATGGTGCAAAATACAGTAGAACCCCTCTATAACGAGTCCGGTTATAACGAAGAATCGGCTATAACGAGTAAAAATTTAGTCCTTTGACTTTTGTTTACATGTTAAACTGACTGTTTATAGCAAAAATCTTGTTATAGAGAAGTTTTACTGTATAATAAAAAAATAAAATTTGAAAATTAAGAAAAAAGTTTTTTTTACATTTGAAAAAAGAATAATTACAAAAATTGGATATTTACACGATTATTGATTAATACTTTTTTTAATATTATTATTATAGAGAAGAATTTAATAAAAATCTAAAATTTGAGAAAAAGAAAAATATAATTTTTTTAATTTGCCAAATATTTTTTTTGCGTTTCCGTGTACCGATTTTAACCAAAATCTAATCAGTTCTAAGTCCCAATATATCAGTAATACTAAATACGAAATTTTGTTAAAAAATTCCTATTACGTTTTGAAGTAGAGGTTGAGGTAAATTTGACCACATACACACACACATACAGATTACAGACATTTTTTGGAAATGATGATTTTCCGCTTCTGGAACCCCAATATGCCTAAATTCATCAAAATCAATCTCAAATTTCTTTTTCTGCACGATAACAATACTTTTTCATATTTTGTATGATAAAGTAAAAAAAAAAATTTTTAACGGCCGCCATTTCGTGAAAAAAAAATTGTTTTACTTTTCCACGGTTCATGCTATAACGACATCGATAAAGAACATTCACACCAAATTTCAAATAAATCGGTACATTCGAACATTAGAACATCCTTTTTTTTGGACCTCCCACTTTGCCAGCTTATAACTTTGTGAATTTTGAGGGTTTTCTCGGTTAATTTTTATGCAATCTTAAAATATCCATAAATAAATGATAAAAAAATTGATAGTAAAAATATTTTTTGTTTCGTTTGTACAAAGCTTCAAAAACCGCCCGAAATTCATGCCTCTAAACTAGAATACCTACCCCTTTAAGCAGCCGTGGGGTCTAATCTGTCGGATTAAACATTTGTGGCCCCCTAGGTAGTTAAATTTTCGGGGTCCTCTAGAAAATTATTACTTGCGTAATTAGTTTTTAATTTTACTACTCAATAATTAAAATAAACAGTCTCAATAAAATATTTGAAAAAAAAATTTTTTTTTCGACAAAAAAAATCAACTTTAATTGTTTATAACTTTTTTGTTGTTAATCAATCGCTAAAATCGTATGTACTTCACTAGATAATCTAATGAAAAAGCTACAGTTAAAATTTCAAGTCAATCGGATGTAAACTTTTTCAGTTCTACTGCTCACCGATTGATTTTGATAGTGATTTTGCAGCATAAAAGTTGTTCGGTTAAAATTGATTTAAACGAATTTTGAGTTTAGATCAGTACTTGGGCGTTGTAGATTTTGATTCTATGATAGTTTTAGCATGATTTAAGCCAATACAAAAAAATTGGAAAAAAAAATAAAAATTTGGTGGACATTACCCCTTAATTATTTTTATTTAGGACTAGTAAGATAAAAAAAATTACATGATATTTGCCGAGACCCATTTCACCCCCATGTGAGAGTGGGTGAGATTCGGCTTGACCCCCCCCCCCCTAATATTTTTATATTTACTACTATGTACTTTAAAACACAGATTCTTGATAAACTTTAAAATGAAAATTTATAATTAAAATAAATATATTTTTCCGTTTTCACGAGGCTCCTAAAATTAACGAGGCCCCTAGGCAGCCGCCTTTTCTGCCTTAATATCTGTAATAGTGTAATCCGGCACTGGGTCTAATCATGTCTAATGCTGTACGTGTAACCATGTTTAACCATTTTCGAAAGAGAAAGAAGCTGATTGTTCAGAAGTGTATTGAAGGGTTTTACTCTTTTGTTAGTACAATAATTCAATACTGAAGAAAATAAAAATTTGAATATTTTTATAATAATATTATATTATTTATTTTGATTATAGAAAATTACATTCATTTATTACCTACACTTATATTGTATGCTATTTTAATCGAATTAAAATTATGCGAATTTATATTATTTAATAAAATATTTTTGTATTCATCTAAAAAGTAAACATAGGTATTAAAACATTGGTGGTAGATTTGAAACGAAACGCAAATCCCCACCACAAAATATTTTGTGTTGATAAGATAAGATAAGACGGGAGAACATTTAAAATATTTCTAGCATTGTAACTCAAAATATATATGAGTTACAAATTATCATTTCGATTTATTTGGGCGACTGTATAAAACAGGCAACTGTAAATTTGCTTTAAATTGAACACAACACGTACCCATCTTTGTGATAATGACTGAACTATAATGATTCATTTCATCTCAAATTATTCCCGCCTGATTTTAATTGAACAATTATATGCAATTTCATTTATAATGTGTTATAGATGAAATAAATTTTCAAAAAATGTCTTTATGAATTCTTTTAGACGTGTACATTATTTATATAAGTAAAATGTTATTAATTGATAATTACAAATATGGTATTTAAACACAATGAATTCTAAATTACACAGATTGCAAAAAAAAATATTTTACGACAGTCCTTAATTTATCGTTAATATAATTTCAAAATTTGAAGAAAATCCATTCAGCCGTTTTTTAATGCAAGGTGCTTTACTATTTTTTTTTGCACCTGGCCAATTTTTTTTTTTTTTTAATTGATAATTCTTTGTTAGTAATTATTTAATCTATTTTAATTTTTGTTAAAAAAATTGCAAATGGGGTATTTAAACACAATTAATTCTAAATCAGACAAATTGCAAAAAAAAATTATTTTACAACAGTCGTTAATTTATCGTTAATATAATTTCAAAATTTGAAGAAAATCTATTCAGCCGTTTTTGAATGCAAGCTGGTTATACAAGAGCGCATCGCAATATCCTAGCCTTAAGTTACTAATTTATAGTGACCTGTACTTGTATTAAAAGGAATGTTAATTTGTTATTACCTAAATATTAATGTATTTAGGTGGCACTACATTGCTACAGACAAAATCCAATTGTTTTAATTTTTATATTTTATTTATAGTAGATACATAATATTTATACGACAATTTATTTATTCCACTTTTCAATGTTATGTTATTCTTTATTTTAAAATTTTTTAAATCTTTCATTATATAAAGGAAACAGAGAAATAGTACTCGCAATCAGGTAGGTAGATTAATGTTCACTGGCGCCCATACCCATCTACCAAAATCTCCTTCCACAAACCAATGTATTGAAACAAATTTGAAAAGGTTAAAATTGTTTATGATAAGTACGAAGTTGATAAAAGGTATTACATTATTTATTAGACTAATTTTACCATTTTCATTTTTATTGGAAAGTTAAATTTAAAAATATTGAAACATTTTAGAAGATTTTGATATGTTTACATGCACCCTGGAGTTATTATTAAATATCACGGTAATTTTTTTAAAAATATGCAGATTAAATAAACAATAAAATGAATTTTATTTATTGCAAGCTTTCAGCAAAGGTATTTTAATTAACAAAAAAGTTCAAATGCATGGAAACAAAAACAGATGCTATACTACGAGTATGTACTCGTATTGTCATCTGATATCTCGATGTATGAAGTTGTAAACTAGTGATGGCAAAATTGCAATTTGAGTTTCCATCAAATTACACTGAACCAAAAGCTGTCATATTATAGAGGAAAGTCGCCTAATATTGGATAGTTGCCTAATTTTAGATACTGCATTATCTCAAACCCTATTAACAATTCTCTGCAATTGAGTACACAAAACTAAAAGTTTCTAACATAAAATAATCCTGGGAAAACCATATAAATAGTTCAGTTGTTTACTATTAGTTGGCACTATATAATTACATGTTTATTTGTGATACAAAGTTTTTTGTTGCTCCGGCTAAAAACTGTTATAAAAAAGGTAACTATTGACTATATTAGAGTGAAATTTGGCACGAACGTACTAAAATAGTTTTACAATAATCCCAAGTATTTAAGTCGAACATTTTTGTCAACCAATTTTGGATAGGAAAGATGTCTTAAAATTTGATATCCACAATTTGAAACGCATTTAATGTACACATATTTATCTATACATTTTTTGCAATAAAATTCCTAAGAAAGGACTTTCATATAAAAAATGAAACAAAAAGAAAGCTTACGTGTGTGACATTTGCTTGGGAAATATGTTCCTAATTTTGGATAGGGTATCCAATTTCAGGAACGTGTTTTTTTAATTTGATACATTGTCATTTTTTACTTTTACCTATTTCTTATGTCGTTTAAGGATGAAATAAATAAAAATATTTATTTCATCCTTAAACGACATGCTTCACATGTTTTCAAGAGAAAAAAACACATTTTAAGAACAAAAAAAAATTACAAAATGTTCCTTTTGAACAAAACAATGGAATTAAGAAAGTATCCAATATTAGGCGACTTTCCTCTATACAATAAAATGTCAACAAAAGATTCATTAAATCAATGAAATTTCAAGCAATGATCTAAAATTCACTATATTTATGAAAATTTATTAATAAAAAGAACATAAGTATTTATTATATAAACTCATAATAACTATAAATTTCTACATACAGTAGAGTCCCGAAAGTATGAACAGTGAAATTCATGTTTGTTTTTTAATATTAAATCAAAATTATTACCTATAAGAAAAAGAAATAAACTCGCAATTTATATTTTAAAAAAATATGATTTTCGCTGTTCACCTTTTCAAGACTACTGTACATTATATTAATAAATTTGTTCATTGTATTTATGAAAATTTCAAAAAAGAGTTCATTGGTTGCAAACAGTTTTTAGTTAATTTTTCCTAGGAGAAATAACTTCAATACATTTATGTACTAGTTTTCCTGTATTATATATTAATATATAAGTTAGTTTCTAACTTAAAAGCAAATAAGATTATAATATAAAAAATAATAAATATTGCAGCCTCTAATCTCTAACGTTTTTAAAAAAGTTCGAAATAACGTAAATTGTAAACTTCTTTTTGTGTGGTACGAATTAAAGATATAATCTTACAATTAAATTTTTAAGATTGTCTTGACAATCTTCAAGATTAAGCTTATTCTTTTTAATTTCACTTTGAATCCAAGTACAAACTTCCGATTTTAATACGAGTATAAAGCGTTTCAATTTTGATTGCAACATAAGTTTTAATTTTTATATTATCGTTTTACCGAAGCTAAAGTTTCCTTCTATTTCATGATATCATAATATAATATTATATTATGCATTTTATGTGTTGTCTTTTGAGCATTTTAATTATGAAAACTGTTTATAATTTACGTATCGATTTTTAAACGAGTTACTGATGTGGATACAATTTAATTATTATTTAATCTTTGCCACAATTTATCGTAGATATAAGATAATATAATAATACTTTTCCAATGTAATGCAGTACTATAATGTAAACGCATTGCAAGTTAATTTCCGGGTGTCAGGTCAGATACATCTTTTGGTTTGTCATTATTTACTTTAAGTTAATAACATAGAAATCAATAAGTTACATCTAAAGTAATAAAAAAATTACATTTAGGTTTTTACCACAAACATTACAATAGACTTTGAAGTCTATAAATAGTTATTGCCACAACAGATCTGTATGGTTCTTCAGAAAACGGGCATGGCGACAGTAAAATATTATAAAAAATTAAAAAATTATAACAACTTAATTAAACATTAATAGAAATCAATATTTATTTTGAGCTTTCAGCGAAGGGTATCGCTTTCATCAGAAAAAAAAACAAATAAATTTTCTGACAAAAGCGATATCCTTCGCTGAAAGCTCAAAAATAATATTGATTTTTATTAATGTTGAATTAATTTGTTATTGTTATATTAAAGTTTTAATTTATTATATTTCACAAGTTAAAAATTTGAGTTTTTAAATAACATCCTGTACTTATTTTGTAACTAATGTTTTAATATAAATAGGATCAATAAAGCTTATTTGCTACTACAACCAAATTTTTTGTGCTACAATATAAAATTTTTGTTTAATCAACTAATTTAGTTGTTGGATCAAATAATATTTTGTTGTTGAGGTCGTTTATTTTTCCGAGTGTATTTTTAATAGGAAGTTTTATTTTATCTAGACGATAACAAAACACCAGAACTTGCGGTAAGCAGATGTCGATTGATACAAATTGAACAATATACTCTAATTTGGACAGACATTACAGAAATTAGTATTGTTAGCATTTCATATACATTAATGAAACTATTTGTTTAATCGACAACTACAAACCGTGGTTATATTCGTGGTACTCACGAATGCAATTATTTGATACTCATAGCCAGAGTTTAGTTATCGCTAAATCAGCGTGAAATATTTTATTGAATGGAAGTTTCATCAATTTCCTCTTTAGTCACTTTTAAAAATTCCTATGAAGTATTAATTATAAATTATTGTAGGGAATTTAAACAATCAGAAATCTAATTTATTTTTCTTAATAACATAGGCTTGTGGGCTAATGTCACATAATAAATAAAAATTATATCGGGCTTAAAATTCAAACTGCCAATAATGTTTGGATTACGAGTTCGTGCTTTATTCGATGCCAAAAATTAACTTTCAGTAGTGATGAACTAATTTAATATTTAAAACACGTATCTTATAATATAAGAATAATAATCGTAATTAAAATAATAAAAATTTTAATTCAATATTCACTTCAGAAGATATTATTTGTGTAATCCACAAAATTAATATGTATATATTTACAATATTCCAGAACTTGGCTGACTTTTTTCTATTCGTACATACGTATTTCTACTAT
This sequence comes from Cantharis nigra, assembly GCA_958510845.1. Lineage (NCBI taxonomy): Eukaryota > Metazoa > Arthropoda > Insecta > Coleoptera > Cantharidae > Cantharis > Cantharis nigra. The sequence goes on from OY294028.1 coordinate 66,128,811, forward strand.
ATTGTGGTAAAAATAGTGAAAATAAGGCAACATCGGAGAGATCTAGCGCGTTTCAAAAGCTTTCGTATTCAATTAGCTATGAAAACTGCAGGTGTTCTCTAAACGAATTTTCACACATTAAAACTAAAAACGTACTTAACTGTGAACATATAAATAAATAAAATCAATAGTTTCTCTAGGATATCAACTGAAATATTTCTTTACTTATTATGTAATGAGACATACAAATTAATATTATACCCAATTCTTTCCGAAAAAGATGAACATTGCGTTATAACCCTCTAAATTTAGCGCAGAATATGAATATGATAAAAATACTTAATAATACAAAAATAAAAAAATATAGATATTTAAATAAATTTATTGTCAATTACCTTATCTCAGCATTATTGTCAGCCATTTAAATTTATAATATTGATCAAAACTAAATAAGATGTTAAAATAATAAAACTTTAATAGTAAAGTGAATAATAATAATAAGAATAATAAATACATTACTAAATACCCTAAATCTACTTGAAATTTCTTATTATATTTCTATTCATTTAATTTAATACTAATTACATGATATGCACTTTCATTATTATCATATCTATTTCATTATTTACCATAATATAAAATAAAACTTATAAAAAAATTAGTTTTCAAAATATTATTACCTTTTCTATGTTTACATTTGTTACTGAACTGTAGCTGGATATTGAAAGTATTTATATAAATTAGAATTTTTATAAACTAAAACACATACATACACAACATGTTTCGAGTTTTCACACAAATCATCAGGTGCTCTGTTCGAGGGACAATTTAAAGTTTCATTATCTTAGTTATTAAATACTACTACAAGGTAACTAAAATATACCGGATGCTGAATGAGTTATCCGAACATAGGAAATTAATTCAATTTAATTTCTATTTTCAAAAATAATTACCTTGGAAACTTTCAAGGCCAGTCTGATAAATGAAACTTTTAACAATTTCAAAAGCATTTTTGGACTTTTTAAATAAAAGCTAAATGAAATTTAATGCTCTTATCATTCGTAGTTTATATTTCTGCATTATTTTTATGTCTTTTATTTTTTCCCTAAAATATTTAGGGAAGCAGGAATTTGCATAAATAAGTTTTTACTCATTCAGCACCCCGTATAAACTGTTTATGATGATAAAATTTATACATGCTAGCTAAATTATAATCTCCAAATAATAAGGCGGTAAAAATAAATTGTAGTTGCCAGTATTTCAATCTCCGGTTGTTCTTATTCCTTAACCAAAGTTTATTGCAAAGCGTACAATAAATTCTTGACACAACAATTATTTCTATAAAAATAAACCTTGGTTAGAGATAATAGGAGATCGAAAAACTAGGCCTTGGCAAGGTATTAATTTAGTAAGTGAGAAATAAAAACATACCTAAATCGAATTGGATATTCCAATAATATCACAAATGTAATTTTAGTACAAAAAAAAAAGATTAAAAAAATACTTTTGCTTATTCTACCCTTAGTTTTTGAGCATGTGGCCACATAATTCTGTACAATTATAGAATCGCGTATACACTAAGTAGAAATTTAATTCAGTGCTTTAATGTTTTATTTGATTTAGATTATAATTTATACCGCATGATAGAGTAGAAAATTCGTACTTGGCGTAGTAAGACAAGAGAACAAATATATTTATAATTATCTTTTGAATTTTATTATGCTAATTTGAAAATAGGGTATATACCTACTCTTGTGGGGGTATTTCATATACAGTTAAAATGGTTATAAATCGGTAAGAATAAACATTTAATGTAAATTCTACATCAGGGCACAAGTAATTTGTTATTCGTTGATGTTTGAACTCATTACTTTCTGCTCAATAGCTCATCTTCCTATCGCTATACACTAAATTATATAGGTAGCTATGGTAATGATAAAGATTACAAGTATTTTATTACACTTGTATAATGTTCGTACTTACTATTTACAGTCGATACTTCGCTCGATCGATACTTGAGAACGACTCAAGTATAAAAGCGATTATTTCAATTGGTCGATTTCATACTCTAGTCGGTTTTTAGTTGGAGATCGAGCGATTTAAGTGTGGGTATTAGTTTTAATGGTCAGAAGCAATGCTTACATTTTTTAAGATCACCCAAGAATTATGGTGTACTGCCACCATGAACGTCGCGTCGCTAAAAGTGCAATTTACATAATATTATGCAAATGCGAACAAAATCATTGACATATAATAAATTAACATCCATAAACAAAATTTAATAATAATTTTTATATAAAAACAACAAGAATATGTAGCAATTTAATTATTCTCTTAGAATACCAGTAATGTCAACTAGAACTGCTCTCTACGTTGCTCGCAAGCAATTTATGTATGCCGCGAATGGGCATATTGCAATTAACATGTTGCGTGATCGAATTAGTTAGTAATCAAGTAAATGCAATAGAAACATAAAAACATTCATTGCATTTATAGATTAATTAAGGCAAACAAAATTAACGTAATAGTTTAATAATATTATAATATAATACGAAATTGAATATTGTAGGTGAATGATGTTGTACTAAACACTGTATGGCTTAATTCAGTTGGGTAAATTGAATATATATACATAAATATACCTACCATGTTTTATTTGAAATTAATTATTAAGTATTCAATTTTTAAATAATTAATTAATGTTTTTTTTTATATTATATTAAAGAAAATTATATTAATACAATATACGAGTAGTGTAGTATGGGGTGAGTTCGCCTGTTGCCGTACTATGCCCGTTCTCGTACACTAAAGAATATTAAATTAAATAATAGTAAAACCATAAAACAAATAAACTTAGTTTGTACAGCCGTTATCTCGTAAAAAGTGTTCATTATTAATAAAGTAAATTTTTAATTGTTGTCTCTTTTTACTAAATATTTAAAATAATAGTCTAAAACTACATAAAAAAATACATATACATGTTATGTACTTAAACCTAATTTAACTAAAAAAAAATTTGTTGGCGCTTAGCCCGTTATTTACTTCAAGTCCTCAACTATTCAGAAAATTTTCAATTTGTTTGTAGAATTTATTATTATGAAATGATGTCTATTCTAAAAATTGCTACTTATTACTGTAATAATTTTCAATATTGTAATATAGAAGTGAATATATAAAATCTTTGAGGTTTTCTGTTCATTTCATACACATTACTAGTTTCATCAAAATAAATTTTCATTCGACCTGACTTGTAAAGTGTTTATTACTAGGTCAGATGAATGACAAAATGGTAAAAATTAATTGTCATCTATCTAATTTTGTCAAGCAATACAGGCACCCTGTGTCTACTAGACAAACAAATAAATTACTAAAATTTGATATATTTAAATTTCGTTATTGTAGAAATAATATTCCATACATCATGATCACATACCATAACTCCCCCGGGAAGTTAGCTAGGGCATTGCAATTTTCTTCAAAAATTTTCAAAAAATTCAATTAAGCAATGGTGCCAATAGCAAAACTTTTCCTTCGATAGAATTAAAGAGTGACTGAAAGGGTTAAAGTAAAGTAAAAAATAAAATAGGAATAGCACATCATTTTAATAAAATTGACTAATTTTGTTATCTCTGTACTTTTTCTAAAAATTATTTTAAGTTTATATCTATCACTTTAAATATAAATTTTTCGCCCGTATAATTTAGAAACCAAAATTATGTAAACTTTGACTTTGGCATTTATGGTTAATACCAACCGTAAATGATGGTTGGTATTGAGAGTGCGTTGAATAACAACCGTAATATGTACTTACATCAGTGATTTTCTATAGTATAGATACCAAGACATACGTCAATTGTGTTCTTTACATATCAACGACAAATTATTTTCGGACATCTCTTTCTACTCTGTCTAGATTTTTAATATTTTCTTCATTTGTCTTTCTCTACGAACCTCAACCAATACCAGACGGCCATATTAGGAGGCAATATTTTAAATTTTGACAGCTATTTGTTAAAAATTGTTAAAATATGGAAATATTTTTATTATATTATTAAAATAAATTTTTTACAATTATTAATATTGCTTTTATACAGTTTTCAGAAAGAATATAAAGTGGTAAATAAATCAACGCATTATTTAACCTCGAAATTTTTTAAATTTCAAATTCTAATTTAGTACATAGTATCAAGATTTATATTTGTACAAAAATGCTTTTATTTCTGTGCAATTAGTGGATTTTTGATGAGTGGACCTTGCCGATTCCGTTGATTAATAATGTGAAATGAAACTTATTAGTAATTATTTTTATAACAAATTATATTAATAATAAATTTATTTTAACTACATCAAAGATTATAAATATAAATATAAATAAATTACAATTATATTATATAGATATCGGTGCAGGTATTTGATACACTACCAAAATTTTAGATTGGTACTTCTTTATGATTGTTGGTATTTTACACGATTTGTTGAAAGAAAGAAATTGGTATTTCTTTCCGATTTTAAATTCAAAAATGTATAAAATATGTACATAACCTTCAAAAACTTATAACGACAGCTAACAAAAACGTAATTCCACAGTTGTTCCATACTAATACGAGCAAATCGAGGCTACAAAAGAGATAACTGCTATCTAACTAAAGTAGTAGAAAGAGATGGGCAGATAAACATATGGCGCGTAGTCCTAAGAACACTGCTCTTTAAGGCAGGTATACGGCTTTTGGTATCTATAATATAGAAAATCACTGACTTACATAATCTACAATCTTTAGATATTACCAACTTCAAATTTAATTTTTAACCATATAGTCACTAGAATAAATAAAAATTTTGTTTTTTTAATATTATAAAAATTATTACTTGACCAGTTAGAATTAAAAATATTTAAAAAAGGATGAATTAATATTATGTTATAATAAAATACATTAATAAAACAAATTAAATGTTAAAAATTTGTTATGCGATATAAGGCCCAATTTTATGGTTGATTTTTTAAATAATTAATTATCTGCATATTGTATTTCTTCAGTTTACTGTTAAAATTCTATCATTTATATCTAAATGTTATGTTTTATTCGGATGGAAAAGTAATTACCATCAAGCCACGCACTTATGGTCGGTTTCACAAAAGTTAGTTAAATTTTAATCTATGATCAAGGGTTTTCAACAATAAAAATTCATTGTTGCGACATTGTTGAAAATCCTTAATCATTGATTAAATTTTAGTTGGCGTTTGTGAAACCGGGCATTATTAATATTTCCCTTCTAATAAAACAATATACCTACTAATTTCGTGATGTTGAATCAATTGTCAATAATTTCATTATTTTATGAGGTAATTTATTACATTAAATATCTTCACTGTAAAAGTTTTTCATTACTGAGCTTACAATATACTATTTTTATATAACATTCAATCTTGCATGTAATTACTTAATGAAATGAACCTTAATATTAATCACTTATTACAAACTGGCTAGTTTTATAAAAACAATTTAATTATAACGAGCAAACAATAGTAAGTTAATTTAAGGTTTAAGGATGTATTTCAGTGTTTTTACGAACATTAAATTTAATATTACTATTTATTGATAAAACATTATATTCGAACTAATTTTGTGTATACACTTTGAGGAATTGTTTTTCATTTATAAAAATAACAAAATTACTCTGAAGTATGTTTACGTTTCATTTTGAATAAATATTGAACCAGTACATAGAGCAACCTGTTGCATTCAGTTTATTGACCATATAGAATAATAGAATACCACAATTTATTGTTAAACATTATTATTGTGCACTGATTAATTTCTTCTTAACTTGAAAGAGTAAAAAATGTAATTACAATTCCTAAAAATGTATTTCTTCTATATCTAAATAATCAGCTTATGAACTTGGATATAATAATATAGTATATTTATATTAATTATTTATAGATATATAGTTACTAGAGGTTAGAATATTTAAATGACAAAAGAAGTAAACAAACATGTAATGTTGTTTAAGCGAAAGTTGTCGATATAATGTCATGCTTATTGAAATACATATCAAATTTTTCAAAAATACAAAAGCTGTATAATTATTACGAATATATAAAACTTGATATATTGAACGGCAATAAAAATATAGTCTATTAAATAGTCCACTCCTAGTCATATTCCTTAAATCCTATGTTAACAATGTGAATTATACATTTTACAGCAATACTTATTAAACATTCGTTTTACTTTTGTTTATATACATTTTTCTGCAATTACAGTGCCTTAAGAAAACCTGTAAAATACAAAAAATATATATTGATACCAGTGCATATAGCTAGTTATCTCTTCAATTTAACGTTTCCATTATTTATGTTAAAATTTATTGAAGTTAATATTTCGATTTATAAGAGAAAGTAAGTAGATTGGTAAGTAATTTTATAAATTTTGACATTTCCAAATACCATTTATATAGTATCTTTTATTAGAATTGAAATTTTTTAAATTTGTCAAGAAATATTTTAGGACTTGTGAATATTTTTGAAAAATAAATTTGAAATTTTTTAGAAATTCGTAGAAATTTGAATCGAGAGCCTTATTGCTCCAGTGCAATATATAAAGGGATTCCGAGATTGAGAATAATTTATTATAATAATCTTGAATCGATTCACTTCATTACATTAATAAAAGAAACTACTAAACAATTTTATATGGTAACGGTATTTTATTGAATTATGATACAACGCAATAATAAAAAGACTTATATAAATAAGTATATCAAAGAATTACTCTCGGGTTGAAATTTTCATTTCTAAGTGAGTTAAATAGTACCTATCTACCTATTATTTGCAACCAAAAATGTAAAGGAACATTATTAAATTTACATGATTTCCCAATTATTGTTATCATTAAAGTCAAGATGAAATAATTACTCACAGAGCATAACACAAAGAGAAACTTTCGAACAATGTGACAAGCAAAAAGCTAATTCTGCCACACCAAGATGACATGAACAATATTGTTTGTATAACACCTTAAAGGAAATGCTAACTCATCAAGTTTTATTAGCTTGGCGAAATCGATTATTCTTGTTACACTTAGGTATAAACACTCATAATAAAAGATTAATATTTGTAAAATATAAACTTGTTGATGATAGTTCTTCATTAAACTTAAAAAAGCCCAACGGAGTAGTCCTACTACGAATAAAAAGTTGTGAGTATGAATTGCGTATCGGCATCAGCCATTAAATAAATGTTTAATATATTAAAAAAAAAAAGCTTAAAAATAATATTACAGATCGAATCACTTCCCAATTACTTCAGAGAAAAAAAACTTTAAACTTCTCCATCTTCTGGGTTTATTGGTTTACCAATATCTTTAATATAATTATTATCGCATTCCAAAATCTTCCATTAATAATTAGATTTCTATTTTTGTAGATTATATGATATTTCATACGAAATTTTGTCCGTTAGTTTTGATGAGTTTTTTGAACTTTTGAGAAATAAAAATGACTTATTTTTAAGTGAATAATTTTGAATTTTTATTGACAATTATTTGAATTTTTTATTTGAATAAAATTGGTATTAATTTGGATGAGAAACCAACACATTGAATCGTATCTTATTATTTATTATACTTTATGTTTTGTCAACTTTGTTTGGCAATACATTAATTTAATAAAGTAAAGATAGCGGAAAACAATCATATTACTTTTGGAACTTTTTTTTAAAGGTTTCACTATTATTTCATTTGAAACCTATCGTGTGGTGTACGGCAACAGGCAAACTGGCCCAATTATGTATATTGTAACGATTACAGTTGTATATGTTTTATTTTATTTGATGTTATATTTTCAAGATAACTTTAATTTAAAACTAAATATTTAATGAACGGAAATCAATAGATTAGCCTAAAGCTCCCATTGAATATTAACAGTTTATTAAAAATATTTTAAAAATTTATCATTTTGTTGATATCCTGCAATTCAATTTATTAATGCTATGTTAAATTTGATTATGAAATCGACATATCGACAATAATAATTAATACTACTATAATAATATTATATGTTCATATTATTTAATTACATATTAATATAATCCATATAAATATTTTTACTTTAATTTAATTTTTAATACATAATAAATAAAATGAAATTGTGCAATTAAAAAATAATTTTCAATATTTTCAAATATTCATGCACAACATCAAAATTATATCAAAAGCTACAAGTAGTAATATCGTGTAAATTATTGCAAAATATCTCCAAATAAAAGTTCTCTTTTATCTAGTTATATTAAGTAGGGCCATATGTTGACTATATTGTTCAAAAACCATTTTTCATATCGCTCCCTTATCAGTTAAAGCTAAAGTGAATTTTTTATTTAGCACATTTTCATTTATCTAAGGCTACTAATCTATATTTTGTAATTTATTCATAAAATTTAAATATTATTTATGTTAAAATATTAACAATAAAACCAAGTATAATCTCACTAGGGGTTCAAAATATTCAATAAGTCAAGCCAACGAGTTGATATATTATTAACTAAGTCCAATATAAGAAAGTTTTGCTTTTCGTCTATCTTTTATATATTAAATTATTTCAGGATATAATATTGTTTTTCAGATTTGAAACTAATTCCATCTTTCCGATCTAACTGCACAAATAGCCCAAGCTCGTAATAATAAATTTGTTAATCACATTGTGTACGTATTATGTTCAACAGTCACGAAGTATTTTTGTACAAGACGGATAATTCAGTTAACCCAAATCCTTATAAATTGAAAATGTTGAATGAAATCAAAAACATTCAGGAAATATAATCAGGATATAATAATTTACATTTAATGAAAATGCAAATCGAGAGCTTTTAACAAAAGCATTCAAAAATCAACATTTTTCCTCAATTCTTAATTTAAAAATATTTTACGCAGAAATCTTTAAAAAATATTGCAAACTTTTTATAAATATATAAATAAGAAATTTATAAGTATTTTTGTGATTACTAATCGTTAAGAATTTAATTTAATTTTCTAACCCGCTTAAGAAACAGTTCCATAATTGAGTTAAAAAATTTCATCTTAACTTTTCGCCATCTTCGGAAAATTAGATTAAATCTACTAAGAATTGCCTATTAAAAGTTAATGAAAATCAAATAAAACTTACTCATCGATATTTTTATTTCCAATTGAATGTTGCGTCGTATGTTCGGTAAAAACAGAAACTTGACCGTTATTTTTTAATGTCTCCGATGGTTCCATCTAAATTAAAACATCACTCGTTTACTTTAAGACTGAAATTATAACTTTTAAAACTTATTACGTGCTATGCTGTAAAACTGAAATGTTTTACTGATAAACAAATATCTTCATCCAAATCAATAAAGCTTATCAATACCACGCAAGCATCGGGATATCGCATGACTGATTTTAGTAACTTTTAACAACATTCTGATCATACATGGTTTACGGAATATGTTAACATTTTTGTAAAAATTTGATTGTTTGTCGAAGCTTATCGAAACTGGCTTTTAAAATTAACAATGTATTTCACTAATTGATTTCATTAAATTTTGCTAAATTCATTAGTCCATAATTTACGGCAAACTGAAAGCTTCGACATAATGCTTATTAACAACTCCAAGTAAGCTCTTGTATGTATTATTTGTTTGTACCTTCCTAGAAATATTAATAGACCAATTTTGAGGGTAAATATTTATTAATTTTGAGTTTTACATAAAAGATTAAATCATTTCATCAACAGGAAAATTAATAGAAATTTACCAATTAAATTGCCAAATCTATAGATTTGAGTAAACCAAATGTTCTAGGCTAAAAAAACAGTAGGTTGTGTTGAATGTATCTCACTCTATCTAAAGCAAAGCGGTAGGTAAATCGATTTTTGCAATATCTACAGATTTTTACAGTTTTTTGGGAGAAAAAGACTAAAGTGGTATGCAACAAAAAGGAAGGAACCATGTTCAGAAAATGGAAAAAGCTATTTAATTCGAATTAAAATTTAACAATTATTTTTAAATTAAAAATTAACAAACTTAAGTAAACATAATAAAATTTAATTAATTTCATAAATTGACAGTAAACTGCTAATGAAAGCTCAGATAATAAATTGAATTTTATTACGTTTACTTTAGCTTGATAAATTTTAAATTAATAATAATCTAATCAATTATACATCAAATAAAATATTATATTTCAATAATTTCTTTTTTTTATCATTTCATTTCGACCGTTTTATGTTGTTTTCGTTGTGTCGTTCTTCCGTTAAGTTTGTGTTAGAAACTTAAATAAACCTTAAAACTACACTTTGTATGATGGCATTCAAAAAAGTACATCAATATAATTTTTGCTTTCCGAACTCCTTAGTAAGGAAAGTATTTATCTGAAATTGAAAAAAAATTGCTACCCCCTCCATTTTTTATCAAATTTTTATGTTTCGAGGTTCTGTTAAACCATTTCTTTTATTTTTGAAAAATGTCTGTATGAATGTGCGTGTGTATGTCTGTGAGCACAATAGCATCAAAACGAAGTAACAAAATCACTCCAAACTTTAAATTTGAGTTTTGATCTGTTGTAGCACGAAGCTTATTAAAGATGAATGAAATCGTATGAGTGGGAACGGGGGGTTTACTTGAGGCGATAAGATATAATCCATCATAACTTCGAAACTTTAATAAACTTTTAAGTTTATTATGACAAACAATTAGTATCACTATCAAATTACCTACAACTATTGTTCTATAAAATGTTTTTATAAAATTATGAAAAAGGAATATTGGGCTTAGTGGACTAAGAATATCAGAATATTAGCTTATTCGGCATTTTGAACAGCTGGCACAGCGCAATTTCAGCTGCTTTTCAGCCGCCAAATTAGCAATTCAGTAGCAATATAGCTTCTGACGTTACTAAAAAATATCAGCGTGCTTGCAGTTGATATTCAGCACAAAATATTTTTTGGCATACCAATTTTCAAAATTCTTGGATTTTTTCCCTCGATTACTATCTGTTTGTCTAATTTGACTGGGTTATTTGCACAAAGAGATATTATCCAAAACTACTGGAGTGCTAGCTATTATTTAAATATCTGTGGAATTCTGTAAATTAATACATAAAGAAGAAGTTATTCAATAGTGATAATATGACTTTTAACAAAAATAATGTAACCTAAAATATAAATTTGGGCAGAAGGACTTTAGGAATAAAAAATATTTTTCAGTCAGATTTTAAAAATTACTTTCCTCTTTCAAAAAATCTGATTATTTTAAGAAGATTGTAAGAAGAAGGTATTTATAGTTTCCGATTTTCTCCTACTATCTTGCTCTTCTTCTGGGGACGTAAAAAAAGGAAAACAAAGCTTCTAGAAAAAAAATAGCACTAAAGTTTCAATGTTTTTTATATTTTAAATGTAAAAATATAAAAATGAAGAAAAACATATCGAAATGTAAATCGTAATTTTGTTCTTTAATCGCGCTCATATTTATTAATTATAATCCATTCAACAATATTCCAATATTCCGGACTATTAGAATTAATATAAAGTTATGTAATAGTGTATGAGTAAATAAATTAAAACTATATATACATTTTTCCTGCATGCAATAATTAATTTCGTGTAATGCTTTCTGTGAACGTCGACAAATTTTCGCAATCCTCAGATAATAATTATTCTTGTGCCTCAAGTTTGAAATTCAATTTAGGTAGTCTTGAGAATCCAAACTTTAGAGAGGTTATCTACTATAAAACTTATCTGAATAACTATATTTAATATTAATTAAAAATAACGGCAAATTATTTTAAAATTTAATTAAAATTAAAACTTTTAATACAGAAAACCTCTTCATTACTTTAATAATTGTGATAAACGAGAAAATAACGTGTAAATTTTAGCATCAAGTGTTTTTGAAATTATTATATTTACATTTACCTCACCACACTTGCTGAAAAACACCATGTTGTGTCATATCAAATGTAAATTAATAATAAGCTGAATTAATATTAAAATTGAATTACTAATTAATTTATTAAGAAGAGTTGGAGTATACTTTGAGATAATTATATTAGATGTTGGTAACTTTTAATTGCATCATTTTTTCTCCCAAAACTTTCAAAAGTTAATCAAAAATTTATTTTTAGAAACTCAATTTGAACAACTAATTAGAATTTTTTTGCTACCGAAAATTAAGATATTATGTCTATTTTAAAGTAAATGTTAATATTATACGGTGTTTACAGATGACCAGTTTATTTCACAAGTTTGCAGTGTTTACCAAATCTCAAAAAGAAAATTCATAGGAAAGCATAAATAATTCGAAAAGATCTGAGATGAAAATATGATATATTCACAATATTTATAGCCATACATAATACATTTTATTTATCTATTGATAAATTATTAGTACAGCAAAACATTAAAAAAAATAATCTAAACCTTTTTTTTCAGTGAATATAAATGTCAATTATTTAAAATAAAACATAGATAGTCATAGAAAAGATACTAGAAATAAGAACAATAATATCTATGATATTGTTCAGTACACATTATTAAAATTTATTGTTCAAATAATAATTTTACTTTGAACACTAATATACAGTGTGTTCTCGATAAGGGGTAACAGTGAATAATTCTTATATCTTACTATATACAAAAAAAAAGTTTAAATAGTTTTTTATTCAACTCAAAATTTACCATCGCAAACTGCAGAAGTAAATTTTTTTGTACTTTAAACTCAACCGGAAGTAAACATGAATTTATTTTTTCAAATAGCAATCTGTCTTTTTTTTAGCATTTTCGTAATCTGCAATATTTTCTCTATACAGATATATTAAATTATTATAGGGTTACATAAGAAAATTTTCGAGAAAAATGCAAGATAAATGTATTAATAATTTAATTTATTTAGTATGCTATAAAAACAAAATGATACTATAGTATCACGTCTTGAACAAAATGGTGGCATTTTTGAATAATTTATCAAATAGGTTGTGTTTTCTGTACCGTGATATTGTTTTGTTTTCATAGCACACTAAATAAATTAAAATAATTAATTAATTTATCTTGCATTTTTCCCGAAAATTTTTTTATATAACCCTATGATAATTTTATATGTATGTATAGAGAAAAAACGGAAGATTACAATAATGTTTAAAAAAAGACATGTTGCTATTTGAAAAAAAAATTCATGATTACTTCCGGTTGAGTTTGAAGTCCAAAAAAGTATACCTCCACGGTTTCCGATGGAAAATTTTGAGTTGAATAAAAAACTTTTTAAACTTTTATTTTATATCTAGTAAGATAAAAGAATTATTCACTGTTACCTCTTATCGTGAACACACTGTATTCGCACTATACATAATACAAACATAGTAGGTACCATACACATCATTCGCGCAATATTATTAATAAATGTTATACTTATTGTACTATATTATTTTACCGATATTATTTTTAATGAAATATTTGCTTTTTAATTTAAATTTAGAACTTAAAATTTTAAAAATAAAATATTTTAAATTTAATGGGGGAAATGGTTTTTTTAATTAAATTTTGTTAATCACAAGTACGATGATGTTTATAACAAACAAATTAATGTTTCATGGCTGACAAAATACACAAATAAAAACGAATTTAAAAAATTCAAACATGTTTTAATTTATATCATCCAATTGAAGCAAATCAAGTGTTATAAATATGGTAAAAACAGAATGGCAGCTACTTTGAAGTATTTTGTAAACTGAACATAAACGAAGTACCTACGTACGTTGAAATTTCATGTTTTTCAGACTCTCAATTCAAGATTAGCAATTGAGACAAAAATTTACATTCGTTTTACATAACATGTCAATTAAAATGCAAATTAAAATATAAATTGACAACAAATTGATAAATTTATTTTGAAAAAAGGACAATTTCAGCCTAACAATAAATCGTTTAAAAATGTATAAATATATGCTAAAAAAACGTAATTCTAGCACAAGTATGCTAAGAATATAAACAATATATTAAGTAGCTTTGTATGTCACACAAGCTTTAAATTTCTGAAATCTGTGAAATATTATATACAACATAAACGGAATTCTTAACGTTATTTTGTACAAGCGAAGCTTTAAAATATTAAATATATTTTTAAAAAAATTTAAATAAATATTGTTACACAATAAGAAATATTAAAAATTTTTAATTTTCATCTTGATATTACAGTTTTTTTTTCAAACAAAAGATAAAAATCGGGGAAGTTTTGAGTTTTTTTTTGTCGTTTATGATTGGATAGTGATTATATCAATTGCTATTGTTTCCAATATTATTCAACTTTATTATTGGGTAATTTTTAAACTGATTAAAATACTTCGTAGGTGTGAAATCTTGGTGAAAAAAAACTAAATAATAATATTAAGTATTATGTATGTAGTATGTTGAATAATGTAGTAGTATATATCGGAGAAGTTTATCTATAGCATCCGGATTCTGGAGTAACTCTGATAACCTTAGACTCAATAATTTTTACTGCCAGCTAACAAACAATGTAACAATAATAATTCTTGATAATTGAAATTTTATTGTTCTTATTTTTATGAAACTTACTATATTCTTAATAGATTTAATGGACTCGTTTTAACATTTGTTGTTTAACTTTATAGCCACAGGTGGTTGTTCTATTAATTTCTTAAATCCATAATAATCGTTAGATACATTGTTTTTCACTATTTCCATATATAAAATCATTATTTTTATATATTCAGAAGTGGGTAAGTACTTTTATAATATTATACAATATAATATATTAAATTACTTAATAAAATTAATTAAAAGTAGCAATTACGTCCTACCTTAATTGAATTAAATGCTTGAAAAATCCAAAGAAAATTTACTTTTGCCGCTCACAACTTACTAAAAGTTTTAAAATTTGTGAGTGTCGCGAAACGATGTTCAGCAACAACTGAAAATGCAATAGTCTAATGTGTTTTCCCTGCTGAAAATTTGCGCGTGCGAGTCGATGAACAAAACCGGAAACCGCAACCTTTTCGAAACAAAGATATACCTACTAAAAACTTTAACTATTTATTATTAGTAATTAAAAATATTGCTTTGGTAAAAAGATTTAAATAATTATTTATAGGATATGTTAAGAACTTTTAATTTATTATTTCCAAAATTTTTAAACTGAAGGAAAACTTGTGATTAAAACGTGTTAGCTTTAATTTTTAATTAATATGAGTTACACCTTTATGTAAAGTGAATGTGTCGAATTAATAACTGTCCACCCATATTTATAAACCACAACTGATACTGTCATAAATTATCGTTAAATACGAACGTTAAAACAGTATTGCAAAAAAAACAATTAAATGAATTTTAGTCGCAAATTACCTGAAAATATGAGCTTATAAGTGTGGTAAAAAAATGTTTTAAATATTATAGTTATCTTTAGCTAGTGATGTCTCTAAGATATTTTATTACAAATATAACGATGATATCTGATTGGTTACTTGGTTAGAGATATCTCGTGGTGAGACATCGGTCTTTACGTGTGCTACAAAATGCTCATTCCTACATGAATTGTGCTCTTACAAAAAATTGGATATTATTAACTGAACTACCAAAACGTTCAGCTTTATATTCTGTAATAACATCTTCGTTTTGCAATAGTATATCCAGCCCCTGGCCATTGAATTAGGACCACGTGTAAAAATATTTCATTTTTCTAAGTTTTAAGTTACAAATTTTAACTGATTACCCAGCATAGTAAAGTACCTACCTGTAGACTTGAATCCCGGTGTATTGCACCCTACATCAACCCTTAAAGACAAAGAAAAAATATTGCTTAAATCGAACAAAGTAACTATTTATTTGTGTTTAATTAGACTTGCTGTAAATTTTCAAATAAACCAACGTTAAATTTGATTTGATTTGAAGAATAAAAAAGATATTTGGGAAAATCATGAAGAGATAAACCAAATGATATCATAGTGTATACGGAGCATGTCAGCAAGGGTAGGCCCTGTGATTAAAGCAAAGGGTGGAAACACAAAATATTAATGACAATGTGTAAAAGTAGTAAAAGTTGATGTTCTAGTTTGTTTGTGTCTTTAAATTTTACCTAAAAATCGAAATAACATACATAAAATAGAAAATTTTCAGTGGTCCCCAGGTAGCACAAAATATTGCGCAATATTGGGGCAACATTGCGCCAATATTGGAAAGTTAGGCAATATTGGCAACGCCCAGGCAATATTGGGGCAATATTGATTACCATTATTGCGGCAATAATGGCTAACAATATTGGTGCAATATTGTCTACCAATATTGGCGCAATATTGTTCATCCATGTTGGTGCAATAATTAGAAAAATCTGCATTAATTATTTAACAATATTGAATATATTGTTCCCAATAACTTAAAAATAGTATTATTAGTGATTTTCATCATTGGTAAATATATTGCACTCATACAGCTAAACTTTTCATGTTTTATTAAAATCCAATATTGGACAAAATTGCGTACCAATATTGCTGCATCTTTGCGCAGCAATATTGGAGCAATAATGACTAGCAATATTGGAGCAATATTGATTAACATTATTGCGGTAATAATGGCTAACAATATTGGTGCAATATTGTCTACCGATAGTGGCGCGATATTGCTTATCCATATTGGGAAAATAATTAGAATAATCTGCATTAATTACTTAACAATATTGAATATATTGTTCCAAATAACTTCAAAATAGTATTATTAGTGATTTTCATCATTGGTAAATGTTTTGCATTCATACAGCTAAACTTTTCATGTTTTATTAAAATCCAATATTAGACAAGATTGCGTACCAATATTGCTGCATTTTTGCTCAGCGATATTGGAGCAATAATGCCTAGCAATATTGGAGCAATATAAATTATCATTATTGCGGCAATAATGGCTAACAATATTGAGCAATATTGCCTACCGATATTGGCGCGATATTGTTTAAATATGTTGGGAAAATAATTAGAAAAATCTACATTAATTATTTAACAATATTGAATATATTCTTCTAAATACCTTCAAAGTTGTATTATTAGTGATTTTCATCATTGGTAAATGTATTGCAAACATACAGCTAAACTTTTCATGTTTTATAAATATCTAATATTGGACAAGATTGCGTACCAATATTGCTGCATTTTTGCGCAGCGATATTGGAGCAATAATGGCTAGCAATATTGGAGCAATATGGATTATCATTATTGCGGCAATAATGGCTAACAATATTGGTGCAATATCGTCTAACGATATTGGCGCAATATTGTTTATCCATGTTGGGACAATAATTATAAAAATCAGCATTAATTACTTAACAATATTGAATATATTGTTCCAAAAACCTTCAAAGTCGTATTATTGGTGATTTTCATCTTTGGTAAATGTATGGCAAACATACAGCTTATTTTTTCATGTTTTATTAATATCCAATATTGGACAAGATTGCGTACCAATATTGCTGCATTTTTGAACCGCGATATTGGAACAATAATGCCTAACAATATTTCAATAATGAAATATCATTATTGCGGCGATAATGGCTAATAATATTGGTGCAATGTTGCCTACGAATAAAATGGAAATATTTTATATGTTGGGACTATAATTATTAAAAAACTTCATTAATAATATTTAAGTAATATATATAAAATATATATCCTCAATTTCATCATTAGAGTTTGCATTTTTATAACATGTAGTTAAAATGTTCATGATTTATTAACGCTTCTTTGCCAAGTTAACCAAAATTGCGTACCAATATTGCGACATTTTGCGCAGCGATATTGGGACAATATTAATTCCTGTTAAAACAATAATTATTAAATACTGGTTTAATATTTAAACAATATTGAATATATTATCCGAAATAACTTCACAATTATATTATTTGTGATTTTCATCATTGGAAAATGCTTTGCTAACATGTAGGTAAAATTTTCATGTGTTATTAATACCCAATATTGGTACAAGATTGCGTACCAATATTGCAGCAATATTGCTCAGCGATATTGGGACAATATTGCTGATCAATATTTATAATTAAACAATTAATAATAAGTTAATAAATTTTACTTTGTATCTTTGTATTTCATCTTGCAAACTATCAATCAATCAAAATATACGAAATTGCTAAAAATATGAAATACCTTATTTCTTATGTTATACCACGTGGTTTCCCGCGTCACTAGTCCCTAATCCGTAATAATTATTTAGCCAATTACACTAATTTAGAAAGAGAATATTTTGGCTAAAATATCAATCTAAAGATTACTTAAACAGTAGGTTTATTGCCTGTTAAGGACGGACATACTATATTTATATTAAACATGCAGTTAAATGCACAGCGCTAATAATAATACAGCGCGAAATTAAAAGCAGTGTAGTTTTCAAAATTTATTAAATATCCGTAAACAGCAAAAAATTGTTTAAGATTACGAGTATTATTAATAATATTAGAGTTATTATTAATCACTCAAAATGTACAAATTAGATATTTTGTTAGTTAGATTTCCACCATCGCAGTCTCCTGGAATCGCCATAACGTATTAAATCTTTATCAATGTCGTACTGGCTAACATTGAAGAGGCACACGATTGCCGCACAATTTTGGCAAAAAATTTTACAAAAATATATAGGAATTGGTCCAATAATTACAAATTATTGACCACGTGGTAAAAAAATTTAACCAAAAACGCAAAAATAACCGCGAATTTTATTGCCATGCGAAAGAGGACCCCCCAAATACACGGAAAAAATCGATAAAAAATTCAAAAAATTTGGAGATGACCCGCATAAGATAAGATTTAAAATAAATTATTAACAAGGCACCTCATCGCCCGCAAACAAGTATCTAGAAAATAATAAAAAATTATTTTAAGCTGAATGGTTTACAATGTTCATTCCATAAAACATATTTAGTTTTCCATAGTCGATTGATTTAAGTTTAAGCAGTGTAACTCGATATTAACATATCTTTTTATCATTGTTAACTCAAATTTAAAGTTAGAGGCGATAAGTTGTTTTCTGTTTGAATATTCACTTAGTTCGTTAATAAGATTAATAAGAACTCCAAATATCCAGTTACAAAAATAATAATATGCAGGATCTAGGAGCAACCTAGTGCGATATAGGTTTTATTGCCATGTAGCTATAGAAGTTCTATGGAAACAATCAAACCGCAAGAAAAAAATTGCTAAATATTAACGAAGTGAAAGTAATAAGAATTAAAAAAATAAAACTTTTACAGCTAATAATATGTTCTCTAATACAACTAATTTTTTGTACTAGACGTTTCCAACAATGCAAGTTGGAATTCATAAAATTTTACATTTGAGCAATATAAATAATATGAAATATCATTAAAAGAAATAAAATCCAAATATTGGGTAAGATTACTTTGTTGCGGTGGAGTTTAACTTTCTTCTTAAAAATAAAATATAAACTTTTATTTAATATAAAATTTTATACATAAAACTTTAATAAGTTATCATTATTTAACTTAATTGATAACTTATCAATGATTTACTGTAATTTGTTAATAATCTTTACATAAAAATTAAATTTCTACAAGAAGGCGTCGTAGGTCTAACGGTAGAGCGGTAGGGTTTTAAATCCATAGGACGATACGGTTTAGGTTCAATTCCCAGGTAAGTTAAAAAAAAAGTGTATTTTATATTTCAGTTAATGTTCAAATTTAGATACTGCTCCGAAACTACAAAAAATGACTAAGCCGATATCTAAATAAAATTAAGTTAGCAAATTTGTAAATTAAAATAACAATTATAGTATAAACAATTACTAATTTTTTTTTTATTTGCAATCATGGTATTGCAATATTGAGCAATATTGCTAACAAAATTATACAACAGCAAATAGATCTCATATGGCGCTACATTGCTTTCAATATTGTGTAATATTGATTGTAATATTGTGCAACATTGCAAATTGTTCTCATTAGTATATTGTGCTACATTGACCTCAATATTGCGCCAATATTTAAACTATGAAGGACCAATATTGCCCCAATATTGCGTGCTACCTGGGGGGCTGTAATAGTAAAGTTTTCGCCGTAGAAAAATGCCGCTTCAAAAATGATTCAATATTCGTTTAGATTTAATTACTCGAAAAATACTAAACCGATTAAATAATAATTTTATTGCTAAAAATTTAAAAAAAAGTAATTGAAAATAATTTATTTTTTGAATTTAATTTAATTTGTATATTAATAAATAATTTATGTTTAAAGTTCTAACATTTTCGATAGGAGATTGATTATTGATTTTAATTCTCGAAGATGACAAGCAGAAGACATGTCTTGATTGCCTTAACGTTAAAGTAATTTACAAATTGAGTAAAGTAAAATTCCAAAGAGAGTTTTCCAGATGCATAAAATTAATTACACAGGGCAACAAAACAAAAACTTTTTTCTGCGGTCTTGGGTTTTGCAGTGAATTTGGATACACTAATGTAATAATGTACTCGGCACATAGTTATTTTGTTCAAATTGACTCTAGTTCTCACGTTAAGGGGGGGAGTAAAGTTAATTTTAAGCAAAATCAGCATATTTCGATAATTTGTTTTGACGAAACTATTAATATATATTTATTGCTATAATTACTACATAATAAAGTGACATTTGAAGAATATACTGTGAAATATTTATTAATTTTTATGAAGAAATTGGCCATTAACAGCGAATCTCCGCGGACATCTCAAAAAGAAATTTTCATTTTATTTTCAATATAAAAAGGTTGTTTTTATCTCAAAAACTGGAGTCAATTCGACAAATCTAAAATTTTTTTTTAATTCAGGTGACCATAATTACCCAAAATTGACTCATAACCCCTCACCTCAAAATCACTGTTCCTACTATGTAGTCTTTGAATATTTTAGTTTCATTTTATTTTCAGCATAAAAGGGTTGTCTTTATCTCAAAAACTGGAGTCAATTCGACAAATCTGAATTTTTTTTTGCATTCAGGAGACAATAATTACCCAAAATTGACTCATAAACCCCAGACCGCAGAATCACTGTTGCCCTGTGTTATCCGAGTTCAAGAAATATGTTGCATATTCAACCATAATAATGAGAGTTATCAACTTATCATATTATATTATTTGTTTTTGTGGTGGCCCATGCTATAGTTTAGGGGTTTGCGCAACCCCTTAAAACTAAAACAAAAAATGCAGACAAAGACTCTTTTTTCCTTATTATATGTTTTAATTTAGTATTTGTTACTAAAAAAAATAAACACCTGTATAAACTTTTTATAATAAATACTAAAAAGTTGCAACCCCCTACATATCTAACACACGAGCCGTCGCTGATTCGTATTCTACTTGTAAAAAAAAATAATGAAAAATAAATTTTAGATTTTCATCATGTTATGGTAAAACATAAATTATTAGCATTATGATTGACAGTTTATTAACTCGAATATCTCTTGGAAATGGATAAAAATTTGATATTGAGAATAAATGCGGAGATTTGCAGAAAAAGCAATTAATCGAAACAGCATTATTTATCGAAACGCAATTTATCAATATTGCTGTACATTTTACATTAAAATCAATTTTCATACTACAGGATTAATAAAAATTAGGTATTTCATGTTATTATTCTGATACAATAATAATACAAAAAATATCTCAAAAACTATTTTATATTAAATATTTAGAAAGTACAACGATGTCTTGATCAAAACCCAATAATTTCCTATAATTTCTGTAATTATTTCAATGGAGAAGTTCAAGAATTATCCAAAACAATAACAACTCTGTCCACATGTTAACTTGCAGTTTTCAGCATACAAAAACTAATACAGATTATCTGAATATTTATGTAGATGATTTATTAAAAATATTAAAAAAATTTCAAGCGATCTACCTACTTGTTACCTAATTCAATTTATTTATTTCTGACTAGTTTCGGCAGCTCATTAATACAAACTGATACAAGTTGTCTTTGTCTATACTCGAGAAACGAATCATGAGGCAAATTTTTGTACATTAGACTTCCTTTTACAAGACTTAAGTCTTGTAAGTCTTAAAAGTTGCAAAGGTAAAATATTTCTTAATATTTCCTAGAATTTTCTAAATTGCCTCGAATTTCATATTTAGCCGTCCACAGAATGTCAACTACAGGGATTTCCGGGGATTTCCATTTAGGGCCGGTTGTATAACAGAAGTTCAACCTCGGATCAGAGTTAACTCTAGGATCAAAGTAAATGTGCGTTGTATGAAGCAGGTTCAAGCGCGATCCCTAGTTTAACTCTCGGTTTTTCTTACCCTCAGAAATCCGAGGATTAACTTAATTGATCCCTGGTTCAAGTTGATTTTTGAAGTAATGTTGGGTTGTAATACATAGTACAAGTGTACAAGTCATACACAGTAAAAACGTTTTATTTGAATCAAAAAAACTATTTAGTTAAATTATTTTTTTTGAAGCAAATAAAATAAAATATTTTTGGTCCAACAAAAATTTATTTAAATCAATAAAAATGTTAGGTATCGGGGAAATGAAAAATTTTAGTTGCGTATACCGGGTACTGAATGAGTTAGCCGAACATAGGAAATTAACATGTAAAAACTTATTTATGCAAATTCCTGCTTCCCAATTATTTTAGAGAAAAAATGAAAGACACAAAAATAATGCAGAAATATAAACTATGAATGATAACACCATTATTATAGATATTATAATATAGACTATATTTTTTTTACTTTTTCCATTTTCTGAGATTTTATTGGCTTTAAAATTTTCTAGATTTTCTAGTTTTCTGCATTTCTGTCGATTTTATATATTTACCAAAATTTTTTAGAGTTTCTTAAGATTTTCTTGAAATTTCTATGGATTTCTTGAGATTTTCTATATTTCTACATATTTTCTAAGAATCTGTTTCTTGAGATGTCTTGGAATTTTTCAGAATTTCTTCAGATTTTCATTCACTAGTACATAAACACAATTTTTTCGGCGATTTCTCGTTAGTTTTGGATTAACTGGAAAACCGAAGGGAAAATCGTGATATGCAGAAGTGAAAAGAAATCCAAGTAAATTTTAGAAGAATTCTATGAAGTTTAGTAAAACTTAAGAATGCTATTTAAGAATGCTGAGAAATTTAGGAAATCTTCAGAATATCAAAGATTAATTCTTTTATTCCTTTAACTATAAATGCTAGTGCACTGGATGGTATTCCATACCCCCCAGATCCCCCGGTTTGAAAACCCAAAGGTGTGTGTGTACGTTGTATGATTTACCTTCATATGAAAACTTTTTATTCTCTTAAAACAAATAGGTACATCTACATATCGTTTGTATACAAACAAAAAGTTTTAGTGCATATTTATACAGCATATCTCTATGCGTTGTGAAAACTCTCACTGGGGGGTCTGGGGGGTGTAAAACACCCCATACGGAAGTCACAAGTTTAATAACCTGGCAATCATTTGAACATAATTGCTGGTGACCTGGGGATATTCTATACCTCCCCAGACTTCAAATAGCATCTAGTTGTGCACCTGTTATTTTTGAGATTTTTATTAAGATTAAAAAGGTCACGGTACGACTGGGAGCTCTTTTAGCAGGGGGCCAAGCGAGGTTATCCGCTTATACACTACGATTATCCAGTTATCCATTAAGACGTTGATACATCTTCAGTTTTGTATCATACATTTTTTGTCTTCGGCTTTTTTTAACCAAAAAAGATGACACGCTGTAGGAGTGTATCAACTCCATTGATGTGTAACTCGATTAGTTGAGATCCTGATTAATATGAAGCACTTTGGTATTGGTAGTTATAAAATTTATATAGTACACTTTTCAATTTTGTTGCCCCGTTTTTGACTGGCAGCGACGTAAACAAGACTGTAAAACACAAAAAATATCGTCATCTATGTATATCTCGGAAACGGTGCGACAAAATAGAAAAATGCTTATAAACAAAAATGTAGAGAATCGCGTTGTCAAGAAAAAATTCCTATTAATTTTTTTATTTCGTCGCACCATTTCCGAGATATAGCTGACAATATGTTTTGTGTTTTATAGTCTTGTTTAAGTCGCTGTTAGTCAAAAACGGGGCGACAAAATTGAAAAATGTATTGATACAAAATTGAAAACAATGAAATTTTTAACAAAAAATGTCTCATAAGTTTTGCTATAAATGCGATTTTTGTATGTCAAAAAACAGTTTCAAAATGTACAATTTACATTGTTAACATAGGAGAGTTCGAATATTTTCGTTAGTCACTGTAGCCCATCAGATTAATTGTTTTTTGACAATTGTTTGTTTTATTTTGACAACTAGTTTTAGTCAGTAAATAAAATATCTGACTATTATTTTGTTTGATTTGTTTTATCAAAATAAATTAAAGGGCGGGCCGGATATCAGACACATCAGGCCCGCTCACGCGGGTCGGATTGATGGTACTCGCGGGCCGTTGTTTGGAGACCCCTGCCCAACACTAAGAATATAATAGTTGATCCACGGTCAGCATGATATCTCCAGTAAATGTTGATTGATCGGCAAAATTAAAAAAAGTTCTTGTAAAGTAAAGTTGTAGTTATAGTCTGTCGAGCCAGAATTTTGAATTTCGAAAAATTTAGCAATTTATGCCAGTTTAAAAAAAAAGTATGCGTTTTACTTCATAAATTTTACACTTCAATTATGTTTATAAAATTTTTAAATCAAAATTTCAAAATTCCGGCTCGACAGACTATAACCATTGAGTACTATAACTACAACTTTACTTTACAAGAACTTTTTTTAATTTTGCAGATCGGTTAACATTTACTGGAGATATCATGCCGACCGTGGAGCAACTTAGTGTTGTGGATCACATGATTTTTGATATAGTAATTTTGGTAAAAATAAAGTGAAATAAATTTTTTTATAAAGTGTAAATACCAATAAACAATGTGTACTATTTATTTTTATTAATTTCTATTGTTATCCCTACTAAAAAATTTTTTTTATTTAAGCTCATTTTTAGCGTTGCAAAACATATGTAAGACCTTAATCTATTTTTCGGTTGGTAAGAAAAATCGACCAATCAGAGTGTTTTCTTTCACAAAAAATGACACGTTGCAGTAGCAGCAGCGTGCTGGAATTTTATATATTAAGATAGGTAAGTATCTAACGTTAATATTAATAATTAAAATTGAAAGATTTAAAAACAAAATTCATTTATTATTAGAATGCTGCCCCCCTCCGTGAAATGTTTTACGTTTTTCTGGGGCCTAATAAAAAAAGTTTGTCCACCCCTGGGAGCAGGGCAATCATGCGATTTAACACCACTAGACTATTTTCTTTGGGACTACGTGAAGGATAAAGTGCACGTCAATAACCCGCCAAGGACAATTAAAGCGCAGAAAGACAACATAACAGCCGTTATATGCGATATATAGACCTATCAGTTTTAAAAAGAAAAATTTTTTTTGATGATTTAAAATGGCTTGTCTAATTGGAAAGCCCTGTATTTTTTCAACAGTAATAATTCAGAAATACGAAATACAGAGTTTCGCTTAAATCACTGTAACTCGGAAATGGTGCGACAAAATAGAAAAATTTGTATAACCAAAAAGGTAGGAAATGAAATTTTTAACAAAAAATTTCCAATAAGTATTGCTGTAACAATAATTTTTATATGACAAATCACGCCTTCAAAACGCATAATTTACATTGCTAGCATAAGGGTGTATGAATAATTATGAGAGCCACTGTAGGTACTACTACTGCACCAAATTTGATGAAATTTTTACTGATGATTTCTTAAGATCCGTTGAGTAACATGGGTTAAAAATTAAATTGATAGCTTATTTTTATCTTTACTTCAGACGAATCAGCAACATTTACTTATTTTTAGATACGCAATATTTGTTTATTTAAATTTTAACCCGTCGTTGGTACACATGGGAGATCGGCACTCACATAAATAACATTTCGAATGCCAATCGTATCAATGATGTCGAATTAATCTGATACTTCAAATGACATGTCTACAAATATTGAAAAAAATAAATTATAGCGCTATTTGTCATTCTCGCATAGTTATCGTCTTCCAAAGTTGACAACTCAGATAAAATGAGCGTCGCGCTTACCGCGCAATATTTTTATCACCGTCGTACGTACACGTGTTTCTATTTTTTTCAATTCATCATAGCCAATAAATTAATTTCGTAGTTTGAGGAGACTGAAAAACAATTTTTGGGAGTCTGACAGTAGTATTTCTGAACCTACACCTAAGCATTAGTACACAACAATCAAATACTCTGCAAACATCTCGTTGGAGAATAGCACAATATTATGTAAAGTAATTACAAAATGTAATTTACATTTTTAATTAAGGGTAAAAATATACATACATATTTCTATGTATGATTGGACGTTCTAAGTTGACCGAGCAATTAATAATGATATAAAAATAATGTGTGAACGCCGCGCTCAATGCCGAATTGTCTTAAATGTGCTGTTAACATTTTTTACGATTGTATTTTTCAATTCAATTACCAGTATAAAAAAGACAGTGCACCAACAAGAGATATCTCCCAGTTACAGAATAAACCCCCCAGCAGTCCCCGAAACTAGTCAAATAAGCAGATAAACTATAGTAATTTCAAAATAAGCACATCCTATTTTTGTTTTTTTTTCTGTTTTTCCAAATAAACAAAATACGAACTATTTAAGCGTAAAACTTCTTTAAGTGGTCAATTACTGTACCGTTTACCCTAATTGTAATTATCTTAATTTTATATTTTTTTGATGTTATGATTTTCTCTTTTTACTAATTTCTAATTGCTTTAGCAAAATATTTTTAATAAAAATACACAGTTGTATTTTTTTTATTTTTAACCCCTTCTAAGGTTTCGTCTCTTACATTCATTCTTTTCTATGTTTGTCATAGTATTTTTGTTTTATACTTCCAGAATTACCAGCTCATCAGCCTTTCAACAGAAAACAGGACATCCAGTGGTCATAAAACCCAGATCTTCTTTGAAATCGCCACTACTCTCAATTGAAAATAGTATTTCCAAAATTGAAAATATCGCTGCTATTCAGCATATTTCAAAATAAATAGTACAGATGTAAAGTTATTCATTTTATTATTAGATAAAATTTTATAATTTGTGATGCAAAATTAATACAATAAAAATTTAATAAAATAGCTAATATCTTGCCTAGCTACCACAACTAATTTCCCTTTATCGGGACATACAAATTGCTTTTAATTAGCGATTAAAATACAAATAATTAATGTTCATCTACATTCATATTGCATCGCCATTTCTAATAAGTTAATTTTTTGTACTTTATAAAATTTCTATTAATAAATAAACAATACCAAGGTTTTTAATTAATTACTTTTAACAAAATCACTTTCAAGAATTTAGCTGCCAAATTATATACACATGAATATTATTAACGTTAAAAATATCAATGGCTTAAAATACAAATTCATAAATATACAATTTAAAATTTCCAATATCGTAAATTAAATTAAAAAGATGCCTATTTAAGAAGAAACATTACTTGTATTTCTAGTGCATAAGTACTAATGTTTGTTACAAAAAATGCGATTCTATTAGCAAAAATAGTTTCAAAAATTTACAAATACCCTGAAAGTATTATATCATACCAATTTTAAATGCAAACACTTTTAAGTCACTTTCAATATAAGGAATGAAATTGGTTCAGTCTATCAGTTGAGTTCTAGATTTATAAAATGTTTCAAAAAATCTTAAAATACTATTAAATTAGTAAAAAAATATTATTTGTAAAAATACTGACAGAGATGTAATAATGTAAAAATAATTGTTAATCAATTTTCTGGAGAAGTTTCAATGCAATTTTCATTAAGGGAATCGTTTTTCTGTTTTATTCTATTTTGTGTTGCACTTCCGATCACTTCCATCCATCTGTAACAGGGATTAAATAATTTCAAATTTAAATAAGGCTACAAAATGTTGCTTACCTATTATAAGTGTATTCCGATTCTGCTCTAAAGAAATAAACGTGATTTTTATATTGCAACTTGAAAACAAAGTCTTTTGCAATATTATCTTCAGCAGAAGGCATTCCAACAGAATATCCCAAAAGTGGCAAAGAGGCCAATGGAAATTCGTCCAAACATCCTTTATAAAAGAATAAACAAAATGATGTAAACACAACCCATAATTTTTGCCAACCATTGCTGCTTTTAAATTTTCTTAACAAATATCCAGATAGTTGATTCTGAAGAAAATAGTTTAACAAACTTTTATGTCAACTCTGAAGTTTACTTACTTCTAGTGCTATCAATTGATCTTGCATACTAATACTGGTATTTCTATGCCAACAAACGTGAACAGTTGTATTGCTTCTCTGAGATGATGATTTTGTCTGAGTACCCACATCTGTACCACACTGATCCACAATTTCGTCAGATGAACTACAACTTTTAAGACTCAAATAGGTAATTTTAGTATCAGTTTTATCTCTTGCTTGTTGTAAAGCACTTTGCATGTCTTCTTTCCATTTGTCTTTTTCCGCTTGAGAATTTGCAGCTACCGTTAACGCTCGGTTACCACCTAAAAAGTCATCACTCAGGTTAAATCATAAAGGTGCTGTTGTAAGAATTACCGTATATATTAAAACCGTAATTGGCCAATTCGCCTTCGGGCTCTTCTAATAACACGCCTCTCAATGGCATATGACCGTGGACTTTAAACTGTAGAGTAACTTGTGATCTCGAGGTATACAAGAGTATATCGGAAAACTAAAATATCCAAGTTAAATAAATAACAGAACTGCTTTCTAAAATTTTACCAAAAAGAACATCCTTTGTTGATATCCTTTTCTAGAATGTTTTAAAAGACAACCATGACGAATAAATCTTCTACCAGTTTGTAACAAATTATCAAAACCTATTATATCTCTTTGCAATTCACAAAGAGTAGCAAGATTTTCAGAATGTGCTAAAGTTTCAAGAACCGGCAAAATTAAATCTTTTAATGCATCGCTAGCAGTTAAACAATCTGGTCTATCAACATGATTCGGTCCATAATGTTTTAAGAGCCCTTAAAAAATTTCAAATTAAATACTTTAAGTTTGAATTTAAAAAACCTACTTTTCAATAAAGTTTGATAATGCAACAAACGATGCAATGGTTTAAGAACAAAGGAGGTGAAAGGAAGGTAGCAAATTTTTTGTGCTTCAAATTCACGATACAGTTGTTCAAATTTATTGTTTTGCTTAAACGCCGTATCTAATCGTTCCAATACTGAAATGTGACCATCTAAATATTCTTCATAGATCTAAAAAAATGTTATTCAATTATTTGCTTGCTAGGAAATAAAAACTAAGCACGTACGGGTAATAGAGGAGGTAAGTGCGTTAACAAAACATCGCCGATACGTCCTGTACCTGCGGCTCTAGGTCCACCTCTTCCTTCCCAACTTTGTAGCCTGTTTTCTAAATCTCTTACTAATAAACCATGAGCTTGAGCTAATGGTGATATAAGAGTTAATAATAAGGAGCAATCGTCAGGTTCTTCTTTTGCAACTTCATCTCTAAACCACTGCAGAAGAAAATATTTTTAAATAAAAGTCAAATTGTTTTGAGTTGAACAAAACAAAAATAAATTTTACTCACTACATTAATGACATCCAAATCTTTTTTATACGTAAGTTCCGTCATTAAAATTTCTTTTGTAATGTAATAACTCTTATCGGATGCAAATCTCGTCCTCTTACGCACTTCCCCTTCGATATCGGCGATAATTGTGGTGGTGTTGGTACCATTGGTAGTAGTATTAGCATTGACGGAATTTAAATATTGTTCTTTAGTTAAATTTTTGGACGGACTAACATCGTCAATTTGAGATAAATTCAAACTTCCTTTCGTATAATTAAAATTGGAATCATTTGCGTGTCCATTGAGAATTTTCGATTTTGGAGTGGACGAAGCGTAAAATGTGTTATTGTTATCCGAAATCACGTTGTCGTTTCCGTTTTTTATTTTGCCTAAGATATCTGAAATAATAAAAAATTGGATAAGAAATTGATAAAAGCATTGCCGACTACAAATATGCTTCTCTCACCTGACTCCAATAAAATAAGCAAGCTAATATAGTTTAGAAAAGAGTAGACGAGTTAGAGGATTATGTTAAAAATACGAATAAGCAAAATGTACGTTTAATTTCCAATAAAATTATTAACAGTACATAATGTAGATGAAAGATATTCTAGGAAGGTGTAACTGAGTAATGATTGTATCGATTTATAGATAATAAGTAACATCTACAGAATGTTAGTAACATTAAGATTATTTATTGACTTGTAAATTTTTATAATGCCATAACAAACCTGTATTAACATTAAAAAATTATAATAAATTTCATTTTAAAAAAAGAAAAACAATATGTTTAAAAGTGTAATTAGGCCCAAAACTTCGATTTATTAACTATTCAATTAATAAGCATTATATTTTTTTATATTAACAGTTTGACTGCCATGAGCTTTAAAGCTTTAAAAAATTTCTTTACAAATATGGTGCATTAAAATTAGAAGTGCAATCTTTTGATATAAAATACAGGAGTATTTAAATTTATCTCTCAACACATACGCGAGTTGTAATAGCGTCAGTCAATCTGTTACAATAAACGAAATTAATCGATAATTTCAAAAATATAATTTAAATTTTTTTGTACTACAAAATTATTGTTATATATTTATAACCAAATATCATGGAAGCTTCGTATTCAAATGAATCATGATTTATAATTTAGTTTATTCTTTTTTAATTAGTTTGATTTTGGTTTTATAGTAATGAACATTATTTTAAAAACACAAATTTCTTGTCTAAAAACGTAATATGATTAATAATTATGATACCTACTAAATGTAAATACAATCATAATTATAGATAACTTCTACCTAAATTTGATTTAGCTTCATATAATATGGCACAGGCAATTCTATATTTACAAATTAGTTTCAGTCTTCCTGTGACCAGGTAAATTAATACTGTCAAAGAAATTTAGTGTTTCTTCAATAATTAAAAGTAATTG
Organism: Cantharis nigra; assembly: GCA_958510845.1. Taxonomy (NCBI): domain Eukaryota; kingdom Metazoa; phylum Arthropoda; class Insecta; order Coleoptera; family Cantharidae; genus Cantharis; species Cantharis nigra. The sequence continues at coordinate 66,159,857 of OY294028.1, forward strand.
TTTCGAAGAACTACAATTTCATCACAACACCTTAAAATAACGAAAGATTGCAGGGTTCTAATCGTCATCTCAAAATCTATTCATTACTTTCCATTTACACATTTAATAACGTACTTTATATAAAGTGGCCAAAACTGGTCGTCTATTCTAATTTATAAAATTGTACTCAAAATGTGTGTTAAAAAGAAACATTTATGTTTTGGCCATCTCTATACGAATATTTACTAGTACAATAATTATATCAAAAAATTTTAAAAATTTGTCTCCTACAACAATCGAAAATTGTCCTAAAAGTATTACATGTGGCATAGTTATACCTTCCAAAATTTGGCACTCCCGTTCTATTTGGCTTATTTTAATACTGAATATTCATTTCCTTGCATTACAAGTTTCTAAACATCGATCAACGCAAAGTGTTAATAAAAATTAATGTGCTCGTTAATTAAAATCTTTAAAAAAAGTTATCTAAGCTAGGCAAACTACATCAAAATTATTTACCTAACCGGATTTTCAATTACCATCTATCTATTAAAATTTTAATCAGTCCCATGTATATTTGCCCAGCTTTTAACCTCCTATAGTACAAAATGTAATACATAATAAAATATATAAATTAATTTAACAAAATATTAAAAAACTAATTTACAGCAAAATTGTAAAGTTTAATTTGTTTGGAAATGAACGAAAATTAGAAATTCATTCATTTCATAAAATCGTCCGATTGGTAAATATAAAATTTTATCATAATTATGCATTTATTAGAATAAATTAAAAGTCCAATTTCTCTTATTTGGTGGTCAACATTTGGCCTTTTCTACGATGGCTAGCTCTTCACTTTCGCTTTGTTTAATTTTTACAAATCACTAAACTGGCGAGTAGCAAAAGTTCTGATAAGCATGTGTTCATCAACACTTAATTGCTTCGGAACGTTCAAGTTACCAAGAAATTTATGTTTTCTTATGATATCCCTAAACATTTTAATATGATTGAATAAATTTTAGCATATCGTTTTAATAAATTCATCGAGTGAATATTTGGTCGTTCGAAAACTTCGAGATACTTCAACAAAATAATTTTGAAAACTTTGATACCCTGTATCTCAGTGACAAAATCTTCTTGGCACAACATGTTTTAATTTTAGAACAAGTCCAGGCATCTATGGATTCCTGTTCAAGTTCTAAAATCCTCTAATTAATGCATAATTAAACCAACATTTTGTAAACTAAAATATCAAAGTAACGAGCGCTATTTTAATGCATGAAGAGCACTTCTCGTACCTTTATAATTTTACTGTAAACGTAATTTGAATAACACTTATTTGCTTAATTATTAAATAACAAACAACAAAGATTCAACAACTTAATTAGGGTATACATAAAATCAGGATAATAGTAAACCACTACATTATATAAATACGCCCTGTACCGAGAAACTTATAAAATGAGTATTATAATAAGTGTAAATGTTTTAGATAAACTGAGCAAGTTTTCAGTACGTTTTTTACACATCACAACAAACAACTTGAATAAAATCATACAATAATTATTAAATTCTAACAATCACAAGCATTCGACGATAGAAATATTAACTAGAACATTTAAAATCAAACTTCCAAAGCTCTATCGTCTTCAAAATCATCTTCGAGTAACGGCGGAGGAATAGAGGACACGTCAAAACCTTCCACTAATTCGTATCTCTCATTTAGAGAATCGTCTTCACGTTCCATACGAAAAATGTCAGAACCTGATTGAGAATCACCATCAGGATAATATCCTTCCTCTAAATTTTCCGAATAAACCGACTGTAATATCACATTTTCATCAGTAAGAACATTTTCGTACTGAAATGCACTGGTCAAATCTTCTATATTATGACCTCTAATATAACTATCGTACTCCAACGGATCTTGTTCCACATAAAAATATTCGTCTTTAAAATGCTTTTCAGTTTTATGACGTTTTTGTGGTACTTGCCTCCGTCTGCGGTAACCGCGACGATCTCTAGATTCGGGAGTGCTTTTGGGCGACTCCATCGAGCTAGTAGAATCGTTTTCACTAGGTGGACTTTTCGCCTGAAATATATTTCGTGATACCGGCTTTCTGTGACTTCTAGTTAAAGGTACGGTAGCCGTTTTACTAACTGTAAGTGCTTTTGTCGATGGAACTGGCGTCGATTCAGAACTCAAACTGCTAGAATAATATGGAGAACATTTTGAGAGCGGAACTTTTACAGGCCGTTCGTTCGAACGCGTAAACGTCGGATATTTATGAATAAACTGTAGTTTTTCACCTCTTTTATCTACAGAACCGTTTTCAGTATCAGAAAAAAACTGTACCGGAATAACAACCGGCCTTTCGGTTGATTTTGTGTAAGATTTTTGATCTTCTTGAAAATTTTTGATAGGTAAACTGGTGGAGGCAATGGAAAAATCTTCGGAAAGAATATTCTGAGGACTTTTTATATTTTTCTGATCGTAAGGTACGTCGAGATCGTCAATACTGGAGCCTAATCTAGATACTGATTGTCTAACCGAATAGAATTTTTGTGGAACAAGCGTTTTCGAAGTGTCCGAACTCGATCTTTCAGAAATTGTTGGAATAAATTCCGTTAATGTGCTGCTATCACCAGTTGAGGCACTAGACGAAAGTTTTTGAAACTGTAAACTTGAACTTTGAATTTTACTGTTACTACTCGACCATTCAGAAATTGATTGAGCTATATCGGCCAAAGAATTATCGTCGCTTTTTAAACCAGAAGTGCTGCTTTTAGTTGCTCCACTATTGCTGGTGGACAAATTTTGAAACTTTACGGTATTTGTGCTATTTGACCATTCCGATAAACTTAAAGCTATTGAGGTATCTTCAGAATGTGAACTATGTGTGCACTTTGTAGGCTTGATCGCAAGCCTCACGGTGCCGTCTTCTAAATTTGTTCCCATTGAACTTGTGCAATCTTCTTCCGAATAAGAACTATGCGATCCCTTACGCGACGATAAGCGCATTTCGGTTTTATGACCAGAATGAGAAGAATCGTCCGAATTAGTGCTGCGCCTTATAGCAGTGGGAGGTCTTAGTTCATTTCTAGCCACTTCAACTGAATCGACGAAAACGTCATCATTCAAATTCGAAATATTTAATTCGTCGGAATTTGAATTAGACGAACTGCCTGATTTTTTGTCTAAAACTATCTTAACTCCACTAGGACCCGTACTCAAACTTTCCGAAATAGCTTCACTGATTTGTTCGGTTTGATCGGGTGCAACATTCTCGTAAGTAGGATCAGAGGCGGTGTTGCTTCTTTCGATGTCTACATCCAAAGTTTTATTTTCATTTTCTGAATTGGAATCATCGTAAGTACTAACCGTGTTGGAATCAACTAAAACTTTGCATGCCTCTTCTGGTGGAGTTATGTAGTGAGTTTCCACGTTACCAACTAAAAGAAGTTCTTGTATACTGGAAGGCGGACTCGGCCAAGGTTCCGAATCCTGACTTTTAATTGAATTTCGTAAACCAAATACTTTTGGAATATCTGGCTGAGGAGGCTTAAACACTTGAGTGGTTATTTGGGAAGCATCAGAACTTCCAGTTTCGTGCAAAGCCAATAAAGTTTTATAATCGTTTTGCTGAGGAATATCTGGCAAAGGCCATTCATCGCTTTCTTGGCTCGAACCCATTTTATCTTTCCTATTTTCTGCATCAAATAATTCTTCGTCAATAACCGTATCGTCGGAGTCTTGACGTCTCAAACGTATTCCACTCTCGGAAGTAATTATTTCGATATCGTCTATAGATAATTCTGCCATTTCTGCCGACGTACGTCTATCATCAGATATTTGTCTTTGCAATAGCAGATTATTTAAGTGCGAAAAATGTTCCGAACGTTTTTCGCTAATTTTACTCATGAATTTTTTATGTACAGAAATCTCATTGGTAGGAGTTTTCTTTTCCGAATCAGAGACGTGAGCGTGGCTAGGACTATCGGAACTTATACTACCTTGACGATCGCTAGCCGTTAACGAGTCGCCATTAAGGCTATCCAATTGAGTGCTAGCTTTTGTCGAATCCTCATCTAAACTAGACTTTTCAGAATTAGTACTTCGTTCCGATATTCTCGATAAAGTTCGTCCTAAAAATGCCGCTCCATATCCTCCTAGCGCTTCGTTAGATGCCGTACCGAGCCCTATATTAGAAGTCAAACACGGGTAACCAAAATTGGTAGGAAAATTAGATAAATCATCGCCTTCGCTAGATTCTTGTGTAGGCGTCACATCCGTATCCACTTTAGCTGCCGAAACAAAATATTCTTTCTCCTGATCTTGATCCTGAGGTAATATTCCTTCTTCTAAACTAGACGAACCAGAACTTTCTAATGGAAACGGGCGCCAAGTAGAACTTGCTTCTTGACCGGGTACTTCTCCCGTCTTTTGCATACGAACCGCGAGTCCCAAACTGCCAGAACTCGATTCCGTATCTAACGAACTCCGCGATTCTGCCGATAACTTTTCCACACCTAACAAAGACCGACCTTTTCCGTTTTTTCCGTTTCTTGTGCGTTTTTCGGAGAAAGATTCGTCGAGAGATGAAACGCTTTTCTCAGCTGACGATAATTTTTTTGCAATTCGTTGATGTATTCGTTGACCTAATTCGGAATCGCTCGACCATTTCTCTTCAAAGGGGTAACGACTTTTTTTATATTTAACTCCGCCAAACTCTTGAACACCTTCGACCTTGGATTCGTCTGCTTCTAATATTGGCGTTATTTCATTGGGAAAGTTGTTCTCTTCATCAGAACTTGATTCTCGAGATCGGCGCTGCATATTCGAGTCTTCGTCGATCGTAAAAGTGCGTCCTAATACGCAAATTCTAGGACTTCGTGGACTACGAGGTACATCTTGATCTGGAGAATTTTTCTCTAACTGATCATGAGTTCCAAAAATTTCAATCGTTTGGCTTAAACCAATTGTTTGGCCCATAGTGTAACTAACGCTCGATTCGTCCCCGGTCTCTTTTAAATTACCGGGACTTAAATCCTTTTCGCCACTGGTCCATGAACCAGTTGTATCGCTCGATCTCGACTGATCAGAACTTCTTTTTAATAAATCGATTTTACTGTGTCTTGTTTCTGTAGTAAGTAAATTTACATTTTCCTGTGACTTGCCAACCTCTTCCAAACCTGTTTGAATTGGCACTTTGTCTTCCGTTATAACAGGTTGATCTTCATTTGTTGGTGTAACTTCTGAGATAACTTGGGATTGCTCAATTTCTCCACCACTAATTTTTTCTGGAGAATCCAACGGAGCTCCATCAAATTCGAACGAATCTTCTACTCCAATGTATTCGTCGCATTCGACTGTAATCCATGAACCGGTGTCTTCAGATCTACTTCTTTCGATACTCAACTTAAGTAAAGCATCTTTATGATTGTTATTACGAACTCCAAGTAAATTTGCGTCAAGTTCACACTTTAGGTCACTTATTTCCGTTAACGATTCATCTTCGCTAGTGATACGCACAACGGTACTATCGGGAACAGAAAGAGATGCTTGCTTTTCTCTTTCCAGTTGCCGACGTTTCTCAATTTTCTTACTAAGAAATTTTCCCATGGTATTGGATGCCTTTTTAAGTTCGTTAACTATTTCGGCATCCTTATCGGATACGTGGGAAGAATCTCCAGAATCGTCTATATATTTAATGTCTAGAGAATTGCCTAAGCTTGTTTTATCTAAACTGTGAGAATCCGATGAACTTTTGGTATCCGTTTTATTTAGGTCCGGCGGTCTACTACGCTCCTCAAAAAAATCACTCGATTTTTGAATTACAACAATATTTTCTAAATTGCTCGATTTTGGCTTATCTTTATCTTCTATAGATAACCAAATATCCAAACTGGTGCCTTCCAAAACAACTTCCTCTTCTTTTGCTTCCAATTGACTAGGAGGTTGTTTATGAATTTCAGCTTCTACCAATTCTAGCACCGATTCCTTCGTTTCAGGAGATTCTTCTTCATCGTTCACCACGTTTGATTGTATATCAAAATCAAATTGAATTTCTGATTCTTTCGGTCGATTTTCTAAATCTAAACTTTTACCTAGACGTTGCATGGTTTTAACACCGTCATCTTCCCGATCGCTGACATTTAATTCCAGACTTTTCGTTAAATTTTTATCCATCTTCTTGTCCAAACGCTTAGGAGATTTTGTTATTATAATTGCTTCCTCTAAAGAGACGTTGGTATTTTCGATAGTGTTAATACTAATTTCCAATTTTCCGTGTCTCTCTCGAACTGACTCCTCCACTTGAGGAAATACCGGTAAAACTTCTTTAATGGGACTTTTTATGGTTTTGGATTGTTGTATTGCAATCTCGTACAACATCTGCTGTTTTTCTTTCCTTTTAGCGATGTCAGTGTCGCTATCGTCTTGCGATTTTAAACGTTCTCTTTTAAATTCCAGCTTATCTAACGATTTTGCTTTTTCCTTTGAAATGACTTTTTTAGTTGATTCAATTTCTTGGCTTTTCGCTCGTTTAATTTCTTTAGTTTCAGGTAAATTTAGAGTCAATTGCGTCGGTAAAGATTTTTGTGTCTCTAAAACCGGTTCTATTGTGGGAGTTTTTTCCAACTTAGGTTTAGCAGCGGGAACGCTTGCAGTAGGTTTTTGCGAAACAGTACGAACTGGAACTTTGGGAGGAGTTCTAGAAGATTGTTTCGAAGGTAACTTTTCTTTGGCGTCTGTTTTGACCTCTTTACTTGACACACTACGTTTTGCAGAAGCCGCCTTATTCCTGTTCTCAACTCTTTGGGCATTAGTGGAGACAGTTACTTTAGATGTTTTCTTTTGTCGCGTTGAAACATCAGGCACAATTTGGTCTTTATCTTTATCGTTAATTTTCGATTTTGGTTTAAGTGTTGGTTTTGATTTGGTTGCAAGTTTTGATTGTTCAACTGGTTTAGAACTTTTGATTTTCTCAGGTTTAATTTTTTCGTTTGTTTCAACGGGCTTCTTAGTCGCCGGCACTTTAGGTTCAACCAGGTTTTCGTTAATCGCGTGCTCGTCTTCTTCTTCCACGGTATCGTCTTTGCTGGATATGGCATTTAAAGCAGGTAATTGACGAACGGAAATAACTGGTGCGTCTAAACTTTTTGCTCTTCTGCCCGGAGCGGGTGATTCGGTGGCTTGTTGTTTTTGCAACATGGTAAAAGCGGAACCTTCGGAAAGATTCAAGCGCGCGTGAGAAAATAAAAACGGGCTTTGACCTCGTCTACGAGAAGTCGGAGAACAAATTTCGGTTATTTTAGTTTTTGATGGAACTTGAAGATCTTTCAAATCTCTTTCAATGTCCGACTGCAATAAAGCTTTATCGTTAGCGACGTCCAACTCTTCAGGTAATTCTTGCACTAAAACTGCTTCTTCTACAATTTTAACTGTATTTAAAGTTTCGTTATCAGACAGATGTTCACAAATCGTACTATCGGCGGATTTATCGACTTCGGGAACAGTGGCCAATGCCGTATCTGGCGTCAATTCGGCAAAAACAGGCTGCAAGTCTGCAGTTGCGACATTAAAATCGTCTTCAGAACTGGGTATAGAAATCGATCTCTCTGATATGCGGCGTAATTCGGTTTGATAATTAGGATCAAGACTTCTATCCAACTGCAAAATTTCCGTTTTTCGCGTTTGAGGTGGAGATCCTTCGACCTCCGTCGACGACATTGTGTACTGCAAATATTTCCGTTCAGCTTCATACTTCAATATAGATTCCATTTCTTTTCGCGTTTGCGGAGGTGAAAACTCCAATTTGGTAGGTGTGGCTTCTGCAGATCCAAATACGTCGTCAGAATCTAAAGATTCGTCATCCGAACTAAAAGACGTAATGCGCACTTTGGTTCTATTAGAAGATTTGATACCTTTTTTATTTAACTGTTGCGATCTCGACTTGGCTATACGCTTCGGCTTAATATCAGTTTTAATTTTATCTTTCAATATTTTTATTTCTATTTTGGGCTTAACTTCAATTTTTGGTTTGCTACTTTCAATATTTGATTTATTGAATTCAGATTTAAGTAAATCCGGAATTATTTTTTGAGGTTTCAATTTGGAGTCAGGCTTTAAACTTTCCGTTTTGGAACTCGTGGGTGAATCGCTTTCGATTTGACTCAATTTCGAATTTAAAGTTTCTAACAGAATAGGATCGATTCTCGTTATGTCACGTTTGGGACTCGACAAGTGTTGAATAGTTAATTTTGTCTTATCGACTTCCAAAGTAACCGGGTCGACTTTAGACAAGTCAATATTTTGCGTGAACAAAAAGCAAGGTTCGGGCTCGACAACAACCGGACTTTTCGGTTTCTTTTGTTTATTTTTAATTTCGTCTAAACTATATACGGTTTCTTTAACTTTCGAGAATTCCTCTTTAGTTGCAGTACCGTTCATGATGTGACGTTTATGTAGAGTATATGGAATGTCGTCCTTTGGAGGTAAATTAATTAAATCCGATTGAGTTTTAGCACCCAAAATTTCAAATTGACTTTTAGGAACTTCAAATTTTGTTTTTTGTCCTTCAATTTCTCTCTTTAGAATATCAAAATGTCCAAATTCGGCAGTGGGCATTTCGAAGTGTGATCCTCTGTATTTAGGACACGGAGGTGCGCTCGGAATTTGTCGATAAATATAATCGTCGTCGCTAGATTCGGCTGGAGTTAAATCTATCGACTTCTGATGCATCAGAAGATGACGTCGTGCGTTTGAACTTAAACGTTGTCTAGCTAAAGAATTGGGATCCGATTTGGTGCGCTCTATTGGTTGATGAAGAGGAAAACCATCGCGACCTTTCTCCAAATGTTTTGGTTCAATTTCGCGAAAAATATCCCGAAGTAAATCACGCTTGTTCGATTCCGTGACCTTGTGCTGATTTTCCATATTTAAAGTCGCTTCGACATGATTTGCGTGTACGCTCGCATCAATGTCTTGTATGAATTGAATTCGTTCTTCGTCAAAACTGAAAATGTTGCTCTCAGATTCGGTTGATTTTTGAGATTTGGATTTAGTTTCTTTCAGACTTTTAATGTGACCATTTTCGAAAGATTTAGTTACAGGTGCAGACTGCATTTTCGGAAAAGTGTTACACTCAAAGTTATCCAAAATATGATTGAAGTGTTTGTTATCGGTCTCCACATTTTGTAAACTGATGGAATGGACGTGAGACGTCTCTTTAAATATAGGGTTGTTCGCATTTTGATTTATTTCATCGATCACGTTATTGTAATTTACTTTTTGGATGCCGTAATTTCGTTCGAATGGAATCTTTCTGTCGTAATCGTGCAGTTGTTTAATGTCGTCTATTTTTGGACCTACGTCAAAATAATCGCTTTTTGAATCAAAGCTGGAAGTATGCGATTCTGAGTGTTTACCCACGCCATTAAACGTTTTAATTTTACTATTTCGATTTTCCGAATCGCTCTTCGATTCTTGACTCGAGGTTCTGGAACCAAAACTACCCTCCCTACTTGTTTTTCTTTCACCTCTTACAACTCGAGTATCGTAATAATCACCGCTTCTAGATTCCAAACTGGATGTGCGCGAACCCAGCTTTAAGGATTTATAAAACGAACCATCCGATTTGCGAGGATGTTTTTCTCTAGGATAATCTCGCGGATCGTCTAAAATAAGCACGTCCTCTGTTAACAAATCTGAACTGCTTTTACATTTCTGCTTATAATCCGCATCAGAATCTGCATCGGACGGGAGATAATTTCCGGAATCCAAACTGCAACTTCGAACATTTGATGTCTTATTGCTTTTTTGATATTTATATTCACCAGACATACTGAAATCGTCGTCAGACTTCTCTAAAAGTTCGTAGCTATCGTGCGAGAGATCGTCTTGTGAATCGCGTAAATCGTAATTACCCGGATCTTCCATGGACTCTTGTGAAAAGCTTGTAGTTCCAGGATAACTACTTGAGTACACTTTATGATCGCACACCATAATATCTTGATGCATTTCAAGGGTATTTTGACACCCGCCGTTATATAAATTATGATGATCGTCGTACCTAGTTACAGGAGACTCCAATTTACGTTCCTCCATAATACAAATTTTATCAACGTCACTTTTAATACTTGAAACTCTTCGTTTAGCTTGACCCGATTCTTCGAAACTATAATCATACAATTCTCTACAACTAGAACTACGCTGCCATATTTTACGCTTAGACTGAGTAGCTATAGACTTGTAAGTATATCGGGAACTTGTTTGGGAATCCAAGTCATTTTGCGATTGCGTCTGTGAGGGGTAATTGTTAGTAAGCACAGGGGAAGGTTGATCAAGCTTATCCTTTAATTTACGATTAGAGGGCGTCTGGGCAGTAATGGTGTGAGTGCGTATAATACCTGTATCGTCCCTGTGAACTGCTGCGTGCACGGCCACCGGAATATTGTTGTTGGTGTGGTTGTTGTTGATGTTGTAACCTTGCCTCTGGTTCTCGATTTGAACATGCTGTGGGCTCGTAGTTGCAGAAGTTACCGGAGTAGCCTATTATTATTAATTTTGTCATTAATTACAAAAACAAGAATACTTCTGAAGTTATAACCGGAAATGGAAATGGTTTCGCCGAGATAAACTTCGATATCTGATAATTTGATACCTAATAAAATTTTTGAGTAAATCTCGCACTTTTGATAGATAAACTTTGGATGATGAAATTATTATTACTATATCATATTCCTGTCTTAATTTAAGGTTTTTCATCTTAAAATTTTTTAAATTTTATAACCTAAACAAGCATACTTCAAACTTTTCATTGTAAATTTGTATAAAATTACAAAAATTCAACATAAATAATATGTTCTATGCATCAGTGTCAGTTTCATGTTTCAGAAATAGCATCCCATTCCCATGTATTGTTTGGTGATAAAATTGTGGGTTAATTTTTAGTTTCTGTACAAATGTGAGTTTTTTATTTACAACTATTCAAAAATTAGTGTAACTGGCATTTTATTATGTTAAGAATATTGCAGGCCTCCATAAGCCTGCATAGAGAAGTTAACTTTTAATTTTCAACTAATGAAACCATTCCAATTTTAAGATAGAAAAATCTACCTCCACGAAACCATTTCTGACTGTTTTGTTGGCATAAAATAAAAGAGGTAATAAAAAATAAAAATCTAAATTACCGATTGCGTCGTCAGAGGAGGTGAGGGCGATGTCGTCGTCTGAGCAAACAGTGTGGTAGGCCGTGTGTCTGGGACCGAGCTCCAGGATATAGCTGTGGCGGGGTGGTGAGAGGCTGATTTCGTCGTCGGAAAAGCCTGTGTTTCGGCAGTTACGTCCATCGATCCCAACGAAGCTGATAGTTTGGGTGCTTCCACTGATTATAAAAAATATTGTTGCAATTTTTTTATATTATGATAGAAACCTACCACTTAAAGTACTGTCAGCAAGTGGCAGCAGAGGATGTGCAGAAATGCTGTTTCCAACTGTGCTGGTGTGCATGTTGGTTGCACTTGAATGTGCACTAGAATGCCGGAACGATGCCGACCTGTACAAAGGAACGAGGAATGAGATAGCCAAAAGATGCACGGTAACTACTTTATAAAAACAATTAACAATTAAATATCTAAAACTAAAGTTATTATTTGACCGAAAAGAGTTATTTCGCTTATGGAGCACAGCAGTGAACTGATTGGATTTTAAAAAATTAATTTTTAAGTCATTTCTACTTTTTTCTCTAATTTCACAATATTTTATTTGTCCGATTATCTGACGATTAGAATAGACTAAGAATAAACTGTATGAGAAACATGCAGTATACAAAAATTTAATAATTAAAAATGAATATCAATAGTGAGCTAAAGGGTACAAGTAAATCTTATTATATGGATTTCGCAATCCTATACAATTAAATGTTGTAAAAAAATTATGAATGATTGAAAGTGCTTACTGTTCATTAATATAGGATTGTATAGGATTGCGAAATCCATATAATAAGATTTACTTGTACCCTTTAGCTCACTATTGATATTCATTTTTAATTGTATTTTCAAGAGCTAATAATTATAATTAACAAAAATTTAATAGGTACAAAAAAATATTGTGTTCAAAATTATTTATATGTGCAAGTATAAAATAGAAACGACAATGGAAAACATTAAAAACATCGATAATTTAATCCCATCCTCCTTCCCTTCATTTTTTGTTTTTGAACATACCAGCATTGGTACAGCATATTCTGACCAACCGTTACTACAACCATGCTCCAAAAGGGCACGAAAGGGCTCTACTTAAAAATAGGTTTAATACAATTCTTCAACATACTGGGGACAATTCTAAAGGAGACGTTTCTTAAATTACCAAATTTAAATTTCAAAACTTTAACTACTTATATTAGGTAAACTACTCTTTTACTAACAAAAATTTTAATTTCACACACAGAGGTAACAACAATGCCAAAATTTTGCTAATCTTACCGTTTCATGAGTTTTTTTCGCGCTACGCAAAAGCAAAACCATATCAATGTTTTTTTTGCAATAAAATAACTAACAAACCCCAATAAAAAAAATTTGTTAAAACTTAAAAGTAGGAATATATACAATAAACTTTCTGCAGAAAATATGATGGGAGTTGCAGATTGAAAAATTTGTATAATTTAATATCTGAAATTACATACTATTTTATTTTAACACCAAGAATTAATTAGAATAATTTTGACTTGAGATTTAATGAAAATTTAGATATGATCAAAATTGAAATTTTAGTCTTGCAGAATATTGTTGTTATTTCAGACATTAATACCCATACTAATAGTCGAGGTTTAAGACCTGACCTAAGATTGATTCCCGAAATAGCAGCTATTGTCACAGTCCGGTCTAAAGTTCAATAATCTCACTGGTAAATCCTAGGATTGACGAATCTTTAGATTTGATCTCCGACTGTTAGTATGAACATAAATTACACCAATTTAAGACTTTCCAACCTACTGACAAAATGGAAAACACGGCAATTTGCAAGGTGAACAAAATTAAATAAATAGGTATGTAACAAGAATTGAAGCCAATTCAAACATCATCAAGCAAATTATCATAAAATATAAAACATGCTTCAAAATTACAAAAAGCAGTCAAATATTAAAAATATACCTTTGGAACGCCTGTCTTTTCACGTAATTATCCCTAACGAATTCTACAATTTGCTTTTGAGTTCTTCCACTATACCTGTAAAAATAATCAATTTACACATTACATTTTTACCAAAATAATATTGCTTAGCAGTACCTAAATGAACTACCCCTAGAAATCACCCTCGTTTTATGTCTCGCTACAGTCTTTACGGAGGAACAACGAAAAAATCCATGATTTTCTACACATTTTTTCCAAAAGTTTTTACATTCATTTCGGCCTTCGAAGAAAAATTCCACTATGTCTTTATAATAACCCTGAAAACATTTTGCAAGATTATTAAGAAACTGTTCTGACGATACAACTTACATAACCTTCTGGATGTAACTTAATCAGAAATCTTTTTCTTTTAAACGATATTTTTCTAATTTTAGCCCAGGAGAATGTATTTATTTTCGTGTAGTTTTGAAAAACTACTATACCCATGTGAGCTACTGCTAAATTTAATGGTACGTTTTCATGATCTTTAGCTGGATGCATTTTCATTCCATAAAGTTCACATCTTCTGGCTGTTTCTAAAAGATTTAAGTCCGCTTCAGCTGGAGATTGCCCCCTGAAAATAACAACATTAAAATGAGCGTAAAAGATTTAAATACAAAAAAAACCAAAAATATTTATTATTTCTAATAGGAATTATTGTTTTGAAATAGAAATTAATAAAATTAATATTAAATTTATTTTAGTAAATTTTCATAGTTTTCTGAATTTATTTGTTTTGTAAAGTTTTGTTGTTTTCATTTTTCAATTTTGATTGAAAGAAAACAAATTTCACATTAATAAATAAAAAAATCGGTATAAAGAAGAAAATGAGCAAAATCAAAATTTAAAATTGTGTATAAAAATTAACAAAACGGATTTGAGCAAAAAACACGAAAATATATTTATCCTCTAATCTATTTTCAGGCTTCTATTGCTCCTAGAAAGCTAACATTTGGCTTATTTAATTCCAGTGACAATACAATCTATTAAAATTTAAGCCAAAAATGGTGCAATGCAACAGGAGAAATTAGTGACACTATGAATGAATTAACGAGATTCTCAGTGTAGGGCAACTGTGTGGATATGAAATTTTAAATAAAATTTTCCTTACGCATGTTTTTTGTGATTTTCCATAATTCGTCTTTCCATTTCGTCATCCTGGTGTGGTACAAACTTATAACTAGATAAATACGTGTGATCGGGATAATCTTCGGAAACGTAGTCTCCACATTCGGCTTGAACAATATAACTGGCCATAACGGCAGCAGTATTATCGTTACATTGTAAAAGGCCATGTGATAAATCTCTTTTGACTTGAAGGCAAAATAAATAACGAGTGTACTCTTCTTCTAATTGTGCCGGATCGGGAGTATAAAATTTGACACAAAATTGTAATAATGGATCTATTAACGATAATCCTAATTGTCGCGAAATGGGTTTCTGAAGATCCAGCCAGTACTGCAACACATTAATGTACACTTAAAATAAGTCTTTAAAATTTAATTTTTGCAAATATTAAGTATACCAGCTACATTATTTCGTAACTTAATATAAGTTATTATTTATTCAACTTACTTTCGTCCCAGAATCATCTTGATATTCCAGTCCAAAATAATCAGCTTCTAAAAGATGCAGTTGTTTGCATACTTGATCAAAGAGAACTCGTCCTGTTGCCTTCGCCTGAAAACAATTCAAAATATTTTAAATTAAAATATGTATAATACCTTACAAATATGCAAAAAAATTTATGATTGGTGCATTTAGACTAAAATTAAAAGCAAAAATTCGAGTACGAAATTGGTTTTCTGAAAGTTCAATTACTTTTGTTTCAATAAATTCTCTAATATTCGAGAGAAAAAAACAACAGTAATATGTACTATTTCCTAATGTATTAACAACTTCAACTATCTAATTTGAAATGGGTAGGTACTAGTCATTAATTATTATGAAATTTATTTACACTGCCTATGTATACACCTAACTTAATATTTTCATGTGCGTCATTCAATTAAACTATTATAAGTAATCTCTTTACAAATAAGCCCCCGTAAGTCACAATAGCTAAATATTAATAAATTAATATACCATCAAACATACTTAAGTTTAATTTAAATTGTAATTAATGGTACTTATTTAACTAATACACTAGAAGGAACCTAATTATGTGAGTAAATTCATTGTTTTGGTAAGTGAAGCAAGTAATCTTGATAATATTTACACTCACATTTGTATTATTCCCTACAATTACTTAATTTTACAACTTGACCTTTGCTATAAAATGGTCTTCACAATTAACACAAATTAATGTTCATCATAAAATACTCACAAAATTACATTTTATGTGCTAACTTCAAGAAATTTGCAAAATAAGTAAGTAGTAAGTTTTGAGTTGAGATTTCGATACAGGTAAACGAGTAGTTTAGATAAAAACTCTGTATTTATTTACTTACACCAAAATTTTATTATTTATAAAAATAAATCACGTTTGTATAGTTTTTAATTCATTGATCTATGCAATACATTTTTTTTGTTGATGCTGTGAGTATGTTCAAATTTATTACAAGCATCGAGTTTACATATATATAATGTAAATTAATATTTCCTTCAAAACATAGATCAACAATGTATATTTTAAATATGCATGTAATTCCAAGTCCAAAAGTTCAATCTAATCCATAATAATATGACTTCTCGAATCGTTAAAAATGCAATTACCAAGTCATGT
This sequence comes from Cantharis nigra, assembly GCA_958510845.1. NCBI lineage: Eukaryota > Metazoa > Arthropoda > Insecta > Coleoptera > Cantharidae > Cantharis > Cantharis nigra. Next base: position 66,175,734 of record OY294028.1, read on the forward strand.
GTGGAGTTAGTTGGATATCTTGCTGTTATGTCAATAAAGAAATTGCAAGTTCAAGTGAAATTGATGATGGCTATAGGGCTATTACCAAGATTTCAATGAATTAATAGAGATTAAGAAAAAATAGGGCAGCCAATTTAGATCCCATAATTAGAAGAAATAGCATTCTATTGTCTAAAGGAAAATCTTTTCTTTTCACAAATATAAAAAAAAACAAATGCTTATTGTTGATCGGTTTCGGTGTATTAGACCATTATCAGAATAGAGTAGAAATGAAGTGCACAAACAGAAATAAAATGATTAAGAAATAGATTAAAAACGCAAACAATTACATTATCTTTAATCTAGGTATTTGTTAAAAACATTAATCATTTTATTTTCCCACTATGTGTTCGAAATACGTCATAATTTATTAAATTATACGAGAAGAATGCAATATATTTCATTTAAATGTTATAATTACCTCATAAACGATTACTTACGCGTCAAGTTGTAAAATATAAATTATCATAACACAATAAAATCACGATCAATATTATATAACCATTAATTCTAGAAAACTTATCACAACATTTGAAAAGTTAATTGGATTACTTAATTATTTAATTCTAAACAGACCGAAATAAAATTGAACAATTCCAGTTGGAGGAAACAGCTAGATACAATCAGTCTCAGGTGTATCTACATTATAATGATATGCGTTAATACTGAATTATATTACATTCAAATTAAGCTGTAGAATAGTGATTTATATCGACTATTATATAAGATATATTTTGCCCTACAATAAAAGTTGATCATTTGAAATTATATTGTCTTTATGTTATACTCTTATACTTCTGTTACTTTTCCATTTCGTAAACCTCCAACAAGTTATACGCAAGTTTGACTATGATCCTTTCCTAGGATTTTCTAAGTTTAACAGATTCCAAACCACCGAAGTGTATTAAATTTCATTTAGAGATTTATTGGACAGATGACACTTCGGTGGTTTGCCATGAAATTTTTTATTCTACTACTGTTTGAAAAAGTACAACAAAGTATAGTTTGTTTCAATTTAAATGGAATTAAAAAAATTTTTAAAATTAAAAAAGATCATAATGTATCAAATTATTTTGATATAAAACGTATACAATTTGCCACAAAAACATGTAATATAGAGATAAGGTGATGTTTGTAATCGCAGGCTAGCCATATTGGCAGTAGCATTATTATGTTTTAGCGGAAATGTTCATACACGTTCTTATATCAAAGTAATTTAATATATTCCTTTTTTTAATTCCATTTAAATTGAAACAAACTATACATCCTAACTCTATAGTCACTTTGATTCTGTGGTTGCATTCAGACATTTAAAAATGTGTATTGTACGTAATAGAGCGAATATTGCTTCCGTTGTATTGAAAATTATTTTAATTTTGATTTCAGCTTTACATGTCAACAGATGTTAAACGTTAGCTTAAAAATTTGCAGGAATTTTACGAAATTATTATCTTTTAAAATTTTATTTGAACCCCAATCTCGTATATTTAGATTATTGCATCTTTGTTGAGAAATTTGCATTGAGCAAAAAATAAATCCTGTACTGATTCTATGACTTCATCTGCCCCTGTGATTTCATAGTAGAATTCTCACCTCGCCCTAGTTAACCTGGAAAGTAGCATTAACCTCGGTCTTAAGTCGGCTATCGTATGGGGAAAAATTGACTCCGCGGGGCTCAATTTTCTAGTAAGCAAACGGTATTGTAATTTATTATAAAGCCAAAAATTTCAGAAATCTCCAAATTTGTAAAATTCATTTATTGGAATGGAAAATAATCTTGATATTTTTTATCATATCAATTTATTATTTTTGTTTACTTTTAGTTTTTCAATTTAAAAATTTATAATAACATTCAAAAATTAAGATATGCACCCCTTGCACAAATATGTTAAATTTGTTACTATGATAACATATTGAAGATTAGCTCGTGAATCCTTGTGGTGGCTCCCTAAAATTTACTTATTTTAACTCTCGATTGGGATAAAAATCTTGCATATGCTGGGTCTTCGACTTCCCCTTTTGTGATATCTAAACTTTTCTGTTATTTATTTAATGTTTATTTAAAAATTTCGCTAATTTTTAAAAACTACCGAATAGGGTATAATAATAATGCCTCCAAGTTTTTGAAGGGCGATGGTAAACTCAGCCGCTTAGTAGAATTAGGTACTAATCTCGTTGGTAAACTCAGCCTGGTAGAAATTTTTTACCTTAATCTTCATAGGGCGACTTTTGGTAAAAGCTAATCCTACTTAATTATGGTGGCACTTTAAAGTACGCCCTGTATGCAATATATTGACAGGGCCGTCCTAAGATATTCGGCGCCCGTGGGCTATTAAAAATAGTGCGCCCCTCTTCGTAAGAAAATATACAGAATGTCCCAAAGATCATGAAGTTTTGTTTGATTGTAAATTGTGGCGACATAATGCGCCTGGCTTTAAATTTAATAATAATTCTATATAAGAGAAATTTGTAGTGTCACAAACCGAAATAAAGTTCATTACGTGACATTACGAAAATATCTAAAGCGGCTGAGTTTACCTCTGCCCTTTTTGAAAATAACAGAAAAATTGTACCTAAACAATAAAATTAAGTGCCTTTTTGTATTATACCACTTATACTACTTAGGTAATTTGATTTATAATAGTGGACATTAAATGTAATATTTTAATTGATCTTGGTTCTGTAACACTTAATTGTAGATAAAAAATATTGGAAATGATGATTAATTACAGGTAGTACTTTGATTAACGTCACCACTAATAAAATTAATCGTTTTTTAACAGCAATAATTTATTAAATAATCCTTCTGTACAAAGTTTACAATTATAACAAAAAATAAGTTGGCGCTATGCTGTTTAACGATTTTATATTTTCTAAATGACAAGTTTTGACGCAATGTTCCATTGGTAAGTCGTATGCAGAACATAAATAATCAAATTTACACTAATTAGAATTTACAGAACAATAATAAATCATAATATTTTTAAGTTTTGGCAAGAATATAATCCAACCCCTTAATATTAATTATAATTATTCTCAAGATCCGAATTGTTATGTGTAAAACAAAAGTTTTAAACTCTACATGTGGCGAGTCCAAATTTGTTAGGTTGGATTTCAAAAAACAGATAAAAAACTTGAATTAAAAAAAACTATTCTTTAAAAGAGTAACACTTGGCTTTAATATTCGTATTAGCTGCACGGGTAGTGGTTCAATGCCCACTTTGTACTGAAGCTCTTGGCTTATTGTACCCCGTTTTCCATTAAGATGTTAAGGAAAGTTATTAGTATTTCGATCCACGGTTTGATGTTCACCAGAGGGCTGAGCTAAGAAATTCTGCCGAGTCCGGGATTTGAACCCAGAATTTCCGCTCATAACTCAACTAGTGATCACATCAAGCCACCACTGTGGTCTTTGGCTTTAATATTAATATTTATTGAGTTGGTAATGGTTGCTGGTAAATATGGAGCCCTTTTTTTGTTTTCTTGAACACGTCTGCTTTGTTTTTCAAACCTAATAATACCATTGCATTAAAAAATAAAAACAGTGTAAAACAAAAACAAACCAGTTTTTTGTTTAATCAAAAAATTTCTTTTAGAAGTTAAACATCTCTAGTTTACAAAAAAGGAAAACATTTGGAAATGTGGCAAATAAAAAAGTTGGAAGTTAATTTGATTTATTTCTATCAGTTAAAATGCCCAATAGGTAAATATACATAAATACGGTTTCGGTAATTACGGAAAACTTTCTAGTCCAATTCTCTCCATTCATTTCAATTTACATCATTTTTCTTCATTATAAACAAACTTTTAAACCCAAAAATCAATTTAATATAAAATATATTTAAACAGATATTATCTTCTATTGAATGTCAGAAATATTATTCGTAATAAAATATGAAAATATTTTTATTTCTCCAAATGTAAAAAATTAACGTTGTCATTTCAAGATTAACTTTTTTGTGAAAGCAATATTATTTAAAAATAATAATTAATAATTTTAATTTTTACGTTTGTCCCCCCGTTCAAAAGAAAGATATTGTTTCCTCCAGTCTGAACGCCATTCTTCTCAGCGTGTGACATTATTAAGGATAACTGCTGATTTGCTAACATTTTTCAGCAATAAAGCAAAATAATATTTTTTAATGAGATCAGTTAGTATAGTTGACAGATTTTATCAGATCCTGCTTCAGCGATTTATATCCATCATTGTCTTTTCAAATTTAAATATGTAGAAAATAAATTAAACCGACTGACTGTATTAGCTATCTATTATTTACTCGTTATTTTAACATTTTTACGCATTGCGCAACATTTGTATTTAATTGTGTTATTAACAAATGAATAAAAAAAATTTAGCAATTAACTTTTTTTTGGTTAAAAGCTTCAAAATTGAATAACAAATAAGAGCCGAAGAGGGAAATTGTAGGTGCTTCGAGCGATCCCACTTTTAGTGTGTTACTGTTATTACCCCTTTGTGGAACCTTTGGCGCGACAGTCCGTTACCAAATTTAGTTCAACTCTAATGAATTTTCGGGTAGGCTCAACACAGTGAAGATAAACAAAACTCGATAGCTAATATTGGAGAAAATACAAAGTGAACTAATTTTGGCATTTCATTATTTTTCTAAAAATATTTCAGTTAAAAACCGCACCCGATCAATTTAATCCACTCTCAATGTAATTTCTTCAATCTTTCAATTCGCTTTTAAATAACTTTCCATATATTCTAAATGTTAATTAGTATAGAGCAGCCAAATTTATTATAACGATTAAGATTCTATCGGCTAATTCAATGTTAAGCATTGTTACTTTGTATGTAAACATAATTACTATGCATCACATTTTAATTTAATGTGAAAAATACCAAAAATTCTGCAGCACTAATTAAGCAGATAATTATCCAAAAATATCTACAACTTAAATTAGACATCAAAGAAAGTTTTTATGTTGTATATATTGTGTAGTTATAAAGAATTCCTACACTGTTAATATTATAATAAACACAAAAAGAACATTTTTTTTAGAATAAATTGAGTTACTATAACACATTCTATAATTTTTATTAAATTTAATTACCATTTTAGTTTTCAATTTTATGGATCAATTACTACTATATACTTAAAAAAAATACTACCAAACCGCATCTGGAATTTTGTTCGGTAATATTTTGTTTGACTGTTTGACTTGGAAATTTATAGGACATACATTTTTGTTCGACGTTATTTTTAATTAAAATGTCATACATTGTATAAATTATAAGTACTCGCAGAATGGTAATTTATTCATTACATTTCTACAGGAAACATTCTTGTATTCCACAACTTGCGAATAATGAAGAAAGAAGAGTTTTTAGACAAACAGCAGATGTAGCTCTTCCAGCTTTTACTTCTTCTGTGTATAGTACTGAGACACTCATTGGATCTATCTAGTCCATATTTAACAGATTTTGAGGTCTCTTGATTAAATCCCGGAACCCGTGGGGATTTCACAAGATACTAGCCTAAGAGACCATATGGGAATCTTAGTACCGTTGCGGCAAAAGAAAGCTTTGGTATGGAACGCGACATGCATGTTTGTATACTCTGGCTCAGTCACTTGAGAACTTCGTGTCAAATGGCCTGTTCGGCAGCGATGAAAACGGAAACTTGGAAGCATAATAATATAAATCGATAGAAGATCATTATACTTTCTTAGCTATTGCTGTAGAGACCTTTTACCCTTAGAGCAGCGATGCAAGAGCTTTGACCACTTCGCACAGTCGTCTTCTAATCGATATATTGGGAGATAAACGCGCAAAGATTTCAAATAATCAGTTTATGGATCTAACGTGGAAATATCGCTTCGGTGCTGGGGTCGATGCATACAGGGGAATTTATGGACGAATTTTTCCATCTTACTTGATAATTTGTTATTTCTGTTATTCGTTATTATAATAAATATCTTTGACAATTCCATTTATTTTTATTATTGAAAGTAAAATAATATATTTACATAATTAAATCGGTATATAATTATTAATTATGTTATGAATAATAAAATATAAATGCATAACATATTAAATTTAAATAATAATTCCTATATTAATATAAAAAACATTAAAATAATTGCCTTATTATAGTTTTTGTAATTAATTGTCCATATAATACAAAATAAAATGTATCAAATGTTTATTTCAACTATAGAACATTCGAAACTAATTATTATACATACGAGTAATTTGGAATACTGGAAAACTTACTCTAAATTGCAAATCTGTTTGTATTTTCATTTCTAAAATTCTGGTAAAATTAAAAAAATAATTGTCATCTTTCCAGAATTTCTTAACAGTTTTTTTGCAAGATATCCTCCTCCCCAAATCTTAGTTCATAAATTATGTTTTGGTGATTTCATAAAAAGATGTTATAAGATGTTGAAATATTATAGTAAATTAAAATTGAATAACTTACATTAACGTGAAGTAAACAGAATATTTATGTTTATTAATATGTATTATTGATTGAAATTGTTTTATTTACTTCGAGAAATCGTAACGGATGCAATAACGTTGTAGTTCTGCGGTTATATTTCAGACTTATGTTTTTTCGTTTCTTTTTCTTAACCACATAAACTTTTGTTTTACTGTATTGAAAGCTTTGCTACACGACTTTTAGTTTCCAAGACAAACTTTTAATCACATGTTAAGCTGATCTATAGTAATTTGTAGTAGTATTACAGCAATGTAACATAAATTTTTAACGAAAAGTTTAGAAACTTGGCCACACTTTAATCATATAATGAAAATTACACTATATTCGTAAGCAGAAAATGCAATTATATTTGAAGTTTTATTGTGCTTAAGTGACAACGAGGAGAGTTTGAATTTGAGTGAGCATCATAAAGTTGTATCTAGGTTCTAGTGGACACCAGGAACTATTTGCAAAAGGGACCCTTCGCAGAATAACCTGTTAGCTTTACTTTAACCGTCAATGCAACAAATAATAGTAGCAAAATTAATTCGATAAATAAAAAAAAGTACAAATGAGGGTAGAGCCGGATGATGAACCCTTCAAAATTGAAGCGAAAAGCGGGGTTGGTAGAAACTTTCTTATTGTAGCTGTGGAACAGAATGGAACAGTTTAGAATGCTCCAAAGCCCCGTTTCTAGTTTTGCAAAATTATGTAAATTGAATAAAGCGAACTAAACTACCTATATAAAAGTTTGCTACGATTTTAAATTATAATTAGTATAAAGTTTCATGTAGTGTTAAGAGATAGTAGTTGGAATAATTAAGGGTAAGCTAATGATATACATTTGATTAATATAAGTAAATTAATTTCTAAAATTTTAATAAACAGTTTACCCAAAAGCTCTCTATATAAACTAGTGCTTGGATGGTGTATTTTCTTCGTTATCGCATTTTCGTTGTTTCCCTTCCTAGATGATATCTATTTACGAATAAACGCATGCACCACTGGAATTACACAAACGCGGTAAAATTAAATGAAATTGTCATTGTGTTGTCGTTCTGCGGAAATGATTGCGGCAGAATATTTAATTTATAGCAAACGCATATTTTTATTTCCTACGTGGAGACGCTTTCGCCTTTTACTATAGCAGCACTTTTTTGTAAGCCTCTCTAGTTATATGTATAAGTAGTAACCTATAATCAATATATTGTAAAACTTCTTCAGTTATGCTGCTCGTGCTATTTACGACGATACATTTATAAGAATGATGTATTAAGTATTATATAGAAGATAGTTCCTTTTCATTATCACAGAAAGAAATAAATTCGAGTTTTCATCTAATCTAAATTAAATGAGTTGAAATTATATAATTTATTTAAAGTTTGCTTTAATTCGATTATAGTATTTCACTGTTTCAAATAATCAGTGTAGTAAAAATATCTAATTTATATTAGATGATTTCTATTTAGTTGAATCATTTAAACTTTTGTTAAACCGTTTACAAGAAGTAACTATTTCATTAAATCATAATCTTTGATTCATTTAAAAAAATTCTGACTATGAAAGATTTAATTTCAATGAATTATATAATAAAACTCAATGTTTCATCTATTTCTTTATTATAACAATAATTTTTTTTATACGAATCAAACAATCTAATTTACTGAAACAACTAAGAAATAAAATGCTGATGCCATAGCAGAAAATGCGGTAGCATCCATAGTGTCGTTGAGTTCGAGTGTTGTTGTGGTGCCAGTTTTGTTCGAACATGGAAAATATTTCGTATTTTATATATTATATATAGTGGCAATTAACAATATAGTGATCTGTACAACTACTGTTAAATCTAAGGTGCTCGGAAAAAGAAAATCCAATGTTTAGTTGCTATTATTTTTTTAAATATCAGATGTTTAAAGTACTTCGTTTATTAAATTTATTAAAACTCGAAACTGATTTAAATAAGTAATATTAATTGATAATTGTACAATGTGTATCAATATATCTACTCATTTGTATCTGATATAAAGTTATGTACCTGCATTTATACTTAGTATTGTAATTTCTTGACAAAAAGTAAATTAAAAGTTAAATGTTAAATTGTTTGCATTTCTCTTAATTATTTTTTAGGTATCAACTGAGAAAAGTGCATTTACTTAAATAGTAAATTGGTGTATTTCAAGTAAGTATCAACTATAACTACAAACTAGCAGCTGACCAAGAAAATTATCTATGAAAGTGAATTCATCATATAAAGTGATATGATAATAATAAAAAATATTTAATAAGCATAAAAGAACAATAAATAAATCAGTAAATAAAAGTAAATAAGTTAGTAAATTACAATAAATATATCGTTCAATTACAGTAAATGTATCATTTAATCTAATTAATTAAAATATCTAATTTTTTTAAACAATTCAAAGAAAACATTTAAACTATCAGTTAATTTTTGTATGAAATTGTCTATTCAGATTATATGAAACACATATTAGTTCATCAAACCATTGAAACAAATTCGAAAATTCATCTAATAGTTTCTATGATTTGTTTATTCTGTAAATCTTAAAATCAGCTAATTTAAATTAAATGAATTACATAATCTAATTAGAAGGCTAAAATTCAATGAATTTCTTTAGATGATTTCAACTAATGTTTAGTTGAAATCGCTAATCTTTTCTTTCTGTGTAACATTGGCAAATTCAAATTTGATGTGATTATACATATATCAAGAATTATTATAACAAATACTTATGATTAATTACTAATATGAGTATTATTATTAAGTGCTAAAATTAATTACATAATATGAAATATTTATGATTTATGCAAATATTATATTATGTATGTATGTAGAAGGGTAACGCTACCATACCATCCATACAGCAAATTATAATAAAACTGTTGCTTTAACTGTGGTGTTAAATTTGGAAGTCCATAGATTTCCGGCTACCAGGAACCCATCGACCGACCGGCTAAATAAAATAAATTGTTGCCAAAGATTTTTGGTATTACCTTATTTAAAATTAAAATTTTCCCAAATGCACTATCGAATAGGAAACTTACTTTTTTCCGATTATAAAATATTCATTTTGGGTTCAAAAATTAATAGCAGCCATACTCGAGCCTACGTGAAGATTTAGCTACCTACCCACTATGAAATGTTAAATAATATAATAAATTAACTTTGAGGTATTATTCTTCTATAGGTATTCATACAACAATATAGTAATAAAAAAGGTATCTAATTTTTGTCGAGTATATTGTAATTAATAAAATTTGACTCTAGAAAGATAACGTCAAAAAAATGAAAATAGAGATACAATGAACGAATCGTATCTCTACGGCGACGAACTGTAAATGCTCACCACCTAAATTCAAAAATCAAGCAGATTCGTTGAATCGTGAAATAAAATGTTAAATAGAAAAAACACCAACAAATATTTTTTTAAGAACATACATTGAGATAATTTGTAAATTAAATAAATAGAATGTTCAAAAAATAAAGATTATTACGGGCCAATCATATCCAATGTTTAGATACACTAAGATGTTAAGAAAATATTATTAAAAATGACGTGAAAATCCAAAGCAAAAATAATACTTATAACATTTAATATTATTAACAGAGAAAAATACCTGTAATTTTGAGTATTGCCCTTCAGACGCGCATGAATGGATTAACGTGATTCTCTAAAAATTGCGATAACTTGAAAACGATGCGAGATGACAAAAAACCGAGTAAAAAAATTCCCCCTGCCACTGTATAAATCCCCACCGATTTCGTGAGGCCAGGTGCACAAAAAATTTCAAGTCGAAATTCCAAAAAAAAATCGTAACTCGAATGGATTAACGAAATTCCCAAAAAATTGCGATGACTCGAAAAACAAAAAAAAACTATTTTTCGCAACGGGCGACGAAAATAAAAGAAAAGTGTTAAAAAAAGTGTAAAAAGTGGAAACAGGTACCGATGTACCTGTATCCGCTGCAACGAAAAATTAAAAATCGTATTATTTCGAAAACGAAAGAAAATTTTCCAAACGAAATTTCGTCTACGCGTTCCCCTCTACTTCCTTAACCGTCTCCTTCTTTTTCGGGCCTGTTCTCGGGCTAACGCCTTCGGGCCGGAGCTGTTTCCTACGAATACAATTTCAGCTGTAAAGCGTTGTTCTCATCCAATTAACGCTAGGCAAAATAATCAAAATTAACCCAAAAAGAGATTTTTCTTTTAATATTTCGTTTTCGTCGATATATTTGACGTAAATTAGATAATAAAAAAAATAAAAATTCATTTAAAGTCAAATACATCGATGAAAACGCGGTTTTAAAAAAAGAAATGTTATGTCAATAAAATGTTATTTTACGTAGCGTTAATTGGATGAGAACGACGACGCTTAAAGCTGAATTTAAATAAATTTTCTTACATAACAAATAACTGTCATTATATATTATTTGGATAAGTAGTACAAAAATTCCTTACAGAAATATGTATTTGTATTATGTTATTCAGAAACGATATTTTCAGGATAATAGTCCTAAAAGATAATATCAATGTCGCTTTTGATTATATCAGGAATATTATAATATATTTTAAATATATAAATTCGTTTCGAGGAAATGGATTAACTAAGATACATTTTTATCATAGATAGAAATAATTGATTTAATAATAACAATAAATTAATATATATTGGTGACAAAATATCAAAAATCGGCTTTTAAAATACGAACGTGATAGAAAAAAATACAGCATTTTGCTAAAATTTTTTTCACGTTTTGTAATTACGAACGTTTATGTAACTATCTTTTCAAAAATGAAATATAACAAAAATAAATTTCAAGCTTCAATAACAGATGACAATCTACAAAATCAGTTAAAATGTTCCACTATCTATAATAAAAAAAAAATGGGTACCTAATCGCAAATATACATTTCAACGATGCGATATGGGTAATTAATTACATGTAATGTGATAAAAATTGACGAATAAATTATAATATTTACTGGTCACTTAAAATCGTTCATTTCATATATTTATTATTTTTAATTTAATTAAAAAATTACTGTAAATATTTCGATTAATATTCACTGAAAATATACAATATAGATGCATCTATATTATTAGGTACTGTTGCTGTTTTGCAAGCTGGTAATATATTACGATCCAAGAGAATTTTTCGGATGAGCACGAAAAATGCTGAAAGAGGCAAAGCCGAGATCAAAAATTCTTACTAACTCATGTAGTTAACCAGCCCAGGTCTCTCTACATACCATAATTAGTAATTACCAACCAATTACTTAAACTTTTTCAAGTAGATTTCCATAATTAAGATGCCGTTCACCTGTCAGATTCCGTAATTCCTTTATTTTATAGGTATGTACGTCAGGTTTGATAGCTAACCTACATAATTATAAGTAATAATTTTAAGATTCCCGAAATATCTTGTACATTCGAAATATATTATTTTTACAATAATATGACAGCAAGGAATTTTTAAGTATGAATGTTCTTTCATTCCATGCATTATTAAATTTTACCTCTATATACCTATTCATATTAATAAATGGAATTGATAATTTTATGTTCAGCTAGATGTGCGTAAAACGTATCGAATATCCTGTGTACGGTTGCATTTACTATCACTTGGCAATGTCACTTCATCAGAATTCTCTTGGGTATGTGTGTTGTATGCATACACATTCGTCGTCGTATGTTACAACACACGAGAATGTTAATTTAATATGAGGGTACAATTGTCCATAAATTGTTTAGTTTAAATTCATCCCCAGTATTACATTGGGTTTTGCATTGACAATAATTTCCCTAATGTACGATTAAAGCAATTCCGCTGAGCGAACATTCTTATGGATAATTATTTTAGCAATCATTTACACATTTTTTCACCTGTTGCCACTACTTTATTGAATAAACTTTTGAAATTTTTTGGCTATACTTAAATATCATTTCGAAATTGGAAATTTTACCCAAATTTTAAACTCAAAATGTCGATAATTAAACTTAATTTAACTTTTAAAGTATCATTAAATTACCGTAAAATAAAATCGATATCCTGCCTAGTTAAAATAGCCGTTCAAAAGGCTATAGCAACCTCGTACGCTACAAGAAATCACTCGTGTTTCATAATTCCAAAAAAACAGTCATTAGCTTATTAGTAGGGATCGGATTTTTAGGCATTTGAATGTTTTTTTTGCGTACAAGCACGTGAAAAATTTTAAAAGGTAAACATGTTTTACTCCTTTCTGAGTCCTTTTATGTAGTTTTTATTTTGCCTATAAATGCATATTTTGGGTTTAAGTGCATATTTGGCTGTTTATTGCCTATAAATGCATATTTGCTTATTATTGGCATATATTTTGCATATTTAGCAAATTAAATAGGAAATAGGAGTGGTGCAAAAAAATTTTGTTTTTGCAACGGTTTGAAACGATTTAAGTGTTTTTTTTTGTTTTGAAATAACTGTTTAAGAAATTGCAACATTCAATTAACTTGTGCATACGTCTGACACCTTTAAACCATTACATCAATATTTGTTACGCCCTGTATTATTATACTATATATTATTGGAGTTTTTAAGAATTTTAAGAAAAATTTTCAACTTTACCGGTCAAGAATAATAGAAAATAAATAAAATATTGAAAAACCGAAAATGAGCCTCATTCTCAAAAACTTTCGTTTAAAAAATATTCCTTGAGACTTTTACAAATGCCCAAAGCTAAAGAAAGTTTGGGTGCAAATTTCAAAAATCAAAAGAATAAAAAATAAAACAATAGTGTATTTTTATTTTATTTCTAATGATATACTCTCGCTGTAACCACAGTTCAACACCAACTGAACTTTCAAGAAAAATAGTTAATTCATTATTTGCATTGATTGCAAACATAGGCGGATTTAGACGCTTAAAATTAACAAGGAAACAATCCAAAATCTGAGAACACTTTTTACCCGTCTCTTTTGTGCCCCCCTCAGAAAAAAATTCTGGATCCGCCACTGATTGCAATACAGCATTTTGAGGCATATTAAAACTTTTTAGCGCACATTTAAGTGCTTATTTTGAAGTTTTTAGAGCATATTTTCAAGTTTTTTATTGCCTATAAATCCGGACCCTACTTATTAGTAAGTTAGCCGAACAATTGCTGGCCCATTGGTAGGTACCCGGTATGAATCCAAAGTCTAAACTTTCATATGACAGTTTCCGTACTTCGGAGGGCTCGTAAGCCCGGCTCGGAGGCCCTCCATCTGGATTGATGATTTGCCTTCATCAAATTATACCTCGGAATTAAAACAATTAATTACCCGGATTACAACAATGACTTTGCATAATCGAAGTTACTATTGGTGAAATCGTGTGACAGATCCAGCACAAGCAAAAAAAATTGTTGATAAAATCGTTTCGATAATTTGTTAAATTGCTCTCTACAATTTTATTTTCTGATGGTGCATTAACCAATAAAACAACGTCGGTTTTTAATTTGAAGAAAATGAAGTTCGATGATGAAAGATGATGAAGATGAAAGAAGAAAATCGACTAAACATAAAAATTTAATTGACATCAAATTGCTACATAAATGAAAGCAAGATTTTCGGATATACTTATACCAATTTACTAATTACTTTTTTTACTAATAAGAGTTCAAATAACGAAAAGCTGTACAATTTTACGTATACGAACAAAGCACTGATTGAAAAATTCAATCAACGGTGGAGAGACGAACGAAGACTAATTTTCATTAATGAACATTTTTCCAGGCATAGAAAATACACATCTAAATAAGCTAAACTGAAGAGTTTTCAAATTTTATAAGCATCGGGGCTTCTTTGAATAGAATTTGCAAAATAAATTTGCAACGCACGCAAATTTTGTTATTTCATATAAACTAGCAAATTGATTCAAGAGTTAAAATTACAACACATACATTATCTTTACATAAAATTAATCAATAAAAACAAAATTACATAAAAGAACCTGGATATTTGTGTATTTCATGTATTATCTATTGATTTTTAATTTGATGCAAATATCACATAATCTTCTCAGCTCAGAGTATCTACAATCGTCACGAATTACCTATATTTTCCTTTTAAACTAATACTATAATACTACTTTCCACCCACACTTTGTATTTATGAAGAAAATTTACTCTCAACGGGATAGTCCGATGCCACATTACCATAACGAAGTAATAAATTTTCGCAATGTTCGTTTACCTGAAAAATGTATTGGGGGCATGGATGAAGATGGAAATATTCAGCTATAAACATGAACTTAACACCTTCTACTGTTATCGGATATCCAAAACGAAAAATGCTTTAGGCTACCTAATTAAACAAGGTTAAGGGCCATCTCTCAGAATACTGTAACTCGACATTGGGAAGACAAGGATAGTTCAAAAAGGTAATGATGTGCAATAATTCAATAATAATAATCTTAAATTTCAAAGTAATGCGTTCCAGCCAAATTTTTCATTTAAAGCGAAATTTGTGTGAATTTTAAAGGAATTACTTTGAAATTCAAGTTTAATTTAAAACACAAATGTGAACTTTTCACCATTTAAAAAATATCATACCGGCCCGGCCTTTAAAGATTCAAACTGATTTATCGGCTGCTTTTAAATTAATAACCCCCTCCTGTTTAATAAAATATGCAAATATGATGCACTTATCATCATCATTATCGTCAATATATAATCCTCACAATTAAGTTTTCTTTCATCTCTGAGATAAACTATTGCAATTTCTAAAATAGAAATATCCCCGAAAATACCGTCTTTCATCCTAATATCTCATTAGCATTAAATGTAGGAAGATGAAATTAAATTGTAGTCATTATAAATAGGCATAAGCCATACCCACGTTGTACTAATTGTTAGATAATTTAATTCTCGATAAAAGATTTACATAAATTGTATATAAAAGATTGCAAGCGACGAAATTCAAATGCCTCCAGGTTTTAAGATAAATTAATTAAAGAAGCGACTTATTAACACATTTTTAAATCTATAAAACCATGACAGAAAACTGTCTGCGTCAGTAGTAATAAAACTACAAGAAACTGTGAATATAGGATAGGATTTGAAAAAATGTTGGCGCTAATAAATTATGTAATAGTTTTGTTAATATTAATTGATCATTTTTACTTTATAAATCATAAAAATATCGTTCTGATAGATAAGCAATATGCATTTCGAAATCAATTAAGATTCCATGCTAATAATTTAAACGATTTTTCAACGCGTTTTAATTTATCCAACATTAAGTAATTTATAAAATACACAGAAAGGTTAAGAGAAACACGAAGGTTACAAAATTTAATTCAAAATCTCATTTAAAATTCATTTTAAAATAATTTTGTGTGATATTCATGATATGCACAGAATTCATTCTTTTTAAAAAAAGTTACTACACAACATAAACCACTGATGTACATTTTCATAGAAGTATTTTTGCAGTAACACCGCAATAATAATAATTTTTATCATAAAAAAAATTCTACAAAAAAAGCATAATCAAGCTTCTTCCTCTTAGTCTAGGACTTGGGACCAACCTACTGAAGTCTTTTCTCCTACATGGGATAACCCTAAACATAGGGACCTACAGCTTAAAATTAATAACGATTACTAACCTGCACTTGAAATATTGTGATGGTATCGTCGAGCATTTGAACACGTATAGCCAACATTTTGCCGCCTTTTTTGGGGGTGGCGGGTGGTGTCCTAGCGCCTCCGTCTACGCCTGCAGGTGTAGAAAGAGAGTGGTGCATACCACCAGCAGTACTGCTGGCACTGGACAACTGCCCTGTAGAGGCACTTGTGTCACGATTATATTCCATGGTTTATGCATAAAATTAGAAATTACTTGTAAGCGCGACCTGAAAAAAAAAATCTCGTTAGTTCACAAAATTGATAAGAAATACAAATTTAAAACTATAATATATTAGGCACTATATCGATAGATTAGGTAATCGGGAAGTGATCTAGTAGTTGCTAATACCACACGATTACCTTGAGCAACAAAGAAAAATCACTTAAAAATTTTTTTTTAATTTTATATATATTGCAAAAAATTCAATATCCAGTAAAATTTAGTCCAACTTTTACAACTGTGCTCTGTATAAAATGTTCTGTTATACTACACGAAACAGTCGTACAAATACATTATTACGAAATCTACAAGCTTTGATGGAACATTGCTTTAACAAGATTTAGAGAACGGCTTTCATGTTCCACGTCATTTTCCCAAAAAAATAATAAAATTGTAAATGAAGATTTAATATTCTCCTTGGAACGTAATTAATATATTTATAAATACTAGACTGAATATTTAAAAAGTATTATTATAAAATTAATAATAACGAAGGTAATCTCTACGTTACCGTCAGACGATGAACGATCAGTCAAAATAAATTTATTAAGCGGATTTATTATTTATTTCATGAAATGAATTTCACAGCCCCTTGGGTTACTTCTCAAAGTTTAGCAAACAATCATTTAATTTCAAAAACTTGCCCACTGTTTATAATTAATTAAAACCCTCTCGTTAAATTATAAAATTTTGGCAAAGCAATATTCAAATGAGAAAGATTTAAAAACTTTATGAGAAGTAATATTTTAACTCTTTAAGTCTAAACGACCTGGCATTTCGAAATGCTCCAAATTGGAGTCGTAAACGAAAGTCAATTTACCATAAAATTAACCTCACAAAAACTCATAGCAAAAGAAGACGTTCAAAACAAATCGAATTTCGATAAGTTTAAAAATACGATTTCTACATGCACATATTTAAAAACAGTCTTTCAAAAACGTGTATGTATGCAGCTGTTATGGAAAAGTATGACAAGACTGAAATGAAGGGTAATTTATTCTGTATTTTCTTTTATGCTGAAATTGAATTGTTCACACTCTCCAATATAAACTTAAATTAAGACAATTCTTTTCCAACTCAATTCTCATCTTAATGATATACTTGAACAAAATTAATTACATCAAGAATGATTCAGTCCTACTTTTTAATTGTGTCCAATCAAGTAATTAAGGATAATAAAGAGCTAACATCAATGATACCATACTTTTTCTTGAGTTAACTGATTCATTTCATTTTTGAATATCAAACTTTTTAAACCAAAGAAAATATTAATTTTTGTAAAATACTTTTTCAATTTTATTGATTTGTAGTACTAATATCATGTATATTCATACCAAATCAATTAAAGAATAAGCACTGTTTGGATATTAAATTAATAATTTTGTAATAGCAGTACAGCTATACAAAAATTTAATTTTTAAACCGCTTAAATTTTTTTAAATATACATATTACATATTATTTATGTAAATCTATTTAAAAAAATATCAAAGGAACAAAAATTAAATTTAAAGCTAATAGAATTTGCATAAATTAATGCTATTCGTTTTTGATTCTTTATGACGACAAATTAAATTAAACATTTTCGTCGTTTAGGCAGTACACCAAAAATTAAATTATTCAATGAAGCCATAACAAATAATTAATTAAATCCTCGTTATCTTAATTTAGCAAAAGCACGTCAATCGCTTCATATTTAATTGTTTCGTGTCGGATATAATATTTTAGTCAAATCAAATCATTTATTTAAATCTAAGAACGAGTTTCAGACTTTCTCCAAAAATTGACGTATATAATTAACTGTAGCAAAGACCGAGTTCTTTGTTTGGGTAGGAAAATATATTTTTGCAATTTTAAGAAATTCCCCGAGCAATATAAACCAGCTTAGACAAAAAATTTGGGACCCCGCCTTTAAATTTTTGTGAATAAAAAAGATTTCATACTGGGAACCTATATGATCGTTTCGGTAAACCCTAAATGGAGAATAGATAGGAACCACCAGAATTCGATGTTTCCTAATATTTTGATGTTTTTTGAGAATCAAACGTTCAAACGCCAAAAATATATGAAGATAAATTTCAACAGTAGCTATTTTTTAAAAACTGAAGTTTTTATTTTATAAGTAATTTCCTTGTCTAAATTTAACATTAGACTGCACTAACTTTCAAAGTTTAAGTTTTAAACAGAACTATTTAATTTCCAAATCTGCAGAATTTTAAATTTATTTAAATATTAACCGATCGATTGAAACTTTTAAGGTTGAATTCCTTAGCTGCGGCTCGGGCCGTGCGACTACAGCCGCACCGGATTTTAATGACTGCTCTCCATGCTTTCTTATGGAACTGTTTCCTTAGAATGCGACCGTCGCATGCGACTCTTGCTTGCGGCTCTACCTTGCGGCTGCGGCCCAAGTGTTTCCTAAGCTGCGGCTGCGATTGCGGCTGGAGTCGCAAGGTCAATTTTAATGACTGCTCTCCATGTATTCTTATGGGACTGTTTCCTTAGCTGCGATCGTCGCTTGCGGCTCTACTGCTCCAATAGCAGTAGAGTCGCATCGGCCGCAAATGTATGCATTCAATAATTAATATAAAATGATTGTACCTATGTATTTCTATGTATTTCCAACAATAAATTTTTTTTAAATTAAATTATGAATGAATATAACACTGATTTTGTATACATTTTTTAATTTTGTTTTAATTATATAAAAGATAAATTTCAGTTCACTTTAATAATAATTATAGTCGCCAAAAAACAACAGATGCTAGTTACTATAAAATAATAATGTTCGTCACTTTTTCTGCCTGCCTTTGCGGTACCTTTTGCATAGTATCGTTTTACGACTAATTACCGTAAAAAAATATTATAAAATTAATTAATTAAGAAAAAAATACTCATATAAAATAATATTTACATGTAAGTACCTATATACAAATTCAAAAAATGATAAAATTGATTCTTCATAAATCAAATGGGTAAAATTTTGGGTTATTACTTTTAAATTCGAAAACTTTAATTTGTGTTGTCTTTCACAAAAAATTGTATGTGGGTCTTTCAATAAAAAAATAAATCGTTTTTCACAAATAATAAATCTTACCTTACTATTACTTGTAGGTAAAATGTGATTTCATAATTAACACTTTTTGTTCTAACAATTTATTATCAAACACCAAACACTTTTTTGTTTTAAGAATTGTCAAATACTTAACAATTTTTAGGAAAGTTATTTTTTTTCAAGTGGATCCTCGATGATCAATTAATGGCTTTCACAAATAAAACTATGAACTAATTGAATTGAATTATTTATTTTTTGGATACATAAATGATAAAATAATTTTAATTAAATTTAAATCTATTAAATTAATTTCTTTTCTTAACAAAAATATTTTGTAAATTAAACTTGTAAATATGATTTGAAGAAGTTCATTTTTAACAACGACGTCTACGTCTTATTTTCTTGATCAATCTGGACTTAATAAACCTTTTTCTCATTAAAAATTAAAAACTGGAACCAATTTTTAAGTTGTGCATTGATACCAAACCATGCTTCGATCAGGCACCAGACAAGGGACCCTAACCAATTGGGGTTGTTTATGACTTGGGTTGTTTATGAAAGTTTATATATTACTTAAAATTTAGTTCTAATTTATGTTCCCTGAAATAATTTTTTTAAATTGTATGTCGAGAAAAAAAATTTGAAATAATAAAACTAAAATGTTCAGTATACAATCGTTTACATTGTGTTGCACGGTAGAGACGTATTTTATTGCAAATAGTCGCAAAACGTAGAAAAAAATGGAGGCAAAGTTAATTTTTTCATTTTCCGAAGATGAAAAACTAGTGGAGGGTGTATCAAAGCACCCCTCCTTATTTGATCTTCAAAATACCTATTATAAAGATCAAAATGTTAAAGATAATGCGTGGAAAGAGATTGGAGAATATATAAACCGATCTGGTAAGTAAAATTCTTAATTAATTTTTTAACACGTTAATATCGTCGATTTAGAGGTAAAACTGACCAAATTACATTTCTTACAAAAATTAGTTTTAGACATTATGTGCAGCCACTTTTCAAGTTTTACCAGCGAAAATAGTTACAATACAATATTGAAAGTGTGCTTGAAAAGTATTTTTAAATTCTTGATTGAAGAACTTTTTAAGAAAATAATGTTTTAAAACGGCTTAAAATGTATGAATTTATTTGTGCTACTACGTGAGTTTTACTTTTAAACCGACGATAATATTATGAGGTACCTACTTATTATTAATAAAATTAATAACAATATCACAAGATTTAAGGTGTTCTCAAATAATTCCACTACATTTTTCCTACGAAAACTGATTTCCATACGGTAATAATAAATAAACTTGACCTACAATGGCGCCAGAAAGTATTCGTACACTCCTATGTTAACAATGTAAATAGTACTTTTTGAAGTCTTTTTTGTCACATAAAAATCGCTTTTAAAAAAAACTTATTAAAGATTTTTTGTTGAAATTTTCATTTGCTTCATTTTTGTTTATATACATTTTTATATTTTGTCACACCGTTTTCGAGTTATAGTACCTTAAAGAAGACTCTGTAAAATGCAAAAAATATTTTCATCAGTATCTTTTGGAAACGTTGCACCAAAATGGAAAAATGTATCGGAACAAAAATGTAGGTAATGAAATTTAAAAGAATAAATACCTATTCAGTTTTCTATTCGGTCACATCGTTTCCGAAATACAGATGATAATCAGCTTTTCGGCTTTATTTCTAAATTATATCTCCCCCCCCCCGCGGTTCTACGTTTATTTATTTTAACTACAACCAAACCAAAAACCAAATTTTCAAAAAAATTTCATTGAAATTTTTACCCTAAAATGACTAAATTAAATTAATGAGTAGTTAACTTCATCCCACTATGTAATAATGGATTTTATATGTAAAATTAAAAAAAAATATGCTTAAAAAATTGTCCTCTTTCCAATGGTATATAGGAAAAAGTGAAATTTATGGGATTAATTCTTTGACAGTCCCCGTCGTTTTTAATTAACCATTTACAATTAACCAAATTCCAACATTAGAGAAGACATCATGGAAAAAGAAAATTGAAGAAGTTCAATCATTTTTAAAATTTCCTTGTTGTTTTAGGAGAAGACTGCAAAAAGAGATGGAGGAACATTAAAGATACTTACAACAGACGCAAAAAGAAAGGTAAAAGTACTGGCTCAGCTGCGTACAGTAAAAACAAATGGCCTCTAGCTGGTATGTTATCATTTTTAAATAAAGTGGAACACTTGCGACCGTAAGTATTTTTCACGCACTGAATTTTTCAGGCTAATGTGAGTTTCTGCAAAACAACGCGGAGTCACTAACGTTTTTTTTTAATTTTCAGAAGTATTGCAAATATTTCGAGTTGTTCCACCAATGACAACATTGATGACATTCAGGAAGATGAAATTGATATCATGAATGTTTCCGTCGATTCTGACGATGCAGGCAATGAAATGATTTTGGGTACTCCAAATCTAAACAATAATTCAGCTTCTCCTCTAAGCAGTACATCTCGTCCTAAAAAGCGAGTCAAGCACACCGATAAAATTTTGACGCTATTGGAGGAAAGGCGTGAAGAGAGAGAAAAAATTTTAAAAGAAATTATTGAAAATCGGCAAGATGACGTCGATTTATTTTTTCGCAGTGTAGCTTTATCCGTAAAAAAGTTAAAACCGGAACAAATCAACGAGGTAAAAATTAAAACGTTGCAACTTGTCGCCGACATGGAACGGCGGAATAAAAATAGCGAAGCGGCTTGCAGTTATGATCATCCGTCGTATCATTATGATGACATTCCGTATGATGCAAATTTGACAAATTTGTAAATTGTTATCATCTACTACTTACCGGTTGCTGAAAAAGTTAGCCAAACAGGAAATTAACATGTAAAAACTTATTTATGGAAATTCCTGCTTCCTTAATTATTGTTTTAGAGAAAAATTGAAAAAAACAAAAATAATTTAGAAATACAAACTATGAATTATAAGACCATTACATTTCATCTACCTTTTACTTAAAGTCAAAAAATGCTTTTGAAATTGTTAAAATTTTCATTTATTGGATTAGCCATGTAATAAATTCGATTTTCTATTTTCAAAAATAATTACCTTAGAAACTTGCATGACCAGTCGGACAAATGAAAGTTTTAAGAATTTCAAAAGTATTTTTTTACTTTTTAAGTAAAATCTAGATGAAATGTAAGCTCTTATCATTCGTAGTTCATAATTCAGCATTATTTTTGTATCTTTCATTTTTTCTCTTAATTAGGGAAGCAGGAATTTGCATAAATAAGTTTTTACATGTTAATTTCCTGTTCGGCTAACTCATTCAGCACCCTGTATAATAATTATCTATTTTTGTATTTTTACTCTTTTAAACTATTTTATTTTTTTAACTACTATTTAAATGTAAATACTGTAAATTTAACTAGTGTTACAAAAAATGTTATAATAATAAAAATAAATTTAATATTAAAATATTAAAGCGTCTTTTATTTAAAGGTTTTCATAAAAATATTTTTCCTTAAAAAAAATTTTACTTTGTGAATATTTGCAAATTAGTGGGGAAATTCCGAACACCCAAGAAAACTTTCTACAAGATGCATAAACATCCACATATTAAATCGGTTTAAAAATTCAGTTTTTTTAGAAAAAAGTGACCAGAAAGGTATTGAATAAAATTTATCGAATTTAATTAATGTGTATTTGTGAAAAATATTATAAAAAAATATTTTTGTATTTGTTTTTTATGAAAAGTATGCTATATAAATAAGCAATAAATATATTTCTAAAACAATAATCTAAAATATAAACTATTGAAAAAGTGTCAATAATTATTAAATAAAATGATTTTAGTGATTTTAAAAAAGAAAGAAAGCTAAAATTAAATAGTATATACCTTTGAACGCCTCCTGCATAACTTTGAAAACAATTTTAAAGATTTATATGAAGTCGAATTCTCGACAACATTTATACAGCCTTTATAGTTAAAAGGTTTTAGTTGTTTTTTTTTATTTACATTAAATTTATAAACAAAACAAAGCAATAAAGAAAGAAAAAACTTAAAAGTAATTAAAACTATCACACACGATTAAACAATCAACGAAAATATCTGGGTATCTACCCTTAAAATTTGAAATAATTAAAAATTATTAGTGCCTGCAGAGAAATATTCTTTTAGATTTAGATTTGCATTATAATATTACTCGTCAGTTCTTCTAACAACGTTGTTCTGCCATGGAATGCTGCCTTCAGGACTGTTGAAATATTCCATAAATGCGTTTCTAACCTCAAATCCATCTGCATTTGCAAAACCGCCAACCGGTACAAATGGATTAAAATTTGAGAATGCCGCTGGCGCAGAACCATCTAATTCATGGTATGGTTTGTTGGTGTTTTCAAGGTATGCATCTCGCAGGAGGTTATGCAAACAACATGCTGCGATAACCAAATGGTCAACGGTTTTTGGCAGCAAAGCAATGGGAGTGTAAAAAATGCGAAAAATTTGACTCAGTAACGCAAATGAATTTTCGGAAACTCTTCGAGCCAAAGAAAGACGGTAATTGAAAATAGCTTTTCTTTCGTCAACTCGTGCTGATGGTCTAGCAAATGGTTTCATCATATGTAGATCCAATCTAAAAGCTTCATCCCCAGTGAAAACGTAAGGCAAAACTTTATCGGAATTCGGCAACTTATTTGGAAGTGGAAATATATTTCCACTTCTAACAGCCTTTCCAATATTGGATTTATCAAAAATTCCACTGTCTCCTTCTTTTCCGTATGACCCAACATCGATGAATATAAATTTATAATTGGCATCGACGACGGCAAGCAACACAATTGAAAAGAAATCCTTGTAGTTATAGTACAGCGAACCTGTTTTCGCAGGACAAACAATTCTCACGTGTTTGCCGTCTACAGCACCAATACAATTTGGAAATTTCCATTTTTCATTAAACTGATTGGCTTTCATTTTTTTTTCTTCATCTGACAATGATGGCAGATATATAGGCATTAATTTTTTACTTAATGCTGGCAGCGTTTTTTGTAAAATTTTGCTAATATAGCTAGGTGAGACTCTGAACGCAAATGCTAATGAGTGCAAGGATTCTCCAGTTGCCATGTACCTGAAAATATCTTACTTTATACACTGGCTCACAGAATTATTGGCACAAAATAGATAAATGTATATGAATAAAAATGTAGGGAATGAAATTTACAAGAAAAAATTCCTATTCAGTTTTCTATTTTATCGCACCGGTTTCGAGATACAGCTGAAATTATTTTTTGCATTTTACAGAGTTTTGTTTAAGTCGCTGTCGGTTAGATATGGTGCGACAAAATAGAAAAATGTATATAAACAAAATTGAAGGCAATAAAATTTGAAAAAAAATTGTTTGAAAAGTTTTGCCGTAAAATTGATTGTTATGTATCAAAAACAGTCTTGAAAAGGCACAAATTACGTTGCTAACATATAGGGCTGTGCCAATAATTCTGTGAGCCAGTGTTTGTATATTTTATTTAAAAATTTAGAATTTATTGAAAATGAAATATAATATGTACAATGCCTTATAAATTATAATGCAATCCGGCCAACCCTATGTCAACAATGTAAATTGCACGTTTTTAAGTCAGAATTTATTAGTATTAAAACTTACCTTAATGTTATTGCCAATTTTTCATCTGGAGTTATAGGAAAACGTACACGATTGCAAGGATCACTTTTTATATCGTCTTTGATTAAATCAAGCACATAATTAAATTGACAAATGTTCAATCTAAAAAACTGCCTAAATTTCTCGTCATCTTTTAGTAGATGTCGATTAATTAAAACGTTGTAAAATCCTTCCTGGATTCTAGTTTTGTACATGGGATGGACATCAGCATTCCTCGTTCAAACATAACAATAGTAATTCTTCGTCCTCTGCTTCTTCAAGCAGGACCAAATTCATTAAAATATTATCATTTTCAGCCATAATGAAGCAAGTGAAATAGGTTGTAATGGTAAAATGCAACTGATGTAATATTATGGATATGGAATAAGGGAAATTTGCAATATCGTCGTCCAGGAATTATACTGTTCAATATCCTATTTAGTTGTATAGGATATTAGACTTTATTTATAGGAATTATACTGTTTTATGTCCTATACAACTAAATAAGATATAGAACAGTATAATTCCTGGTCGAAGATTATGTTTATTCGTTTAACACAATATGCAGCTGAGAATAAAAAATACATGCAGTTTGCACGTGATTTATAGGGTGGGGCTTGACAGAGAAGGGTTGCCTTGTAATTTAAACGCCACATGACAATTATATGCATCTACTTACGATGAAAAACTGTAAGTACAGACGGAATATAGGGTTGTCTGGACCTTGCGAGCATCCAATCGCAATTGCAGGTGCAATCAACATAATGTGCACAAAATGCACTGAACACTGTTTAAATCAGCTGCATGTGTTAAATAAATGTACTATAAATCGGACGTAGATAATATAAGTAGTATAATAATATCATGTTACTAAAACAACAGCTTATCGAATGCACCTATTTTATATTTAAATAATTCAGTTGCAATATTATAATAATTACTTGTTTCATGTGTTTCGATTAATGTGAATCGATCACATTACGAGTATTAGGTACTATGATTAATTTCATGATAATTTCAGAAATTTGTGTATTTTTACAAAATACTTATTTAATTTTAATAAATAATTCTTCGTCTTCGGTTCTTTAAGTATTCATGACAACATTTCCATTTTCAGTAATAATTAAATTAATAACATGCATTTGCGACACGATCGCAGCCGCAGCTAAGGAAACGGTCCATCGTTGCGGCTGCGGCTGTAGTCGCACGGCCCTAGCCGCAGACGGCTCGAGCCGCAGCTAAGGAATTCAACCTTTACCCTACAGATTAAATTTAAACTCATTATTGAATTAATTGCTTTTTGTATACTTTACGTTTACAGTCAGCTTGATATTTTTTTGCATAACATCACAATCGAGATCATTATTATATTTTATTTAATGTAATTTATTATTATTGTGTTTCGTTATTTTCTTGTTTTTGTAAACACTTTTGTAAGACAACATCCTTAATTCCAGTTGATTACGTAACATATTTATTTAATTCTGTTTTGTATTGCCCTTATGTTAATTCCTTTTCCATTATACCGCACTATCAAATTAACAGTGGCTACCTTCTTAATCTTGATTCCCACGTGCACCAAAATAGAGAGCAAGAATCTTCCGCTGTAGCTTAACAAATAGACCCATAACAAACACCCTATTACAATAACAAATACAGCAAGTCAAGCTGTTCTTGATGTTTTTGTCATACAACTATTTAGGAGTTATTTTTCAAACCATAATTATTTAATTCACCATCATAAAAAATTTACTGTTTCATTTTCTACAATAAATATTTGAAAGTGGGAAGTCTAAAGAACAGCCTCATTAATATCAATCGCATATTAACCAAGCAACGCACGAAGTATTTAATGTTTATCAAACAGTCGCAAAATTTCAAATTGAAAAATATTAGTTTTATTATTTAATAACCGTTTTATGCAAAAATTTTCTAATTAGGATAAAGGTACCTTGAAATTCCAGTGTATAGATGAAACATATTATCTTTCTTACCGGAAATAAATTACGCATTGCCGTATAAATATCAAATTTTCTTTCAATTTATATTGATTCTAGTACTTTGTATGCATGCCCCGATCTCTAAATACTTCTCACTTAAGTCGACACGTCATTAAGAAACAATGTTTCATGGTCTAGTCTATTATAGAGACTCATCTCATGCTTTACAACAATTTTGTTTAATGAAACACAAAAAAAAACTCCCCCAAGTACTGACTATACTACAAATTCGCCACATTTAATTATAATTCCCTATCCCACAGTAAACATACTGCAGCATAGTTTAACAATAACGTGAAGTTAATTAACTTTAAATTCAGGTACCATTATTTAGAATCGAAATATTGAGAAACTAAATTCTCATTTATTTATTATTTATAATTTATTATATTCTTATATGAATTTTTTTGTGTATTTCTTTTCCTTTCGTGTTTATGTTTCTGATGTAACCTTTAACCAGCCACGGTAGTTAATTAATTAACATTTTTAGCAATAAATCAAAACTATTTAAATTGTAAAATAAATAAGCATACGGTAACAAAACCACTTTATTACAATTTCGTAAACTATCGTATTTCTTTCCGTCGTACAAATATTTTCGTATAAATTTGTTTAGCGTATGATATGCATATTCTTATTTTTATTAGAAATACGGGGAATTCGCCTGTTTTCGCCCTATTGGTGGCATTTACTGATTATGGTCTACCATTAGAATATAAAATTAAATAGACAAATTTGCCCCTTTCGATCAGTTAACCGAAATTTCATGATTGTTGTACTGTAAAATAGTAATTTTTTTACTTTGCATTTATAAAATTGATCCGAGACAACAGACAAACTCATCCTAGTAAAAGGGTTACTGAACTAGAGTAAAAATATTCTTACTTCGAACAGATATACTCATTTTCTTCAATGTAACATTACTATTATTCCCCATGAATTATTGGCTATGATTTTCTGACGTTTCGAATCACGCAATAATATATACTGCAAAGAGGTATAGTGATAACCACATACACACTGCGAATAATAATTATGTACGCAGTCGAGGAAGTTCCGGTGAGCTTCTCTATATGAAATTTAATAAACAAAGTAAACATTAACAATGAGGTAACCTGTAAATTACAGGAAGATAATACGACCAATATATGAGCAAGCACGGTGGTATAGCGTATGGATCACTACATTACCACATATTACAACGAACACAACTAGATTGATTGGTTTTCCTTATACTACAAAAAATATCGTGATATAATGACTTTTCGACCATTTGCATGGTTTTTGTGTGTGTAAGCACGTGAATATTTATAACCATTATCATGTTTTATGTTGCTCTGAATCATTTTATGTCAGATTTATTTTGTATATAAATGCTATTTTGAGTTTAAATGTACGTTTCGCAGTTTGTTGTCTAAAATTGCTAATTTGCTTAAATTTACATACAGTAAAAGCTCTATTATCCGATCAGTCTGAGAATTTCTTATTCTAACAGACCGATGCTTGTGAGCCTTATCTCGCAGCAGACAGATTGCTTACCTATGTTATAATGCTTACATTATATTATGAGAAAATAACAAGATTTTAATGCTAAAATAAATAATTTAAATTTGAAAAAGAGATTATTCCGAGATTACAAATAATAATTATAAAAATTAAATATTTACATTCTACTCGTATAGTTTCGTTATTTTGTGTTATTTATAAAATTAGTGTTTTATATTATCAAAATCAAGAATAATATATGTTTACAGATTTCATGTTTTGGCATTTATTTCAACCTTACAATTATCCGACCCATTCTGCTATATGCCCGGAAATAGATCCCGTTTAGGTCGGATAGTATAGAGTTTACTGTAATTCGCAAATTACAAAATAGAATTTTTCGATTTTGTAACAATTTGAAACGGTTTAAAAATAGAATTAAATTTTCTTGCGCATGCGTCTGACACCTTCAAACCTTTACCTACTACTACAGAAACAAAACTAATATTACTTTATTATTTAATGAAATGCTGATAAAAAGCTATTTTTGGGTTTTGTTTTTTATGTTTTTTTATCCTCGTGACTTACTCTCTCTTGCGGTGCTGGATTCGATATTGATTTGAATTTAGACATCATGTTTGAAAAGTGAAAAGCAATAATCTGCTAATTTGTATTAATTGAATTTTATTTTAATCAAAGTCTTTTCTACGGCTAACCATTTTAATAGATTTAGATGCAGAATTTTATGCTCCATAACATAAAACTTGAAAGAATTACATATGCACTTAAATAAATATGTAAATTATGTAAAAAATAATTAGAAAAACAGAAAATTACGAAGTGTAATCTTACATGTTAAAAGTCCTATAATCGAGAGTTGCGGGCACCACCCTGTATAGTTGATTAACTTTGTAAAATAAATGTTACTCCTAAAATGGTTATTAAAGATTACTGTTAATGTAAAGAAATAGCGAAAGTCAAAATCGACCAAAGCTTTAAACTAAAATAGATTGAAAATAAACAGAAACAATTAGCCAGGGTTCAAAAACCCAATCTGGTTCTCATGAAGCTTTTAAAATTGCTAAAATAAAACAAAACTTGCGCACAGTGAGACCAGCAGGTGCGGGTGCAAAGTTATTAACGGGGGCCCTATTTTTATTTCCAACAAGTCGAAATTGACACTTTGGATAAGAATATCGACTATTTCTTACCAAAGTAAAGTCAAAGTGTCTATTGCAGACCTGTTCTATATAATAAGACAAAAACAAAAGAAAATAATAAATGACGTACCTATATTAGCCATAATTAAATTACTAGAATAAAAAATACAATAATTAATATTTTAGACAAATTAGGTATTATGAATTAGCCTTTTTTTCTCGCTTTTGTTTCGGTAAATGTATCTTATCTTTTGCCAATATCTAAATTTCGGACAATTTCATTTTCAATGGAGAGCATTGCTAATTTGCGTAACCTATTTGGATACTTTATATACTTCTTAAGTACCTACCTAAATTTATAATCAGCTTTAATTTTGAGTATGATCATTCTGCCGAAGCTGTAGTCACAAACCGCCAAACAAAACATTGCGGTGCTGCCGAAATGGGAAATCATTGCATAATGCTACATATTATATTTTTAATGCTGTCAAATTTTTTTGGAAATATATTTACAACTGCACCCCGGTAGTTCCGTCTTTAGTTGGATATTATTTATCTGCACTGATTCTTGTCTTCCAAAACCAAGTTTGGAGTTACCAAAATATATCTCAATTTTACAAGAACCCAATTTATCAAAATTCAATTGCACTCAAGGCATCTTTTATTGGGATGGGCATCCATTTAGCAAATTAACGCCGGATGACAAACGATGACCTTTGTTGTTCGTTTATGATTCAGTAAGATTACATAAAGCCAACGACGGCGACGTTCTATTCGCATTTGTTCTATCGCCGTCGTCGTCCAAATATGTCAAATTTGCATTCGGTGTTCGTTCGTTTAATGGGGGTATCCACCCTTAGAGGATTCGACATCAAACTTTCGTCAATATTCTCTCATTGTTATAATATTAATAGTATAACTTAAAAAACTTAATCAAATTAATATGCTTATAAATTTTGTTTTAAATTTTTTCAGGTTTGCCTGATGAGCATCCGAAATTCGAAACTTATGATATCACACGTCGCACTAATTCAACTGATTTTAGATAGTTTTGATCTAATAATAAAACAGTAAGTTTTTCAATTGTTAATTTTTCTAACATAAATGATATCAAAATAAATAGTGACTATATTTCTTACCTTGACCGAAGTCAAATTTTTGTTATGTTTACGTAGGTACATAGAAGTAATTTCTACATTATTTACATAATATACTACTGCTGATCACACTAGTAAGAATTTTCGATGATGTAAAACTCAAATATTGTTCAGCATGAATAAAAAATTAAACGATGTCTATAAAAATGCATTAACAAGTTTTATAAAAGCAGAGACACATTTTTGTGAATAAATTATTCATATTAATAATTTCCATTTATAATAGTATATTACTTCACCATCAAATATTAACAAAATGGTTTCATAAATATCATAAGATATAATATACTTCATTCCACAGAAACTTTTTATAATTAATATTCATTTAACCCTAAGGGAACTCCCTAAACATATAAACAAAAGCTCTGGGGTCCTTGAACTACCACAACCCGATTATGACGCTAAAAGCACATTTTCTTGAAATAGTCTACAATAATTATTGAATCGGTTATACAGAGAATTTTCCCTTTATCAATTTTCAGCTATATATGATAATGTTTGGTTCAATAAAATACTGTTTTCCCTAAGTTATACCATTGGAACAATATAAAACACCTCTTCTGGCATGGTTGTAATTCCAGCTTCCAGACTCTATACAGCACAGGCGCTGACAACCTATGACCCGCGGGTCACGAGGTAACCCATATAAAAATAAATTATAATTATTGAGATTATTTCAAGACATGTAGAGGAGCTATATAGTGTGTCCTTGTTCAGAATGTCCTTAAATTCCAAAACATAATCGAAACGTTTTCGGAAAGAGATTCGTTTGCAATTTCTTATTGGAAATTGACATCCTGTAAGTAAAAAATTATACAGTTCAGATAATATGTAAGTATTTATCGATGATATAAAAATAATTTGCAACGGATATAGTATTAATAATAATTTTAATATTGATAAACGCTGATTTTAATATCTTAAACGGTAAATTTCTGTGTATATTTTTCGAAAGAAATATAAATTGTTCAAGTTTAGTGCTAAACTTATCGTCCAGTAACACCAGTTTTCAATTAAATAAAGTGAGGCGTAACGATAAGTATAATAATAATAATTGTAAGTTATCGCAAAAATCCTCTTTACTTGACAAAAATCACCAAAAAGGATAGCAATTGCCGTCATAGGTCTGCCACTTAGGCACTACTACAAAATCAAAGTTTTAAATTTCTAAAAGCTAAAAATTGACAAACGATTATTGCTAAAAATGTTAAGCTCTTAATCACCATTTAATTATATCGGTTTTTGTGTGTTTAAAGTAAGTCTTCTCCATTTTCCTAATACGTTTCTGCATTCTAAATTTATCTTCCTAAACTTTGTGTTGTTACGTTATATTTTATTGCCTGATGTATACTCTCCTTTATTTTCCTGTACAAGTTCGTGAGTTTTTCTCATTAGTTTGAGCTTGTCTGGTGCTGTGTTCTCGATTTAATATTCAAGAGCACCGTGTGTATTACGCTTTGGAAAGTATAATTTTCTGGAGAAATTACCGAATAACAAAACCCGTATTATGCTTTCACGATAACATCTAACTGTTTAACACAAGAGATAAAAATTTAGTCCAATTTCAAGAACTCATAGTTGAAAGTTGAAAATTGGTGGAAATTAAAAATACGGAAGCGTGCAGCTTTTCAATTAAAAAATTTACTTACGAATAAATTTATTTATGTTTTGATTAATAGCAACGTTAAGATAAATCGTTACGATTAAATTATATACAGCTTCCCGACTATCCTTAAAATGGTTCCTGTGTGTTTACAAGAGTAAATTGAGCTGAAAATCGTCCTTCACATTTCGACATTGTAAAATTTGAAACATTATTTGCTGGATACTTTTGTTGGAGTACATAAAAATGTTGACACTCAAATCAGTTAATTCGATTCCTCTTTTCTCGACGTATTTGAAATCTCTCTGTAATCACTGAGAGAACGAACACAAATAGTAATCGAAAAATCGAATTTTCTTTGATAGTTCCAATAGATTGGCTAGGGATAGGGATATGAAAATAGTAATAATTTAACTTGTTATTTCTGATGTAATATTTATGTGCTCGCTGTGAACGTCGCCGTGATGATATAAACGTAGATAACATTTTTTGAAATGAAGACCAAGTTGAAAAATTTTATATTGAACATTAAAACGCACCACCCAAAGAGGTAATAGTGTTGAATAATTTATTGGAAGAAAAAGTGCGGAATTCTTCCACATTTCTGTACATCAACAAGGGAAACAATTTGTAGACGTAAAGTGCATAACAACCTGGGGCAAATGGCCCAACATAAATACCGGATTAGTTGTAAATAATAGATGGGCAGTGGCGGTTGTACAATATATTTTTTTGATTATTTGACAAAATTTCCTAATCAAAGAGTATGAAAAATTGAAACGAATAGTAATTAAACAGCTTTCATCAAAAACATGAGTTAGAAATTGTGTCAAAAACATACCCACACCAAATAAATGCACGGCACGGCGGTAAAACACGCCCAATAAGCCACAACTTTACGGTGGAGCAACGAAGATAGATGTAATGATTACGTATGTTTGAGTAAAGCAAATCTGAGCTGTAAAACCCACCCATGGTCATTGATCTTTTGTTACTTGCGCCCTATACTATACATACTTGCATTATATAAAATATTTATTAAACTACTTACATTCATATTAGGGTAGAATAGTAATCCAAAGAGTAACACTGTAATTGTTTTTTGCACGTTAACGATCACATGCCTCAAAGCACAACCTCCATTTTCTGCGTTATACTTTCGACTACTTGTGTTGTAGTAACTCGTGTAGTTGTTGTATAAGGTTCGGCACTATTCGTTCACAATATACTTCAATTACAGGCACCGTCTGCCGAGATTTTAATCAAAATTTTTATAATTAAAAATTTGCTGCTTCGAGACTAACAAATTTGAAAATATTAAATTTATTATAATATGTATACTACCACAAATTAATGAATAAGTTGCGTTAGATTTTTAAAATTTTCAATTGGGGGGGGGGGGGTTGTATTAATATAACAAATTTTTGAAGAAATCTGACTTTTCTTTCAATGGTTTTTGAAAATACAAAAACATTTAAGAAACAATTTCTTAAATATTATCAGAATTGATCAATATACAGGGCGGTACATAATGAAGTGTGTACGAGGGTAAAAGTCAACCTTGCTAGACAATTAGGGGTTGTTATTCCAACAAAACGTCACTTAAATTCAATATGGCTGATCCTGAACAGCTGTCTATTTAATTGTCGTACAATGTATTTTTATTAATGTTGTATTTTGTCAAAATAAGTATAACTTACAATATAAAAAATGGTATAGTATATGGAATATAAGAACTATTACTACCGATTTCACAATCGATAGTCAAAACCTAAGGTTGACTTGCAGGTTAACTTGAACTTTGAGATGTGGCACAGTTTCACAACCTTTGGTCTGCTTACCTGCAGTTGACCATAGGTTTAGAAATGTTGCCGGCTCTATCCCGTTCTTGTTTGTCTGTTATTTGACATATTTAAAACTTTTGAGTTTGGTAAATAATTGTCAACTAAATATTCGAATTTTGTTCTGTTGTATATTACTTGTATACAATATATTATTATGTTTATTCCGAATCACAAATTAATAACCTTAAAAAAATGACCGTTGACAGTTAACCTCGAGTTAATCCAAGGAACTTCTGTGGGTTAAAGATACCAGCACTTAACCTAAGGTTCCCTTCAAACCATAGGTTAAGTTATGGCTAGCTCTAAACGACAGGTTAACCAGACATTGTGAAACCGGCCGTTAGTGTATTAGTACGGCATTTTTGTTGAAATCTTATATGAAGTAGAAAACTTCAACCGCCTTATATGAAAATCGAAGGGTTTACTGTGTACTGATTCAGAATTAGAATAACGTCATGACGTTTTTTATATTTCTCCTAGTAAAAACAGTTCAAAAAATAAGTTTTACGAAAATCATCATTTTATTTTCAAAAGTTTTTTTTATATTTTTGGAAGTAATAAATAATGTATACGTGTTAGAATAAAATATCAAATTTTAATAAGAAAATAATTTTTTTAATGTAAGCTTAATAGCC
This sequence comes from Cantharis nigra, assembly GCA_958510845.1. Taxonomy (NCBI): domain Eukaryota; kingdom Metazoa; phylum Arthropoda; class Insecta; order Coleoptera; family Cantharidae; genus Cantharis; species Cantharis nigra. The sequence continues at coordinate 66,210,672 of OY294028.1, forward strand.
CAACCGGTTGATTAGTCGTATGCTATTTTTTGTAACGATTTCTGAAATAGCTTAAGCATTAATCAATGAGAAGTCTAGTCATGTTCATATACACGAGTGTTTTCTGGAAATCTCCAAAAATGTCGAGTTTAAAATCAATTTTTACTTGAATATTTTATAACTTCGACAATATTAAAAATGTAATAGGGTGCCGTTCATTTGTATTACGTAAAATGTAATAATTACATATTTCTTACTTTTAGATCCCCTCTTTTTCTTAATAAAAAGAAATTATACCCCCACCTCCGACTAATCTTACGTAAGGTTAATTATTATCCAATGAGCAGCCAGATCGAATCGGGTCAAAAGAATATTTTCAGTATCCATTAACGTTAAAAGTGAAAAGTTTATTCATTACTAGCTGTAATGTTATATACAGCGTAAATAAATCTTACTTAAGAAATTGTCATGGTCATGATCCCCCTTTCGCCTTCCCCCGAATAAGAAAAAATAAGATGTCAGCTACCACCCTCCTAAGCCTCCTAAACGTCTTACCATTGCTTATCTATATAGATAATATATCTCTATATCTATATAGACAAACAATGGTCTTACGTAATACATATGTAAACGGCCCCTAGTATCATATATTATATCCAATTAATTTTTTCTTTCTTTTTTTTAATACAAATTCACTGTCAAAAATAAATAAGTCAATAATAAGTCACAAATAAACTGACACTAAATGCGTGTGGAAATAAGTGCAGAAGAAATAACGCCTTGTGCAAACAATACTTTACCCTCACGCCAAAAAAAACCACTTTATCCCCTTGGTCAAAGAGTATGTACTCTTTGCCTTGGTGCATAATCAGTGGCGTAGCTCTGTAGCTAATCACTAATCAGTATAATTTGCCACGCTCAAAATTGAGCGAAAGGATTGATGAGATAATCCCAATCTCAGGGTATGATTGGCAATGCCCTGGCTAGCTACTAAATATAAAAGGTGGTTGGTGAGTTTAAAACTGGTAAAAAAAATAATTGGGAGGGTTGAAAGTTTTGCCCTAGGCGCCACGTGGTTAAAAATCAACCTCCCAAAGCGTGCTACTACCTAAACCACGAACGATAGCGTAATTAAACTCAAACAAAAACGAAATTGGTACAAGAAAATACACCCGAATTGGATAACGTGACTTACTGAATAATAAGATAGCGCCAAATTGCGTTGTGATCCAACCGACAAATAATTACAAAAAGTCGCAGCTACTCGTCCCAATTATTATCCTTAGGAGAAACATAACTAAGAACGAGCAACTATACGCTAATTGTCAAACCAAAATAATTAAATAAATTTAATTAGAATATTAAATGTTAAAAATATTTAAAGTTGGAAAATAATCTAACGTTGAAAATTTGCGAGCTACGATATTACTATCACAAGCAATACTCGATAACGGTTCCTATAAATTAAACAAAACCTCTGTAAGTTATTTAAAAATAATATTTGGAAATTCGGAAGGAATACGAGATCTCCAGTTAGCTCCAAAACACAGATCACATCGTCAAAATTAGGTGTCTCCTACGAAGTTTCAAAACAAAAAGTAAAAGAACTTACTCAATTTCGATGAGTACACCAAAACACTCTTCACTTTTAGAAAGAAATATGAATATTAAATCCTCCAAAGGAGATAAGATTAAATATCTTCAATGCTAAGTGCAACGAATGAATCCCAATAATCGGAAGGGCCACAAAAAAACATAAACCCACTTTCGATGCACTTGGCTAATTCAAAAATCTCTTTCAAAAAGATCCAAAACTAAAAATTTTTCAACTTGCAAATTTTTAACGACCAAAAATGTGTCTTGATAAAATATCCGAAACAGGGCCTCCAACATAATTTTATATTTTCAGAAATACACTAACAACAAACAAATCAAAATCATCGCAACCCAATTCTGAACCGTTACAAATTAAATAACATACAATTATTTGTTATTTGAATATTTCAACGCTTTTAACGATTTTTAAATCCTGATTTCTTCTGTCATAAAAATATCAAAATACAAAAAAAAACAATTTTTAGGACAAATTATTTTTGTATTTCATATTTGAAATTTCTATAAGAGCGCGTAACCTTGAAAATTAAAAAAAAAATTAGTGCGGTGCTTATGCCAGGACTCGCTTTCTTTGAGTTTTAAATGTTGTGATTTCACTTTTCGATTTCAGGCCCCCTACACGTAATTGCTAAATACGCCACTGTGCATAATGTACTATTGTCTTACATTAGGCATGCTCAAAAAATGTTTAAAATAATGTTGAAGGATCAGTTTGACCTCTTCTTTCAAACAAAACAATAAAAAAATTCGGGATTTACGTTAAACGAACGCCATCACGCGGAAAATATTAAGTTAATCTAAAACGTATAGTTGGTATAGAAAGTTTTATTTACAAACCAAACGTTTGTATTCTTTTGTTGTTCTATATTGTGAAATTTCAATTCACCGTAATTTTACGATAAAATAATTCTGAATCAAACTCAAAACAACATCAAGTGATCAAGTTTACGTAATCAGAAAGTATCAAATTTCTATTGATGCTTCTGTGAAATTTAATTGACAAATCCAATTTTCTTTTGACGCTTTTAGAATTACTGGTGAAAAAAATGTAGAAATGTCATTCTCATTTTACCTGTTATAAAAATGTTCATTACTTAAGTAATGACAAGTAGGTATCTGTCAGGCCAATAACTGAATGGTCAAAATTGTCACCGATTATTGTCACCTACCTAATCGTGTCTAGCAGTACATTCATAAGCAATACTTATTAATAAATTAAATAACTAAGGGGACGTCCATTAATTACGTGAGGCGTTTAGAGAGGGGATGGAGTCGAACAAAATCTCAATTTTGTTTTCTGCAAGAAACTGTAAAATTGCGAGAAAATTGGGTTAAATTAAGACTAAAGTGCAGTTTACGTTATGCGATTTTGCTTACGATTTTCCATACGATTTCTCTTGTATGACTGGTTTTGGTGGTTTTCTTTTCACGATTTCGTTTGCGAGTTCATTTTCAGGTCGAACTGTATAACGTGAACTTCGAAAAATTTGCTTACGGCAACTTGGAAGCAAAATCGTAAGCAAAATCGCATAACGTAAACTGCACTTAAGGTAAAACAAACAATCTCACGTGAGATTAAGAGAGGGGGGATCGAGCCAAATTCCACAACATCTCACCAGGGGGGAGGGAGGGTTGAAAAATCGCTAAAATCGCTTCACGTAATTAATGGACATCCCCTAACAATAATAATTAGATGTAATTAAAATAATTAAATTGTAAATCATTATTAACGTTAGCGACGGCGCCAGCATTTTTGCAATGGATGGGCACAAATTGGGCCCAATATATTTGGGGTGGGCAGAAGCATACAAAATTTAATAAACTCAAAAAATACATTATTGAAATAAGCACCTAAAATATTTGGGTGGGCACTCCACCCTGGCCCATTCCTGGCGCCGTCACTGATTAACGAATTATAAAATCATCTGTATAAAATCAAACAACAGAAAAACTTCCGACACCAGGGAAGAATTAATGGAGAATGTAACTAATGCTATAGTGACTCTTAACGAAAGAGAAAATGTTATACATTAAAAAATAATACTATACAACATCTTTTACGATCACGACTGTGTATTAAAAATGAAAGTGGTTAATTAACTAATTTTTAAAATAAAAATAAAAATTTTGTGAATTTAATTTTTTTTTGTTGCTGCCTTGTTTATTATTTTTTGATTTTCTGTGGAATGGATTTTTTTTTCATAAACTTTTATTAGACAAAAGTTGTAGTCCGTAAAATTTCCTATTCGGAATGGGGCATCAGATTTTTTGTAAAATTTTTCGTATAAAAGATTTGAAATTTGAAAAAAACCAATAAAAAAAAAGTTTAAAATTTTCAAAAAATTTTTATAACTCGAAAGCTGTTGATTCTAGAGTCTAGACCAGTGGTTTTCAAAGTGGGGGGCGCGCCCCCATGGGGTGCGTAGAGACCTGCAAAGGAGAGCGCGGGCCACGTGTGTAGTTGAAAACAAAATTTTCTTCTTCTTCTTCCGCTTTATTAGACCAAGCCTGTTTTTCTTTAGATAATTCACCTCGGTTGTGTTTCTATAGATGACGATACCCAGCTCTCTCTCCATCGCTTTGATGGTCTTCCTACTGGTCTTCTTCCTTGTGGGGGGGAGGCTAAAGGATGCGAGCGAAGCGAGATAATATATATATTATCTATATAATAATAGATCAGATAGATTTTCCTTTATAAAGCTCGAATACATTGCGCCCCCCTTATGATCTCTTGACACCTCTCTGAAAAGGCGCTCCCCACTGGTTGGAAAGTCCTGTTTAGAAAATACTTCCTTCATAAACCATTAACGTAAACCCAATACCCAATCAAAGCTTTTGACATTAGACAATAGCAAGTAGCTACCTTTTGTACCAGATTATATTATTCTCTTTCCATTACAAAAGAAATTGTCATAATATTTTTAGCCAATTTTGAGCTGTCACATTTTGAACGTACTACCCAGTGGCGTATTTAGAAAATTCTTTTGGGAGGGGGGCAGATTAAAGATTTTTTTAGAATCTCGTTAATCCATTCATGCGCGTCAGTTGTGACTATTTCTAATACATAAAATTCCAGCACGCTTCTGCTGCTCCTGCTACCACAAAACACACTGGTTGGTCGATTTTTTTACCATCCAAAATATATATTTAACTAATAATCGGACTAAAAATATTTGTCTAATATTAATCCAAACAGAGAAATTTGAATTTTTAAGCAAAAATGAGGAAAATTTAACGTTGGGCTAGAAGAAATTAAAACTTGGAAAGCCTATTTATTTAATTACTTTACTGCTCACAGTGTTTAGCAGCAACTTTCTGTGTTACTTTGAAAGTTAATTATAAAAATAATATAAAAATATAAAGTCAAAATTGTAAACCGGGGGGTCTGGGGGATGTGGAACACCCTCCAGTACATATTGCAGGATTTCCATTCTTTTAGAATATTCGGAGAAGATAGGGGATTTATAATTTTACAAATTTCGCCAGGAAAAACCGGGAAATTTGAATTTTTAAGCAAAAAACTCTTCTAGAATACCTATAGGGGAGAGTGGAGGAATATCGACTGTCGGAAAAAATCGACCAGCTTAAAATCTCATAAACTTGGCGCCATACAAGCGAACTTTACCTACTAGCCGAAAGATAGTTTGTATGTGCCTAATTTACGATGGATATTTTGCCATAATTTGAATCTGATTTGGTGCAGTTTCAGTCTATATTTTTCGTAACATAATTTTTAAGGATAAGTATACGTGTTCGGGTAAAATCGATCACGGTGGTAAATATTACCCTAATGTATATTTGTGACCTCTTTCTCTCTCAGATTCCTTCGCTCTACGAAACAGCATAGTGGCCACTTTCTTTTCCTTAGAAGAGTTTTCCAGGCCATAACTCGGTAGTTATGAAGACGATCAAAATAAAGCTTTTACTTCGACCGGGATCGATGACCTATGTAAGGGTAAATCAACATTAACATATTAAAATAAGATTTATTTCAAAATATTACTGTTGGTCGATTTTTCCTTCCACCATGGTCGATAAACCCTACCGGTCGAAATTACCCGACTTTTTTTTATTTTTTAAAAATGTACCGTAAAAATAAAATCATTTGTTTTTTTGAAAAATCACTATAAGAATCTCGTAGTACATAAAGTGACTAAGCAATTTTACCATTTGAGCATCTAATTCCAAAGATTACTATTGGAAATCTTTAATGGCGCTTAAGTGGTCGATATTCCCCCTCTCTCCCCTACAGAAGACAGAATAATTATACAAATTTTGTCGGAAAAAACTGGGAAATTTTTTGTTTTTGAGCAAAAGTGAGTGAAATTAAAACATTCGGCTAAAGAAAATTAGAATTTGAGAAACTTATTTATTTTTACAGTATAAAAAAATTTTTAATTGCCCCACGGCATATCAAGTTTAGCAGCAACTTTTTGCGTTACTTTAAAAATATAGAAAAACGGGAATCACCTATTAGCGAGAATAGAAATTAAATATTATACCGCTAAAAGATAGATCAACCGTCTATAGCTATCCGTCCGCGGACGGGCTTTCCAGCTAGTAAATAAATAAACAAATACATAAAAGTAATTTAAAGTTATTTAAATTTTAAAGCTTCGTGGTAAACATTATTTTTATCAGGGGGGCTTTAGGGGTACAATCCGACAATCCGAGACATCCTTTGCCCCCTTCTAAGTACGCCACTGTACTACCTGCCTCACATAAATATTACTCTCTTTTTAAAAAATCTAGATATGACTGCAAGTAATCTAATCTAATCAAATTGGAAAGTGGAAGTGGTACCTTGACAAAAAAATCTCACAATCTATTCCAAATTAATATTATATAAACATTTCCATAACTGTAAGAAAATGTTGAACACCGCTGTAATGCGCCACCACTGACCACTGTTTCTAAAATTACGCGGGAATTTATTTATGTCAATTTGTGTCAATTGATTTCTTGTGTAAAATGTTCGCAATAAATAAAATTTAAAACATTTACAAAGTCTAGTGAACGTCGTATACTTTACACTAGAATAATGGATAACGAAACAGAAGATATTTATCTTCAGAAATTAGAAGAATTTATAGCAGACGAAGACAAGATAGTAAGTTTAACCTCACTTTATTGATTTGTGCGAAAACAAATTAAATATATCTTTATTTTAGGTAACCGTTACGTGGTTAAGCCATAAATTAAGTATTAGTGCCAATGAATCTCGACGTTTGTTAAGTAAATATGTTAAGGATCATCGAGTTTCCAAGCCCGATGAGTTGGCTGTTATATATTTGTTATCTGTTATTCTCGAAGATGGCATTTTGGCTGTTAGCCTTATTAAAGAGAGCGAAATGGAAGAAAAAGTAAAAAAATTTAAGAAAGTTATAGAAAAACAAATTTACAGTGTTCAGAAGTGTAAACAAGTTGATTTTGTTCCGACAAGCTTGATCGATCCTTTCGATGCTGGAGAAACTAAAGATGTACCAATGTAAGATTTTTTAAAAGTTATCCTTAATAATTACAATTTTATTTTTAGCAAAGATGCCATAGTTTCAAAGCTATGCATCCCAAGGACGTTTAAAGTTAAAAAAGCACTTCCTCCTCCACCTGCACCTGTACTTAAAGGAAAAATGTCCGTCTTCTTAAATGCTGCCACTAAAAATAATGAACCTTCGAAGAGTACAGATGTACAGAAAACTGCTTTTGAAAATAATCAGGTCAAAAAGGAAACTAATCAAATCAAAAAGGAAAATAATCAGATCAAAAAGGAAAATAAAGAAGTACCTGAACCTAAGGTATGTGGCTTTTTACTTTGCATACAATATGCATATGGTGGAATTATTTTAACAACATTGAAAGTTACAATAATAATTACATTATCTAAGTTATTATCTATGTCTCTTAAGATAAGATAAGGTACTTAACTAATTAGGGTCCTTAATCACTTGCTAATTGCTATTCATAGCATGACTTCTTACAAAAAATAATATTGAATTTAGTTCATGCAGGTAGTAAATAACTTATTACAGTGCTAAAAGTTTCAGTCTGTTTTATTTGCATCTTTCTTTTAATACAATATACAATGGTATTTGTAACTGATATTTCTACTGAAATTGATAAATTGGTTACCAAAACTGTATTGAAGTTTTTGAATGATGTTGATTTTTCAAATAAGTTAATAAATATTATAAGTGAGAAAATGAAAAACTATGTTCAGGAAATGAATCTGAAATGTAACGAAAGTATTAAAAAGTTATCTAAAGAAATTGATACGGTTAAGAAGAAAATCTCAGTATTAGAACATAATCAGTCTGCCATGATTTATAGCTTTGCTAAAGAAGTTCCAGTTAATAGACTGGTGGGTGAAACGATTTGTGTTGATAAAAATACACAAAGTTTGTGTTTAAAACAACTAGCAATGCCAAAAGAGAGTATCAGGATAAGAACTGATTTATTTCCTAATACTCATGAATATTACAAGGTTAGTATTTATTTCTTTTCAATATATCTTTGCAAAACGATAACGTAGTAGTGAACTTACTTTCAAAGTTGACAGCACAAAGTAAGTTGAGCAGGGGAAGATATATCAGTGTAACGCAATTCGGTGTTGGAAAGTCTACAAAGATCAAGAAGATCTTGATTCAGAAAGAATCATTTTGCTAACAGAATATTAATTTACCGAGTTATTTGTTCAACTAAGTTTATACATTTTTTATTTAAATGGCAATGTATTCTTACCATCTTTACTAACATTAATATTTAGTTTTTTATTCTGATGATGATAGAACTTACCTGAAGTTATTATATTAAGGGGATTCATTTCACTTCGTAATCTTTGTACTTGTCGTACTTTTAATTTTTGTAGATTTATGTGACATGAACACACTCACCCTTCAATGTTTCGTAAATTATTTCGTACTTGTATTTGTAGATTATATTGAGGTTTTGTGTTAGATTATTTAACTAATTAATTCTAATTCACATTTACTGACGTTATTCATTGTTCAAATTTTTCTTGGTTACTATATTATATTGCCAACGTATAAATGAAACGAAACTACGACATCTACATACATAAAGTACGACGAGTATGATTGCGTAGATTTCGTAAACTAGATCTGTATTAAAAATTCTACAAAATTTACAAAAAACAAGATCTATGACATTTACGACAAAAGTACAACGTGAAATGAAAACTCTTAATGTTTATTAAAAGAAATATAATATATTAAACTGTTAATTTATCATATTCCTAATTTGTTAAATGAATAGCTCATAGATCAAACTATGAAGTTGCTGTGACCAAGCATTGAACTGCAGTTTCTCACTCCATACCCTACCAAATTTTCACAAGTTATAATAATTAGTTTTCAAATAACATCAAATTTATCAAATGATAAAGAAAAGGAGTTACCGAAGAAGTCCTCATTATTGATTCACCCTGCTACATGGATATCTGTAACTCGATTAAACTAATTGCATATTTTATATTTTTTAGAACAAGAAAAATGGAATTGCCAGCTTTTTTACACAATCAAACGTTAAAACAAATATTATCAAGGAGGAAGTTAAAGAAACTCAAATTGCACAAAAAAAGAAAATGCAGACAGAAGTAAAAGTTGAAGAAGAAATGGAAGTAGACGAGGTAGATGTTATAAACACCAACAAGAAACCTGAAAGAAATAACAGACTAAAAGGCTTAATTGATAGTGATAGCGAAGAAGACGATTTTAAACCAACTGCTCCAACTCCAGTTAAAGAAAATGGTAAAACTGGAAAGGTTAGCAAAAAGAGATCAAAGAAACCCAGTAAAAAAGACTGTCCAGCACCTAAACGTCTAAAAAAAGTAGTAAATCAACATGATTCTGATAGTGATGGTAAGTTAGAGTATTATCAAATAATTGTCATACTAACAATACTTTTTTAGACATATTTGGCAATGATGAACCTGAAGAAAATTTTCATGATGATATTGTTGAAAATTCTGAAGAAGAATCGCAACCTAGCCAAAAAGTAAAAATTTTACCACCTAAGAATAAGAAACGGAAACTAGTAGATAAAACATATACCGATGAAGAGGGGTTCATAAGTAAGTTTGACAAGTTTATAGTGGATAAAAGTAACTAACTGTTTATTTTTAAGTTACTAATAAAGAGTGGGTGGAAGAAAGCCCATCTGAAGATGAAGAAAAATCATCACAAGTTACAGAATCTGAATCGCCCAAGGATATCCCAGTTAAAGAAGAGAAAGAAAATAAAATGAAAAATGATAATAAATTAAATAAAATTACAAATAATGAAACCAATGGAAAAACAAGTGCAAAAGGAAAAGGAGTAAAAGGAAAGAAAATTCCTTCGGCCAATCAATTGACTCTGATGAGTTTCTTCAAGAAAAATTAAGGCATATTTTGTGCAAGTTTTATTTTATTGTATGCATTATTTATAATATTATTTTAGTAATACTGTTGTACACTTTCATTGTATTTTAATAAATCCACGTATTGTAGAATACACTTGATTTTATTATATACTTTTGAAATTTTCAGTCAAGAAATTGGTTTTTTGCTTGTTTTCTCTTTTATTCGTTATCTGTCTCTTTCGCTAGACTTCTATGATTGGTCTGGTCGATTTGGTTATCGATTGAAGCTACATCTAGGATAACCCATATGAAAACAAATTTGGTAACTTAACCTCAATTTTTAACCTAAAAGTTGTAAATATTTTCAAGATGCCTATCAAATATATCGGAAAAACTCTCGATTTTAAAGGGAAAACTTTATGGGAGATAGTTGGAAATTTGAAGAATTTTGGTGTGGGCAGAATTGTGGTTAGAAATATCGTACAAGAACGTTATCCCGAACCTAGTTATATGAAAATAGTTAAAGTTGAAACTGCTCCTACTCCAGAGTTTACAACACCTGATGTAAGTATAACTTAATCCCAGTTCTCACGATTCAACTTTAATTGACCGATCCACAAAAGTTGAATTAAATTAAATTAAACTTGACTCATAAGAACGCGTCTTTAGGGCCGGTATTTCAGTTGTGGTTTAAACTAAGATCAGAGTTTAAACTCAGTTCATATTGATATCTGACCAATCAGGTAGCCATAAACGTAGGTTAATCTTTGAACGTAGTTTAACTAGCAACTGAAATAATGGACTTTAGAAATCATTTTTTCGTTTATCTATGTGTTTTTTAGGATGTCCGTAAAGTACGTGTATGGGTCGAAAAGGTATTTCGTGGCTATAAACACCCAGAATTAGTAAAAATATTTGGTGCAAGTTATAAACCTGATTATATACTTATTCCAAAAGATAAAGAGGCTCAATATTGTAAAATAGATAAGACGAATTTTACCGACAGAATTGTACCAAAAACCACGTCTTTTCCGCCATTCTTGAGAGAATTAATCATCAGAGAAAAGAAAGCTAAAGGGGAGGACATAACGGAAGAACCACAAATGACTATAGTTTATCGAAGAAGTAGAGAAAGTCTTTATCGTATTGCAGGAGAAGGTGAAGAACCTAATATTAAATTTACTTATGGTATGGAAGGAGCCGTTTCTCCAAATTTATATCAAAACGTCAAACAATAATTATAATATATTTTAGTTAATAAAACCTTATTTAGTGAATATTGTGCTATTTTAAGGAAGTATTTAAGTTCCTTGCTTTTCAGTGTTTTCTTGTTTCGTTTCAATGTTTTCTTGTTCTTTTTCCATGTTTTCTTGTTCTCTTTCACTCTTGATAATCTAAAATATTGAGTAAAATTATTTTAATATTTATTTCAATATTCCAAGCAATGGTACCTTCCAAAACTGACGCATTTCTTGAACATTTTCTCTACGTCTTACCCAGTATGCTCTGACACCAGCTTGTATTATTGTCGCTGCATATTCTTTGCTCCATATCCATGAAAATGGATAATATGGTCTGGGACTTGATTAAAAATATTTTGATATTATAACACATTCTATACTTTACTTTATACTTAAGACTTATGCATAACTTTGTCAACCGCTGTATTAAAATTTTGAAATGTAACCTTTAGAACATGTTAATTGCTTGTTATTTTTGAGTTATCATGTGGCTAATGAAGTTATGCAGTTCCATTACATTCTTACTATTTTTCTAAATGCAATTTTACCCACTCCATATCAAAAATATACAACCATTCATCTTTTCTTGTTGGAAATTGTGGATTTAAATTATAAAGATGTTCTGCAATGAAGTCAATGCCGTTGAAGGCAGTTTTTTGATGCTATAAATAATGAATATAGTTATTTCAAATAAATAAATTACGGAATTAGATAAAACATTTTCATATGGTCAACTTTTGAAAATATACATACACTAATACATTCCAATGATTGTGCTTCATTTATTGTTGCTTTTAAAACCCCTAATAAAATTGTGAAGATTTTTACATCTAGAAGTTCCACTGCAGGATCTTAAAATGGAACACAAAAATAACTAGAATTTGATTTTAAGTATTTTCCTACTGGGTTTGACTTGACACTCCAACGAAGTAGTTGACTGATATTCCACTACGGCTTGTCTATTTTTGTGAAAGTTGTCAGATATTTCATCCCAGATTATTCTATGAGAAACATGTTCATCTTCTACAAGTTCATCTTTATCTATTTCTTCTAAATCTTCATTTTCCTCTGCACTTCCTAGACTTAAGTCAATCGAAGGTTCTTCTACTAAACAAGAGCATTCATTTAAAGTTTCCATATTTTTATTTTGGATAACGTTTTGAAAATTACTGCTGATCACTAGATTGAAAATTGACAGAATTTAGTTCAGAAAATAGTCTAGGTAACGGGTGTCGTTAGGTCTAAAACCGATTTTACGATTTAATCCTGGAAATGCACACCGAGGTTTCAGAAACCCCAAGCGTCATGTAAGTAAAGGCCATAATTCTTGGGGGTTCTAAGACCTCAGTGTGCAGTTCCAGGGTTAATATATACAAGCGCAGATTTAGACTTCAGTTCCAAAAGGAAGGGGTAAAAAATAAAAATCATAATAGATGAGGAGCAGGAAAAAGCATTAAAACTTCTTGTGTCAATAATTATGAGGGCTCTAAAATAGTTATTTTAGCCACGCATCTGATAACACAGCGAGTTCAGACGACCAATAAGAGAAACACGGTGACTTTTTCAGTTCAATCCATCGTCAATGTTCAGGCCCAAGAATTTAACACTGCATTTTCTCTCAATCTCCCCCGAATCCAATCGGAGTTCAAGGTCTAGATCTCTAGATCATCAGGATTCTGTGAATTATAAAATTCCGTATAGCATATTGTATATAGGCTGTTGATGGAACCTACGATCTAGCAAAATTTCTAAGTGTTTGTTAATGGCATAAATTGTTATATTTTATCTGTGTATATGTGTATATGTTTGTAAATATAATTCAATTGTATATATTGCCGTGTTTTTAAAGTTTTCAAATATTTAAATAATAATTCAATTTTTTTGTGAAAAGATAATTTATTCTGTCATTTATTTGAATTTGAATTTACTACGTAAGTCTGGCTTCATCAGGATGGTTCTGGACGTATTTGAAAGCCGGCACAGCGGTGATGGACGTAAACGAAAATTTAATTGAGGATGGCGGAAAAGTCAGCGTTTGTTTTCATTAAGCTCCGATAAAGTTTGTGTATTTTGAGCAAATAAAATTAAAATTATTCTAAAAAAGTTGTTTAATTTCGAATTTAATGTTATTAATCTTCGTGGAAAGCAAAATAAAAACAATAAAGTTGGTTTTTGTAAGTAGAGCGGGCGTCACTTGGGAATCGCCGCAGATAAAGTGCAAGTTTATAAAAAATGCCGACAAAATTTTAAATAATAATTAACTAAAAACATATCAACATATATTTGTAAAAAGGATATTTCCGTAAATAAATAAGTCTTTGTACGATTTAAGTATAACTCGTTATGGCCAAACCATAAATTCAACTGAGCCAGAAGTCGATCGGCATAACTCTTCACCAATCGCAAGGATTTAGATGAGGCAACACTAGAAGCGTAGTCCACATACATTAACATGAGGAAATCAATAAATGTCAGGAGATCATTATCGAAAATAAGGAAGAGCACCGGACCCTAAAGGGAACCTTGTGGCACTCCCACGATTACAGGCAAAATCGAGGACTCGAAGCCATCACATCACGTTGACTTCGAATAATAATCTACGCCTATAGTTTACGCTCTACGCAATCAAAAGCTCTAGTCAAGTTACAGAAAACAGCTGCTGAGCGCTTCCCGTGGTCAAATGCACTCACAACTCACAACCACTTCTATAAAAGCTTCAATCGCTGTCATAGTAGAGTGCAAGCATCGAAACCCATGCTCCCCGGCAGAAATGATTTGATGTTTTTCAAGATGACATTGCAATCTGTGCAACATCGCATATTCAAATATTTTTGAAATACTTGACGTCAGACTTATGGGGCGATAGTTAAAAGGACAATAAGTCTGCTTTTCCTTCTTGTGAACTGGACGCACAACAGATAACTTCAACTGACTAGGAAAGACGCTGCTAGAAAATGATAAGTTCACAACGAAAGTAAGCGGCTCAATGACCAAGTGCAAAACATGGTATCCCTAACTACGTCTAAAGAATAAGAATTAATATATGGCGAAAACGTTTGAGAAAATTTATACTTACAGTGTATTTTACATGTGATAAATTAAAAACATTTTATTTCTGAAAAGTGTTTAGTGCATTTTTTGTGTTTTTAAAAATATTGATATGGTTAATATCGAGTTACACTACTTAAACCACGTATCCAGTGCCGGATTACCTATAAGGCAGAAAAGGCGGCTGCCTATGGGCCCGCTCATTTTAGGGCCCCGTGAAAACGGAAAAAAAAATTTTAATTATAAATTTCATTATACTGATTCAGCGTCTAGAAAATATAAAAATATTAATTACCTAATTAATTAAATTTTTGTGTAAATGAATAAGTTTTAGTGAATTAATTTAATAAACATTGTTTTATTTTTAAAAATTAGTTGGTTATTATTGAAACTGTATTTTTAATTATTGATTAGGAAAATTAAAGACATATTATGCAAGTAATAATTTTCTAGAGGGCCCCGAAAATTTAACTGGCCAGCGGCTCCAAATGTTTAATCCACCACTGCCTCCACTGCACTATTATGCTCTGGAATAGAATGCACTAGAGGGCGTTCCACGCCCCCCAGACCCCCGGATTTACACTTTTAGTTTATATTATTAATGGCCAACAGAGAAAAACGCATACTATTAGTACTCTAAGTAGGTATATTACTCTGTTTTAAATCTGAAGATATGGCTGTAACTCTGATATTTAGTGCCCGAGTGTATGTTATTGTAACAGAAAGTTTTAAAAACGTAGAAGTAATCCGGGGGGTCTGGGAGGCATATTTTCTCTATTTTCTCTTTCTTCAGGGGTTTGGATATTTTTTTCCATAGAGATAATTTACAAGGACTGCACTGAAGGGCGTTCCACGCCCACAGAGCCCCCGGATTTACAGCTTCATTTTATGTTATGAAGAGCCAACCTACAAAAACAGTGCCGGATTACCCATAAGGCAGAAAAGGCGGCTGCCTTTTTTTTAGTTATAATTTTCATTTCTTTGTTTTTATCTTTTTAAACTGATTCAGCGTCTAGAAAATATAAAAATATTAATTAATTAAATAATTTTTTGTGTAAATGAATAAGCTTTAGTGAATTAATTTAATAAACATTGTTTTATTTTTTTAAATTATAGTTGATGCTTATTATTGAAACTGTTTTTTTAATTATTGATTAGGAAAATTAAAGACATTTTATGCAAGTAATAATTTTCTAGAGGGCCCCGAAAATTTAACTGGCCAGCGGCTCCAAATGTTTAATCCACCACTGCCTCCACTGCACTATTATGCTCTGGAATAGAATGCACTAGAGGGCGTTCCACGCCCCCCAGACCCCCCGGATTTACACTTTTAGTTTATATTATTAATGGCCAACAGAGAAAAACGCATACTATTAGTACTCTAAGTAGGTATATTACTCTGTTTTAAATCTGAAGATATGGCTGTAACTCTGATATTTAGTGCCCGAGTGTATGTTATTGTAACAGAAAGTTTTAAAAACGTAGAAGTAATCCGGGGGGTCTGGGAGGCATATTTTCTCTTTCTTCAGGGGTTTGGATATTTTTTTCCATAGAGATAATTTACAAGGACTGCACTGAAGGGCGTTCCACGCCCACAGAGCCCCCGGATTTACAGCTTCATTTTATGTTATGAAGAGCCAACCTACAAAAACAGTGCCGGATTACCCATAAGGCAGAAAAGGCGGCTGCCTTTTTTTTAATTATAATTTTCATTTCTTTGTTTTTATCTTTTTAAACTGATTCAGCGTCTAGAAAATATAAAAATATTAATTAATTAAATAATTTTTTGTGTAAATGAATAAGCTTTAGTGAATTAATTTAATAAACATTGTTTTATTTTTTTAAATTATAGTTGATGCTTATTATTGAAACTGTTTATTTTAATTATTGAGTAGTAAAATTAAAGACATATTATGCAAGTAATAATTTTCTAGAGGGCCCCGAAAATTGAACTGCCTAGGGGCCCACAAATGTTTAATTCCGCACTGCACGTATCAATCGATTCCATATATTATCAGAGCTGCTAATCATTTCACTATACTATAGTGAAACACTCTATAAAAGACAACTAAAATTTTCTCGCGGACCACTATAGTAGTTCTCTGACCAGTAGGTGACGAGTGCTGCAGAAAAAAAAAAGAAAGTAGCGCAAGTTTAAATAAACGAGTTAAGCAATTTGAAGCACTAACCGCTTGACTATACTTGAATATTACGACTGCTTCTATCCTTAATTTCTTAAGGAGGATTATACACCTGGCAGGTTCCAAAACAGCGATTTTGCAATGTTTACATTTACTTCTTGTTTGATATGTTAAGCATGTTTGGTAAAAATTTCAAGTAAAAATTCCAAAATATAACAAAGTTAGAGCCTAAAAAGTACATAGGTTTGCGCATGGGTTTATCCATCGAAAAATGTTCAAATGCGTTTTACTCAAAACTACATTTTTCAAACGGTACCCAAAATATCTCGAAAACCACCGAACCGATCAGCTTGAATTTTTTTTTGGGTATTGTATATATAATTATCTAGTTTTTGTCATAGGATTTTTTTGTTCCGACTTTTAGTTTGTTCTTTATTGGCAAAATACCAGCGATGTTTTCCTTGAAAATCACTTCTTTGAATTCAAGCGTCTGCCATTTTGTTAAAAATTGATATTTTTTAAATCGGCTATGACAAAGACTAGATAATAGTATCTACTTTAACATCCTCTTTGATTTTTTGACGTCAGATGATTTTTAACAAAACTCCACTGGGTACCGCAAAAGCAGATTTTTTTATGGGACTCTTTAGACAACTCAATTACTTCCGTGATTTTTAAAATATTTTTAATAAAAAAAATTGAAAACATTCTTGAAAGTGTATATTTTTACCTAAAAAATACCCCGATCCGATAACTCCAATAGTTTCCCTGAAAAAAATTCTCGAAATTTCTCTTTTTTTCGCGTTTCCAGGTGTATAATCCCTCTTAAAGCGACTGCTTCTATCCTCAATTTCTTAAAGCGACTGCTCATAGCACTTGGAAAAATACTTATAAAATTTACGTGTGTGAACTTGGCTACCCTTTTTTCGAAATTTTAGTTTTTTTTGTTGTTTTGGATTGTTTTTTATTTGTTTTCAATTGTTTTGATATTTTTTTTTGATTTTGCAAGAAAAATGAAGAAAATCTCAAAAACCTTTTTTTCTGCCAGCTTTCCTTTTTTCGAAATTATAAATTTTTTTGTTATTTTCGATTGTTTTTGATTTGTTTGCAATTGTTTTGTAAAAATAAATTTTTTAAATTAAATGATAACCGCGAAAATCGCGAAATAAGATTTAAAACCAATCTCAATATTTTTAATTATAATTTTTTTTCTTTGTTGTTGTGGATTGTTTTTTATTTGCTCTGAAAAACAATCGAAAACAAATGGAAAACAATCTAAAATAACAACAAAAATTAAAATTTTGAAAGAAGGGGGACCAAGTTCACGCACGTGTACAATTTTCAAATTTAATTTGATCAATTGATAAAAATAAAATCGAAGACGACACACAAATTTGAAATCACAATTTTGTAAAATTAAGAAAATTAAAATCTTAATATATAAAACTCAAAGTTTGTATGTATGTCCGTCTCATCAAAATCTCCCCAACGGATAGCACGATTGAATTGAAATTTTAACTGGTTATTCAGCTAAGAGTTATAAGGTTAACGCCACTATTCCCAGCTCTCTACGTCAATTTTCAATTTTTTGAAAAAAAAAAGTTTAAAAAACTTTGACTAATTTTGTGATTTTATATTAATTAAATTAGAAATTAATTATAATAAATGATCCTGTGCAAAAAGGAGTTTCCAGGTCATCAAATATTAGGAGATCATGGCGGCCGGTAGGCCGCCTGACCTGCTAGTTCTATATAATAAAATAGGGCTTCTTAAAATTGGCTCTAGTTTTTAGAGATAATTTGAAAACAATTAATTTATGAAAGTACGTTTCAAGACGAATAGAAAAAATATAACTTTTATTGATATAATTTTTATCCGTTAATTTATTGGTATTTGAAACTTTATAATAATATATTATAATAAATAATTAGTGAAATTGAAAGCTATTATACAAAGGAGTTTTGGCGTGGAATGCCTCATTATAGCCTTGTGCAAACGAGATGCACACCAATCGAGGTGCACACTAATCAAGTTGCGAATTACTCAAGCTGATCATTTGAGTTGATCACCACAGCATTCGCTCACACTACTACTATAAAGTCGAAAATGTGTTTATAGCCAGTAAGTTTTGATTAAAATTGTTAGAAAAATATGGAAATTTGGAAAAAATAATAAATTAAATAATAATAAAATTATTGGTTAAATTTAAAATTGTGTTTTATTTTTATCACTATCGACATTATATTTATTATGCTAAAGCATTACATTTTTCAGGACATTTGATATCCAAGCGATTTAAAAAATATTAATCCACTTACGGTAGAACAATCAAAAATAAATATTATCTACATTGGTTTTATAAATAAATATACTTATAACAAATTAATGATATAGTAAGTTGTGTTAAATAAGTTACTTATAACTATACAACGACAATAATCATTAATCTTAATATTAAAATCTTTGTGTTACTTGTCTAATCCAGTCTAAGTAGTGAGCAACTTTTACATATACTCCAGGAACACCATGCTGTCCACATCCAATACCCCAACTTACTACACCAACAATTTGCCAAGTTCCACCTCTCTCGCATACCATAGGGCCACCTCCATCGCCCTTACAAGCATCTTTGCCTTCTTCTCCTCCGGCACAAATAAATCCGGGATGAAGTTGAAATTCGTATCCCAATCTAGTGTGTTGCAGTTGTTGTTGACATTGTGCAAATCCAACTATGGGAACGTCGACTTCTTTCAAAATATTCTGATATTTGCCAAACTCTCCAAATGCATCTTTTCCCCAACCAGTTGTCCAACATCTTTGTCCTGTATAAT
This sequence comes from Cantharis nigra, assembly GCA_958510845.1. Lineage (NCBI taxonomy): Eukaryota > Metazoa > Arthropoda > Insecta > Coleoptera > Cantharidae > Cantharis > Cantharis nigra. The sequence goes on from OY294028.1 coordinate 66,229,884, forward strand.
CGTCGTGCGGTGCTGGTAAACAAGCTGGGCTAATATGAGGATGTTTAGTCCAATCCACGGGTCTGTCAATTCGAAGTATGGCCAAGTCGTTATATAAAGTTCCAGCATAAAATTCGGGATGTACTTCTACAGCAACAATATCACGTTCAATATAAGGATAAAATTCTACGTCGTGATTGACATCCCATTCTCCTAAACGAACTCGTAAATCGAAGCCAGTGTAACTATAAAAATAAAATAATTATTTAAGTTTTGTGGTTAGAGGTTATTTCGTATTTGTTACCTTTTAACGCAATGAGCAGCCGTAATGATGTGCAAATGATCAATAAGAGTACCACCACAAACGTAAACACTTTCTTTAGAATCTTTCTTCAATATTGCCACTTGCCATGGATATTCGCCAAATTCGCTATCTCCATCTACGTATACTGGATTTTTAATACGTCCATTAATTCCTTGCGAGTTTCTTGCACCACACTGACGAAGTCCTGCCGATGGTGATGGTATCAATGGCCTATATGGCTTTTTGCAACACACATGTCGTGGTCCACAAGTATTTGGCTTGGAAAATCCTCCTGGATAATAAGCTTGCCTCTGTAACAAAACAACGAGGGTAATTAACATAATTTAAAAAATAGGTGGTTATATTATATTATTGCATCGAATCTTAAAGTGCACTTCACCTTCTCTTTTAAAGTACTGGAATTAATTTCATTTTCTTGGAGGGATGCGTCACGTCGTTTTCGATCGGTAGGAAATTTTATGGATTTTAGATTGGTTAGAGTTTTACCCTTACGACTTAAAGGAGCGTCATTTTGATAGTAATCGTTATCGTCGTTAGATTCTTTTTGATATTGATTTTGTAATAAATTGTCTGTATCGTCTGATCCTTGCTGGTTTTCAAAAGACACTGCACCAGTGTTGTAATTATTGTTATTATTTACTAAACTATTTTGATAATTTGTTCTATTTAATTGTGCTCGGCCGAAAAGTTCTCCGTCATAATTGTCTTCGTAGCCAAATAATGGATCACTTTCGTAATTAATTTGCGGAGAGTGACCGTAATTTGAAGGGTATTCGTAATTAATTTGTGGAGGAAAACTATCATATATTGGTGATGGAGGTTTGTGATAAATGGGTACTGGTACTTCATGAATGATAGGTCTTGGTGGTGGGCGATAAATATGTGGGGGAGAAGCATGATAATGTTCATGTTGATGATGAAAATGTGGTCCATAGCCATGATGAGGATAATGATCATGAGAATTATAATAAGCTCCTTTTTTGTATGCAAGGAAATCTTCAAATTTATGTACCAAGAAATGATTTGGTGTAACATGTAAATTGACGAAAGGTTTTAGTACTTTTTCCCCGTAATCATCTTTGCTGACTTGAAGAGACAACAGAGGGTTAATAGAAATTAAACCCAAATTGATACCGCCAGCTCCTATAGCACCGCCGTAAGGGTTTGGTTCATGTTCGTAAGGACTTAAAGGATATCCACCGCCTCCTTGGTTTGGTAAGCCAAAGGATACACCAAAAGTTGGCTTTATGTTCTTGTTGTGGTCAAACATTCCTTGACGCTGTAAACAGTAAATGAGTTTAAAGTTACTCATTTGGTAAATCATCCAACACCTTTTTGGTTAAGTCCATTAATACGACTCTTTAGTATTTTAAGAAGGCGGTGGTAGGTATAAGGTGACGATACACATCTGGAAACTATGTACACTTCTTTTCTTTATAAGATATTTTGAAGATTTATTACGTGAATTTTTTAAAATTTGTTAGCCAAGTTAATTGTTATTATTAAAAAGCTGGTTGATGGTAACATGTTAACTTAACTTAATAAAGCAATTTAAATTGAACTTACCGCTTCAACATTAGTTTTGTTTGTATTTTCGTTTTGAACCGGAACTTCTCGCTTGGATACTTTTTTAGGTTCTGCGGTAATTTCATCTTTTACATTTGAATCGGTACTAGTTTCTGCCAATATATCGTCTTTCGCTTCTTTTGGTACTCGAATGATCGTCATTGTACCGTTTCCGTCAGTTATTACTCTTTGTTCAGTTTCAGCTTCAATATCGGTTTTTAAGTTTCGTGGATCTAGAGCGAGGTAAAGGTCATCCTTACGCCCGATTATGTCTTGCGATGGACATTGATCGTATGGTACACATACGCAGTCATAGTTTTCTGCTCTTGCCGATTCTACACCTTGGTAATTACCAGCGTAGGAAGATTGAAGGTAGTTATTATTAATAGGATTTCCATTATTTTGAACATTAAATTCTTTTTTGTATAATCCAGAGTTACCGTATAATCCAGAACTTCCGTATAATCCTACAGAAGTACCAAAACTATTTGAATCGAAAGTTTGTGGAGCAAAATTTTCGGTAACGGGTTTTGAAGTTCCATAATTGCCCAAACCTCCGCCATAACTAGCAATACTTTGACCGCCATAATTGGTGGCACTACTGAAGCCTTGGTAGGGTTTATTTAAATTGTTTGCTGATTCAGAACCAAGCTTTTTGTAGTTATCTCCAAATGCATCTAGAGCATTTACACCCGTTGATGGTGTTTTAACATTATTTCCGTCGTGATGAAAATGATGATGGACATGTTGTTGAACGCCACTTTCTCCTGATCCAGTAGGAGATACTTCTTGCGAATGAATTAAAGGCTGAATTGGCGTTTTGATATTGTGAATTGATGGAGGCACACCGCCGTATATTTTTTTATGCGGAGAAGAAACATGTTCAAAGTCATATGGACCATCTACTTCGATTGGTTGATTGTAAATTGGTCCAAGTGGTTTTGTGATTAATCTATCGGGTGTATCGAAATAACTTCCAGGTGGTGGTCCATTAATGAAAGGTTTTTGTAGAGGTCCTGGATACAGTGGTTTTTGTAAAGGACCATACCCCCTCCTAGGTGGACCATGTGAAAAACCTGATCCTGGTAATGGACCATGGGAAAAGCCCGAACCTGGTAATGGTATTGGTTTGGGCGGACCGTAGTAATTATTAGCAAGAGGTCGTTTTACTGCAATAGATGCAATTGGACGTCCTATTGGTTTTATGTCGACAGGTTGAGCGTACACTAAATCTTCCGGTGAAATGTAAGGGCGTTTTTCTTGAATATTGACATCATCGCACTGAAAACATAAACAAATTAATAAGATGTTAATATTTAATCGAGTGTACTACTTGCTTCCATCAAACCAAGACTGCATAGTTTGTCTTTGATAATATTTCTAGCTTCTCCGTCATCTCCTTTTTGCAAAACATCTTGAATATTGGGATCACTATAAAGTTCATCAAAACCATCTAAACTTTTGCCTTGTCTTCCTGAATTTAAGATAGTATCAACGACATCTTCAATTTCTGTGGAATCGCTTCTTTCTTCTGATTTTTGAACGTCATCCTGTCTTTGAGTTGGATTTTCCGTCGATTTAGTTTCAGTGGAATCTTTTGATTTTTCTCCCCATGACCAACCCTGTTCTTCTGCTTCTGATGTTCGTATTATTAAAATGCAAATTAAAGCACTTGCGTATATTAGTAGACGCATTTCTAAAAATAGAAAATTTAGAAATTAATTTTATGAAGAAACTTCTGCGTATTTGTAAATGTATTCAACACCTTCGCATTGTTTTTTATGGTGTATCAACAATAGTGGGTGATTCAATTAAGACATTTAAAGAGATTTGATTTTCTAGGGCAATACCTTTTACTTTCTTTCCGCTTTCTTCGGTAAAGACGCATCTTTAAAAATCTCGACAACTGTTTTATTGTTAAAAGTAATCTAGAAAATATATCGAATGAATTCTTTTTTGAAATTTATGGAAGTGCGTATTTTAAATTTTCAATGATTTTAAATAAAGAAAAGTACGATAGTGACACTAATTGATATAACAAAAGAAGAGATGCAATTAAATGACGTATTTTTCCACACTTTCTCCGTTTTATAGCTCGGTCATGGTCAGAATCGCTATTGCATGAAAACAAGCTCTATGCAAACTTAAGTTAATTGTGGTTCGTGTAGACGGAAAGCATGATATTTTTTACATAGTACTATACCGACGATGTGATAACTGAATAAATAAAACATTTTAATAATTACAATGTAAATAGAAAATTTCACTTTCTGTATCATAAAAGAAATAGTAAAAAGATATAGTGAATTTCGGCTTAGGTCTTGCTCGGTCTATTAATTAATTTATATACATTTAATTTACCTCATTATCTTTTATTTATCTTAATTTTTTTAACTGATTGCTTATTTATTAAAATCTTTATTTATGAAAAAAAAAATAAAACTATGTACCCCATAGAATAATATACTCCTAAATTAAATTTAGTTTTATAGGGTGAATCGAAATTGAAAATTGAATAATAATAAAAATAACTTTTTTAAATTAACATAAACAAAATAAATACATATAAAAAATAATCAAAGCTATAAATTTAAGTAATTTAAAGAATCCTTTTTTTGAAATTAAATTAAGTTTATTTATTTATTATTTAATTTGTAGTAGTATTTGACACTTAAATTAATTATCAACAATGAAAAATAAATTACTTACCTAAAAAACAGTAATCACAAGAAGTGTTTAAGTCACTGCACTATAAAGAAACTGAAGAAGTAAATTTCACCAGACCGTAATTATATAGTTTTCCCTCTTTGTGTAGGTAGTACTTTCTAGAGAAGGCTTATCAACTTGTAATTTTAATACATACGATGTCTTTACCTTTTATATATTCTCCTACAGCGGTAATGTCTCATTTATTAGTAGGGGATGAATAGGATGTGAATGTAATAAGCTGGAATTGCTATTTTGAAACGACGATTACTGGGTATTTCCCCAAATTTCATGGCTCGGTATTTAATGTTACAGTGTATGATTTACATTTTTCAATAGTAATATTTTAAAATTTTTAACAAAAAGAACATAACCATAATTCTGTTTCGGTCAACCACCTAGAAAATCTTTATTGAAAATATTTTATAACTTAGTAGGAATAAATTATTGAGAACTTTTCATAAAAAGAAGAAAATAATTTCGATTTATTTCCATTTTAATTTTAATTCCAACTATTTGTACAATTAACTTATTGTAAGACTGACGTTTGCTTGCATTGCATGTATATTTGATTTTTCAGCAACCCTGTGACTCTTTGGGCCGGTTGGAATTGATAGATATTTACTTAAATTATTTCCTTAAAAATATCTCTAAGGAAGAGATCGTGATGATGATATAATTAAAGGGTTTAGCAGAAAAAGTAGGCAAGTGACATTTTTTGAAATTTTCAACTAAGCAGATAATGAAATACTGCTGTTTTTCCTCTGCAAGTGATTATAAGAATCATGTCGGAAAAGTGCAACGTATGATAAGCCTGAAATTTAAAAATTTTCAAAACTTTAAAATCAATATTTGAAGAATTTAAAAAATGACTTTTTTTACTAGGCCCTTCATTTTTAGATTTAGGTATTAATCTCAATTTTTGATTATACCATATAACTGCATTTATTCTGTGCAATAATTAAAATAATTTGAATTTTATTGTTTCATTAATCTGTTCATGGTTAACTCTTCGATGGGCGCAATGCAAAATGGTACGAGTTAGGTGTCATCTGAAGGAATAAATAGTTCACTAGAAGGTATGTCTCTTGAAAACATTATGTGGATTGCTGATGTTGATATTAAAACATAAAATATTAAAATTTCGATGGCAAAGTGGTTGAAGGCGAAACAATGACCACAAAACGGCGACGACGAAGTGGCTACGGTGAGTTATCGTAAACAGTTATTTGGTCTTTGTATTTTATTTCTTTATTATTGTAGAAATATATTGAGAAAATTTAATAAAAAGCTGCTTTTGAAAAGAAAACCGAACATCAATAATAATAATATTGTAATTGGTGGGCTCAGAAGCCCCCCAAGGGGTTGAAGTCGATTTTTTTTCAAAATCGAGTAAAGTGCAGAAATTAAAATTAGATACAGTACAGTCTCGATAATCCGAACAAAATATCCAGTAATCCGAACACGAAAAAAAAAAAACTTAGTAGTTCGCATAAATTGTTATAATCACAACTTAGTAGAGTTCGGATTATAACTATTTGTGCAGAGTACTGAGTTTTTCTTCTTTTGTTCGGATGACTGGAGATAGGATTAGCGCGTGTGTTCGGATTAGCGTGTGTTTGGATTACCTAAACTGTACTGCATATACATTTACCCAGTTCCAAAGAGATCCAAGCATAAAATAAGTGCTAATGCTGACATTTATCAGCGAGAAGTTGTACTATTCCATTAAAACTATACAAGTAAAATAAATTTGAATTGAAATTTCTCCATATTTACGTTTTACTACTTGGACCCCTTGGCTTCTGAGCCTCTTAATTATTATGATGAATTTATAGGTAATTTTATACAAAAATACTGTAGCCAATTTTTATTTCCTTATAATTTTTTAAAATGTTAAAATAAAGAAGTTTTATTATTAAATAATTAAAAATAAAATAGTTATTGTTGCAGAGTACGAAAGTGTAACCAATAGTGAGGCAGGTCCAATAGTATTATATTATAATACATATAAGACAATGTTAATATTTCTTCCTTAATTTCTATTTGATAATTGGTTTTCGTTTCTTATTTTACAAATAAAAGAAAAATAACAAACTAAAGTATAAATTTAGTAACTGCTTTGGACTGAGCGCGTGGGTTTTATTTTACACACAAAGAAAATTAAAAATAAAATAGATTTTTTAAATTAAATCTTATTTATTTTTTCAATAAGTGTTTTATTGGGTTGGTCGTACGTCCACTTAGAAGTTACCTCATTTGCACTTCTTCGTAATGCTGAACATTGTAAGATCACAAAATTCTGCAAAATGTTTTGAAATCGCATCAATTTATGTTTTAAGCTATGCTGTTAACGCTTTGAAATTTATGTAAGGTAAAACCAAGTTTCAACATACCTAGGTAGTTACTACTGCTGTATTTTAAACCAATTTTTATGTTCGCCAATTTAGTGGAAAGCAGTAGGTAATACATATTAGCAGTAAGGCTACTAATATTTTTTTAATATTGTTTTTCATTTTTTACGTTTTTAACAATAAAATTAAAGTACAACCTATCAAATCTCAAGATATTTAGTTGTGCAAATAAAATCTTTTTAAATTTATACTTTTTTCGTTCTTATCCGTTATAATAATGAAAAGCAAGAATAAAAAATACTTTTTTATTATTATTATGGAGCAAAATATACTTAATAAAAAAATAAAATTTAAAAAACAAGAAAACATTTTTTTTTAAGTTGAAAAAAGAATAATTACCAAAATAGGATATTTACACAATTATTGATTAATACTTTTTTAATATTATTATAGAGAAGAATTTTATAAAAAACTAAAATTTGAAAAAAAGTAAAATAAAAAATGTAGGTAAATAAATATCATTAACAAAACAAAACATTCCAGTTTTTTCCAGGTGACTATGCAAAAAAGTGACTATTTTTCCGAAGAATGCTACAAAACCCCAGAGTTTTTAAATCAAATTTTATGGACAGATGAAAGTCCATTTGAAAAAGATGGCTTTATGAACATGCACAATCTTCATAGTTACACATTTGACAACCAACCAATATAGGTAAATCACAGTATCGCCAATTGACCCCTTTGAATTACCTGAAAATTTAAACAGGGAAATTTATTGCGATTTTTTAGAGAATGAACTGCCAATTCATTTAGAAAATGTAAACTTGTCGATACGCAGAGCAATGTGGCTTTAAAATGATGGTTGTCGAGCTCACGCACGAAGGGTTAAAAATTATTTGGACGAAGTTTATCCACAGATAAGGATCGGCCGTCTTGGTCCCATTTTGTGACTTCCAGGTTAGTGTGGTATACTTTCTTACAGTATGAAGAGTCGAGGTTAGCAAATAAAAGAAATTAAATCTTGAGTATACGACAAAAAACTTTTTTTTCTGAAGGTATGGCACGATTAGTTTTATTTTAGTCTATGATCGATAGTTGGACTATTCAGGGTTGCGTAACCAAAATTAGAACCTTACAATATGAAATTTGGTACCTGTGGCACTGAAAATTTTTCGATTTTCACAAAATTCATAAAAGTGCTAATATCTCGAAAACGAACAACTTTTTCCTAAGGTCATATTTTGATATTCTGGTCAGTCATGAGCTGGCCTATCAGCCCTCCAAGGGATAACGTTGAGTTTTGGGACACCGGTATGTATCAAGATTTTTACATAATTCCATAATTTTAAAATTCAACTGCGTAAATATCATTGCAGAATAACCTGCATATTATGACTGTTAACAGTTAATAGTAATTACTATTATACATTTTTTTACACCACATTAAAAATCGGGTGCATTTTAACAAACTTACCTAGCAAATTTTCTAAAGGCCGATTTGGCAGGCGTTTTACGCATATGTAGTAGTCTAATCAAGAGTAGTTATTTAAGGTAAATGTATGATTAAAATGTCTAATCTGATTTCAGTATTAATTTTGTTTTAATATAATGCGCATGCGTACAATAACAAGCATACGAAAAGCGCCTAGCAAAACAGTTCTTTAAGGCCAAATTTTCCAGGCATTTTTACGCATGCGTATTGATTTATAATATGCATACTTTTTTATGTTGTATTTTTATTATTTTTAATAACTTATTGTTCAGAAAAAATTCTATTTTTAATTTAGTGAATTTTTCATTTATCGACTTACGTGACAGTATGGCCTTGACATCACGCATTTTTTGTTTGATGGAATATGAGTAGAATTATTTAGAATATTTATTGAAAGTAAGTTAAACAAACATTATTTAGTGTTTTGCTTGTAATCGGACATTTAAGAATGAGTAGATATAAAATAAGTATCAGTTATAAGAAACAGCCAATCTTTAATTTCTAAATCAATTATTACAAAAATGCACCATCAATTATTATTTGATGAATAATATATGGGAAATGATGTATTTTCGGACATTTCATATCGTATTTAAAGTGACTACTCATTGAGTAATCTACTCTTTCTTAACTTCGCTATAAGTAAATAAAAAATAAACTTAAATGAATTTTTTAAATAAAATCTTTTTTATAATGAAATAAGTATAAATAACTCGCATAATTATGTATTTATATTAAAATAGTAGTGAAATATACAACATTGTGGAAAAATAATATTTACATAAAAATGTAAATTATTAAATTTTAGTTTGACGTAATATTGCCAAAAGTTAAAAATTTAAGTTGCAAAAAATTTAAGAGAAATTAATCCAATGCATACATTTGGAATAGTGTAGGATTAATTGAAAAAATTAACTCATCATTAGCCAAGAATTTTCTCGATGCTAAGTTTTGAACTGTTTTTTAGCAGGCTATTCTAAACCTGCTAATTTATTGTAATTATTATTATTATTATCATTATAATTTTTTTATGCCAACTTCGTAAGATTTTGACCCCCACCCCGGTACATCTTACGTAAGGATTATTAAACAAACATAATGTTGAGCTCCCCTTTCCCCGCTTAGTATATTTATAAAATATGAATAATAATAATATTTTTATTATACAAAAAATACAAAAATTTAAATTAAATTTTATGTTTATATAAATAAAAGTTAATAAAGATTAATTAATTGCATAAAAAAGTTAATACAAGAAATTGATAATCCCTTAATATTCCCGTAAAAAAACTAATTTAATTAAAAAAAAAGTATTTTACGAAACTTACGTAAGGAATACGTCGGACCCTCCCCTCCCCCACGTAAGGATCCGTAAGATTTTCGATACCTCCCCCAAAACCCTTACGTAATTAATGGACGGCTCTTTAATTAAATAAAATAAATTAAAGAAAAAATATATTGACTTACTTTTCTTGCCAATAAGAAAAATTAAGCTATATCAGGATATCCCTAATCAAAATTTACTTCCATACATGGATTCAAATTTTGCAAAAATTGTTGGTTTAACCAAAAAAACTTTTGGCTGGGAAAGTGTTTAAAAGTGATTAAAAATTAGGCCTAAGTAGTAATATTAATATGATGTTTGCCAGTTTATAAAAAATATTGCTCGAGTTACGCTTTCATTTTCAGTCTATTAAAATTTTAGTTTCTTAATCGCTAAAGCGTTTGTTAATTTTTCGTATTTATCATTAACAACTTATTTTATATTCGCATGATTAAATGTAATTTAAGATAAGCAAGGGTACTAAATTTCTAAAAATTATTTAGACTTTCGATTACAGTTGAAAGATTCTTTTTTAATTTAAATTTATGTTAGCGTGAAAAAGTAATATTAATGAATAATTAAGTCAAACTATTTCACAAAACAATTTTTTTTATCCAACTCCAAAATGATAAAATTAGATCTTCTGGTCTTTTATTAGTATTTAGTTGGTTGTTCATTAGGTAAAGTAGTATAATGGTGTTTTTTGCTCAATATTTTCCTGCAGTTGTCGAGCGAAAAATCCAAAAAAAATTTACAATTATTTGTGATTAGTAATTAATTAATTGCTTGTATAATGTAAATGGTCAGTAAGTTTATATTTGGAACAAATTTTGTTCATGCTTGGCTTACTTTACAAAATGGGGATTCCCATTCTAACAACAGTGAGCATAAAATTTGAAATTCCAATTTCATAATATTGTACTTTACGTACAAACTCATTCATAAGAAATTACAAATGTCGCCTAGTAAGTTCAAGTTTTAATTTTAAGAATTTAAGTGTGATAATAATTTTAATGTTTTTGTTATGCAACAAGATGCGAATGAATCATTTGGGTCATGCGTTAATTAATTTTCGTGTAAAATCCTCAGACGCTAATTATTTTGTCTTTGTATGTAGGTAATTATTTTGGGATTCTATGCATCACAAGAGAAGAAGAAGAAAAAGTTCTGACCTTGCCAAATAATTAAGTTATAATACATCTACTTATCTTATAATTTCTCTTTCAATGAAAAACCGATTAAATTTTCGTGCAGTCGAGTTATGTTAATATCGAAAATTAAGTTTATATAATTTCTGGTATTAAAAAAAATCCTATTTGTTGGTCATCTTCTTAACATATTAAATTAAAGTAGGTATAAACTACAACGTCGTATTTAAAATAGATTATACAAATTAGTAAGTTATACAATTTAAATCAGATTCACTTTCTTTGATTATACCTACGATGTAAACAATATAGTTGACCACACAAATCATCTTCGTATTATATATTATGAGTACTAATTAATGTTTTCATATTACGTGAATAGCCTGAGGTTCTTCAACTTTGCTGATGCATATCGAAGTTTTTATTTTTGGATAGTACTCTTGGTTTCGTTTGTCACTTTCTCCCGGATCTGCTAACTCACACAAATAAATCCAGATTTAGTGCCGGTTGTAAAATATAATAATAATGATAGGTAAATAATAATTACCATGTTTTACATTTTTGTGTATTACGTAGAAGCTCTCCGGCTGATAATAATCTAAATATTAATTTTATTAATACTATAAATTTTTGATTATTTCAATATTTTCTACAATATACTATTTTATTACCAAGTAAATGTCACTGTTAATTATTTTTATTTTACTACCTATGATTATCCATACACTTGTTTATAAAAGTGGGTAATTTTACTTTAATTATTTTAGTTTCTGTAGCTTTAATTATTCTTTTGTTGACTATTTTTGAGTAAACTCTCTTTTTTACGGAAATCCTACTTTCGTAATTTTGTAATCAAGATCCGCTTATACGCAAAATTTAACTAATAAATGCCCACCCATTAAGTAATTATTGAATGTCTTACCATTTACGAAAACTTCTACTTACATCCTACACATTATATAGATTTCGAGTATCTTTCTCTGTGGTGGTATCCCCATAGCTGGTGAATCGTGATTTCATTGAATTATTCACGGATACCACCTATGTTTTTTGAACAAAAGATGTCGTTTCGATATTTACCAAAAACTACCAATTCTTATAAACTTGCACTGTTCTTTCTGTAATATTATGTGAGACCCACTAGTTATTCGCAGCATTAAAAAATACTTTTTCCAACTACAAAATTTCTGGATTTTTAGAGCAACTTTTTTGTTTTTTTCTTGCTAGCTTTGCGATTTTTATTCACCAACATTAATTTCGATGGTATGCAATTACTGTTAGTACTTATGTTAGAGCATATTAATGATTTTATATTCAAGATACTTTGCTAGACTTGCCTCAGGCATCGCCCTAACTCTAATTTTTTTTATTGTTGATAATGGCAAATTATCAACTCAAAATCTAAGGAACCAGTCAGATGAAAACTTAAGTTATATTTAAAAAAATAATAAAGAACTGATGTAGATATTATTCTAAAGGAATTCAATTTGAAATTGTTTCAGGTTTGTTTCTAGTTTTCACTACTAAGTATAAATAGAAAACAATTAAAAAAGAACGAGGAAAAGTAACAAACTTTCAGTTTCGTTTAAATTGTTCAATTTCTTTCGAATTTTCGTATACAAGCTCCACCTGTTCAGTTTTTGTTGTAATTACACAGCAACTTTCAATGGTTTCGTTAAATATTTGTTGTATTCTGCTGATTTCCATTTTAATTATTCTTTAGTTTGTTTAAATTTTTTTAGCGAGTCTTTGTTTTTGTGGTAGGAATCAGTAGGGATATAAACTTATATTTTACTTATTACACTTGTCATTCGTAACCTCTTTTAACAAATATATTTATATTTCACCTTTCTATATTATTCAAATTTTAAAGAGATGGCTGTAGTGGTATTATATTACTTATTTATAAGTTATAAGAGTTGGTGAAATAATAGTATATTATCCATCATGGTACTAAGGGGACGTCCATAAATTACGTGAGGTGTTTTTCTTAAAATGTAGACCCCCCTCCTCCTTGGTGAGATTTGGTGAGATGTAACGGGACCCCTCCCCCCTCTCTATCTATCTCACGTGAGATTTTTTCTCCCAAGAAAATAAGTAAAGTAAAAAAAAATTAACTAAAAAACACTAAAATACAAAATGTTATCTGTTATAATAATGTTATTCTCTGAATTAAAGGGTTAACGTAAGATTTTCATTGACCCCCCCTCCCCTTAAATGAGATTTGGTGAGATTTTGCCGACCCCCCCCCCATTTTGACCTCACGTAATTAATGGACGTCCTTTAAGGTGCTACTTTTCATCCCGTATGCGAAGGTGTTAGCCGAGTGGAAAAAGAAAAATATCGACTTGATCGCTATCGTTTAATTTAATGTTGTCCAAGTTATTTAATTTAAATAATTTCTATTCGTCTTCTAACGAATCCATATCAATTTCAGATGGTAATAAAGTAGAAAGTTTTAAAATATACTTTTCCAGATAACTTTTAATTTTTTTTGGATTTAAACAAGTAAAATATTTTAAATCCTTTAAAATTAGAGGTGATTTTGATAATATTTACTTATTATTTTGCCGCATTTTTATAAGATTTCTGGATCTTCAATAAAAAATCGAACTTCTCTTTTTCTCTTTTCCTACGTTTGAAATCAGCAATAAGTTTTCAATTTCAAACATGGATTCAATTTTGATATCATCAAACCTTTCTAAACTTACCGGTTTACATATTTTACTAAACCGTCATATAAAATATGGATTAAAGGCTCTTCTTTTTGAAAGATGGCAGTAAATTTTGTAAACTTTGATAAAGCAGATTGTATAAAATGCAAGCTACTTTTAAACACATTACACTTTAAAGATTTGGCTATTTCTTTGTAATGTTTATTGTTTATGAGATTAGACTTTGATTTCGGCACAAATTTAAGAAAATATTCTTGACTCGAATTGTAATTTAAAAGTATTCTTTTGATAGCAGGACCAATTGTTAACCATCTATAGTTGGCACATGCTTCAAGAACGTGGCCTTCGGCACTTTCAATTTATCCTGAATATTTTCGTAATCTTGAATTCTAGTCGGCCAGCATTTGAAAAAATAATATGCCAAAACTATATCAGGAACTTCATTGAACTCTTCCAAACCTTTTAAAAACGAATGGATTTTCGACCTCAACTTTTCACTTCTTCATTAACCAGTTTATTAACTTTTTTATTAACAAATGGGCCATCATTTCCTAACATAAGTAAACGTTTGAACAGTAAATTGGCATTATTGATAGCTGTGTAAATAAAAGATGACAGAATATCGGCAGTACCATTATCTATAAAAAATGAATCTAAATGTTTGCAAAGCACTTTGCTTTGTAGCTGAATTTATTTGGTGACAAAGTAAATCCTGCCTGGAATCTTGCCTGGAAACATGGCATTAAAAGTATCGGATATACTCTGACAGGATTATGAGCAGACCAATGTGCAGATATCATTTTTAAACACCAACTTGTTTTGGCTCTAGTGGTTGCACTACGACCACAAAATAATTCCATAGGTACCTACTGATAATCGTCACGTTATTGTTTCCGATACCCTCCGTCGGTTCTTGTGCTTGTAGCTTCAATGGTAAAGGATTTAATTTAATTTTAACATTTCTTTGGTGAAAATCTGTACGCGCATGTCGATTTAAACTTTATAATCCTTCGGTGCAACAAAATTTCCTAACGCAGACTGCACAAAAAGCATAACATTTGTCGTCTGCAGTTTCTTTTAGCCAGGAACTAAAAGTTCTTTCTGTGACATCTGTTTGGATTAACCATACTTTGTTGAAAGAACATTTACCCATTTTGTTAGAATCCAATCTGTTGTTAAATAGTCAAGTATTAGTAATGAATATTGAAAAATAAAATTATAATAAAAATAATATTAATAACAATTTTGTAATTTAATAATTAAATATTATAATATAATATTATTATTGTCTTAATACTTACCAGATATTATTTTCTGTAATAAAATGAAATATGTTTATTTATCTTTACAATCAGCATGCACTAAACTACAAAAACACCCCACTTGACCCCGTGTAGGTGTACCAACTTAATAAATGTAGGCGCACCTAGTAGTCCACAGAAGTTAGGGTTTCTATTCAGAATAAATCGAACAAAAGGTTTTGAGTATTTTTTCGTTATCTTTTAGGGTCTTGATCATTTTCCCAAAAGTCCCCGATGATAACTCATGTGCTTAACTTTTAAGGGTGGTAAAAATTGGTGTAAAATCGATGTTTCACAAATATCTTCTAAAATATCAACTGTACGACTAAAATACCTATATACTAAATTAAAACTAATTAAATTATCTATAAAAAAGTACCTTACACCGTTAAGCCTACAATGAATAGTTTCCAAGAAAAATTAAAGTAAAAAGTAGTATTTATAAAAAAAAAATTTTTTTTTCATATATTTAAGAAAATGTGGTTGCACTGTACTTTAACTTTCACATTTTAACTTTCATTGAGTATGCTAGTTCATAAACAAACGAAATCTTTATTTTTTTGTACTCTATTCCACACCACCCACCGAGGTTGAATACTAAACGCGTTTTATTTTTTGGTGGTATCCCTAGTAGACCTATTACACAACTTCAAAGTTATTTATAAAAGAAATACACATTTGACAACTGAATTTTAAATTAGGTTGCTTCTTCTTCCTCCATCTCGGCTTCGTCGACATAGACATTTTATGGAGTTTCAATTTCTTCAATAATCTGCTCCATGAAATCAATAGGGTTAATAGAAGTGTCATTTTCTTCGACTGTACTTTCGAGTGGTGGTGAATTGTAACATGATTGCCCGTGACACTTAGTGCAAACTGCTGAGCAATCGAGACCTAGTTTGCAACAGCCACACACTGCTCCACAACCTTTTGCACACTTGCAAAATATCATTGTAAGGAGACAATCTAGTGCAGGAAGCTGCAACATTCTCCTAGGCATCAAGACATCATTCTTTAAAATCCACCCCTAATCTGTAGGATTGAAATCGTTACCCAACCATTTCTGAACCTCATAGTACACACGAACTAGGTGCATCTCAGCAGCATCAGAAGTCGGGGGCAGTAGATTTAACTTTACTGGCTTATTTTTACTCACAGAATTGATGAAATTCGAGTATCTGTATACATCGAGAGATGTTTCTTTAATGGGTGGTCCATAAATACCAAGAATAAATTTTATACCACTTTCAATCAATGTGTCCCTGGAAATGTTTGGTGAATTAAATACCAAAGTTGGAAGTCGTAGGTCTCCACAATTTGCCATTAGTTTTAAAGCTGATGATTTGCCTTTGTGGGAAAGAGCAGATGTCGTGTCACACCCCGAGAAAGCATGACGAAATAAAATTTGCTATCGAATGAGATGATGCTGTTCGAAGCTTCGAGATGAATATAGTTTCCTCTCAACATTTTTTTTTACCTGGTTTGAAGAAAAAAATTTCTTGTGTCACTGGTGCGCGAGCAGTTAAAATTACAAGAAGATCCACGTCTTCCCCAACTACAATTATTGTAATATTATTCAAACTATTTTTCACTATATTTATCGCTGTTTCAATAATTAAAACATCAGCATCATGTGAAGCTTGATTGACGATAAAATTATGCATTCGAAGTTTTGCAGATAGCATTGAAATTAGCCTGATTTTGTTATTTTTATTAGAAAGCAAGTTATCTTGCCTTACTGTTAAAATTATTGTTTCATCGAAATGAATGTTACTAGATAAAGTTTTTGTTGCTCGACGAGACTGCTCCATTGTTTTTACGCTGGTTTTTGTATTACTGTAGTCATCAAAAACTATATAACAGTTCGATCCGAAGTGTTTTCTCACATAAGTAATATATGCTGTGCAAATAGTTTCAAAAGTTTCATTTTGATGCCATACCACGCGATGTAACAAAAATCCACCATCAATCACGTATGTGCAGTTTGATGCAAATGCTCTAGGGCGTAGTGCAGTCATAATTGCATGGCAAAGCGTTGTGCATTTTTTTCGCAGTGGCTCTATTTTTACTTTTTTATTTTTCAAAATTAACTCATCGCCAAAAAAATGATTGAATCAGGAATATACTCATTTAGATTATCGAATAAATACGTGCTCGTAGTATAAAATTTTGTTTCGCAAAATTTGAGTGCACACATCCTGACGTAAAATCCTTGCAGCTGCTCCCAGAACTTCACGCCGTTCTGCCTCAGGATCTTTGTTTTCAAAAGACTGTTTTGTTTGAGTTAAAACAGTATAGTAATGAGTGTCTCGGAAAGAAATAATAGTAGGCCCTGGTATTTTAGCGGTGATAACAACTACTAAAAATATCACCAAAAAAAACGCGCTTGCTCTAGTACTCAACCTCGATGGATGATGTGGAAAAAAAATATAAAGATTACGTTTGTTCATGTACTAGCATACTCAATGAAAGGTAAAGTGTGATAGCTTAAACAGTACAACAACGTTTTTCGTAAAAGTGTAAAAAAAAAATGTTTTTTTAAATACTACTATTTATTTTAATTTTTCTTGGAAACTATTCATTGTAGGCTTAACGGTGTAGATACTTTTTTATAGATAATTTAATTAGCTTTAATTTACTATATAGGTATTTTAGTCGTACAGTTGATATTTTAGGAGATATTTGTGAAATATCGATTGAACACCAATTTTCATCCCTTAAAACCACCCTTAAAAGTTAAGCACATGAGTTATCATTGGGGACTTTTGGGAGAATGATCAAGACCCTAAAAAATAGCGAAAAAATACTCAAAACCTTTTGTTCGATTTATTCCGAATAAAGCCCCATTTTTCGCCTAACTTCTGTGAACTATAGTGTAAAAGTGCGTACCTAATTAAAAAAAAATTCAATTATTTTTAAAGAAATTAGAAGAAAATAGTTATTTTTGTTAAATTTGAAGAAAAAATTTTTTTCAAGTTTCTTTTAAGCATTGTACTTGAAAAAGTAACTAAAGTAACCAAAATTTGAAAAAAGTAACTTAAAGTAATTGAATCAAAAAAAGTAACCAATTACTATAAAAGTAAAATACAATTTTTTATATAAAAAATTTTTTGCAAAATTTATTTCCACATTGCAAAATTTCACAAAACGTCGTTCGTGGAATAAGTGTAAAAAATTAAAAAGGACTACGAATATTGAAGAATTTTCCTTATTTAATCTAGATCATAAATAAGTTTTCAGAGTTTTTTTTTATACTACTTTTTTTTTTAATTTTATAATCCAGATAAATAGTATATTATACATCTTGGGTGCAAAGGTTTTTGCACAAGGTGTTAGCCGAGTGCAAAAATCGCACACGGGATGAAAAGAACCTTAGTCACAAGGCGTATATACTATTTTTCACAATTTCGCTGAAAATGCTGAATTACATTGGTTAATAACTAAATTTGAGATTTTGAAATTGCTCGAAAACGAAAAAAAAATATCGAAAAACCGAGCAAAAAATTACCCCCGTTACAGTAGTCCCCCAGCGATTTGTCGTAAGAAGCCATATGCAAAATTTCAGATCAATGGCGCGCAATAATGGCACGGAAAAAAAGTATTACTTTAGTCCCGTAAAGGCGGGAGTAAAGTGAGCACTTTACTCCCGGAATTGTGAAAAATAATTTTGTCATTGAAAAATTTTAAAATAATAATTCTAACAGACTTCTCTCAATTTAACAGTAATTTAATAGATTGTTAACCAAAAAATATACTAAGAAGTTACCCCGACACTAATTGAATTTAATAAAATATTTTTATTAATACTTAAACGTCGATGGTTCTGAAACAATCGATTTAAACATTTAATTGACACGTAAAACAAATTAAATAAAATTATAAATTGGTGGTTCAAAAGTAATTGACATTTGAATTATTTTATTTTGTTTATCATTTCTTTAATTTTCTACGGATTTTCACCATTTTCATCTTGTCTTTAATTTTAGTCGTATTAACACGTTTACAGCAAATTTTATGAAATTTGATTGTATAGTTCAACCTGTGCGACAAATACAATTAGTATTATCATCGTTATCTTGTTTTACAAAAGTTGAATATTTAATGTTTATTTGATGTTTCCTCCGGGTTTTCAAATAGTAACTTTTTTAAATTAAACAACAAACTCTTGCATTAACAAGGTAAATTTTTCATCCTCTTAAGCTATTTGAATCTAATAAATCTAATAAAAAAAGGAATTTTTATGTTAAATTGTGGTATTTTACAAACTTATTTTTATCATCTTTACTGATATCAGAAAATACATGACAAAATGATATTATGTAGGTGTCTATTGTCTGTCTGGCCTGTCCGATTTAAAAGCATTATATAAATAGTGGCCAATATAGTTACCGATGTATGCAAGTGCACTCAGGAGTCACGTCATTTCAACTAGGGACGCAAATTTAGTTACTTATTTCGGCTCCATGACTACAAAAAAATAATGTAGAGAAGAAGAAAAGAAAAGAAGAACAATTTGTAATGAAATATAAAATTAATAGAGAATTATTATATTTCAATTGAATTTCAATAATATAAATAGTACTACCTTCAGCACTATTTTCTTCGTGAATATTTATTTATGGTATTAATATATAATCAAATTTCAAAAATAATTATTTAAATCGTCCCGATGCAAAATGGAATTAGCTCCAATATATTTTTATTAAATACAGCCGTTAATACTAGTAATAAAATGTAAATTTGCTCAGAAAGTTGTTTTACAACATTCTATTGAAAGAATTTAAGCTACCCTAATTTTTTTAAGATATTAGGTTTTTATCTTCTAAAAAAGTTATAAAATATAAGAGTTTTATAAAAATATTGATAGAAATTTACCATATCGAATTTTTAATTCTTCCTTGAACATACTTTAATGTAGGTACTTCTAGGTATCCTCAAAAATTTTGAGGATAAAAACACATAGTATCAAAACTTGTTTACATCCTGTTTTAACTTTTATTAGAACAAGAATTGATCAATAATAATTATTGGTGGTAAAATTCTGTTATTTATGTAAAATTTAAGCATAAATCAATAAATATTATTATGTATACTAATTATAAAGACTCATGGGACTAATTGAAACTGTAAACGCATTAAAACTTAACAAAACCTATACAATAAACTCACCGATAGTATTTACTGTTTTGGAATTTCATATCTGAGAATCGAATTAAAACTATAATTATATGCAATTATTATTAATACCGGTACTTGTTTTTATATTAGCTATATTATTATTGTTATTATAATAATACATATAGGCGTATTCAAGGAAATCAGCTTAGGTGGTACATAACCTTTAGAGAATTGGGTTGATTTTGGTTTACACTGGTATTAAATCGCTCAATTTAAAAAAAATATACATTGACAAATTGTGTTAAAATTTGCAATAATTGTAAAAGAGACGTAAAGGCAAAATAATTTATTTTTGTCTAATTTACATAAATAAATTAAATAAATTTAAAAACAAATTTATATAACTAATTTTACATCAGTTCAATTGCTTTTCAATATACATTGGAATACTGTATTGCTGCAGGACTTTCAATCACTTTTGTTGCCACATTGTATGCTAAAGCTGGATTTTGATGTACTTCAGCTAATTTAAGGGGAGCATGGTAAACAGTTGGTGTGTGATAAACAGTAGGGGCAGCTAAGGTTTCAATTCTTGCTGCAGATGCTGGGTAGTAGGTTTTTTCTACACCAGCGACTGCTGCAGGGTATACGTTACTAACAAGCGCGGAAGATGAATAAGTTGCAGGAATTGCTGAATGTTGAGCATAAGCAATTTGAGGAGCACTTATTACAGAGTACGATAATTTTGCAGCAGGAACAATCGAGTGTGATACTGCAATTTCTTGTTGTTGTGGTTGATGCTGACTATCTACAGATTGAGTAGCAACTGGAGCTTCTGCCGCAACAGTGGTTATAGATTCTGTATCTTCTTGTTGTAGTCTTGGTGCGGGATGTTCTATTGGTTGTGGATTATTGTAAATTTGTAACGCTGGAGATTTGTATTGAAGTTGATGCTGTGGTAGGTATGGTACCGACCTTAAGTTTTCCTGCAATATGTTGAATTGTGCTGGTTCAAAATTTAACTGCTGGCTTTGTTGACTTGTTTCTGTTGAACCTGCCGGCGCTGCTGATTTAATTTCAGAAGCTATATGCGATTGTTGTTGTAATTGTGTTTGTTGTTGTCGTAATTGTTGAGCTTGTTGTTGTATCTGTTGTTGCTGTTGATGTAGTTGTATTTGTTGTTGTTGCAATTGTTGTTGTTGCCATTGTTGCTGCTGTTGTTGTTCAATAAAAACTTGTTGTTGTTGTTCTTGCGATATCCTGGAAACACTTGGAAGATATTGAGCTTGTGGTTCATATGCTTGATGTTGTTGTTGTTGTTGTTGTTGTTGTTGTTGTTGTTGAATATTAAGTTCTTGTTGTTGTTCGTGAGATATTCTGGAAACACTTGGGAGATATTGAGGAGCTAGTTGTTGTGGTTGAGATTGCGTTAGTGCTTGATTTCTCAAATTCATCGAGTTTGAAGATACCTGCCGACTTTGGGCATCGGCTGATGAAGTTCCTTCAACAACAATTCTCTGTGGTTGAGGTATTTGAATTTGTCTTAATTTATCTTCAATTACCGGTTCAGCTTCATTTTGCTGTGTAGATTGTCCATTTCTCGAAATATTTTCTTCAATGTAGTGTACATGCTTTACGGATTGAGGAACGTCTACGTACGCTGCAGTTGGAGCACCACCAGTAACTTTTCTGCTAATAATATCAGTTCTTGTATAGCTTACATCTTGAGGAACAGGTTGCACAATTGGTTGAGCTAAAGCAATTGGTGCAGCTTGCAATGCAATTGCATTGTGATAAGTCGGCACGGAATTGATGAAGCCAGGTTTGGCGGTGATTGCAACCACTAGAGTAAATATCACCGCTATTTGAATCATGTTGGTTAATATAATAAACTGATGTTACAGTTTTTGTTGTCAGCCTTTATATTAATCCCAGGCGCGTCTGAAGGACAACTTATCTTTCACATTTGGGTGCCTTACATCTGCCTTACTGGCTGACATTTACAAATCTATAATTTTCTTCTACCTATTACAGTTTTTGTGAATGGGCTACTTATAAATCAGGTTAACACAATTTATTGGTACTACAATAATATGACTGACATTGTAGTTGGGCAAGTATATGTTAAGAATTTAAGTGTGTTTTTATAGTAAATTAATTGAAAAAATATACAACGTGTTTACTTGCAATTTATAGTTCAACTAGTTTTTAAAGTTGAACCACAAGTTTAACCAATAGATAACTTCCGAAAGAAATAAATATGTACTTCTTTATAGAAAGATTTAAGATTGCCGACTGCTTACATAATTTATTATTCTACTGTATAATAATAAAGGAATTTCAGCCTCGACATTTAGGAAACTATATCAGTTAACTTTAATAATAGGCGTGGACCAGGATTATATTAATGATTACATTTTTTATTTTACATTACAAGCAGCAAGTGCATGGTCAAGTATTAGGTATACATACCTACCTACTCACAACGAAAGAACTTTAATTTATGTGTGTACATATAATTACAAACAATATATTACGTATTATATTTCATTTTGTTATGTTTGAATAAAAATTCAGATTTGTTGAAGAAATACGAAAGTCCACTCAAAACAGCCACATTAAATATCTTTTTCCTTGGCCTCAAAAATTCCCCTTTGCTAAACCATAAAAACAGGTTAAGTATTTGACAAAGTTCGAAACGCAGAATTGGCCACTCGAAATGTAATTGACACAAAAAAATGTTCAGCTTATTGTTTCGTCGCTTCCAAATATAGAAGAAATTTTAAATACCTTGCGTTTAAGTTATTTTATCAGTGAGTTCAACGAGTTCTATTATTCTTGATAAGAAAATTACATTTAAGCGATGCTTAGTATGAACTTACAAATTTAAAATTCGGCTTCCTCGTAAATTTTTAATATTAGGCAATAAATCGTTTTAATTGCGAGAAATTGGTAATTATCTCTAAAGCGATTACCACATATTAAGTTATTACACATTAAATCGTTAAATCGACACTTAAATATTAAATAAGTTGATTAAAAATCTAAGAAAATGAGATGGGTAAATTGAAATTTTATTTTAATTAATTGGATTTCTATCAAATACATTTTTATTGTGAGAGGGTTTTTGCAAGAACATAAAATCAACTATGTTTATGTTCTTATTTTATGTATCTATTGTCTCCTTATTCGATTAAATTTAATGATTTTTAAGATAGGAGCAATGCCCATTCTATATGGAGTGAGTTAAATTTTAAAAATATGGTACCAGAATGTCAAAAACATTTAATCGCGTAAAACGAAAATTAAGTTTCGGGGATTTTCAAATTCAATTTTTCATTTCACGTAGAATTCAAATAAATATACTACTAATTTAAATATTTGTAACATTTTGGATATAAATAAATAGCATAAAACTTGAGTTTTACAGAATAACATTGAATATTTAATGTAGATATACTATAGGTATTACAATACAACATATGTAGATATTAAAGCTCGGAAAACCATTTTGGTGTTTATTATACCAAATCATTTCTATAGTAATTATCTAATTATCATTATATTATATAATTAGTTTAAAATTAGTGAGCTTTTGAATTAGTAAGTGTAGAAGAAAATTGAAAGTAGGCAACCTGCATTGAGAACTAAAATACAAAAATGTTAAATCATTTTTAGTACAGTATAATTAGATGTGAACCCGGAAATCCAAAAAATAAGAGGTTGCATTGTCAAAAAATGTTTATTATCAGTTGCTCTAAAAGTATTAAAAAGTCTCCCGCTTAAGAGCGACGGGTTTGGGTTGGGTTAGGGGGGAAGGAGTTAAAACCATAAACTTCCACAGTTTTTGTAAAATATCTCAAAAATGAAGTTAGATAGAGCAAATCCCGCCCTGTACAAAATTAAAGGCAGTTAAATTTTCTAGAAAAATTGTCTTAAGTATGTTTTTGGTAAACCCCACAGATTTGAAGATATGGAGGAGGAAAGTTTTAATGACGTTTTGCCTTTCTTGAATACTTTTTTCCAGGATTAATATATTTATATGAAAAAAAATCTTTGTAAGTTACAGACTGGCATTTGTAAAAAGCATTTTAATACATTTAATTAAAATTACATATTGACATACAAATCTATATCTATATATTATATAAAAATGAAACGTAAAAAATGTATGTACGCTCATCACTTGAGAACGACTTTACCGATTTGGCTGATCTTTTTTTCGTTGTGTTCGGAATTGCCAGGAGAAGGTTTCTATTTAATAATATTTACGAAAATCCTATTCGAAACAGATTTTAGTACAGATTTTGGTCTATTTAAAATGTGCATTACAGGGTTAATATTACTTTTCTTCTCCATCACTTGCATCAGTAATTACAAAAGTTTAAAATTAATTAAAAATTAGAGTAAAAACAAAAAGTAAGTAAGAAAATTATCAAAACTGTCCTCCCTAATCTATAGAGTTTACCAAAAAATGTATAGAACCATTTTTGTAGAAAATTTCACGGCCTTTAATTTTATATACAATGGTATTTTCGGTATCTTCCATCATTTTCGAGATATTTGATAAAAACTATAGAAACGTATGGTTTTGACTCCTTACCCCCCTCGCCCCACCCAAACCCGCGCTCTAGAACGGGAGACTTTTTAGTACTTATAGAGAAACGAGTAATGAACATTTTGTGGCAATTAAACCGTTTATTTTTGGGATTTCCCGGTTTGGGTGTTTTTTAGTCTAATTATACTGTACTATTTAGAATAAACCAAATAGGTTATTTTTCATAATTTATGGAAATCATACAAATCTGCTGCACAGAGAGGATATTAGGCTTTAAAGGCTGCGATAGAAATAGAAAGGCTTTAAACCTTACCAAATGCGAAATATTTCTACAGGTATATAGCTCCGCAAAGGGTGATCTATATGTTTTCAAATTATTATAGTTATATTATATTGGTAATATGTGTAAAAAAAGCTTTTAATTTTCAACAATAATAAAAATATATTTATTATATTGCTTCTACTATATTATTGATTTTATTTAATTAAAAACAATAATATTAGAAAACATTTGCTTATTTATCTTTATTTGCTAACCAGTTTCGGTTGTTTCGGCATCGTCAGATTTTTTTTTCATGTAAATTTTTCATTCTTCAGACGAATTTAGAAATTTATAATCTAAATTGTTTTTTTAAATGCTTTTGTTAGCTAAATCTCACGATACTGACATAAGCAAAACCGATTATCTCAATTTGTTTTACTGATATTTAAAAATTCAAAAATATCGAAGACGATTTTAACTATATTCTTTTTTATTTCTAATTCAAATTCAATTATTAATAATAATTATTCAACCATTAATTAAATTAAAATTTGTATAAATATATACTTATCCAAAAAATTGTCTAAATATGAAACACTTTTAATTCAAAATATAAATACACCACTTACATAAAATATATCATATTATTTTTCTCCAAAATATAAATTTAAGTCAAATTTGCTATACAAAAATTAAGATTATTAATAGACAAGATATTGGTCACCTTAAAGCCTCGTTTCATCAGCTAGTCGACGGAACTTTGATAATCCCGCGACAAAACAAGCAAAATTTAAAAATATTCTAAAAATCGAAACAAGATAAAAATATTTACAAATTTATTAAAATATACAAAATTAAATGTCAAAATAACTATTTAAAAATCCAATGGGGATATTGGAATACGACCACTATAAACAATACAAGCATAAACTAGATGAAAGAGGTATCTATCAATGATAGATCATTCGACTGAAACTATACTTACTCAATTATCAAGTACCACATCATAATCGGATTATATATTATCGAAAATGTTTTAAAGTCAAATATGATCTGTTCTAATAACCTAATCAATCTGTTTATAATTTTTAACTGAACTAAGCAACCTAAAACAATGAAACCCAATCAGAAGAGATTAGTTTGTATATCTGATTAAGTATATTGCTCTGATACAATTCTAAATTAATATTTTTTTTAAATCTTGAAACTGTGGAAAATAGTGGAAAAAGTCACTAAAAGCCATATTTTTGAAATTTTTCAGAAATTAATTTTAAAGTTT
Organism: Cantharis nigra; assembly: GCA_958510845.1. Taxonomy (NCBI): domain Eukaryota; kingdom Metazoa; phylum Arthropoda; class Insecta; order Coleoptera; family Cantharidae; genus Cantharis; species Cantharis nigra. The sequence goes on from OY294028.1 coordinate 66,255,971, forward strand.
TGGGAATGGGTTAATGCGTAAATAATATTTTCTATTCGAAATTTTTGAAATTCTTTGCATGTCATGGATAGATATGAATTTAAAAAATAGAATTTTTAAAAAAAAGTTTAATATAATATAATGTCAGAAAGCGGAAAATCAATTTTGTGACTTACCTACTTATTACACTGATTAGTCTCAGTAATTCGATGTATAACATTAATCAAATAATCATGATTTATTTTAAAAATGTAAAGTTAATAAAATAATCTTATTTGTATTCTTCTTCAGCTTTATTCATAATATTTACTTCATTGTTCAGTATATAGAAAAAATCGTTGTGCCTTTATTCAAGGTAAATCCTTCATATCTTTCAGATTTTCCGGTTTGATTGGTATGAAACAGTAATATTAACATGTCGTTGATTTCGTTTCCATTCCTTTCCTTTCCTTTCCTTTCCTTTCCTTTCCTTTCCTTTCCTTTCCTTTCCTTTCCTTTCCTTTCCTTTCCTTTCCTTTCCTTTCCTTTTCTTTCCTTTCCTTTCCTTTTCTTTCCTTTCCTTTCCTTTCCTTATTTCCTTTCAATAATCGGCATCGTTTGATGTCACCTGAAATTGCTATCATAAACAAAGTTCGTTGATATTACTTTATTCAGGCAACTTTTATAAATTTGGATTTAGAGTACTGGGTCGCGTTTCATAATAGTACTAATACTATGTATTAGTCGGAAAGTACAAGTTGAATATTATTACTATTGAAAAATAATGAAGAATAATTTTTGGTTATGCTTGTAGAATAGGTTATTTCATGAATAAGAACCAAAAACCACGCAGCTAGGTGTTCAGGTTAACGATTTGAAGGGTAATTAAAGTTACTTGTAACTTGTAATATTAGTAAATTTTCGTTATGAAAGAGGGCCCTGGCGTTCTTTTGTCTTGAAGATTGCTTGTTAATGAGTGTTTTACATACGCATCTTGAAAGTCTTTGCGATATCAACAATTTTTGGTTGGCAATCTGAAAATTTAAGAAAATATCACTAACTTACTTTATTAAATATTGTAAAACTTAGTACTGAAGAAGCTAGTTGAGAAATTGAGAAAAAAATTAGCAAGAATTCATGAAAAAAAAGTGATTGTAAAAGTATTTTAAAAACGGACGAAAAGAAAAATTTTTCAAAGAAAAAATAGCGAAAGAAATATAAAGGAATTTAGAAGATATTGAGAAATTAAAATCTATTTTGTGAAATGAAATAAAAAAGCAGAAGAACTTTCAATCATGAGAAATTTTCTTCTTTGCTCTAATATTTTTATAAATTTTTTATTCCATTTTATTCTAGATATGCTTTATTTTGATTAAATTAAATAGAATATTTAAACAATAATTTACAAATTATTTTTATTTTCTTAAGTAGTGATTTTTTATGCTCTGGTCATTTCACGTTTAAGAAAAAAATTCAAACTCACGGTAACAAGTCAAAAATTTGATTTTGAAATAAAGAATTTCATTAGTTACTTTGTGTATCATATAATAGATTTATATTCTACGGATATCTCGAGGTGAAGAAATCAAGTATAACTGAAAGTGTACTGTAAAACGTGATTTCTTCACATTGAGATATGTATCTGTCCGATAGCGAATCCATCGGATAAATTTATCAAGGGACTAATCAGACAACCGCAATTCAAATTCAAAAAACAAATAAAAAATTTGATTGGTTACTTGATTAATTTGTCGGACGGATTCATTATTCGATAGATATCTCAAGATGAAGAAATCGGGCATTAATTACTCCAATTTGGGCTCTTCCCAATATAATGAGTTTTCTCCTTTTAGCTTCCAGAACAGAAACGTTAGCACCACCGTTTGGTCGAAAATTAAATGATTCGACACAATACCTTTATAAAAATGTATCCCTTGTGCCTAGCCTCCATCTGCACCGCAAAGGTGAAGCCTCCTATTAAGGAGTAAGACTAGGCGATCATCCAGTTGTTGAAGTCAAAGTTGTACAGTAGGTATTTGTTATTACTTAGCTAGGTATTTTTGCAATCAGTCTACCTATTTCTTAAGTTGTTTTTGAAAGGATACGACCATTGGCAAGCCGTTTAGGCGTAGTTCAAAAAATGGAAATGACATGGCAAAACTAGGACTGAGATATTGAAAAATTTTTCCAGTACCACTATCCACTTATAACATTTTTCTGGAACTTTCTGGAACTGTCAATCTAACCATGTGAATAAAGTTGCCTAGGACTACACATAACTAAATTACACCAATAATAATAAATAAAATAAAAATTATTTTTAAAAAAGTATAAAATTTATTTTTGAAAAATTTGCTTACAATTTTTTTAATTTTGCAAGCAAACTATACCAAAGTTATTTTACATAAACTTTAATGAAGAACTAATCCATGATGTCCACCAATAACTAAGGGTGAAGAGTGGAGAACTGCTCCGGAGTGTAAAAGAGGAGCGGAGTGCACAAGTGGGGCTGAGTGCACAAGTGGGGCTGAGTGCACAATTGGAGCCGAGTGCACAAGTGGAGCAGAGTGGATAAGTGGAGCAGAGTGCACAATTGGAGCGGAGTGCACGATTGGAGCAGAGTGCACAATTGGAGCAGAGTGAACAAGAGCTGCACTGTGGACAATGGAGCTACTTTGATGGCTTATAGATGTTGGAATGCTTCCTACGACGGCGGAGTGCACCAAAGGTTGAGCCAATAGTCCTGGAGCTGGAGCAGCAGCAGCAATAGCCAAAAGGGCAGACAACACCACCAACTTGAACATTTTGATAGGATTGAAGTAGGTCTGTGTTGTGATCTGTTAAGATACAAAATTGTGACTTAATTCTTCAACTTTCCTCACCCGATTTTATACTCGGTTAAGTGAACGCCTTCGGTTTCCCCTTTCAACCTTGCCAAAGTATCTACTATTATTATTATTGGAAATTGTGTAAAATGGAGTCATGTTATTTGACCTTGCCTTATGTCTAACAAAAGTTTTTATTAAATCTTTAAATCATACGCTGGTAATTTTTTTTAAATATAAACAACTAAATAGATTTAAATTAGGAACACCTTACAAATCGTGACGAAATTTTTTAGAAATTACGTAAGTTTTAATAAGGTAATTTGTTTATAACCGCACGCATCGATTTTATTTTTGATAAACGTCATTGACCTTACATATATCTTGTATTCTGCGTATGTCAAATATAGGAAATACAGCAACATGTTTAAATTAATAAATATTTTCCATAAAGCAAAATAATTAAAATATTGTACCCACGAAATGCTTTTCCTAAATTTTTGAATTTATTAATTTACCGATTAATATTACCTAGTGTTGAATATTTATATACAACGACAAATCCATTGTTCCTTATTTTAATTTACGCAAAAGAATCTTAATTAAAATAGAAAGTCGTGTTATAATTAATATGCTGATATAACAATCAATTGAAATAGTATTTTTGAATATTTAGGTAAATTAACACATGGTAAAGACACATGGTAATGTAATTGTTTCATAACAAGTCGAAGAAAATTATAAAAGTGTTAAATTTGATCACATATTTATGTCATTTTAAAAATCAATAAATTATCAACTTTGGTAAAACTTTTTATATCTATAACTAGCATTTTGACTTCCTCCAAATTATCTGAAGATCACCGTTTCCGCATAACGTGTTTCGATTTGGTAACCTTCTCGTTATATTGTTTATTGCTATACTTCAAGGAGGTGAGCAATTTCCTGTTTTATTTCTTATTTGGCCAGGAGTCATTGAACAAATTTTAAAATAATAGCCTGTTTTCGTCTTAAATAGGTGTATGCCTTTTTAAATAATATACATAAGCATTTTAATACGAAAAAGCTTTTAACATACACGTTTTTGGCACTGAAAATTCCGGTTTTTAAAGTCATGCTTTTTGCATTCTTAATCGACTCTCGGCAATTTGGGAATTAAGTATCCGGATAATATAGTTAATTTGATTTTTAAATTTGATTACAAGATTAATTTAATGTTTACTAGTCTATTCATTAGTAATTTAATGTGTACATTTGTGATTTGAATTGCGTTTTTAATTGGTTAATTAGAGTGTCACATCGAGATCTTTGAATTCGTTTTTTTTGTTTAAATTATAATGTATTAAAATTGGAATGCAATAAATATCTTACAAGTTCACAATATAAATACGATATAACAGCTATTCATTGAGAAATAAATAATAATACCTTGAGAGTTCAGACCTAACCTTTTCAATTCCTTTTGATGATGTCTACTGGTAAGTAGTTGGTGTAGTCTTTCGATAGTCAAAGTAAGATAATTATATTATTTTATGAGTGGAACGGGATTCGAATTAGATCCAATTATTCAGTTGCAGGTTAAATCAGTATTTGTCCTTTAACTGGATAACTGGACTTCAATGTAACCCAAGCTAATTCAAATTTAATGTAAACGAAAAATTTAGTTTTTGAGACTTGGATAATGCCAAAAATATTTAATAAATATTGTAACAAAACATCATTGAATTTCTTAAATTATGGTTATTATTCATAACTTAATTTAAAAATTCTATGAAACTGGATAAGTGCAATTAACACTAAACTAGCTGCTTCAACTAGTATTTTTGTTTTCAATAACAAATTTTGTTGTTTTAGTTAAATTTTTGCTGAACGGACAAATAATTTTTCTGAGTGCAGAAAGAAAACTCCCAAAACGGCAAAAAAAACTTGAATTAAAAATTTATAAAGAATATTATAACGGAAACACTTTTAGCACTGAAACTTCTATTAATTTCATTGTTTTGGTATTGTGAAAGATTTTAAATTAATTGTTCATGATTAATATGACCTTCAAGTTCTCGAATAACAGTCAACAGCTTTACAATAAATTGAGAGACACCTAGTTTGTATAAGATGACAGTTCATTTTCAGATTCATTTCAGATTCAGTTCATTACAAAATTTAATGTAATAACTTGTTATAATTGAAAGCAACCAATGACTACATCATAATCATGATGACTAGACATATTTCAACTTTCAGATGTATAAATCGAAAAATACCGAAATGTATAACTATTGTAGCCAAGGCCTATTTTACCATTAGGCGCATTAGGCTCGTGCCTAGGGCCCAATGGCCAGAGGGGCCCGAAAAGAAAGAACATAAAATTATAAAATAAATATTAAATATTAATAAAATAACCCAAGAATTGAACCTTCAATGATATTTGTTACATGTTACAAAAATAGGTCCTGATTTATAGCATAGGTATCTTATTGGTGGATTAAAGACGCGAAAATAATGAATTCGGTTTAAAATTTCAGGAGTCAACATTTTTACTGAATAATATGCGTAAAAAGAGAAAAATCTGTAATAAAAAGAAAAACCGACTTCCACGGTTTATGCAATATATTAACACTTTCGCTTTAAACATTCTGTAACTCGTAAAGGAGCTTTACAAAAAGAATGCCATTTTGAAAAGATAAACTTATTCTGTAACTATAAAGAATCCTTTAATGACAGACTGTTCGTTAAAGATTGATCTTTATGGACTGGATTTTACAAAAAAAGCCTTCATTGTGAAAGAATTCGTTAGATTTACAGAATAAGAAAATTCTTTATATAAACGTGTCCTTTACCAATCTTTCAACATAAAGGCATTCTTTTGTAAAATCCAGTCCATAAAGATCGATATTTGAAGAAAAGTTTGTCATTAAAGGATTCTTTATAGTTACAGAATAATCACCTAAATCTGGTATATATCGTGGTACCTATCGATAATATCCTCTCAGTAAGCATTTTGAACAAATTGAGATGCTTCACCTAATAAATTAATAGTTTTTTAAGCTACTAAACGGATGTAGAGGAGCTATTAACATCAAATCCAGCTATCAAATCTTCACCCTGAAATTTTACATAGTTATAGAGAATTATGTGACAAAAACTTGTATTTTTTTCAAAAATGTGTATGATAAAGCTTATCCCGATAATTATTGATCATAACAAATAGAATTTTTCGTTATTATTACATTTAACCAATATGCAACGAAAGCTTCATTCAATAGCTTTAAAATGATGTTTTATAAAACTTGTAAGATGTAAAGATACGCAAATTAACATAACATAATTAAGAAAATTTAAAGCACATTGAAACTTATGTGTTGATTCAGAATGATAATTAAAAATAAGCTTTTATAGACGGAATGTCATTGGAATGCCAATTTTTTAAATTAATTTACGTAAAGTGAAATAATTCAAAACGTGAAGCATAGTTTTAAATTTCAGGTGCAAAATGCTGATGTCCAATCCCTTCTTTGTAAGCGATTTTCTGATATTATCAATGGTGTTCCAGAGAGAATTTTTGGAAATCAATCGATTTGATCCTCTGTTACAGATTGCGAAATGTATTCGTAAATTACAGTTAAATTAGAATTTCTGTTGACCTTCTCCTGTTTTCCATCAGAGGAACTTTAGGCTTCACATCTTAGAGAAGCTGATTCACAGACATCTATCTCGTAGTGCAACATTTTAATATGTAAAATTATTTTCAAATTTTAAATAAATTTAATTTTCTGTTTATTTCAGCATTGCAGTACCTATGTATTATAATCCATACATATTACTAGGAGCTTGATATGCTACCAACAAAACTCCGGTACGTTATTATTGACAAAAATAAAATGGAAAAGATATAAGATAATATATTTTTTTGGTAAATATTTTGAAATTTTCTAATTCTCACGTTCTAGTTGTAAGAAGATTAAAATTATCGCAAAAATTCTTGTTACAAAATTTAACCATAAAAATGTAGGTAACCCATTTGTAATGAGAACTTCTGCAAGTTATACATTTTAATGACATTAAAAGTGAACTCGAATAAAATTGCATATAATTTAGAATTTTTTGCTGCTTAATTATATTTTGTAATATAATTTTCTGTTTTAGGCCTAATTTCTTTTAGTGTAAGTACTATTGTGTGAGAAATAAAGTTGAAATAATTTAAAATTTATAATTAATTAGTAGATAGGTAAACCCACCTACTTCAGAAGTGCTGTATGAAATGTTTGACAAGAGTTTCGTTATGTTGTGATTAGTATTTATGAAATCTAAATAATGTATTTCTGATTTGATTTTATTACAAATCTATTATAATTAGAAGTAAATTTATCAAAACAGTTGCTTATTAATACATAATGTATGAAGGTTAGATTTACTAAATTATTGCGTGATATGTTACTTGCTCTTGTGAAAAATTTAAAGAATAATAATGAGAATAATGAGAATAATAACAATAATAATAAATATTATCGAACAAAATGTTCAACAAATTTAAATGTTGCATAAGTTTACAATATAGGTGAAAGTAAAAGAGAAGTAACTCGGACATAGGTAAGTACCCACCTCTCGTTTATCAGGCTCAAATCGAATTGCATACGAGATAAACTATCTCATGCACAATACATGTGCAATGTTTCTTTCTGGTTCATAAACCCTTTAAAACTAAAAAAATTAATATTGTTGTGTAAGCTGAAATAGGTGAGTAGTTCCATTTTTCATTTGGAAAGAAAATAGCTGTTATACTCGTAGGTGTCAAGTAACAGAAAAATATTAAATTTATTAGCAATATATGATTAGAAATATATGTGGTATCTGGTATATTTATACATAGGTATTGAACACATCCAGGAAGAAATACATAACTAACTATAAGATAATTATTTACATCATTGCTATTTGATCAATACCACAAAAAAATAAAGGTATTATGAGTCAAGTAAAAAATATTTAATAAAACTTGTTATCAAAGAAGTAGGAAATCAATAATTAAATTAAATAAAAAATTACAATATTATAATAAATTTAATAATTTATTTATTATGATGATTACTACCAAGGACTCATATTTAATGTTTAATTACCTATTGTGGAATTCAATATGTACTATTCTTCAATTATTATTAGAGAAATAACATTTCGTTGGTATTGTTTCATAATTTATCACTTTATAATGATTTTAATAATTCCTATAAATAATTCCTATAATCGTAAAAACAGCATTACTTTAATTAACGAAGCTTAAAAATGTAGAAGCTTTGGAGATTAACTTTTTTTTTTAATTTTCAAGCCCGTAGGTTAAATTATAAATCTAGATACTTACACGAATATATAAAACTAAAATATTTTTAAAGTAAAATACATTTAAAGATGCTGTCGAACAATTCATTTTGAAGAGTTTATGGGGGAATTTCGTTTCAGCGTATAATATGGAGAAAAATGGAGAGACGGTTATTAGCTTAGTAACTTATTAGCCAAACAACAGCTGACTCTAAGGTACTCGGTTCGAATCCGGAAAGAGCCTTAAAACTTTCATATGACCGTCTCAGTGCTTCGGAGGGCACGTCAAGCCGGCGATCTCCCTGGGTTGGTGATTGCCGCCGTCAACTATTAAAAACAAGGTTGCAGGCATTCCCCAATCCGGTTTGAACAGCCGTGGGATCTATGCCCAGCAGTGGATGAATAACGGCTGAAAAGAAGAAGAAGTATAATGTGGAATATAATTTAAATAATGAACCTAACTTAATTTATACCCGTTTTCATAAAGACTGCTCTAATCATTTCTGTGGTCACATTCTAGAAGGAAATAAGTATATAGGAATCTATGCAGACTTATTCTCTTTCTAGAATGTGACCACAGATTTGTTAACTTTTATAAACCGGTAAATTCTGTTCTATTTCATAAATCAATAGGTATGAACTATTTTTTTAGGATTTATCCAAATTAAAAATTCACCTTTACTTGTCGACATTTAAACTTTCAAGTCAAGTTTTTTATTAATTTCGTCTGTTTTGTAAACAGTTTAAAAGTTTGGCTTATGAATGATGGGAATATTAATTGCAAAAATACTTGCAAACTGCTTATTCGTATCTAAAGTTGTTTACGTAGTTTTCAGTTCTAGTATTAAACTAAATAATTCACAAAAAATATATTTTTTTATAAATCTTATTTTATACCCTACTAAATTCCAAATTTTGCATAATTTTTTATAAGTATAATAATTATGTACTATTAAGCCTTTTATTAAAGAAAGAAATTATAAATCTAAATTTTATTTGTTGTATTTCAAAACAATTCCTAGTTTTGAGGTCTAAAAGTTAATGCCTGATTAGTGCTAACAAGCCTTTATGAATTGAAAATTTGCACTTAACGGCTTGTTACTGATTTAACGACTTGTTAAAAGTTTTAAAATCTTGTGAATTAGTTTCACAAATTATTAAATTGAAAAAAGTTTATTTGTAATATAATATTAATTCGAAATTGTCAACCTACAAAAATTGACTCAGAAATTAGCAAGATAAATATTTTATAATTCTAAATTTTGCTGTTGACTGATAGCAAGAATATAATTGACCGAAGAATACTTTCGTAACTATTCCCGAAATGTAAATTTAATTATTTATTTATAATATATTTAACCCTGGAACTGCACACTGGGGTCTCAGAAACCCTAAGCGTCATATAAATTAATGCCACATGTGCTGTAATGATTTTTTTTTAAATCCATTCTTGTAAATTAAGTTCAAAGTTATCTGAGTAGGTGTAAATATTCGTAGGTGCCATTTAGTCATTAAGCGAATTACAATAATTGAAAATAAATTTTTATAGGTATCTCAGACCCCAGTGTGCAGTTTACGTATACTTTTAAAATCTAACATTAATTTAATTTTATAGAATATTAGCTTTATTTGCCGTAAAATAATTACTGATTTATATCAAAGTAAGTTTTAAAGATATTATGACTTCATTATTAAACATATTTCGACAAATTTTAAAATTTAAAATAAAAAAAAATAAAAAGCTGTACTATGAATGTCAACAGCAAAGTTGAGAAGCTTGGCTAAGAGTAGCTAGCATATTTTTTGGCAAACTAATATTTTTTTTGTTAAATGTATACCTTCTCAATAACTTTCTCAATTAATAAATTTACTTTTTTGTAATTACATGTTGAGCTTAATTTCACAAAATTTATCCCAATTTTCAAGTTTTTAATACTAATAATTTGACCAAAAAGGACGAAAAATTACTATCTAATATATCCTACGAGCTAATGCAGTATTGTTAAAGAGTACTAAACAAAAATTTTGTTTAAATTGATTGTTTACTTTAAAATATCATAAAATCATACAAAAAATAAGTGTGAAGTTCTAGAGGGTTAAGAAAATATATTTAAAATTATTAACGATTAAAAATTATTAAAACCTTAATATTTCTAAGTTTCTTTTTATTTGGGATAATGTGATTTGTTAATGAGCATTCTCAAAACTTCTTATAAAACTTAAAAAATTTTTTTCTTGGTTGAAATTGTACCTACCTACGTCCATTACCGCGGGTGTGACGGTTGTTAATAGGCACGTGCAACCTTTTTCTATATCAGTCAATTTGCCGAAAATAAAGTTAGGTTGCATTTATGAAATTTTATTTATTTTTCAAATATGTTTTTATTTAATATTTAAATAAATTTTGTATTTACGTCTGCTTTTACAATATTATTGACATGATCATAACCAGGGATGGGATTTTCTTGTAATTGAGAAGTATACTTTTTAGGACATATAGCATAGCTATCCTTTTTTTTGCATTTTATTTTATCAATTTTCATATTATAAATATTTGCTTTTCACAATTATATCTTTTTGAAATATTCTTAATACTAAACTGTCAAAGTTTGTTATATTTAGAGACCGGATTATATGCATTAGTGAACCCGGATATCTGGTATGCGGCATGCAACACAAGATATTATACATACAGGGTGTCCCCGGATACACTTTACGTAATTGCAGTGCTGATAGAGGACACTTTTCTAAGAAAAATATTTAACAAAATTTTTTATCTAAATTTAAACCTTTGAGAGTTTGGCCTCTTTAAAGCATATTTTTTAATTTCCACCTTCACATGGCCATAGCTCAGAAAATATTAATTTTTCAGTAAAAATTATTAAGCACTTTTTTAAACAGCGTGAAATAATCTACAAAATAAGTTTTAACCTTTTATTGTCTAAATTCAACGGCTTTCGAGTTATGAAAAAAAGCAAGTAAAAAAATGTAGAAAATTTTGAACTTTTGTTTTCTTGGTTTTTTTCAAATCGCTGTATCTTCTAAACAAAACATTTTACAAAAAATCTGACGCCCCATTCCGGATAGGAAATTTAACGGACTACATATTTTGTCTAGTAAAAATTTAAACACAATTTAACACACTTTTAAAAGTGTGCGGAAAAGTAGTACTTTTATTCCGCACACTTTTGAATATCACAAAGTAAGACTTTTTGAAACATGATTAGAAAAAAAATATTATTACGGTTAAGGAAAAAAAAAATTTTTTTTGTCATCTGAATCTCAAAAACTGTGTGACAAAATAGAAAAACGTATATGAACAAAAATGTAGAGAATGAAACTTACAGGAAGAAATGCATATCGTCGGCATACAAGCAAAATTGACTAACTGCAAAACTAGAGTTTTACAGGAGAGCAACTTTTAGGTTAAATATCTCTTATAAAATCAAACAATTAATGCTAAATTTCAATAATTTTAGTCATAATACAATTAATATAGTTTATTATATTAAAATTTTAATTATTTTTTTATTATTATAGCGTTAATCAACTTAATTAGTCAAGTATATTATATTTGCCATTCATGCAGTTGGTCACTTTTGCTTATATGTCGACGATATTCATTTATCTAGTTTTTTGTACCTTTTCACACATGATAATATTATCATATTTTATGTTTTTTTTATTTTTTTTTATATTTGGCATCGAATACTCATCACGTTTACTCGGTCTAATTTTTGACTGATTTGGAATTACAAATCCTTACCATATATTTAAGTTGTAATTATAGATAGGTACTACATATTATTATTTAACCTTGAGTTTTCTACAAAAGTTAAACTAATTTTAATGTAGCCCTCTATATATCTTCCCTACTTTTAAATTATTATTTTTGTGAATACAGCTTTGCAGATGTAATACTTAGTGCGCACACCTTACAATCTATAAAAAATAATAATTAATATCTATATTTAGAAAATAAATTAGCAAGAGTTATTTTTAATTTTTTCATGTATCAATAAATTACCATTATGATCTAACAACTTCTTAAAGAGTATCGTAGTATACCTAATAGAAACAAAATGCATATTTACAGATTGAAACTTTTATTTATTTTTAAAAATTACAATAATTTTCTACTGCACAGTCAATTTAGTAAAATTTACCATGTGGAATAAGCAGTAAGAGGAGCAGAGATGCCAACCGAATGAACAATTGGAGCTGCATGGACGGTGTGATGAGCTATGGGCACTTGATGAATAAGTGGAGCACTAATGATTGGAGAAGCAGCAATAATAGGACTGGAATGGATGTCTACTCTTGAAGTATGGCTGGTAGCTACTGGAGCAATTCCGGCAATATGCGTTTGGACGATTGGAGCAGAAATTGCATGAGCTTCAATAATTGGTTCTGCAGCGACAATATGGGTTGATGCGATAAGAGGACTCGAGTGAATATCAATTCTTTCCGAATGGCTGGTTGCTACAGGAACTGTGGCCAATACGCTAGGTTTTGGAGCAGCAAAGACGGCAACTACAACAGCTGACAACACCACCAATGTATACATTTTGATAAAGGTTTGTGTTGCACTCTGAATGTACAAGAACGAAGATAAAACGTGACTATCCTATGAGTGGACATTTCAGCTTTTTATACCAAAGAAGCAAATGCGTGTTAAGAATAATAGATCAATCCAGTTTCCGATATTACTGATTATATGAATAAATAATATCGATCATAAGATTCTATTCGAATTAGGCAACAAACGCTGTGATTGAACTTAAAGGTCGTACGACCTTGGAGACGGAAATATACTTTTACTACCGTAGTAGAAACATACATGGTTGACCTTAACAGTTAATTTGTCTTCCTGTTTTAATTTTAAGAATTCTGCATATGAAGAACATAAATAAATAAAGAAAAATACAAAATTTGAGATGTAGGTTAAGAAAAATCTTTTTCCAAAAATATTACAGCGTACTTTTACGTTCAGATCATTTAAATCAGTTTTTAATATTGCAGTGAAAATGCCGAAAGTGAAATATTTGGAATATCGAAAACTTTTCTGGCGTTACTGATACTATATGCATGGCTCTTTTTTGTAGATTAACAAAGCAATTAATGTCTTTTGATTATACAGGGGAATTACCGTTCTTTTAAAACAAAAAAAACTTTTATGATTAATATGATTTGATCATACATTCATATATTTTCAATATTAATTCAAAAGGCTTCATGTCTGTCATTTCTGAAGTACCCACGCATTTGATATTTTTTTGGTGCATCTATATATTGTGTATACTAATAGCAATAAGAATCTTACCGCCTTCTGACCAATCATGCGGTAAAGTAGTACTTTCCGCTCTTAATATTATATATTTTGAGTTACGATACTTCCGACATTAAATCATGGTTTTTGAATTTTAGGGAATGCAAAATTTACATAGATGTAATACTTAAGTATCGATCTATATTAAATTGAAATGAGAACAGTGTAATTTGAATTTTCTAATTATCCTGAATTTTCTTATCATCATAAGACTTCCAATTTCTTCTATAAGCAATTAAACAAAAATTTACACAGCTTATTTTTGTTTATGACCACAGTATTCAATTTTTCTTAAATGTATACACGTGCCTCTTTACCACAACCACCTAGGGTTCTTCAAGAAAGAATTTCCTGAAAATATTTCAATTATATAAGTGTCAATCTCAACACTCGCTTAACGGCTACATGTAATGCAGTTGGTTTCTTTTGTTTTTGAAATAATATAAATTACACGTAATTGAATTACTAATATCAATAAAAATGTTGAGGTAAACAATACATTATTTAAAATAGAAAGTTGTAACGCCCAATTTGTAACTATAAACCTACTGGTATTACTTTTGTAATATGTATATTAATGATTAATTCTTTAATGTGCAGCCTTGATACACTGTTGATTGACGCAAACAAATAAGATATTACTTTTTGTATAATTTACTTCAAATTTCAACACTTATAATTATGATTAAAGCTCCAGAAGTAATTAAGTAAAATAATAAAATAAATTTGTCAGGTGTTGATCAATTTATGTATGTGCGCATCCTAGCGTAATAATAAATTCATAATTATTTTGTGTTTTGTTGGTACAGGAAACTTGGTGTAGGTACAAGAAGTTGCATTACGTATTTGAAAGATTTGAATTCACTTCTTATGTTAGTTAAAACAAAATTATTCGACAGTAACATTTATTTATTTGGTTGAAAGTTTACCCTGAAAGCACATCGGATAGTTCAAGTGCTTTCTTTTGAGTTGCCTTTAAAGTGCCATTCGAGTAAAAATGTTAGAACAATTTTGAGAAAAATATGATATAAATTTTCCTTTCATTTTTCGTTTTTCGTGGCAGAAATCGCTAACCAAATTTTTATGCACTAGGTTTTCTTTTATGATGTTACTTTGGATTTCCCTAGATTTTCTAAATTTTCATCAGATTTCCTTGGATTGTCTAAAGATTTTCTTTCGAAAACGTTAAAAAAATAAAACAAAAAGAACAAAGGTTGTCTGTAGTATTCCTAAGATTTCCTAGGATTTTTTGGGATTTCCTGTCACTTGTACACCAGATATCCCCACAATTCCTCTCTCGCTAACGTAACGTCTCTTGCATTAAAGTACAAGTAAGACTAATTACACATTTTCAGTTTAATTTATCTAATAAACATACACTACAATAATAATAATTTAACTATTAATGAAATACATTACTTGTCTGCTGTAGGTACTGTAACCAGCAAACTTTTGGTTTTTATTTTAATACCGCTTAAATGGTCAGTAAAATTAATATTATTTAAATAAGCTAATTATAATTTACTCTTGAAGAAAAAATCTGAACTTTTCTCAGTCGCTCCTTTCGTTAATTCTACAGCCTTACCACAAATTAATAATTGCACTTTTACTGCTTATAAATCAACATACTACATATTAATTTTTGCTAATCATCTATTAAAACTAAATATAGTAAAATTTTAAATAAATTAAAAAAAAAAATTAAAAATAAACAGAGTTATTTTACAGAAAAATATTTCAATCAATTTTGTTACAATGTTTTGAAAAAGAAGAGGAAATTGACCTAATCTATAATTTGGTAATTTTACATCAAAGTATAATAATCTCTGCGTAAATTTTCAATAGCTTAATAATTTGTGCAGCTAATAAAATAAATAAAAACTAATAATATAATAAGAAAAAAATAATAAATAAATATATTGCGATGTACTGGAGTGTAAAAATTATAAAATTAATCTCTCCAGCAATTAATTTTTTGTAGAGTAAGATACTCTTCTTTGTATAAATAAAAATTCAAAACTTAGAATTTTTAAAGTTAAACAAATTTACAGTGCACACTTAGCTGACAGCAACTTGGGACCTTATCCAGTCAAATTTCACAACGCCTTGATTTTACTAGCAATTTCAATGCTCAATTTATCAGTTTATAATTTATTATTCTTTTAAAATTTATCAATTTACCAAAATTTAAATTTTATTCTTATCTTCCAATTTCCAATTATTATTTTATCATTTATTAATGAATCTAAATTTCCACATCGACTCAATTCGTCCGTCCGTCCACTTCGGCGCACCTGGCAAAAAGACGAATTATTTATTATTGTTTATTTTCGTACCAACTTAAAATTTGTTGGCATAAACTTTTAACAAATTCAAATATTTACAACATCTACATAAATTAATTACAAAATAAGTTTAAAATACACAAATAAAGTATAATCTCCAAAAAGACAAATTTAAAATATTAAAATATAACAAAATTAAAATTTTAAATTAATTTGACTCCCCTTTTTTCAAAATTTTAATTTTATTTTATTGTTTTGGATTGCTTTCCGTTTGTTTTCAATTGTTTTAATATTTTTTTTTGATTTTGCAAAAAAGAATGAAGAAAATCTCAAAAAACTCTTTTATCTGCCAGATCCCCTTTTTTCGAAATTAAAATTTTTGTTGTTGTTTTTGATTGTTTTTGATTTGTTGTCAATTGTTTTGTAAAAATAAATTTTTTAAATCAAACGATAACCGCGAAAATCGCGAAATAAGATTTAAAGCCAATCTCAATTTTTTTAATTATTATTTTTTATTTAAGTGTATTATTATTATTCGAACCAATGGGTAAACGAGATTTAGTGACACTTAAGATTTAAATTAAAACAAAGTTAAAATAAAATAAAAATTATTGATAGGAATTATAAAAAAAATTATGAACTTCCACCCAATGGTTGCCTCTCTTTACCCAGGCTGTGTAATGTCCTAGCGAATTGATGGCATTATAAGAATTCTGGCAGTATCTTCTGTCCAATAATTGTATATAATGTGGAAATTCTTCAACGGATATACTTCTGTTCACTTCACATTCGATGAATTATAATTAAAAAAATTGAGATTGGCTTTAAATCTTATTTCGCGATTTTCGCGGTTATTATTTGATTTAAAAAAATTATTTTTACAAAACAATTGACAAGAAATAAAGAACAATCGAGAACAATAAAAAAAAATTTTAATTTCGAAAATAGGGGAGCTGACGGAAAATCTTATTTCGCGATTTTCGCGGATATCGTTTGATTTAAAAAATTTATTTTTACAAAACAATTGACAACAAATCAAAAACAATCCAAAACAACAACAAACAATTTTAATTTCGAAAAAAGGGGAGCCAATTCACGCACGTTTTTGGAATAGGCCATTATACTACTACTCTAATAGTAAAATGTTTAAAATTCATAATAATAAAATAAAAACATAATAACTGTATAACCTTAACCTGTCTTTGCGCAATAGTATTTATTATTTGTTCATACAAAATTATAAGAAGTAATATAATAATAATATGATATTGATGAAATAATTAAATAATTTCTAGAAATGCAAGGAAATAAAATTGATGTTTAAAATAGCTGTTTTATATCCGAGTTTGCTGTTTTACTATTTATAGGTTTTTAATATTGTGTGGGTGCTCATAATTTTTGGGTAGAAATTACATTAGCGCATAGGGTTAAAAATATTTGTTTAGAAGAATAATTATTAGGTATTCGATCGCAAGATAGATACATATTAGATATTAATTACTACATCAAAAACATCATATTTATATCAATCCAAACAGTCAAGAAGTCAGATACCAAGACTAGAAGCAGATAATTAATTTTTTTTTTGAATATATTATACCCGAATAAAAGACGCGCTTCGATGTTATCGTCGACTTATCAGTGGCATTCATCTCATCATCCTTTGGCATTTAGACTTATTAATGATGAATGAAATATTGATTAGTTCTATTTAAAAAAAATTTATAGTATTATTTGTTATGACTTTAATTATTTTTAACATTATGATATTATTTATAATATATTTATATTTAAAAAGACAGAATAATTTTCAAATTTTATTGTTTTGCAAAATTTAGAAAATTTGTTTTAAAAATTTAAAATTAATTTTACAATCTTTCATATTTTTGTCAATAAATCTCATTAGACCGACCTAGCTTACAATTATCATACTCTAATTAATTAAAATATTGAAATAAAATAAAATAATCAATTTCAAACAAAATTTTGTACATAATTTAATATAATATGTTGTACCTAGTTCTTTTTTTATGTCAGTTACGAGAATTTTATATTTAAAAATTGATTTCCTGAATTCGAATCTCGAACAACACTAAAATAATGACCAACATTTTAAAATATTTTTATAAATTATATATAAAACTATGTTGACTCCCTGGAACTTACCAAAAGTAACAAAAGAAAATCGCCCAATAGAAAATCAGAAATATACATAAAAATTTAAAATGCATTTATTGCAAAACTTTTGAACATTTACTACTTCTTTAATTAGGTACATATTTACCAATTCCACATTTATTAAGATTATAGCGTTTTTCTTTTTAATTAAATAATTAATAATAAATGTAAAATTAGCAGTGGATATTCTGATTGCTATCAAAATGTTGAAATGCATATTATCGCTTTAATACCTCATTATATATGAACTGAATAATGAAATCTTTACTTTGTCAAGGATAAAACAAAAAACCGAACACTAAAGACTTAAAGTATGCAGAGAAAACCAAAAATGTAAGCGACATTTAAGGTTAGTGGAATAAAAACTTAAACCACAAGCAAGAAGTAAAAAGTAAGGTTCGATAAATTTTGAGGGTTGTTTGGTTTTGGTTACGTTATTAAGTAATATTAATTCTTGTAATTTTGGCAAATAAAAGAAACAATGCAAATACAATCATATTATTTTATCGACCCTGACACTGTAATGTGCTCACAATGCGTAGCTTGGTATTTCATAATTTTAGCGAAAAGTCTTAAAATTACTGCATATTTAGTTAATTAACCGCTAAGAAAGGGCAATTGCAAAATTATTGGGTGGTATATATAAAGTTTGAGTTTTATGTTTATTCATATAGTTCTCTTCTAGAAGTTATACAGTTATATAAAAATATAAACATGTTCAAGTTTGTAGTGTTATCAGTTTTAGTGGCTATTGTTGTAGCAGCACCTCATCCTGGATACTTACATAGCTCTCCGATTGCTTACGGCTATCCAGTAGCCACTAGTCACAGCTCAAGAGTGGATTATCATACCAAACCCATCATTACAACATACACAGCTCCATTGATATCTTCCCATGCTTTAGTGTCGCCTGTCATTAAGGATTATGGTTATGGTTCCCTTTATAGTGGATATGGTGGATACGGTAATTATGGTTACGGTAGCCACGGTTATGGTAGCCACGGTTATGGTAACCACGGATATGGATATGGATATGGATGGTGATAAAAGAAACAAACGCAACGCAAAGTATTATTAGTAATAATAAACTGTAAAAATATAAATTTTATAAAGTAATGCATTACTCAAAATATTAATTGAGATATCGAACCAAAGTTAAAATGTTAAAACTTGTATCTATATATTAAGTCGAAAATTTATATAACTGTTATTAATTTAAAAAAAATAGATCATGTAATATGTTGAAATATTTCCTCACATTAATAAAATTCTAAATTGCTATATTGAAATATTTATGAATTTTTTCTCATGCTACTTAAACAGTGGAACTTACACTATATATAAAGTTGAAATCGCACTATAATATAATAATAACCAAAAGATAAATCAACTTTGGTAACACAAGTTTATTGTTTATTTATTATAATTTAATTAAATCTATAGCAACAAAATAGCGAAAAAACCAGGAAACGGAATATAGTGACACTGGATAAATATTTTTAATATTCTATCTGATGTGTAATTTTTATAGTACTAAATATTATTATTTGTAAATGAAGAATATTCAATTATCCTGTTAATAGAAAAAAGTTAATTTGATCAGCATCTTAACAATGAATTCATCCACATATAATGTATTTAGTTTATCTAAATTATCTCAAGTTAAAAATAATTTGTAATAATTATATAAGTAACTAAAAAAAGTAAAAAAGAGTATGAATAAATATGGGTTATTCAAAACATAATTGCAGTTGGAAACTAAAACCTGCAATTTGAAGATTTACATTGAACAATTATTTGCAGTTAATCACGTTTTCTCCTTGGAATTCCAGAAGGCACTAATATTCTTATGACAATCTTTGTTGATTTGCTTGGATAGATGAATGCCTCCATTTACGATAAATTAGGATTACAAATAATCTCTTTTATCAGCATGTTAGGGTATTGGTTGGAACTTTTTTTTAGAAGAGAAAAACTTTGTTCATTAGCGTAATTTGTATACGGAAAAATTAAAAATTTTCAAATTTAAGCTTTACCGGTAAGCGAGAGTCGTGGGTTCTATCAGGATGTCATGCAAAATCGATAAAAACATAAAATAACTGCATTTATAAAACTTTTATCAAGTAAGAATAACTTAAATGCAAAACTCTAGTAGAAGACTGAAGTTCTAAAAAAGATTTTTACTATGAAGCAATAGATTTTCTAAAGAAAATGGTATAAATCAAGTTTTTACTTCGTTCAGCCTTCTAGCTAACTGGAGATCTCAGCTTAGCTGTTGACAAGCTGACTATTAGGCTGCAACCAAATACTTAATATTTAATTTATAGATTATGGATGTTTTAACATTGTTGTATAATAACTTAAATATTTCTTTTATGTACGTTGTATGACGGTGGCAAACGCGTCAACAATGCAACGTGACAAATATTATATTCACCAAATGCTAACACTGTTCACGTTAAACTTGAAAATACATATATTAAATAATATATTGAAATCTAATGTGTAGTCAATTTTTTGATGTAGGTAGATTACCTGATAGTTCAAAGTTACACAAAGAAGTAACAAAGTTATGTGTACATAATATAAAAAATATTTTAGATATTGACTTGCAAATTAAGGAATTTTGAATAGTTATTAAAATTACTAAAATAAATTATATAATATCTGTATAAAATATATTTGTAAATTTTAGTAAAGAAATTTGCTTTATACGTATCTGCCTATGAAAACATTCTATTTGTTAATAATAAGAATAATTCACTATATTTCAATTGAAACTTTTAAGTTACGTAAAAATTAAAAATTTAAATGTATGTTGTGTTATTTCATGTGTATTTAGAACAGAGAATCTTTTTACTATTCAGGTAAAACGAATCTTGCAATTTTCACAATGTCATTTAAAAAGTATTAACACCATTTAACCACCTATGGAGGGGAAAATTAAGAAATTTTTTAAATATATAAATTCTAGCAGATTAGAAGTCTTGGATTAAGTTGATCCAGCAGTGTAATAGAAAATATAAACAAAATGTTGAAAATTGTGTTATTGTTCGCTTTAATTGTTGTAATATCAACTGCACCAACGCCAGGATTATATCATCACCATGCTCCATTAGCTTTTGCAGCAATTCCAGCAGCAGTCAGTCATTCTTCAAGAGTTGATTATCATACACCTATCATCGCAACATACCATCATGCTCCAATTGTGGCGTCTCCAATTATATCTGCACCCATTATCAACCCCTACGGATACAGCTTATTTAATTCGTATGGACTTCATGGTTGGTGATTTACGATTTTTCTGATAATATCACCAAACTATTCATTTTGTAAATATTTGAGAACAAATTAGTTTTGTAGAAATGTTAATAAAAATTCTTCTAATTTTAATGTTATCTTTTTGCATTATAATAAGTGTGATTTTATAAGCTTTTATTTTTGAAATTGGATGTAATTTACTGGGAAAAGTTTTGTGCCAAATTTTATATACCTAGAGTAGACATAATGGCCATTCCAAATTAAACAAAATCTAATTGTTAACAAAACGTACAAATAATATATCTATGCATTATCCTCTTATCACTTCAGTACTAGTAGATTAAATTTTAATGCGGAATTTGGTCCCACCAATAAATGGGTGAGCGGAGCGGACTATAAACGAGATCTCTATGAATGGTTTGTTAGCAGCAGTCGCAACACACCAGTTGTACAGGTGTCAGCGACAACTGCTATAATACCAGCTACATTATATTATTAAAAAAAATCTTTTTCTAAAAATACATTGGCTATTCAAGTTTCTGAAATTTTTCTTGAATGAGTTTGTATAGAGCAAGCCAGACGACATTCAAATTGTGAATAAAAAACATATATCTTTCAGTCCTATCGCTATATGAAAGAATCAACAAGTGGCAGTAAAGTAATAAAGATTTAAATGTGTATTTCTCAGGATAGTGATACCACAATTAAGATTTATTACAAAATATTAAAACATTGATGTACGTAGTACATATAATTAAGTTGTAGTTGCATTTTTATAAAAAAATAATGTAAAATTTATTTTTGTGATTAATAAATTTTATAAAATATACATTTCATACAATGTGTAAGTGATATGCTCTTACTCCATCTGTGTACATCCAATAAATTGGCAAAAGTCAAACTTAGGTCAAATTTAAAAAAATATAAACACAATTAAACCAAATTTAAAATTCATAGTAGATATTAGCACCATTTTGGTGCCAAAAATGCCTGATTATACTATTATTATTTATTATAATTTTACTTATATTTAAGGCCCGGATTTTTAGGCACTGAAAACTTTAAAAATAGGCATCAAAAAATTAGATTATAGGCACTAATAGGCACTTCAAAACAAAAAATTTAATTATTAAAATAAAGAATATAAAATAAATATTAAATTTGTACAAAAAATTTAATTTATTCAATTTAACTTTTAATTTAACAATAATATTAACTTTACTAAATTTTTCTTAAGATTAGAAGCCTTGAACGTCTCTTGTGCTTTTTCTGTGCAGTCTGCAGTATTAAAATCAATAAAACTATCAATAACTTTTCTTATATTTTCAAAATTTTCATGGTAAAGCACTGCAGCCCCGATTTCATGTTCCCCATCTCGTCAGTACAAGCTTTATAGGCAATGGAATACAGTGAGTAACGAATATATCCGGACACTCTTATGTTAACAATGTAAATTGCATATTTTGAAACCGTATTTTGACATATTTATAAAAATCGCTTCTGCAGCAAAACTTTTTGGACATTTTTTGTTATAAATTTCATTGTCTTCAATTTTGTACCTAATATATTTTTCTATTTTGTCGTCCCGTTCTTGACTGACCGCGACTTAAACAAGACTCTGTAAAATACAAAATATATTTCCGTTTCTGAATTATATTCCATGGTTAAAATTTAAAATAATAGAAATAAATATTCATTTAGGCAAGTTATAGGATAAAATTAATTGAGAAAAGCCATTTAGGCGCAATAGACGAAAAAAGGCACTAAATGTAGAAAATAGGCATTTTAGGCATTTTAAAGAGCGGTTTAAAATAATCGCAAAGTAGCAAAATACATTTTGCTGCAAAAAGAATTATAAAGCCTGTACGGAATCAAAATAGGCAAATGTCTAGAAATCCGGGCCTTACTTATATTCATTATTCATAATGGGTAATAAGCTTCTTATATTTCTGTCTTCATAAAATAACGATAATAATAAGTATACATTTATAGAACTTCTTGGTAGAGTAAAAAATGTAAAATCTACCCCACACTATTGCTGCATAACGAGCTAACGAAAATGGATTTAAAAACCTTGTAAAAAAGTTTTGTCACTTATGATTAGTAGACTAGACGGTGTGTCATTTGGATTCACCAAAAATCAGAATAAAGAATCAGTACAAAGGAACTAATGAGTTTTCTCTGCCTCCAACCAGTGCAGTGCTGAGCGCATCATCTCTTCGTAGCTGAACAAACAAGTCGAAAAACGGCTTCATGTTAAGAAATAGTATAGTATTATAAATCATGGGACTAATCGTACACGGGATAAAAGTGCCAAGCCCAGACAACACAAACCTATCTTTACTGACTTTACTCCCGCAAAAGTGGGAGTAAAGTGATCACTTATTTTTAGCTGCCACTTGTATTTTAATAAGGATTTAGGAACGAAAAGTAGAAAAATCAAGAATAAAACAAAAATAGAAATTTATATTTTTTGCCATATTTTAAAAACAAATGACTGCCGAATGTCAAAGGTAGTCCTAATGAAATAGTTTCCAAATTTCATTTTGCATCTAACAATACTAAAATAAAAATACAAAATTTGGAATTGCCCGGTAGAATAACAAGTGAGGCTTGCGCGGTTGAGAGGAGATAAAGAAAAACGATACTGATAGATAGGTAGTTAGGAATTGGAATTAAAAATTATTTATAGAATCGAAAATTAGTTGGTTATTGTGAAGCTTAGCTTGAATATTAGCAAGTATAAACATTGATAGTGGTTTTTTTCGTTTGAGATTTTTGGGGCTCAGCTTTCCGCAAGGAAGGTAAATGTATTTTTTTGGTAGGTTGATCGTTGCTCATGTAAATCCTTCTAGGCTCCTAGTTTAGATTAGACACATTGAGCTTTGTTATTAATAATTGCGGGCGAAGAGGAATTCAGTAATTCGAGAATAGTTGATGGGACCCAATCCGTGTCCCTTTAACGAGTAATTGCCCATTTAAAGATTTTTGGATAAAGAAAATACTTATTTACAAGTCAAAGGAGTGCTAGCGTAAGTAAATGATTGTTTGCTTATCCGGAACTCCGGAAGTATATGTAAAATTTTATTGTACATTTACTTGTAAATTTGTGGCTGTGCACGCACATATTATTTTTTCCCGTTTTTTTTATTAAGTTAATAAAAGCGGGTGGCGCCCTTTCAACCAAATTTGCGATCTTTCGATTCCTTTTCCCACGCCCAGCTGCAACTGAGTTTCTAGGGTAACCCAAAGCCAAAAGTCTTTCTTAAAATTTTAAATCGAAGAACAACAAAATAGTAAATAATTTAATAAAATCTATGGCAAGATGCGCGTATAGATTAAAAAGTAAGAGAAATTTTTATTTGTGCTTTGTATTGAACTAATGAACAGTTCAAGACTAGAAAAACTTTGTTTGGATTTTTGGTAGAATTTTGTTGATTTTTACAACTAACTGTTTTGTCTATAGAACCAATCAATAATTTCTAATAGATTATTGACACTAAGAAACATTTTGTAATGCTTAGTTAAAGTAAACGCTGGCGTTCTTGTGTTCTAATCTGTTACGGTGATATAAAAAGTTTATTAAAAAACGTAAACATGTTGCGCTCTGTTTAATAAGCTAAGAAGTAAAAACAAAAAAACAACAATATTAATGTAGTGCAATAATTTTTAACCATGAAAATTCACATATTTGATGGTCATTGCGGTTTATAATTAATTAATGATTTAAATTTGCATAGATAAAATATTAAAAATCTGGAAATGAATTATAAAACTATGCATAAAAGATAAAACTAAACGTAATTAACTATTAATTTCTTTCAGTAGTTATAATGTTACATCATGTTGTTAGTACCAAGTATAATAAATAAATTTATTAACGGAAGTAATTTCTATAGCATACTTTGAACTAATTTATGAGATTGAAGAAAATCGATATGTCAATGAGATAAGTAATTTAAAATAATAAATTATTTATTTTATATTTGAAATAAAATTGTGAAACATTCAAAACATAATATTATAGTTTTTTGTAATTGCTTGTTATTTGAAAATTTTGTTATAGCAGAAATAACTCAAAATTACTCTCATTCATAAGACAGATCATTCAGGATTATTTGATATAATATTTGTAGAAATTCTCGTAAAAGGTAAATGACATCGTAATTTTCTTTGTAAGATCTTCGTCTGAAATTATTTCAATTATAATTTTGTACATAATAATATATTATTTGCTGAATTATTATTCGGCCTACGACTGATTGTTTATTATAAGAAAAAATTCAAAAATATATAAAAAACTTTTATTTCAAAATTAAATACATTAGTACCAATGATTAGTTAGTTTACAAATGATAGCCTAGATGTCCATGTCCAATCACTACTGGAGAATGAGCAATTACTGGTGCAGCGGCATAAGCAGTATGCGAGTATACAGCAGGAGCAGCATGAATTGCAGCGGATAAAACTGGAGCAGTAGCGTATGCTGTAGCAATTACTGGCTTGCTAACGATGTCGGTCCTGGAAGAATGGCTAATGGCAGATGGATATGCAGCTATCGCAGCTGGAGCGGCGATAATTTCAGCACCATGAAGATAACCAGGTTTAGCAGCTACCACAGCGACAAGAACGGACAACACCACCAATTTGAACATGTTTAGGTCTGTGTTGTTAGGCTTAAGAAAATAGACTAATACTTTAACTGAATATCTTTTCAAATTTATATATCAAATTGAAAAAGAAATATGACGTCAGGAACTCGCCACTCATTTCAATTGCCCTTGAAATCACAATGTAAAATCTTAAGGTACAAGAAAGGTCGTGGAGAAACAACAACCTTTAGCTATTAATAAATTCTACTTATAACTACAGATATCAGTAAATTGTAATAATTACATTTGATTCCGACGATTAAATAGCCGGAATTATAATAATGATTATTAAGTTTCAAAATCTTACGTAGGTGTTATAATTCTTGAAGTATAGAAATGCTTTCATTATATTCTGCTGAAAATAATTATTGTTCAAACATTACATAATTATTTAAGTAATACATCTGTATTAACAAAGTGTGATATAATGTCTAGGCAATTTATAGTGTTTATTTCATAATTACTATATTATTTTTTCATGATAGGTAAGTAGATTAGGTAGTACCTATAATGTATGCTCCAAGATAAAATTAATAGAGATTGAAGACTTGGAACATATTCTGCAATTTTATAGTAACCTTCTCATAGCAAGTTATTGTAAAACAAAAGATAAAATAATTAGTACCAATTTGTTGAATAGTTGCCATCGATGAATATGAAAGAATATCGTCCAGGCACTGTCACTTAATTTTTCAGTGTCAATCACATTGTTATATTTTACGAGTATTTAATTGGATCATCTATACAAAAAAGCATGTTAAAAAATTAGAGTTGGACTTAAATACTTAAATATATAATCTGATTTAATACTTGCTTGATTTTCAAGGAAAATTAACGAAAAAAGAATATGGAAAGTCAAGTTACCAAATTGAAATAAAAAATAATTACTTTTAAATTGAGTTTCAATGATTTTTGTATCAGACACTTATAAATGCATTACTTATACTTAAATGCGTTCCAAAAAGGTAATATGACATTGTAAACAAGTAACAGACAAGTTCAATGTTTTCTTATATTTACAGAGAAACTTCTTTATAAAATGCAAAAACCTCTATTATAGTCAATTGAGACTATGAGTACTTCAGGTGGGCTCAGTATTATTTTACAGCTTCTGTAGTCTGTATATACAAATTTGAAACAATTAAAATTAAAAAATACTTTATGCTTATTATTAAAAAAAATAATAAATTATACTTTTACAATACTCAGGTAGTTATCACTATTGTTCTCTACTAAACGGTGCGGAAAATATATATTTCTGTTACTGCTGGCTAAAGCAAGCTTTCAAGAAACTTATTTCAGTAATGAGGATTTTTAAAATAGTTCGTTTTTTTATTACAAATTAACACTATTCAGTTTTCAGCCAGATAAAAATTTTATTATTTTCAATGTTCAAGTTGTGAAACATATTCTAAATATACCTATTTTGTTTTTCATGAAGTAGACAAAATAATATAGAGAATGTCGACATATCCTTAAATTATGTCAATATAAGTGTGCGACAATGTAAAAAATTACTATTGAAAGAAACCAATCATTTTGAAAAAACTGTTGAAGGACAATAAACTTGATACTGTAAATAAGTAGAAAAATTGAAATAATATTAAAATTTACTGTGCTAATTGTTTATAATTAAATGCTTCTATTTTATGAATATTTTTTTTAGAATTTAAAATTCTTTTTACGATTAATTTCAGTCTGACTGAATTTTTGTTTGTCTATTTAAATATGAAGTTTATTCATAATAAAAATTCCGACAAATTACTACATTGCAATAATGATATTAATTTACATATTAAATTTTATGTAATAAAACAATTAACAGCAAAATCTTTCCTTGTTTTCAAATCGTATCATTTATGAGAAAATAATTTCTTAATTAGTTTAAATTTTATTTATTTTATTGTTAATTATACTCACGTGAAGCAACAAATTAGTCAATAGAAGATATTATATAAAGAAATGTTATATCTTCAATCATACATATTATTTAATTTCTTAATTATTTCCAAAAAAATTAATAAGTATTTTAAATATTGAAACTCAATTTCCCAATTTCTGAAATTTTCCATTTTCAAATAGCATACAGAAATCGCTCGTAATTTTTAGTTTTATTGTTTTTTATTTAGTTACTCTTATGTGTGTCCTTTGAGACATGAAACTGAAGATGGAAATGTTATTGGAAATTTCCAAATAGCTTCTTAAGTAATAAAAAGACTTTAAGAAATCAACTTATTTCAAATTTTATGTACTAGTATTTTAAATTCTAATAATTATTAATTACTTAATTACTCACCTAATTTATTAAAATAAAATTTTTGTTCTATCAAAAAATATTCAAATATCACTTCAAATATGATAAAATATCAATTTTTGAAGAAGCTGGTCTTCTTGAATGGAAAAGTCTCAGAATTGGTGTAGGTGAGTAATTTATTGCAGAAATTACTGCTCTGCACCAATCTTTTTATAATAGTATATTGTGGAGAAATAAGTGCTTTTTACTGAAAAGTTTTTTAGATTCTCCTAGAATTGTTTTCAATAACTTTCTGAAATTCAATCGTTTTAAAAAGTATCGAATTTAATATTCAGTCCTTGAGCAACGTTACAGTCCTGTTATTATGCTGTATAGAAATTTTCTAGTTGTATGTTTAGTAATAATAAAAAATTTTATTTTCATCTATTGCGGTTTTTGTTTTATTTTTTTAAACCATTCGTTGAAATGCAACTTGGTTAAACTTTAAAGATAATTTATCGATGTGTGGTTTAAGTAATAAAACTGGATAACAACTACAGATATTAAGATATAATTATAAAAGATGGATTTTTATTCAAAACTATTTTTTTTTTTAAATTAAAAGTTAAAAATTAGTAATATAATATAATTAAAGCCGTTTTTCATGGTTATTTCCGATCTTCAGTCCATATATAAATAATGATTAAAATATTAAAAATTGACGAAAATGATTTTTCGTTAGATCAAATCTGAGCGATGTCACGTGTAGTAATGACCATTTAAAAATAATATGAATGGAGATTTTCTTAAACTGGCATCGCCAGGGTGAAATTAGAAAGCACTGCCCCCTATAATTTAATATTTTTGAAAAAATTCAAAATTACCTAATTTTTTAACCGTTAAGCGTATAAACATACCACAACTGGTTCATTTTTTAGATTTAAGAGATTTAATATTATTCCTTGAGTTTACCGTAATCAAAAATCAAAAAGTGATCAACGTATTTTTGAAAAGTTTCTAACGTGCAAAACACAAAAAAATATGAAGAATTTAAATCACTTTTAATTTCAAGAGCAAAATCTCAACATTTTGAAAATTACTAATTTAAAACTTGTACCATTTTCAATTTTATGCTAAATAGCAATTAATTAATTAAGCGCTTGGTGCAACAATAATAATTAGTGTTTCCTTGAAAAATGAAGTCACTGTATATTTATGTACATTCTGATGGTAAAAACTATTTTTCAATGATAGCGTAGCCAATAATTAGTATCAGTGGTTAAAAAAATTCTGACGATATCTATTTACATATTATTAACAGCATAGAAATAAATGAAAAAGAATACGATAAATAATAATAATTATTCGATATTTTTTAATTCATTTCAAAATTCAAGATTTAAGATTTATTGCGATTTCTAATAAAAAATATATGCAATTAATTATTCATTAATTAAAATCACGACCCCAAGTATTAAATTCGAAAATGTTGATGGCAGTCGTCGGTCTTTGAGTCAACCAATAAACAAAAATATACAAAACTGCTGACAACAACCCTATTAAGGGATTTGACAGCTTTGTTAAAGTTTGTCGATTAGTTTGTATCTTTCGTTTACACTGTTTTTAATTTTTGAGATTTTAATATTGCTAGGAATTTTTCGACATTTTATTATTGCTACGTATTTATTGTTTGAAAAGTGCTGTTTGTTGGGATTGGGATTAATGTCTTGGTGGTTCCGTATTTGTTTAGACTCTGATGAAGATCTGTATTTACATCGAAACTGGTTAGTTAAATAAAGAAAAATCTTTGAAAATTTTTGTTTATTAGTTGACCCAAATACCCAGAATTCACATTAACTTTTCTGAATTAATTGCTGATCAAAAATAGATTTTAGATTTTAGAATTAGTTTTAGATCAAAAATAATAATTTATAAATAAATATAATGAATTTTAAAATAAAAATTATAAATTTCAAGAAGCCTTGCTGTATGACCGTGGTTTAGCTCTTATTTATGATATTTCATGTAACATTAATCACTTCAAACTTTAATAATTTTATGGCTTAAACTCGCTATTTTTTCAACTGACTCCAAAACGTGAAACAACCTTATAAATTTATAACCATGAAATACTTTAAAGACATAGTGATCTGACATTTCGCTACCTGATTGTACTACCACTCTTACATTATGTTTTTTATGCAATTAGTATTTTATTTATTTATTGTTTTTAAGTTTTTCAATAATAGTAGCAATTCATCCCACCTCTCAACTTTAAGATTTTATTCTATAGTTACATAATTTAAATTTTTATTTTTTAAAATTTTTTTGAAAAAATATCGACCTATTGACTCGGCCGTCATTTTTGGCTCTGATTGCCAGAATATATTTTCTCATAAGTTTTCTCACACCGCAAATTCTCGCTACCAAAATCGTCGCCTTCTGTCGCCGATTTAAAAGTTGACCAAATTATCTTATTGTAAGTAAGTAAGAGTTTCCCCACACTAAAATACAGTTTTAAGAATAATTCAATAATTTAAACAATTATTTTGTAATAAAAATTCATACTTTTAACGACCTCTCCAAAGGTTTAATTACAGTTAGTTTTAAAATTGAGTTCAAAATGATTACAACTTGGACAAAATCATTATTTTCATAATTAAACTTTATACTCAAAAATAAGTTAAAATTTCTCGTACTAAGCAATATTAGTAATTCCTTTAACTTTAGATTAGCGATTTAATATTAACAATACAAATTATTATAGCGAATGTAAAAATTAATTTAAAAAAATAAAAGTGTTGCATAGGTAGATTCATTGAGAAAATAATTGAATAACACTGCTATAAATATTTTAAGTTGAATCATAATGAAAACCGGGGTATCCAGTGTATTCAACTGCATAGATATTAAATTAATGTCATTACCAGTATTTATATTACAATTAGTACCTATAATTAGACCAATAGGTTTATTGTTCACTAAAATATATTTTATAATTAAATATAGCTCTTCTTGTTTTAATTATAAAACTGGTAATTTACATGTTAGGTGCACTGGTTTAGCAAGTGACAATTAAATATTTTGTAATGCTTTATCGCCATAACAGTCTAGTATAAATATTTATAGAGTGAAATAGTTACGTGTTTCTGAAAAGTATAGGTTATGATGTCGATGAAAAGTACAAGACAAGTTATTGTAAAATAATAATTTATTTATTTATTAAACATTACTTAATTGTAATAGGAAACAAGAACAAATTATTAATAAATGTGAGATTTAATGAGACCAGCATTGTAACCAAGTCCAGAAGAGTATCCAAGTGATGTAGAATATCCTAATCCATTGGCGTATCCCAAACCGTGTCCGAGACTGAGAGCTGGAGATGAATAAGCTACTGCAGGTGCAGATTTAATAATTGGAGAAGCATAAGAGATGGCTGGAGCGGCATATGCGGCATGAGCAACTGGAGCAAGAGTTTTCACTATTGGAGCGGCAGCTGCATACGATAAGGCTGGAGCGGCGTACGCTGCATGGGCAACTGGAGCAACGGTTTTGATAATTGGAGTAGCTCCAAGAGAAACCTACAAAATTATTGTTATTTATTAAAATCAAATGTCATTAATATTAAGTTTGCATTTACTTTATATGTATTTTGGTAAGAAGTTGCTGCTGGTAAGGCGTGAGCAATAGGGGCAGCATAGGCGGCATGTGCAATTGGAGCAGCATATGATGCATGTGCAATTGGGGCAGCATAAGAGGCATGTGCAATTGGAGCAGCATATGCAGCATGGGCAATTGGAGCAGCATAAGCAGCATGAGCAATTGGAGCAGCATAAGATGCATATGATGTGTGAGCAATTGGTGCACTATAAGCTAAAGAAGGTGCTGCAATGGCAGCAGACGAATAGCTTAAAGCTGGTGCGCCTCCTAAATATCCAGCTTTGGCAAAAGCCATCAAGAAAAATGGTACAATAACCTAAAATGTAAAGAGAATATTAATACTTTTAGTTTGGTGGTTTAATATGTATACTTACGTATTTGAGCATTTTGGTAGTAGATATTTTTATCACTAATCAACTGTGAATGTTTTTTAAATTTGAAAATTTTGTTTATATAGGAATCGGATTGGTAAGTCACCAAACTGCAGACTCTTTCCAGGTCAAGATCGTGATGTAGTGGAAGGCGTTTTACTTTCATTTAGTTCAATCAAGCTACCGTGATGAAAAATTTATTTGCGATACCTATTATAGGTAACAATTCAATTACAACAGACATCTTCTTAACCATTCGTAAGTATTACATAGTTACGTATCAAAATAAATTTCATAATAATTAACTTCATTTTGTAAGTAAATCATAATTTAGTAATGAATTTTATAATAATTTTTATATAACTCTTATGATATTTTTGGTTAAATAGGTACCACAAGTATAATTTCCTATTTCAGCAAAAGTCAATAGTAACTGAGAAATACATGGCTCATCTGAACTTGCAAAAAAAACATAATAAATCATTTTTATTCATAATATAAATTTTTGTAAAGCAATTTTTCAACATCCTAATCTGCAATCAAGGATAAAAGCTCGACAGTATAATAGCATTCAGTATCTGAAAGCACTTATTTCATAAAGCACCGTAGAAAACAACATATTAGTATTTCTACAAGGTTAATTATAAACAAAGGCAGTTTTTCAAAATATCTATTTAAAAAATATCGAAAAATATATAGTTACTTTGTTTAATCTTTTTTTTAGAAATAAAGTAAAATTATTTTAATAACTAGTATCATTAATTTCTTTATGCATTAATTTTATGAATTTATTATAACTATTTTTCTAAGATACATGTTTTTGTATACGCAACTGAAGCAATTATTAATTGCACTTTTACAGACAAGGTGTCCTTCTGCACCTCTTTATGCATTTAGGAATGGTCCTTACTACATTTTATTAATCTTAATTATAACTTCACTTATATATAACAACTATCTACCAGCTTCATATTATTAATAATCATGGTTATGTTGACATTGTTGATTAATATTACAAAGGTCTTAAAGTAAGTACATAAATAGACACTTTTAGGTTGGTGACCCGAAATTTTTCTTAGAAATTATGATATGTTGAAATTGAAAAATTCAACTTATTAATTTCATTTCAGGCATATAGTAAGAGAAATTTTGTTAAATTGCAGAAAAAATATTGTGAATTTGAAAACTTATAACATCAGTCAATATTTTGTGTTTCTTGATTTTAAGTAGTAGGGCTAGAAAAATATTTTGTTTAGAAATTCTATGATGTCATAAATATATTCATTCAGCTACGAAAATATCAAAAATAGTGAACGAAATTAGAAGCATTGAAAGGTTGATTATAGGAAGGGATGAAAAATAAATTTACTGAAAACTTCATAAATGTAAATAAGTAGGGTGAGTTCGCCTGTGTTAGTAGTGGTAGTAAACCGTCAAACGTAAGTTTAAAAAATAATTGCTAATTTTCCGCTATCTTTCCTTTATTAAATTGATGTACATATTACAAAACAAAGTTGACAAAGCACAAAGTGATAAGATACGATTCAATGTGTTGCGTTGTTGGTTTGCAGATTTACGTGCTTCGAATATGCAGTTTATTATAAAACCCGTTAGTGCAACCCAAACCTTCAAAAGATCAGAATTGTTTTTAAAATTTTACTAATGTGGACAACGCGACGGCGCCAGCATTTTTGAAATGGGTGGGCACAAATTGGGCCCAATATATTTGGGGTGGGCAGAAGCACACAAAATTTATAAAGAAACTCAAAAAATGCATTATTGAAATAAGCACCTAAAAAATGTGGGTGGGCACTTGGATGGGCACTCCAATCAACCCTCACCCCTGGCGCCGTCACTAAGTAAAAAATTAATATTTTACAACATGAAATTTCTGTTAATAGGCTGAAATCCAGCGAATTCACCCTATTTCAATAATAAATCTGTAAGAAAACCAAAAATAGTACAAAACTGCAAGCACGATGACGCAGCTTTCGGCAAGAGATGAAAAATTAAGTTTGCTTAAAAATTAAAAAACAAACTCTGTGATATGTGAAGCAGATTTAATTTTAATATTAAAAAATGAAACAAAGAAGGAGAATATTATTAAGCGAAAATTGTTAGAATTATACGATATAAAAAGACCAAAATATGAAAGGACATGATTGTGCTACGCATGTACTTTCCCATAAGGGTCGTAAAGACATATCATTACGACTGTTTACAGGATGGGTGTTTTGTATTGTAGCGAACAAAAATTTAAATCATCGGATAGTCTAGTTTATTTCAGAAATAAAATGCTATACAAAGTAAACAATCAAATCAATATTTTCAAAAATCCAACGATATGATATTGATGAGACCTAATAAGGTCGAAATATGCCAATCATTTTTGTTCTTTTCTTGATTATATTTGATTTAACTTTAAATTTTTTGATATAAAAAGAGCGTTGAATAGCGATATAATACTATTGAATTTACAAGACCAAACAAATTGCATGCCTTTGTTTGAATTAATATAATGCAATTTTATCACAGACTGATATAATATGCTAACCTACAAAATTGTTAGTAAAACTTCGTGTATGGATGATTCTATTCTAACTATGATTATTACTGTCCTGTACTACTTGCTCTCACTGGTCATACATTAATCATGTACTACAGTGAAACTTCCCTAACTCGAACTGCTCTAATTCGAGTTATTCTATAAATCGAATTTTTGTTTGAAAAATCATATAGGTTAGTCAGATATTTACGTGTAATTTTATCTCCATAACTCGAAGCTTCTCTAATTCAAACTTGTTTGGTGGTCTCTTGAGATTGGAGTTAGGGAAGTTTGACTGTATTTATAAACTTTTTGTATCAATACGATTCTCATCAACATATTTCATCATTTTTTTTATATAATATAACTTGCAGTCTAGAGAAAACGTATAGTATATCGCTCAAATGTCAGTACCGTGTCATGTCCATTCTTAGAATTTACCTAGCAATTTTATTTTTAAGTTTTGTACTTACTTATTACTCGGTAATTGGAAATTATCAAATTCATAACCAAATAATTATAGTTGCTATTTAAATTTGAAATGTTAGTACCGTGGCTGTCGGTACTATGTAAAATAAAGTAGATATAATAATATTTAATTATTAATAAAATTATTTTCATCATTAACTATTTTTTTTCATTGCAGATGGCCCCAATACTATGTATTACAAGAAATTTACCTGAAAATATTATAAGAAAACAAAAAATGTTTAATTATAAAACTGAAAGTTTTTTATACCTATTATAGAAACCAAAAAGAACTGAAATAGGTTGTTCTAGTAAATTTATTATGTCCTATTAGACCACTAACGGTAGATAAAACAAAAAGTAAACATCGGAAAAATTCACATGTTTCTGATTTTGTGGTAAGTTGTTAGGGTACCTACCAGTTGTGTAAAACAAATTTTGCAGCTTCGAAAGACTTGTGCTAACTTCGTGGTACTCGAAAAACCTCGAAATTTTTCGACTGATTTTAGTTTTTGGCCCAAATCTCGTAAAAGGATGCTTCCTACGGAAAAAGTCATTCCATTCTCTTTTGAAGCTGTGAAGATTTCCTACAATTTCAGTCTAACCTCAATTTTTTAGGTCCAATAGATCCTAAAATACAAGACTTTAAAAAT
This sequence comes from Cantharis nigra, assembly GCA_958510845.1. Lineage (NCBI taxonomy): Eukaryota > Metazoa > Arthropoda > Insecta > Coleoptera > Cantharidae > Cantharis > Cantharis nigra. The sequence goes on from OY294028.1 coordinate 66,291,705, forward strand.
AGGATTTTTCCTCCAAAAGTTAGAAATTTCAGTTTTTGTCGTCTGTTGGGCTAAATACGAGTATTGGCTGTAAATACTCTTATATGACAAAATTCATTGGATATGATGTTTTAGAGCAGTTATTTAGCTTTAATTTAAGTCCTAAACAAAGTCTGTAGGCCCAACATGTACCTCGTTATCTTAGAAAACCAAAAATTGGGGAAATCAGGGTAGGGACAAAAATTATTGGAGTCTGACGATTTGCGGAACCAATAATTAATATTGTTAATGAGGAGGAAGGCTAACTAAATGAATAACACCTTCAATATTTAAAGTGAAAACATTTTATTTCTAAAATCTTACATTATAACATAATATTTTCTTAATTGTTTTTTAAAAAAGGTGTAATTTAAAAAAAATATTAATTTCAAAATATACGTGTTGAAGACTTCACAATTCCGCAACTTCTTCTTGATCAAAGCCGGAATCTTTTGGACAGAACTTGCACAAAGCAGAGCACTTCAGAGCCCTGATTTTTGGTATAAGCAAGTTCCTCCCTCACGCCATTTGTAAAAAAAGAATTTGAGGAGAATTTGTAGGACAAGGGCTGTAGTGTTTTGTAAGGGGAGGAGACTCTGCCTGGTTGCTTCCTACCTCAGCCCCAGTTATATCGCCTCGTGATATCCGATCCACCTCGGGTTTAATAAGCCATTTAAACCTCTTGTTTAATAATATACTATTAAAAAATTAAAGAAGAATTATTTGCCTAGAGTTTTAATGGCTGTAATAAGAGAGTTTGTGGAAGCGATAGATGTAGAAATTAAAAGCGAAGAAAGAGTGTGGGTGAGAGAATGGCTCAAAAGAAGAGATTCACTCGGAGCAACATCGCTTCTACTAAAAGAGTTAGCCGAAGAGGATCAGTTAGAATATAAACGGTGTATCAGGATGACACCAGAAAATTTTGAACAACTATTGAGCATGGTGAAAGACAAAATCTTTAACAAAGTTAACAAAATTTAACAAAATCACAGACAAAGTTGTGGTGGGCATAAGTAGAGTAGAGTCTACTTTACAGCACGCGGTATAGTACTATACTCTACCAGCTACTCGCTACTCTACTCTACCCGCACAGTTTTTGGGGTTTCTACGGGTAGAGTTACTCTACTAACTGCTCTACTCTACTGATTACTATACCCGTGTAAACCAGGCGTTAAGGACATGTAATTAATATATATCTATGGCTCTTTAAAGTAATTTTAAATATTTAGAAATATTAAGAAAATTGTGAAATACATTATTAGGAATTCAAGAAGGTTAATTATATTGTGTTTTAGCTAATAACGGAAAGTCCTTCAAGCATTTATTGTAATGATGCGCTTGAACTTATTATTTCTAAACAATATTAATATTCGTTATGATGAAAATTGTGTTTGTTTATTTTCATTATTAATTTATGGAAACCGTTAACACAAAACCATTCGGGCCGAAATCTTGTTTTAGTTAACCGACTGCATATTAGAAAAAATTTTTTAAAAACTTAGTTTCAGGTAATTATTTGATGATACTCTAATCGTGGGTTTATACGAATTATTTTTTTAAATAAACAAATGAATTAATATGATAATAATATTATATTATATGGTTCTGATACATATATGTAGACATTCAAAATGTAATACAAAATTTATGTAAATTTTTCTTTAAAAAAAAATTTTAAATTCTTCTTCAGCAATATTCTATTCTTCTCAATGAAGATGTTTCCATAAATCATTTTGGAAATGTTTTACCATTAGAAAAAAGCTGATTATATACTAATTTCACAATTGTATTGTTTTAATTTTCTTCTCAAATCAGCAATCTATATTTTATAATATTCTTTGTCAGGAGAATGTATTTTTTCTAAATTATTACTATAAAATGATTATTGATTATTTCTTGATATAAATGTTTTAAATAATTTATTATAATTATTTATGCAAAATATAAAACAGAGTTTGTTGTGGTGTAGTCAGACAAATTATCAAGGTTTTGCTTATCAATAAAACAAATCAAACCTTCCTATGAAGTAATACAATTTGGTTGTCTGGTATACTGTCTGTGTAGGCTTTATCGACTAGTTTACATAATTAACTTACAATAAAACTTGGTGCATTGAATGCTCCAAAAAAATGTCTAGATAATCAACATTCACTTTTTTATTCAAAACTGTTTTTCTAGAATTTTCGTTTCTTTACTTGCAAAATTGTTCAAAATTATAATTAGTTACAATTAAATGAAAACAGCCGCAAAAATTTAGACCGCTACTATTTTATAAAATGATTGAATCATTTTTGTATAAGTGATCCAAAGTAACAATATCTATTTTCAGAAATAAATTACGGTACAGAGTTTAGCATAAAAAAATAAATCACAGTAAAAATTTATAAGATTATCCAAATCATTCAGAAATGCTCAGCTACTCAGCTTTATACCCGATTGCTCTATAAAAAATAGCATCAACTATAAAAATAACTAATATAGCATTTGAGGGGCTCAATAACAAAATAATAATAGCATTGTTTAAAGCATATAGTTTCCTGAAATATCTGTTAAGAATTGTTCTCTTTATAATGTATGCTTTGATCTTACATTATAATATATCTAAAGTTGCGGTAATAATGCCCGATTGCACTACACCATTTGAAAACAACGTATTTGTCGTTGAAGAAACGGAAGGCATAACTTACGTTTTCAAATAGTGTGGTACAATCCGACATTAGTATTTAAGCTTCAGATATAATATAAGATGAAATAACATTCCATAACAGATATTTCAGGAAACTATGCTTTAAACGATGCTATATTATTTAGTATTTCATTGAAGTTTTAAACTACTCAGCATCCGAACGAATCTGAATGTTCCCTAGTGCGTCCAATAACTACTAAAGTATGCAGAAAACCTTCATCTAAATAATATCTTGAGCTATTATGTGTATTTTTACCCGCTAGAACATTCTCAATTAATTAAAAAATATGTTAGTGTCAACGTTAATTTATTTTCTCTTATTTAATTGGAATACACGAGATGTGCTATGAATAGTAATTTATAGCATTTGCAAATTAAAATTGTAATTAATCAAAACTGAATTTCGGTATAATATTATGTATTTTAGATAATTATTCATTTAAACGATAAGACGATAAAGACAAAATCATACGATAAGAACTACTGGTTAATTTTTAAATTAACTTTGATTAAAATAATAAAATAATTAATTAATTAGAATTAAGTAAAATAATAAGATAAAAATGCGCAGTCACCTGTATTAAGTAGGTACCTACACAACAATTTTAATTTACAATTAAGATTAGGAAACATTCAATGACAGAAATTCTTTCTATAATTAAAAATTACTTGAAAATTTTTTAACAAAAACATAAAAATAAATCATAGTTAAACTGGATGTTGGAATATAGTGGAGTGTTTTGGGACCTACCCAAATAAAACTACTCTATTGATATATTTACTAACCGGTTTCAACCCTTATAAAAACCCACTATATTCCAACATCCAGTTTAATTATTATAACTACAGGGTCGAAAAAAGTTCTTGGTATAAATCATAGTATTTAGGGTATATTTAAATAAAATATATATTCAAAATTAACTTATATATTATGCGGCTAATTAATTTTAATATATTTTCAATCAATCTTGACCGCGAATACAAAAAAATAATATTTTTAATTGTAAATAATTCTCTATCTAAAATTAATTTATCTGCAATACCTATACATGTTTATAATGGACTCAATTATCTTATGCGTTATTACCATACCATGCCAGTTTAAAAATTTGAATTATGCATATAAATAACAACCAAAAAAGTTGACTGAAAAAATTAAAATTAATTTTTTTGTACATAAAATAAATATCCCAAAAACTACAGTAGTAAGTATGTCTATTATTATCATTATTTATGCTTAAATTGACATTTTTAATAAATAATGGACCAACATACCAGACGCTTAGGAACCTGGAAACCGCAGTTCAAATCCTGGTCTTATCGGTACAATGTTGTGATTTCCAATCCAAGTTAGTTTTGTGAGCCACAAAGAGGGCAACATGAAAAAATAATCTCATTCATTATAACTCCCAAGCACGTAGGTCATCTTATTCTCAGTTCAGTTGATAGCAGTATTTGGAAATAATGTTCATATAAATGTTGGGGTGCAATTACACCCCAGAATTCCGGCCCAGTTCTTCTGTGATTATTTTCTGTAGTAATAGGTAGTATGATAGTATAATTATTATTTATGTTGAATAACAATAACATTAGGTAATAATTTATTAGTTCATATGCAACCAATTATACTTTAAATTATTGTATTCTATACAATCGTAGACAAATATTATTATTATTACAAAATATTATTAGTTGTTGCAGTGCTGCAGATAATTTTGGCAACGTTTCTGATTTATTACAAAAAAATACTTTTTAAAATTATTAAATGGTTTCATTTTTGTTTATAATAAATATAAAATTTGCGATAATTGGACAAATATCACGATCAACTACTAACGCTAAGGTAATGGCCAGCTTAACAAGCTATGAGTACACCAAATTTAAAATAATTAAAACATTGTCGTGTTTCAAACATCAAAGTTTAATTTTTTATGTAAATACGAAGATTTTGATTATTTTTGTCATTCTGTTTAATTTTTTAATAATTTTCAAATTTTGTAATCGCCCGCGAAAGAATTTTTAAGTTGGCGACAATTTTTGTGGAAGAAGGGGCTTTTTTCCGAGGTTGATACCAAAATCAGACGTGTTCCGCCACGTTCTCGTAATTTTTGAGCGTTTTGGGCAGTTTTTGGCGAACTTTTTTGTAATTTTGTACGATTGAGTTTGATTATTGAACGAATAAGCAGGACTCCTAGTAAACGACTCAAAGACAAAATTCATGAGGTGTTGTAGAGGAAAAAATAAAACGTTAAATGCAATTCGAATACAAGATTGTGTTTTTGAAGAAGTAAAAACATTCAGATACTAGGGTATGCAAATTAACAACACGAACGAAAGAGAAGACGTAATTAAAGATAGGTTAATAGTTGGAAACAGAACGTTTTATTGCAACAGAAAGCTAATTAAGAGTAAACAGTTACAAAAAAAGACGAAGATCAAAATATACAAAACCCTGGTTAAGACCTGTAGTTACATATGGAATGGAGATAATGTATCTAACAAAGAATGAAGAAGAGAAATTGCGGGTCTTCAAGAGAAAAATTATTATAACAATTCCGAGTTTAGTTAAAATTGGAGAAGAAACCTACAGAAGGAAAACAAAATGAAGAAAGACAATTAGAATTAAAAGAAAGAAATATTGTGAGACACATTAAAGCAATGAGACTGAGCTGGTTTGGACACGTACTAAGAATAAATAAATAAATAAAATAAAAAAAATAGTGCAATTAAGTGTGCGATGAAATGGAGACCGGACGCAGTAAGACCTAGAAGAAGACCAAGAATGAGATGGGAAGACGAAATGAGGAAGGGTTAGGCACAACTCGCCGCGCACGATTCGCCGCGGCACGATTCGCCGCCGGCACGATTCGCCACCAAGCACGATTCGCCGAGAGCTTACAGCGCCACATATGAATAATCTTCGGAATTAAACAAGAAGAAAATTATTTGATATGTTGACCTTTTGTATTTACATGAATACACAGGTCAATTAATATGGTTCAAATTCTATCTTTCATACCTCTTTACCTTCCATTGTTTTGTAAGTTAAGATTAAAAATTATTGTTATAAATTTCCAATTTCTAATTGGTAACGGTATATATTGACCAATCGCATTATACCATTTTGAAGAAGAAAATCCAAACAATTTTAAATGTCCAACCGTCACTTCCTAATTTATTCATCCTTAAGTACTTCAATAGGTAATAAGATGGTGTATTTTTATCATTGTTTTCTGTATTTTATTCCTTAGCCAATTGATTCGAAAGGTACTACATGGGCGAAAGAAATCGTAAAGGCAATGGTAGGCAATCTTGACATTAGTCAATGATTTTGAGAATCGGGATAAATTAGAATACCTTCGTGGTTTGGCCCACAATTTCGAATTGTTGGAGGCTTAATCTAAATAAAAGAAAACAAAAAGAACTACTATTGTGTTTTATAACTTTTGAGAAATATATCTATTTAATCTATTTAATTTGTTTAATATATTTAATTCATTTTTATGAGTTAAAAATCTATCAAAGATTATCAATAGATGGGGTTACTGAACGGATAAAAATAAAAAACTCACGACGAATCGTGTCGGCGCGAATCGTGCCACGGCGAATCGTGTCGCGGCGAATCGAGCCGCGGCGAATCGTGCGGGGGCGAATAGTTTCCACGGGTACGGCACGAGAAAAAAGGTGACGCTTAAGGAAGTAGAGGGGAACGCGTAGACAAAATTTCGTTTGGAAAAATTTCTTTCGTTTTCGAAATAATACGATCTTTAATTTTTCGTTGCACCGGATACAGGTACGTCAGTACCTGTTTCCACTTTTTGCACTTTTTTTTACAATTTTCTTTTATTTTCGTCGCCCGTTGCGAAAAATTGTTTTTTTTTGTTTTTCGAGTCGTCACAATTTTTCGGGAATCTCGTTAATCCATTCCAGTTACAATTTTTTTTTGGAATTTCGACTCAAAATTTTTTGTGCACCTGGCCGAACGAAATCGGTAAGGGTTTACTTGGTGGCAGGGGGAATTTTTTCGCTCGGTTCATCTCGCACCGTTTTCGAGTTACCGCAATTTTTAGAGAATCACGTTACGAATCGTACCGTTTCCAGTGAGGAATGACTTGAAAATAATGAAGATCGAAAACTGGAATCAAACTGCTCTAGATAGACAACGATGGAGAAAAATCGTGGAGGAGGCAAAATCGCATAAAGAGCTGTAAAGGAGAGAGAAAGAAAAGGAAAAGAAGATGAGAATATGGTACCATTAACAGAAGAAAATAGGGACTAATCCACTCTAAAAAGCGGATTGAAAAACGTCAAACAACGTGGCGATATTCCGTCAAGGAATGGAGTGCCGTAATGATGATATTGAACGAATAAATTAGTTTTTGGTGAGAATTGTTTTTATTTTGATTGTGAGATTCATCCAAGTTTTATGGAAAATTTGGACATTAATTAATGATTTGGATTTGGATATTGATCGATTAAATTTACATTTTGGAGTTTGGAATTATTAATTTTAAAAAATTATAAATTAAAAATTTCATTTAAAATTCCAAGGGTGGTTTGCCCATTACATTAAGGGTTAAACTGTTAATGTTTATGAATAGCAGTAAAACCTGTCCAATCGTTTTTCACTTTGTTATTTTTAAATGTCTTGAAATATCGTATTTATTTCGCATTTTTGCAGCTTCAATTTTTTTGTTGAATAATTGATAAAACTTCAAAAAATGAGGTGTCATTTTGGTCTCAAATGAGGTGTCACTTGCCATATTATCATCCCTATTAACTTTTCAGGGGTTGTCATCACAGCACGAAGGGATGAAACAATACGGGAGTGATATTGGTCGCAAAAGTTGTCCCCCTCGATGATAAAATTGACGTGTTTTTGTATTTCTTGAAAAAAATTCAGCTGGCCACAATCCCGTTTCTTTCGTTTCCAGATGGCCACCTTGTATAGTACTAACCCTGTATATATTTACTAGATGTTGTGCAACGTATATCTAATAGATATCCAGATAAAGTCCTGGATATCCACTAGATATCCACTGTAATAGCATTCTAACATAGATATCCTCCGGATATCAGATGATCAATCAGGCATCTAGTGGATATCCAGAAGATAGGTTTGTGTTGTCTGGGTACCTATGTGGCTCTCAGTCATAATATTTTCACATGTTAATAACTATATACCATGTATTATAAGTTTAATAGTATAAAATTTTGCTTCCAAATCGATAAACAACTGGTGCTTTGTAATATAAGAAAGTAGATAGAAGGAAGTAGAGCTAGTAGAGCTGTGAAAATATCGAAGCATTTCTTACATACTGCATAAAACTGTTACTAAAAGAAATACAGGTCTCATAGGTTTAGGACTCTGTAGAATTTCGACATTTATTATTTCAAAGATGTTGCCAGCATCTTGGGAGAGACACGGACGAAAAAGTGAGGGGATCTATTTCTTGAAAATTTAGAATTTTAATTTATAATACATTTAATTATTATATGAAATTTATAATAATAATAATTTTAGGTGTAGACTATTGCAATTTGAGAGGATTTTCGATCTTTTTATATGTACTTATCTAATTTTTGCCATTATGAAATCTGCAAAAATTATTTTATTTTCTGATTTAGATATACAGAAATGTACGCCTTATAACACATATTTGAAATTTTTGCCACACCTGTATTTCGAAAAGCACAAAATCACAAAGACACGAGTTGCGGTTACCACACCCTTTGTATTACTAGCATTTATAAACTGCACAGCTTTCCACATAAATATAAAATTATCGCCTGAAACAGTAAAATTTAAATAAAAAACTTTTGTTTGTGCAAAATTTTATTTACAGTTTGATGTAACCATTTTCAACGAAAATGACTATGTATTACATTTTAAAAATTTATATGTATCTATATACAAAAACGGTAGCGAAAATTTGTTAAAAATGGTGATGGCTTGATGTTGAATAATTTTTAAACTTAATGAAGATAACCACCATGACCAATGAGTCCATGTCCGCCAATGAGTCCACCATGTCCACCAAGAAGACCACCATGTCCTCCGAGGAGTCCACCGTGAGCGATTCCAACAGATACAGCTGGTACGGCAATGGGAGCAGCATGGGCAACTGCAATTGGGGCAGCATGTGCAACTGCAATTGGGGCGGCATGAGCAACGGCAACTGGTTGAGGGTGGATGGCTACTAAGTTGCTGTTAGCATAAGAGCTAGCATGATGAGCGGGTGCAACTGCGATGGCACCATGACCGATGAGTCCTGCGCTGGCGGAGGCGACGGCGAGAGCAAAGATGACTACCTGAATTGGAAACAAAATTAATTGTTAAAATATAATTAATTAGATATTACTAATTCAACTTACGAATTTGAACATTTTGTTGGTTGGTTGGTTGTTGTGTGTTTCTACAGTAGAGAAAGAATACAATGTTTGAGTTTAGTTAATTTCAGTTTATATACTAAGCAATCCCCTTACTTTACCCCTAAAACTAGACCAAGGGCCCTTTCAAACGTTGTTGACTATCACTAACAAAAAATTACATTTGCGGTCTACTTATAATCATTATACGTTAGCATTGCATGGAAACGCGATATATGTCGCGAAGAAATCTAGAATTTGTTGAAAGTAAAAAAAGTAATGGCACTTGCATAGTTACGTAGTGATTATTATGTTCAATTGAAATAATTGGATAGCCATTTCATGCAATAATTTGCTATTGTTATGCTGTCTAAAATAATGGCCCCGTAAACTGATAACTAAGTTTAAAATTTTTAAGTTTCTCTTATCGAACAGAAGCTTTTTAAAATTTAAAAAACTTCGAACAAAATTTAAATTTAAAAATTCTAATTTTTTTTCAGTATTTTGAAGAAACGACTATTTGAAAGAATAATAATAATTATTCTAATATTGATTAATTATATGCATAAAAATTTACTATCACTCTAATGTAGGTTATAAATGAGTGATGAAATTATTCTAAGTATAACGTAAGATTTATGAGCAGCAAAAATATGATAAAATAAGAAATGTAGTAATTTTCCAAAAATTTGTGGTCAGGACCCACGAGATTATAATCTCATCCCAACATAAGATGAAGAAATTATTTTGTAATTTTTGGGCTTACTATAAGAATCTGTGACTGTCGAATCTATAGTTTCGATTTTAAGTACATCTTCCTTAAAATATTCCACAGATAACAATTGTGAAAATTATTCAAATTTTTGGGGCAACTTAAATGTATCAATTTAAACTTTTGGTTTTTATGTCTTAGAAATAAAAAAAAAATAGGTATAAGGTCGACGAGCTAAATTTCAATTTTAATCTAAATCTAGCTTACCTAAATACAATTAAGTACACCTCAATGAAAAACAGTTTGATCATTGTTTGTAACGTCAATCTAAAATATACCGTGTTGAAGTAAACAATGGCCATTAACGATGTTGATAATACCACGCTTACAGGAGAAATAAGCTAAGGAAACAAAAATATTAAATTAATCTTTATTGTTAACTCATAACAAATGCGGCATGGTAACTTAAATTCTCTGTTGTTACACAACACGCCAGCAAGTCAATGTACTCTATGTGCTTTGCTGTAACAACGTAAATTTTTAATATTTATCTCAACGCATTTCATTAATGTAGGTGTTATTTCAAAAGCAATGTCTGTAAAATTAACATTAAACATAAAAGTAGTAACTCAAAGATTTCGCTTAAGCAATAACGATGCTTTTTTTTACTTTTAATTAAGTTAATTCTATTATCTTAAGTTATTAACAAGTTTGCAATAATTTTTTATAAAAATGACCAACATTTTGAAAGTTTTAAACTTTAAATTTAAGATATTGAATCAACTTTTCTGTAGCAAGGTTGGCAGGTTTTTTTAAGTAATAGTATAATAGTACTAGTAGAAAATAGTATTAACGAAAAGCTTAACAGCTTTGCATGCCAAAATAAAAATACTGGTAAACATTGATAAACCCCTGGTAACAGTTTATGTTCCATTGCATGTGAAAAACTTAATAATTTTGTAACAAAAGGACTTTCTTAGGTAATAATATCTACTTATTAGCATTTTAAACCTACTTAGTTCACGTTCACAGTACCATAAGAACATTCGCTTTCAAGTAATAAAATGTAGTGTTTGCATGTGATCTGTGAGTTTTATAGTTTTACTTGTACATATGGGAACCCCCAAAATTTTCTTGTTTATTTTAAAAAAATGTTAAAAATTGAGAGTAAGTTTTTATTTTTAACAACTTTTGAACAAAATTATTGAAGTTACTCAACTTGTAATGCGAGTAATTCAAGTTTTACTTTCATAATTATTATAAAATATATTATTGTGATAACTTGGATAAAAAAAATTATTTTTTCTTCTAGGTGTAAATATGATTTACCGAGTCGTAAATGATTAGTAGGTACCTACTTATAAATCGTGAAAGTAGTTTAGTGTTGAGATAATAAAGAAGTAATAAATTATGTAGTTTAAAAAGTATGATATGGATGCTACAGGTCTATTTTAATGCTAAACCTGGAAGCTACTATCTAAGTATATGATACAATTTTTTGTACGATCGTATAACATATTCATCCCACGTGTGACAGGCCATAATTATTGAAATTAATAGAATACCTTGCGATAAAATTCAAAGGACACCAAATTTTATTAATAATAATCCAACAACTATTTATTTAAATTTTGCAAATGAAAATTCATAATCGGATCTTGAAATAATTGTTTCCTGGTTTCCTTCCGTTTTTGTCAAATTAAAGTCTTGGCTCTTTATGATGCTAATTTAGAACTAGTTTTCATTTGTTTAGATAGTCCCGACATTGCATGCAAGCTCTAATTAATTTATCTTTTATTTGGCTTGTGGGAGAAACTTTATTGCTCATTTCACCTAAAATTCGTCTTCCAACAATTAATTTAACTTTCGATGGCCGTCCTCGCCCTCCTACGTTTTTTTTTCACAATTAATTGATCACAATATTAACTTATCTTATGATTTTACTTGCAGTGTTGCAGCCAGTAAGTCTCTCAAACCGTCAATGTGGAAGTATTTCTTTATAATTGTTTTTTTTCACTTTATTTCAAACTCGTTGGGATAAACCGAAATTAAGTAACATATTTTTATTACTTTTACGTTTATTTATTTTCATGAAATTTAAAAATATGAATTAAATTTTAATTTCGTATGAGTCGAAATAAAGCCGGTAGAGTAATCTTTCATATTACGCGGTATTCTCATAGAGCGTTTTTCATACAAGAGGGTTGTAGTTTTACGAGACTCCGGTGCTTGTGTACAACAAGAATCCAACAATTTATCTGCCATTTATATTGTGACTTACTTACTTTGACAAAATACAACGTTAAAAATACATTGCCCTTCAATTAAACAAACAGCTGGTAACAAGCGGTCATGTTGAATTTATCTGAGGTTTTGTTAGAATACCAACCGAAATTGCTATATTTCCCTGCAGTTTCTATCCCAAGTAGCATTTTGATGCTAAAAAACATCTGCTAATTTCAATAGCTGTTTTTTTGCTTGCTGGCAGCAAGCAAATTTAAAGCTAATTTGCCAACGGGGATCAATTTAAAAAAATAGCTGCAAATTAGCTATTTATTAGCTCTTAAAAATAGCTTGCTAATAGCTAGCTGCAACGATGCGCTAATAAGACGCTAAATAGCTATTAGCTAATAAAAATTAATAAAAAGCCAAAAAAAATAGCTAAATAGCGTGGTTTTAGCTAGCTAAATAGCGTGATTTTAGCTAGATATATAGCTTGTTTTTTGCTAGATTTTAGCTAGTTAGATTTTAACTAGATAAATAGCTTGTTTTTGCTATTTTGCTAGCTGTCAGCAAGCAAATTGCTTTTAAATAGCTAGCAATTTGCTTAAAAATAGTGCGCCATTTTAGCAATATGGCTGCAATTTAAGCGCTATTTTGCTAGCTGCCGCAGCGGTGGTGCTGCCAAATATAGCTAATTAGCTGCTATTTAGCTATTTTTTAGTATCCAAATGCTACTTGGGATATTATTTGACCGTATATGGTTTTTCACTAACGGTTTTATATTCTCGTAGATACCACGAGAGCTTAAGTAGGAGTCGACTAGTGTTTCTAGCAAATTTTGAAATTTAATAACTTGAAAACAGTGCAAGATTTACCAAGATCAAATATATAAAAGTAACTGCCAATACAAACATGTACCAAGTCAATATAATTAATTATTTATTAATTATTATAAACCAGATCCTTAGTGTCAACCGGTTATGGACGTTTTATTGGCCATCTTCAGAACACCGTGTTTAAAACCAAAAATATTTGTTTCTTAAGATTAAAGATATTCGATTTCTTAGATATTTTTTATGGTTTCTAATGGTTTTTGTTATTATAAAAAGTAATTGTTATTGCACAAATATAATAGACTATTTTTAATAAAAATTATACAACTTATGCCCGTATTCACCAACTACCAATAGCACTATTTGTTGAATAAAAACAAGATTTTGCATTGTTTTGCATTGTAATACAGTAGAACCCGCTTAATGTGATCACGGATAATGTTATCAGTCGGTTATTGTGATCATCTTGACTGGGAACCGGCCGATTTAATTAGTTTACATACAAAAACCACCGGATAATGTGATCAGAAAGCCGCTTATTATTATCAGTTTCAAGGAATTTCCAACACAATAATCTCTACTTCTAAGTATCTTTTTCTGATTTGTTATTGAAATTTTATATATCTTTACAAAACATGTCACTCGTTTTACTTTCTATACAAAAACTAATGAAGTTTCCCGTTTCATGGCGTGTTTCTATTTTTATTTTGTAAATGTGCACCTTGCTTTATGCATTTAATTCAAATTTAGTTTATTTTTGCTAAATTTACCTAATTCTTCTAAAATTCTTTTTTTGCTAAAATTTGCTTATTGTTATCAGTCGGTTAATGTTATCAAAATATTATTCGACAAATAGTGCTATTTGTAGTTGGTGAATACAAGCATAAATGTATTATTTTATTTTTAAAAATGTTAATCCTCTTGAATTGTAAATAATAAATTAAAAAAGTAATTACTTAATCCATGGGGAGGTTTGAACCTCCAAAACCACCCCTTTTATATACACGGCCCTGTAAAAGCTAATCTTTTAATTGGGTTGAATTGTTTTCTATCAAAAACATTTATCTTAGCTTAGCAAGTAGCAGTGGTTTTTGCTGGTTACCAAGCAGAAAATGTTCACTTACAATTGTGGGTAGCTAAGGTTAAAAAAAAAACTCAAAAAAATAAACAAATAATTCACACTTTTTTTTACTATCGAGATTGGGGGAAGGGAGCTAAAATTCTTTAGCTTCCTCTCCCTAAATCTACTAGTGTCGTTTGTGTTCAGTTTATTAGACGTTATTCCAATTTCTTAAGATATTAAATCGCATTCTCAACAATTTTTTCTGAAATATTTTATTTCCAATACCATATTAAGTAAGGTTAAATACATGAAAAAGCATTGCAATATTACACTTACATAAGATTCTAATCTTTTAACAATGCACCAGACAAATACTAATCGTTTAAAATGAACTGAGTTTATTTTTATTTTACAATCGATTTAAACTATAAATTTATTCATGCATGCCTGACTGACATTTATTGAATGAAGTAGTTTGCTTCTTAACAACTTATTTTCCAAGAGAATGTTTAATTATATTATTTTTTTCAATTTCTAATTAAAAAACATTTTAAAAGAAAAACTACGGAAAATAATATGAAAACTTCAATAATTTTTTTTTTAAAGAATATAAGCAGTAACACTCGATAGAAATTTTACGAACAAGAAGAAGAACAACAAGAAGAACTAGTTTCGCCATTTTATTAAAAATAGAGTTTTTTAGAGAAAAAACTGTTTCTAAACGTTCCTACGAAGAACATTCCTTTAGCAATAGAATTTGTTTATATTATTTTAGATCGGCTATATAAACTGAGACGGAGTATACAATAATAGAAAAAACCTAATGTTTGTGTTGTGTTAATAGTACTTAAATAGAATGAGAATGGTAAAAATTCGAATTATAATGATTACCTATTTAAGCATTCAATGGTAGTATTCAAGTTTATTTAGTTTAAGTTATTGTAATCATTACCTTCAAGTTAATAATTTTTTTTCTTAATTGTAGAATAGTGGTAATATATTATTAAGTATTATCTTTCAAAGGTATTATGTAGTACCAACAGAATCGATAAAATTTAGTTTAACCATAAGAAGTAGTTGCAACATTCTATTACCGATATAATATAAAGAAGGCGTTGTAAGGTGCCTAACTAGGTACCAATTTGTACCAAGCGATATTTTAGATCAAGGTGATCGACATTGATTTTCATTAATGGTGACAATGTGATATAACGAGTGCTAATTAATTGTTGGATTTTTAAATATAATTGCAATTTTAAGTAATTATTAATTGATGTCGTTACTGATTTTATTCTTGATAACGTTTTTAACAACTTGAAAATCCACTAAATATGCACATACCGTCGATATGCTAAAAGTTTAGCTAAAGATAAAATCTGATGTAAACAAACAAAAAACTATAATAATAAATTTAATTTTTGTATGTACAGTTTGAACAGTTTTCCATAATTAGTTAATACAAATCATAATATCAGTTCTTATCTTCCTAGGATTAAGGGAGCACTGTAACTGTAAGGATATGCACTGTAAGCAGCGGAATATGGAGCCACTGCTGCTGGAGCTGCCACCAAAGGAGCTGCTACAGGAGTAGCAATTGCGTGGTTTACAATATGAGCGTTATAGGAGGTTGCGTAAGGAGCCACATACGCTGCAGGAGCAACTGGAACAACTCCGGCGATGCTGAAGGAAACGCATACAGCGAAGACGGCGAGGAGTGTCTAAAATAGATATTGTAAGTTAAAATATAATTTAATTTCGTAAATAAACAGAACCACTGAAACTTACCATTGTTTTAATTGCCATTTTTAATTATTTTTCAGACTATGAGTCGAATGATGACAATAAATTTTGATGCTCCATTATATATGCTCATCGAGATTTAACTTGAAGTGGTAGGGTAGGTAGTATTTCATCAAAAGTCCTTAATATTATTACGTGTGACACAAATTTTAGATTTCAAACGTGGACTTGATTTCAACAACTCAATTTCATTGTAAGCTCCAGAGCGCATATTAATTCTGTGATTACGTTAGGTACCGTAATACTTGCTAGCAAAGAGTTAATATTAAATAACATTATCTATAATTCAGAAAGATAATTAAATCAACTGCATTTTAAAATCTTAAAAACAATCACAAAAAACCATAAAAAAAAATGTGAAAGCAGTACGTCATGAAATGTAGCACTAATATATTTTTTTGGGAAAATTACCAGTATTTTGCATTGACGCAACATAAAATAGACAAAAAGGCAGAAATTAATTCTATGCCTCTTTAAAAATAAAGTTTAGTTTAAAGATATCGCAATTTATTCATCACATTTTATCTACTATTGTTTGATGAAGTCCAACTTTTCGATGTTTGGGATATTTGTTTGAGTAAGGTAAAATAAGCTATTTCCGCACTAGTGCACTCGGTGCGTTTCACTTTTCCCCACATGCGTATTCAAGTAAAAACCCCAAATATTATTACATATATTGTTAATCTCTAGTACCTCTTGCAGATAGAACGGTTACCTACCCTGGTATATAACCGCTTATTACAAGCAAAAATAATCAAAATCAATAATCAATACTCTGTAATAGTTCAAATAATAAATTCTTTTATTTTTTATTCTAACAATAGTAGAAAAATTATTATGTGAAATGTATTCATGACTAAATACTTAGGACGGAATGAATAAACAGAAAATTGATTACGAACTACTAATTACTAAATAATTAATTATAAATTTATATATATAACTTAAATATTTAAGAATTTTACGTATAATTTAGAAGTAGTAGCTAAATGTCTGGTAAAGAATTGTCCTAGTAACAAAATGTCTGGTCAATACGGCAAAACTTAAAAAGTCAAATTTGATCCAGTTCGCGCTATTTAATCGAGCTGAAATTTTGCACATGTATTCGTCCCCGCTGACGAAACACTTTGCCAAAAGGAAATTTTCTGAATTTTTACATTTTCAAATTTATATTTATTTTATATTCAAAATAAATTACCTTGTCATTTTTCCCATGTCAATTCGTTGTCAATAATTCCAATCATAGTAAACTTCCGTCGTATAGCTACCGATAGCTGAGGCCTCATGCCTCAAAGATGTATGCATCGCAGATTACTTTAATTCATGAAATATATTTACCCAGAACCTTCAAAAGCCGTGACCGCGAGTAAAAGTTAGTAAAAAAAAGGGTCTCGCACAAATGAACTAGCCTACATCTTTAGGGATTGCCCAGCCACCTATAATTTATTTTGTTTATGTAAAAATTACATTTTTGTGAAATTAACAACTACTCGTAGTAGAAATTTAAATTTTGTTTCAATTTTAAATTTTATTTTTTTTCCTGGCATTCTGTAAAAGTAAATAGAAGCAGAGCAATTTTTTTTCAATATACATTAAAAATGCATTCGCGAGCTGTTTATTGGAAACATGAAGAATTGAAAATTTATATAATTACAATTTATACTTTTCTTTAATATGGTTATCGCATGTATATGTTACGGTCAATGATGACAACTCCAGCCATTAGCGTCAATGACCATGCATTTTGGGTAATGTTGACATTTAAAATTCCATATGTGGTATTTATATCATTGTCCGGACAATGACGTTAATGCCCATTACAGATTGGGCAATGATGAAACTACTATTCCACAGATTCCAACAGATTCCTTATTCTATCATAGCCATCACATATACGTTTTGTACTTAGCCGAGTTCGGGCTTCGAGGGGAGTTGGGCAGTCGAGGTGGATTGATTTCGGGGATGTTTTCAGCGAGTAAGTGCCAGCCAAAACAGCCCGGAGCACCCGTAGCAAAGCTACTTATGAGGCTTCAAAAAAGGCTGAGTTACTGTCATTGAGACGGAAAAACACGTCACGACAAATAATTGTCCCGGGTTGAAGTGCATCGCCATTTTGCTGTTCCTTATAATATTTATTTTATAACTAGCAGGTCAGGCGGCCTGGAATGGCCTGGAAACTCCTTTTTGCACAGGATCATTTATCATAATTAATTTCTTATTTTATTATTATAAAATCACAATATTACTCATATTTTTTTCACTTTTTTTTTTCAAAAAATTGAAAATTGACGTAGAGAGCTGGGAATAGTGGCGTTAACCTGAGAACTCTAAGGTTCGCTTTTACAATAGTCGGTTAAGTTTTATTTATCCGGGTTGTAACGTTATAGGTATGTTTATTGGTTTATTGGTTTATTGGTTTATTGGTTTTTTGTTTAGTGTGTTTATCGTTGATTGGTTCATAGCTATAGGTTGTATATTGGTGACCATTGTAAAAGCGGACCTTAGCTGAATAACCAGTTAAAATTTCAATTCAATGGTGCTTTCCGTTGGGGAGATTTTGATGGGACGGACATACATACAAACTTCGAGTTTTATACATTAAGATATCATCATTGTCCAATCCATTTTGGATTACCGTTAACGGGCGTTGACGTCAATGACCAATTTACGTCTTTGACCGTAACATATTGCTTAAATTAAAAAATTTCCACGTCTGTATCATAGAGTGAAAACTCGAAAGCATGACGTCATTTGCCGTGTGATTGTGTGGAGACTTAGTTTGAATAAATACGTCAGTTAAATAAATTCTGAATTTTTCCATATGTATGTATATCAAAGTCAGAAATACGGAGCATATGCCGTTCACCCTTAATTATTGTAAAATTGTATTTTTGTGTTTTCTTATATTTTCTACTTTATATTGACTTATCAAAAAGAACACAAGCCATTACTTGTGCTTTTCTGTGTCGGTAACCTGTAACCTGTGTAAGGTAACCAAAACAATTGAATGGGTAGCGTTGAACAATCAAAATGACAACAATAATAAATTGTAAATTGATCTAACCTATTGTATGCTCTTATTGTTCAATGTAACCTAAGAAATATAAGATGTTACTGGACATTTTGGTAGTTTCAATTACCTTTTGCAGTAAGAAGCTCTGGCTTTGCTCGGAGTCCAGCGGACTCCAGTGGACCATAGTAGGTATGAGTACCTACTCATAGTGCTGTAGCGAATACAACCGCACAATGTTAAGACTACCACTTTTAATAAATTATTTAGTATCCATTCATTTAAACTCACGTTATAGTACTATAAATTATAAAAAATAAACAATTTTGAAAACTTTTGATATTTGTTATCAAGCGCACTAGAAACTTTTCACATAAAAAAATTACGGAAGTAAATACTTCCAAACTGCAATAAATTCATATTTTGAAGTTACCACAATATCATCCTTATTATAATTTAATACAAAAATATACACAGTTTGTTTTTTAACTCGCGCTTCATACTTGAAAACATAATTTTAAATTTAAAAAATAAGGAAATTGCTTTTATTTTCAAGATTTTTTGAAATAGCTTAACTTTACCATAACGAATACATAATAATTACCTACCTATGAATACTACGTAGAATACAAGGTGGTATAATAAATAAATTGGAATAGCATAAGAAATATTTTATTTAATATCTTTTATCATTACAAACGTATATGAAAATGTAACGTAGACACTGAGTATTTATCACGGAGTATAATATAAAAATATACCTATATATAATAGTAATGTGATGACTATCAATTTGCAGCTAACAAATTACTTACATTATGTAAACTATGTTTAAATGTTATCTTTTTAGTAATGGCGGAGCTAGTACGTTATTTGGAGGAACAAATGGTGCGGCATAGGGATTTACATTAGGTAATCCTGGAAAGCCAGGATGTAATGGACTGGCAATGGCTGAGTGTGGAACAGATTCTGGAATTGGAAATTGGGCTGGATATGGAATTGCTCCGGGTAGGTGAGGTGATCCAGCTAGAGAAATTGATCCTGGAACTAATCCTGGTCCAGATAACGGTAAAGGTCCTGCTAGAGGATGTGGTCCAGATAAAGGCAATGGTCCGGGTAGAGGAAGTGCTCCGGCATAGGCACCTGGCAAAGGAAGAGGCCCTGGAAGTGCACCCGGAAAAGCTACTTGACCAGGATAAAATTCTCTTGTAACGACACTATGTGGATGGATTGAACTAGCTTGCGGGTATGCTATAGGAAAGTGTGGCAACTGTGGCACGGCAGGCGCTAACAGCGGTGGAGAATGTAAAATTGGTCTTGATAAAGGAGATGCATATCTACTAAATACATTAACACTAGCTGCAAATGGAGGAACGTTGTACGGTATTGACTTAACGTAACTTATGGCTGCTGGAGGAGCATGGTGAACAGGATATAGACCACTGCATTCAATTTGTGTTATTGTTAATGCTAATATGATTGTTGTAGATATCTGAAATCAAAAATAATAAGTGAAAGATTAGAAATCCAAATCGCAATACGAATTTACCTTTAAAGATAACATGTTGATAAACATGGAACTAGTAGTAAAGTACATTAGTATGTAAGTGTGAGTAATTTAAAATCGATTGAGTATTTATAGTGAAAATTAATACCCCAACAAAATAGGAAGTATGTACAATGGAAAGTGGAAGTAAATTTACGTGACTCTTGTATGCAATTGGATTTTAGTTTTAAATAAGACGTGAGCAATATTACCAAATTTAAATCTTATACAATTTATTACATTATACTCATCGCAATTATTTTTGATTTGTGTTAACAAGTATTTTTGCATAGTTTTGTGAGTACTTAGGAATGAAAGTAGATGCTATCGAATTGCAACCATTATTTTGTATTCATCGTTTATTCATTTATTCATCTACATTAGTAAATGACAATTTTTTTCAAAATTGATTCTCAAAAATATACTAAATATACTAAAATAACCAAGAAGATATAATTATTTTTCTTATTAATATTGTCTAGAGACTCGTTTTCTTTGCCCAAATTCAAAAATGAAGTATCTTTATTCCAAGTTGGAATTTCCGCTCTGTAGTTAAATAAGGATCCACATCAAACCATTGCAGTGTTCTAAGTTTAATTATTATTAATAACCATGGTATACATACGCCTGATTACAAACATTTTGATTATTTCTGGGTATTTTTACATTACATAACAGAAACACTTTGTACAAACACGCTGGACATTTAAATTACAAATTATTTTAAAAACAAAACTAATTATGTAAATGTGCAAGTAAATAATTAGTTAATTGATTATTCGGTATACTATGCGTGAAATTGTTAACTGTTAACACTTTCCCCTACATGATTAAAATTTAAATGTTTATTTGAATCCGGAAATGCAACAAGTGCCCAAATAAGTGAAATAAATTTATAAGGTGATCCATACCACCATACCATATCAGGCTTTTTTCAAAAACGGTTAGCTGTAAAGAATTCAGTAAAAAAATTTATTAAAATGATATAAATTGTTGAGTTTTAGGTCTTTTATAATCAACTAAATTGACCGACGTTTCGAGTCCTTTTTTATACAGGGTGACCCAGATCACCCGTATCAGTACTTTTTTTCAAAAACGGTAAGTCGCAGAGAGTTGGGCTAAAAAAATTTATTACAAAAGCCCTAATGACAAATCTAATGGTGATATTATTATTTTCAAGAAAAGACCAGAAAGTCCAGAAATCCAGAATTTTAAATAGCACCATATGTCGAAAGTGGTATCGTTGGAAAATAAGCAAGTTTTGTAGGAAAATTTTTTTTATTACTCCCACCCCTTTTATGTTATATTCGACTTAAGTTATTAAGTTATTATTTTGATTATTTTGACTTTATTTTAAAAATTGGCACTCAAAATCTAGCTATCTTAAAGTTATCCGTTGCCATTGTTCAAACTAAACATTATTTATTGTATATTATTAATATTAAGTGTTTGTTTTGAAGTTAAAATTTATATTATTTATTAGTTTAATTAGTGAAATTATGCCGTTTTCGAATTTAGAGGCTTTCGATATGTTAACGATTTTGGGAGAATGTGGACAAAATTACAGAGCTTCGGAGCGTATTTATGCTGAAAGATATCCTCAACGTGCCCGTCAATCTTTCAATGTTTATCGGAGATTGGCAGCACGTATTTGTACCAGAGGCCAGGTGCAACCAACAAACAATCGCGGTAATCGGATTATGCGACATGTACGTGATGAAAGAGCAACTGATATTCTTGCTGCAGTAATTGTTGATCCGAATATTTCAACCAGAAGACTTGAAAGAGATTCTGGAGTTAGCCAATCCTCTGTATGCAGTCTTTAAGGATCATAATTTTCATCTCATTAAATGAGAGTGATTTTCAAAGTATAGAGTAATTTTTTGTAATTGGTTAATTAACAAAGGCCCCCATTTTCCTAGGACGGTTTTATGGACTGACGAGGCTACTTTTAAAAGCACTGGTGAAGTCAATATTCACAATGCGCATTACTGGTCGCAAACAAATCCCCATTGGCTGCGAACTATTGATAACCAATATCTTTAGAGCGTTAACACGTGGTGTGGTGTGCTTGAAGGAAAAATTATAGGTCCTTATTTTTTTGAAGAAAATCTTAATGAGATACGAAATGCCGAGTTTTTAAATAATGATTTGATCAATTTATTGGAAAATGTTTCTCTGGAAATGCGAGCAATAATGTAGTTTCAGCAAAACGGCTGCCCAGCTCATTTTTCATTAGTTGCTAGGAATGCAATAAACCAACTATTTCCCAATAAATGGATTGGCAGGGGAAGTACAGTGTCGTGGCCTCCAAGGTTGCCAGATTGTACTCCCCTGGATGATTTTTTTTTGGGTCGGATCAAATAAGATATTGTTTATACAGAAAAACGGACAACGAGAGATGATATGAAGCTCAGAATTTGCAATGCCTGTCGATCATTAAACACTGAAGAAGTACTTAGAGCCACTGATAGTATAAGAAATTGAAATTTAATAATTTCAAGTGAATATAACTTAAAAGGGGTGGGAGTAATAAAAAAATTTTTCCTACAAAACTTGCTTATTTTTTTAAAGAGCTTTCCAACAATACCACTTTCGACATATGGTGCCATTTATAATTCTGGATTTCTGGACTTTCTGGAGCAAACTACTCTGGATGCCGACTTTTCCCGGAAATAATAATTTCACCATTAGATTCGTCATTAGGGCTTTTGTAATAAATTTTTTTAGCCCAACTCTCTACGACTCACCGTTTTTGAAAAAAAGTACTGATACGGGTGGTCTGGGTCACCCTGTATTTGAACCATTTTCAAGGATATACATTGACAAATTATTATTTACATCTTTGAAAATGGGTCATATATAAAAAAGGACTCGAAACGTCGGTCAATTTAATTGATTAAAAGACCTAAAACTCAACAATTTATATCATTTTAATTTATAAAAAAGGTCAACGATAATAAATTATTACTAATTATAAAAATTTTATTACAAATGGTTTAACTCTTTGAGTCCGAAACTTAAATAAATATAATTTTTTGAATTTTATTTATAAAACGTGACAATAAGAACATGTTAAACATATATTTAAATTATAGCCATAAAAGCATAACCAAATGCAAGATAGAATAATAATAAAATATTTAAGTAAATAATAATAATAATTTCCAATAAGCAAAGTTGTAAATTTTCAAATAATCAATCATTAACCTTTTTTCAAGCAATTACATACTTAGCAGACATTTTTAATAATAATTACAAAATAAAAACAGTTCTGAAAGTGTAGTTACACCTTGAAACCACTGGTACACAAAGGGTTAATGAAGAATAGAAGGATTACACTAGCATTTACCGGAAAAGTTAGTATCTTGAGATTTATACGTATGCAATTGAAACGTTTGAAACTGAAACTATACCCAAGCACTCTTGGAACGCATATGATGTCTAAACCAACGGTAGTGCAATAAAATCTGTTTGCACATGCAATGGCTAGCCCATCTGCATGTATTTTTTGGCTAGGGATACTGATTCTGCAGTAGTTCCGTGTTATTCATGGCGACATAGTAATTGAGGACCATTTTTTCAAAACTCGTTAAATGCAATTTTGCCGAAATTGAGTTATACATGTTTTCTGTATAATTTTTACAAGGACTATCGAATGTTCTCGTCAAAACTAACCTAATTTGAATGATAACCATGCAAATATAAAATTTAAATTTTTTTCTCATAAGAGACATGCATAACGTTACATCGTTTAAACGTTCTCCTGAAAAATTGATATTTTTTAATTGTTGAGTTTTGAAAAAACGGTCCTAAATTATCTTTCATGATAGATCCATACAAACGAAAATTACTTAATAATTTATTATAATCTTATTGATTACCTTTTTTTTCTTTATCAACATTGTGTTGACACATACTAAATATCCAGTAAGCACTACTTAATTTTTTCGAAAAATAATTTGTAAACAAACATTAAAATTATTTATTAAATCATCAAAAATCACAAAACCCAACTAAAATTTATAGTTAATTTTGTTAGGTTTCATTCTGGTTCTTTGGATAATCTATACAATGACATTCACTTTGGTATAAGTTATTTTCCGTTCATATGATATACTTTTACTAAACTTGAAATTTGATTACATTTATTTAATTTAACAAAGAATTCCACTCATGCATTATTGCATAAATGGTGTCTGTAATCTTTGACACTTAAAATAACAAATAAGAACACCACTCTTCAAAAATATTTAACTATATAAGGAGTTCATGTTTAACAATAACCAGTTAGTTTACGATTTGGACAATTAACACAATAAATCATTTTTAACTAAACCAAATAATTCAAAATGAACAAGATTGTAAGTATTAAAAAAATTTCGTAATAATTTCTGTATTTATCTTTTGTAGGTTTTTGTATTCGCTATTATTGCAACCGCAACCGCTTATGCTGATCCTAAACCAAAACCAGGTTTAGTAGGAGCTTACGCTGCAGCTCCATTAGTAGCACCAGCCGTTGTAACAGCACAAAGTTCTCAAATTATTGCACAAAATTATAACGGTTTCGCTGCTCCGTATGTTGCCTCACCTTACATTTCTGCTTCTTACGTAGCATCACCTTATGTTTCGTCACCTTATATTGCATCACCTTATGTTTCATCACCTTATGTCGCATCTCCTTATGCTGCATCACCTTATTTAGCATCTCCTTATGCAGCATCACCATATGTTGCTTCTCCATACGTTGCTGCGTCTGGAGTAATAACCAGAAGTGCTCCACTTGTAGCCGCCTCGCCAAAAGCAGTGCTTGTTTAAAATTTGATTTTAACTGCTGTTATACTACGAATATATTATATTATGTATAATTGTATAATTTGTACTAAGTAAATAAAATAATATATAAAACACTAAAATAAGCAAACAGTTTTTCATTAGTGAGGTTTAGAGGAAAATTAAATTCGTTAAAATCAGACTTGCCGAATTAATCACAAAATCATAATATAAATTAGAATTATCAATATTGAGCTACAGGACACAAATAAAACACATTTTTTAAACGAGCTTTATGTGTTTTATTATTATATTAAACATAAGTTATATATAACTTATATTATTTTCAAGAGCTAATAATTTTAATTAACAAAATCATAATATTGATATACATATTTAACCATATTTATTATTACTTTATGTGTATTAATTAAGTTCATTTTACGATCCAATGGTAGTTTGTAACTTTTTACATGGGAGACACAAAGTTTACAAAAGAAAAAGCTTAATATTTTCCATAGCAGTCCAGGCAATAAAAGGTGTCTAAAGAGAAATGTTGAGATCCTAATGATTGATTTCAGGATTGTGTTTGAATTAGTTAGAAGGTATATATACTAAAAGTCCTCAAATTTAGGAGGTGTAAGGGGTACAAGGAGAACAGAGTATGTCCTGATGGATTTTGGCGTTTTGCTTATGAAAAAATTGTACTGTGTAAATTTGCAGCTGATAAAATTTTCAAGGAGAATATTTCTACTACTTATTTTGTTAAAAATGTAAGAAAAAAATAAAAACTAATTTTTTCTATTTTTATTTCAAGTTTAATTAATTTTTTTAATTGATATATAGTCAGCAAAATTGAATTAACCTCTGTAAGAAATATAACAGACAGAAAACATTAATTGAAAAGAAAATTTCAAATTTTTTTATATACTCGCATAATTGAAATAAAGAATTAATAAAAACAAAAGTTTGGGAAATTGTAATAACTTTTACCTTGTAACTTTTCACTTGTATCTAAATATATTGCTTTTTAATTATTTGAATTAGAAAATATTTTGTGTTACAAATTTAGATATATGGTTAACTTATTGCAATTTTATTTATTAATTATTATATAAATCATATACTACAATAAAATAAATTGCTTTGCCACATCTGTGCTTAATTGCTTCAATATTATATGTAATCGTTATTTGTTCGCTGATTTCATATACCTAGTGTTCATCAAATCTTCATCCTAAAATTTTACAGACTTCAAATTGAATTTTTAAAGGTTGTAGAATAATAAATAAATCTAACTGGAGATACGATTTATTGAAGTGGAACATATTTTCGATTTTTGGTTAATATTACCTAGTATCTTCCTTCAACTCTTGGTATAACTTCTAAACGAAAGATGTTAAACAAACATAATTTGATGTACATAGGTAGTGCATTTGTTAAATTAGAGTAGCAAAAAATTGTAGCAAAATTGAAGATTTTGTTTTAAATGCTGTCTCGCTTGATGTGGAATGACCCAGATAAGAACCACTTCATGGTAGTAGCAAAAGCCAAACTAAAAAAAAACAATAATATAGAAAAGAAATCAGGAAAAAATTAACATTGGAAAAGTTCTATTTCGTATACAACAAAATAGTACTTAAAATACAAAAAATTTCACAAGATCGAAAATAAAACAGAATATAAAGAAAGAAGTAGAAAACATGAAATTTGTAAAGAAACAAACCTCTGAAAGAACAATAAAATACAACAAATATGTTAACAGCAAGACAGTGAAGAAGCCAAAAGAAATCTGGAAAAACTATTCTTAGACACAACTGCTAATTCAAAACGTGGAAAAAAAATCACAGAAAGAAATGTAGCAGAACCAACATATTAAGAGGTGAAAGCATTGATAAAAATAGTCAAAAATGGTAGAGTCTTTCTTCTTTCTAGCCACTTGTCGTTCAACAAGAAGGTTTTAGCATTTAACGATACTAGCTCTCCGTTCAGTGAAATGGTAGAACGATGACATTTTTATAGGTTAGTCTCTCATAGATTGCAAACATGTTCGTTTGGGTAGAAATCAAATCGATTGAAGTTTAACTGTTTTATAACGTTTTGCCATGGAACTGCCATTGAAGTTGCGCCCAAATATGAACTTTGTAATGTGATTCGTTTTTTATCTAAAAAAATATAAAACTGCAATGGAAATTCAAAAAAAATTGTGTAATGTATACGGTTAACAGTGTTTGAGCATTGAAATGGTAGCGCGATGTAATTCGTAAACGGTCCAGATCAGTTGAACGATGAAAAGCAAGCACTAACAAAAACATTGTGCTCGTCAAAGAGCTGATTTATGATTACCGATTACCAAGTAGAGATGAATGTAATCGTTTTCAATTCGAGCAATTGAATTCAACAGAGGAAATGGAAGGCGCCGTAACTGATTATTCAAAAAATTGGACGTGCGACTTTGCACTACCGACTTGGCATTGATAAGTTCATTATTGTTACGACACATGTCTCGAAAGATTTGGCAATTGCGTGGAACAGTAATAAAATTGTCTGTAGATTTCAAAAATTATCTTGTTTTTGTGTTTTGGCTTCTTTTTGGTAGATATGAGCGTTAAACTTAGAAATTAAACGACCCTCGTACAATCTACAATAATGTAGAAATTACAAAGTCATAATATTGTTACATTATGTACATATAAGATATGGTCGGTATTCATACAAAATAGAGTGAAAAATTAAACAGAAATCATAATTAATATTTTATATTTTTTAAATACTTTCGAAAATTAAAAATTTTTTTTCAATGTTTATTACGACGACATGTTTTGTGTAAAGGGTTACACATTTTTATGTCTTCATAAAAATACATTTTAATATAGCATATCTCTTGAAAAAATAATTTTAATTTCTCGAAGAAGTACTTAAAAAATAAATAAAAATATATTAAACTTCGTAAAACAAACCTATTTAATTATTCATAATTAATGATTACCACCATGGTTTTCGCTAGATTTCAGCATTGTTTTTGTATGCAATTATGAAAGACATGAATACACACTAGTAACTAGACATAATAAACTTAACAGAAGCAATAAAAAAGGAAATATAACTAGCAAAGATGGAAGGCGGTATATTCAAACCAGAAGATATAGAATTTTAAGGCTTTGTTATTTAATTAGGAAAAATTCTGATAGTGTTCTGAAACTGATCTCGGATTAGACACCAAGTGAGACAAGAAATTGAAAAAGAATCAGGGGAAAATGGAAGAAGTGGTGATCTCACCATGCAGGTAAGAAATTGAAAAAAACATGTAGGAAATTGTATGTTAATGAAAGAACAGAAAACCAGAAGAGATCTACCCGAAGAAATACATTGTTATAATATGTGCAACATAACAAAATAGCTAAATTATTTTTATTATTTGTGCAATAATATACGTTTGGGAAAAATATATTATAAAATTAAATATTTATTTACAAATATAGATAGCCCTTAAAATTTTCTTAAATTGTATTCGTCTAATTATTACGTATAATATCTTCTGAACTTGAATTTTGTTTACAGTTGCATAATATTATTTAAATTCATTCATATCACGCATATTCACTTACATAAAAACATTACGTATAAGTACGTTTAACGTTAAATTGGAACACCACTACTCAATACAAAAATTGTTTAGGTATAAAAGAGCAACAATTTGATAAGATCAACAAATCAGTTTACAACTCAGACAATTAACAACTCTTAGTTAACAACACCAAATCAACTTAAAATGAATAAAATCGTAAGTATTCAAGATATCGGATATTTCAATTTATTACAACATTTATTTTTGCTTCTTAGGTTTTCGTATTTGCAATTATTGCAACCGCAACCGCTTATGCTGATCCTAAACCAAAACCAGGATTGGTAGGAGCATATGCTGCAGCTCCGTTAGTAGCACCAGCATATGTAACAGCACAAAGTTCTCAAGTTATTGCACGAAACTACAATGGTCTTGCTGCTCCATATATTGCCGCTCCTTACGTTTCTTCTCCTTACGTAGCATCACCTTATGTAGCATCACCTTATGTAGCATCTCCATATGTCTCATCTCCTTATCTTGCTTCTCCTTATGTAGCATCGCCCTATGTTGCATCCCCATACGTAGCTGCACCTACAGTGGTAGTTTAATGTTATTTAAACATCTTTCTATAGCTATTACCTACATAGTATTGTAATTAAAGAATAATAAAAAATACGCATACGCAAAAATGATTGTTTTTTAGTTTGTTTACAATTACAATTGTAGACAATTACAATTTTACAATTTACTAACAAAATGACTAATGTTTTTCTAAAATTGAGTTAAAGTTAAGATTTTTGTTAAATTGACACGTTTTTACGGATTCTAGGACAATTATTCGCCGGACAATTGTTTGTCCGTTGTTTTAATATGTATCTATTCGCATAATTATACTCTATAATTATACACCACAAGAATTAATTTAAAATACAGGCATATACTATAAACCTTTTTTAAATTCCATAATCTCCCTCCATGACCAATGTCTAACGACGGATCTGGTAGAATAAAATTCTTTTATTTTACAAGGCAAATATTTTAAAAGTTTTAATAGTTCCCCCTTTACGGCCGATTTTACGCAAGAAAAATCATAAACTAGCACTAACCTACAAAACCGATGCATATCTTCGCGCGGATATCTCTTTTTTACGGACAATGTAGCTAACACAAAATTACCAAATTGCAAAACATGAAGAAGAACAATTTTGTAAAATAATGTAGTATTTTAATAAATTATTTTAAATATAAAAAATGTATTTTAAGTAATTCGTTACAAAAATGCAATGAAATAATAATAAATCGTAATTGAGGATGAACCTACCGGTGTCAAAATTATCGGGAACCAAATTACCCGAAGATGAAATAACCTGGTGACCAAATTACCGGGGGTGAAATTATCAAGGGATCAAATTACCGGAGGTGAAATTACCGGGGATCATATTACCGGAGGTGAAATTTCTGGGGATCAAATGACCAGCTACGTGGATTATTATGTGTAATTTTTAAAGTTTTTATTTTTTAAAAAAATATTTGAAAATAAAAATTTAACCTTTAGCAAAGTTTTAAATTATGTCAATTGTAATATGTTTTTCAAGCAGTTCTTGGTATATGGTGCATTTCATAAGGTAAATTATCTATAAACGAAAAATCAGGCGAATAATTATCCGGCGAACAATTGTCCTATGCGAACAATTATCCGCTGAATAATTGCCCTATTGGAACAATCGTCCGGCGAACAATTGCCAGCTAACAGTTGTCCGGACACCTTTTTATGGTATTACACCTGACAGCCACATTTGTTATTTAAACCGCAGTGCTCGATAGAGCAAGCTCAAAAAACTTAATTAGCATTTTCAACTGAAAGAAAGCATATAACAAGTTCTTTATAGTTAACCTATTATTTGTTTAAATAATCACCGAGTTATCCGAGGCAACGGACTTATGCTCGAATAATATGGAAAAATTCGGATTAAACCAATGAGAAATGAAAGAACATTGAACATTGTAATTGCATTTTATTCTACCATTTCAAATTCTACATAAAAAATTAATAAACATTTCGAAATTTTTATTTTTTCCTTGTTATTAAAGTTTTCGATTATCCCACGTACCTCTCCCACGTTTTACCTCATATAAATGAGGTTTTACTGTAATTAAGTTATGTAAAAAAATAATATCAACTCAAGCTGGTTTTATTCCAATTATTATTAATAACAATAATAGTATATTACGTACCGAGGTGGAAAATGCTTCATTACAGCCGAGCGCTAAGTTAGTTGACTGAGGCGCGAAGCGCCAAAGTCAACTATAAGCGCGACGCTGGAATGAAGCTTAACACCGAGATATGTATACTATTTTATTTACAATCAGTTTGTAAACAACAAATAATTAAAAATTGAATTAAATTATACATTGTTTTTCATTTGATTTCACTTTTTAAAATAAAAATAGTTTATCAAGTTAGTATAAAATATTAAAAACAAATTGCTGTTTATGTCAAACAAAAAATTTGTGTTGGCAACTGGCAAATATTATATTAGCAACAAATTTATAGATTTGTTTCGTGTTTTTTATATTAGTGCTTAAATAATTTTTAATTATTCTGGCTAAACTTAAACTTATAAAGTAACTAAAATAAAATTAGATTATAATTTAGCTTGTACTAAACTTGTACATAAATTTATTGTACTTGACACTTGACATAATTTTAACTAATTTGACCCATATTTTTTGTTAGTGTTTTTTCTAGCCACAATGCGACATTACAGGTCGGGAAGTGATCACTTCCCGACCTGGGGTAGGTTGGAAAGTAAAACAAAATAGCTTTCTGATTGGTTGGCAAGTGAAAGTAAATACTTCTTCCCAACTTATTAAAAATCAGGAATGTATCGATTACTAACCGATTGTGAATAAAATCTGATTTTGTTTAATGCTATGTGATTATATTAGCGCTACGCTTCTTTTTAACAAATTCACACGCGTTGGAAAAAATACTAATATTACCTTACTACCTAAATAAATAGCTATTATGTTTGATTTTCAAAATTTTAATTGTTTGTTAGAAAATTAAAATATTGTTAATGTTTTTATAATATTTTGTATTTATTATTATAAATAAATATTTTATATCAGAAGTAAAATACATTATTATGATTTATTAATTTATTCCTAATTCGTTATCTTGATGTCAATGTAATTAATTAATTTATTAATTCTTATTTACCACCAATATAGTATTATTAAAACAATTTTACTATTACTCGTATTTGTTTATCAAAGACAAATTATTATTTATCACTATTGTTAAAAGAAGTATATTGCTATGATATGGTGGCGAATTAAATCGCCCGACACCACGGTAAGCTCTTGTAAAAATAACTTGCAGAGGCAAATTAAAATCAGTAAGTACAAACAAAAATGTATTATTAAATTATCAAACAAGGGCAGATATAAAATTTTTAACACTCTGGACGCGTAAAACAAAGCATCTACCTGATTCATTCAAAAACAACATATGCGATGTATCGACAATTTCCGATATTGAGGAATCATGTGTCATGTGTGCATATCTTTTCTCGATACGAACAAACGTAATATAAAATTTTCAAAAATATTCAAAAAAATATTCGTATTAAGAAACAATATAGTGTAGTTTGTTTGAACATCAATCAAATTAAATTACAAAAAAAATAGTAATCACTCACTTTCAATGTCTATTGACTCTTCATTACTAATTGGCGAACAGAAGCAATAACCAAATTTGACCATGTGTATCCAATTTCCAATAATATTAAATTTTCAAGCGTAAATTCATTCAACATAATTTATTGCATAACCAAATACTAATCGTAGTAAACTTTCTTCACATACATCCATCCAAAAATATTCATAAAACCAATATTAATTGTATTAAAATTTCCAATTTTATCCAAAAATCGTACAACCAAATACTAATCGTAAATAATTATCTTCACATACATCCATTGAAAAATAACCATATCACAAAATATTAATTGTATCCAAATTTAATTACTCAAAAATATTCAAATTAAAAATTTTTCTACCATCTCCAATTACATACATCAATGGTTATCTCCGGAAGTGTTCCCATTTTTCCTCTTATCATCTCTTAATACCAACTCTTCAAATTTTAAATTTTTACCAATTTTAAATTATAATTTAGTATTGTACAATAATTATTACCTTTACAATTAATTTTAATTTTGTGTTTCTTGTTGTGTTTTAAGTTAACAATACTTCCTTTAACATTCACACCATGTTGAAAGTAGAATCAGATAAACGTGAGATTAATCAAAACAAATTTCAAAATTAATAAAACGGCGCGAAATTTCTATCTATCCCTACATGATAATACAAACCAGCATCAAACAAAATCTTATGTGGCATCAAAACTGTTTAAAAAATAGAAATATTTACAATTTACTTATGCCCAATTTCGTATCATAGCAATATATTAGATTTTAATTAATTTAGTTAATTGTGAATAAGCTGTTCTCTTAGTGAAGGTTCTTAACAAAATGAAGTTTTTATTCTGCCCAGATGTATCCTCTGTTAAATGGAACAAAATTTGTTGTTAAAAATAAAACACACTTAGTATATAGGTATAACAATGAATTATTAAGAGGTAGTAGTAAGATAAAGACTTCAATACTAATAAACAAAAGAAAACAAGAGAGAAGTTTTAAAATTCAGACTTGTAGTTTTCAGAAAGTTGAGAATTACTGGTAATTAATCATTCTTGACTTGCAATTAATTTTTATTTTTACACCAGCATTTAATTTTGGTGTTGAATTATATAGTTTGCAGTGTCGCAATCGTGACTGTGAGCAAATTTGTACATGATACAGTATATGACTTATAGATGACCATAATGTGAAGAGGTGATTAAATTTATAATGGACTGAATTTCGTCAATAAATTCGACTCATCAAAAGAATGAAAATTCTATTACCCTATATATTTAGCACAGACCTTTTTAGATGTGGCATTCACCTAATTACGTATAATAATTTCTTGTGAACTTGAATTTTGTTTGAAGTAGTTGTGTAATTAACGAACTTCATTCAAATCACGCATCGTCACTTACATAAATAAAATTACGTATAGGTACGTTTGACAATTAAATTGGAACACCACCACTCAACACAAGAAGTATTTATGGATATAAAAGAGTAACAATTTGTTAAGATCAACAATTCAGTTTACAACTTAGACAATTAACAACTTTTGGTTAACACTACCAACACAATATCAAAATGAATAAACTTGTAAGTAGGCAATAATACATATAATTTAATTTATTATATCTTTCTTTTTTTTTAGATTTTTGTGTTTGCTATTATTGCAATGGCTACCGCTTATGCTGATCCCAAACCAAAACCAGGATTGGTAGGAGCTTATGCTGCAGCTCCGTTAGTAGCACCAGCAATTGTGACAGCACAAAGTTCCCAAGTTATTGCACGAAACTATAACGGTCTTGCTGCTTCATATATTGCCGCGCCTTACGTTTCTTCTCCTTACGTGGCATCACCTTATGTCGCATCTCCTTATGTCTCATCTCCTTATATAGCATCTCCTTATGTAGCATCGCCATATGTTGCGTCACCATACGTAGCAGGACCTACAGTGGTAGTCTAATATTTTACCAAATCTGTATAATTATTACATGTTGTAAATACAAAAAGAAATAAAGAAAAATGCATATGCAAATTAAGTTTTTCAATTAAAATAACAAAAATTTTCAGCTGTTTATATTTCTAATTCTAAATTAAATAGGATAATGTTATCAATCGAATAATATTCATTTTTATCGAATATGACGTAATTTTCAAAGTTCACATCTAGTTATAAGCTTATAAAGTCCAACCTTTAAGCAAATAATCGTTTTATTTGAAAATTGACATTTTAAATAAAATAGAAACACCTACTATTCGAAGTATTAATTCCAAACTTAACTCCATTCTGTTGACAGTCTGTGATTAAAACAGTTATCGCCACAATATAGTTTTAGTTAAAAATAGATTTTTTTAATTATAGCCGAATTTTACTTAAAAACAGAGATGTTTGCTCTTAGGCATTTAACTAGATATATTTAAATATTCATATTATTTAAACAAAAATTGTTCTTCTAGATCCATACCTAGTGATATTATTCAATAGAAATGTTTTTTACAAGTGGTCAGGTTTGTTCATTTATTTACTTCAATTTTTGCAATATTTTTATATTTATTATTTAAGGTGAACGCCTTGACTAAAAATAATGAAAATTCTTATTTAAATAATATTTTTGACGTAACAATGATCGTAGGAACGTACAAGCAGAGAACTTGTGCAAACAGGTACTTCTCTTTATTCTTGATGGGCAGCACCAACTATGGTTACTCAACACCCAATATAAGTACCTATTCACATTACATGTTTGCGTTTTCTGGTCCTTTTAACCAAATTTTGTAAATAATTCATAAAATATTTTGTTTATATTTGAAATGTACGCTCTTAACTATCATAATTTCATTTAATTATTATTATATTTAATACCACTGATATCGTGCAATTCCCCATTTGCCAAATACAATGTTGTACTACCTAGTACCTACTATACATACCTTTATTACCTAAAACATTTAAATGGTTCTCAATTGATTATAGTTAATATGGTTATTTGTCACAGTCAATACAAATTTCATAAAGACACTTTTGGTGCGGAGCATTTGGAAAATTAATTTAGTTAAGTATATCTTTGTTAATATTATTTGTGTTACAAATTCGCGCTTTTTACTATGGTTCTTAGTTGTTTTTGTATTATTTTTTATGAAATATTTATTTTTTAGTTTACAATAATAAAATAACTACGATTCGATAAAGTTTGTACAATAAAATTAAATTCAACGAAAATCTAAGAGTGATATTTTGCTTTAATTATATTTTTATTTTGTATCTAAATTGCAAATGTGCATTACGAGTATATCCATAAGCCATATTTGACTATTATAAAACTACCAACCAACATTATTATACAATTAATTATACAAATTTACAAAATAACAATATAAAAAATTTGTGTTTGATTGAAGTATATTTAGGTTTGTTCTCTTTGACGTAACGTTTGCGTTGTCCTTTGTTTTTGTATAAAATATCACTAAGGATTTGGATTATTTTATTGCAAAGGGTAAGTTAACTGGTATAATGTGAATTTTAAAACCGATTTCCTTCCAAATCCTTTTTTTGCATGTTTTAGATTAGGTACTATCTTAGTAAAAAAATTATATATTTTTGCATTTTTCTTTATTTGTTTTGTATTTACAGCAAACAATTATTTACAATCATTAAATATTAAACTACCACTGTAGGTGCTGCTACGTATGGAGACGCAACATACGGTGATGCTACATAAGGAGATGCAGCATAAGGAGATGCGATATAAGGAGATGAGACATAAGGAGATGCGACATAAGGTGATGCTACGTAAGGAGAAGAAACATAAGGTGCGGCAATATATGGAGCAGCAAGACCGTTGTAGTTTCGTGCAATAACTTGAGAACTATGTGCTGTAACATATGCTGGTGCTACTAACGGAGCTGCAGCATAAGCTCCTACCAATCCTGGTTTTGGTTTGGGATCAGCATAAGCGGTTGCGGTTGCAATAATTGCAAATACGAAAACCTAAGAAGCAAAAATAAATGTTGTAATAAATTAAAATATCCGATGTCTTGAATACTTACGATTTTATTCATTTTAAATTGAGTTGGTGTTCTTAACTAAGAGTTGTTAATTGTCTGAGTTGTAAACTGAATTGTTGATCTTAACAAATTGATACTCTTTTATACCTAAATGATTTTTGTATTGGGTAGTGGTGTTCCAATTTAAACGTTAAACATAATATCTAGACGTAATTTTATTTATGTAAGTGGCGATGCGTGATTTGAATGAAGTTCATAAATTATGCAACTACTGTGAATTCAAGTTCAAAAGAAGTTATTATACTTGATTAGACGAATGCTTAGTCTGGAAACCTTTCTGCTATTACAAACTATTTTATATAATAGGTAATTACAAACTTCTTTAATTTTTTTCTTAATTTTTGTAAATTATGAAAATAAAATTATCTATATTGAGAATATACCTATATGTAGGATATAGTATATATATGCTAAAATAAATTTTTTTATAGAATTTTTAGTTTTGAACATACCCAACTTGAATAAACGTAACATTAAAAAACTATAGTTTTAAAGAAACACAAAAAACTAAATAACTCACCAGGCTTTTTAAAGTAACCAACTTAGATAGTACGTATTTATAGATAGTTTAATAATTGATCTTGATAAATAATTACAAATTTAAATTATTATGTACTTATTTATATTGTAATATAAACAACTTCAATAATATAACAAGTTAATATATAATAAAATAAAAATTATATCTGAGCTTACAGCGACATTATCGCTTTTCTCACAACATTTTTTATTTTATTATTTGAATTAAGTTGTTATATTAATGTTTTTAATATTATTAATTCTCACAAGTTAAGATTTATATATTTATTTATGTATATTGTATTTCCAAAATCTTAACTTGTATATTAAAGCAAAAATCTCAAAAAGATTGTCACTGTCACTCTTGTCACTCTTCTATTTGATTAAAAATTTATTAGTAATCCATAGCCTTATCCCGAAACAATATTTAGTATATTTCAATCCTGATACCGTAATTAATATTATTTAAATTTCATAAATTAAGAAAAAAGCACTAAAATTAAATTTTAAAATGTGGCCTACAAGAGTAAGCTGAAACCTCAAAATTTTGTTCTAGAGCAAGAAATCTCAATTTAACTTGAATTATAGTTTATTGGATGAAGTACCTACATGCTAATGATCTTAAATCCAAGATTGAACGTATACATAAATTATATAGCCACAAGCTATGTAAAAGATATAAAAACACAAATATTTTCCTGATGGCTAATTAGCTAAGCTGTAACCAGGCAAGTGGATAATGTCTTTTGCAAACAAAACATATAAAGATAGGTTGCCTGGATTGCAAACTTTTCTATACTACATTCTTAAATTCAAATTCACTAGATTACAATCCGTTCAAGAATTTGCTAATTTGAAGGCTTAAATTCTCTAATTTGAATTTTCTACGCACTAGGTTCTTGACCTTTTGTGAAGTTCTTTTAAGTTATTTTGCCTGTTTTAATTGATTTTCTGGTACTTAGTACGTTTTCTGGTAGTGGGATCTGTTGTCAGCAACTTGGGTAAGCAATAACACCTGATTGGCTTCAAAGTTATATTTCATATGCGCAGTTCCATAAAGAAGAAGAGAGTATTCAAACACTTGTCAAAACTATTTTAAAATTTGTAATTTAAGAAATTGATGTTAGATGTTCTACCTACTGCATTATGGAATGTTTCCATAAACTTCAGCCAAAAGTGTTAATTTTGCAAATAGAATTTTAGGATTTGGTGGGCAATAGCAAGTAATATTTAATTTTGTATGAAAAAAGCAAGCCTAAATTACAAAAGTGCAATATTTTTTTCTCTTCAAATGCTTTGCTAATCTTGAATTAATTGAA
This sequence comes from Cantharis nigra, assembly GCA_958510845.1. Classification (NCBI taxonomy): domain Eukaryota; kingdom Metazoa; phylum Arthropoda; class Insecta; order Coleoptera; family Cantharidae; genus Cantharis; species Cantharis nigra. The sequence goes on from OY294028.1 coordinate 66,329,901, forward strand.
AATTGTACATTTTTTTTCAAAAATTACTGTTTCTTTACTTAAAAGTAACTTATAAAAACTTTAAAATAATTTATAGTTCAATGAGGCAACGCAATTTTGAGTCTTGTACTGGATTACCATTTTAAGTATTGGATTGAGAAGTAATTTATTCTTACAAATTTAGCTAATCTGCGAGTTTGTTTGATGTTTTGAAATCAAACTCAAAAGTGGTATCAGAATAGAGCATTCTTGAACTTCTATCATTTAACTGATGTAAAAACGCTAACAAAATGTCTGCAATCTACATTTTTGTACATCACCATTTTTATGGCATAAGAAGAAGAAATACAACAATATCATTTTCATGTTTTTTATTAGAGAATTAGTAAAAATGGCATTTTTAAAATTCGATAAATCGACATGTTAATAATTTAGACCAATAAATTAAAATTGAGACCATTTTCTTCCTTAGTCATTCCAGATCAGCTGCCCTAGTAGTAGTAGTTTGGGTAGGCATAAGCAAGTGGTGCGTTGTAGTAGTTTTTGTAGTATGGTGCATAGTTGTTGTAAGCCAAAGGATTTCCTCCATAGATGTAGTTGGAATAGGATAATGGTGAGCTGTATGTAAGTGGTGCAGCAATGGGAGATGCGATGAAGCCTGGTTTTGGTTCAGCTGCAGCGAATGCAAGAATGCATGCGAAAACGAACTGAAAAATATAAAAATATTTAAAAGTTTCTTACTTTTTATTCCAAACTACAAAAATCAAAATATGAAGTTATTCTTACCAATTTGAACATATTGGATGTGTTGGGAGTTGCTGGTTAGTCTTCAGTAGAGACGAACGATCAATCTATACTTTTCTTCGATGTTCTTGCAGTTTATATAGGGATTTTCAAGAAGGGGTAACAACTTGCAAATCAATTTAGGGTGGTCAAGGTTTTTCACAGTCCGATAAGAATACTAGTAAAATGCGTGTGAATGACCGGTGTCATCGATAAACGCAACTTTTTCATTGCCAACTTGTTGCAAGTTAAAAATGATCTTAATACTTTTTGTTAACATTTTACTATGCCTTAAATGAAAATAAAAACCTTGTAGAAATATTTTATTATAGGTAGATGACCTTTGATGTAAAATATAGAAGTCAACAGGTTGATTGTTTTTGATGGAGATACCAACATATTCAATTCTTTAAATGTAAAAAGGTGGTAGATATTCTACAGATAAGACCTAATGAATATTGTACATTAATTATGTTATAACATTTTTTAATTTCAAATTTATTAAATTATTAATGCATAATTTAAAGTAAAAAAAGATTTTCTTTAAATTTGGCCTTATAACACTTATCAAATACGCAAATACAGATTTAGTTAATAAAGCTTCATTAGCAGTCCAGTTGTGATTGGCTTAAATTGCTTGATATTACTAATTATTCGAATAAATTTGTTTATCTACTCCCGTAAGACTTACTTTTGTAAGAACAATCGATTATTAAAAATATATAGTGCCTCTATTATTATATCAAATTTATTTTTGGTTACAATTTTATATCTAAGATTATTTACCCTTTCAATAATTCTTAAACATGCGTCATAGAAAACATGTGCATTATTGCATTAAGAAAATGACGGTCTTAAAGAAAATAAGCTATATAACACCAAGGATATCACAGCACGTTTAGAAGTAATTGCTACAATAATTTTAATAATGTATTAATTACATAAACATATTATATCTATTATATTATTACGATCTAATATACGCAGGTACATACAATTAGTAATATAAAGCATATCGTAGGCACAATATTCAATTATTTTCAATAATAATTTAGTGCTAATAAATGGAAAATATTTTTGAAGTAGAGTTCACTGAACTAAAATACGAATGAATTTCATTATAAATTTAGTATTGATGTGATTAAATTATTTTCAAATTGAGTTAGGCGTAATAGGTATATACTTCTTAACTTATTAAGCTCTTAACTTGCTGTTACAAGTAAACAACTTCTAAAATTTTTTATTTTGAATTTAAATGTTCATTTATTTTTATAATTGTTTTTGTTATTTGCTTTTATTTTCATATTAATTAAATTAATAGTCATTTAATCAATAACAATAATTCTAGTTTTAACAAAAATTATTTTATCCAAAATCGGAAACTTTTCCTGAAATATGAAAGTCTATGAAAAGTGGTGAAAAGCACTATTCTTCGAATTATGAATCATTAAAGCAAACAGTTTGTATTCGATATTTGACAATAGGATATTGATAGATATCAATTATTTATGTTTGTTCTGAAGAACGTAGTTACGTGTAGTCCCAAGATATCCACTGTTATTAATTTGATAGGTTTTACTCGGAATTTTATTTATACCATAGGCGATGTTTTACAAATAGATTATGACATTTTTCTGAACAAGCTTAAGAAATTTGGGTTTGATTGAACAATTAATATGCTCCCACGGAAATTTGGATTATTCGAAATAAAATTCATAGCAAAAATTAATTTTAATTGTTTCCAAAATTTGTTAAAAATTGATTTTACCTTCTGATTAATTTCAAAATTATTATCCCAAATGCTTCTGTTCTTTGTTTTGTCAAATCATATCATAAATAAGATATTGGCTTTATATTGTATCTACAAATTAATAATTTTATATTAGATTAATATAATATTTTAACTATTATTTATAACTTTTAGTAAATTACAAAATTTATTCACATTGGAATCTTTATCTAAGCAAATATCAATTTAGCAAAATCCCTCTACTAACCTATTCTATTAGAAACAAACTAATCTATTAGATTAATTCAATAATTTAACACAGTGGCAAAAAACCATTCACACATATCAAATTAAATTGTTTACTATATAATGAAAATTTATTCACCACAATTAATTTAACATTGTACCTTCAAATTCGGTTTTAAATTTAAGATTTATTTGGTAGAAAAATAAATTCATGACAATATAAACATTTCCGAAATCAAAAAATTATTAATAATTATCTAAAGGTACACAGTAAAAAGTATTTTGTTAAATTAACAAAAAAAAATTGTTCCAGCAGGTCCACTATAATTTTTTGTTATATCAGCAAATTTATTACGCAGAATAACAACAAGACATTGTTAAATTATTTAAATTTAAATCATTAATGATAATAAAAACAATAAGTTATTGTCTTCTTTTTACTAAAGTAAAAATTTAAAATATATTTAATTATTATTTTATTGCTCATTTATTATTTTAAAAAAATTAGAAAAGATAGTATTTAAAATCGTTATTATTACCTATTATCCTATTATTTAATACTAAGAGACTTGAGGTCATCTTTATCAGTAGCAAAAATAAATTAATAAAACCGGGGTTTCTCACTCTCTAACCTGCACATATAATGTGCTTTCCATTAATACCTATTTTTCTAAAGGCTATAGCCGGGTAAGCATGGGGAAATGGCCCTTACACCGATTTGGCTAATTTTTTTTTTAGAGGTTCCTCTCAAAGCAACATTACAGTTTCCAAAATATTAGATCCTTTTTTACTTTTTTAACTTTTTTAAATATCAATATGTTATACCATTCGTAAAAATTTAAAATTAATATATGTTATATGGGCATATATAAGGAATATTTGACAAAAATTTGGTGATTGTTGTACGGCCAAAATTTAATTTTTTTAATTTTTGAAAACTTTTTTAAAAGTTAAAATCACAAAAAAATTACCGCTTATAGATCTTTAGTATCTCTATAACATATTCCAATATCATTCAATTTGCAATAATACTTTCCGAGAAAAAAATTCTTTACTAAATTTCGAAAATATTTTTTTTCTAAGAAACTATCAACATTTAGGATCTAATATTTTGGAAAATGTAATGTTGCTTAGAGAGGAACTTCTAAAACAAAAATTAGCCAAATCGGTGTAAGGGCCATTTCCCCATGCTTACCCGGCTATAGCTTTGCTTTAATGTTTTCAAATTTGGAATTATAGTTTAGTTTAAATTTAAATTGATATTATTTTTCGATAATGATTTAAAAGCTAAAATAATCGCAAATGTGGCAAATGAAACCTAAAAATATTAAAAATATAAATTTAAATGCAGAGTAGTGTAAAAAGTATACTACAAAATAATTATAATTTTATAATAAACTCAATTGAAACACTAAAATAAAAATAAAGTCAAGCTTGAACAAATATATTTAAACTTTAACTTGAAGTAAAATTTAATCAGATTACGCTTCACATTACAAAATTCAATAACTTACAACATTCGTAGTTTCGATTAATTTTTTATTATTTATGATACCTATTTAAAATCTAATACTATCTACTACTTCGTCTCCGTTTGGTTATTTGTTTTATTTCTTTGATTTTATATTTAATCATAAAATGAAAACTATACTCGTATAATATTACAGTGCAACTGGAAGTACTATTTTAATGTTTTATTTGTAAAGCAGTTTTTGATTTCGATTATGGTCGATTTTAAGTATTAACAGAATTAATAAATCAAAATTAACCAATGAACCCCTTCTATTTGAACCAAATTCTCCGGTGACATTTTAATGTTATCTTAAGTTTCTGTATAAAATTGGTCTTAAATTATTTACTTTTAATTAGAAATTTATTACAAAATTTTCAATACTAAAAACCAATTTCGGCATTAAAATTAAGCGAAAAATTTAGTTTAAATAAAATGTTTCATTGGATTATTTTTGTTGCTAATTTGTCTATTAAATTTTAATGCTACCTTAAATTTCTTAAGAAATCGGCCCTTAAGCTATGCTTAAACTACTTTTTTAAAAGTTGTTCTCACTTTTCCAAATATTACTTGTTTATCAGAACAAATAATAAATTATTAGTTAATGAAACGTCAAGATAAGATATTCAAAAGGTTTTATGAAATTATTAATTAACCAAAGTAAATAAGTACTTCTTGACTTAATATGCGGACAATTATTAAATGTTTCATGGAAAAAGTTTGAGTTTACTCACATAAATAATAAGTTAAGAAAGTAAACCAAATTTTCGCCGTTTGAAGTAGAGAATATGGTTATTCAGGGTCGTATCTAGTTTATTTGGAGCTGAAACTAATTATATTATAGAATCCTTTCTGTATTTGTATTCTGTAAAAATACAATTGATCTAAAAAAGTCTTTACCAACATACAATGCGCATTAAGAGATCCCTGTTATATCGAGAGACCTGGGGCAGACTGAGAATTTTTTTCTTGTGCCGTAAACTATAAACTATTATACTTTTATTGCAGCCTGTTTATAATAATAATAATTATTATATACGTCAGGCGTGATGTTGTGTAGGTATAAATATATACATAGCTGATATTATATACTCGTATAGCTTGTTTTATGTTGCTAGTTCAATTTAGTGAATCCTGTTTTTCTGAAAGCGCCTCCAAGTTGAAGAATTTCAAAAGTAAACCTACGTGCTGAATTGATATATTGAAAACTATTAAATCGAATTATAAACAATACCTACTTGTCCGTGTTATTATTAGAGATGTTTCTAATGTGAAAAATTTTTTTTACATTTACATCAGTATGTGATTGTAGAAATAGATTATAAATTAAAATTCATTGTCATTACGTCGTTAAATTTATGTTTACATCGTGATTTGATTTATAACTTTATTAGTAGAATATTTTTAAGAATATAATATAATTATTATAGAATAATATATTCTTTCATTATAGTTCATTTTTCTTAACGACCAAGTAAGAATTTGTACTAAACCGATGACTGTTAGGCGGTTTCACACTATCGAAATTTACGTGTTATTGACAGATATCAGTTAATTTATTGTATTACTTTAAATAGTTCCTATACAGTATTTCTTTCTTAACTTTATCAAAATTGAAATAAATTTGTGAAAATCCGTTTTGTCAAATTATGATGTAAACTTATAAGGATTCTAGATTAGGCAACACACCTAACACATTCGATTTTAATATTTTAATGACGTTTCCTCTCGTAAATGTTATTTTGCATTCGACGTGGTACCTACAGTGTTCATATCGCGGATCGAGTATAGTACCTATGCCTAATTCTGATACGTTAAAAATAACTTATCGTTTAACATGGAATCTGAACCAAGGCACAAAATAATTTGGTAGCAGCAGGAAATTAAACTTGTCGCTCAACGCTAAGCTGAACATAAAGAAAGATTTGGTTATACGAGCAAATTTTTTCAGTTATTATTAGCTCCATACAGGGCGGAGGGCATACCGATCCTTCGAAGGGGGGGGGGGCAGGTAAAAAAATTTGGTAAATTTATTCATTTGATAAATTATCGTATTTAAATAACGTATAGTAATTCTATAACTTGTGGGTCTACTAAATTTTCTTCTATATCCTAATTATAATAAAATTACTATTGTTTTGGCTGTTTAATCCTAACGTTTTGTAACAACAAAAGTTTAAACGACGCTATAGTTTTTAATAATTTGATTACAAATAAAGAAAATTAATTTTTTTAATTGGTAAATGTTAACTTCTTATGTTGTTAAAAACAAAGGCGTGTACACAAAGCGCTTATTATTTATCCAAGGCTGAAATAAAATACAGGTTCTATAACAAGGAAATTTAAGAAAAATCAAGTGCAAGGTTATTTCTCACGCAAACCTTTCGTGTGCATTAATATCCATTAATTGACAATTTGGACTGTATGGTAACTTTATCGCATTGACAAATTACTGCTGCTTTTCTTCATTGTGCCTATCAATATTTTTGAAACCTTATAGATTATTATACTATTACAAAACCGCTAACATTTTTAATTACTTAACATTGAATTGAAAGTAAGATTTAACAATTAAGTTCACGTGTGGACACGCAATACAAACGACATTGCTGCATCCAACAATTTTTGTGTTAGAGCAGTGTAGTGTTTTTTCGTGGTTTGTTTACTAATGATGTTTAAAATATCCCAAGTTTCTATAAATTTCATTTAACCTTTAGGGTATGTGAGCACACCTTTAATCATTTTAAATCGATTTTAACAATGCCATGGTATAGAAATAACAAAAATTTTATTGTGCAAGTACAAATGAACAAAATAAAAATAAATCGGTGTGGGTTTCATTTTACATAATAATATTATTTGATTCCACATTTTTAGTCTGACATAATGCAAAATTTTATCAATTTTCATTTTTTATTGAAATTTTATTTATGGTTGAGGACAGCAAGAATTCAATTAACATCAACTTTCCGAACTTAAAGATATGAGCACATTTTATTAATAATAAAAACAATTTAAATTAGAGGCAATTTTATTTTTCGAAATAAGCATTAATTAGTATTACAGCATATTTTGACTATTACAAATTTTTAATACTATTATGTAATATTACTAAAGCTTATTAAAAGTATAACAGTGTAATTTATTATTATTAATACAAATCGCAGTAATTATTATTTGATTTAAAGTAGGCGGAATGCTCTGTAGGTTGTCACAAATGAATATACTACAACTGGGTTTGTTAAATTTATAAAAAGTCTTTGAAAAGAGATGTTTTTTTAGGTTACACATAGTAATATCTTGGTGCTTGAATATGGTAAGCATACGCGTGGGGCACAGAGGGTACAAACCTTAAGGGAGCAACGTACGTAAAGGGAGGTAAAATTGCCAATTGAGGAACACCTTCTACTTTTTTAGTTGTTTCTTCAGTTTTTTCTGTTGTAGCTTCTGTAGTCGTAACTTCTTCGCTTAGCTCTGACGTTGTAGTTTCTTGGGGGAAAGCATTAGCAATTGACAAAGTCAAGAGCATAATTCCTACAAACTAAAATTTAAAGTTTAGTATTTTTTGGGTTGGAGTTGAAATACCTTTTAATAAAATTGATTTAAAAAAACTTTATAATAATTGTTCTGAAAACGTAACTTTTGCTTTTGTATTATTTATTATTTTAAAACTGTGAAGCTAATAAAAACAGCAAAATTAATGTAAAAAATCAAAAAGCAGTAAAGTTAAAATTGTAGTAGATGCTATTACTCAACCTTTTTTTTTAATAAACGTCTTGACTTACCATTTTCAACATTTTTAATTATTAACTTTAGCTTAACTTCTGTTGAAATTATCTATACTTTCCACAAACTTTAGCAAAGAGGAGAGTTTTTGGTATTTAATAACTAAAAGAATAAAAGTTACTGCTACTTATAGATTGTTGCTTTTTTTTCTTGATACCTCCTCTATTATTGCTTGTTTTGAATTATAGATTATGTTACTTAGTGGAATTTCCATACTTTTTTCAAGTAATCTAGTTAATATGGATTGATGATATAATAAGACTAATCAGCAATTATAATTTAAAGTATATAGTATAACAATTAGATATTAATAAATGCAAGAATGTGATTTAGGTGTCACATTAGAGGCAATAGACATGCCTACGTATTTTTCAAAATATATAATATTTATGTTATTACTTACTTAATTATATGTTATAATATTCTTAATGTCCATAATACATTTTTATGGTGTAGCGACAAATAACGATCCCTTAATAAATGATTCCGATGTCAAATGATTCTTGACGACAAATGATCCTCACAGCAAATGATCCCCACAGCAAATAATCCCCAAACTGAATACTTTTCCTTTTTAAAAAATTTTATTATTATTAGTTAATTTCGTTTTTAAATGGAGGTCGATGCTAAAACATACATAGATCTGTTCTGTAGGTTAGAGTAGGTTTAAGTCACATTTTAGAAAAAACCGTCACCAAATGAGAGGTCTGTGCGGTAATATTTAATACTGTACTAAATATTCAAATTAGTTATCCACAATTTGACAATCCCGACTCTCCAGAAAATTCAGTATACTCAAATTTTTTTCTACCTAACTAACTTTAAAATTTTCCAATATCAACTTTATTATAATGAAATATAAATATAAATCAAAAATTTTAAATTACCTATTATTTCCATTAATTTGCTCTACATTTTCATCTAAATCAAAATTTTTTAAATACTTTTTATAATTGGTAACGTTAAAGTTTACAGATAAATAAAAAATCAAAATTTACAGGTAAGCCATACCCATCTGTCCCAGTATCACATTTATTTTATATTTACCTTGATTTTTAAAATCAAAATCAAAATCAAAAATATTATAAATCTTACCATGTAAACTAATAATTACTATTTTCTAAACTTTTAATTTCAACTTTATATTTCCAATGTCCAATTTTTTCATACAAAACCAATATTCAGTTTCATCCAATATTACCAATTTTTATTCAAAATTTACTTCAATAATTTTAATTCAAACAATACTATTTCATATTAAAGAATAAAAATTTTTTATTATTCGCAAATATAAAATTTTGTCCAAATTTTGAAAAAAGCCTGCTGTCTCTCCTAGTCGGTGTAACGTCAACTTGTTAGCGGAAAAATCTGAAAATCCAAAATACTTATACATTATTTACTAAATTTACAATAAAATAAAATTTTTACAAGAAAATATAAAATCTACTAAAGATTTTGGAACAGGACAATACATTATGTCTAATTATTGTTGAAAAGTAGAAAACTATATGTATATTGAAACGAATACTATGTTAAAGTAAGAAAATCAAACTTTAACATATCAAAACGACCGTATTATAATAAATATTAAAGTAAAACTACAAAAGTAGCTATATAAGTAGCTAATCTGCGGCGAGAGAATTGTTAGCAATTGCATACAATTACAGATGCCTGTCAAAAGGACGCTCGCCAACCTTTCACATGAGTTCCAAGAGAGGATGTGGTATGCTTTTTCACTTTTCAAAGTTTTAATCACATACGTTTATGCGGGGGTTTGCAACCATGCATCGGCACTGCTGGTTAATTCGTACCTGATGAAGAGAAATCTCTACGGAGTAATCTCGAAACCGTCGGTAGTACGATAAAACCTAGCGGTCCATGTGATAGTGTAAAACTATTTGCATTTATGTTTTTTCCACTTATATAGCTACTTTTGTAGTTTTACTTTTATATTTATATGTATATTATTTATATTATTTGCTACAGACAATAACGTCAATGCCCAGCTTAGTTGGGCATTGAGGTCTTTGGCCGGCCATTGACGACAATGACCATGCATTTTGGGCAATGTTGACATTTAAAATTTCAAGTGTGGTTTTTACATCATTGTCCGGGCAATGACGTCAATGCCCAATACAAGGTGGGCAATGATGAAACTATTGTTTTATAGATTCCACCTGAAAGTAATATATTAAATGTGCCTTTGCAATTAATACTAGTTATTAGGGGATTCTGAAAAGTTAATTTTGTTAGAAAATATTAGTAATACGACCAAAGAAAATGTGATTAGTCTTAGAAAAGCAGCAGCTCCAAGCAGTGTTTTAGGAGTCCAGGGTTACAAGCGTTGTCATTGCAAGAGTGGATGTAAAAATAATAAATGTGAGTGTCGCGCCAGCAAACAACTTTGCAATTCTAAGTGCCATGGGTCACTCCCGTGCCAGAATAAAAATGATTAATTTAAAAATTTTATTTCATTATTTTTTAATTTTTATTATTTTTGTTGATAAATGATTATATTATATTATAATACAATGAATTCAATATATGTAGGTAAAAATCACTTGCCCTCAGTTGGCTGTCAAATTTAAATCGCCATTTTGCTGTTCTTTATAGTAGTTATTCCATAATATCATCATTGCCCAATTTATTTTGGCCATTAACGTTATTGACCAGCCAAAGACGTAAATATTACAATCAGAGGAAAATATTTACATCATTGTCCACCGTTAACGGGCATTGACGTCAATGCCCAATTTACGTCATTGACCGTAACATATTCACTATATTCGATTAGATAAATTTCATGTTTCTTCAGTCCTACTTCAGGCATGTTGACTAATATAAAATTGGCTAAGGTGACAAGTTAAAGGTTGTACCGAAATAGTTAATCTTATCAGCTGATAATTCAATCAAATATGACTGATTTGAAAAATAACCCAACTACAATAGCAGTGACGGCTCCTGGCATTGTGCTTCCGGCTATGGCACTGGGAGTAATGACGCAGCTTTAAGAATTTTAAATTTAATTTTTATATTTCAAATATAATTTTTGATGTATTTTTCTCATGTTAAATCTTTTAAAGAAGACGTACTTAATTTTATTTCATAAAAATATTCTTCGTATGACAAGTTACTGCCCTGTCAAAATCATGTTAATGTTAACGTAATGTTAACGAACAAGAGCTTGCGATTGGTAGATCAGCAGAAACATGGCATTTGATTGGAGCGTTTGTTAACATTACGTTAACGTTAACATGATTCTGACAGGGGCTTTAAATGATATAAATTTTTGAAAATAAATTAATTCATTTAAGAAATATTTTATCGGCTTAACAAAAATGAAACTTCCAGACATAACAATCAACTTGTAATATTATTTGCTAAGAACTACGAAATTAAAAGGAAACGTTTGTAATAATAAAATATTATTTTACATAATTTATTTGATCTTATCGAAGAAGTTTGTCGGTACATATTATGCATGTAATTGTTAATTAAGCAGCAAAACGTTAAATTTCTTGTAAATAATTAAAAATCGATATATATTTTAAATAAAAATAAAGTGTGCTCAAGCTTCCAGATTAATGTCTTTTCGTTAACGAATCATGTAAACATGTCGCACACAAAATCTTTTTATATTAAGAGGTTAAATAATATATTGTTAAAATTTTAATTATTGCAGGGGCGAAATATTAAATCAAGTTGAAACAATAAAAATTACCAATAAAAAAAAAGAATTTAAAATTTGAATACTTTTACTTATATTTACTATATTTTTACATCATTTTTACGATACATTTTTGTATTTTTCAAAATTATTTTTAATATCTAATTACCCTTTATTTATCAATTAATTGAGCTTACTTACTTGATTGAAGTAAACAATTCATTTTTCATTATCATACGCTATCGTTTTTCAATTTTTATTGCTGGAATGCCTACAATAGTAGTAATTTTATAATAAAAAGTATATTTTATTATGATTATTAATAGGGCCCGGATTCTAGGCAACAGGAAATGTGATATTTAGTATGCGGCATATAATTTCTAATATGTATAATATCTTGTTTATGCATAAATTATATTCCGCATACCAGATATCGGGTTCCCTATTGCCTAGAATCCGGGCCCTAATTATTAATCAGCTTGGTGCACCTGTTTTTAGGCAACTTGAAGTACATCAAATAAATTAATTAATCTTCTGTATGATGATGTTGCCAAAACGCCATAAATGGGTAATATTAAAAAAATACCGAAAATTTGGTCGAATTCACCTCATTAAAATAAATTGGGTTTATTCCTCTGTAATATTTTAATATTTATCATGTAGAAAATGAATTAATTTATAAGATGTACCTAAAGTTGCCTAATAACAGGTGTAGCTAATCAACAATAATATACTTTCTTTATTAAAAGTAAATCTTATTCGATCAAACATATTGAACACTTGTAGGTTGTAGGTATGCTCCTACGAAAAGCATATATAGTACCTACTCGTATAATACTGTGGGTATATAGAAAATATTCTAAAGTAATTATATAACTCTTCTACATAGTATTGAATAATAGCATATTATTTAACTAGAGCTTAACTTGCTAATTCATCGCGACGTGGTTCGTATGTCAGTAAAGCAGTTTAAATTCGAGTTATAATGTAGTATACTATTTTATCCGCTCCTGAAAAATTAAACATATTTATGTGTTTCTAAAAAAATTTTCAAATTAAATGAAGTTGAATAAAAAATTTAGCTAGAAAAGTTTACAATTAAAATATAAAAGTAATCAGTCATGTGTTTATCGAAAAAACTTGACATATCTTACACAATTTGAGGTGGCCAGATTCGTGTTTATCTAAGAAACTTGATCAATTCTTCATAATTGTAGATATCCAGACTGGGCCTTGTGATGTCATACTGGCATATTGTTAATAATATAATAAATTTTTTTGAAAAACTTCGTTTTTTTCGATAGGTGGGCGCTGCCGCTTGGCCTAGAGTTTGTTATTACGAAGTACTTTTCTCCCCCAAAAGGGCTTTAAAATCCATGACCCGCAGAACGAGTTCTCTATATAACAGGATATAATATTACAGGATAATAATATACAGGAGCGGATTATTTAAATAATAATGCTTAGGTGCCCTATTGTGTAAAACAAGTAATATTGTTTGCAGCATTTACTCCACAATGCGTCATTTAGCAATTTTTAAAAATTTTCAGTTTATCCCAAAAATAATTAGGGGAGCGATAAGTAAATATTAACAATTTTGCATTTAAATCTTGTGTAGAAACACTCGGTATATCTCTGAAACTACAAAATCTAAATCATTTTTTTCAAGTTATTTTATTTAAAATTTAAATAAAGTTAAATTAATATTGTTTGTTTAATTTTGCGTTTTGTGTATAGAATAAATTTACTCTTGTTCTGGTCTGAGTCTGATGAAGACAATTCTATAAGGTTGTCAAGCAGTCTTCCTTTTTTTTAATAAATTAATTTTTATATAATATTTTATATAATTCAATAATAACTTTATGTTCTCATGTACAAAATTGGTGTCGAGCTAGCATTCTTTTGTGGTTTTGTGGCTACATGACTTTTTACTAAAGTAGTTTGATGAATTAAGGTGGATACCCAAGCGAAAGTTATCATCAGAACCTAGTTTGAAGAACATTCCGATAATGAACAAACTACCATCTCATCTTAACCAGTTTAGTATTCAAAAGTTTTCAATCATAAGCTGGATCAACAACAGCATCATGTTCGTCATTACCAAAGCACCAAAGGTAATCTTCACTAAATGTCAGTTTTATTTCAATAACAAGAAAGAAAATTGATTTGGTATATTTTTAGGAGCTAAAAATACCATTGGAGTTCTCCACAAGCTTTCTCGTTAAACGAAATGGCACTTAAAATGGTAATTGCAACTTAATCTGTTACCTAGACCAGCCAGGTGGACATCGCAGTATGTATGGGTGAGTGTATATTCATATTATGTAAGTATGTCCATCCCATTAAAATCTTCTGAACAGAAAACTCGATCTAAACGAAATTGTAATTGGATAATTAGCTAAGTCCAAAATGTTAATTTTTAGATATAATTGATTTTCTATAGCAGCTTACTCACAGCTAGTATTACTAAAATATTTTATGATTTTCTCAAGATAAGATTAATAGTAAAATATATTAATGTAAATTTAGAATTTATTTATTTATTGTTCTGAAAAACAAATTTTAACTACAAACAAGATTTCAAAACTCATCTAAGTCCATGGACTTAAGATACATTTGGAAAAAATAATATTGCTAAAATGGTTCTTCAGCATCTATATCATTGTTTTCTACGATGTCATCATTAATATTTCCTAAATTTTTTCGAGTATTTGTATAAAAATATCTCTCCTCTTTTGTCAGTTGGAAATACTTTTAAGTTTTATTTTGTTTCTTGCATCGTTCTTTTGAAGAGCACGTCACATCAACATTATAATCATCCCTATTGAAAATTTCAGATAGAAACCGATAAAAATTGTATATGCTTTTATATGTTCCTATATGACCGTATTGGAATCTATATGAAATCATATAAGCTATCAGAAACTCAAAGAATAAGTTTTATTGGTTTCTATATGAAATCATAATATTTAGCATCTATCTGTAATTCCACATAGAATTTTATCTACTTTTATATGGATAATTCTTATAGGCTGGTTTATTTAAAATTCCTCATAAAAATTCTATTGGTTTTTATATGTATAATCCATATAAGCTGGTATCATGAAAATGCATGTAGATTTTGTATTTGCAAATACCAATAGAAATTATCTTTTCTGTTTCTATTGCCGCTCGATAATGCAGGTTCCATTTTGTTAACATATGGCCATTATTAAATATTTTTGTGTGGGAGGCCATTATAGTGCAGTGCAATCTCAAGAGCAAAGCGAAAAAAAATGTTAATTGTTATTCGTTATATTTATGTAAAAGGTTATGTTTTAAGTCATCTGTCGACTGTAAAATAAAGTATAACTTTCGACGTATGTTTTTCAAATTTTCCATAAACCTAAAGTGTGTAGCAAACAAACTAACACACTGGGAAAAAACAAACTTTCAAGACTGTTCAAATCACTGAATGTTAAATGTGATTGGTCGAATTTCAACGGTTATTTTTGATTTATATAAGATTCTATAGATTATACAATAGGACTCGATTATTTTGAATTTCAAAATACACATTTGTATTTGTGATTGTCGTTGCCGTATTTGGAAATGGATAAATGGATTTATAATGACTTTGTCTTATCTATTCGCATTTCCAAATAAGATGTTATATGATTCTATCTGTGCCTTTACCAGAGTGTTATTGGTATTTACAGATAAGATTTTATATGGATTTATATGATTCTATCTGTGCCTTTACCTGACTGTTATTGGTATTTGCAGATAAGATTCTATATGTTTTCTATTTGCAATATGCGGTTTCACTAACCGAATACAAAACATATAAAAACATATAGAATTTTTATATGTTTTTTTTTTATATGTTTCTATATGATATTTCCAATAGGGATCAGCACTCATTTTATTTAATTAAATACACAAAAATTAAGTAACAACCTAGCACGCACTAGTTTAATAAACTAATGAATGCACTTTTTCAATCAGGTGACAATCTTATTAATTAAAAGCGCAGCAGCCACGGACTTAGAATAGTTTTGCATTATCAGTGATAATGGACTTAGAATAGTTTTGGAATACATCTCAAACAATTTGGCTTGTTTTAAGTGATTTAAAAGTATATATTTAAAATGTGAATAGCTAGCTGAATACACCTCATTTTACTTTATAATATAACACCCAAATCGCCAAAAATTCAATTTTGGACTTATTCTTGAAAAATCGGGGAACTTCATTTCGACGTTCTGATTGGTTAAAAGGTTAATGTTTCCCTCTCCTAATTTCGTTAAAATAGGAAAGAAAGACTATTTTTATTTTTTAGGAAAGGTGTTTCCATATTAAATTTTGTCATGTTGGGATATTACTGAAAATTTGTCCACTGTCGAAAATACAGGAGAAATTTGTTTAATTATGATATTATGTATTATATCTGAATTGTTAAAACAAGTTATTTGAATAATCACTACTTTATTACATTTTTTAATGCCAACCCGAAAAATAAATTAATTTATTTATTAATACGACGTAAAATGAAAACTAAGATTTTTATTTTTAATTTGATGATTTTCAGATAATATTTTAAACTAAGGTATGCTTTCCAGTCTATTCGAACTAATTTATTCTGGTTATTAACAGATCCCTTTCCTGAAAAGCCAAATTAATGGTTTCTACATTGTTTTCCCATTGTTTGTGTAAGTATTCTTGAATTGTGCATTTTGATTATTTTATGAACTTTATACTTTATACCAATCATATTTCATTATTTTGTATTTGTTTATCGATCTCTTTGGGCTTATTTGCTACGTCAGGTTCTCATTCTGTATGAGAATCACTACGACTTGGGATTGTATAGTATAACAGGGTAGGTTAGTTATTGTACACACGGTAGGAACGACCTACTACTAGACGATACGACACATTCAATTCGACGGCTATCAAATTTTGCACTTAGAAGTTTGATGTAAATTCTAGTAAAGTTAAATAGCAAAATGAGCTAAATGATAAATAATTAACACAATTAATTCAAAGAGCAATCCTAGCCATCACATCATGAGTTTCTGACTCATTAGTCGTCATCAGTATCTCATCATTTTAGAACTTTTTACTTAATATTTATGAAACTTTAATGCACATATGGTGTAAGATTTGTTTATTTTTTTGAACTTCATTAGAGCTTAGCTCGAGATGGCACGTTGTAGTACCAGTAGTCGTTTAACTGCACACAATTAAGTGATAACAACAAAAATGCGATACTGATGACGACTAATGAGTCAGAAACACATGGTGTTTATATTTTATGACATAAATTTAATTTTACGTTTTAATACTACAGAATTGATCAAAAACAAGAACATTTGAATGGAAAAAAATTCGGGAAATGGTAGAAGATGTACCTCGATTCATGCCAAAAAAATTGTCAAACAAGGTCAAGATCATACCAAAAATTATATATATGTATTTATGAAAAGTGTCTCGAGAATTCAGTTCAGCATTGGCACATGCAAAATACATAATACAATTGGGAGTTCTTTATATAAGACAAAGTTAATATTGAACAATAAAGTTATGCTTTACGTTTTATTCCAGCTTCAAAACTTTTTGATTAGAAGAAAACAAAACAAAGTATTAATACATCAAAATATAACTAAAAATGCTTTATTTTTTTATATTATTTAAATAACAACATAAATATTTTATTTTATTACAATTCCAATAATCAAAAATTTAAAAATGCGTTTTTAGCTAACAAGTAACAAATTGGGAAACATCATTTAAACATAAACGTAAGGAGACGAATAGGCCGAGTAGGTGTAACTGGGAACGGCAGCAACATAAGGAGAATAGCCAGTAGCATAGACCGAAGGAGCAACATATCCAGCAGATACTAATAATGGATCGGGTTTGGCAACTGGTCTTGGTTCTGGTCCGGGATGTGGTCCTGGTGCTGGGAGAGCAGCGGCGAAAGCCAAGATGGCGGCGAAAACGAACTGAAAAGAAAATTATTGATATTAATTCAATAACTTTTAAAATTATTAGAGCACTTACCAATTTATACATATTTAAAAAGATTATTTGACTTGTTGAAATCAAACTATAATAACTTGCTCAATTTGCTAAGTTTATATACACAGTGTTACGTAGTAATCTCTTAAAAGGTGGGGAAATTTGTTTTAGATATCCTATTGTCATCTACGCACATATTCGCTCATAACCTACACATCAAGGACATAAAAAATTAATATCTGGTTATTAAGTATGTTTCAGGATTTAATTAAAATTCAAAATTCAAGATATCACACCGCAAATAGTTTTTCATACGCATAATACCTAAAATAACCAACCACTTTTTAGACATGTTCTTTGTAAGTTGTTTCATATTATTTTATTGCTGTGTATTTTTTGTGTTTAGTAGTAAATGACATTAAATTATGAAAAGGTAGTAATAAGACATAATCTGAATATATATAATTATTTTGATACTTCAAAACTAATTTTGAATTTCCTCATCCATTAGATGACTAACGAAACAAATGAAAAAATTCAGTCAAGGTATTGAAACAAAAGGATATTAATAAAAGTCACGAAATTTTCTCAAAAGCATAAAATAAATTATAAAAATTATATTAATTAATAATAGTAATAGATATAAACAATAACACGATAAAATTTTTTGCAATTGTACACCTACACAAAATTTGCATACAAGTATAATTTAAAGCTCGAATTTGTTAGAAACGACTTCGTCACTTAATACCTGCATGTTTCGTGCCCAAACTTATCCAGTTATGCTTTAAAAGATATGTGATAAATAATTATCTCATTATAATAACAAATAGATCAAATTAAGACCTTGTGCAAAAAATATATTAATATTGATATCGAAACTGGTGGTGATCTATTCTAGAGCATACATATTTAGATATAGTATATCATTCAAATCAGGATGTAGTTACATAAATGCTCCATATTAATTGCTTAATAAATTCATCAATGATAAATGACACCATCTTTTTCATCGCGTTTATAGAACAACTTTATTTCGACTTGTAAAAAGTATTGAACAATTTTGAATTTAAATATTTAACAAATATATTTTTCTAATTGTAAGAAAAGAATGTTTTATACATAAGTTATCACAAAAAATGTTAATCAAACTAATAATTCTTGTAATTTATTTTTTATCAAAAATTTTAGTCCAAACGTTACCAGATTATGTGGTTATTACAAAGTTTTATAATAGGCATTACAAATTAAATTATTACTTTAATTATTTTTATTTTTGAAGAAGTACCTACTAAAATACCTGGCAACTTTAAAAATAAATTAAGATAAATAGCTTTAAAGAATTACCTTCACTAAACTCTAATTAAATCCTCGATTAGTTGTAATGTAGATCGTATACAATATGGGCTTTTGTCAACTCCTACACTGAAAATAATACAGTGCTTAATATTAACGAACAGCGATTGTTAACTGAAATTTGTTGTGACAAGGAATCTTTTCTTTGATAAAAAGATATGCTAAGTAAGATTTTAGATACTGAATTCGTAGATACGTTAAGATATCGAATTGACATTCCTATATACAAAGAAAATTGTTTCATTGACTAATCTAGAATATTCCTGCATATAAAGCAGTTTTCGTCTATCCGATAAAATGTCTTCTTTGCATTAAGGAATTCGAACATTAAAAAATTATGATTCATGCAAGAAATTTATTCGTTATTGTAATTTACACTGTTATGAAATAATGATCTGCATGTTGGATCTATTACGAAGAATCGTAGTTTTAACGTTTGTATTACGTGGATTAATTGGATAAAATTACATAATATAACGACAGCAAACTTTAATACAACGAATTTGTACGGTACAAGAATTGCTGATGACATAAAAACTGCAATTTTGCAAATATGCAGCTTCATATCGTAGTTTAGATAAAAATTTATTCTGTTAACAGCGTTTTTAGTGTAATAACGTGCTTATTGGAATTGCAAATTCTAAATCAAAAGTAAGAACTTATAAATAATTTTTTTATTTATTTAAACTTAATTTTCTAATTACTCTTTAATTTAATTTCAGGAAATAGTATGTATAGACAGGTGGATTTCCAACTAAAATTGGTAAGGATTTTCTCCGAGAGGTCTTTTATGTTTCATATAAAAGTGGCTTTTTTTTAGAAGTACTATCATTTCCGCAAAGAGGACGAATATATTACATTATATTGTAATTTAAAAATTTCATTTAATGTGGCTGTTGGTAAACATTAAACATCGTGAAAATACACCAAAAATAATTTCGAAAACATAAGACTTAAACAAAATTTGGTATACAAATTTTGAATAATAATAATACAGGTCTAGGGGTGAGTTTCTTTTAAAACAAATCCTTCAATTATTTCATAAAACTTTGCTTAAATTATTTTAATTTTTCTATAAGTGTTTAAAATGTACATTTTTAGAACCAAAAGATAATGCAGAAGTGTGCATTGGGGCGTTAAATTTTGATATTCTATCAGCTGAATAGTTTGATAATTCTTGGAAAGCCTGTATAGCCAATATTGGCTTAAAGATCTAAAGAATTCTGAGACCGCTACTGTAATTATGAAGAAAATTGAAAAAAATTTGAAAATTGAAAATCTATGAAACCCCAATAGAACTGGTATGTTTCTCTAGATGTATCTTAAATAATACCTGATTATTAAAACCTTTAACTTACAGATCAGGTAACATGGATTTTATTGCTGAATTCAATAATAATATGAGAACGGTTTATTGAACACTTGGTACAATTCTAGCAACAAGAGGATAGATAAAGTGACTTACTTCATATTGAAGAAATTTTTATATTTTTTGTAACATACCTAAGATATCAATTTTTTTAAGATCTGTAAGTATAGATCTACTTTAAAATAATTTTTGTGTTTAATTTAAATTTTTCTAATCAATCTTCAAAATTTTTATACTAGCTTCATATGTAAACTCGAAAGATTGATTAATTTATTAATTAACATTTTGTATTTTTATACGAAATAAAACTAAATATGAAGCTAGTGTAAAAAGTAAATAGTTTTAATAAGTTTAAACTTTATAATTTTTTATAATTTTTAAGTTTAAATGAAATATGGTTAAATATTTTGATTATCATGATTATTATTGTTTATATAGTACATAGGTATTTAATTTGTTATAAAATAAAATTGTTTCTTAATTAATAAACATATTATAAAGTATATTGAACATTCTTTTTTTATACGTTGCATTAATTACTACCATACGTATAACTACGAAATGTTTACGTTGAACAAAAACCAATACTTATTGAATCAATGAAATGTAGTTGTCAGTTAAGGAATGGTCATCTTTTTTACAAAAAACACAAATCCATATGACAACAAATAACAATCTTGAGTCAACGAATGCCAATTCTTCCGACCATAAACGCTATTCCTTGCGTTGACGAAACAGTTTTTGAAATATGAGCATGTATAAGATATTAATTTCAAAGAATTTATTTTCTTTAATACCAATACGTATGCATTACTTAACGAACACCTTTTCTTTAACATGAAGAAATCGTGCGTTGGATCAATTTTAAGGAACTATTTCTTTATAACTACAACCGTGTGCTTTATATTTATGCTCTGATTTGGTTCAGTGTATAATGTCTACTCGGTTTATACAATGGTTTACGGTTTTGATATCCTTAGTCAAATATTTCCATGACATCGAAGAATTTATTATAAAAATGTGTTATCAAATTTACAGAGGTTATTTTATTCCTGAAGGTTAGCATTTTTGTGTATATTGTGGATTTTTTAAATTTTCCACTATGAAATTAAAATTTTTTATTTAAATGCTAATGACTCTTGCACTTCCGAATAACTTCAAAAATATTACCTCTAACCTTCGTACTAATCTCTTTTGAGACATTTTATAGTACATTAACTTAGAAAAGTTAAGACAGTTATGAATTAAATATGTTGTATATTATGGAAACTTCTATGTTATTCCATTTTATCAATAGATATATATAATCAAAATAATTGAAACTCATTATTATTAATATTAGATCTATAATTTATAATATACAGTTTTGTAAATATTCAAATGTTAAATACAGTACGGTTACCAGTTAGGAACGTTAAATTGACCGTGTTTAATATCTGAGGGTTGTTATGATAGTCATGAAGAGCTATGACTTCCTCAGGAAAGATCGAGAATCAGAGGTACTCAGCTTGGCTCAGCGGCTGAGTAGTTTAGAATTAAACTTCAGATATAATATAGCTATAATACAGCATCGTTTCAAGTTTATACTACTAATAAGCACATTTTACAATAAGAATAGCTAAGGATTGCCTTCTTATAATGTAATATTTTGAGCTTATATTAATTCTATCAAAATACACTGAAAATAATACAGTGCTTAATATTAACGAACAGCGATTTTTAACTGAAATTTGCTGTGACAAGGAATCTTTTCCTTGATAAAAAGATATGCTAAGTAAGATTTTAGATACTGAATTCGTAGATACGTTAATATATCGAATTGGCATTCTTATATACAAAGAAAATTGTTTCATTGACTAATCTAGAATATTCCTGCATATAAAGCAGTTTTCGTCTATCCGATAAAATGTGTTCCTTATATTAAAGAATTCGAACATTAAAATTATTTGACTAATTGCAAGAAACGCTTTCGTTATAGTAATTTACACTGTTATGAAATAATGAACTGCATGTTGGATCTATTACGAAGAATCGTAGTTTTAACGTGTGGGTTACGCGGATTAATTGCATGCTATCTTTGTACCTATGCACTTGTTCAACATCCTATGTAAAAGTTACGTGATATAATGACAACAAACATTAATACAACGAATTTATAGCAATGCAATAATGAATTGCTGATGACTGTGGTGAATCTATATTTATAATTTGTATACACTGCATAAAATTTATAATTTTGCAAATCTACGGCTGCAAGGAGTACTCTGAATGTAGATTGTTATTCTGTTTTTAGTGTTCTTAGTGTAAGAAAGTGCTTGTTATTGGAACAAATAGTTATTGAAATTTCAAATTCGAAATCACAGGTAAGAACTTTTAATAATTGTTTTGCTTACGTATTTAAATTTAATTTAATTACTTTCATTACATTATTTATTTATAGAAGGTGCTCTAAAACTGATAAAATTTATAATTAAAACCTAAAATTAAACTTTAAATAGCTACAATGATATGCTTTATTTGTAAAAGGCAATTTAAAACTATGAAATTACTTGTTTTTCATTTTAAACGAAATCATGACCTCACAACCAATTCAATATTTAGATGTGTTGAAGGTAACTGCGGTCAGAGTTTTCAAAGATTAAGCAATTTTAAAAAACATGGCTTATTTTAGGAGTACTATCGTTCTGGAAAACGGGGTCGAATTTATTACAAATACTGTAATTTAAAAGCATCATTTAAAGCGGCCGTTGGTAAACATTTAGATCAAGAAAAAACAGCAAAAATATCTACCAAGACATACAGGCCCAAAAAAGATTTTGGTATGTAAATTGTGAATAATAATACAGGCTATATATTCCTTTTTTTTACTTTACTTTTTTTCTTTACTAAAATCTAAAAGAAACTTTTTTGAAAATGGCAGTCAAAGTTTTTGTTCATATTTTGCCATTTAAAAAAAATTATTTCACAACATTTTGTCAAAATTATTTTAGATTTCTATGAAATGTTTAAAAATATGTATTTTTAGAACCGAAGGATGATGCAGAAGTATACATTAGAGCTCTAAAATTTGATAATTTAGCAGCTGATGAATTTGATAGAACTTGGAAGGCGTGCAGTCAGTGAAAATTCAGTGAAATATTGAAAATTCAGAAACCACTTTGGAGATTATGGAAAAGTGGCCATTTTATAAAACACCAACAGGGTTTCGGCTGGTATGATTTTCTAGATAATATACTAATTATACCTGATCATTATAACCTTTTACTTACAGATTGACATGGATTTTACAGCCGCATTTGACAATAATGCAAATGAACTCATAAATAAGTGGAATGACTGCAACAACAAGTTACTTGAATTTTTCAGTGATATCACTAACTTAAAAGATAAAAGCTCTAGAGCTTTAATAAAAACCATGAAAAGTAGTGACGCAATTTCTGATAGTAAGTACCTATATACTTGTATTATGTAAATTTTTGTAAATATGTACAGTTTGTAAATTTGGTACAGTACAGGTCCGTGCGCATGAGAAGGTTTGTGGGTTCCCCCCATGTCATATTTTGTTTACCTATTGACGGAAACACCTTTTATATACCTATTTGAAAAATTGATATAAATATAATAATATTATATTAATATACCTAATAATTATTTTATAACATTTTTTGTAACCCTCCCTACCATGAAGAAATTTTGCGCACAGGCCTGGTACAGTCAAATTGTTATTCACTATTCAAAGCACAATGCCTTTAAAAATACATTAATCATATGCTTAATCATTTTAGATGCAAGAACCGCAATCCTTTTTTGGGCCATGCATGGCTATTTCGTCCCAACTTGCAAAACGGTAGTGGCAAATGAAAAGTCAAGCAAAAATACAACTAAGTTTACAAGATTTCTTCAATATTGAAGAAATTTGTATTTATTTCGATGATGTAAGATATAAATTTTTAAATTTTTTAAGAGCCGTTGATGTATGTTTCAAAATATTTTTTGTATTCAACTTAAATTTTCCAAAGCAATCCTCTATGTTATATAGTTTCTTAGAGACTTACTTTTTTAAATTTAAGTATGAAAAAAATTTTCCGAAAGTTTTCATTCTCGCTGCGCATTTGGATTCCATAGATTGATTTTTTCGCTGTTGCAACAAATTTTCTGCTTCCATAACCAAGTTCTTTCTATTCAGAATACGAAAATTTGTTAAATCAATCAATCTTTTTCTCTGAATAGATAAAAACACTTTTGTTATGCCAGCAGAAAATTTGTTGAAAAGCAGCAAGAAAAACTCTGTTGATGCTATGGCTCTGAGAGAGTGACAAATTCCATTTTTCACAGTGTACTATATTAATTAACATTTTGTATATACCTATTTAAATTAACATTTTGTATTGTTTTTATTACTTTGCATTAACGTTTTCTATAATAATTATAAATAAATATTAAGTTAGTGTAAAAAGTAGAGATATTTAGTAAGTTTAAGTTTTACATTTTTTAATTTTACATGTTTTAGTTTATATGAATTATTGTTTTTATCAAATACAAATACAAGACAAAAAATTGTAAAATGTTGTGCATCAACATTGTGTTATTAACACTAACTTCGTACTACAGTAGCATAATTTTATACTTATAATTTGAATACCATTATTAAAAAACAATAAATTATGAAATTATTTTATTAATATTAATATTTTTAAAATACTTATTGACAATAACATTATAGATTAGTAATCAAAGGTGACAATTTAAGATTTTGTTGACTAAACTGAGGGCAATTGTAAGAATTTTAGTATAGTCAAAGTATAGTTATGTATGTACATTATTTTTCGTATTTGATAAAATATCTTCTAGGCTAGGCTATCGTATCTTATGTAGTATAACTTTTAATTATGTATAACTGCAATATCTTAATTATGTGGCTAACGCTTAAGGATATGTTTTATGTTTTTTTTTTATTATTTTAATTTTAATTAATTTTAATAAATAATTTAATTTATTATAAAATTCAATTTTTTCCTGAATAATAAACATATAAAGTAAATTAAATGTTCTTTATATGAACAAACCCATTTCTTTGGACTATCAATTTTATTCGCTTAAAGAAATATTGAAATACGTTGCATTAATTACTACCATACGTACAACTACGAAATGTTTACGTTAAGCAAAAACCAATACTTATTGAATCAATGAAATGCAGTTGTCAGTTAAAGAATGTTGATCTTTTTCACAAAAACACAAATCCATACGACAACAAATAATATTCTTCAGTCAACGAACGCCAATTCTTCCGACCGCAGACGCTATTCCTTGCGATGACGAAACCGTTTTTGAAATATGAGCATGTATAAGGTATTAATTTCAAAGAATTTATTTTCATTAATACCAATTCTTATGCATTACTTAGTGAATGCGTTCGTCAATTAAAGAACACATTTCCTTTAAGATGAAGAAACCGTGCGTTGGATCAATTTTGAAGAACTATTTCTTTATCACAACTACCGTGTGCTTTATATTTATGCTCTGATTTGGTTCAGTGTATGCAGTACTAATAAGATGCGGAATGCTCTTGAATTCACCCGTAGATTCTGATATACGTACCTACATAGATAAAATGGACAATTTTATAATTTTAGCCAATGTTCATAGCAGGACCTATTTTTAACTGAGTTGGGCACTAGGCTCTATCAAATTTTCGGGTCCCTCATATTCGAATGTAACAAATATCATTGAAGGCCCAATTCTTGGGTTATTTTATCAGTATTTAATTTTTATTTTACGATTTTATGTTCGCTCTTTTCGGGACCCTCTGGCCATTGGGCCCTAGGCACGAGCCTAATGCGCCTAATGGTAAAATAGGCCCTGGTTCATAGGTACCCTCCATGACGGGTAAGATGGGAAATGCAACATGGTTTACAAACTAACTTTGTATATTTCAAGAAGTAGAAAAATTTTAAAGCAAGCCTAAATGCCTTTAAGTAAAACAACTTACAATATTAATAATTATTCCAAAATTATTCATCTATGTTTAAATAAAAGGTTCAAAGACCTTGATATGTGATCACTAGTTAAAGTTATGAGCAGAGATTATGGGTTCAAACCCCGGACTTGACAAAATTTCTTAACTCAACCCTCTGGTAAACGAAAAAGTGGGCCTTGAACCACTACCCGTGCAGCGATTTACCTTTTTTCATATCAAATCAATCAAAAATTATCTTGGCAAACACTAATTACCATTTTTTAGGATGTATCTCTAACAACTTTTATCTAATTTCATTGTTTTAACTTAATTATCTGAACCTACTAAAATGCGTCCGTTGTTTTCATTTTTTTGAAACCAATTTACAATTTACCGTAACTACCTTGGCGGTATATTCAAATTTACCTTACACTAAAGTAAGTTTAAATCGTCTTATCAGCTTTTTATAATTAAATTATCACTTCGATATTTAATATTGAATAATCAGTTTACAAATTATTAACCAAACATCATCATGGTTCTTTCTATAATAATTACAGAACGTTTTCTATGTAAAATATGATTCATTTGTCACTTTTGACATCTTATGAACATTTCGACTACTGTCTGAAATTAATAGGATTTTGTCAAATATAACTTTGTAAGAGAAACATAAAATATAAAAAATTTGCCTGTCAATGAAGCTTCAATCTCGTAGATCAAATCACCACCTAGGACAAACTAGAATGTATAATATATTCTAGTTTGTTTTATTTATTACACTATTTTATTGCTATAGATAGTACATAGCAGGCCTACGGCATTACTTTCATTTTGATTTCAGAGTTGTGAGATCTTACTTGTGTTGCAACCTGTTTCAGCAGTGCATTATTTAGTTTTATTATACAAACGTACTCTAATTTTAATTTTAATGCCTTCTACCTGAAAGAGGGAGTTTCTCTTTTCCTATATGTTGTAATGTTGGCACACAGCCAAAATATCCAAATACTAGAAAAGCTTCTTCACATGTTTTCGATATTTTGTGAAGTTTACGAGAAATTTAAGGTGGGACCTTTTCAAATGTACACTCCCTAGTATGTTCAGAGCACTTTTACACATTACAAAATTTTTTGATAAAAATTGTAATAAAATTAAAGAAAAATTAATTAAAAAATTAAATAGAATAATGAAAGAAATAAAATCGAAATGGTGAATATTTTATGGCTTTAACTACTTAAGTAATATTTATTTGTGAATTATATGATAACAATTAATTTATATTACTTATTTAAATAAATAAATATTGTTTTACTTATATTTAGTTATTATTAACCTGATAAACGCATGCAAGATTGAGATTTTAACATTCCAAATGTCGTTCAAGAAGATCTTAAGCATTATTTGCTTAAGCCCTAGACTATACAACGTTTTTTAGATATTTTGTTTAGAACTGTTTTTTTTTTAATAATTAATTTAATAATTTGGCTTAATTTAAGTAATTAATTTATTCAAACTACGATAAGCAATTCATACCATAAAAACAATTAGGTACATATATTATATTTGTATGAGTTTATACATATAAAAATTGTATTTTTATATTGTAACAATATATTATGTAAAGTAGCTAATAAATATTATATGTAATATCCTCCATAATAACCAGAAGCATATGCTGGATAACCATAACCAACATAGGAATACGCAGGGTACGCTCCATAAAATTGTGGTTTAGGTTCAGGTAAAGGTCTTGGAATTGCCATACTAAAGGCAAATAAAACACAGAAAACAACCAAACACTAAAATAGTATAATATTAGTTATAGCATAAATTAATATTAGCAAAAGTAAAATAAAATTACTATTATTCTTACCAATTTGAACATAGTGATGCTCGTATCGATGTTAACTTATTGATGAGTATATAGTCAACTGTATAACATTTATCTATCATATATATATCAGAAATATAAAAGTCGAGGCCGTATGATTCAAATTGAAAAGTTAATTTTCAAAAAGATATTCAATAAGTGTATTATTTACGTGTATCCTCAGCTAATATAATATTAATAACATATAATACAGAGATGATACGCATTGTTCACATTAAATATGTTAGTGTATTCCATAATATATTAGATGTATTAGTAAATTAAATAAATATTTTCAAAATTTCTGAAGTGCATCTGTCTTATTTTCTTTGAATTTTCTTGACAAATTTTTTAAATTATTTTAATGATCAGAATATTTAATAATTATCTGATTTTGCATCTTTAAAGATGTATTTATAACCGTGTTTACTAATAATGTTTTATTAGATTTTCTATTAATATAACTTTTAAATATTCATATTACATTCTGTTCTTTCGGAGCAGCATTTAAAATACAGCACTAAATGTTTGTTATGCAATAAGTAAGATGAAATTATATAATCATAGCGTACAAGAAATAAATAAAATATAAGATGCTTTATAAAGAAACGTAGTTAGGTATGTATAGTATCTAGAATATACATCTTGGTCCAGTAAGCAATATCCATAAAAACAAATAATTTCAATTATTGAAAGCTTTTCTTTTATACATTTTTCATTTCATATACATAAGTACATATTTTACAAAATTTGATTTTTCCCTATATTCGGAAGAATATCAATAAATTTTTTACGTTTAATCAACGTTACCAACCATGATTTTATAAAAATCAATTATGTAATTTAACTGAAAAAATTAGAAACTAAAACCAGTAGCAGTTTTTACTCCCAAAGATGAGTGTACAAAATTACAAAATTAATTTTAGTATGAAAAGACAAAAATTGTGTAGAAAATCTTATCCAAACCGACAGGCGTTTTGTATATTGGGCAGAGAGCGAGGGTACATTGAGTTTCTAACCAGACCTTAAACTTCAACCTAGTAAAAATTAATCTTAATTTCAAACTCTGCGTAACAATTCTAAACATTCTAAGCATATCATTGAATTCATTACAGAACTAATTTTTAATTTCATTTGTAAATTTTTTTTAATTTAATAAATAACAGTAATACTTTTAATAACAAAATAATGATTTTGAAAATAATTGTATATTGCGTTGCTGTAAAGTTCTTATAAGTAGGTAAGGGAGAGGGGGGCTAGTTGTTACAATTTTTACTTATCATTTTTTTCACGCTTGCACAGATCTTTTAATAAAATTCTGAAAAAGCTACCTTATAGTCTAAAATGTCCTTTGTACATCTGTAATTTTTAATTAGTAGAAAATGTTAAGTTTGCCGGTGTTCATTTGTTTTCTTCAAGAAATCCAAAGTGTAACAACGTGCCCCATACCAGGGCAAGTTGTTACACCTGGTGGGGCAAGTTGTTACTGATGGGTTAAATAAGGTACAACTACAATTAAGTTCAATATTTGTATTTTAATAGCTTCAAATTAATCAGTATCCGACATACAATGAATACACATATAGAAATCGTCACCACTGCCGCAAGAAACATGTTTTTTTACATTTTACAGCTAGTGCACTGAATCCAATCAGCATTTCTTGAGGTAAAATAAAAATATCAGTATTAGCTGCTCCTAATGGTAACTGACCATTATTGTAAAAGAGTAACAAAGCTTACACACACAGCAGCTGAGTCAATCTATTATCTATTACAGTAACAACATGCCCCACAAGCACTGAAACAACTAGCCCCAATGTCACAAAAAAAGTTATGTTGTTGCCCTTGCAAGCATTAGTTTAATTATTTAGAAAATTACTAATACAAACTAAAGAGTAATGTTTCGGCTTTGAAATGCTATAAATAGTTTGAACACATCACTTCCCATTTCACGGTAATACGCTTCAGAGTGAAAACAGACGTTTGAAACATTCGTCGGTGAAAAATGAATTTTCATTATTACAGAGAACAGCATGATTAAAAAAGTTTTATATTTCATCCATTAATTGTACATGAATAGGGAAATATTCAGTTGTAATTGTGGTGCAGTTACCAGCAGGCGAATTAAGTTTATGCATTTGTAACAACTAGCCCCTGTAACAACTAGCCCCCTCTCCCCTATTTATGTTTCATGAGTTAGAATAAAAAACCGGCCCCCATTATCAATTCAAATATTGGCGAAATATTATCAGTCCATTACATTTAACTCAATTTTAAAAATAGAGATGTTTTGAAATAACAATTGTTGTTTAATCTAATTAAGTATTTAATTGATTATAAAATAACAATTTTTAAAATACACTTTTTTTGTAAAAAAAATTCAACTAAACTAAAACAGAATTAAAATCAATTATAATTATTCGTAATTTATTCAAACACTGTTTAATAAATAATTTTTTGTAATAATTTTTTAAGTTCTAATGCCTATTTAAAATTTCACAATCCGCTTGTAAAATTTCCACTTTTTCTAAAGATGAAGATAATAATGTACTAATGGTAAGTAGCCACCTTGGGTGTGGTGCATCAACAAAAAGCTCATGTGGAAACTTGTTTTTAACGTGATGATAATTTTTCAAAGGCGTGACTGCAGTCTGCGAAGTGCCTACCTCAAAAACTACTCTTATAAAAATCTAATGGTATGGTTAGCACGGCAGCTGGTTTCATTACTAACCTACCTTTATTGTTTTTATTTTAATATTCTAAATACTACCTTTGAAAATTTAAATGTCAAACGATCCGCTTGCAGACATAATTATATATTTGAACATTTTCATGGTTACGGTCTTTGTCATGGTCGTTTGGGTGATACTACTGCTTGAAAAACATTATTAAAAATTCAATATTAGAAATTAATATTATAATTATCTATCTAATCTAAGTTTATAATGATGGCAATAAATTTATGAAGATAATCGTTATTGTTAAAAATGCTTTAAAACTGAATTATTTTTAATTAATTTAAAAATAAGTTTTATTATCTAATATGCAGTGAATATATTATTAATTTTAGTTAAATTTAATATATTTTTTATTGATTGTTTTGATAAGTCAAATAGTAAATAAGATCGAAACATGTCATTCGTTACGACTTTTTTGAATTTGATAATTTTTTAAATATTTACTACTATCTTTTAAAGATGGCCTTGATTGCCAATGTTGTATGGTTAGAAATTTATCTACCTAGTAAATTATAACCATCCTAGCCTTTACTATAATATTCACAAAAAAGCATTATTTTGATCTCTCTGTTTTTCGTAACATAATTTGATGAAAGTCAAATCCACAAACTCACCATAAATAGTTTTATTTGTTATTTTGACAAATTACAAATGTAACTTTAGGGTCAGCATCAGATAGTTGTTTGGTGAGTGAAGAATGGTATATCATGAAAATCGGATCTATGAAACTTGACATGAGTAAATAAATCTTTGCAAATAAAATAATTAGTCAATAAATTCAATTATTATGGGCATTTTAGATTTGTTAAAAATTCCAAGTATTATTTTCTTTTTTAATATTTATTTATATTTATTTTAAATAATAGTTATTTATATATTATTTAATTTTTTCTAAATTTAATTTATTAAATTTTTAAAAAAGATCAATTAAATGACATTTTTTATATCAATTTATTCGTATTATTTAATTTAATAAATAAATAAATAAATTATTAAATTCCATTAATTTAAATCGTAATAATATGTGGTCAATACTCCAAAGTTTATTTAAATGACACAAAAATGTTATTAGGAAAGGCAGGTCAGTACTACTACCTGAGACTATTATTTTTATACCGAATTCATTATAATTATAATATACGGGGTGCGGTGAATGAGTTTTAGCCGAACATAGAAAATTAACATGTAAAAATTTATTCATGCAAATTCCTGCTTCTCTAATTATTTTAGAGAAAAACACAAACATAAAGCAAGAATATAAACTACGAATGATAAGAGCATTAAATTTAATTTAACTTTAACTTAAAAAGTCAAAAATGCTTTAGAAATTGTTAAAGATTTATTTATCGGACTGGCCATGTAAGTTTCCAAGGTAATTACTTTTGAAAATGGAAATTAAATTGAATTTATTACATGGCCAGTCCGATAAATGAAAATTTTAACAATTTTGAAAGCATTTTTTGACCTTGTAAGTAAAAGTTACATGAAATGTAATGCTATTATCATTCGTAGCTTTTATTTCTGAATTATTTTTGTGTCTTTCATTTTTTCTCTAAAATAATTAGGGAAGCAGGAATTTGCATAAATATGTTTTTACATGTTAATTTCCTATGTTCGGCTAACTCATTCAGCACCCGGTAAGATCCTTTTTAAAATTTAAAAGGTATATGCACCGTTAGATTTTTTATTCTTACGGTTGGTTCTATTATTATGATGAACGGAACTGACTTATTTGTAATTAAATTTTAAGTTGTCAATTTTCATAACTTGAGAGGTTGCGAAGTGTAAAATTTACACTACTTGTTTTTATGGTTAACCATTTGGAGAGCTCCTGGTCCGATGATGAATCTCAAATCTCAAAACAATTGAGATTATCGTTGATAATGTAGGTATAGAGTCTCTTGTGGTAAGATGCCGTTCGTCAGAGGTTACTTCTCCTATATTTAATCAAGCAAAAATTGTCTCATACTCTCGATACTCTCGATCTAGGATACATTAGATTGTGATTGTACTGCTGTAATTTAGTCGGTTATAACCGACAGAGGAGGCAGGGGAGGCTTAACCGTTCATGAAATTCTGAACTATTAATTAAACTACATATTAAAATTTTCAAAAAAGTAAAAACGTAAATTTTCGATTATGAGAACTATCAAAAAATAGATACAGCTTTCACAACACTTATCCAAAAAATAACGCGAGGGTACCTCAATTATAATTTTTCTTTCTGAAAATCATAAATAGTTGTTTATTTTTCTTCAGTTTTATTGGACAAAGATCAAGGAGAAATTTTTTAATGCTCAATAAGGTAAATAAGATATTCTCTTCGAGATATACTCTTGTATACCAATTATTATTATTGAAGTTGGGGTCCAATTTTGCAATATTTGATTTATGATCAAAGTCTTTAAAATTAGTTGTAGTATAATATAAGTACTATGGAAAGTTAGTTGGTAGAATCAATTCCAATTCAAAGCCTTATTTTAGATTGTTCATTTTTTACATCGTGATAAACCTATTTTGTTTACCTACCAAGTTTTTAAGTTCAAAACAATTACTTATAAGCAATAATTTTTTATTTATTTTTCAATTTACAAAAAACATCATTATCATCAAAGTAACAAATAAAAATCATAAAAAAATCAAGCGGGGGTCGTATTTAAGTTTAAACATATCCAACATATCCACCATAGTAAGCAGATGGGTATGCGGCGGAATAACTGGCATAAGGATAGGCTCCTCCATAATACAATTGGGGTTTAGCCTCTGGATGAGGAACTGCCATTGCAACGGCGAAGAGTACGGCGAAACAGAGAAGTAACTGAAATTTAAAAATTATATTTTAATTATATTTTATAAAACAAAAATTGTAATTAATTTTCAATAAATAAATTGTAAATAAGAACTACTTACCAACTTGAACATCTTGATAATTGCTTGTAGAATTGCTTGAACAAACTATGCTAAATTTAAGAAAATCTTGAGTTTATATAGTCAAAGAGTGATTGATAATTTGCATTTTCTGTATTGTTATATTTAATAACCTTGATAACAAGCAAGTTGAATTATTTGGTGTGCTAATTAAGTGGTTAGATAAATATTTGTCATATGTAACACAATACTTTGACTGCAATTTTTTATGTTCTATCTATGATTGTTATGTAAAGTTAATCATGTTCCATTTTAATACGGGATTAAACATATTGTTCTAATAATCGGAAAAGTGTTCTAATATTTTTATCATTATATACAGGAAATGGTAGAAAATATCACTTGTAACAAACTAATTAAACCAATTTGCATAATTTTAATCTAATAATTAAACAGTAAGTTTTACAATTATTAATTTTTCTAACTCTAAATTGAAACTTTACGAAAAAATGGATTTTGTAATTTAGTCCAATGTTATAAAAATCTTAGTTTTTTCTTTTATTGAAATCAATTATAATTGAGTAATTACATAATATTATTAAAAATAAGCATCAGTCAACATAACAAAACTTGCGTCGCAAACAAATTAATTTAAAGTTGTGTTTCTAATTCTAATAATATTTAGTAGGATCCTTGGTCAGGAAACGCTTGAAAAATAATAATGAGAAGAGTTCTAAAATTCATTAAACGCTTTATCGTATTTTGTTTCGAATTATAAAACTGCATTTCATTTTCTCAATGAATAGATTAAATATAGGTATTATTTATAGTAATATATCATTTTACTTTTACACTTCGATTAAACATGTGGGTTTGGTAGGGTAGACTTTATTTAATTTAATTTAAATTGAATTGAATAGTAACATTTTATAACCTTCTATAGATTTATAAGTAATATACTAAGTACTAAAAATTTGAGTATAAATTATGCATCTCAAGAATTTAAGATAATACGTATAATAAAAGATGTATAATATATGACTTTATTACTATCTCAATTTATGAAAAATAACCGAATATTTAAGTTAAAACTTAATTAGATTGGCAATAATTTAAACATTGGAAAGAAACTTTTAATTGAAATTATAATATATGTATTTATCAAATTATTTAACCTCATCGATATTTTCAGCCATTTAAATAGTATATTATAGGTATTATTTGAAAGTAATAATATGCAAGACACTTAGCTATTTGACCAACGATTCTTTCCAACATAATCTCTCCTGGCGAAGATTATAGTATCGAATATTTTATACATAACTATAAATATAACTAGAAATATTGCTGTTTTAAGGGGGCAATGAATTTTCGGGCGGTTTTTGAAGCTCTGTACAAACGAAACAAAAAATATTTTAACTATCAATTTTTTTATCATTTGTTTATATTTTAAGAACGTGTAAAAAATTAACCAAAAAAAACAACTCAAAATTCACAAAGTTATGAGCTGGCAAAGTGGGAGGTCTAAAAAAACTGGCGTGCACGATATCTCAAGTTCTAATCAACCGATTTATTTGAAATTTGGTGTAAATGTTCTTTATACATTCCTCTATCGCATGAACCAAGCTTATATAAAAAATTTTTATTTTAGTATTTTTAAAAATTTCGGAATTGTAAATTACAGCATGCCAAAAACAAAATTTTTTTTTAAACTGCCGCCATTTTGTAAAAAATATTTTTTTTTACTTTTCTGGGTTCATGCCAAAGCGGCTTCTATAAAGAACATTCACACAAAATTTCAAATAAATCGGTTCATTACAACTTGATATATCGTGCACGCCAGGACACCCTTATTTTTTTGAACCTCTCACTTTGCCAGCTCATAACTTTGTGAATTTTGAGTTTTTTTCGGTTAATTTATTGTGTACCCTTAAAATATCAATAAACAAATGATAAAAAAATTGATAGTAATAACTGTTTATGGTACAAGTGTATGTTATATGACAAATAAGTCACGCGAGAAAGTTTAGCCCGCGATGCCGTCAGGCCGAGAGAGCTATTTTCTTAGTGACTTATTTGTTATTAACACACGCGTGACATACAAGATTTTATCCAATATCTCGTAATAATAGTTTAAAATCTAATTAATTGTTTCGACATTTGACGTTTTAAAATGTCAGATTTAAATTATGAAAACTAGTATAAAGTAGGTATATTAAATAATTAGGCATAATTATTAAAAATGTGAGTGAGTTATAATATTAACCCCACTCATAAGTTATATTACATAAGTCACTAGTAAGTTATATGTTATTTTACTTATTTAAAAAACCATAGTTATACCTCTATTATTGCGAGATATTGGATAAAAATATTTTTTGTTTCATTTGTACAGAATTTCAAAAACCGCTTGAAATTCATGCCTCTAGACTAGAATACCCCCTTAACAAAAAATTATTTTCTAGATCATTAATTTATTTGTATTATTTCTCACATATCATTGATCATAATCAGCAATTAAAATGCAAACAATGAAATCTAACAGCAGTTAAAATTCCCGAAAACTTGTTTGCCGATCATATTGACGGAGCTTATTGAATCAACTGTGATTCTATTAAATCGATTATCGAATCAAATCAAATACTGTGTTTATGGGCTATTGCTGCAATATTGTTCTTCAGTATATCATGTATGAAATTGGCAATACCAAAAATTATAAATTGCATTTTCATGTACAACAGTTGCATATCAAAAAGAATTAGTCTTTTAATCCTAATTAAACAATATAGTAATTATCAAAACTTCGATTAGGTATTTGTCAAAAATATACGAAATCGTACTTCAATCTTCAAAGTGATCTAGTATTGTCACATGAAAAGGCCACATTGTATTATAAACTCTATAGTTGTGTATGTTTTATAAATATTTATTACGTTTGTATTATAATTATTATAAAAAATTTGTCCACCTGATTATTGCTATATCAATCAGGAATTATATTCAAATTCATATTTATTAATTATTATAAAAAACCTATATACATATAACAAAGTTAGTTTTTAATTTAAAACAAATTTAAAATTAATTATAACACAATATTAATTTGTGTCATGCTGACATTACGTGGTTCTTCAAAAATTATAACATATAAAAAGTATGTACATTAGAATAAATTATAAAAATAAAATCCAAATTTTGTTATCTTTGGCTGTCATGGTCTCTTAAAAAACATTAGTCGAACGTCTGATAGCTCAACTCAACTTCATAAAGAGCTTTTATTAGCATTAGTTTTTAGCACTCCAAACAGTTTTTAATTAGATTCAAGTTTGTAAGTTGAAATGGTGACTTTTTTGTATACGTCTGTTCAGCTAAGGTTCTCTCAGCAACATATTACAAATTTTGCAGATGAATTCTAGTTGGTGGGTAAGACTTGATTTCATAATTTTTACTAAACAGAAATAATCTTCAATCCACTACTTCTAGAATCTGCCTAAGTTATAAAACGGTTTGGAGTGTTGAAGAAACAAAACTATTATATTAATTCCAAGTTTGAAAAAATAAGTAGACTCGGAGCCGGTTTTACAATAATCGGATAAACTTATTGGTATATATAACGTTATTCTCGGTATAGCGATTGTCGGTAGCAATGGTTCTTCCCTTAATGCATCCACTCTTGTTGATTTTGTGAATTTTTAACGTTTTGTAAACATTTATTATCAAAATAATGGTTCAATTGCAATCTTACTTGAACATCGGAAAAAAAATTTTAAAAAGCGGTTTGATTGATGATCACTTTTGATTACCGCAGTGAGCAAGAGTGTGGCTGATAATAAATAAATAATGTATCAATGAACTTTTTGTATTGAATTAAAAAAAACATTTTAATAGTGTATGGTTTTAGCAAGATGGAGCTACCTGTCACTTTGCTTAAGTAACACTGGAGTTATTGCAAACAATGTTATCTTCTTTTAGGGTTATATGTAATATCTTCTTTATCTATTATCTATCACCTTGCAACAATTCCTGAACATATTCGACACTAATTATTATAATGAATAATAATGCCGAGTGTGTCAACCTCCCCCCAAATTACTTATTGTTTACCGATTAACTTAAACATATTTTAATGTATTCGAAAAATTGATATACAACATGATACATCAATTGATGTATTACTTTTTATTATACTTTGAAATGTATTTATTTTATGTTATGTGAATAATGGATACTATAAGATACTACTCTTGTACCTTTATACTATAGTTGAGCTGATTAAAGGATTAAGTACCTACTAAAGGATTATCATAGATTATATGATACAACATCTCCCTTTTAAACTAACTCAACATGCTATAGATTTAACCGTTTTGGTTTAACTATTATTCTTCCAAATCGTGATCTTTGTTGACCATCTTCCTTATAGGTTTCACTTGTTATTTTATTTTCAAGTTCTCTTGTTTCATTTGGTTGCCCTTGATCGTTGTTGTTATCATTTTTATCTCTCTTTTTCTCATTCGTTTTTAGTATGTGTTCTCTATTTCTTCGGAATATCTGTCCTTCAGGTGTTTCTATGTTGAATGACCTTGGATTGATTTCTTCTTTTATTTTACCTTGAATCCATACATCCGTAGGGTTTTTCTTAAACCTTATTATTTCTTCTTTTTCCACGTTTTCTAGTGGTCGCGCCCCTTGATCGTAATAATGCTTCATTTTGTCAATTCTGGCTTTCTTGATATTTTGATATCTATTTGGATTAATTAATTTGGGATATAAATTTTCTTCTATACTTGGTATTTTTGAACGTAGCTTTCTTGACATTAGCAATTCTGCTGGAGATTCAAGTTCTCCTTTTCTTGTCGTTCTGTAGTGTAACAAGGCAATATGTTTATCTGTATTTGTCTCATCACATTTTGCGAATAATTTTTTAATTGTACCAATGGTGCGTTCGACTAGTCCATTTGATTTGGGGTAGTTTGGGCTTGATGTCTCTATATCGATGTCCCATTCTGTGCAAAAGTTTCGATATTCTATTGAATTAAACGGCGGCCCATTGTCAGACATTATTCTTCGTGGAATTCCATGTCTGGCAAATATGCTTTTTAAATGCATTATTATGGTTTTCGCCGTGTAATTTCTTAAAGTAACTATTTCTACAAATTGTGAATAATAGTCTACCACTATCAAATACGTCTGTTGGTTATATTGAAATAAATCAATACCTACTTTTTCCCATGGTAACAATGTTATTTCCTGTGGTTTCAGTAGCTGGTCATTTTTGTTGATTTCATCAATTCTCTTGATGAGACTCAATCGCTGGCACGTTGGCAGACCTATCACTGCATGACAATTTTCTTTGATAATGTAAAACTCAATCTTTGTGAACATGTTCTTAATTTCACACGATATTTGACATATCCCAATTATTTCTATTTGCTTGCCACTGAATGTTGATATGACTGACGTACTCTTTTTAATGTTGTTCGTATTCAATTTCAATCTTTTGAAATCCCTATATGGTAGTACGTTTACTTGAGCCCCTGTGTCTAACTGACATTTTAAATCTTGATTGTTGATTTTCAAATCTATCATCCATTTGTCAGTAAATTGTATATTATTCACTGCTAGGTATGAGATAAAAAATTCATCGTTGTCCTCTCCATTCGTTGCTTCGTTCAAGTAGTTGATTCTTTTCTTACTAAAACACATTCGAGCAAAATGGTTCATTTTTCCACATTGCGTGCACTTCTTTCCTTGGGCTGGACAATTCATATCATGCGTTGATCCACATTTTTTGCATTCCCGATCATTTAGTTGTCTATTTTGATTCTTGTAGTTCTGATGCCCTTGTTCTCTAATATTTGGTTGTCTGCTTATTTTTGCCACCATTTGTTCTTCGCAGAATTTTCTCTCAAGGTTTCTAGAGTTTTCCATCGATTTTGCTATTTCAATAGCTTTTCCAAAATCTCTATTTTCAGAGTCCAGTAATCTTTGTCTGATCCCGGAGTTGTCTTGGTGTAGACCACAAATGAAAATACTTTTGACTATACTTTCACGTAAAGTTTCTAGTTCGCAAGTTAAACTTAAGTTGATAAGATCAGTAACATAGCTGTCAATCGATTCTCCGGTCTTCTGGCGTCTAGTAAAAAAATTGTGTCTTTCTATTTCTAAATTTTTCTTGGGCATAAAATGCTCGGTAAATTTTTTTATTAATTCCTCGTGTTTAATGTTTTTAATCTTGACGTTAAAGCTTCTGAAGATATGCATTACTTCTGAACCAAGAAGATTTAGTAAGATTGCATTCTTTTTTAGATCTGATACACCTTCGTCTTTTCCTGTTGCAATCAGGTAGATTTCAAATTCTTCGATCCAATTATTCCAAACATCAGCCATATTGTTTTGTGTAATTTTGAGGGGTAACAAGCCATTTCTCATCTCTATTTGGATGTTTTCCATTTGGGCTTGCGGCTTTATTCCTTCATTCATTGTTTAATTTCTTCTGACACCATATTATCATAAATTTTTTGTAATCCCCCCCCCATGAAGAAATCCTGCGCATGGGCATGGAAAAAAGGAACGTTTTAGAAAAGAAGGGTTTACTAAAGTGATTACTAAAAAATGAGAAAGACGGAAAAGGTGTCATATCATTACAATTTACTTACTTGGTATATTACTTGGTAGAAACTATAAAACCAATCTCAATGTAAGACAATTTCTTAAACTTTGGAAAGCAATCATTTAATAATAATTACTTATGTTGCTGCTTAATGATAATTATGTCGCTGCCTTAAGCTTTTTTTATAATATATAATATTATAATGTAGAATATAGACCCACATAGAGTATAGGCACGTGTTGGCTGTCACTCATAAAACACAATGCTTATTAAAAATCCTTTTGGATATTGGACGTAGGAGACTTTATGAAAGCGATGAAAGATAAATATTATTTTGTACAAAACAATATTCAGAATACCATATTAGTATTTTAGAAAAACCAAAACCAACACAATACACTATTTAGAACTTAAATATTATGCAAACTTCAAATATTCAAACCCATAGAAAACTTCTAATATAATAATTATAAAATTATAACGAAGTGAAATGTTAAATTAAAAAAGAAAATCTATTTCGTTTTAATTTCAATTTCAAAAAAAGTATTTAAATTAAAAAAAAATATATGATAAAATCAATGAGTTTATAAAAACTTATTAAAAAAAATATGCATAGATAAGAAGAATTAATTTTAATTATTGTCATGTATATAAATGGAATTTATCTAGCTGAAGATATTCTTACACTTGGGTTTAATTTTTTTGTATTAATTGCTTACTGATTATGTCAAAAATTATTCGAATAAAAGAAATACTTGAGTGATTTTTTAAACAATTTATTTAGTAGTAAAATTTTGCATATTTATATAAAAAGAAGAAATAGTATAAGAATTGTAATAAAACAAAATTTAGTTATTATCCAAGTTCGTCATTTAATAGTATCCAACATATCCAGCAGCACCACCATAATAGCCAGCAGTGT
The DNA here is from genome assembly GCA_958510845.1 of Cantharis nigra. NCBI lineage: Eukaryota > Metazoa > Arthropoda > Insecta > Coleoptera > Cantharidae > Cantharis > Cantharis nigra. The sequence continues at coordinate 66,371,299 of OY294028.1, forward strand.
ATGGGTATCCAGCATATCCATAAGAGTATGGGTATGCACCATAGACGAATTGGGGTTTAGCTTCTGGTGCAGCCATGGCAACTGCGAAGAGAACAGCGAAGACGAGAACCAACTAAAATAATTATAATTAAATAATAACAATACTGTAATATTTTCTAGTTATCAAATTCCAATTGAATTCAAAAATAGAAGAACTACATACCAATTTGAACATTTTGATGATTGTTTTGTATAACTGTAGATACAAACTATAGTTGCATATCGAAATCAATTGGTTTATATAGTGGAATTGGATCCTTTATCTCTGTCTAAAAATAAAGCTTCTGGTAGGTGTGGTTCACCTTGTGATATCACTTGCATTAAGTTCTACAATTTTTTGCAATAAATTATTAGTTTTCTTTAGAGAGCTTCCATACCTTCATCAATTTTTTATAAATTTTTTTTTCTACGATTATGTTTATATAGGTAAATTAATATTCTAATTAATATTTTTTCTGATAGTTATAATGTGCCTACTATCGAAAAAAATATATTATTCTAATCGAAAGAAATTATTTTCCACATCTGAAGATAATCTACAATTTTGGAAATATTAAGTTATTACAATTTAAAAATTCAAATTAATTATGTATTAGCAAATATTAATATTACCAAAAAATCTAAAATGTAGAAAATAAATGCTGATGTTTAGAGAGAAAAGAAGCAGAGTAGTAAATTTAACAATCTGAGTACGGCTTTCCAGAATTCCCTAATTTTGTATGGAAATAGTAAAATTTATTTTTTTGAGTAATTTTTGTGTTTTTGCATAAAAAGATTTCACAGGGTTTTAAAAGAGGTCATTGAAATTAGTATCATTTAACAATATTATGAAACGGTATAGGAAAGAATATATAAAAAAATGCTGTAAAACATCGTTACTGATCCAAGGGGGCGCGATAGCACTAAATGGGGGATGCGAGAATATCAAAAAATTTTTAAAATTATTTCATTCGCTGAAAGAAAACCAGAAAAAAGCAAGTTCTCACCTAATAAAATAATAAAATACACAAAAATCCAAAATAATATTGTATGAGAAGGGGGCGGCGTTGAAAATTATAATTAAAATTGAGTTGCAAACACTGAAAGGTTGAGAAACGCTGCTGAAAATTAAAGAAAGTAATGTATTTAGGTATTTAGTCTTGTAATTACTAAACCGCGAAGCTCTTTCCTAGTGGAAATTGTTAGATGCACATTGTCGCACAATAGATTTCTAATTACATTGGCAAATTCGCTTTCGATGCAATACTTTTATTTAAATTACGAGTTTTGCATTACTAAACAAGTAAATCAGTAAAAATTAATTTATATGGCTTTTTTGTGCTTTGTAGGGCAGTATAGAGTAAATAATGTCCAGTATTAGAACAAAGAAATATTATTCGATTGATACCATTTTCATTGCCATCCGCTAAAATTGTCCATAGGAATTTAAAAAAAACTGATTTCTTTATGTACTTACGGATGTAAAATAAAACTTACGTAATAAAAAAATTATAACAAAAATTTATTCATTAAAACCATTTTGAAAAGTTCATATTTAAAATATTTATATTTTTTTTTTAATTGAACAGCAAAGAGTGTGTTTAAAAGTGTGTGGAGATGATCCATATTGTGTCAATCATTGATTTTTTTGTTTTAAATTTCACTTTAAATTTCTACATTTTTTGTAGGTAATTTTCATTGATTTAAATGGATTTAGAAAACGACAGAATAAATAGGTATAATAGTAGTTTGAGCCTTGTTATGGATACAATAGTCCATATAATAAAGCCACTAATAAACATTTTATATTATCCCAAAATGCACCCTTAATATTTTAGTTTAATTTATCGGTAATACTATTTTCTGATTTTCTTTCTCGAATCTTCTTATCGAAAATAAGTAGAAAAAAACAATGTATTTAAGACGATTAATATTATGATAGATTTAAACAAAATCATTAATTCAAACATTAGCATTTTTGAACAAAAAGCTGTCTGGTTACTTTTAGATTACTAAATAAAAACGCCACACGGATATCATATTATTATTATTAAAATTTTCTTTGATGAGTAAATAAATCAAGCAAGGTTAGCACCCTGCTAGAATATGTTATTTAAGTTCTCACAGAACCATAAGTGCCAAATGTAAACTTGATACATTAATGAAATAACAGAACGGAAGTCTTAATTAAAATAAAGAACTTGGATGATACTTGGATGATTTGACTTCAAATTACGACTGCAATAAATTTTTAATTTATTTCGAAAAATATTATATTATAAAACGTAGATAATTTTTAAAATAATTTATTTTATGGTAAACTTTTGCTTATTTTATACATATAAAAAAAAGAAACAGTATATTATGAATTATTGTAATAAAACAAACTTATTTACAATAATAAATTGTCGTTTAGTAATATCCAACATATCCAGCAGCACCACCGTAATAGCCAGCAGTGTATGGGTATCCAGCATATCCATAAGAGTATGGGTAAGCACCATAGACGAATTGGGGTTTGGGTTCTGGTGCAGCCATGGCAACTGCGAAAAGAACGGCGAAGACGAGAACCAACTGAAACAATTAAATTTATATAATTATAATTCCTGGTTACATAATTCTAATTAAACTGATAAATATTAGAGCTACATACCAATTTGAACATTTTGATGATTGTTTAGTATAACTGTAGATACAAACTATAGTTGCATATCGAAATCAATTGGTTTATATAGTCGGATTGGATTAGTTATCTCTGTCTAAAACTAAAGCATCTGGCAGGTGTGGTTTACCTTGTGCACACTTGAAATAATTAAGTTCTAAAATTTTTTACAATAAATTGTAACATTTAGATTAAAGAGCTTCTTAACAATAAATTTTTTTTGTGAAACTACTTTTATTACTTGAAATTACTCAATGCTTTTTTTATAAATGTTTTAATGTTTGGTACTGCTTTTGATAAGTTGAATAACTTATTTTCGGATAGTTTAATAATTATTGTTAGATTAATAAAAAAAAGTATCTATAATTTTCCATGTATTAATAGTAATCTCCATATTTGGGGATTTTTTTCTGTTTTCTTTTAGAGTAGCATTTTGTTTCCTTTTTTTTTCCTTCTTTAACATGTATCCTAATATAGCTTTTCAATGTGTTGTATTCACAAACCTCTTTTATTTGTTTATATCAACATAAGAGCCGGAAGAGATTGAACATAAACCAATTAATAGCTACAATAAAAATTGTCAAATTATTCTGTCTAGGATATACTGTATGAAGTAAATCACCAAAATATTATGCTATAATAAATTTATTGCTGTTATACTTGAAATATTTAAAGTTAGGTCACAAAAAGTTAGGTCACAAAAACCCGGATATAAGACACACGTGCTAAAACAACATCAAATTACACAGATCTAAACACATAGTCATTGAGTTCGAATCAATATCATATCAAATTAATATCATTTATTTTTGGATCAACTATACTGTCAGCATATAATATTGTCGGTTGCAGGGTAGCTAATACTGCTCTATGCATCTATTTAAAAAGTAGCAGCAGATATCATTACATTTGGTAATATCTTAAATTTTGCTTGTTACATATAAACAAATAAATCAAGAATTAAAGAATATATTTGTACTATAAATGTTTAATAACATCTTTTTGACAGGACTACTAATTAATATATGAGATGTATGTAGGTGCACTCGTTTTTAAAGAACCCAATTTCGGATTTTCTTAAATTTATATAATTTAAAATAATGTAATAAATAATGTGCGAACTATTTATCTTAATTATTCTATAAAATTCGTTCCTCTTTAATCCTTTTTATGCCATAAAAATGAAAAAAATGATAAAAATTCAGATTTAATAACAAAAAAAAACAAATTTTCTTCACGGTTTCGGAACTATTGTATCTTCAGGTATTTTTCATAGTTTCTACATTGATTGATAGTATCAGTGACCAAAATGTGTGACATTAGTGACAAAAAATGTATGCACTAATTAAATTTTATTTTGCATTTTGATATTTTTTCCACCATAGCGTAATAAATAATTTTTCGAACGCCAAAAGCTTTTGTAATAACTTTAAACCAACTAAGGGTCCATGATTTTGTCATGACATGGCATGGATGTCGAAATGTTAACTGATTATCAAATGATGTTCTTGTTGATTACACAAAGTTACGTGGAATCGCGGATTAAAGTTAAATTGCTTTGAAATCTTTTGTAGTTGTTTACATAGTTGCAAAAATGTTTGATCCGTTAAGTAATATATTAAATTAAAATGATAATACAAGGTAAACCACACCTACCTGCTGCTTTAGTTTTAGACAGAGATAAAATGTCTAATTCTACTATATAAACGAAATGATTTTGATATCTAACTATAATTTGTATCTACAGTTATACAAAGCAATCATCAAAATGTTCAAATTGGTACGTAGCTTTAATATTTAGAAGTTTAATTAGATTTAAATTGCAAAAATATTATAGTTTTATTATTATTAATCAAATTTATTTGTTTTAGTTGGTCCTCGTCTTCGCCGTTCTTTTCGCAGTTGCCATGGCTGCACCAGAACCTAAACCCCAATTCTATGGTGCTTACCCATACTCTTATGGATATGCTGGATACCCCTACACTGCTGGCTATTATGGCGGTGCTGGATATGTTGGATACTATTAAATGACGATCGTGGATAATAACTAAATTTTGTTTTATTACAATTCTTATACCATTTCTTCTTTTTATATAAACCATGCAAAATTTTACAATTAAATAAATTATTTTAAAATTATTTCTGTTTACTTATTACTTATTATTTAAAAAAAAATCAAAAATTGAATGTGGAATGAAACAAAAGTGAAAAGTTAAATCGGACCCCCCCTATTTTGGTATTTCTTTTTCCGTCATTTAGAAGTATTGGTGAATGCTGTAAATATTTTAAAAGTGTTAATAAAGTCTCACATTATGTAAACAAGAACCATAACAAAACATATTATATAGTTTAGTGTAAGGTACCATATAATGCTTTCTTCTCGAATTTAAAAAAATCAATATTATACTTTGAAATAAAAAAAAAAACAAATGCATTTCTATATAATTTCAAAAATTGTTAAAGTGATATCTTCATGCATTTGATAAGCTCTGATAAGAAACACATACCCATTTATTATCATCGTTGGGTGAATCTCAAAAAAATTGTGTATCTACACATTATTGAATTTCCCTTGAAAAGCATTTAAAATTTTTTTGAAGTCGCGGAAATTCTCTTTAAAATAAAGTGAAGAGTAAAAAATTTTCGCTGAAGCTTCTGACAGGAAAATCAAACTTGTGTATCGGCGGGTGACTAAAATTCCTTTTAACAAAATTTGAAATTTGTTAATAATTATTTTGTATTCTCTAGAATTCCGATTCAGAAATGCATCACCTTTTGATTTTATGTTTCGTAACCTTATAAAAAAGCATTTGAGATATCACTTTACATTTATAAAGTTGCTATTGTTTTAAATTAAAAATTTCTTCATATTCCCTTCTCTGCTACTCGACCCAAACATACTCAAAATAGATAAAATAAACCTTAATATTACATGCAAACATTTCTGTAGATTTGATGTTATAATTCGGTTAGGTATAATACTAGATACTTTAAATAAATTTAAAAATATAAATATTTATAATCAAAATAAGTATCGAATATAAAATCAGCTATGAATTTCTGTGACCTACATATTATTTACATCAGTGATTACTAAAACTTGCAACACTTTTGAAGTTTTTTGTTAATGTAAAAAAAAGCTATGGAAGCTTCTACTTCTTCTTCAAGTGCCATACACTATGCAGTGCGGGGGCGATCACTTGGCTGAAGCCAAGATGACATATTAGGGAATTTAATTAATGAGGTGGTTTCCCGTTGCCTTCCCCATAGTCTACAAATATATTTTGAGCTTTAGATCACAGCAGTGTATTCAACGGGATCAGGATTTGAACCGCGGTTGCCCGTTTTACGCCATACTGCTGGTCAAACTGTAGCGTCTGCAAAGTACATTTTTACACTGCACACAATGCATGAGCTCTCCATAGACAAATTTGACTTTAACTTCAATATCTGGTTAGAAATCACAAATAGTTTTTAAAATAATTTATTTATTGTAAAATTTTGCATGGTCTATATAAAAAGAAGAAAAAGTATAAGAATTGTAATAAAACAAAATTCAGTTATTATCAACGTTCGTCATTTAATAGTATCCAACATATCCAGCACCGCCATAATAGCCAGCAGTGTAGGGGTATCCAGCATATCCATAAGAGTATGGGTAAGCACCATAGAATTGGGGTTTAGGTTCTGGTGCAGCCATGGCAACTGCGAAGAGAACGGCGAAGACGAGGACCAACTAAAACAAATAAATTTAATTAATAATAATAGAACTGTAATATTTGTGCAATTTAAATCTAATTAAGATGATAAATATTAGAGCTACATACCAATTTGAACATTTTGATGATTGTTTTGTATAACTGTAGATACAAATTATAGTTACATATCAAAATCGGTTTGTTTATATAGTAGAATTAGACATTTTATCTCTGTCTAAAACTAAAGCAGCAAGTAGGTGTGGTTTACCTTGTATTATCATATTTTAATTTAATATATTACTTAACGGATAAAACATTTTTGCAACTATGTTGCAAAAACAATTTAACTATAATCCGTGATTCCAAGCATAAGTTGCTGTAGTCAACATAAACATCTTCTTTGAGCATTTGGAATTTTTTCAATATTCAAACATCTTAGCATAAAGAAATATCCCTGCATAAGATCACAATTATATTATATCAGCATTCGTTTTCTTATTTATCGCTAGTTTGAAGTGTAATCTTAAATAAAGTATAACTCATTTGGAATTAGCAAGAAATTTAATTTGTTATCCAGGATTTACAGCTCATCTCTCGATGTATTACATCGATCTACCCCTATCATCAAAATATCTGTACTGTACAATAGTATTAAAATTATTTTTCTTGTACTTCAATTACTATATTTTGTTATGTTTTAATAAATATATCATTCCGAAGTGTTTCGGTGTAATCAAAATATTTTCTAAGCTTTTAGTTTTCAGTAACCATATAATAAGCCATCTTTGTAAATTCATATAGAAGAGTAGTTACGATTACTTGGTAATGATTAGGATAATAGTAAAAATATTTAAGTACGAGAATTGAATAATTCAACTAAGTAATTATTAGAAAATGCTTTACAATACAAGTATTACGTACATACTATACTCAAAATGACTAATTCGTCCTAAAATTTAATTGAATTAATTATATTGGTATGTTAGTAATACCTTTTGTCATATAATTAAATAATTGGCTGCCTTCCTCAAATGAAAAACTAAAAAGTGACTACAACAGCCAAATCAAGGTAAAACACGCCTAAAAACAAGTTATTTTTTTAGATGCACTATTAAGAATGACAATAATTCAATAGAGAACTGGACTAGGTATATAAACTAGCGTATTTAAAAATTAAATTATATTTTGTATCTACAAGTAATACAAAGCAATCATCAAGATGTTCAAATTGGTATGTATAGTTTAATTCAAGTTATATTATTACTATTATTATCGGTAATTTAATTTTTTTAGTTGGTTCTCGTCTTCGCCGTTCTTTTCGCTGTTGCCATGGCTGCTCCAGAACCAAAACCCCAATTTTACTATGGTAGTTATCCATATTCTTACGGATATGCTGGTTACCCTTACAATGCTGGTTATTACAATGGTGGATACCTTGGTTACTACTAAGAACAAATTGCTTATGTTAAAAATTCTTACTGTAAAAACTGAAAATGAAATAAACAAAATTTTATATTAAAATTTCTTGTATTGATTTTATTTTAAATATGCAATCTACTTAGATTGCTATATGAAAAGTGGCATATTCACTATTATTTAAAAAAAAATGTAACATAATATTTAGTTATTACATCCCATGTGGTTCTGTTATAAAATATTATATAAATTACAAGTTCGAAACATATTATAATATAAAAAAATTGGAATAATTTACAAACCAGTAACCTTTTATTAATGGTTACTGCCACTGTCAACAAAATAATTTTTATAAGGTTATCACTATCATCACCAGTAAGCTTCTGAAGTGTTATAATTAAAAGTGTCATAGTTTGTTCTTAAAACTTCATATTTTCTTTGAATAAACTTGTTTTGATAATTTCTTTCGAGACAAAAATGAACTATAATGTAATAAAAATAACACTTTCAAAATTGAGGTGGCTAAAATGACACATTAGAAGGAATGCAGGATTTTTCATAAGTATTAATAGGTTAAATAAATTTGAAATGTTAAATCGGTACACTCCAAATGAGCCCACGGGTGGCAAGTCATATATTGAATATATTTTTCTTTCTTTTCTTTCTATTATTATTTAATAATAGGTATTATAATATAGAAATTATATTATTTAAGTTAATAATGTAAACTTTTTTAACATTAACATTTATACTATATTATACATATATGTATAATTTTACCTATTGTGAATGTGTAATTTTAAATTAGTTTTATCTTGCAATATTATTTTACCAGAGAACCTAATAAATACTTGTAGATGTTATGGAATTCTTCAAGAAGTCATATACTATAGTAGTATTAATTGTCTCATTTACTAGGTATTTTCTTGGTATTTCTGTATTACACATTCTTGAATAGTTTACTATCTCGGGTTGTAAATAGGAAGTTCATTAATAAGTTTCGAAGCTGGGTTATAGAGAATTTCTTGATTTTGATAACCTGAGATGTATGTTATGAATATTCATAATGTTTCTTATGTTGTGAGTGTAAATGGAATGACCAAGTTCAAGTTTTGTACAGTTTCTGATTTTTTGTTTTCGTTGTAATAAATGTATTAATCTTCTTTTTTAAATAAAATATATTTCAACTTCGTAAAACAAACCCATTTAATTAAAATTTATTAAATTGTGAGAACCGACCGAACGTTCAAATTTAAAGTAATAGAATGCAATGCTACATTTACGAATTTACAAATTTTATATTAATTTTTTCCAATTTACATTTGTTTCTAAATTCACTTAAATTTTTTATTGATGCTGTTTACTAATATTGAAAGAGCTAATTTTGATTTATGGGTTAGCTAAGTTTCCATTTAAGCGAAAATTCTATCTAACTATATTATAGGTATTCCAACAGAATAGTTAATCGACGGAATTTGACTAAATGCTGGTAAAATCTGTAAATAAACTACAGTAGATCGTGGTGACCAGAATCAATAGTACGAATAAGAGATATGTATAAAATCAAGAAAAAGATGGGCGATAAATGAACTGATTCGGATAATAATTTCCTTCTTCCATATCCATAGCTTCAATCTAGCGCGCGCCGCTGCGTTAAAAGTACAAATAGATTTGTTGATCGTCAACCCCGGATAAAAAAAAAGCACGTGAAGAAAAAAATTACAATAAAATATTATATTTACGATATTTTGATTCATTTACATAATATAAAAAGATTTTTACATTGCATTTGCATAATAAGAGCAAACCTTTAATATGAATATTTAATTAAAATTATGTAATTTAAAGAATAGTTTTCATAAATTAAAATATTTATATCACGAGCATACACGCCCATAAACAACTTAGTTTTTTTAATTCATTTTTATACTCACAAAGCTCACCTCAGTATAAAAGCTAAGGCAATTTCAAAGAAAATTATAGTTTGTATCACTACAAGTAGTACAAAACATCTTATCAAAATGTTCAAATTGGTTAGTATAACAAAATAATGTTACTTTATCAATATAATAATTAAACTGTTTATTTCTAGTTGGTTCTTGTCTTCGCTGTTCTCTTCGCTGTAGCCATGGCTGCACCAGAAGCTAAACCCCAATTTTATCATGGTGCTTACCCATACAGCTACGGATATGCTGGATACCCATACACTGCTGGTTACTACCATAATGGATATGTCGGCTACTACTAAGAAATTACCATGATAAATTAATTGAAATATTTTAAATTTGGATTATTACATATTTTGACTTCGATTACTTATGTATAAATTTTGTGCTCAATAAACTAACTTTAGTATTTTAATAAAATCTTTTAATTTTATTTTATAAGTCGTAAGAAATAGTCTACATGAAACCTTCTAAAAAACATAATATTATGATGAAGATTTACTTCTTGTAGTAGTAAACTAGTTTGCTCATGAAAGCTTTTTGCAGAAAACAATCGAAATCCCAAATTGATCTCCAGAAACTAAATCTTATTCGTAAATTAAAAATTTGTTGTTAAACTACACTTGTTCTGAATTAAGTCAGCGCAAACAACTTTTACTCTCAAAAGAATAATATTATCATCAATTAAATAAAAATAAAAAATAAATAAAATAAATAATAAAAATATACGTATTATCAAAAAAGTAATGACTTCAGATAAAACTACCCACCGAATAAAAATTTTTGAGCCAATAAATTGTTGTTTAATCCATGTAATGAAATTTGACACTAACCATATTACTATTTTAAAATTACTCAAAAATCCACTAATGAACACAAGTAAATACTGAAAAAGAAGAAGAAAATCAGTAGTTTAAAAAAAAAGAAGAATTTAAGTAGTATCGATACTATTTCATTAAATCTAACCGAATTGTTTTGATTTGCTTAACTTTCTTAAGAAGGCGAATGAATATTTTAATATTTTCTTAATCGAGATCTTGAGATCTTAATTTCCATTGTTAAGTATTACTAATGTACCGGATTCAACATCGAAGTGCTAATTCTAACTACAACAGAGGCAATCTTTTTAGATATAAACACTTTATGAACACAATATCATTACACTTCTGACCTTAGCACAACATTTAGTAACTAAACTACTTGATTTTAATCATTATGAATTGATTAAGTTTATAATAGTATTTTAATAGTTTACAATAGTAATATTCACTGAATTTTTTATTAAAAAACATATTAAGAAGTATAAATAAAGTCACAAAAAAAGTTGCTATTCATAAATTAAAATATTTAAGTTAAATAGTTATACACACGCCCATAAACAACTATGCTTTTTTATTCAATTTAAAACACAAATTTCGCGTTGGTATAGATAGACTATAGAACAATTCCAAAACAAATATTACTTTGAGTAACTAGTAATAAAAAATGTCTAATCAAATTTTCAAATTTTTTGTCCTCCAAATGTAATGAGAAAATACCACTTAGCTTTTAAATATGTAAATTATTTATGATCGATAATATAATGGATATACTTCTGTGGCTTATAAGTTTTTGCTACTACTGTAAATTATTTGTTACATCTACATTACTTAAGCTTTGACATTAACCATTTTACCATAAACAAGTTAGCAATAAAAAAGACTTGATTCAAAATACAATCTCTAACTCAAAACAGTAAAATTATGTCATTTGCTCTTTCAGCACCAAACAATAACTACTACCTCAACAATTAGTTTTCTTTCAAATTTTTTTCAAATACCTACCTTGCAAAAGTTGCTCTTAATACACTTGTCAGGCTATCCAATTTAGCCTTGGTCCGAGTTAGACAAAATTTACTCTTCGTGTATAAATTACCACAATATTCTAACTGGTTGTAGAAATATCTATTACATAAGTCGAATTAATACTAAAATGATGACATATTAAGTCAAATACCTATCACATCAACAAAAGCTAATAAAAAACCTGAACTCAATCGTTCATTCACACGCCGGAACAAACAACGGAAAACAACAACAAATAATACCACCCAATAGGCACACGAGCTAAAACTGAAGAGCCTATTCCTTAGGTTTTCAAAATTATAGCTTTTCAATATGGGCCCTTTAGGCATTCTCTTAAAAACCATTACGTTCAGTAACAGTTACAGTTGGAAAAATTGAGACAGTGACACTAATATAAATTTTGATTTCTTTCAGCATTAATATTATTCACTATTTTGCATTAATATACAAATATTGTGTATTTCAAGAACCACAAACGACTAAATGAAGTTGAAAAAATAAATCAGATTTGATTTATTGTCTAGGACAATGAGAAAATTCAGGAAATATTTCACAAGCGTTCATTGTTGCGTTCGCCTTTATAGTAGGTCAATTTACTCATCACACAATTTTTAATGAAATTTTTATTTTAAACTAGTTTGTAAATTATTATAAATAAAAAATACAGATTACTATTCATAAAATATAATATTATTTAAGTCAGTTGTACACACACCCATAAACAACTTAGTTTTTTGTTCATTCGTAAACACACAAAGCTCACATTAGTATAAAAGCTAAGACAATTCCAAAGAAAATTATAGTTTGTATCACTACAAGTAGTACAAAACATCTTATCAAAATGTTCAAATTGGTTAGTAAAATAAAATAATTATTTCTTTATTAATATAATAATTAAATGTTTATTTCTAGTTGGTTCTTGTCTTCGCTGTTCTCTTCGCGGTAGCCATGGCTGCACCAGAAGCTAAACCCCAATTCTATCATGGTGCTTACCCATACAGTTACGGATATGCTGGATACCCATACACTGCTGGTTACTACCATAATGGATATGTCGGCTATTACTAAGTAATCTCAATTTTGATTTAATTAAAATATTCTAAACTTGGATTATTATAAATTGGATTGCGTATTATTTGGATTTTGATTATGTATAAAATTTATGTTCAATAAACTAATTTTGATATTTTAATTCCTTTTTTCTTGTTGTTGAGGATTTCGTCCTATATCAAGCAAGTGTTATCAAACCATTAAAACTATAACTTTAATTTTGAAAAAAAAATTTACTTATTATCTTCCAACGGAATCTTACCAGTTGATTATTTTCTTAATCTCTTAAAATTAAATCAGATTGAAAAAAATTCAATTAAAATATTACTTAATGAAAATAATGTCTATATTGTTTACAATCACGACGGTCATATTTACAACATGATGTGACATGGTTACTATGCGCCGTTAGCCTAAGCAACGTTTTCAGTATATTCTTTTATAAAATAAAATTATTTTTATTTTGGATTAATATCTGATAAAATTCAATTTAGCTGAAAAATTATATAACACTTGTATTTCATATTATCAAAACCAACTTTTACCTACTACCGTTACGTAATAGCTCACTTTCTACACTGATTTAAGTTACACAACGTTTCACTTTAATCAACTACAGTAGAACGTCGATAATCCGGACGTCAGAAATTTGGACCGTCGATAATCAGGATTCAATTCCGGGAAAAAAAAGTTGAAAATAAAAATTTGTCAAACAAAAGTCAAAAAATCTTACCGCTACAAAAAAATATATGTATATTCTATCATTCAAATACATTATAAGTTCATATTAATTAATAAAGAAAATTTGCTGTGCTTATATTTTTTATTAGTTGACGATTGTTGACAATACTTTATTAAAATTTATTGACATTTTTAACAGCTCAATAAACAATTTTTGTTTTATAAAGATTGTGTAAACCTAATTAGGTGATGGTAATATTTCGAGAACCTCTATAAAACCAAAATTATATTCAATGAGAGTTGGCGTGGTTATAAACTAACTAGTAAAATACATTATAGTATATTGCAACTTAGATTGCGAATTCACTAAGTGAAATAGCTACTTAATAAATAATAGGTATTATTTATAATAAATAAATAATAATAATAATAAATCTTTTAAAAGTAACTATAGAGCAGAATCGGAGGGAGCATAGAAATATAACTTTATTTTCTTCTAAAAGTTACAAATTTTTTCATGTTTGATTTATTATAATGTTTAATAATATGCTATGATAACGAAAATAAAAAATATCGAAATGACCAATTAAGAAATAAGAATCTATGAAATTTGAGTTAATCGTCACAACTTGATTGAAATTTTACATTATAAACAACCGGCTTGGTCATAATTCTTTAGATTTGTTTTTTCATGAATTCTATTTTATTGTGAATTATTATTGTATATGCTTTAATAGATCAGGAAACAAAATTATTAGATCTCAACTAATTATTAGAAGAGATTATTCAAATTTTATAAAACTCTAAAATGTAAAAGAATTGCAGAAAAAATCCATCTTCATACGATATCTGGGCAAAGATATAGCATTTCCGGTTACCATCATGAAGTTTTGTACATATAACCACCAAAATTATTACTAATTATTTAGTGTAAACAGTTAAGTAATTTCTGAAAAAGCATAAAATTATCTAAAAACTAGTTTTGGATTATTTATTATCCAACGGATATCTATCGGATAAGTATAACTATAAGTATAACCAATCAAACAACCGTAAAAAGAAAAAAAATGCACTTAAAATTTTTTTGCGTATAACTCTTTATTTATTAACTTCATCGATGTTATAAAAATTAACGATCATTGCTCACTTTATGTCTTACTTCGGCAATTTCTTATAGCACAGACAACAAACCACAAATGAACAGTAATAAATTGGAAAATTTTGAAATTTGGTTTAGACTTCTTTTAAGCTTACAGTTGAAATTGTAAAATATCCTGAAAAAACAATTCGAGCACTTGAACCATTTGCATATAACTCGTTAGTACTTAATATTAGGTAACTAAACTTAATGTTCATTTTTTTCTAAGATAGTGGAGTTTCCCAACCTTGAATTTTTTTGGTTTTCAATTCTTTGTATAACGAATTGTTTACATTAGATCATTTTGCTGCTAGACATAAGAAAGCTCCTAAAAGAAAAATCAATAAAATATATTAAACAAATAAAGTATTGTCTTATAAATCTTACATAACTAATTTGATCATTAAGTTTAGCAAAATTAAAATTTTAATTTAAAAATTATAAGGTTGCTTCTTCTAATAATAATAATCTATTAATTTAATTACGTTTTTAACCAAGTCACACTAATTATCACATTCATGTAAATTTATTCCAGTTACATATTTATAAACATAAACGTTAAATTATCATAATGAGTAATTTTTTATAGAAACATTTACATCTAATAAATTAACAATTAAGGCATTTGAATATTTGATATCTTACATTGTTGTGTGGTTTCCGTATTTTAATGTAAACAAGATTAACACGCCTTCAAACTACTTAATTTTTTTAATCATTTGTGGTGTGGCTCAACGTCACCGTACAGACCCTCAAAGTGGTATATAAAGAACAAGCTTAACTAAATGTTATAATTTATACCCACAGATTGTATACAAAGTAATCTAATCAAAATGTTCAAATTGGTGAGTTGACTTCCTTCTCAAATTATTTATCTTTTGTTAATATAATTCTCACCTCCAATCAAATAAATAATTTTTTTTTGAGGTAAGGAATCGAAAATAAATTTGAAACTTTTTTTTACATTTTCGAGATCGCCGTGTTCAGAAACGTAAAAATTTGAAAAAACTTAAAAAAATTTTGTGTCAGTCTGTCTGTCTGTCGGTCGTCAAATTTCGTCTCGCTTTATTCCTGAACCGTACCACCAATCACAACCAAATTTGGAGTGGTAGAAAGGTGAACATAATTTTGTGTGCTAATAGAGCTTTTTGAATACAAGTATTAGAGAGGAAACAATTGAGCCAAATGTAGAAGCAAGAAAATTATATAAAATACTTACTGAAATCTTAATATTATATCTATTTTTTGTGAAAATTTGTTAGATCGCCTGTAAAAATATGACATGCCCACCTGCATTCGAAAATTTTAATGATTAATTTGACAGTTATCAGTAATTTAATAATTATTTATTAAATATTCATATAAATGAATATGTCATCGTATCTCTGGATAAAATTTGGTGTGATGATGATTGGAGGTATTGCGGCAGAAGTGACGTTATTTCTTG
Source organism: Cantharis nigra (assembly GCA_958510845.1). Taxonomy (NCBI): domain Eukaryota; kingdom Metazoa; phylum Arthropoda; class Insecta; order Coleoptera; family Cantharidae; genus Cantharis; species Cantharis nigra. Next base: position 66,387,199 of record OY294028.1, read on the forward strand.
TTTTATAGTTAGTTCTTGTCTTCGCCGTTCACTTTGCAGATGCCATATCTGCACCAGAAGCAAAACCCCAATTTGTTTATGGTGCTTACCCATACTCTTATGGATATGATGGATACCCATACACTGGCTCAACGTATTATGGCGATGCTGCCGGATATGTTGGATATTACTAATTGACATAATCATTAAATTTTGTAAAACCATTAAAGCAATGATAAGTTACAATTTTAAAAGGATAACTTGAAATATTTTATAAAAAATACATACATTACCTGGGCATAGTAAGAAGAAGCGGTCGTTGCCCGCGGGGGAAGGTCCCCGAAGACTACAAAATCCCCTCCCGGTGTAATTTCTAGACACATGTAAAAATTTGAATAACAAAACGCAACATTACATTTTAAAATAAAACCAAAATTTAATATAAACATGTATTTTTGGTTCTTCGTATTTTACTTCTCCCCCGGGAGAAAAGATCTGAATTCAACACTGAAGAAATAGTGATACTGATATACCTTGTATATCAGTGTGATATAAAAAAATATTTACAATTTTTTTTTAGACTACAGTGGTAGCTTGATGTGATCGCTAGTTGAAGTTATGAGCGGAAATTCTGGGTTCAAATCTCGGACTCGCCAGAATTTATTAACTCAGCCCTCTGGTGAACATCAAACTGTGGATCGAAATACTTATAACTTTTCTTAACAACGCAATGGTAAAACGGCGTACAATAAGCCTAGAGCTTCAATGCATCATTGAACAATGAATGCAATTGAACAATGATGCATCAATGCACATTAATATACGATTTATACGGTGATATACGGGGAATGTACGAGGATTTGCCAATATTTACGTAAATGCATGATTCACAAACACACGTAATTATAGAAAATTCAAAAATAAAATATGGCTTTTTTATAATAATTATGAACTACTATGCAAAGGAAAAAATTTTATCATTGTACAGCCGCAATCAACAGATTTTCTGTCTGTGTCTCCGAAAGAGTGAACTGTTGTATTATATAAAATTAGAATAATCTATTAGATTGTTTCTAAATTAAAATAGAGTATTACATTTTAAGTAAGTATCTTACATAATATAGTCAGATGTAATTTTCTAAATTCCAATATTTTTAGAAATAATGGAAACATAAATTTGCTGATAAAACTATCTAATGTGCAACGGTATCAAGTTTAATTCTTTTGTTCCTCCAAGTTTATTCAAATTAAATGTTTTTAAATTTCTAATTATTATTATTCAATTTAGTGGATTTTTACAAATAGTAAAGTTTCTTCTTAAATTTGTTCAATTTAATTAAGTAATTTGTATGAGTGATAATAGTTTAGAAACGTTTAATCATTGATAAAAACATAAATAAAATCATTATTAGTCATAATAATTTAAATTTAATAATAATGAATAAATTCTCGCAATGGAAAATTGTTCTTCCTTTATCTTGTAACAAAACCTTTGCTGAACAATATATAAATTATAAATTGGAATAAATTAAACAGGTCGTATAATTAATAAAGAGTGTTACCTGGACTGTTAACGTTATTTGAAAAAAATTTCTAAAGAAAGAAAATTTTTAATTAACACAAAACGAAAGATGGCTATTTAGATTGTTAAGGCTTCGTCAATTTTAAATTTTACTAAAACACGAAAAGCGATACGAAAATTAATTATTCCGAAATTGTTTAAGGACCTCAATTTATTACTTTCTCGTATTTTTCTTTACTAATTTTGTGATCTTTGATATTATTTCGTATCATAATAATATATTGAATAATATGTGTATTTCTTATCTCTTGACTTGCAATTAAAAATTTGAATTATTTTGTTACGCATTTAAGTAAAAGTGTAATAATATTGCTGTATGTTTGATCACAGACTATTTTTTTTCTGTTAGAATAGGTCGGGTCTCACACAATCAATATTAAAAATAAAAAAAACTTTACAAAAAATTTAATTGCTCCATATAAAGATGTATCACAACAAGCATCTTTGATACAAATTATATTATTACACCTTTGCTTGAATGAGTTAAAAATATTCAATTTTTTAATTGAAGACAAAAAGATCAGAAATAAATAATTTAATATTACAAAATAATGTCAAAGATCATAAAATTAGTTAAAAAATACGAAAAAACAATTCAAGTCGATTCAAAATTTAAATTGACGCAGCCTTAAATACAGAAAAAGTAAATTACTGATATTTAACTGTTTACCAAAATATTTTGCATTATTTTCAGTCTCGTGCACATTTATAATTTGTAAGTACATACTTCATATTATAGATGTAATATAATCATTAGTAGTAGGTATTGCTATTAAATAATATACCGGGTGTTCATATCAAGACTATCCAGTCCAAATAATTTCTTTTTTTGAACAAAATTGAAAAGAAACACGTCGATTTAGATAAGAGGGCGAAATGTTAAAAAACTAGGACCTATACTAAATAACAAAACTAGTAACTCACGGAATCGTTCGAATGTTAACAAAGTAAATTGCAAGTTTTGAAGACATTTTTATCATTACAAAAATCAAATTTACAGCAAAACTTTTCAGACAATTTTTGTTGCAAATTTCATTGCCTTCAGTTTTATTTATATACATTTCTTTATTCATATAAAGAATATATATGTTATTATATATTATACTATATAAATAAAAATTGACATTGTTACGATTAATTGTTAAAATATGCGTTTGGGTGAAAATTGAAATTTATAATTTAATTATTAAATTGCTAATTTTATCAATGCTTCTTTGCATCTATTATGAAGCTAATATATATAGGTATACAGTGGCTCACAAAAATAAGTTAACAGCCCTATATTAGCAATGTAAATCGTGACTTTTGCAGACATGTTTTCTCATATAAAAATCGCTACTACAGCAAAACTTATTAAACATTTTTTGTTGAAAATTTCATTTTCTTAATTTTTGTTTATATACATTTTTCTATTTTGTCGCACCGTTTCCGAGATACAATGACTTGAAATAATCTCTGTAAAATTTTTAATAAAATTAACATTATTCTTATGAGTATTTTATTAAAATTTTTACAGAGGTTTTTTAAGTTACTATATCTCAGAAACAGTGCGATCAAATAGAAAAATTTATATAAACAAAAATGAAGAGAATAAAGTTTTCAACAAAAAATGTTTAATAAGTTTTGCTGTAGAAGCGATTTTTATATGAGAAAACATGTCTTCAAAAGTCACAATTTACATTGCTAATATAGGGCTGTTAACTTATTTTTGTGAGCCACTGTATTATATATTATATATATTTTTATCACTTAAAATAATTTATAACCCAAAAAATCTTTTTTTCAAATCAAATTCGTTAAAAACAATAACTTTTAAACACATAATAATATATTGTATAAATAATTAGTTTGGTAATAGCTGGTAGTAATCCATAATTACCTAGAGATATTCGATATTAATTTTGAGAACAGAAAAAAATTTTGTAGAAAATTCATTTACTTGGATCTAATGCCAAGTAAATGAATTTTACGTTTTAGATAATTCACCTAAATTAGTACTAAAATCAATCATATGCAGTTAGGTAAATCATCTAATTTGGAAAAATTTAAATCATCTAAATAAATCTGTTTGAATCGCCTAATGTATTTTATTTTTATTTTAAAAAATATTTTAGCTAAAATATTTATATAATTTGTTCAGATCAGGTCAAGTAATTCAGACAATCAAGTTAGTTGAATTATCTATTCAAATTAGCAGTTGTTGCTAAACTCTTAGTTGAATCTTACAAATAATGGTGAAAACATTATCTTGTATAACTTTAGTCGAATTAGCTAAACGCCAGTTATAACCTTTCTACTACTTCTTTCGGTAAAGATCATATAAAACTAAATGTCATTAATTCGTATAAGAGTATAATATAACCACGTATCGAATCTTGCCCAAGGAAGGTCAATTTTTATTTATAAAGTTCTACTACAAAATTATTCCAAAGTTTATTACTAAAAACGCATTATAAGTAATATAAATATAAATCGACGTATTACTTATTGGTAATTGATCAAAGTTACATATTCTGCGGACGTGCATTTCAAAAGTAAAGGATATATATGCAATTAACTAGTGCCGGACGCCAACCCGCTACGCTACGCTACGTGTAACTCATTGTAATAGAAGTGTTACGACGATAGATAATATTAAAATAATTATACGCGATTACCAAAATTCTCAAGAATTACTAGAAATAGATCGAAGAAGTAAAATCGGTAGATCAAGCCGTTGAGACAGGATAATTACAATCAGCTCTCTCCGATAAAGAATGATCCAGGGAATTCTTGAATAATTGTGCAGTAGACTAGTAGATAAAGCAACTATAGCAGTAGTTAATTCATTTACATTTTATTTTAACATCCTTTACATCTTTTTAGAAAATTTTTCTAAATTATTAGATCAATTGCCTACTTAAACTAGTGGAAATATCTACTTGTATTGGACAAATTATCTACTTAAAGTAGTAATCGTATCCATTGATACTAGAAAAATTGACTACATTGATAAGATGAATCACCTAAACCTGCACTTGTCTAATTCAGCTACTTACAATTAGATGATTTATTAGGTACTTGAAGTAAGAAGTTGAAAATCAACTACACTTTTTAGATGAATTATCTACAATTTTAGATGATTTTACCTATTACTTTTTTCTGTGTACCAATGTGAAAATATGAAAATAATTAAAATTAAACGAGAAGTTTGAAATTTCACTGATTTAAATCAAAAAGCATTTTAAAGTACTTATTACTGTCCACTAATTATTAAAAGAATTAAACTGCTAAGGGGACGTCCATTAATTACGTGAGATGTTTAGAGGGGGGAGGGGGTTGAGAAGAATCTCACGTGGGGGAGAGGGGGGGTCTCAGCAAATATCACGTAATTTTTTTTCCCCAAGAAACTGTAAAATTGCGAGAGAATTGGGTTAAATTAAAAAGGTAAAACAAACAATTTCACGTGAGATTAGGGGAGTGGGGATCGAGCCAAATCTTACGACATCTCACCAGGGGGAGAGGGGGGTCGAAAAATCGCTGAAATTGCTTCACGTAGTTAATGGACGTCCCCTAATGTGCATATCCAACTAACGCCATAAGGCTCTACAACCACCTGCTGTAAAACTTTGTTAAACTACCAGAAAATAATAAATATTCTTTTCTAAAAATTTAGCTAAAATATTGGTTTAAGTTGACTTAAATAGTTTGGTTTTGGCAAGTAAAATCACTCTATTCAATCGAACCTGTCTATCGCAATCAATTATATTTCATATCGGTATTGTAATTTACGTTGACTGATAAAAATACGTCATCCTGGTAACCTGCAAGCCAATAAGTAAGGTAGTCAAACAAGAAAAACATAAAAATAAATGCAGAATATGAGCAGCTTCAGCAGAGCAATACTATTATGTTGTATAAAGTTTTAGTTTTCTTTGAATTAATTTTTTAGTTTAATTTAAAAGCTAGTACCTTTTTGTTTTATTTCTTAAAAATATGTTTTTTCGATTACAAATAAATAAATTATTTAGATAAGAATTTTTTAATTTGAAAATCTAGATTTACATTAAACGTTTATCAAATGTTACATTTTTATAATTACATAATAAAGTACATTTTTGAATAATTAAAATTATATCATTCCACCGGTAGGCATCAATGGTACTCCTCCATAACCAAGCCCTCCCATTCCCATTCCCATACCCATTCCAGTATTTAAGTATGGATTGTATGGATGTGCCATACCTAGGCCACCCATGCCCATGCCTACTGGAGAAATAATTGGAACTGCCAATGATATGGCAAAGCAGACGACAACGGCGAAGAAAATCTAAAATATAAAACATTTTCAATTTAAATTAGGTAATACTAAACTAAAATTACTGAAATAATTTTTATGGAATAATTTTTAATGAAATAATTTTCTAAATTTAATATAAAGTAGTTAAAATACAATATGATAAAAAGAAAACTACGTGTAGTAGTGAAAACTAAATTGGCATAAACAATATTTTGCAATATTAAATTAATTTGTGTTGATATTGAAAAATAATTATGTATAATAATTAATTTTAATTATACATTGTATTTAATAAATAATACAATATTTGACTTTGATATTTGATATTTGAGTTAAATTTTCTGAAGTTACTGCTACAATAAATTAACAACACAATATTATATTATTTGCACTGGTTCATTAAATTAGTGAATATTTAGCGAACTTCCCAAGTTCCTATCCCCGATAAACATACTTTAACACCCGACAATGCCAATTTCATCTGAATGTAAATCAAAATTTATATGTTAACTCACCACTTTAAGCATGTTGAAGTTTTAGAAATATCACTGAGTAGAAACAAAACTGTTGGATATAATGCAATGTTGGTTAATGAAACTAATTTTTTTTTCTGGTATATATATACAAAAAAAATGTAATACAAATTATGTAAAAATATTTGTGTTTACAGCTAAAAATGAATTAATATGCATTATATTCAAACGTCCTCTGTTTCAATTATTAATCATCTTACGCATTAATTTGTGCTTAATTTATCCATAAAAATATAATTTTCATTTTATTTGTTATTGCCATTGAAGAAAACAAAAAAGAAGGTAAATTAATGTTTATACGACACGGTCAAATTAATTTTTCACACGTCACCGTCAACATGATCATGAAAAAATTTTCCATATTTAGAAAGGATACCCTTAAAGAAAACGAAAATCTGAGATAAAGAGAAAAAAAACGAAATGTTCAAAATAATATCTAGTTACAGCTGTTATCAGATAACCGAAAATTATAAAATTGTATTTTTTCCTTCTTTGTACAACAATTCATTGTTGCATGTAGGCTTTGATAACTTCATGATGAAAATTTCATAAATTTATAGTGAGGAAGTAGTGGATAATTTTAATCTAGATATATTTTGAAATTGTAAACTGTTCATTTAAATGCATTGCTTTACCAAATTATTAATTTTAATTAAACGTCGTCGTTATCTGCTTTACCCTATAGGCAGTTAGTTCTGTTCTGATTATTATCAAACAGCTCATCGTTTCTTTCTTTGGGAAAGATATTTTATCGTTTTTTTTCAGATGCTGTTTTTCACTAGCACTTGTAATCTTTTGGGTTCGCTTCCACAAACAATAATTAATTAATTAATTTTAAAATTAAATAATACAAGTGCTACAATAATTATAAATTAATAGATTAATAGAATTAATTCCGCCTCTAGAGACACACCTCCAGTTTCAAGGATTTTTGCCTAATAAATATTTTGATCAAATTTCGTTTCGTAATCTTATCCTGGTGCATATTAAATCGATGAAATAATTTAAACAAATTAAATCGATTTTAAACGGACTAGTTTTTTCATAGTGGTTTATATTTTATGCTTAAAAAATGTTGTATAATTTTTTGACTTGTTCATTGATGTGATAGCACGCATAACACCTTTTTTTAAATTAATTATGCCTACCTTTGTCTATAAACAATGTCAATTTCAATGTCAAAACAAAAAGTAATCTGATTGGTCACAGCAAATGTCTAATGTGTGTATGTGTACTTTTTCAAGGTCTTGATTTTTTTTCCTTACTCTATGTTTATAAAAGCATAATAATTAAATAGTTAAAATGTAAATATATTCCGACACGATGGGTAACAAAAAGAATTCACGTGTTGAATGTATGTACTTAGGTGCCATTAGTTATAAGAATTAATTGCTGAATTTACAAATTTGTTAAAATTATGTGTAAATTATACATTTCATAAATAAACTTTTTAATGTAACATTTTATACAAAGCTTAATATAGAGTCAAAATAAAATAAAAACCATGCACATAGTTTTTTGATCAATCATATTTAAGCTAGCGCGGTCGTAGACTAGTCGTCGGTTCGATTCCCGACCAAGTACACTTTGCTATTTCGACCATGTCTCTCTGACAAGATGGTGGCAACATCTTTATTAAAGTATTAAATGCCTAAATCCTACTCAGCCCTAAGTCTACTAGGCCTGCAGCGCTTCTCTATAATATTTAAACAATCAACAAACAACTGATGTATCAAAATTTTAAACTATCTAGTTTACCCAATTTTCGTTTATTTGTAACTGAATAAAATTAATTTATATATTAGTTTAAAGCTATAAGTAAATCGGTTTTTGGTTTTGATACGGAAATTTGCAACGCAAGAAGTTTGGATAATATAATAATTTTCTATATTATGTACGTATGTATAAATACTATAATAAATGGTACATATGGAAGATTCGCAACATAGCAAAACTAATAAATCATAATTAAGGAACGGATTTATATGTATTTTTGTATATTTTTTTATTTTGGATAATAAATGATATAATTTTTACGAAAATTCTTATGGAAAGCCTAGAAGGCGACAGATTGCAAAATTAGCAATAATGAAAAATGCAAAAATACTTTTAAATCCGTTCTTTACAGATAATCATGAAGAAGTCTTAAAGTGAGGTAATGATAATGATGATGATGATGATGAAGAAAAATAAGACAAATTTATATTCTACATTCTGTTTACATCAAATCGATTATTTTATATGTTTAACCCACTTTAAAAATCTTCAGGTATAATTCGGGGTTTAACAAAACAGAATTTTGTGCTTATTGAACATCAGACCATTCCAAACAATATAAATATTATCGTTTTCATCAAAATTCTGATAAAATCTTTTCAAAATTTAACCTTTGGCAGATCCTTGATATTGTCTAAAAATACATTGTAATATATTCTTATACATACCAAGTTTATACCATGCATAGTTGCATTCAGTCTTTGGAACGTAATGACGTACCTATTCCTTTCTTTAGTGTCGTTACCATGAACATCTCCATTCATAACAAATTTGTATTTTTTAATCTCTTGGTAAAGGTATTTTAAAATACTTTAAAAATCTAAAATAATCTTCTGACAAGAAGGACTACCTCTCAGTACTTCAGCGAGTTTTAGCAACAATAGGTGCCTTTATACACAGACGTCTGACATTCGGGTAGGATCGAAAGCCAGCTCGAGTGACAGACGTGTGTGTCTAAACGTAACAAAAGAGCGAGTCAGGCGCCGCGTCATGACGTCACGATATTTTTGGGATAGGGACGTTTTGCCCCCACCGTTTAGCCCCCGCCGTTTTGCCCCCACCGTTTTGCCCCCGCCGATTCGCCCCCAGCCGTTTAGCCCCCCCACCGTTTTGCCCCCGCCGTTTGGCCTCGCATAACGTAAACTCGACTCTACATAAAGACATTCATCATATTGATGAAAAATTCATGATTTTTACACCCAAGAACAAAATTCATCATATTGATGAAGAAATTCATAAATACATTGATTTTGTTCATAAATACTATGAATTTTTCATCAATATGATGAATTTCTTTCATCGGTGTAAAAATGATGAATTTTTCATCAATATGATAAACCATTTTTTTCAGTGTAGGTACGTAATATCGACACTCCCAAGGAACAATGCAGTAACTCATTTTAACCTGTTTTACAGGAGAGGGATTTTAAAGTTTTGAAAAGTACTTATGTACATACATAAAAAATACAACTTTTCTATTGGGATCCGTCAAATGGGAGGAGCCTAAAGATATGGTAGACTTAAGGGACAGTTTCAAATACGAGATAGAGTTTTACGTGTAGTCGTGTGATTTTCAAAGTGATCAATAATGATAAATATAAGTGAAATATGTGATTGGGCTGGTACGAATCCTAAACAAAAAAATTTTGTTGAAGCAGAACGGATTCTGCAAGCCGATCATATCATAAAATGTGGTAAAAATAGACATAAAAATGAGCGGCAAGACTTGATTAGTTTCACGGCGTATTGCTTAAAAACATCAAAATTAAAAGAAAATCCTTACGAAATTATCCAAATAAATTTTTTGGGCGCACAAAACGATTCGTTTTCGTCGGAAAGTAGTGGAAACGTACAGTCACTCACATTCGTATTCGTACACTCCTATGTTAACAATGTAAATTCAAGCTTTTGAAGACCTGTTTTGACACATAAAAAGCATAAAAATTACTTTTACAGCAAAACTTATCAGACACTTTTTGTTGGAAATTTCAACCCTTAATTTTTATTTATATACATTTTTCCGATTTATCGCACCGTTTCCGTTTTGTAGTGACTTAAAAAAGATTGTGTAGAATACAATTTTATTGAATCAAATTTGAAATACAGATGAAAATATTTTTGAGTCACTGCAAAACGGAAACGGTGCAACAAATCGAAAAAATGAATATAAACAAAAATTAAGAGGATAAAATTTACAATAAAAAGTTTTTAATAAGTTTTGCTGTAAAAGTAATTTTTATGTGTCAAAAAAGGTCTTCAAAAGTTTGAATTTACATTGTTAACATAGGAGTATGTGCTTATTTTCGCTCAACCTAGTAACATCTTTTACCACCAGATGTCATATGCTCATTTGACGGATCCCAATACTGATTATCTCTGGAATTATTGGTCGTAAAGTACGTATTTTTTACCAAAAAAAAGTTTTTTTTCTCAGAATTACAGCAGTAATCATAACTCAAAATGCTAGTAACTCGAGTTACGGCGTTGTTCTTTGGGGGTGTCGATATTGTCCCCCCCCCCACATTCTACGTAAGAATTAATTAAAAACGGTAAAGACTAAATGGTGGGGGCGGATCGGTCGGGAGTGAAACATTCCGGTGCAAAACGGCGGGGGCAAAATGGTACGAGGGCGAAACATCCCGAGGCGAAACGGCGGGGGCGAAACGTCATATAACCGATATTTTTTGTTCATTATTATTTTGAAAGCTTTCTTATATCAAAAGTATTATTTTTGACGATATTTTACGCAAAATTTAATTTGTGCGGGTACCTACCTAAATATATTATAATATATAGTTTATACGAATATTATTGCTTTTGTAAATTTATTATGACGTCAAGACGCGGTGCGTGGCTTGCCCTTTCGTTACGTTTAAACATACACATCTGACACTCGAGTTGGCTTTCGAGGCTACCCATGTGTCAAACGTCTGTATGTAAAGGCACCTATTAATCCGAAAGATTTCTATAGCTGATAAAATACTATAAGGTCCAAAGTTGATTTCCCCACAAGAATAGTTGCTTTCTTTCAAATCGCTTTATATCTTCCCAAATGCGATACAGAACATGCTACACAATTCTACTCTTGTAGCACGACATACTAAAAAAACAAAAACTTTTAAAGCGAGAAGCAAACCTAAAGCTTCCAATTTTCTTGCAGACGCGTTACCGTTTCAACTAGAAGACCTTTAGATTTTTATTGCATAAACTAACTGAAGTATTGTATTCAAACTTTTAAACGCTATTTCCTCAAAAACGGTTGCTCATAGCCCTTTAAAAGAAACAAGTTGATATAAATAATTATTTTGTTTTATTGCAAGAATATACCTTTTATCCACTAATTTCACTAGAGGGGTTTTTCTCGTGAGTTTTACTAATATATATGCATCAATAAGTCACCAGCAAGAAATTATCCATTTGCTTCAACCAAATATATTTTCTAATGTGACTCTACTTCTACTTTGTAAGTTTAAGAAATATAGTAGGTGCTGCTGCTTTTTCAATTTTTCTGCTACCACATTCCTTTTAGACATCGACGAATTACTGTTTAAAAACTATTTACACGATTTTATAAATTTTGAGCATCATTTCCCACACACATCACATTTCCCTGTGTAGAACATAAATGTTTGCCGTTCAAGACGTTTTTATGATAGAATTACATTATATGAGTAGGTTCTTTTATATCTTGAAATTGGGCTCAATTAAGTTACATAATTTCAAATAGGGAACAAAATAATATATAAATTTACAATCAATAATAATAATAATAAGGCTTTATTGTCACGGAAAATTACAAAAAAAAAATTCATGGACAAAGCATGACAAAATATTTACAATAAATATTTAAAAGAAAAAATACATTTTTTACAAGAGTAAATAATATATACAATAAAATATAATACAATAAAAATTAATATAGTAAATATAAAAATCAAATGACGTACAAAGAAAAGCAATTGCCACTGCCTTTGGAGCCAGAGATTAATTTGGGGTATAGAATTCATCAACCGAATACAGTGGTTTTTCAATTAGATGTGACTTGATTGCTTTCCGGAACTTGTGAAGCGAGGTTTCAGGCTTGATGTGAGGTGGTAGATTATTGTATAATTTTTTTGCATTGTACAATATCGAATTTTTGGTAAGTTCCGAGGTAAGAATCTGTAGATATATGGAGTCAGGTCTTCTAGTATTGTAGGAATGTTAAGGACCCGTGGGAAGTTCCGACATATGTTTGTAAAACAAGCAGACAGTTTCTAGTACAAACAGAGCTGGTAGGGTTAGTATTCTAAAATTTTTAAAATGTCCTATACAATGGTCTGTGCTTTTTAATCCAAACATGTATCGGATAGCTCTCTTCTGTAATTTGAAAATTTTGTCAAACCTCTCGCGAGTACAGGATCCCCTAAACGGAAGAGCATATCTCAGGTGCGATTCAAAGAGAGCATAGTAAACTGTCCTAGTAGTACATGCATCCAGTACATCAGCTACCGATCTTAAGGCAAAGCATGCCGAGAATAGCTTGTTGGCAAGTGCATCAATATGATGGGACCATTTAAGAGTATTGTCCATGATTAGTCCGAGAAACCTGGTTGATTTGACATTTTGAATGATAGCATTTCCGAGATTAATAGGTTGGATGTTACCTGTGTATGTGATTACTTTGGTTTTATCTGTGTTAGAACAAAGACCATTTGCGTGACACCAAGATAAGATTAAGGTAAGATCAGATGATATTTTGTTTTGTAGAGAGTTTGAATCTGGCATAGACCATGTTATGCTGGTATCATCAGCAAAGAGTGTTATTATCCCTTCGATGTTTAGAATGGCAATGTCGTTGATAAAAAGAAGAAATAGGATAGGTCCAAGCACAGAGCCCTGGGGAACGCCGCACTCCATCTCATTTAAGCCGGATGAATGGTCACCCACCTTAACAAACTGTCTTCTGTCTCTAAGATACGAGCGGAACCAGTTTAAAGGAGTCCCACGAATTCCATAATACTCTAATTCTTTTATTAGTATGTCATGATTGACGCAATCAAACGCCTTGGCAAAGTCCCAGAATATGGTTGCAGTATTTTGTTTCTTATTTAAACTGGAATAGATTTCATATAAAGCAGAGAACATAGCATCGCTAGTGCTGACGTCTGATAAGAAACCAAACTGCCGGTTGCTTATGATTTCAAACTTAGATAGAAAGGATAGTAATCTGGTTTTCATCAACTTCTCAATAATTTTTGACAAGGTAGGAAGTAATGCGATAGGTCTGTAATTAGATGAGCTGTCGTTATCACCTCCCTTGTGTAGTGGAATAATTATTGCAGTTTTTAGACAGCGAGGAAAGATACCACTTTTAAAGGAGTCGTTAATTAGTGAAGTCAACATCGAGGTTGCTTCACCTGGAAGATTGGTAAATGCCTTAATCGACAGGCCGTCTTCACCACACGATGCTTTATTTTTAATTTCCGAAATAGTCTGTAATAATTCATTATTATCTATTGGATGCAAGAAAAAACTGCGAGTGATTTTGTTGCACGCAGGAAGAAAAATAAGAGGATCTGTTTTTGTCGTAATTTTAGACGTTAGCTTTTTAGCTGTATTAGTAAAATGATTATTAAGATTGTCCGGGTTAGGGATTATTGTGTTATCAGTATGTGATTTAGGATGCTCTTGTAAGTCGTTAATAATGGACCAAGTTTCCTTAGAAGTACTGTTGGCATTTAAAATCCTATTTTTGTAGTACGATATTTTTGCTGCCCTAACAGTGCGTAGAAAAATTTTCCTATATGATTTAAAATAATTTAAAAATGAAGGACTGTTCGTGAATCTTTTTAATGAAATTAAAGACCACATATTTTTGGCGGATATACGTATTCCTTTGGTAGTCCAGGGATTTTTGTTTGAAGGTTTAATAATTCTGATAGGAAAGGACTTATCAAATGCATACTTCATCTTTTTCAAGAAGCATTTAAAGTCAAGGTCAACATCACCAGTGATTCCACTCTCCCAGTTCGTGGCTGAACATATACTTCTATACGTTTCAAAGTTCTTTGAAGAGAATATTCGTCCCAGTCTACTTGGGTTTTTCTTTTTACATAAGTCTATGGAGAATTTGGTAAATATTGCTTCGTGGTCGGAGATTCCAGAGGTGAGAACAGAAGAAACAATATCCGATTTGTAAAAGTTAGAGACCACGTAGTCAATGATGCTAGAGGTGCTTTTTGTTTTTCTGGTTGGTGAATCAATATGCATAATTAGACTAAAATTTTCAAAGGTATTAATCAATGTCATTTGGGCAGCATTGGCAGTGGCAAAGTCAATGTTAAAGTCTCCACATAAAATTTTTTTAGTTTTAGAAGGTAATGATTCCAGCAGAATTTGAAGGTTCGTCAAGAACAATCCAACATCCGAATCTGGAGTTCGATAGATACATACAATGAAAAGGTTGAGTTGATTGCTATATACAATGGAAAATTCAAAGGATTTTTCAGATAGTAAATGATCAGATCTATGAAATGCAGTAAATTCATTGTTATCGAGTCTGGATAACATCAAAGTTCCCCCTCGAGCAGAAGAATGTCTGTTATAGCGGGAGATAGTTTTGTAATTATTTATATGAATTGGCTCATTTGAATGGAACCAATGTTCAGTTATAGCAACGACTTGGGGAAATTTGAGATTCTCCAAAAACAAGAATAAATCGTCAGTTTTGTTTCTTAGAGATTGAATATTTAAAAGAACCATACCAAATACGTTGCCTTTTTGTATGAAAGTTGACTTCTCTTGACGTGCCGTGGGGTTTGGTTGTGGATCTACACTTGTGGAGATTATGCACCAGTTTTGAATTTTTTGGTTGTTGTGGTATTCTGTTGCTTGAATTTGAATTGCGTTTCGGGATGTTGTTAGTGTTGTAGCAGACAACAGACTTCAGCAACCGCCCTGTATTTCTATAATTTGTGTAATTAGTTGTAACCTTATTACACCTTGTATCATAATAATACAGGGTGTCACAAAGTCTTTTGGAAGTTGTTACCATACAGTTGGTAATGACTTCAAAAGGACTATTATCTATATAAGGACTTTTATATTATCAATAAAGGCAGTTAGTTTCTTACATTAGCAAAGTATTAAGTTGGCTCATAACACAAGTTACCGTGTTATTATTTTATATTATTATAATTATAATATTAGTTTACGTTCAGTAGCGAGGACGTAACAGTGGCGACGAGGATTTTATTTTGAACAGCACGTGGCATTGAAATAAAAGTATTTAATCGAATTTAATCGAATCATAATGGAAGCACAATTTTTACAATTATTTCAACAACAAACCCAAATGATTAGTACACTGCAAGCAAATCTCGAAGAAATCAAAAGTCAAGTCAAGTTACAGCAGAATACTAAACCAACTTGTGGTGATAATACCGAAATCATGAACTCGTTAGCAAATAACATAACAGAATTTGCGTATGATCCTGAAAATGGTTTCACATTTGATGTATGGTACAAGAGATACGACGATCTGTTTCTATTAGATGGCGCAAAGTTAACCGATGCTGAAAGAGTTCGCTTACTTGTACGGAAATTGTGCACAAATTGTCACGAAAAATATGTAAACTACATATTACCTAAACATCCTCGAGATTTTAGTTTTAAACAAACCGTCGATACGTTAACAACTCTATTTGGTCGCACGATATCGCTTTTCCACAACAGATTTAAATGTTTACAGTTGGCAAAAAAACCACATCAAGATATTGTTACATACGCAGGGGTTGTAAATAAACACTGTGAAGATTTTAAATTGAAGGAATTAACGATTGATCATTTCAAATGCCTGGTTTTTATCAGTGGGTTACAATCACATCAAGATACTGAACTAAGATCTCGATTACTAGTACAATTCGATAATGATACGACAAATGGCAAGATGACTTTAAACTCACTTATAAAGGAAAGCCAAACATTACAAAACGTGAAACAAGACACCGCTTTAGTCATCAAGAGTGAACCCCAGATAAGTGAACATGTAAATTCAATTGAAACAGATCCAAATGTGGCAGTGGCAGCAGTTCAATCCATACCACGAAAACCTTGTTGGCAATGTGGGCAAATGCATTTTTCAAAAGATTGCCCATTCAAACATCACAAATGCAAGGATTGCAACAAGATTGGCCATAAAGAAGGATATTGTACGTGTTTTCAAAAAAATGTACCATTAAGCACTCGAAAGCCAACGTACGAGAAACAGAGAAAAAACATGTTCCGCTCAAATTATGTCCACGTTAATTGCGTAAATATTGAACAAAAGCGCAGATATATTACAATAGGTGTAAACAACGTACAAACCATTTTTCAAATTGATACAGGTTCCGATTTAACGATTGTGTCAGAAGAGACATGGAAAGAATTAGGAAAACCTCAGGGACAGTCACCTACAATAGTACCCAAATCCGCTTCAGGGGACAAATTATTATTTACCACAGAATTTAAATGCAAATTTTCATTTCAGGATCAAATTACAGATGGAAACTGCTTTGTGTCTTCAACAACAACAAACTTACTAGGAACGGATCTGATAGACTCGTTTAATTTATGGAACGTACCACTCAATACGGTATGTAATCAAATTACCACCAAAGTACCAAGTTCGATAGAAGATGTAAAAGAAAAATTTCCTAAATTGTTCCAAAATAATCTTGGCTTATGTACAAAGGCTCAGGTTCGACTCCACACACGTCCAAACGTACAACCGATATTCCGTTCAAAACGACCAGTTCCTTTTGCAGTTATGGCAACAGTCGAAGAAGAGTTAAAACGATTAGAAGCTGAAGGCGCCATTACACCAGTCCAGTATTCCGAATGGGCTGCTCCAATAGTGGTAGTAAAAAAATCAAACGGTAAAATACGAATATGTGCCGATTATTCAACTGGGTTAAATGCAGCACTCGAATCTGATTATCATCCACTTCCATTACCTTCAGAAATATTCTCAAAAATATCAACAGGCACAGTTTTTAGTCATATAGATTTATCGGACGCGTTTTTACAAGTTGAAGTAGACGAAGAGTCAAGAAATCTCCTTACCATCAACACTCATTTGGGACTATTTAAAATGAATCGACTTTCTCAAGGGGTTAAAACAGCTCCAAACGGCTTCCAGAAAATTATGGACGCCATGCTTTCGGGTATTCAAGGAGCAGGGGCTTACATTGATGACGTTATTGTTTCAGGTGCAACAATGGAAATACACAACTATAATCTTGATCGCGTTTTAGAGAGAATACAGCAATATGGATTCCACCTGAAAATGGAAAAGTGTAAGTTTTTTATGAACTCAATAACATATTTGGGCTATATCATTAGCGAAAAGGGAATTCAACCAGATGCAGAAAGATTAGAAGCGATTCATGGAATGCCAGCCCCTAGCGACAAAACAACTCTGAGATCCTTCCTTGGTGCAATAAACTACTATGGAAAATTTGTGCCTAATATGAGAAGTCTCCGAGGACCTCTTGATGAATTATTAAAAAAGGATGCTGATTGGAATTGGTCAGATAAATGTCAGCGATGTTTTACAGATTTTAAAGAGGTTCTATCATCCAACTTACTCCTTACTCATTACAATCCAGAATTAGAAATAGTTGTGGCAGCAGACGCATCAAACTACGGATTAGGAGCGTGCATTATGCATATATATCCAGATGGTAAACGAAAAACTATTTGTCATGCTTCACGTTCGTTGACACCAGCAGAAAAGGGTTACAGTCAAATCGAAAAAGAAGCCCTAGCATTAGTGTTCGCCGTAACAAAATTTCACAGAATGATTTTTGGACGAAAATTCATACTCGAAACAGATCACAAACCACTACTGGCAATATTCGGATCGAAAAATGGAATACCAGTTTACACCGCTAATCGTATCCAAAGATGGGCCTTAGTATTATTAACGTACGACTTCACTATCAAGTATATTTCAACTAACGATTTTGGGCACGCGGATGTTTTATCAAGACTTATCAATTCTCATCCACGTCCAAAAGAGGAGTATGTTATTGCTACAGTAAACAAATTTGAGAATGAAGTTCGACAAGTAGTATCAGATTCTCTTCAAGGATTACCTGTAGCATTTACGATGATAAACAATGAATCAAAGAAGAGCAACGTGCTGCAGTCAGTAATAAGAGAAATCAAATCAAACTGGTCCCAATTCCACAAAATAGAAGATTTAGAAGTAAAACAATTCTATCTGCGTAAAGATTCGTTATCTGTTATAGACGATAGTATTTTGTACGGTACCCGTGTCGTGATTCCTTCCGTTTTCAGGAAAAGAATTTTAAATCAACTTCATAAAGGCCATCCAGGTATGGAACGTATGAAATCAATCACCAGAAATTATGTTTATTGGCCTAGCATAGATAAAGACGTTGAAAATTTTGTTAGAGAATGTGCAAGATGTTCTTCAGTAGCAAAAAATCCAGTTAAGCATACGTTAAGCTCATGGCCAATTACAAAAGAACCTTGGGAAAGACTACACGTTGATTTTGCAGGACCTTTTGAAGGAATGTATTTCTTCATAATAATTGACTCACATTCAAAATGGCCCGAAATATTCAAAATGGCTCAAATTACAACCACAGCCACAATATCAAGGCTAACAGAAAGTTTTTCAAGATTCGGTATACCAAAAACAATAGTATCTGACAATGGCACTCAATTTACAAGTCATCAATTTCAAGAATTTTGTTTGAAAAACGGAATCGAACACATCACCAGCGCACCATTTCATCCACAATCAAATGGACAAGCTGAAAGATTTGTGGACACATTGAAAAGATCGTTAAAGAAATTAAAAGAAGAAGGAAACATATCAGAAATTCTTCAAACATTTTTATTCGTATACCGAACTACTCCGAACAAAAATTCTCCAAATAGAAAGTCCCCTTCAGAATTACTAATTGGAAGAAAAATTCGAACAACTCTAGACCTCATCTTACCAAAAACAGAGAGAGACGATACATCAAGGAACATCAAGATGGAAAATCAATTTAATCTCAAACATGGTGCAACCTCAAGATCTTTCAAAGCAAAGGATTTAGTGTATGTGAAGCGATATAAATCAAATTCCTCACACTGGGTTAAGGGCACAGTAATAGAAAAAGTAGGAGAAGTGATGTACAACATATTTCTAGGAAATCAGCTCATACGATCACACATCAACCAACTTCGACCACGTTTTGAAAATAACGAAACCAAAACTCTTTCTCCCCTTCATGTAATATTGAATGATTTCAAAATCCCAACATTGGCATTGAATGACTCTATAGCCAGAAACATACATGAATCAGCAACAGAATTAAACAACGCAAATGAACAACAAGCAGTTGACGAAATTGAAGCACATACTGATCAAAATTCCGTGACAACTACTCAAGGCGAAACAAGACGTTCTAGACCCGTTAGAATCACAAGACCACCGCAAAGGTACGGCGATTTCGTTTCAACCTAAAAAGGGGAGATGTTGTAGCAGACAACAGACTTCAGCAACCGCCCTGTATTTCTATAATTTGTGTAATTAGTTGTAACTTTATTACACCTTGTATCATAATAATACAGGGTGTCACAAAGTCTTTTGGAAGTTGTTACCATACAGTTGGTAATGACTTCAAAAGGACTATTATCTATATAAGGACTTTTATATTATCAATAAAGGCAGTTAGTTTCTTACATTAGCAAAGTATTAAGTTGGCTCATAACACAAGTTACCGTGTTATTATTTTATATTATTATAATTATAATATTAGTTTACGTTCAGTAGCGAGGACGTAACAGTTAGTGTTCTATTTTTGTTTAGGTTGTTCATTCGTATACTGCGAATTTTTTGGTATTGGCATTTGATGGCATTTGAGTGTGTAGTATTTGTTATGTGGCTAACAATAGATGGCCCTAATTTGTCGTTGGTGGAGCAAACTTATTTGATAAAAAATCGCTTTCGATTCCTTTATTGGCCAAATCATGTGGTAGCAACTGACGGCCCTTAAAAAAGTTGAATCGATCATACTTGATTCCAGCTGGCCAGAAGTTATCATTATAGACTAGATCTTTATGTTTTGTATCGAAACCTATTATGAGACATTTCAAACATTTCAATAACAACATGCAACACTAAACGATTTACCAATATCTCTAATAGTGATTTGTATTAGGTATACCTACCTAAAAAAACAAAATTGTATTTACATATTACGTCTCGAAACATAAGATAATGTATAGTGTTTTGTTTTATTTATTCTACGCATTATTTAATTAATACAGTACCTACTAGTTACGTAAAGAAGTAATTAAGAACTGGATACGTTCTTTGTCAGAAATATGTAACTGAGACAATAATTTTACAGCTACTGCATAATATGAAACCTGGTTTCATGAAGAAATTTGTCAAAGCACTACTTAAAGATAAAAACGATAAGAAGATAAGAATAAAAATAGAGTAAAAAGAAATTTTCCAAGCTAAATCAGAGAAGTAATTTTTGCGGGACCCAATATAAGAAAATTAATCAATGATCTCTCTTTTTTATGTAAGGGTACAGTTATGTTGGAGCTGTGATAACTGATAAAGCGAAGAAATTGTTTAGCTCTAATCGCTGTTCTACGAATTAACATTGACTTTCGCGCTGCTTCAACATAAACGGTCCTATAAGAATCAATGCATTACAAATCACTGATTCGCGAGAATCACTGCAACCATCACTGCTTGCAGCTCCAACATAAACGTACCCTAACCTCAGTTCCATAGAAAAGAAAGCAATAAATTAACTTTTTTGAATGTCACAAAAAATTTCTTCGGCAGACAGAAGTTACTAAATTTCAGTGAAGAGATCAAATTAATGCTGAATCCTTATCATAAACTAGGATGCAATTTGGCGTTGAAAATCGATTTTCTACACTCCCATTTAAGTTTCTTTTCGGAAAGCATAGGCTCAGTTAGCAGCGAACATGAGCTCTTTCACCAGGAAATATAGCAGTTTGAGAAGCGATATCTAGCAGGCTTCTGTTGATTATTGAAAATAAACGATTATTTTTAAATAAAAGTAAATAATTAAAAAACAATTTAATGTAATGAATAAATTAATTACAATATAATAAAAAAAATTTATTTTACAAATAACAAAAAGTAAAGAGTATGGAACGTTAACCACAAGGCCATCATTGATTTATAGTAAATTGTGTTAAATTGCGTTAATTAGAAGTGTTAAGATAAGTCGAATGTTTGTTAGGATTCTGATTAATTAATTGATTCATTTATTTATTCATTAATCAGTACTGACAAGTAACATGATTATCATTTTGTTGTTTTAGCTGAATAAATAATTTTGCTTTATCACAATTATGCGATGAAACGCGACCTAACAGGAGAATTTTAAAACGAAGGAAATCAAATAACACGTGAAAGACTTACATGCCTCTGCAAAATTTGCAGAGAGTCCTAGAAACCGTAGGACAAGCTTTCACCTAAAAATGCATCTCTAATTTTAATTTTTGTAAATAATCTTAAGTTTTACTTCATTTCTTTTTTAAACTTAGAAAAAATTTAGTGTTAAATCTTTCTTTTAAACCGCTCTACAAACCCAATCAAAACTAAACAGCATGGCCAAAGGGCAACATCTACCAAAAATCAACAATATTTAAAAATGAACGTTTAAAAAAAGAAACCACGTTTGGAATGATAAGCCATTATTATTTAGTCAATATCGCCACAATCTTGAAACCATAATTTTCAATTAAGTCAGAAATCGCGGGTGGTGTTTATGAAATTTTGTGTGACTCCGAAAAAAGAAGCGGACAAGCAACACAAATTTATGATCTAGTTAGAATGTCCTATTGACCAATGAGAAGAAACAAATCTACTCAATCAAAGATGCTGAAATCGGTCACCTTAAGACTTGGAATAACAATTTAGGGTCGTATTCTCTAACATTTAAGGGATCTTAACGAAGAGGATCTCTTAACTTAATGACAAAACCTATTCTGTAATAATAAAAAATCCTTTAGTTAGATACCGCTCTTCAAGATCGATCTTTACCTGGCAGAGTGGGGTGGGATCCCTTCAGGTAGAAGGATTTGCTCATTCTGTAACTCGAAGGGATCCGTAATCAGCGTCAAAATACACCAAGTTGATCTCTTAACTAAGAGATGGTCAGTAGGTGTCATTAAGAAAATTGAAGAGTTATTTGTATTAGTGAATGTGAACTTGAAACGTGAAAAATGAATTTATTTTCAAAATAAATATTCAATTAAATAATATTCTTGATGAATTATGCAAAAGGTATATTTTAAACGCATAATATACGCAAAAATTATAAAGTGCAAAATCGCTCTTATATGAAACGATTTCCTAACATGTCTTTCTTTAAATTAAAAATTAATACATTGATTATAATTATTTAGCAATGAATTACCACCCCACGTTTGTAATCCAAATTATTTATGCCTGCAGAATACCGCTTAACATCAAGCAATTGCATAATCTGGAAGTAGTAATTGTTAAAATTTCGATAATTGTTGTAAAACAATAATAATTACTAAATTGTAAAATTTTAGATGATGATTTGAAAGAAATTGAAGAAGAATTGCATAAAGAAGAAATAAAGAATAATCTATTATTCGCGCTTGTAATAATATTATTCTTTTGTTTAATAAATTTTAATTTTAATTACTATGGTTATAGTAATTAGCATTTGAAAATATTTGACAAATTATTATTTTTTTATATGTTAGATAAATAATTAATAAATAATTATTAAACTAATTTGCATATTGTTATCCTAAAAACCGGTGTTTCTTCAGTTAATAATTTATCTAGATAACATGTAAAAAATTAATAATTTGTTAAATATTTTAAATTACCGTACTTACAAATTACAAATTGGCGTTTATTGTTTCTTGACGTTAGACGTCAAATATTTTATAAGTTATTTTTTCAAATCAACCAATGAAAACACATTACTCTTTATACACCACGTGTACTATTACGATTAAAAACATTAGCCTCTTCTTTAGTTAACGACAACTGCTAGGTACAAAAATTTACCTGAAGGATGAATTAGAGAATGGGTTTTTAAATGGATCCCTTCCAGTACCCTGTCCTTACCTAAGAGATCATTAACTAAGGGATAAGTTAGTGAATACGACCCTTAGAATCTTCAAAGGGCAAACGGAACGGTTCCGTTATTTAAGGTTTGACGAATTACAGTCAATTTACTTTTGAATTTGACTTCCAAACGGAACAAAGTCATGTGAGTCCACCATAGTCAATTGTTTGTCTTTGACGCAAAGGACCAACCTTTCAAGGTTTTCAGTGCGAAATAGTGCATCCAACGGGAATGTTTTGTAAAGCGGCAACCAAAAAAGATTACAAAGGTTAGTAACGTATTATACTCGTATTGTTGTTCTAATTTAAATTGTTCCCACGTTTTCAAATTGTTTTTCTTTTCAAAGGAAAAAGGAAAATTTTTGCAAGTACCTACCTAATTAAACCAATCGTTTCAAATTTAATTTGTATTTAATTTGCATTTCAAAGAAAGGGATTTATTTTTAATCTAATCATCAGTGGATTTGATGCCCAAATCGAGTTATCTGTAAGGTAGCAGAAGTATCAATAAAGATAATCCGGCGTTCCATTTAGCCTAATAACAAAAAGGTCGAGCCTTTATAATTAATATACTATTGAAATTCAAACAATAAACTAATTAATTTTTTTTCATTGAAACAACAAAATTTAAAATTGATTCATTTAATCATCTTTAATTAAACAGAGTATCAGAATGTCTTACTGTTATTTTATAATACTTTTAAATTGAATTGCCAATATTTATGCGTGGATACTTGATATATAGCACAATACATCTAGGAAGTTAGGTACATATATCGGTTTTCAATTACTATAAGTGCCCTTAACTTTTGATATCATTATAATCCATTTGCAATAAATTTAAAAGTTCAAGTTCGAATTAAATTTATAAAATTCAAATTTATCAATTCTATCAAATGTAACGCTTCGCTATTGAAGTATTAAAATTAGTTACACAATTTTAATGCAAAAATCGTTCAATTTACAACTCAAAAGAATGTAAGCTTAAATTTTATTATGAAAAGGAAATGTTTTTATCGAGCAGTTCAACGCTCTTTCGTTATTTTATTATTTTCCATTCTATAGACCCAATATATAATTTTTCACTCCCTCACTATCTTTGGCTTGTTATGAGAAACAAAGTTACAACTTTTTATATTATAAGGTTTATCGTAGCAGCTATTGCTGTATTTTAGAAGAAAAATTATCTGTTTCTATCTTGAGTACAATTTAAGCAATATACGCAAGACATCATAAGTGAAATAAAATGAATGTAATTTCTCACTTAACATCTGCCTTAGTAAAAAAGAAGAATTCTTTTCTTTTCAATGTATTACTATGTATTTGTAGGCTTATTTTTTATCACTTATTATTTTTGTGAAAAAATTTTAATAAGTAGGTACTATACCTACTAATTAATTTTGTTCGTTCAAAAACCAAAATTTTATTTACAAAGCAATTTTAACTTCCTAATACGATTTTCAGAACAACCGGAAGTTTTACAGCAAATTGAATTATAGCTAAAAACTTGCTTCCACTAAAATGAAACTGCCGATGCCGGAAACAAAAACTTTTTTTTTTCAATCTGAAACATTAACAGTAAGTAACGTTTAAAAAATAAATTTAATAATCTTATTAGTCCACATTTTTTCTAAAATTTGCATCAGGGATCTGTATACCCAGTTTTCTATTTATAGATGTCATATATTATATTATATTTTAAAAAGGTTTTTTCGATATGTATACATCTAACTTTTACTGATTCGTTTAAAAAAATATGAATATTAAACGAAACCCTTAAACTCGCGTCTGCAAATGTAATTGACCCTTTGCTATTTTTTTTCTTTTTTTAGTATTGTTCCCTAACGTCATTGACATATCAGTGAATCTTTTCCACATAAGGTTGCACTCCATTATTTCGCACCCTAGCAATTGATTGAGATAGGTTAGGAGCAAGGTTCTTGAACCCCTGCAAAAATCGTCGTTTTGCTTCTCGATAACTTATTTTTTTGCCAAATCATTTTTTTTACAATGTGTTTACAATAAATAAAAATGTTTATATTTGCCGAAGGCATTGGTACGTACAAATAAAAGCTAAATGTAGTTAAAACAATAATTTACAATCCAAAACAGAAATTCAAATTGTGAGCTATGATATTAATAAATTACTAATTTCTCTCAAGTTTGTCTTGAGAAATTTCTTTTTTTTTTATGAACAAAAAGTTAAAAATTTAGATTTAATATTTAAAAAAACATGAGTTTCGCTGTTCTTATAATCGAGACTCTACTGGGTATTTATATTATTAATTTTTAATGGGTTTAATTTCTTCAGTATCAAATTTCTCATTATGTTGTATTTAACATCCTCTTTATATGGAAGACTTGACACGCTTTGACAAAAGTTATAATTATATTTTTTTTTCATAGAAACCAAAACGTAAACCAAAATTGTTCATTACAAAAAAGATGTTTAGTTAATAATTTGTCTTATCGCATGATTACTTTGTTGGCTTTCGCCTTTAATTAATTTTATTAAGTTTTTTATGTTAACTGTGTCAACTTCCCCTAATATTTCCTAATAATCAAGTGTAATGAAACGATATTGGTTATAATCCAGGCAAGAAATGCTCAAAAAAGGTATAGCGGGAAATGTTGGGAACACAATTTTTGACTTCGTAACTTTGTTTGGACTCGTTCGGAGGTGAACATATCAAAAGTCCCGCTTGTAGCCCTTGAGCTGGGGAGGAGGGAGGATTTTTTCATTTTTCGGTTTTTTGCTTATATCTCGGAAACTATGCGTACTAGCCACATGACCACTATATACCAAATGAAAGCTGATTAAATTTGTTACAAGTTTTATTCAGTCAAGTTTTTCGATATCTTGTATAGTTTTGGAAGTATTAATAGAAATATTAATTTATTTATTATCTCAATGTATTAGTGTAATACGAGTAATATTAAAAAAAACCTCAAGAGAAATGCTTTAAGAATAAAAGCAAATAAAAGCGTTTTAACAAAAACGACATAAAATCGACATACAAAAACATTGGTCATTGCGCAAAAATTCAACCCTAATTCTTAGCATATGGACATTATTTTCATCAAGCCTGAACGTGGGAAGATAAAGGATTCCTTCTTCTCGTCCCAACAGCTTCAACATCAAGGTTTCAAAGACGTGCTGTTTTTGTACGCCATTACTGGATGCGGCACAACATGTGCCGTGTTGTATCTGAAGTCGCCAGAGGTTCAGAAAGCAGCAGCGGTTTTTTCAGACCTTTCCTCCTCCGCCGCTCAAGTACAAAAGGCAGGTGAAACTTGCATTTTGAGGTGGTACGCCTGATATCTCTTGTCTTTCTCTCGCGGAGGGAGCAGTAAAACAGCATTCCTTCCAAACATTCATCCAAGTACAGCTGTGGCTTGGAAATAACCAGCCTTCTCAGATGTATGGGCGGAAGATTGAGAACAACTGCCTGGTTCCAGTGCACAGTGAGTTAGCAGCTGCACCGGAAGATATCCTGAAAATTATTTTCTGCCAGTGCACGAAAGAATGTGACGGCGCAAAGTGTGGCTGCAAAAAGGCAAGCTTCAAATGTTCCCCAGCATGTCACAATTGCCAGGGAAACTGCCTGAATGGGACCCCTCGAGTTGACTCCGAAGATGAAGAAGAACAGGAGAATCCTTTGACCGTTTCCCTACCGGGGTCCGATGGAGAAGATATTGGAGAAAAAGAAGATGAAAACCAAGACAAGGATGAAGGTCCTTCCCACCCCAAAAGAGCAAGAAATTGAGTCAATGGTACCTACTGTTGTAATGTTTTATGATAATCCACTTTTCTATATCTATAAACTTCTTTTTCATTTAATGGTTGTAATTTATAAAACTATCCCAATGCCTTACAGACACTTATTTATGCCCAAAAATGGTCATAGTAACCTATTTTCCTATTAAAATGGAATAGATCTTCTTTAATTAAGTTTGAGGGAGGGACCTGATGGTTAGCGGGTTTTTAAGTATATATTCTAAAATTAGTATCTGTGCTATTTAGACTCCAGTACTCACTATGTGTACATAATGGTGCATATTTCAGACAATACGTTGACTGGGAATGGTGAGAAATTGAAAGATTCATTAGTCGAGAGTTGTCGCAAAAATTTCGGACTTCACGCTTAACACTGAAATTGCTTTAACATTTGAAGGAAATTAGATAAAATAGTAAAATAATATATATTATTCAAGGGAATTTAATACTCTAAAACCTTATGGCTGTCATTTATTGTTTGATTGCATCGTTGAAGAATTATCTGGTCAAAGAGAGGAAAAATTGTCGGGCAAACATTTTTTTTTGTTTTGTTTTTCAAAATTACATACTTTCACGAGCGGATATCTCGAAAACTATACAAGATATCGAAAAACTTTATTAAATAAAACTTATAGAAAATTTAATAAGCTTTCATTTTGTATAGAATGGTCATGTTGTTAGGATGCATATTTTCCGAGATATAAGCTAATAACTGAAAAATGGGACTTTTAAACCCCCCTTCCTCTCGGCTCAAGAGCTACGGGCGGGGACTTTTGATATGTTCACCTCCTAACTAGTCCAAACAAAGTTATGATGTTAAAAATTGTGTTCCTAACATTTCCCTCTATACCTTTTCGTTGCCTGGACTAATAGAATAACAGTGTATTAGTGTACAATACTCATTTGTCCGTCCGATGGTATCTATTCATTTTTCTGTCAAATACAACTCAAGGTGCCGTTGGCCTATCGTAAACACTGCAATAGTTATATTACATATTATTTAAATTTGTATATTTCATAGGTACAATATACCCCATAAACTATACTAATAAATTAATAAATATAAAAACTGCATAATATAAGTACCTACCTACAGTAAACAAACTTTTTTTAGTTATTATTTTTATAATTTGATGTTATATGGAGTTCATGAACTTTAATTTTAGTTTATTCTATGCATCGTAAATGTTAATTGTGAAATAAATTTCATAGTATACATATCTATTATACAAATGTAACTACAAAAGATGATTAAAATTGCATTCAGAGTTAACCAAACTTAATTAACCCTAGAGACGTATTTAAGATTACGAATTTGTTCAACTTGGATATCCAGTTAACGACCTGTAAATCCTTACTTTTCATTAGGAATATTTTCAATGATGGTAACTTAAAGCTTCATAAACGTAATTATAATGTAAACTTTGCCCAATTTAGAAAAAAAATTTCAGACAAAATATCTTCACTGAAAATATTTCGTTTTCCATTTAATTTAGTAACCTTTATATAAATTATCGATACTGTACAGTGCAAATGTAGATAATTTTTTCATTTCAACTTTATTGGACTACCTGCCTATCTGTCTATTTATCTGCTACATAAGTCAATCTATCTATTTACCTAGAAAGAGCATTATATCGAAATTCCCCGATAAGAGGAGGGAATTACCTATAAAACTTCAACCGCTTTATATGAAAATTGGGTTATAAAAACCGTGCAATAGAAGGGTTGACTGTATATAGAAAAGTTATTAATGAAATTATTTCTTCATTTTTAAATAACTTTTTTATTATTTATTTTTATTATACGAATACATTATACCTTATTCATATTTAGAAAATTAGTAATACTTAATTATTAGTACCAATGTTGCTAATTTTTTACATATATTATGTAAAGTTATAAATTTAAACTTGATTATACTTATTTTAATTTACGCTATGTTTAGATTATTATTAAAAATTTATATCAATATTATGTAAATATAATTTACAATTTAAGGCATTTAACTCCATTTAACAAATAGTAATGGTACTTAATTAAAAATTAATTTTTGTTTAATTTATCGTTTTGCTTTCATTTGATAAATGTCCTAACCATAATAATAAAAGTCACATTAATTAAGTTGTTCTTATCAGATTTCCTTGAAATAAACTACCACATTCAAAAACTTCAATTCAAAAATCTATTCAAAAGCAGCAAACAACAAGTGTTTATTCGTCAAGCATCAACTAAGATGATTTTTCTCTCATTTGACATCATGAAGTTATGTACATATCTTAAATTTTAATTTAAGACTATCCTAATTAACTAATTTACTACATTACAATTAAACATTGCGAAAACTCTGTTTCTCTTTTTTTCTCTCTCTCTCTCTCTCTCTCTCTCTCTCTCTCTCTTTCTTTCTGGGCAACCATGTTCTGATTGGTTAACCTACTTACCAACCTAAGAAATTTCCCCCAATTAGTATACTTTTTACCTACCTAAAAATATACAGAATCTAATCTAATTTTTTTCATTTTTCAAAATTCCCTTTGTTATTATTTTTCCATTCATTTATTTTTATTATTGCATGTTGTGATCTAAGATTCGATTTGTCAAAATGTAGATTAGAGTTCAAATAACTTTTTTATATTAAAATAATGCTCTACTGAGACACTTTTCCATTCTAATTTTTAATTTTAGCCCAAGTTTTAAACAAATTTTCATACTGAAAATTGCTATAATTTACACTATTGATGCCGAACAAAAGCGGCTTGACATTCTATTCAATTTAAAAATAGAGCTTTGGTATTACCAAAATTATATCATAAAAAAAGTTAACAAAATTATACTCTTTATATCAGGTTATACGTTGTACTGCCAATTGTTATTTTCAAATAATC
Organism: Cantharis nigra; assembly: GCA_958510845.1. Classification (NCBI taxonomy): domain Eukaryota; kingdom Metazoa; phylum Arthropoda; class Insecta; order Coleoptera; family Cantharidae; genus Cantharis; species Cantharis nigra. The sequence continues at coordinate 66,417,162 of OY294028.1, forward strand.
AATATTTCTTGTAATATAACCAATGTTTGGATTTATACAGCTAAAATCATATTACCTGGCTACTTTCTGTTTGTCGGTTTGTCCTACCTGGTTCCACGTCAAAACGCCGTCTCCAAAGACGCCGTTTCAAGAACGCCGTGGGAAAGATGCCGTCCCCAAAAACGCCGTTGCAATAACGCCGTGGAAAATACGCCGTCACAAAATGGCCGTTGCCCAATAATACCGTATGGCAATAGCGCCGTCACAAGATGGCCGTGCCCAATTACGCCATCTTAATAACGCCGTGAGGTAAAGGGACGCCTTTATACCTGGTTCTGGGCTTTAAATCAAAACAAACAATTTTTGAAGAATAAAAATAGAAAATTGCAGTTTATATTAAAAATAATAAAAAACTTATTTAATTTTTAATTTTAAATAAAAAAAGTAAATTTAAATTTTTACAATAAAATAATGCTAAAATATTCATTGAAATTTTAACAGCATTGCAATTGGAAATTGTGGGCTATTCCTCCCAAATATTCGTCCAGAGAATGAATACGCGCTTCGTACTCGAATACAATCAGTTGAATTCGATTGGCTGTGTCTCGATAGACACGACGGCCTTAAGCTGCAGCTTGACCTGCAACATATTGATTGATCCGAAAATCGTTTAAACTCTGCTCTTTTCGGAGTACCTGGATAAATTTCCAAATCGTTGGGTGATTGGCACTTAACATGGAACTAAAGGAACGGGGCCAACCCTCTACAGAGTTATTCGTTTTTGGAAGACCTTCAACCGTGGCCTCGTAACAATTCCAAAGGGTGTGGGAATATTTGGGGTATCTTCGGGTGCCGTTCGCCCTGAGTTTTCCTATCCAGGTACTTTCAAAGTAATCGGTAATATCCGCTAAAAACTCTTCATTAGCTTCAAAAAATGGGTGCTGCATAAGTCTCTGGTAGATGTCTACAACATCCACAACGGGAACAAATGCAAGAGCCGCCAGATATCGAACTTTATGTGCAAAGTCAGTGTTTTCTGCATCCTCGTACTTTCTTCGTACATCAGGAGATCTCTGAATAATTCTCCATATGCACTGGCTAAAATGGAAAAAACATCCCCTGTTAGAAATGGCAGGGAAATTGTCTTTAAAGGCCTGAATCTGGGCCTGCTCAAAATCAGTCATAACAGAGACTGGATTTACGCCTGGGATCAGGTCTTTTACCGCTAAAAGCACCCGAGAATATGACTGCTTTTCTTTGGTGGGAAGAAGGCAATACAGTGTAGGCAACACGTTGTTGTAACGAACTGCGTGTATAGTAAAGAGTTGCATAAACAGAGGAGGGGTTGACTTGAAGGTCCCATCGGCATACCAGTGATCACAGTGTTGCATTAAATCCAAGTTCCTCCTAGTTCCAAAGACTAAAACCCGCGATTCATTGGCTCCGCTGTCAAAAAGCAGAAATGGCTCTTCATTTTCTGTGACCTTGAACTCATCAGGTATCACAAGTTCAGTTAAAGTACGAGGAGAAGGGAGAGGGGCGCGGACTGCAACCCTAGTCCTCTGCACAGTGCGCTTGAGTTGATTGACGGAAGGCAGGTCTGCGCAGACTGATGCTGGTAATTGTTGGGTAACTTCAGCAACAATTTGTTGAGGAGTTTCAGTACTTCCTTTTGCTTTCGATCGAATCTCCGCCATTGCTTCTTTTGCCTTACATTCAGGGCCTCCCCCAATATGATTATGATTGTCAGTAAATTTTGTTACCTCATCTCCTTCAGTATGAGCTCTTCCAGGGCATTTTGTCCTATTATATTGAACACACTTCCAAATGATCTTGCTTTCCTTCCTTTGGTCTACGGTAAAGATGTATCCATTATGCACGAGTTGCTGGGCTCCCTTTTGACTTAACACATATTGTAGTGGCATCTCGACACTGAATATTACACACAATATTTAATCCTTCGTTTAAACTAATATTAAAATAATAAAAACAATTAGGATAATAAAATAAAACTAACCTCAACTTACCAATATCTATTTATCTATTAATATCTATTTATTCGTAACTTGTTCTCCCCAATGTTCTTTAGTTTTAATACCATATTGCCTTATAATACCCCTTATATACAATAATACCATATTTGGTTGGTATTCCTTAATCAACGCTTTAAAATAAATTATTTTCAATTCAGTTTATTCAACTTATTTTTAATATAAACTGCAATTTTCTATTTTTATTCTTTAAAAATTGTTTTTTTTTACAAAAAAATTGTTTAAAAGTCTATTATAATATTCTAGGATTTTATCTCCCGCTTTATTTGGGGGGGGGGGGGGTAAACCACCCCTCAGATACGGCCCTGCTAACTAGTAGAAAAGTAACCCTTAATTAACGTTTTCTATTGATGATTTATTTATAATAAACCAGTCTTTTTCAGTGCCTATAAATCCAGACCCTATTCATAATATAATACTTAATCTAGAAATCTAAAATCTTAATCTAGAGCCAGGTATATAAAGGCGTCCCTTTACCTCACGGCGTTATTAAGACGGCTTAATTGGGCACGGCCATCTTGTGACGGCGTTATTGCCATACGGCATTATTGGGCAACGGCCATTTTGTGACGGCGTATTTTACACGGCGTTATTGCAACGGCGTTTTTGGGGACGGCGTCTTCCCACGGCGTTCTTGAAACGGCGTCTTTGGGGACGGCGTTTTGACGTGATACCGTCCTACCTACCCAAAATGTCTACATTTGATCTGTTTCCAACTAATTCAAATAATTTACGTAATTTTTATCCAAAGATGCAGTAAGCTTTTCAATATTATTAATTTTTCTAACATGTAAAAAATATATTTTACTAACCAAAATAATTTTTTTTTGTTTAGTCTATTCAATTTAAACTGACCCAAAAAAATTTTAAATAAAAAATTAACTTTAAATATATTTTAAGAGAGTTTTGATGATATTTTTTAGTCTCTTGTGTAAATATAGTACCAATTTTTAACGACGTTACACCATTTAAATCGCTCTTGAGGGAAATTTTGCAGAGTAAATAATTGATGCAATTTCCGGGCATTGCACTTCCGATCAGCGCTAGGTCAAGTTTTATTTATAATCGATATTTGCCATTTTCGATAATAGACTTTATTGAATTATTCAATAAAGAATATTTTCTATAAAAGATTTGTAGATACTTGAAAAATAAATGGAAACCTATTAGTACCTACCTATAATCAATTTAGTTACAAACAAATAACTTACGTTACTAAAACTCCATCAAGTATTAAAGGTACGTGTTCTTTACACGTAACTCTTACCAGCTTAATGGACGTCATGAAAAATTCTAGTGCATTGCAGCATCTCGGAGTCAACGACTTGAATGCTCAGATACCTGAACTTTCAAATGTATTTACTTCCGGAAAACTTATTGTTCCGAAAATTTTCAACAAAGAGAACTTTTAAAATTCGTATACATAAATAATTTTCAAATTTTTCTTAATTTATAGAATACCTACCTTTCAACTTTTTCAAATGCCGAGTTTGTAACTTTATTTTACGCTTTAGCTTTCTGAAAAATTGAAAGCTTTGCAATTTATCAATGTCTATATTTTCATCATCACAACAAAGCTTGGAAAATATTTTTAACGCTCTTTTGACCAAACCGGGTCATCTCTGACCCAGTACTTACATTTTTGTAAATATTATCCTCGAGAATTTTTTTAATTAAATCTCCTTTCTATAATTCTACTATTTTTGTGTCGGATTTCAAAATATGTTATGAAATTTTTTCGTGATTATTTTTTTAAAACTTTTTTTTTACTTTTCTTGCATTTAAATTCATTTAAAATTTAATATATAACAGATAAAATACTTAAGTAAATCCAAAACAATACTAAAATAAACATAAATTATAAGTATCTAAATAGTGGGTCATTAATGACCCGCTTTGGTAAACGTAAATTATTTTGATACTATACCGGCGAGTGTTAAGATATACAAATTAATGTGTATAAGAAGCAATGACCGGGAGTAAAAATTTAGATTCAGCTTTTAATACAGTACCCGAGGAATAGCTCGTTGCAATTTTTCGTGTAGTACATAATAGATTATAATTATAATTTAATTTCGCCAAATTTATTATATTTATATTACTTCAAATTTGAATTTTAAATATTTGCATAATTTACTACAGATATGGTGTCTGGTCCTAATTTATTAGTCGTCATCAATATACTGTGTACACATAGAAGCTCTTGAATTGTGCAATGTGCGCTTTTTCACACCAAAAAGAGTCGGGTGTTTGTCTCTGAATTCCGAATTATAACTCGAAAGTTTAAAATTTCAACGCTAATTTTATTTAATTCTACGTATTTTAGACTTATTGGGACGCGGACGGTCTAATGCTTATGTGCGTCATAAGCGGAAAACCCTGGTTCGATCCCGAATGGAACAAGGACTTTATTCTAGCCATCCTGGCAAACCACCGAGATAATCTGCCTTGAAAACCCTTCATAGAATAAAGGGGTTAGGTAAAACGCATTCTGAGTTGTAGAGCTACAACTGTGTGTGTGTGTGTGTGTATTTTAGATTTAAATTTTTATATTAAATAATATGTGGTCCTTCCATCAAAGATTGTAATTATGAACTAATCTATTATGTACCTTTTTAATCTTTAATGCAAAAATATAATTGTTTAAATGAGTTTTACACAGCTACATTGATAAAAAGAAATAAGTGAAATTAGATAAACTTTGCAATTTATTTACCAGCATGTGACTCTCACTATGAATTCAACGTGATCACGATCGGATGTAGGTATATACCTTACAATATAATGTCGATCTATCCACATGGTATATACGTACTGAAGTTCAATGAAAAACGTGATTCTTCACGAGCAACGCTTTTGAATTTATATATCAGACAATAAACAATTAATAACATGTGCGGTGGGTGAGTACCCCTACAAGCAAGCATTTTATTATCAAGAGGGTTTAATCTGATACAGCTCGTGCAAACCATACCGTGTTCAATTTATTGAAAACTAGAAAATAAATCCAAATAAATTTAAAAGCAATTTTTAATTCAAGTAAAAAAATCTTTTTGATCTTCTAAGTTCTAATGCATCAAAAATTATTACTTTGTCGGGTTCAGCAGCCTTCAACTGTAAGAAAATTATCGACGTAAACTTAAGATAATAATGAAGTATAAACTTTTTAAGCATTCCAGTACCTACTTTAAAAAAAAAATGCGTGCACACTTTTTACAACTGCATAAAATATTTTAAGTTTTCACAAATAAAATACATTGTAAGTATAATTTCTGCAAACGTTTTATGAAACGTGGAAAGATTATTAGTTGGACAGATACTTGCATATTTCTAAACACGATTTAATGCCCACACAAAAGTACTTTTTGCCTACGTAGGTTACATAGCTTCTTCAGTTCCTCCAGGTGAGAAAGCAAGTATAAATTAATTTAAAAACATTAAATTATTTAAAAAGTAAGATTCGTGACAATAATCCAAAAGCAACTCAAAACCTCAAACATAATATTCGAACTGAAATTAAAGCCATTGATCCCATTATTTTGCAAAAAGTCATTGAAAATGTTGATTTTTTGATGACGGCTGTAACTGGAACTAGTCACATGAGCGATGTTGTGTTCATTCATAGTAGCCATAGACTGCACTTCATTAATCAATAAAGATCTACAAGAGTACTAATAAAATGTGTATTTTATTTAACAAAAAGTTCCCCACTAACTATTTACCCTAAATAGCAAAGCACTATTTGAAATAGTTTTTCATTATAGGATGTGAGTAATAAAAATTAAAAAAAATCACTAATGTACTACGGTGCGAGGAAGTTAAGTATCAAGTCGTGAACACTACACGTGATTTCCTATTCTGTGCCTGATGAGTATCTTCTGCCTTATAAAATCTTGAAATTATTGGTTTTAACATTACTAATGTTTCCGCCTCTATTTTTTAATTAAGCATAAACTGGAACTCGTGACTTTAAACTTTAAACGACATTTACAAAATGAAAAGCTGATAGTTTATCGGCAAATGAGAAAAATATACACTAATAATCAATTCAAATCAAAAGCGATTGGAAATATTTCAAAATAAAAACTTACGATTAATAACTGGATTCAAAACATCACCTACTCACTGTTTCTCAGACTTGCCAAAAACTATTACAAAACCAACATTTTCAACAAGAAGTTTATTAAGAGTGAAGATGGTGTACCATGCGTCACCGAAACGTCAACGATAAAACTAGTTGTTTTAATTTAATAAGTTCCACTAACCCGATATCTACTGATTATCTAATTCTTGGACGAGAATTTTTTGATCAAAAAAAAATGAAGTATATCTGCTAGTGTTTAATAAAAATTGTAATTGCCGACCTTAGTGGTAATCACATTTTTTATGATTTTCCTAATTCTTTACCAAAACTGTTTAAACAAAAAATTCCAGTGCAATTGAGGGCGCTGCGCTGTGGAAAATATAAAATGTTAGTGAAATTGCGCTTTTCAATTAAGGATCTGAAATAATATATTTTAAATTTGAATAAATTCAATTCCTGATGGGCTAACCATTGTAATCGCAATAAAAAAGATCTCGGTAACATTATCGTGGAAAGGTACAAAACCAACAATTGAAACTTATATATATGTACGTCATTCGAGTACGCACTATTATTGCATTATATGGTAAAACACGCTCAAATAACAACGTGACAACAGTTTACTTGAATGATATAATTAAATAGCTAACTTGCACAGGCAAACCTGATAAAATTCAGAAAACGTGATCCGAAACTCATGAAACGTGTCGCCTATAATATTATTTAATTTGTTTTCGAAAAGAGAAATAATAATTAAACAAAAATATTTTGTAAATTTTCGGAAACTTCTCGAACATTCACATACCTATATAATTATTTTAAATTAAAAAATTTTAAAGACTTGTGAATTAAAAATCACATAAAATTCAATAAACTTTGAGAATTATTTAATTCTCTTGTAAACTTATCAACTTATTGATAAAAGTGTGTGTAAATTCAATTTGCTAAATGTGAAAGAAGTTTAGAAAAAAAATTACAATGTTTACATCTGTAAAAACCGCAAGAAGCGACTATTAATTGATATTATGTGCGCGACACGCCAATTCAGCCCTTAAGTAAACTTCTGCGCGGTGCACCACACCTCACGTTGCATCCCTTATAAAAGCCGGGGTAAGCACAACGTGAAACAGTATTTGTTTTGATCTCGTACTATTAACAGAACGCTAATATAGAAATAATATAAATAAAAGTTTATTGAAATGAAATCAACAGTTCTTTCAACAACGCATAATAATTCAACCCTAATGATACAAATTTCGTCTCCCGAAAATCGTAGTATTTCACCGCTATCGTCGACATCTTCTTCGAGAGAAATACGTGGAATTAAATTATTTCGGGCAATCAGTAGAAAATTGTCTAGAAAATCTCAGGAAGACTACAATTTCAACGAAGATCTCGATAGCCGATCATCTAGCACCGATTCCTGTTCGTCAACTTCTGCAGGTAGATCACCAAGAGCTAGAAAAATAGTAAGTTGTAACTTTAGAAACAACGTAAGCTCTCAAAGGATGTCCAGCAGTTCAACCGATACGATTAGTGATACTCATTCGATTAAACATAAACATTCGACTTCGGCTGAAAACTTCAAGAGAGCTTTTCAAAATCTCACGTTATCGAGCAGATCGCAAAGTTGTAACAACGGCAAGGAAATGAAGAGAAAACATCCTAAAAAATCATCGTCGCCAAAAAAGATACTTCGTGCACCAGTAACTTACACTTACGTCAAAGGTTTATCTGGATTGTCGCAAAGAATACCAAGAACTCAAACAAATTTGTGTTACAACGGAAATTGTGGATACAGTGTTCAATATATGGGCAGCTTAAACCGATAGAAATGAATATGTTATTGTAATCACATAATAGTTCATTAACTTTATTAAATTTTTACTATTAAATTTTAAATTAAATTCAAATTGAGGTAAAGCGATTGTGATATCAGCAATATGCTTATGTAAGTGTACATATATATAATGTGGGAAAAGACTGTCAATATGTATACGTATCTTAAGTAAATCAAATCATATTATTATAATGTGTGTATGTTTACTCATCATTATAAATATAAATTAGCTTTAAGATTTTTATATTAATCGTAATCTGAAAAAAAAGTCTGTATCTAAAATTTTTATATGACCAATTTGTCTTCTTGTAGAAATGAGTAGGTATGTCAAGTATTAAAAAATATACCAACATATTTTTTGTTAACCTACCAAATGAATTGCACTAAACTTAAATTTTGGCGTTGTATTTTTGAAAATACATATTAGAAAATGCGCTAAAATTAATTTATATTTGCACGAAAATTTAAAATTTTCCCTAATAGTGCCTTCTAGATATATACTGATCATGTTATTAATTACAATAAACAATATAAAAAATATTTGAATATTATTTATTATAAATATGAGCTTTAAACCACCCCAGTATAAAACAAAAGAAAGCAAAATCATCAACAACAAAATTTATTGCTTCTTATAGTTTAAACTACTTAACATTGAATTTTTCATGAGATTTTTTCAGGACCGTTCATGCCTGGACGACTTGAAAACAATACCTGTCTGTAAGTGAAAAAATAATAGTTTTCTTTTGAAAGTAGCAAATTTGCCATTTAAATTACTAAGGAGTCTGACAAAAAAACGTTATGGAATTTTATTATACTTTTGATGGGTTCTTGACGACACTGATAAACATGCTGGGTTGTACGCAGTTGTTTATCCTGCAATATATCTAACTGCCTACGCTTTTGAAAATTGTTTAGTGCTGCTATGGCGAAACAATAATTATAGGCCTGATGCCAAAATAATTTCTTTGAATTCTCTTGGTTTCTGTCAAAGGGATCAATGTATTCAAATTATCTAAAAAAAATCTAATATTCTTTACATGCTAGCAAATGCGATATTTTAGCAATGAACCTAAAATATCAACAACAATATTAATTTATTGAGAAAAAAAAACAGTTTATTATACGATAATAGGTATTAAATAATAATAACTTGATTATGGCACAGCCACTAACACCATCAATTAAGAAAACAAATAAACCTTTCATTTAATTTAAAGAACTTAAAATTTAAAGGATTTTAAGATTTTTTTAAATTTAAAAGAAAAAATTTAAATTGGTGCCCTCGGTTCATGTGTACATCATGATGTATTCTACTTTAAAATAGATTATGATTTATTAAGTAAGTATTAAAAAAATAATAAAAGAATGCATGAAATCAAAAACGAAAAACATAATTTTAAATTCTGATATTTTAATAATATTTACCAAAGACCACATATTTATAAATACTATAACCTTTGTAAAAATACTTTAAATCAGAAACATCATTAAAAATCAAAAATTTTATTTGAAAATATGAAAATTGCAAAATACAAAATTGCGACCTTATCATGGCAACCTAAAGTTGCTTTTTAATTTTTAGTTTTTCAAAGCATTCCATCAAGAAATGTTGAAAGGTTAAATCTACCGGGGAATTCTAAAACGGAATCAAGAGATATCTGGGATCGCCAAAAGCCTGGGCTTTTTCACTTCACAAATTTTTCACTTGGAAATGCTAAATTGTTTGTGCGTTGTCAAGTAATCTTGAAACTTTACATTTTGCTGGTAAATTAGAAATAAATAAACTCAAACGCTAAAGAAAATTAGAAATTCAAAATAGCAGATCAAATATGTCAGCCAAAAGTTGTTTTTAAAACTTTATTGTTTTTTTAAAGTTTTATGGATTATTTCGAGAAAGAGTGATTATCCTGCAGTTGATAGTAAACGGCTAAAAGTAATAATTTATTGATTGATTGATTTCGTGAAGTAGATTATTTACATATAGTTTCCCTAAAACCAATGTTCACTTTCAGACACTTTATTTTTAAAATGTCTAACTAATATTTTTGTCTCAATTCAAATCTTTTAGAGATGTAGCATTCTTCTAAGCAAATTTTGTAGCTTCTACCTTCCAAGAAAACTTTGAATTTTTAAGTGTAAATAATTCAATGGTTTCGTTAAAGAATATTAATCCTTTGTTCTCTAAAATCAACGACTTTTTAAATTAATTTAAATTAAGTAAAAATTATGTAGTAAAGTTCACTTTTTTATTTATTAATCCTTTGTGGTTTAAAATCAACGAATTTTTAATTTAATTTAAATTAAGTAGAAATAATTTATAAAAGTTCACTTTTTTATTTTTTTTTAATCTCTGTGCTTTTAAAAAAACTTTTTGGAAAATAATAGAAAATTTTAATCTTTTAATCTTAAAAAAACTATTTAATAATAAATGTTAGCAAAATGCTTAATAAATAAAATAAAATATTTACTGGAATAAAACTAGAAGATCCCCTGAAATAAGAAAGCAAATAAGAAAGAAAGAAAAAAGGAAAGAAAGAAAGAGTAGCATAACAAGAAATTATAGCTATGGTACCTCAACATGAAGGGCAAATATTTGTTTTTGGGGGTCCCTTCATATTAGGGACTAATTTTGGGGGTCCGCAATGTCGCTACATTTGGGAAACACTGCTATAGTCTATTCCACTAGAGCTACAGTGTACTTAAAAACCATATAAAATATTTATATTTTAAAAATTATTTTTTTGTGTTTACTTACTAGTAGGTACTTATAGTAGGTAATTACTTATTAGTGAAAAAAATCAGTAAATATGAATATTTTTATATCATTCGGATAGTTTTCATGTAAGAGTCACACTCGAGCTCTCATGGGACAGACAGACAGAAGAAAGTTAGGAAAAGCCAAGATGGGAAAAAGAAATAGTAGAAAGCATAATATGAAAAAAATAATATGATAACAAGACAAGAAAAATCTTAAGAAATCCTAAAACATTCCTGAAAATCTTAGGAACTTTAAAAATCTAAGAAATACTAAAAAGAATCTTATAAATGAAAATTCCCTTAGGGAATAGTGAAAGAAAGAATGACGACGAGTTGTAAAAGTTAGCATGGTTGCAAAAAGTATCAAAATTAATATTGAAAAAAAAATTTTAATTTGAAATGCATTAAATTTAATTTAAAAAAATATAATATGCAGCAGGAGTAAGAAAATCTGCTAAAATAAATTAGAATTGGCTTATAAACAAATAAATATGCCAAGAGCAAAATTAAAACAGAGATAATGGAAGAGTTTGATAATAATATCTTAAGTAGTTTATTGATAAACAATTAAATACAATTAAATACAGTCGCTTACTGATGTCGAGGTTGCCTCTGTCAGCGGGGTTTCCGAGGGAATACGGAGCGGCGTTGCTTTCACTGTGGCCTGAGTACGGCTTTTCATCCTCATCGGAGCCTTCCTTGAAGGGACTAGAGTTGTTTGTTGTTGGTCTAGAATGTGAAGGTTACTGTATAACTTATCTATACCTTCTAAGACTTCTGAAAAGATATTTTTTTGCTTCCGTATTCCGCCTCCAGTAATTATGGTGGGCTGGGTCGGTCTCCTAGTGCAAGGTCTCCTAGTGGTAAGATCGATCGTCTCCTCAACAACTCCGCATCCTTTCTGGCATTCCGCCACAACTTCCCCTCTTGGCTCCTTAAACGGGTTCGAGCCGGCAACCTCGGTGCTCGCGGAGGGAAAGGATCCACGGCTGCCACTTCCTGCTGGATCTTCTCAAGGATGGCCTTATCCAAATCTACGTTTCCGCTTTACAGTTTTCCAATTCAGAACTATCGGTACGAGCGTATTCACGTGTCGAACCAAAATGTGTGTTGACAAGATAGAAGTTATTGTCTCGCCTGGACGCAAAACGGCCATGACTTGAATTTTATCAGCGGTTTCGTTTGTAATTTTTAAAAATTTCTTGACTAGGGCCGGATTAAGAATCATTCCAACTTGGCACCAACCTTGGCATGTTTCTTTCAGATGACTTTGCCCATTTATTGACTAAAAGTGGAGGACACCACAAGCCACCATTTGAACCAACCTTCCTTCTCCGAAATTGAAGGCAAGGGGGTTCTGGATCCTCAAGACTGGACTGGAAAGGCTCACCCATACCGGATCCCTCACCGGAGTATATGCCTTTAACAAAGTATTACGTCAAGAATGCTTTACTCACCGGTCAGCTGGTATAGAGTGCAGCAATGACTCCTAGGTCGGCGCTCTTCAATGCGAGAGTTTCGACTGACTGGTTGGTTAGTTTTGTCTGGCTGTCTTTCTTGTCTAGGTTGGCTGATTATTTCTTTTTTTCTTTTCGTCAGCCTCTTCTTTAGTTTAACGACATCTCGGTCGGCTTCTTTAGTTGACACCGGCAAGGCGGAGAACTTCATTGGAAAGGAAATATTCCGATACCTGAAAGTCCATCACCGCTGCAAAGAAATAAGAACGTCGCGAGAGGTGCTGTTAGCCGATGGACGTACCACTCAGATAAAAGCAAAATTGATAGTACGTATCCGCGTGAGCGCCCGTACCCTTATCAGTGAGTGGAACTATGTGAACTAGCCTAAGAGACAGAGCAATGTTGGATCAATTGAAACGACCCGAGCAGAAGAGACCAAAAAACTCGAGAAATTTTTAGCAGAACAGCTTCCCACAAAATTCCCAAATTCCAAAAAAAGACGTACCACAAAATTCGGTTTAAGCCAGGGGCCCAACCGGTCAAACAGCGATATTACCCCCGGAATCCTAAGATACAAGAAGTTATCAATAAAAAAATCGATGAAATGCTCGTAGCGGGGATAATAGAAAAATCACATAGCCCCTGGAACTTACCAATCGTTCTCGTTCGAAAATCCAACGGCCAGTACCGTGTTTGTGTCGACTTCCGGAAGCTCAACGAACTGAGCAAAAAAGATGCTTATCCGTTACCTTACATACAGGCCATACTAGATAGACTGAAAGGAGCCCAATATATCAGCACCTTGGATCTGAAAGACGGATATTGGCAAATCCCTCTTAGTAAAGAAAGCAAACATCTACTGTACCGGGAAGAGGATTGTATCAATTCAAGGTGATGCCGTTTGTTCTTCACTCAGCTCCTGCCACCTTCCAGCGACTACTAGACTAGGTGATTGAACCAGAATTGGAAGGAATAGCCTATTGCTATGTCGATGACATAATTGTAAGAGGTGACACCCTAGAGGAACATCTAAGAAACTTTAAGGTGTTCGAACGCCTTAAGAAAATAAGACTCCAGATCCAAGAGGAAAAATGCTCGTTTGGAAGACCAGAAATAAAGAATCTAGGGCATATGGTCAGTCAAGGTGGAATACAGACCGACCCAGAGAAAGTAGAGGCCATAAACAGGATTGAAGGGCCCGCTACTATCCGACAAATAAGAAGTTTTCTTGGGGCAGCCTCTTGGTATCGGAAATTCATTCCAAATTTCTCCAACTTAGCCGGACCATTGACAAAGCTGCTTAAGAAAAACCAAAAATTTAATAGGGGAGAGACACAGGAGGGGCTTTCACCGAGCTGAAGAAGGCGTTAATCGCTGCTCCCGTGTTGGCCAGCCTGGATTTCACCAGACCTTTTATACTGAGAACCGATGCATGCTACCTCGGCATCGCCATCGGAGCGGTTCTGGAACAGGAATACCCAGAGGGGTTTCCACCCATCTTCTGAAATCTGTTTAATAAAATTCAAAAAATTGAAAGAAAAAACAAGAATTACAGTATAAAATTCAAATAAAATTTAATTAAAGAAGTTATAATATAAAAAGAACAAAATTAAAAGTTAAATGGTTGAATAAAAATATAAAAAATATTAAATTGTAAATGAATATCACATAAAAAATTAAAGTATTTTTTTACTTTTTAAGCTCATCTTACAAAGAAGCTTCCACGTTTAGTTTTTACGACTGTTTAAACCAGATTTTTTTGGGTCCCTGTGGCAATTTAGTGCCAAAGTGCAATCCACGTCTTTACATCCTGTCCGTAGCACGTATAAAAATGGAAAAATATATACGGCTTTATTTTTATAAGATTAAAGAAGACAGAGTGGCTAGAATTCTGCTCCTATATTATTCTCTATCTTCCAGAAGCTAGAAGAGAGAAGAAAAGAAATTGTATCAATTTTTTGTATATTAAAAGTATTCTTTTCGAGTAAAATATTTAATATTTTTACTTGTAGTTATATTTTAAAATATTTTGTTAAACTCGAAAAGAAGCACCTATTGGATCTGCCGTTTACATAAGAACATCTATGAAAAATACACATTTTGTCCTTATTACCGTATTACCCCCACCTATGGGGTAAATCGAGATAGGTATTAAAAACGTATGCCATACTCCACAGGTGTTTAGGGAGAATAAAACTATGCCTGCTTCATAGTGCTTAGGCATGTGGAATGAGAATCTTAAAATAATATATAACCTTTTAAATTGACCCATTTATTTAGCGATCGGTTGCAAAAGAACTTTAAAAAACCGCCCCTATTAGCCCTACTTTACGGTATTTGTAACATGTAATGTAAAAAGTTGAATATTGTTTATACACATGAATATCCATTGAACTTTAAATTTTCTGACATAAAAGATAGTTTATAAAAATAAATTTAGTATCCGATTACCCCATTCTAAATGAAATAAAATGCAGGTGAATTAAATTAAGCTTTTATCAAATAATCAAGTATGACGTCAAAATTTATTGTGTGACGTCATTGAAAGATACTGGGTCTGGAAAAGTAGGCCAAACCCTTACATAACTAGGACTCAGCCGAGGTCGTTGATTTTCAATTCAGGAGAATCGGTTAACATACAAATGTTGCAGAATGAATTGACACACCGCTAACTGAAATGTTGAATTACGCTTCATTTAACATGGACATTCATTAAAGCTTTATTATGGATGAGAATGTGAAAAACAGTTCAGATATGCCACCAAAAGCAAAGCAAAAGTATAGCTTTCATTAGTCACCTATAATATATTATCCTAGCTTGTTGTAGTGCTTACCTACATAT
The DNA here is from genome assembly GCA_958510845.1 of Cantharis nigra. Lineage (NCBI taxonomy): Eukaryota > Metazoa > Arthropoda > Insecta > Coleoptera > Cantharidae > Cantharis > Cantharis nigra. The sequence goes on from OY294028.1 coordinate 66,432,175, forward strand.
AAACAATTATTTAAGAAATAGTAACACTAAACTAGAAGTAATATTAAGGGAAATTTTCTTTTCAGTTGTTACTGTTGCATATTTTCAGCAATAAATTAGAATTTTTAGCCATATAGATGCCTAATCAATGATTGGTTGTAAATTCAATGACGTCAAATTGCATGAATGTTACTAACAAATCTAGGGATGACCTAGTGACCTGGTCTCACCCTAACCATTGAAAAAGAGTCCTGAAACGCCCTCCCGGACCGTAGAGAGCTATATTTAGCACGAGAGTCAACGACCGTCAAGAATCTAGGTCGTCGGTCTTAAAATATCTCCTCAATGGATTTAGATTCAGGTTATATCAAATATTATTTTTATACTTACATCTTTACGCTTTACTAAAAGCTTAAAAAAATCAATCAATTTTTTGTTACTTACGAGGTATGTATTTAAAGAAAAAGTTAAATTTTCAATTGGTTCCCAAATATTGTAATTCATTCAAATCTGGAAAGTTAAGTTCCTAATCAAAGCAGTCATGGTTAGTTTAGCTAGGAAGTTGGCATACAAATTTCATTCAAATTATACAAGACGTTTTAAATTTACTAGGAAATTTAAATAGATTTCTGAAAAATATTTGCTATCTGCTTGATTATTGATTATTGAACCTAATAAATAAGTTATATAGCGTCGGTCGTTAACCCATCACCAATGAGTTAAGCATTATAAGCTTAACTGGATAAACTTATCCTGCCCAAATGGATTCACAAATTAGTATTTATATTTCTTATTTCTCAACTCATCATATCAGTCCAAAATTAATTTTCGATCAAGTTGATAAGCATTATGTTAAAAATTAAGTCGGTTAAGTTGCTTAAGCGAATTTTAACAGCAAATATAGGTAGTACCAATTTATTTCAATCAAATTTAACTTACCTACCCTTAGAAATGTAATAATGAAAAATAAAATAAACTTATTTAGAGGACAATGATCTTGGATAAGTAATTACATCGCATTAACTTTGCGCTTTGCTAAATGTACTCAAGATTTATTTACATGTTAAAGCTAGCTATTAGAGAGCCTAATATTGCTAATCCCCCAAGACAACCAACATCAATCACATTTAATACACCTCTTATATTAAATATTTCAATTAACTAGGTAAACTGTGTAATAAGCTTTCCAAATACATACACAGGTTATAGACCTCCTTTATTACAACAGATATTCTTCAAAATTAAACCACCAAGAAATTTTGAGGTTGACTAAGTTTTCTGCTACTAACATTAATTTGTCGCTTTGAAAGGTTAAAGAACTTTTTATACACAGTAACTTAACCGCCCTAAAAAATTAATGAAAATAACACTTTTCATTTGCAAGCTTTGATTTTCCATTCTAATTAACCTCAAACTCGAATCGTTATTTTTTACAGCATATAAAAGCTTCCGCATCCGCATTTCACATACAGGGTAGGGTGTAGATACCCTGAGTATATTCGGTGTATTCCCTCGTATATAAGGGTATATATACCCTCGGTATATTCATAAAATACTTATTTTAATTATTAGACTGACGCGCAACATAGACTGAAGAGATTCTCACCTTCTACATTTAAAGCGAATAAATTGATTATGATCTTTTTCAGTATTAAATGTTTAAAAAGATTAAGTTTACATGATGCAGGTGGTGCAAACCGACATGAAAGTATTAATTCGAATAATCAAACTTTTCAGACAGTTTTTTTTTAATTTAGAATATCCTCGTGCTTTTATAAATGTTCCAAAAATTAAATGTATGAAATTTAATATATTATCTTTCTATATAATTAAAGTTAATATCAATACTGGGTAGACATAAATATAAGGAAACTCATAACAAAATATTAATTATTATTATTGTACTGCGTGGATGAAGGTGAGTTCATAGACCGCTATATGAAAAGTATTAATTTGTAATTTTGTATCCTATATGTACTTCAATTTATTATTGGATTCTGTTTTTATTTGTATTTAATTGTAATGTCTCGTACGAAATTCTAGTATAAACAATATTAGATTTTAGTAGATATTGTAATAAAATATGTTATTATTACATTTACAATAAATTACACTAATAAGAAATATAAAAATTAATTATCAAGAGACATTGACCCCATATTAAAGCAAAAACACTAAATTTATTAATAAATAAAATTAAACACAAAATCTTAAAATATTTAATTTGGAATTCGATTTAGGACATTTTGAATACATCTTGTGGAATACCGAAACGTCCAATAGTAAACAAATAGTAAACCTGGCAAGAATCCATCTTTCAATTTTTTCATTTTCTTTATGTATTTTTTTCAGTTTTTAGTTTAAACAAAGCAAAAATAATTTGTAATATTTAATAAATATAATATTAAAGAATACGTAGATTTATAATGTCTGGAAGGATAGCTAAATTAATAAAAAATGATAATCATAAAGATTAATAATAAACATTAAAACTTCAAATACAACAAGTTAAATTAAATAATATAATGGAAATTATATTTTAGAGCTTTCAGCGACTGTTATCACGATCATTTTTATATTTGGATCTTAGATCGTATCAAATAACAATGTATTTTCTCAGTTTCCATGTAATTTATTATGTTTATAAATAAAATTCTGAAAGCTCTAAAATATAATTTCCATTATATTATTTAATTTAACTTGTTGTATTTGAAGTTTTAATGTTTATTATTAATCTTTATGGTTATTATTTTTTATTAATTTAGCTATCCTTCCAGACATTGTAAATCTACGTAATCTTTAATATTATATTTATTAAATATTAAAAATTATTTGTGCTTTGTTTAAACTAAAGCCCCTATTTGAAATTTTAATGTTTGCTTATTCTCGCAAGTTAAGATTTATATATTTAGATTAATAATAATTGCTAACGTTTAACTTTTTAAATTAACTACAAAAAATAAAGGTAAATTTTCGTCTTATTTTGTTTTGTCTTGAACTAGAATATTTAATTTAGATTTATCCACTATTACTAGGGTACAAATCTACGAAGTACCTATTTACTATAAATATTATAGTACCTCTATTTATCGCTTTAAAGCTTCAATCGCTTCAAGCAGAAGTTAGTATGCTTTTAGTTTATTGTTTTTTTTATACAGCCTCGACTTGGATAGTTTCAGTTATCCTGTTCAAACAAAACACTTTTTTGGTTTTATGACATCATACTTATACTGCGCGGTGTGGGAATATATTACTGTGATATTACGTACTATATGTAATACAAGAGTAATTTTAAATCTTAAAAATTTCGACTTAAACGTAGTAACTCACCAAGAAGTTTTCAACTTGTGAAAAGTACAATAAAATCAATATTTCAATAACAGAAAGATTTAAAATTAACTATATAAAGTATCTTTGCAATTCTAGAAGTTTAAATTCCCAGAAAAACATTTTAAAACTGATCAAATAAGATTAATTTAGAATCACGTTAAATTTATATTGAATAATGGTATATTATTTAAATTAAACTCATTAATCGCGAGGAGAATAGAATGTCACGAGGCAATTAGCCGAGTGACATAATATTAAAAGAGCAAATTACGTGTAAGAAAAAATTACAATTTTTTTAATTTTCAGTTATTATTTACATTAGATCCTAAGATCGGAAACTAAATATTATTATAACAAGAAAATCGTTATACTTTATTCACAGCAGACATTGACGGAAGGGAAGGACATTTATCATGTCATTAGTCTACAGAAGCGGATGAATTTTCTTCATCGACGCAAAAATGATAAATTTTTCATCAATATGATGAACTATTTTTTTCAGTGTTTGCTTGGTTATGGGACAGCTTGAAGGCAGTGTCGGCCGTTTTGCATCTCTCCAGTGTCTTTTTAGGAAAAAGAATTGGGCCTTAGTGTAATACGGCTTTAACATACCATGAATCACCAAAACAACAACAAACAGACCAATTTTGATAAATGTGAAATAAAAAAAAATATTTTATACGGTTCACGTTAAAATGTCGCAAAAGATGTATTACCAGCAGTAATATAATGAAATAATCTGTCACTTAAAACTTGTCTAAACTTTGTAGATAAATTTTATTTAAAGGAAACTTACCTAACACGTGAATTAGAGCATCATCAAACCAATGGAATTTTTTTGGTATTTAAAATTGCGGTCACCACAAACATTGACGTAATTTTAGTTATTCTTAAAATTAAATTTATTATTTTTCCTTCATCGCAAATTATTAGAAATTTTAAAACTCGCATTTTTTCGTTGCAGAATGTTACGATCATTCAGTATTTCCTATTTGTTAGAAATCATTATGACGGAGCAAAGCTCGAAGTTTAAACTCGTAGTAATGGAGCTCTAACTTTTCTTCAGCAATTTAAATAATTATTAAACCATTAACCTTTAAAAAAGTTTTCTTATTGGACAGTTACAATAAGCAACTTAATTTAAAATAAGAAATATACAAATATAATATAACACAAATTTTTCATAACAGGTGATTACGGTATTATCCCGTTTTTTTTTTTTAATAATCTTATAACCATCAATATTTCTATATTTAGAAACTGATATTAAATTATTTTAGGATAGACTTTTGGTACAGTACAATAACTTTAAATTGGAACAGGTATGACGTCATTAATGACCCAGTCAAGTTGTAAAGGGATGATATTATAAATCGCTTACGTTCATTTAACCCGAACTATACTTGTTACTAAACAACCCTTGTTTTTGACTAATGGAATGTCTGGCATATAAACGCACGATTCACTGAAAAGTTGAATGAAATTGGGTCAATAAAAAATGGAAATGTATGTCACAGGTTTTTCAAACGATTTGAAAATCAATGAATTAAAATTTATTATGAAAGAAACATACCCATTATTCAAAATTTGGTTCAAACATAACTAAGTTTGCTTTTAATTTTACTTATAAGTACATATATAATAAGTAATGAATAAAAATTTATAAATTAAACCTATAATAATTAATATAAGGGATTATTGTTTCACTATTTATTTAACATTTTTAAATGGTTTTTTAAAATTATACGTAGTAGTATACTATAACAAATAAAAATTATAAAACCATAAGTTTTTTACATATTATGGAAGTCAAGAATTTAAAAACTTTTTGTTGTGCTTATCGGTCTTATTCTGACGGATACAAGTGGATTAATTGAAATAATAACCCAATTGATATTTTCTCTCTCGAAATGTTAAAAATTTTGTTTTATCGTATTACATTATTTCTTCCTTAATACCTATGGGATTCTGTAAAATAAAAACTTGCTTCAAGCAGGATTATAATATTTTTATGCTATTATTCACATCTTTAACTTCACAAAAAAAATTTTTAAGTTAATTTTACAATATTTAAATAGTGCTTAATATGGCCAAAGTGGATACCTAAAAAAAGGCATGTGACTGGCTCAGGCGGTAGCGTCTGTCAAGGTAATGTGAAAGAAAAAATTCACAAAGATTATTATTGATCTGTAAGCTTGTCGTTATCGCAGTTAGCAGATTTAAACATTTAAAAGAAAAACTAAATCAATTACAAACTTGTGAAGAAAAAATATCAAAAATCGCGATTTTTTTCTTTCTTGAACTTCAGTGTTTTACTGTTTTCCGTTTCTACCTGTAATATTCTATTCTCTTATTACGTCTGATCTTCCCATGTTTCAGGCATTCTTTCTTTGTTAAATATTTGTGCTATTAGCTCATGTATCTCTGTGTATAGTTCTCGGTAGTTCTTCACCTCCTAGTTTGATAATTTCAACCGTTATGCCGTCCTCACCTGCACTTTTTTTGTTCTTTAGTTTTCCAACAATATCACTTAATTTTTATATTTTTGGCTCTTCTACGCTTCCACTTTCTGCGTTACGTTCGATGATATCTTTTTTTGTCCTTTCTTGGTTCCTATTTAATTATTCTTTAAAATATTGTGCCCATCTTTCTATGATTTCTCTTTCATTGACTATCAAATTTCCATTTCTACTTTTAGAGATCATTGTGTTCGGTTGGTAGCCATTCTTTACTCTTTTTACCTCTTGATGAAAGTTTCTGATCTGCATGGTTTTAAACGTGTCTTCTATTTCTTCAAGCATTGCAATCTTATAGGTTTTCTTTTTCTCTCTGCACATTCCTTTGCGCTTTCGTCTTTGTGATTTGTATCTATTTTAAGTTCTGCTGTTTGTTTTTGTATCATCTCTTTCCTATAGTCTTCTCGTTTGTTAATTTCTTTTTCGCATTCTTCATCGTACCACTCTTTCTTTATTCCTTGTTTCACATCTCCTACCTATTCAAGTAGTATAATACTCAAGTATTATTTCCTGTAAGTTTCTGGCTTCTCGCTCTATGTCGTGGTTTTGTTATTTCTCTTTTTTCAGGCTTTCAGTCATCTTTTCTTCGTATTTTATTTTTGTCTTTTCATCTTTGATTAGTCATTCTGGTCCGTGTGCATGTTTTCCCCTCTATAACTTCTCACGTTTTGTATGCAATCATTACATCGCAGCTCCACGATTATGTAGTCAAATTGGTTTGTCCCGTTTCCACTTGGGATCATCCATGTACCTTTGTGTATCTTTTTGTGTTTGTAGTAGATAGTCTTTATTACCATATTTTTTTCTATCGATAAATCTATTTTAGTAATTTCCCGTTTTCGTTAATTTCTACATGTAAGTTATGTCTTCCTAATGTTGGTTGGTATTCTTGTTCTTGTCCTATTTTTGCGTTAAAATGTCCTAATAGCTTTCATAAACTTTTACACAGTCATCCTACGCAAACCCCGTTTTATTGATAAAAATGAAAACGGGAGATTTTCGAATGTGCGTCGATTACCGTAAACTAAATACAATTACCATAAAAGATAAAATCCCTATTCCATTAATAGAAAATCAAATAGACCAATTGGGTGATGGAAACGTGTATTTTATTGGTTTGGACCTAGCAGCAGGATACTACCAAGTCCTGATAGCGCCAGAATCAATTGAGAAGGCGGCTTTTGTGATTCCAGGCGTCATTATGAATTTTTAAGAGTGCCTTTTGGATTGGCAAATGCACTGGCGTTATTTCAAGGCCTAATATACAAAGTATTGAGTTTCCTTAGAAAAATTGCATTACCGTATATAGATGACGTTATTATTACCATGTAAAAGTTTCAAAGAGGGTTTAAAAAGATTATAACTGGTCTTAAAAGCTTTTAGAACATATAACCTCTCATTGAATGCGAACAAATGTTCGTTTTTTGAAACTCAAATCGATTATTTGGGTAGGGAAGTTAGTACTGAGGAAGTTAGACCTGGAATGAAAAAAATAGAGGCAGAAACTAAAATGAAAGTCTCCGAAAACGTACAAGAAATTCGTCGATTTTTAGGTTTAGCGGGATATTTTCAAAAATTTATAAAACTAAACTACGCCACGATGGCTAAACCACCGACGTGAATGACAAAGAAAAATATTTTGTGGTCATGTGGAAGTGAACAAGACGTTGCAGTAGTAAAGCTAAAGGAGTATCTTACAAAAAAAAACAATTGTAAGCATTTTTGAACCCACTCACCCTATGGAATTGCATACGGATGCAAGTTCAGTTGGATTTGAGGCAATGCTTATGCAAAAGCGTGAAAGACAATGCCGAGTAGAGGCTTACTTTAGCAAACTAACGTCACAAGAACAAAAATATTATCACTCATACGAATTGGAAACTTTAGCAGTGGTATTAGCATTACGTCATTTTAGAACGTATCTACTAGGAATTAATTTTGAAGTTGAGACTGACTGCAACGCACTTGGGACTTCTTTTTAGAAAAAAGATTCGATTCTAAAAGTGGCTCGTACAGGATTTTGATGTACAGGATTTAAATTTCGAAATTGAATACCGACCAGTATATAGATGTATGGAGAGCACACCAAGTTGAAGAATTCCCGCGATTTCCCATTTTAAATAAAAAAGTTTTCACCGTTTCGGAATACGTAAATGGAGCAAAGAGTTACACAGAGGAAGCAAAAAGCAAATAGAAGAACAAAAGCACATAAATTTAAGTCTACGAATTATTCTTTAAATATATGTATTAATTTTCATAAATTACTGCGTGTTTTCTAAATACTAACAATTAATCCCGTTCACCCTGTATAAGTTTTGTGTTATTAGTCTTACAATAAAAAAAATGATTAAGATGATTTTTAATTTCTGAGATTTTGTTGTGTTGACAGCTATATTATAAATCACCAACAGGTAGTCGACAGATAAAAAGTCTATTAGGCACGATTTAATTTTCTTTTTTGTTCAAAATTTTATTGAAAGTTTTTTATAATTAATTGATTTCAAACTTTGGCTGTTAAATTTTTAATTAAGTTTTTTTTTAACTAATTAGTCTATTTTGATTTGTAATTAGTTTGCGGTGTAACATTATTTTCGTCTTTTTAATAAAATGTTAACAACAGTAGTTAATTATCGACAATTGACGTCAAGCAATAGGAAACCATACTCTTACATAGAACCCTAATGCTGTCCCAATTTGTTGTCCTAATTTCCATAATTTGAATTGAAATATGTTAGCTACCCATTTTATAATTGCCGTTTAAAGCTAACAATATCGAAAAAAGTTTTCCCAATCAAGGTTGATTTCGATTTAAAGTAAACTTGGCAATTCAAAATAAATTAAAGGAAAATTTTATATTAATTTAGATTTCTTTAAAATGCTTTACTTTCAAGGACTCGGCTTTGTTAAAATATTATACTCAATGATATTATATAAAATTTCTTTTGGAAAAAAATTGTGCTTTAATGCCACCACTTCACAATAAGCACCAAGAATTATTAATTAATATTTATATATTTAAGTTTTCTTTCTTTATAGACTCCAAAATCTCAAGTACTATGTGCAAACTTTTTGGAGATAATTTGTCTCTGTCTGAAACATTAATTAATTCTTAATTTAATTCTATTAATACCATTGCGGATTTAAAGAGCAATTAAATTTTTTGGATTAATAATAATAATGATAATCTCAAATTATTTCTGAATTTTGGACTACATATAATTAAATAAGAAAATCCCGTCGGAAAGTCGAAAACTTCAAGTTAATAATTAATAAGTTATATATAAAAGACGACGATGAGTAGATTCTCGTATTTTGTTAAAAATTTGTTTTGTTCAATTTTGTTAAACTTCAAAACTTGAAGAATTTTCAGAAAAAAAAGGGAAGTAAATCTCAGAATTGATATTTGGTGTGTAAATTCTACTACTACATAGTTACCATAATATTTGTAAAATTGAAATTTAACTTTGAGATCTTTTCCCTCTATGCAAAAACTTCTCATCAAAGATAGATTTTTTTTTCAAAACAAAATGAGAATTAAGACTGCAATGTTACTGTTTAAAATTGATTTTAAGTATTAGTATGTAATTTTAAAATACATAATAGGCAATATTGTAGTCCGTTTCTTTCTAAACAATTTTATTTTAACTCCACCTTGATAGAACAAAGAGGCGCTGAAATACTTCAGTTGCCGTATATCCTTAAAATTGTAAAAATGCCGCACATTGTAAAGCAAATATGGCCCCATACGAAAACCAAAACTAAATCGAAATTATGGTCATTTAGTACTACTAACATATTAGGTTGTTTTCACAAAAAAAAATAATTTTTTAGAATGGTTGAGCAACAAGATTGGATTACTTGATATGAAATGACCCCAAGTGGAAAAGTTTGTGTAAAATAGAAAAAGAAAAGCTTTTGTGTACAAATTTGGTAGATACTAAGTTATTATGTTGCTCCAAACGCAGAAATGCCTACGGCACTGTTGAAATAGATTATCTACTTACAATGTCACGTTCAGTCCACGTGTTGTTATTTTAATTACTTTTTTCTGTTGAATCCATAAAAATGAAATTGAATAATTATTTTCCTAAACGTTATAAATTTTAATTACGAAGACACTTGATAAAAATAATCTTTTAAATCGATTAGAAAATATAATTTTACTTTAAAGTTACACATTTTCGATTTACAAATACTTTTTTAAATTTTAAAAGTTTGTATTAATATGTTACTTTATAGACGCAGCCCTATGAATAATAGTCCGCGAGCTAGCGACATTTTTCATTGTCACATTTTATAAGCCTTGGTTTATCTTTTATTTTATTATGTTCATGAAACTTATCAATAAAATGAACTCATGCCATCTCGTTGGCGGGGCAGCGATTCACAGCGATCTTCTGATTATGTTTAAAAAAAAAGGTAAATGTTGAAAATTATAAAAGCTGAAACTTTTTCTAATATTTAATAATATTTCAATAGGGTATAAAATGACATCCTGCCACTTCTCCTGTGGAACGGTCTACTCCTGCTATAGCCATATTTATGTGAAAAAAAAATATCAATTGTTACAAATATTAAAAGCTGAAATTTTTTTGTCATTTCTGTAATAATTAAAGCAATTAAAAACACATATCCTACTAGCCATTTGGTAGGACCTTGCTTCGGCAGGAGCAAAGTTGTTGAACGTAAACATCTAATATATTACACAGGGCAACAGTGATTCTGCGGTCTGGGGTTTATGAGTCAATTTTGGGTAATTATGGTCACCTGAATTCAAAAAAAAATTTAGATTTGTCGAATTGACTCCAGTTTTTGAGATAAAGACAACCACTTTATATTGAAAAAAAAATGGAAATTTCTTTTTGAGATGTCCGCGGAGATTCGCTGTCAATGGCTCATTTCTTCATAAAAATTAATAAAAATTTCACAGTATATTCTTCAAATGTCACTTTATTATGTAGTAATTATAGCAATAAATATATATTAATAGTTTCGTCAAAAAAAATTATCGAAATATGCTGATTTTGCTTAAAATTAACTTTACCCCCCCCCTTAACATGCGAACTAGAGTCAATTTGAACAAAATAACTATGTGACGAGTACATTATTACTATAGTGTATCCAAATTCACTGCAAAACCGAAGACCGCAGAAAAAAGCTTTTGTTTTGTTGCTCTGTGTTATTTGTAATTTCTCCTGTGATAGGTAGATCTTCTGAATCCAGCATTTCATATAATACATACAATTATATGCAATATTTGTTATACTCAAAGTATTAAGTAAGGGAGCTGTACCAGGTATGAGATGGCTCCACTTATATTTTTCCATATTGCGATGCCAATTTTCTGGCTTTGACTAGTGTCAACATATTTTCATGTTGGAAGCTAGTTTTTTTTTAGACACCGAAGTCAATTGTCACAATTTTTGTATGTGATCCAAACATCGAGTAAAAATTTCTGGAAAAAAGTTTTATTTGATTTTTTTGTAATTGCTGTTATTACTAGTTATTCAACGAAAAAATGAGATTACAGTGCATAGAAATTCATCATTTTCCTTATATTTTACGATGAAGTAGTCGATTAGACTGATTTATGTTCACACATAAATTTTTCTGTGTTTTGTGGAAATGGCGTCATGTTCCGGGTGTGAGCCAGCCGAGAGTACCAGTTATGAGACTATTGCCAATTCCATCAAATTCATGGAATGTAATTTTTGAAGTGTGCAAATATGCGTGCCAGCTTCTTTACGTTCAAACATTGCGAATTGGACATGAGCCGAAGATGAAGACAAAAAACATGATATATAAATTATAGAAAAAAAGTGTCATTTTCTTTCGTAATTTTGGTCACTGAAGGCCTTCATGATGATTAAACATTGATATTTTCCGTATTCGTGGCTGTTTTACTTCATATTTCCCCATATTTAGCAGATTTTGCCGGGTGTCTCATACCGGGTGTCAAATTTTTTTTCGGTCAAAAATCAACTCATCACGGAAATGCTCATAACTTTTTTTGGGTTGACGGAATCAATATATTTTCTACAGCAAAAAGTTGCGTATGATCATTAGCTTTCGAATGGTATGTAAGATATTCGTTATATTTGGTTTCTATAAAAAGTTTTGGCTTGAAAACAAAACCCGTCTCATACCTGGTTATACCGGGTGCTCAATGAGTTAGCCGAACATAATAAATTAACATGTAAAAACTTATATATGCAAATTCCTGCTTTCCTAATTATTTTAGAGAAAAAATGAAAGATACAAAAATAATACAGAAATATAAACTACAAGTGAAACTATAAGTTTTCTACTTAAAAAGTCAAAAATTGCTTTTGAAATTGTTAAAATTTTCATTTATCAGGCTGGTCATGTACGTTTCCACGGTAATTGTTTTTTTTATAAGTAATAATAACAGTTTTGCTACCAGTTTTGCACTTTACTAAATATTCCATTTTGCATATAATCCGCTATTTACTGATAATGATAATAAATAATAATTAATATTGTCAGTTTGCATACTTAGTGCTGTGATACTTTACAAAACCTTGTAAACCTTGTGCTTTGAAACAAACGAGTGATATTACCTTACTATTTCCTAGCTCCTGCCGAAGCCAGGTCCCATCATATAGCTGGCAGGATACGTATTTTTAATTGCTTTAATTATTACAGAAAATACAAAAAAAATTTCAGCTTTTAATATTTCTAACAATTGATATTTTAACTATTTTCACATAAATATGGCTATGGCAGGAGTAGACCGTTCCACAGAACAAGTGGCAGGATGTCATTTTATACCATATTGAAATATTATTAAATATTAGAAAAAGTTTCAGCTTTTATAATTTTCAACATTTACCTTTTTTTTTAACATAATCAGAAGACCGCTGTCGATCGCTGCTCCACTGGTGCCTCGGCAGGAGTCGATTTCAGGTTCCTGTAGCTCTAATATGACACAAATAAACTAAAATTAATCTTTATAAAATCTTACAAAATTTTGTGTCGCTAGCTCCCGGACTATAAGTTTTGTTTTATAAAGGTTCCGTCAAGACCGATCTTCTGGGTTGTACGTTGCTATTCTCAAATGCGGTCTGTATTGAGTAAAAATATAAAACACAATATTACAAAGTAAAAATACAAATATTTTAATTATTTAATAGATGTGTTCTGATTTACTAGATAATATAGGGATTACCAATAATTATAATAGTATATTAAATAACAAAGGAGTAAAGTAAGTTATAAACCGCGAGTGTATATGCTTTAGAGTATTGCTAGGTATTTCAACGAATAAGTATATCAAGATATAGAAGAATAATCCTCACATTAGATATAATTGAACTCCAACGTTTAAAAAAGAAACTAAATAAAGTGGAACTCTGATGATCACAGTTCCTACACTTCTACATATCTACCCTTCTTGTATGAAAAGTTGTTGTTTGCTAGTTATTTTTACTTGCCACGTAATGACAATCCAAAATGCAATTAATAAAGTTTGAAATTGTAGTAAACAAAAAGAACAGACTATCTCTTTTATGTTAGTTTTGAAAGCAAAGCTGCATGTAGGTTCTTTTTAGTTCATGTTCTATTTTAGAACAACTAATTTGGTGGGCGCTAAAAATCATTAACATCCCGAAAAAATAATAAGTAAAGATTTATTAAGATAATAGAATTGTAAAAAGTTTTACGACAATATATTGGAACAAAAATAAAAAATTATTAATAAATAATCCGATTAAATATTTTACACAAATTCCTTAAATTTTTGCAATCAACTGACTTATTCAACAAAATTAAAATTTTTTATTTTCTTTACTTATTTATTTATAATGTTTAAATTTGTTTGTAATAATTGTTATTTAAATTATGTTACTAGTATTAAGTTAGTTTTAACTATATTAATTTCTGACTGAATTAAAATAATTAAAAATTTAATATTCAATATTTAAGTAATTTTGCTTTTCTTGAAATAAACAAAATTATTTTCATAAAAGAAAAATGATTGAACTTGTTAGTTTGTCTTCACTTTCTATAAATTGTAATGTTATAAAATAAAAAGTGTATCTTTCATAATTTAACAAAACTCAACTGTACACGTACTAAAGTAAAAAGTATTAAATCATAATATTACGTAGTATAATATAAACGCTTTGTTGATATTATAATAGGGGTGTTTTCATAGAAATTTTGTTTGTTTACATATTTTGTCGTTCAATTACCACAATTAATAGCAAATTTGCCTAATTTTGGTATTCATTCTCCGACATCAAAAATAAATTTTTATGTCTGGAAGTTCTAGTCGTAAATAGTAGTAAAATTAAAATGAAGGTTGTGACTTAAGGGTGAAGTACCTCTGAATACCATAATGATAGTTCTTTGCATTCAAGTAATTTCGACGCTTATAAGGCAGAACGGCATGCACGTTATTTCATAAATTTTCAGAAGACACAAGAAACCTTTCATCTTGTTGAGTAATTTTCAATTATCTCAATTTTATCAATTTTCTTATTTCTCAAATATCTCAATTTTCGTATACTATTGGGTCTATTGTCACTCTACTTCATAAGCTTCGATTTTATAGTTGTTACAGATTATTATTATTTATCATTTTTTCAAAAAAGAAAACTCTTTAATTTTTTTATAATTTTATATAATTTTGTATAAATAAAAACTATGAGTATGCTTATTTGTAATAATAGTAATAACTTAAATTAATAATTGAAGTTACATTATTTTTACAACAAATTATTTTCAATTAACTTAATTAATAATGCAAATATTTCAATTATGTTTAATAAATATTTCATCAAGTTAAAAAAGTTCAACTTTATATCTATTATCTGTCAATAGATTATTTAAAAAATATTTGAACCTTTAGATAGAAACAATATTTTTTCATTATAATAATAAGAAAATAAGGAACGGGAAACCACCTTATCAATTAAATTCCCTAGTACGTCATCTTGGATTCATCCAAGTGATCACATACGCAGTGTTAGTATATATGGTACTTAAAAAAGAAGAATATAATACATAATATTATTATTGTGGTGTTTCGAAATCTTTTTTTTTTAATTTTGAAATTTTAATGTTTAATTTTTGTTGTGTAGACCATTTAATATTTTGAATTTAATTTTTTTGTGATTTTAATTTTGTTTTGTATTTGAATTTGTTTGTAAAATTTGATTTTGTAAATAATTTTGTGTATATATTGTAAAAATTTTAATTAGTGCGATTTTTTTGCGCCAACAATTTTTAAGTTGGCACGAAAATGAACAATAATTTTCTTTATTACAGCAAACTTTCGACGGAGATGGACGTGTAAAGCCAAGTGTCCGATAAAGATTTATAATTTGTGTTAACAGTTTGAAAATTTTAGAAATTTTTGTAAATAATAAAATTAATTTGACGTATGTGAATGATTGTTTAATTATTTGAATTTGAAAATTTGTCCGGCTTTCTAGACTTTTTTATGGAGTTTTGAAGATTTTCAATTTTTATGAAGTAATTTGAAAATGGTTAATTAATTAATATTGATAAATGATAATTTGGACAAGGATAAATTCATAAATTGAAAAATAAAACTACACTGAAGAAAAATAAATAAAAAATTTTTAAAATTTTAATTCATACGGATAACGCAGCATAATAATATGGTGATCTGAAAGATCTGAAATATTTAGTTAATCCTTGGACGAGGTCCGAGAAGGTTGATCTCTGGAGACGTTCCAAGGTAGTTCAATTTTGTCCAAAGGTCCAATACATTGGAACACGGACTTGAGTCCAATCAAGTTGTATAAGTGGTGGTTTCAAAGAAACCTGAAGCCAACCACATAGTGATAAAAAAATTTAATTTCGGCGTAATAAAACAAATTCAATTTAAGAAGCAAAGGTGCAACATTTTATTTAGATAATTTTTGGAAAGTCGCTTGGAAATTCACTGGAGTCAATTTGGACGTGACTCCATTTCACGTGGTGTGAAGACAGACAAAGAAAACCATAAATAATTTCAAGAGAGAACCGGAGGAACGAGTTATTGCTGTTTAGGTTTGCATAAACTGATTTTTAAAGTGCTGTTACGGATTATTGCGGATTTTGCGGAAAGTTACTAGATACGGGACAAGCGCATCGCTAGGCAGAATTTTAGGACTATAATCTTTGTAATTCATTTGTTTAATTTAACTGAAAAATAAATATTTAAAATTCATTTCAAAATTTAAGATTCTTTGAAAAATATTTTTGTTAAAAAAATTTATCACTATTTGATTTCGTTCACCAGCTAGATGCAGAGGTTTGTTAAGTTGTGCATTCATTGCATTAAAAAGAAAGTAAGTATGGACTCTTAACAGTCTTCCACTGTTAACAGTGCAATATGTTACGGTCAATGACGTAAATTGGGCATTGACGTCATTGCCCGGCCATTTACGCTGGCCATTAACGTCATTGACCGGCCATTGACGTCAACGCCCGTTAACGGTGGGCAATGATGTAAATATTTTCTTCTGATTGTAATATTTACGTCTTTGGCCGGTCAATGACGTTAATGGCCAAAAAAGATTAGACAATGATGATATTATGGAATAACTACTATAAAGAACAGCAAAATGACAACTTAAATTTGACAGCCAACTGGCAAGTGATATTTATAGACATAATATATTATATTCATTGTATTATAAAATAATCATTTATTAACAAAAATAATAAAAATTAAAAAATAATGAAATAAAATTTTTTAAATTAATAATTTTTGATTATTTGTTATCTTTCTGAATAAACTAAAAATAAATAGATTAGAATATATTATGTAAAGGGTTTTTCAATATGCGCAATAGATCTTTAAAATGAAACACAGAAGTAGCCGTGAAAGATTTTGACGCTCTCACCTAATCTCACGTAGGAGAGAGGGAGGGTCTCGACAAATATCACGCAATTTTCTTTTATCCGCAAGAAACTGTAAAATTGCGAGAGAACTGGGTTAAATTAAATTATTTAAGTAATTAAGTAAAACAATCTCACGTGAGATTAGAGGGGGGGGGTCGAGAAAAATCTCACAACATCTCACCAGGGGGGGGGGGTTGAAAAATTTCCAAAATTACTTCATCTAATTAATGGACGTCTCCAAATGAGATAAAGAACTAATAAAGCAACCTGAAATCATCAATACAAAAAGGCGTGGGTTTTTTGTTTGAAAAAGTTTTGTTTAAAAAGTATTTTTTATTTTTTTTAATATTAATATTATTAATAATAATCCCTTAATAACTAGTATTAATTGCAAAGGCACATTTAATATATTACTTTCAGATGGAATTTATAGAATAATAGTATCATCATTGCCCAAGCATGTATTGGGCATTAACGTCATTGCCCAACCTGTATTGGGCATTAACGTCATTGCCCGTACAATGATGTAAAAACCACAAATAAAATTTTAAATGTCAACATTGCCCAAAATCCATGGTCATTGACGTTAATGGCCGAATTGTCATCATTGACCGTAACATATATATAATATTAGGTACTTAATTGAAATATTAAGTTATACACTGTAAGAAATCCGAAGTTGTTAAAGGCATAACTAGTTATTTTAACTATCGAATTAAGCAAGTTGTTCATATAATGTAATTAATATAACCATACGCCTACATTTGCGATTTTGTTAAAAATTTTCTTATTTTTTTAACAATTAAATTGGATAATATGACAAAAGTACCTGTTGTCATACAATATTTTATTTAGATATGATTAGCGTCATCATGTTCATGATGATGTGTGCATTAATTTAACAACAGTTATAGTAAATTTTATTTAATAATTTGTTAAACACGATTATGCAGTTGTTAAATTTAGTAAAATTTGCTGAAGTTATAATTATGATGTTTATACGTAGTGTCGCACATAATATTATGTTTAGTTCTTCAACAGCGTTAAGATCATCGTGGGCTTATAATAATAATAATAATAATAATAATAGTGCTTTATTTTTCAAGAGAAATCGACAGCATCTATGCTTGTACAATAAGAAAAGAAAAAAAACGTCATACATAAAAAGAAAAAAAAGAAACCTTCCAATTTTTAAACAATTCACTAAACAATTAATTAAAAAATTTACAACAAAAATTACATCTCTAATTTATTCTATTAAAAACAATCAATTAAACTATAAGGTTCCCTATCAATGAGCATATTATACACCGCTTTTTTAAATATTTTTATAGTGCTTATACGTTTTATGTCATACGGTAAACTATTATAACAACGAATACAAGCATAGTAACAATTTTTTTCGGTTACCGTAAGTTTATGTTTTGGGAAGGTGTAATCTACCCCTCTAGTATTATGATGTTGTTTCTCACATTTATGCATCTCAAACAAATTTTTATTCTTATATAAAAAAAGTACACATTCCTGAAAAATAAATCCCATATATAGTTAGAAATTTGTTATCTTTAAACTTATTTCTACATGTTTCTTTAAAATTCATTCCCAATATTGTCCTAATTGCTGCCTTCTGTAGATGCTGCCAAAAAGATGACTGATATTTCCCGCACCATAGAAAATAATTCCATATCTCAACTTGGCTTCAAAATTCGCATAATAAATTGTTCTCATCACAGGGATGCTTACATATTTCTTTACGATCCACATTCCATATAGAATCTTATTGAGAGAATTGCTTATATTGTCCATGTGGATTTTCCAGTTGAGATTACTGTCCACTGTTAAACCCAAAAACTTTGTTGTTTCTGCAATTTTAAATTCTTCTTGGTTCATGACAATGCTTGTTGGTGTATCAAAACCAGCATGGCTAGTCTTGAATAACACTATATTTGTTTTTGTCTCATTAAGTATCATTTTATTTTCTTGAAACCATTTTTTAACCTCGCCAAATAGCTCGTCTGCTGCTTTGACAACGTTCGGCCATGTTTCTTCCCACAGCAGAAGATTTGTATCGTCAACATATGTGGTTTTTATGTGTTTTCTATTTATTTTAATAGTTGTAAAATCATTAACATATATCAAAAAGAACAGTGGACCCGCGTTGCTTCCTTGGGGTACTCCGATTTTCATTTCTCTGCTGTTGGACCTTACTTCTTTGCCATCCTTTACATTCGAGACTATTTGACTTCTCTTAGTCAGATATGATTTTGTCCAATTTAGCGCATTTCCTCTAATCCCATATTGGTTCAATCTACCAAACAGTATTTCATGATTAAGACAATCATACGCTTTTGACAGATCCAAAAACATTCCCAGAGGTAGTTCTCCACCTTCAAAAGTATTTATGATTTCATTGACAAAAGTGAAAATGGCAGTTTGTGTTGATCTGCCTTTAAAATATCCATGTTGGCTAGCTGTAATTATATTATTACTAACCAGAAATTCCATAATTTGCTTACACACTGCCAATTCAAAAATGTTTGATAATGCTGGCAATATACTAATGGGTCTATAATTTTCGTACAATTCTTGGTTTCCAGTTTTATGTATTGGCTTTATTAATGCTATCTTCAAATTATCCGGGAATATTCCATATTTTATAGAGTTATTTACAATGTAACATAATGGTTCTACTATTTCATTTATAGTATACTTAATTATATTCACAGGAATACCATCTACACCACTAGTATATTTATTTTTAAGCCCTTTAGTAATATCAAGAATATCATTTTTTGTAAGTTTTTTTAACCACATTGATTTGTTTATATCCATTATACTTTGGTTCTACTTTGGTTTGGTTATACTTTTGGACATGAGGTTCTTCGGGATCAACGTACTCATTTTTGATAAGTTTATTATTTATAAAACGCTTGCTCATTTCTTCAGCTATCTGGACTGCGTTCCCTTTAATTGGAATATCCTTGGATTTATCAGGAGTGTTCTTAATGGTTTTCACTACCGACCAGAGAGCCTTATTTTTGTTGCCTGAGTTTAAAATTTGGTCTTCAAAGTATTTATTTTTCCGGAAAGTTAACAGTTTGTTATATTCTTTCTTAACTTCTTGGTATTTCACTGTGTATGCAACGTCATTTTTACTCATTACCAGTAGAATATCAAGAAATTTCTTACATTCACTGATTTGTGAATCTTTCAAAATGACCCCTTGTGTGTGATCTCTTTTTGTTGTGCATTTCTTAAACGGAAAACACCTCTCAAAGGCTCCCAAATAAATTTCATGAAACTTATTAAATTGTTGGTTGACATGTTGTTTATCACTGTCGTATATCGCTTTCCAATCCTCCAATTTCAACATATCCGCAAATTTTTTTTGTTTTTTTCGTTAAGAGCTCGACTCTTAAAACACAGCTCCTGTACGTTTCTTTCAAGACGAATAGATAACTTTTGCGCGTAGTGGTCGGACATGTGTGTTTTTATTACCACTGCTTCCATGTGTTCATCAAAATTTGTAAAGATATTATCAATACATGTAGCAGTTGTAGCTGTTACTCGCGTGTATTCCCATATGGTTGAATGAATATTGAAGGAGCTGAGGAACGCGAGCATCCCATGCACATCTCCAGTTTCATCCAATATATTTAAATTAAAATCACCTGTTATTATAATTATTGAGTTATGATTTACCAAATTGTTTAAAATCTCATACATTACTTCAATAAAAATATTAATATTACCATTTCTATAAATTGACAAACATATTACCTTGCGCTTTCCTATGGTACATTCTACTGCTGCATACTTGATTATAGTTTTTTTAGACTTTCTTGTGATCTCATTTTTTTCTTTGCATTTTATACCCTGATTAACATAGATAGCTGTTCCACCATGCTCATTATCTTCCCTACAGTAGCTGGAGGTTAAGTTGTAGCCCCTTATACCGTAACAATTCAGCTGCATCTCTGTCTTCCAATGTTCTGTAATACATAACACTTCACAATTGTATTGTTCAAGCACTACTTCTAGTTGTTCCACTGAATTTCCAATTGATTGCACATTTTGATGTATAACCGTAAAATCTTGATTGACATTTTTAATTTGTTTTACTGTTGTCTTTTCAATTCTGTCTCCTTTCGAACCGTTTACATTAAAAAAGACGACGTGTTTTGTGATGTTCTTAATTTGCTTGTAAAGCGCCGGTTTATCCATAAAGCGAAACAAGCGGCCGCTTGGGAGCCCGGGACCCTGAGGGGCCCGTTTTCCAAGCTCAAAAATTTAAAAAATCGAAGAAAAAAAATTTAAGTTAAAATAAAATTTAAAACCTAGATCTCTTAATAAATGTAAAACATTTTAATTAATTTAAAAATCCCTTAGAAAATCGTACCCCACCATTACAATACACGTTAGAGGGCCCGAAAAAAGACCCGCTTGGGGCCCTATGACCACTAAAACCGGCCATGGGCTTATAGTAATAAATTATAATCAGTTATCGGTTAATTCAGTACACGAAGATTCACAACTATCAAAATTATATTTTCGGATATGGTATATATTCGCTTGAATATACCTATGTTGTGGCCGCATCTTTTTCATATGAAACTATATAGAAGCAGGTAAGTTATTATTATAAAGTAAGTTATTTATTATAAAATAACATTTACTTTAAAAATATTTAATTAGCTGCATTAAATAAACGTGAGCTTATCAATTATTACGTTACGGGTGGGGATTAACAAATAATTTTCGCAATGGAAGCAGCGTCTTTTTGCCAATCGAAATTGGTGTATACAGGAAGCTAAAGGCACCAACAAAGCGGTGAAGGTGACGCCGACTTTTAAAATTTACAAATAAAAATTTTTGGGATTGTGTTTTTAACTTGTTAGTTTTCCGTTTACCTAAAAATGCACAAAGTAGGAAAGACTGTAGGGCAATAATTATTTTATGAATTTATTTTATTATAGTAAGACAATATGAAGAAAAGCGAAAGTCGGGTTGGCGTTGGAAACATAATTAATGACGTATTGGCAGATAACGGAGAGGCAAGACAAAAAATAATAAAATGTAAATTTGAAGTTAAAAACGTTTAATTCAAAAAAATGTGTAATCAATTAATTAAATATTTAATTTGTTTTTCTAATTTTTTGTAATTAAAATTGTAATTATTGCTCTTTTTATATTTTCAATAAATTATTTTGCTTAAATATAGCAGTTTCTTTAAATTAATAATTTTTTTCTGTATGTAGATGTAGGTAGGTATACACTAACCAAAAATTTGGTTACAAATAGAAGATGACTATGGAAAGAATCTGAATAAAATTCCATTAAATGATTTGCAATTAAAAGGTAGAAATCTAGCGAGAAAGAAGAATAAGAGTAAAATTTGGTGAAGGCGAATTCATTATTACTAATGTATTTTACAGGAACTAAAATATCAACTAGTAGATACTTCGATTTCAAGCATATTGAGGGATATACTTGAAATTAGTATCTATTTTTTTGATATTAATTAAAATTATTAGCTCTTGAAAATAATATAAATTAGAATTATCAATATTGAGCTATAGGACACAAATAAAACACATTTTTAAACAAGCTTTTGAAAAATGACTTTTTCTTTTTTAACTTTTTCAAAAATGTGTTTTATTTATGTCCTGTAGCTCAATATTGATAATTCTAATTTATATATTTTTTTGATATTTTAATTATTCTAAAATACATAACTAAAAATCACTTTGCCTAATTAATTTTAGGAATTAAACAAAATAAATTTGCTATTAAAACATAAGCCTTTAGTCAATACTACAAATTATTTCTAAGTTTGAAATAAGATATAGTCAATTTAATTAATTCGCTAAGGCAATTTAACAAAAATTATTTGTTTCTTTAGCAACTAGTATAGTCAATACCTACTAATTTCTTTAAGTTTCACAAGAAGATGTAGTAAATTTATTGCGTTAAATGCACAAAAATAATTTGTTTTTTAGCCAAAATATAGCTAAAATAAACAATATTATAAAAATTTATCTGATTAACTATATCAAGTTGGCTTAAGTGCATTTCAAGTTTATAATATTTTTGCTTACGTTGCAAACATTTGATATCTAATAACATGTTTGTATTTAACAACTAATAATGTTGTTTCTTTAACCACAAATAGTAGTGGCCCGTATAATCCAACCACTGTTGTTAAGATATTGTTAATTTTAACAACTTATTTAAAACAGTGTAGGTTTGTATAAGTATCGACAAATAAAAAGATCTAATTGCGGCAAATTGATATATTATGATGTAAATTATTTGAATCAATTATGTACATATCAAGATATTGATGTCAATAACCTACCCTGAATAATCTAATATAGTAAAATGTACGTATACAGCTACAGAGTCAATGTTAAATTTATTAAACCTATTTAATTATTTTAATTTTATATTCTGATATAATTCTATTAAGTTCATTATATAGCATCTTATAACGACCTGGAGCAATCTAGTCAGTATTCAGTACTTAATAAGCTCCAGACCATGGTCAACAAAACTTAAAAGAGTA
Organism: Cantharis nigra; assembly: GCA_958510845.1. Taxonomy (NCBI): domain Eukaryota; kingdom Metazoa; phylum Arthropoda; class Insecta; order Coleoptera; family Cantharidae; genus Cantharis; species Cantharis nigra. The sequence continues at coordinate 66,455,443 of OY294028.1, forward strand.
GCTTTCACCAGTAGAGCAACGTAAACAAATTAAGCTGTTGGTTTGATTGTAATTTAACTAATATTCTAAATATAAGATTACTTCATTGCCAGAAACATAGAACAAATAATAATGAAGCATGTTCATGAAGTGTGTATGTAGGAAAGACCTGCTAGAAGGTTTAAGCATAATATTTTATATTATTATAAAAATAAATTTTAATTATTATTTATTTGCTACAAAGTATAAAATTGTTTCTAATAAAGGTTTCAATTAGACTGAAAAATTGTTTGAAAAAGTTAAACTTAATCTCCACTGACCTACAAATTAATCACAGTGGCTACAGAAATTATTCGTATGTATATGAATATCTAGTTTTGAAATTACTTTTTGTCATATAAAAATCGCGTTTACAGCAACATTTATAAGACATTTTCTGATGTACGTGAAGTTAGCCCCGCCATTTTTGAAAATTTCAAAATTGAATATTGTGCCGGGTTGTGCCCGATGTGTGCTACGTTGTGCCGTATTTTTTTTTTATTTTACTTTTTTTTGTTTCATTTTATAGAGATTGCTTATTTTGGGGTAGAAGTTAGCCCCGCCATTTTCGATGATTCTAAAAATCAAAATTGTATTGGATTGTACTTGACTTGTGCCGTTGTGTGCCGTAAATTAAAAAATTTTATTTTGATAAATAAAAATTTTTTGGGCCAAAAACTATTTTATCGATAAAAGTTAGCCCCGCCATTTTCGATAATTCTAAAAATTTTAATTTTATTTAATTCTATTCGACTTGTGCCGTTTTGTGCCGTTAATCATAAAATTTTATTTTGACAAATAAAATTTTTTTGGGCTAAAAACTGTTTTATCGATAGAAGTTAGCCCCGCCATTTTTGATAATTCTAAAAATTTAAATTTTATTGGATTCTACTTGACTTGTGCCGTTGTGTGCCGTGAATTTTAAAATTTTATTTTGATATATAAAATATTTTTGGACAAGAAAAAACGTCAGTTGAAAGGATCGAAAAGAATTGAAGTGGCAAAAGAAATGATTGAAGGTAAAACTCTACGACCTGTTGTATGGAGACGTACAAAAATGAATGAACTTGCTGATATGTACGACTCAGAGCCACCGCATTTGTTTTCTTTAAACAGCTGAAGAAAAGCAAAACAAGAACGCCAACAGAAAGTAATGGGTTTAAAGAGTAAGTGCTTGTTCACAATGTACGTAAAACGTAAGATGAACATAAGACTTAAAAATAAAAATATAAATAAAAACTTAATGGAGTATCGAATAATATTAAAATCTTAAAGTACACGACGTAGAATGTTCTTTTGCATATACCAAAATAATTCCAGTATTTTTCAATATTCGATTCAGGTCTTATTTGCATTTGAAATTCTTACGTTTTATGAATTTCTTACATCTTATGTACATTGTGAACAAGCACTAATATATATAAAAAATAATATAAAATCTTTCATTTATTAAAATACAGTCCACAAATTGAGGGAGCTATTAGAAATATAGGATTAGATCCTTTATGATATAATGCTCATTATTGAACTAATGAACAAATTGCAATTTATCAAAAATATCATGAAGTATATTATACATTGATGCAACTGGGTCATTGATGAACTCTATGAAATTACCAAATGGAAAACGCAGTTCGCATATTTATTTATATCAAGCCGTAGCGAAGATTAGAGAAAAAACTGGTCCTGTGTTTCAAATGATTTCAGCAGCTCAGAATACAAATTTAATTTCTATGTGGTTAATGGAATTTCTACGAATAGGATCTTTCCACAAGTCTACTTTTCCTTTTCCTAAAGAAGTAATAACAGATTTTGACCGTGCATTAATGGGCGCAGTAGTAAGAGCATTTCCAAAGCAATATTCTCTGGCTGATTATCTGTCTTTATTTTCTAATTTAATTCAAAATAGAAATTTTGAAACTCCACGCTGTTTTGTACGTTTGGATATTTGCCACTTCACCAACATGCTAGCAAAATGGAAATTCTGGCATGAACACCCTTCTAGAGTTAAAATATTCTACATTAATAGTATCGCTGTTTTAAGAAATCAGACAACTCGAGAAGGAATTGAGAAACATGCTAGAGCCACTTTTAACATGGCGTTAAATAGTAACGAAAGTCCTGGAAGTTCTACCGATAACGCTCTATTATTAACAATGGCAGTTAATGGTATAAATATGAAAAATCAGGAAATCAATGTAAATGATGAAGTTGGAGAAGTTGATGAAGTTTTTTATACACCTATTTTATAATACCCTTTCTATATACCTTAAATCAAAAAATTTACCTTTTTACTTATCTGGTAGCAACCCTTTCAAACTTTTACCTGAAATACAAAAGTTAACAAATGACCATTACATAAGAGGGAGTTTATAATATTAATTACAGTATCTTTTATCTCAATTAATTAGAGCGAAAAATTGTGTGTGCCCAAAAATATTTTATTTATCAGAATAAAATTTTAAAATTTACGGCACACAATGGCGCAAGTCAAGTAGAATCCAATAAAATTAAAATTTTTAGAATTATCAAAAATGGCGGGGCTAACTTCTATCGATAAAACAGTTTTTAGCCCAAAAAAATTTTATTTGTCAAAACAAAATTTTATGATTAACGGCACAAAACGGCACAAGTCGAATAGAATCCAATAAAATTAAAATTTTTAGAATTATCGAAAATGGCGGGGCTAACTTCTATCGATAAAATAGTTTTTGGCTCAAAAAATTTTTATTTATCAAAATAAAATTTTTTAATTTACGGCACACAACGGCACAAGTCAAGTACAATCCAATACAATTTTGATTTTTAGAATCATCGAAAATGGCGGGGCTAACTTCTACCCCAAAATAAGCAATCTCTATAAAATGAAACAAAAAAAAGTAAAATAAAAAAAAATACGGCACAACGTAGCACACATCGGGCACAACCCGGCACAATATTCAATTTTGAAATTTTCAAAAGTGGCGGGGCTAACTTCACGCACATCATTTACTGTTGCAAATTTAGTTCTCTTTATTTTTGTTTCTATACACTTTTCTATTTTGTTGCACCGTTTCCGAGATTAACTTCTATATACACAATTTTGTTGGTAAGTAAAAATATTTCCTAAAACTTTCCTTTTAAACGTTTAAGGTTGAAAAAATTGTGCCAAAAAAGGGAAAATAAATAAAAACACTTAAAAAAATAATAATCAATTGTTTAAAATTGCGTCCAATATTATAGTGTTTTCCCTAAAAATTTGTCGCAATATTACATAAATGCTTTTTTTTCTCAAGATCAGTAGTTTCTATACAAAATCATTAAAAGATATACCTACCATCTATGGGTCCATGTAAAGCAAGCCTTATGCAATTTATTGGTAGGTATATCGATAATATCGTATTAAAAATAGTGTAGCTTTTTGTGACAACTGGAAATATATAAATACGATTTCTGAAACTCGTCATCTGATAAATATTTGCTAAGCACGAGGGCTTGCATAAAATGCGTGTCCAAAATCGTGAATCCCACACGCTAAAATAAACAATAATTTAAAATTTCATAAATGAGATACTTCCATTATTTTTTAGTTTTAATAATTGAGTGTAGGATTTAATTTTATTCTTACCTATATAATTATTTTGTCAAAATTCTTTTATTTGTCAAACTTGTAACACATACAATGTCATAACACTTACTTAATAAAATTATAATAATTTTATTTTATTTAAAAACATAGAGCTGTTCGTAAGAACTATTTTTAATTCCAGTATATTCAGTTGGATAATTATAAATTAGCGATTCCAATTCTTCTTGACGATTTTCAAACGAATGGTTATTTTTTCGACTTTCTTCGACAAAAAAGTTTGCAAAATATTGAGACACTTCAATAGATTCTCGTGAATGAGGAATCTTAAGACTTTTCTTAAATTCAAATTGGTTCTTCTCCGGATGAAACTGAATGGCATAAAATGGATACGTTTTCGATTCAAAAACAGATATAAATTCAAGACCATTGTGATCTTTGTTGGTCGACAGAACCTCCCAATCTTTGTCTAATCCAAATTCAGTAAAGTTTTGTTCTGTAACACAGTACTGATGATAATTGTAAGTTACATTTTCTGTCTTCAAAGTTCTTATAATTTGTTTAGGAGTGTTAGCAAATAATTTGCTATTTTGATAACCTAAGAAAAATATTTTTGTAATACTAAAAAATAGTTTGTGTTAAAATAGAATAAGTACTTACCAACTTTAAAATCCAACGGGTATGACTCTTTTTTTGATAAACAGTGAGCTCGTAGCTCTTGACCACCAACAGCAACTTGAGCTAATAATTCCATTCCTAAGCAAATTCCAAAAACTGGATAATAATCTCCTTGTTTATTGAGATCTAAGGCTAAATCGTACAAAATTTGTCCAGCATCCGCAAATCCATCGCTTTGGTTGAAAAATGTTGCACCGCCAGGAAACAAAACTCTGAAATGTACGTAGTATAAATTCAAGATATTCTACCCAAATAGTAAAACTACAGGGCATAATAAAATGGCCATTTTTGAAAAAATCTTATCAGTTGGTATACACTTATTAGTATAGTCAACCCTCCTACAATCCGGTAAATTCGTAACGCATTATATGAAAACCATAATTGGGAAATATTACAATTGATGTTGGTATTCCAACGAAACGTCAGTTAAATTCAACATGGCGATTTGTTAGCAGGTGTCTGTTTACATTCAAGCACAATATATACCTGGTGCTGAATGAGTTAACCGAACATAGGAAATTAACATGTAAAAACTTATTTATGCAAATTCCTGCTTCCCTAATTATTTTAAAGAAAAAATGAAAGACACAAAAATAATGCATAAATAAAAACTACGAATGATAATAGCATTACATTTCATCTAACTTTTACTTACAAGGTCAAAAAATGCTTTCAAAATTGTTAAAATTTTTATTTATCGCACTGGCCATGGTAAGTTTTCATAAGTTTCCATGGTAATGACTAATGATATTTGAAAATAGAAATTAAATTGAATTTATTGCATGGCCAGTGCGATAAACAAAAATTTTAACAATTTCGAAAGCATTTTTTGACCTTATAAGTAAAATTTTGATGAAATGTAATGCTATTATCATTCGTAGTTTTTATTTCTGCATTATTTTTGTGTCCTTCATTTTTTCTCTAAAATAATTAGGAAAGCAGGAATTTACATAAATAAGTTTTTACATGTTAATTTCCTATGTTCGGCTAACTCATTCAGCACCCGGTATATTAATGTTGTGTTTTGTGAAAGTGTTGAGATATTTGAATAAATAAAATAATGTAAACTATTAGTACAGCGTCTTTCGTTAGAAACTTGTTGTACAAAACCGCATTATATCAAACCTCTCACATAAAAGGACAAAATGATGTGTGTAAAGCTTTAACCGCCTTATATAGAAGCATTATAGCCGTTTAAGAGATATTATTGTAATACCCTATGTAACAATTTTTGAAAGTACCTCCACTATTCAATTTCAAGATGGCTGGTATATTCAATTCAACAAATCATTCCTTTTGATGAATCTATTAATTTGAGAAAAACCGTTTCATTTGGAATTCTTGTTTATTAAATTTTCAACAAAATATCTGTTTGTAAAATGTGGAAATCTTTTTAAAATAAGAGAACTTTACAGAAATGAATGCTGATAAGTACGATTAGGTTACTTTACATTAGGTGGTCATATTAACTTGTTCGATCATTTAAAAAAATTGAATTTTTATGTGTAACTAGCCTAATAGGTTAGTTAAAAATAATGATTTCAAAAATTACACTGTTTTTTGTTTTCATGACAAGATACAGCACTGTTTACAATTCAAAGGTTTAGTGTAAACTGAAATATCTTAGCCCTTATATATTTTATACGTTATCAACATAAATCTAAAAACAATTTGTTTAAAAAGAAACTAGCTATCAGATTTATTGTTAAATCTTTTCACCTAAAGATTACTTAACCCGTCGTTGGTACACTTAATTTCTTAACGTGATTAATACACTGTGATCGCGGCGCTCACACTTTATTTTTATATCATCATTAATTGCTCAATCAACTTTAAACATCCAATCGTGTATAAAAATATGTATATTTTGACCCTGAATTAAAAATGTAATTATATTTTGTATGTATGTAATATAAAAATAATTTTGGGCTATTCTCCAACAATATGTTTGCGGAGTATTTGATTGTTGTGTACTAATGCTTAAGTGTAGATGCAGAAATATAACTATCAGACTCCCAAAAATTGTTCTTCAGTCTCCTCCAACTACGAAATTAATTTATTGGCCATGATGAATTGAAAAAAATAGAAACACGTGTACGTACGACGGCGATGGTGATAAAAATATATTGCGCGGTTAGCGCGACGCTCATTTTATCGAAATTGTCAACTTGGTAAGACGATAATTATGTGGGAATGACAAATAGCGCTATAATTTATTTTTGTCAATATTTGTATAGACATGTCAGTTGAAGATATTAATAATATCAGATTAATTGACGTTCGTAATGTTATTTATGTGAGCGCCGTGCTCACATGAGTACCAACGACGGGTTAAAAGGTGAAATTTCACCCTAACATTGCTAAAAAAAATTTGCATTTTACGAAAAATTTATAAAAATCTATTGTCGTCCTGCAAAGTTTTTTGTAAAAATACAAAAATAATATTTAAACGCAAAAAAAAAATTTATGTATAGTCAAATTATAAAAAATTTCAAATGTGAAAAACAAAATATTAAAAAAAGCAATTACCTAATAATAGTGATTTTAAACGACTAATGCCCTTATTCACCAACTACAAATAGCACTATTTGTCGAATAAAATGACATATTTCAATGCAAAATATGTCATTTTATTCTACAAATAGTGCTATTTGTAGTTGGTGAATACGGGCATAACACATTAAACTAATTACACACAAATTCAAGTTTGTTAAAGTTGAATAATCAGATTAGATGAACTAGATTAGACATTAGATGTCTCCCCCTTACATCTATCCCATTTTTTCAAAAGATTCTCATATATTTCATACAATGGTTTTTTGTTAAAAATTACATAAGCAGCAATACTTTATAAAACTTTTATTTTTTGAAGTCAATAGATTCCTTAAAAAATTACCTATAAAGATTTTTTGAATATACTGGCCATTTTGAATCCTAACGCCGGCGACGCGACGCCCAAATGCGGCGTTGCATCGAAGATGGTTATTAGAGCAGTACTAGCAAGTGTTTAAATTATAAATAACTGGTTTATAACAATTTTTCCTAATTTACAATTGAAGCAGATATTCAACGGTTTGAGATTTTCAATTTCAATTTTAAAAAAAATTATGACAAAACCTAAATAAAAAATAAAAATTTTATTTACGTACCCGTTAGTATTATTGATAATATTTCTATAATAACTGACATTTTGACCTATCCTAAAATAAATAAAATTATTATTTTATCTCACGATTATAATTATATAAAAAAGTATACAATATCGGAACAACTCTTGCTCCTGCGCTTTCCAATAATTTCACATAAGAAGCAGCAATAAAACTGTGATAGGTTTCATTTGGAAATAATTTGTCTATCGAAAATGTTTCTTGTGAAAGTATTCCGATGATAGGTGCATCTGTATATGCTCTAACAAAACTGATCGTACAAAGTACAAAGATTATTCTTCTCATGTTGTTGGCTAAATACTGACTTACTTTATCAAACACACTCCATTTAATAAGTTAAAGCGTAAGTATTTTATTATTACATCTACGTGATTGATACTAAAATAAGTAGGTACTTAATGTTTCGAGTATATTGATATACAAAATATTTTTTCTTAAACAAACATTATTTCTTTATTTGAAATTATTCATATTTAGTCGTTAACCCACAATAATTATTTTAGAGTTGTCAATCAAATATCAAGTCAATCTTGATTTTCAAGAAAAATTGCCCATCAGTTCTTACCAATAAATTTCTTAAGTAGTCACTGTACCAAATCCATAAGGTACATTGGCTACTTTTATACTTTTTTCTATTTCTAGATAAAAAGAAACATCCTGTATCTGCAAGTTATCAATTCAAATTTTAATGACTTGAAATTAAATTATTTGAATGGAATTAACTAGGTGAAGTCAATAACAAACAATTATAATATAATTATATTATTTAATAAAAAAAAATAATAAAACACAACCCAGTTTCATAATTCCAATGTGTCAAATATTGTCAAGTCATCATTTGTAAAGTTTGTATAATAAGAAGCTGTATTAAATAAAATGGCCATTTGGCCGAATTTTTTTGGCCGACAATCATTTGGCCGACAGTTTTTGGCCGATAAATCATTTGGCCGAACAGTTTTTGGCCGACAGATTATTTGGCCGAACAGTTTTTGGCCGACAGATTATTTGGCCGAACAGTTTTTGGCCGACAGTCATTTAGCCGAACAGTATTTGGCCGACAGTCACTTGGCCGACAGTTATTTGGTGGCAATTGCAGGATGGCCGTGTTAGCACGTATAGTCGAGGAATATGGTCCTGACTATGAGCAGACCAATAGAAAGCAACGTCACCCAAGGACGAATCTAATAAAAAAACTAATACCGTTTCTGAACGACGCGGTATTAAAATTATCCGCGTTAATCCTATCCGATTACCTTTTGTTATTTTCTATATAAACAATTATGTAATTAAGAATCAGTAAGTAGAAAGAATTAGAAGAAATTATAAGTATTAGAAGAAAAAGAAGAAATCAAAAGTAAATTAAAATTATATCAAATATGCCTTTGGAATATGTCGAAAGCAGTCGTGGAGTTAAGCAGCTTTTACATAATGGATTTCTGTTTACTCGCGATAAACAAGGTGGTGCAAAAATTTATTGGAAATGTGCCAAATACAACACTTCAAAGTGCAAAGCAAGAGCAATCACTGAAAACGATGAACTTGTTGGACTTAGTGGCACTCATATTGGTCACACGGTGGAAAGTAGTGAAGTTGCAGCAAAAACTGTGCTTGCTAATATTAAAGAAGTGGCGAAAACTTCAAAAGAAAACCCCCAACAGATTCTGGCAGATGCTACTCTAAATCTTGATACAGCAGTGGCCCCACATCTTCCTTCCACCAACTTGTTGAAACAGACCATTCGCAGAACTCGTAATAGGAATGGTCCTGCTGTTCCAACATCTCCTACCAGCCTGACTGATTTAGTGATTGAAGGAGATTACGGAAAAACTGGCAAAGGAGAGCCTTTCTTACTTTATGATAGCGGACCCAGTGAAAATCGGATTCTTATATTTAGTACCGCAGAAAATTTACAATTATTGGCTGATTGCGATCATTGGTTTGCCGATGGGACATTCAAGTCGGCCCCATCACTGTTCTTCCAACTGTACACGATCCATTCTATCAAGTATAAGGTGGTAATTCCGTCTGTGTTTGTCCTTCTTCCGAATAAGAAGGAGGACACTTATATTAGAGTTCTAGAAGCTATGCTAAACTTGAAACCCGAGTTAAAACCTGTAAGTATTATGACTGATTTTGAAATTGCTCAGAAAAAAGCGTTTCAACGTGTTTTTCCTGGCATCGCTCACCACGGATGCTTTTTTCATTTTAATCAATGTATTTGGCGTGTAATACAGGCTAACAATCCTATTCGAGTTCGGTACGAAAATCTGGCTGATCCATCGTTTCCCTTAAATATTAGAAAGTTGGCGGCTCTAGCCTTTGCTCCTCAAGAGAATGTGGAGCTTATGTTCGAGAATTTGCTGCAAACCGAATTTTTTCTGCAAAATGAAGAAATTTTAAAACCACTTCTCGATTACTTTGAGAACACTTGGATTGGCGCAATTCGAAGTAGGAGCAATCCAGTGCGAAAACCCGTGAATTTCGGGATTTCGGTTTGGAACTGTCACGATGCCTGCCTTGGAGACCTTCCTAAAACAAATAATTCCATTGAAGGGTGGAATAATAAATTCAGTAGTCTTCTCGGAGCCAATCACCCTACAATTTGGAAATTTATTGATGGACTCAAACGTGAGCAAGGTAATGTTGAATTCAGCCTTGCTCAGTATAATGCAGGCCACGTGCCCAATCCTCCCAAGAAAAAATACGTCAAACTGGCGGACAGGCTCAAACTACTTGCTGTGGATTTTCCCAACAAAACTCAAGACGACTTCCTTCGTGGCATTTCTCATAACCTTCAGTTTAAACCTAATGGATCTTAAAAATAATTCGTTGGTGTGTAACGAATATTTTGTATTTATTTACCAAAAAAATAAAATTTATCGGCAAAGTGACTGTCGGCCAAAAACTGATCGGCCAAATAAACGTCGGCCAAAAACTGTTCGGCCAAACAATCTGTCGGCCAAAAACTGTTCGGCCAAATTATCTGTCGGCCAATTGATATGTCGGCCAAGTGATTTATCGGCCAAAAACAGTCGGCCAATAGAATTCGGCCAAATAAATTTCGGCCAAATGACAGTGATTCAAATAAAATATGTGTTAAATGAGCTTCGTTTTGATTCACTTTAACCATCAGATGTAATTTTACATGGTCATTCGAGCCGGATGGTCCTTCGTACACTAAACCAAAAAGCAAAAATAATCAAAACTAATATCTTATTTTGATTGTAATTACTTCACTTCCAAGAAGCCACTACCAAAAATCAGTCAAATCTTAAGAAACATAGCGGTCATACACAATATATTGTTCAAATCACTCCCAAGAAACCAGGCCAACAATAAATTCACATAAACAATATCCAAACAAAATAATTTGTAACCACATCTTTTTAGTAGTAGGTACTTTAAACTGAGGTTGCCTACATCGGGTGTAGTGCTTGAAACCAAAGATCAATAAACATTCACACTCAATATTCTGGCAAAAAGATTTGGAACCAACTCCTAGGTCCTTAGTACTTCAAATAGAATATCAACAAACATTCAAATACACGATCTAAACAAGATGGTTTGGAGCTTAAAACTTACGCCAGAGAGTTCATAGCTAAACATATGGATTATATGATTTTACTATGCTACTTGAGGTTTAGAGTTACTCAGAAAAGATTTCTCATCATCAGACACGTTAATCCGCGATAACCATGCATAAGCATACTACCGCATAAATATATGCCACTAAACTGCCAGAATGACTTTCAAAGCAGTAGCATACTAAAATCTCGTAATCCATGTTTTTGCCTTACTATTTGCATATGAATCTTATGCTAAATACGCTGCTGCTGAGATTAAATTACGCTTTCGGTATGTATTCTGTTTGTTTAACCGTGATACTTTCGATAGTAAGTATTGTGAGTCACAATCAAAAATTCCTTTTTCCCAAGCCTTTTTTGAGTAATTTTTTTAGTATCAGTCACAGTTTCTTGCTTGTTCATTTCATTTCTACTTATTTTTTATTTATCGGTTATAATAGTTTTCGAATCTTACGCTCATAAAGATTGAAAATTTTCAAAAAGCTTTTTTTGCCTTACATTTTTGATAACATTAGATGCTTAATGGTCAGTGGCGGATTTATATGGATGCTTACGATGCTGGAGCATCGAGCCCCCGATCATTGAGGGGCACCCAAGACCTAGTTTTTTATAAAATTTAATTTTGTTTATTTTCTACACTTTTCAAAGAACATAAAAGCAGATGCAAATTATAAATTCTTGCTTATTTACTTAAATACAATGCAAAAACAACTATAACTTTCAGGGTGAATTTATAGGAACGCTTAAGATTCTGGAACATTAGCCCCCTGATCATTGAGAGCTCCAAAGAGGCCTCCAAGACCTTACTCATTATTTTATAGAATCTAGTTTGTTTTCTCTTTTTATGAGCTTCAGTTACCTTTGTTTTGTTTTTTAGATAATCTATAAAATAACCGATTGATATGTAGTTTAGGTGGTGTAACTCGATATTATCAATAATAGGTATAGGTATATTTTAGAAAACCAAAAAAATGCACACACACTTTTAAAACTGAAATGTTTTAAAGTTATCACAAATAAAATACACTGCAAATATAAAATATCGCAAACGTTTTCATTATATTAGGGCATCATCAAGCTATTATTAACTAGAAAAAAATTAAAGAGAATCCGTTTAAATGCTGTTCGGGGTGGTGGCAGCAGGTATTTTTGAAAAAAGAAGTGAGTTTTTCGGAAAGTGATTTATTAAGGGTAGGGAGTTAATTATTTTTCGAAAATTCTACATTTTTACTTTTTGTCTCTACATGTAAAATTTTGTATCCCCCTTGGTTGTAATTAATTACAACTTGTAATTAATGTCTAAATAGAACTAATTGATTTTCCATCTGACATTTTCGTAACAATATATTTTTTATACGTTTAAAATGATATTAAATTTCTTTCTTTGATATGTCAGAATATTTTTTTTATCTATTACATAGTACCATTATTTTGATATTAGACAAAAACAACCCCCTCCCCCTCCCCATAATATTCCTACCAGGAGCCTCTAAAATCTAATTAGCATCGGCCCCCAAAAATTCACCATCCGCCACTGTTAATGGTTAGAAAACTAGCTGTCCCCTTTTCTATGGGAGGTAGAAACACAGGACAAGCAACCACTTCGCTTCTGTATGAACCCAAAACCCTGCCGCTATATCAGATAAAATTTTTAAAATAATTATCTGTCGATGTACTAAATACTACAGCACTACACTACAGGATGCAACAAAGCATCGCTGAAGTGCTTCCCCATTTGTCAAAACTGCCAAGAAAATTGTCCCAATGCCATCCTTGTCTTAGAAAACGTAGAAGAGATGAAGCACCTTCCCACATCAGTTGTAGAAATAAAATACGAGGTAAAAGATAACATAAACAAAGAAGACGAGTGGTACTAGCGACCACCTCAGCCAATCCCAGAACGCTCCTGCCCAAAGATCTCGAAAATAATGTGATTTTCATATTTATTATAAACTTTCTTCCCAGGTATTATGGAAATCTCTTATTTGTCTTGACATTATAAACCTGTAACACATAAAATGTTATAACACTAACTTAATAAAATTATAATAATTTAATTTTTTTTGAATACATAGAGCTGTTCGTAAGAACTATTTTTAATTCCAGTATATTCAGGTCGATAATTGTAAATTAGGGATTCCAATTCTTCTTGGCGATTTTCAAACGAATGGTTATTTTTTCGACTTTCTTCGATAAAAAAGTTGGCAAAATATTGAGACACCTCAATAGACTCTCGTGAATGGGGAATCTTGAGACTTTTCTTAAATTCAAATTGGTTCTTTTCTGGATGAAACTGAATGGCATAAAATGGGTAAGTTTTGGATTCAAAAACAGATATAAATTCAAGACCATTATGATCTTGGTTTGTCGACAAAACGTCCCAATCTTTATCTAATCCAAACTGAGTAAAGTTTTGTTCTGTAACGCAGTACTTATGATAATTATAAGTTACATTTTCGGTCTTCAAAGTTCTTATAATTCGTTTAGGAGTGTTAGCAAATAACTTGCTGTTTTGATAACCTAAGAAAAATATTTTTGTAATACTAAAAATGGGTTTGTGCTAAAACAGAACAAGTACTTGCCAACTTTAAAATCCAACGGATATGATTCTTTTTTTGATAAACAGTGAGCTCGTAGCTCTTGACCACCAACAGCAACTTGAGCTAATAATTCCATTCCTAAACAAATTCCAAGAACTGGGTAGTAATCTCCTTGTTTATTGAGATCCAATGCTAAATCGTACAAAATTTGTCCAGCATCCGCATATGCATTGCTTCGGTTGAATAACGCTCTACCACCGGGAAACAAAACTCTGAAAATATACTGAAATTAAGATAGTAAAACTGCAAAAGGCGTAACAAAATAGCTATTTGTGAAAAATGATTGGCACTTAATACATTGATTACTTATTAGTAATGCCCTAAGTAACATTTTCAAAGGTGTACCACATACAGGTGCCATTGAATTCCAAAATCAACAATCTTTTGCAAACCATCTAATTTGTTGTTAGTTAAAATGTTTTAATTCAAAATAGGCATTATAAAAATTGCACTGTTTTTGTTTTCATATTATGATAGCCATAAGTTTTTATAATTCACAGGGTTGAAACTGAAATATCTTAGCCCTAATTTACCTTATCAATATGCAGCTACAAAGCAATTTGTTTAAAAAGAAACTAGCTACACGACTGATTATTATTAGATCTTTCCATCTAAGAACAATCCTAAGAGGTGATATTTCACCCTAAAATTTTCTCGAATTTTTTTCTCAAAAATTTAAAAATAAATTGCATTTTTTTACAGTTTAAAAGTGTATAAAAAATAAAAATTTTTCCTTCCTGTAAAGTAATCATTTTTCATTTTTGTAAATACGTACATCCCTTATTTTTAAAAATTTTTCATATTTCATAAAATGACTTTTTGTTGGAAATTAAATAAGCAGCTATAGATTCTTCAGAAAATCACTTAAAATGAATTCTTGAAAATACCAGCAATCTTGAATCGTGATGACGACTGAAGATGCTAATATTTTTTACAAATAATCCTTCTGTAATAATTTTTTCTTTTTTGCAGTTCTATCAAATGGCTCAATCTGATTGTTTAATCACTATAAAAAAATTAAATTTTTGTGTGTTATTTGCGTAACATATTAGGATTGCAAAATCATTATTATATAACATTATGTATTTTACACTTGAAATTTTACCCACAAATTTTATTTTCAAATTTTAAAAATTTTTATCAAAACGTTTTGTAAAAATTGCAGCTCAAACTCGACAGGTTAAGTAGTGGGTTAATATATTTCCAATTGTACATTATAGTATATATTTTACCGAATTTCTCCCCTTTCACCAATAATTACAAAATTACTATTCTCAAAATTTTTTGCCTGGCTACTTTAAAATTCTAATAAATATAATTTTACTATAAATGGTATTTGGAAAAATCAAATTTTCTAATGTTCATTTATTCTTTTTCTTTTTAATATTCAAATTAAAAGTTTAGTTTTAAGTAATTTTCCATATAAATAAAAACGTTAAAGTGGCTTATATTTTATATTATAGTTTATATTTTTTATCTCTTGAATCTCAAAACTTCCAATTCAAAATTAATTATTCAAAAAAAATTCAACTTCTTCAAATTTAATTTTATTAAAAATTATTTGAGTAATTCTAAACTCAAATAAACAAATTTACTCACTTAAAAATAATAATTTTTATTCGCAAAATATAGAAGTTCAAGTCAAAATTACGGACAAAAATGTTGTCCAACTAGGCGGATGGAACTTAGGCGGCTATTTTGGCGGAAAGACCAGGTTTTTACCGGCGAAACCAAAAATTTAAGAAAAAAATATAAATTTTTAAAAACTTCAAATTATCTCATCAAAAATTTTGGTACATGACAATTAATACTATTATAAATACTTTTCAATTTCAATTTAAAAAAAAAAAACTTATAAAAACGCTAAATAAAAATTAAAATTGATTTACCTACCCGTTAGTATTTGTGATAATATTTCTATAATAACTGACATTTCGACCTATCCTAAAATAAATAAAATTTTATTATATTTTATCTCGCGAATATAATTATTATATAAATAAAAAAGTATACAATATCGGAACAACTCTTGCTCCTGCGCTTTCCAATAACTTTACATAAGAAGCAGCAATAAAGCTGTGATATGTTTCATTTGGAAATAATTTGGCTATCGAAAATGCTTCTTGTGAAAGTATTCCAATGATTGGTTCATCTGTATATGCTCTCACAAAACTGATCGCACAAAGTGCAACAATTATTATTCTCATGATGTTGGCTAAATACTAACTTATTTTATCAAATACAGTCCATTTATTAAGTTAAAATGTGAGTATTATAAAAATATTACATAATCACTACGTGATTGATACTAAAGTAAGTAGGTATTTAATGTTTAGACTTTAGATTATATAGGTATTTATTTACTACTATTGGTAGAGGAAAGCAGAGCAAAGTGAGATAGCTAACAATCTAGATCTAAGGATTATCACAATTTTATTACACTCAAAAAAAAACTGAACTTGTGCCATCTTATTTGTATGTTATTGACCTTTATAATCCATCAATAGCATGTCCAGCTACTCCCACTTAACTGAAAAAAAAATTCCGCAAAAAGTAATAATTTCACTTTGCCCGCACTAGTGTAAAAAAACAGTAGTAAAAACGGAAACAAAGTCAGAACGTAGTAATTAAGTTGCGGTACCCAGCTGTATTTTGAAGTGATATGACGTTATCATGTCAACTGCATAGCGAGCGCTCAGCTCAGGAAAATTTATAAATACGATAATAATATTCACTTCACTGTATTGCAAAGAAATATTATATCAAATTCATACTCGTGCGATAATGTTGCCTTTTTCACACAAGTTTGATAAACAACTCCTTTATTACACTATTTCTAAATACTCAGGTTTACTACAAAATGAACTATTCCATTACAGAAGTTATAATCGAAGCATTTCTATCGATCTGATTTAGTGAATCGATTGTTCAATAAAATTGTTTTAGTAAAAGCTTTTTAAACCAAATTGAACATTTCTTTGAATTTTGAATATGGTTCGAAAATATTGCGTTGTAGAATGGTTGCCAACTTAATTTCGTTCACTACCAAGAACCTGCTACCACAGCCAACTTCATTAATGTTTTGACATGTATGTTTAGATTTTAAAAATGTATCGACAAGTTTTAAATAATTGTTTAAGAAGAAATTGGATTCATTTAGATTTGACAAAATTTAATAATGTTAAAAGGTGTAATAATTTAATTACAGTTTCATCAAAAAATTCGAATATTCGCCAATTATCTAATCTAACCTACAATTACAAGCATGCAAATGAAGAACAATATTTAGCGAAACTAAAAAACGATCCCAATGTATTTGGAGGTGCAGAAGAAGAAGAAGCATTAGAAGATGAAGGAGATATCGAAGAAAGAAACCGGTTAGAAGATCAACCTTTGCATATGCAAAAGTTAACCATTAAACAGTATGCAGATCAAATTAAAATGTTGATTTCTAAAAGAAAGGTGAAGGAAGCTATTGATATCTTAGAAATAAAAATGCTCAAAGTGGATAAGGTTAAACCAGAAAATTATACTTATAATTTGCTAATAGGAGCTTGCGGTCGGCTTGGTTACACAAAACAGGCATTCTCGTTGTATAACAATATGAAAAAACGGGGTTTACAACCAACTGCTGGCACTTATACAGCTTTATTTAACGCCTGTTCTAATAGTCCATGGCCGACGACCGATGGATTAGATAGAGCAAAACATTTATATGAGTCATTAATCGAAAAACAATTTGAACCAAATGTTACAAATTATAACGCCATGATTAAAGCTTTTGGTCGATGTGGTGATTTAGAGATGGCTTTTGCCTTAGTAGATGAAATGGCTACAAAAAGGTATGCTATTAAAAGTGAAACATTAAACTTTTTATTGCAAGCTTGCATTAGTGACAAAGATACTGGTTTCCGACACGCTTTATTAGTATGGCGTAAGTTTATTCAAAAGCACATTAAACCTAATCTTTTTTCCTTTAATTTGATGTTGAGGTGTATTCGTGACTGTGATATTGGCGATTTAGAAACCACGAAAGACGTTATCGATAAAATTACATCTAGCAGTGTAAAACAGAAACTTCTAAATAAAACTAAAACTAACATTGATAGTGAAGTAAAAGAAATTAGTGAAAACGATTCACTAACCGCAATTATACCAAACGTTGCAACTGTAGAAAATAGTAGGAATATTGAAATAGTAGAAACTAGAGAAAACAACTTGACAGATAATAGTAGACCAAATCTTATGGCTTCTGTTCCAACTATGGGGAACGTATTGTCATTAACAGAAATTGTTAAAGCAGAAGATCGTCTTTTGTTAGTTGGTGGATGGACTGGATTTTTACAAAATATGAAAGAAAATAACTGCACGCCAAATATCAAAACTTTTACTCAATTATTGGATAGTCTTCCTAGCACTAATTCAGCTGAAGCTAGTCTCATGCAAATCATGCATAAACTTGGAATCAAACCAGATGTGGATTTTTTCAATATGTTAATTAAAAAACGTTCCATGCGGTTTGACTATGAAGGTGGAAAGGTATGTTACTTTAATTATTAAATTCTAGTACTTAAACTAAACAATTTTTTTGCAGGATGTACTGAATATGATCGAGGCTGCAAAATTACAACCAAATTTAATTACGTATGGAGTTTTGGCACTTGGATGTAAACAGATTTCAGAAGCTCAAGAATTATTGACAGAAATGGAGGATGCAAAGTATATGTAAGTAATGCAGGTGTCTCAGAGCTTGCAGAAGCCACAGTGACAAATATGCCTTAAATAGCTTGACGTATTAAAAACTCATAACAAATAAAAATTATTTATCTTTCAGTGTAAACATAGAAATAATTGGAGCAATGTTAACACAAGCACTGTACCGCAATAATTTTTCCTATGTGATGTATTTGATGCAATTATGCATTTCAGAAAATTTAAGCGTCAGTAAAAAATTCCTAGAAAATTTGGAAAATTTCAAAAAGAAGGTGAAGGAGATATCTAACAATAAGGTAGATGCAGGAATATCAAAAAATTATGTATCTTAATAACATTTTTACTTTTCAGCAAAACTCTTTATCGCACTCATCATCATTTCAGAAAGGACACAAATTATTTCGAGACGTATATAAGGATTGGTTAAATCAAATACAAGTGGATGATACAGATAAAATACATCCTTGGCAACAATTTAGACAAACGACAGAAACCAATACAAAATATTATAAAGAAAAAGATTCACGCTTTAAACCTGTTCACATTAGTAAATTTAAGCAAAAAAGTAATGTTCGAGATATTAAGAAACATAATAAATATTAATATTCATTCAATATTTAAATTATCCATACAGTAAATTACAATAAGGTAATAAGTCTGCATTTTGATAAGTTGAATTGTGATGAAATATTTTACATGGACAACAATTTATTTAAGATAAGAACACCACTTATAAGTATTAGAATGCTTATTGTTTGATCCTCTTAATGCAAGATTTAACTGGACTTCATTGGATCAATTTGTCTCTCCAAAAGGCATATTTTTAAATTAATACCTGGTTGTGAAAAAAATTTATTAATGATTAAATTATTTTACATTTCAAGTTGATAAAAAATTAAAAACCACTAATAAAATGTGATTTTTCCTTAATGAGAAACGTTTAATCAAAATTTAATATGTTTCAGTTTTCTGTTTATATCTTCAAACTTCAGAATCTTCCTGATGAAAAAGTCTCCGTAACGGTGTGCAACCTTAGTGTCCGCAATGTGAATCATGTCATTATCGATGTAGAAATCCAACTAAAAACGAAAAGTTAAATAAACATTTTGTTACCTGACTCAATCAAACTACTCACTTCGGAACCACTTTGGAACTTTCCTTCCAAACCAGAAGGTCCTTTTGACCATACAATATTTTTCATTTTATGTTTAAAGCATAGCAGATGAATACTGAGAGATTGAGTTTCCTTATCTAAATCCCATTTACCTTCGTTCCTCTGATTTTGCGCCATAAAGGTAGCTAATTTACTGATAGGTAAAGTTGTGTATAATTTTAAATAACTTCTGATAGTTGGAAGCATTCTCTGTTGTTGTACTTCGTCCATGAATACCGTCGTTTGATGTCTTATTGCATCTTTGGAGTAATCGTCGGGAATTACATTGATTGCAGGAGCACAAGCTGACAAAAATTTTGGGCATGCATACACAAAACAATTTTCAAATTCTTGTAAATCTCCGTACTGCATTTTATACATTTTTTCGTGGTAGTTTTTTTCTCTCAGCATTTGTTGAATTGATTCGTCAATACATTGTGGATGAAGAACCAAACAAATTGCCAACAGATGATACATTTGATCAGTTTGCTTGTTAATTTGATCATGCTGATAACTTTTAGTAGCAAATAATTGTTTGGTTCTTTGTATGTGCAACAAAATTGCCGAAAAAGTATTAATTGCATCTGAATAACGACGCATCATCATGTACGCAAATCCAACATAATATGAGGTTGAAATCTGGCAAGCTGGTACTTGTACTTGTGTAAATTGATTTTTTTTATGAATCTCAATATTTTCAAGTACTTTAATAGCTTGATAGTAGTCTCCCAAAAGAGAATGCAAACGAAGAAGCCCAACTAGAGAAAAGTAGCCCAACATTTTGTATAATGAACGACTTCCAAAATCTCCTGCAACTGAATCTGGATCTCCACCATTTGCATGAACTTCCAATTGCTGCTTAATGTTGGACTTGTCCACCAGAGAGTGCAGCACATTAAGTACACATAGAACATTCCAGACTTTGCTGTTTGAATTTAATGTTTCCAATTCTTGAGGAGTTTTCTTTTGCAAGCGAGAACGATATTGCGCAAAGGATTGAAATTGATACACAAATTCGTCAATAAGTTCCCACAGCCATACGTCAGGTAATTCTAGTGGGACTGGTTCCTCTTCATTCAAAATATAATTGAATAAGTCGCAATAATTATAAAACGAATTGAAACGTTGTTCTAAAGTAGGTCCACCTTGAATTCTAGCATAGATATGACGAAAATATAATTCTTTATAAAGAATCATAAAAACCTGTAATAAAGCCTTTTTAAAAATCAATACATATATCATAAACTCAAAACTAAAAGAAAAAACAAATTATTAAAAAATATATAGGAACTACAGCTACTGAGCAGATAGTTGAAAGATTTGCATGCTACTTAAATGGCTATACAACTGAAATTTAATTTAAAATAATTATTACAAAATGGATAACAAAACGTTCCAATCTAAAGCTATCTTTTCGACTATCTACCAAAACTACTATTTTACTATTAAAATTACTATCTACTAGTATCTAAAACTAGCTTTCGCTAACATTATTCTGGCCACCAAAAAATGAAGAATTTTAAAAATTTTATTGATCTAGCTAGGTAGTAAATCATGTAATAATAGAAAAATAAATGCTTTTCAATTAATCTCTTGTATTCATAGGCCAAGCAGTAGGTAATTTAGACTGAAAAAATTGTTGGAAATTGAACCCTTGCTAAAATTCAAAAATACAGAAAGCCGTTCAAGGAGTAAATATCCCTGAAAATTCATGTACGCAAGGCCCTAAATTCCAAAAGGTTTCTAAAATGTTTTTAAGAAATTTCGAAATTTCCAAGAAATTCTAATAACTGCTAAGGAATTACGCCGTTTGTATACAACTTAGGAATTATGGCAAAAAAAGTTTTTTAAACCTAGGTCATGTTACGATAACTTAAATAATCTTTGGAAGAGGCAAGAAACTTATCTATCTTCCAAAAATGATAAAAATTTCCAACATTTATTCACTCATTTTGCATATTTTTATGCCTTTCCGCTTGACTTATCAACTTTGCATGATAAAATGTGGTTAAAATAATATAAGAATAATAATTATTCAAATCGTCAATTTAAAGCAAACCGGTTAAATTTTCCTTAGATTAGATTATTTAATGATTAATTAATTATTGTGGTATGCAAAGTTCATAAAATCAAAACGAATTTTCGTGTTATGATATTAGTAATTATTATTCCCACTTAAACTTTGTTAGTATGTACTTGAGAAAATTATTGATATAATAGCGCGGCACACTTAATTATTATTATATCATCATTATGTATTCCTAATAATTGTAAAATTGTATTGTATGTGAACCATAAAAATTTATTGATTTACTAAGAGAAAATCAATAGCAGAAAACCTTCATAAATAATAAAAGTTTAAATAATAAAATAAGTGAAATTTACCACATTTCAACGTTATTTAATGGTTATAAACAAATAGAAATGGATTCAGAAGGATATTATTCTACAAAAATGCGACAAATGCAAGATAAACTCAAAGAAGGATTTGATATTGTATCCGAAAAAAGTTCTGAAGGTAAAACAAAATCTATTTATATACTTACATCATCTTTATTGATCAAAGCTTGTACTTCTGCTTCTTCTGGCCAAGGCCTCTTTTCGAAAAAATCTTCGGTTAGTTTTGGCCAAGTGTTTTCATAAAGATTTTGGATTTCGTACAAAGTTCCATCGTGCAAAGTGTTGTTGAAGTACTGCAAAAACTTTTTCACCAATTCGGGCATCTTAAAATACTGTCGATTGAATTCGCTATCCAAATTGGGATCACCAGTATGAGCTGAATATTCATTATCGTAATTATCATATTCGTAATCTTTATGTCCCTGAAATTATAATTTCTTAAGTCGGTGATGACTGACGAGGAAAAACTTGAAATCTTCGGTATACTTTAAAACACTTTTTTTTTTTTTAAACATTTCTAGTTCCAAAACCATATTGTTCGATCAAAGTATACCCAAGATTTAAAGTATTCCCATGTTGCAGTAATGCATAATTAACAGAAAATCAAGCAAGTTATTAATTGCGTTTATGACATAAAATCATTTGTGTACTTTTATGGGTTTAATTCCTGCAAAATATATTTGTATGTATTACAATTTTTTCACGTAAGTTTATAAATTATCTTCAAAATGCAAGACAACCATAAGGACATGTCACACAATGGATTTTTATTATTTTCACATACAACTTTGACGATAAGTGATTATTTAAGTGTAAATTTTAAATACCTGTTCGGATTCTTCGTTGGAATACATTTCCGATTACAATTATGGGTAAAATATCAAATTAATAACCACTATAACCTTTAAAATGTCGTCCACGCTAGGTGCTTGCGCGACGGTTGTTTTAGGAACTTTTCAATTGAATATAGTATTGCCAACGCAAAATTACCACTAATTTTTGAAATTAATTTAATTTTTATACATTTTTGATAAAATCACATTAGTATTAAAAATTATTTACGTTTATTTCTGTACTTCTTATTTAAAAGAGAATTTATAAATGTTACATAACATTTACGTATTGCAATTTATAATTAACCAGTGACGTAGTTATATACGTACGTAATATACAGGGTGACTCACCTTTCATCGCAATAGAAAAAATTTCAAGGTAAATCAATTTAAGATTCCAGCTTCTATTGTAACATTGTGACAGAAAATAAGAATGAAAATGATATTAATTGAAAAAAAATGTCATAAAATACAAAAATTATTTTAAAAATTATAACTTGCCTTGGAAAAATAATTTGCTTAAAAATGATTTTGGCAAATGAAATATCCATTAACCACAATTTTATTTTGATTTGTGATTCTGACTGATTTCCTATCAAACTGTCAAATCTGAAGTGTTAAACTTAAAAATTATTCGTGTGTTCGTAAGGTAATAAATTTATATTCCGAAATAGGAAGGTCACGCCACTGCCTTGATAAGGTAGATGGGAAACAAACCTTTGAAAATTTCGAATAAATTAGAAGGAAACAAAAAATATTTATTTTTAAATTTATATTTAAAATTTTTAAGTTTTAACAAATCAACTGTTAACTATATAAAACGAGTGATATATTATTTCCACGATTTTTTTTATATCTAATTTTCCACATTCGTCATGTTCAACGGTAATCTTTTTTATTGATTTTTATAAAAAAAATATATTATATAAATAATTATTGATTTTGATGATTTTTTTCAGTAATACGTAGTCTACTTAGCACAGAGGCATCTCCAACGAAGGTTCTAGAAGTTAAACCAGATAGTTACAGCGATAGACATATCTTTTGCAGGGAAGATGGAATGATTTTGTATGAACCAACGACCAGTTCAACTAAAAAGGAAAAGGCACGATATGAAATTGTGCTTCATCGACCATGCACTGAAACTTTGAACCAAGCCTACAGGTTGATAATTATTATTTTTTGGTGATTTAACTTTTGTTTTAATATCTATTTGTAGTCTGTTTCGTTCTGATGTGAAACATGAAGCCGAAATTAAATTTATTTGTTTTAAGGACACAGTTCCTATTTTTATTGAAATCTCGAAAGATGTAAGTAGCTTTTTACTATAATTTTATAATTTTTTTTACTATAATTTTGAGATTGTCTCAAAAGTTTTTAACTGTTCAGTTCAATCAACTGAGAAATTTGTCAGTTTGGTTTATTTTTAATTAAAATTTGTAGTTGGATTAAATCATGGTTAAAATAGGAAACATTTTATTGTTATCAATAGAATTTGGTTAACCAAAAAAATGGTCAGAAGTTTTCCTTTTATTATCTTATCGTACCTATGCAATTTGCACATATTGCACAGTTTATGACTTAATTGTCAATCGACATAAATACTCTTTCAAGGTCAGAAAAGTTTTACAAATTGCAGAAACGATTATTGCATTTTATCTCACGTCAAAATTTGTATTTATATTTTGTTTAATTGTAATTTGTATTAAAAGTAGCTTTATCTTACTTTTAAAAGTATGATGCTAATAAACTAGACCAAGGTGGAACTCGCTTTTGCGACAGTTCTTAGGCTTCTATACATCTACTTTTTTGATAGATTAAATTATTTGGGCCTTATTTTATTAGAAGTTTTAATGCGATAATCTTTTAAATAGGTATATACCAACGGAAAATTTTTTTTATATATAGGTATAATGAAAACGCTAACGAGTTCTGATTTTTTTTTTTAATCATGCAGACAGACAGACACGGAGCCAAATCATAAGGCTTCTTCTTATACGTTGTATAGAAGCCTAAAAATAAAGGGAACGAAATTTGCAAGAAGAAATATTTTAAATATTTAAATATTAACTGTAGACTTGTAATTTGTTGCTGTGTAGATTTATAATTCATCTAAATAAACTGGTTTATCTGTAAATACCTTGAAATAATCATATTTATAATAATTTACATATTATATATTTATTTCTGTTTTTAGATGTGCAATCTATACGGAATACAGAAAATTTGTGATACATTATCTGAACATTCCTCATGGACTTTGGCTCATTTAGCAGCACATTTTGCTCTCTACGACGCTTTCAATAATGCAAAAATAAATAGCCACCTAAACAGTTCGGATCCTGCTTCTGGGTTATCGCCATTACAAGTAGCAATCACAACTAATAATTTAAAAACTGTACAAATGTTGATCACAGCTAAATGTTCCCTTGAACATTTAGACCTTCAAGCCAACTCAGTTTTTCATTATGCTGCTACTACATCCAAAGAAATTATTACTGTAAATAAATTTTCTATGAATTTCAAACAAATTGCATAAACAAATTTACTTTTTAGGCTCTAGCAGAAGGAACGACACCGCCTCGTTGCTTAAATTCTCGAAACAAAGCTGGATATACTCCACTACATTTAGCCTGTTTGGCTGACAAGCCCGAATGCGTAAAAGCTTTACTGCTAGCCGGAGCTGATGTTAATATTACAGCCTCAGAATCTCACATAGAAGACAACACGGTGCCTGGTTATGTTGGTGATTTTCTTGATAGTAATCCAAATACTTTGTTTCAACAAGATATGAAATTTGGAGGAACTCCTTTACATTGGGCATGTTCCCGTGCAGTGATAGAAACTTTAGTCGATATGAACTGCCACATAAATGCAGTCAATTTTGAACAGAGAACGGCGTTGCATATAATGGTTATGAGAAATCGTTTGGAATGTGTGGTGGCATTAATGAGTTTGCAAGCAGATCCTAATTTAGGCGATTGCGATGGCAATACTCCTCTTCATTTGGCTGTAAAACAGGGCAACATTCCTATTATACAATGCTTGACAATATTTGGAGCAAATTTAGATGTTGTAAATTTTAGTAATCAAACACCTAGACATTGCTTAGGTAAAGATCAAGAACACAAAGTTTTATATTATTTGCATGCCGTCGGAGCTAAACGTTGCCTTCCCGAAGTTCAAGGATGCACAGAAGGCTGCAAATCTGATGGAAATTACGATGGAATTCCTCCTACTGCAGTTATAGGACCTCTTAATCGTGAAATGTTAAATCAAATATTAGCTGTGTCTGGTATGGAAAATTCATCTAAAACTAAAACTAAAGAAAATGATTTAAAGCAGGCTAGACTTTTGTGCTTAGACGGTGGCGGAATACGAGGTTTAATCTTAATAGGAATGCTATTAGAACTTGAGAAGATAATTGGTATACCTATAAATCATTGCTTTGATTGGATTGCTGGTACAAGTACAGGCGGAATTTTGGCTCTGGGACTTGCATCGGGAAAAACAATGAAAGAATGTTTATGTTTATACTTCCGTATGAAAGAATTAACATTCGTTGGTAAAAGGCCATATTCTAGTGAAGCATTGGAAACTATTTTAAAGGAAACTTTTGGTACCGACACCGTGATGACTGACATAAAAGAACCTAAAGTGATGATCACAGGTGTTCTCGCAGATCGAAAACCTGTCGAATTACACTTATTTAGAAATTATAAAAGCCCGAACGATATACTTGGGATGAACAGCGATACTCGTTACGATCTACCAGATCCTCCAGAAAAACAATTAATGTGGCATGTTGGGAGAGCTACGGGAGCTGCTCCAACGTATTTTAGAACTTTTGGACAATTTCTTGATGGTGGTCTGATAGCAAATAATCCTACCTTGGATGCTTTAACCGAAATTCATGAGTATAATTTAGCTTTGCGAGCAACCGGCCAAGAAAGTGAAATGTGCCAATTATCGGCGGTAATCAGTTTAGGTACAGGCATGATTCCTGGATCTAAATTAACGGCCATTGATGTATTTAGACCAGAAAGCATTTGGCATACAACCAGACTTGTGATGGGAATTTCCGGCTTGGGCAATCTTTTAGTCGATCAGGTAAGCCTAATTCCAAGGGTTAAATATCTCCAAAATTTTATGTACACTTGTTTGACCAAAAAGTTTTCATCCAAAAATTAGATAATCAATAGGATATCGGGTTAGTGGAACGTATTCAATCAAACAACTGGTTTTATCGTCTACGTTTCTGTGATACAAGGTACACCATTTTCATGACTATAATTAGATGAGTGGGGTAAGAATACATTTTATGAGGGAACAAAATTTTTAGAATTATTTTATAATTCTATGGAAATCGTTGAAATTCTGAGTCTGGTGTACAAAATTTTTTCGAAATATTTACCCTTGATTAATTCAATAACAATTTTAAACCTACACTTACAAATTTTTAACCTAGGCTACTGCGAGCGATGGTCGAGTGATTGACAGAGCTCGGGCATGGTGTTCTATGATAGGCGTTCCATATTTTCGGTTTTCTCCACAAATGTCGGAAGAAATAGCAATGGATGAACGATCTGATGAAAAATTATGTAAAATGCTATGGGAGACAAAGGCGTATATGTATTCTAATACAAATATCATAAAAGAAGTAGCCGATATAATTTTGAATAATACCTAAATTTGAATTAATAGCAAGTTTAGTCAAGTTTCTGAGTTTAATGGTTATCGTAGCGTAATTAACACTAAATTAGCAAATTTGTATTTATAATAATTATTTATTATGCAAATTAATGTGATAAAATATCTTGAAATTAGTTAAGGAAACAATAGTTTATATATTTTTTAAACTATTCATTAAATAAATAATTTTGATTGTTCACATGTTTAACTTAAGAAAACTAAAGTGTCGAATGTAAATGCCAGAATTTTTTGAATTTAGGAAGTTCACGAAGAGGTTTTATGCACTTCGTATGTGCCGACTTATATCTGCACAACATAACAATATGTGGAAACTGAAATTGATTATTATGTTCTTTATATTTCTTAATAAATTATAAAATGTTTATAATTATTACAATTTCGAGTCTATTTAATTTACTTTAGTCACTTCCACCTCAGTTTTGTTTTTCTAATAACAAAGCTTTGATAAATGCAAATTTTTCATAATTTGCTTTACTTACCCCTATTTACCAAAAAAACCATGACATCTTTCTTTGCATATTTAAACAGATGGAAAAAAAATGTAAATGTCTATTTTAGGACTTATTGTTACCAAATACAAGAAAAAATTAAATTTGAATTGTAACTTATTAATTTTTTATTTAAAAAAAAACATCTAAAACATTTTACTAAAATAAAATTAAAAACTTTATACAGGATCGTATCCATAATAAGGGCCTTCGGCATAAGCCCTGTACATATCTTCCGACTTGCGTCTAATTCTTCGTCCAATAGGTTCCAAATCATTATAACATTTAGTAAAAACTCGTTCCACAGCATCTATTGCCTCGTCTTTGGTAATATTACTTCTAACAGCCATTATCGATTGCAATGCTTTAGTCTTTACACAATTTTGATGGGCTTCTTTAAAATCAAAAACGGAAGCGTCACCTTGCGCCCATGCGGATATAAAACTGCAATGAGTTAAATTAGCAGCTCGTATTTCTGTGCATGCTAAATGATCGATATTTTTAAAATCAAGTTTATTACGGCAATAATCAAACATGTGAATCATTTCGTGTGTTAAAATACCCTGAATAATTCCTTTGTCTTTAGCTACATTTTGGCAAACTACAATTTGATTTAGAACCGGATCGTAGCCACCACTGACACTAGGATCGCACTCCTCACAAGCTATATGTCTTCGAATATCTATAGGACATCCCGAACTCTTCAGTGCACCCATCATTAATTTTACCAAAGGACTCGTCTTAATGCAATCGTAAACTTTAGTTTCACATTTTATTTTATCGAAAAATTCAGTTCCTTTACGTAAGGTTAGAATTTCTCCGATAGCTGGAGATTTTTGCTTATTTCTTCGTTCCGGATAAAGATCGTAACCCCACTTGCTATCATCGTCTTGTATTTTCGTGGATGGCGACTTTGCTTGGGTAGTTTCCTTAGCTTCGCTATCAAAACTATCCATTTTACTAAATCATTGCACGAAAATTTTTAGGTTATGAACAAATATGAAGTGTTTGACATGTGAGTTATCCAGTTTTAAATTTCTGGCGCCAAAATTAAATGGAATTAAAACTAAAATAGAATAATTATTAGTGGTAACAATTTATAACTTTTAATATAGTTCATAGAATATATTTACAGAATATAAACATTTCTTTAAAATTTAATTAAATTTAAAAAAAATTCACATTTTCGATCAAAACTTATCATTGCACACTATTTCCATTAAATTGAGTCAACTCTCTCTTGGGTTTTTTAAAAATGCGATGTCCTTCACAATTCAGGTTATCCGACATACACTTATCCCGACAGCACTGTTTGCAAACGTTGTATTCACATTTGGATCCCTAAAAATTACTGATTAACTAAAAGAACTTTTTTGAAAAACTTCAGAGCCCCATATTCTAGTGTAGAACTATTTATACATCGTGGTACTTACTAATGGATTTATCATGCATGTGATACACTTTTCTAAACTTCTGTAACAAACTACATCAGATTTTGGTGGCCGTCTGTTCATTCTACGTAATTTTTTCATCTTTTTTCTCGATATTGGATTTCCATCCGAATCTGCATATTGACGTTTGCTGGTATTTTCCTAATAATGTAAATAAACTAAAAAAAGTATAAACAAGTATTACCACTATAGATAACTTACTTGAGAATCACTAGAGATTTTTTGGTTTGCAGAAACCTTTTGTAAATGCTCTTGAGGAGAATCTCGCACATACGATTGGCACAGCCAAGGTGGTAAAATTAAATTTTGAGTATCAGATTCGGTAGTGTGAGGCCATGGCTTTTCACCTTCATGATAAGACAAGTACATGTTTTTTAGTTGAACTACAACTTCTCTAAATTCACTTAAACCATTAACTCCTCCCAAATGCATTCTTATATGATTGTTAGATGGTATTGATAATCTATCAATAAAAAAGTTAAATATATTGCAGTACCGGGGTTCTGCCTCTTTTAAAAAAATTATCAGATGATATATTAATAAGTTTAAAGTAAGAAGAGCAATTTTTAAATTAAAAATATAATGTTAAAGCTAAAAACAACTCCAACAGTCATATCATTTCATCGGTTAAATTCTACCAGGTTTCTTATATATTGAAGAGTCAAGTTGTACTATCAGCTATCTCAAAGACTGCATGGTCTGGCCTGATCAATTATTTACCTTATCTGTTTGTTTATGCTGCCCTGTTAATATTGATTGCCTTGTCGTGATATGTAATACACCTACGTGTTTTACAAACATTTACTAATTCAATATTTGTTGTATTTAACATTGATATTTCATGTAATATTCATTCAAGTGAATAAATGATATGATGTTAATAAATTTTAGAATTATTTGCAATACTTGAAACTTGAAAACTTTTGCATCAAAATAAGCAGAACCCCCTTATGATTGACGTTATACATACAAATGATGAAATAATTTAAATAAGTGGCCACGTATATAAGAACTTGGGCAAGGATATTTTTCTACCAAGTCTAAGTACTGCAACGCAGGTTCCCATGCCGGAGGATTGCTGTACATAAAAATAGCAGGATTGTATAAATTTCCTTCTGCAGTCATAACTCCATTAACATTTGTTTGTTCCAAACATCGTAGTAAATCTTGCATGCACTGAATATTACCATTCGAAATAACAGGTATTTTTACAACCTCCCTATAAAATTTCATCAATACAAAACTTTTAAATCTAAAATGGCTTTTCTCTTACCTTATTGCTTTAACGTATTTCCAATCTGCTATACCTGTCAAAGGACCTTTCTGTTCTCTAGTTCTACCATGAACTGTAAGTAAAGCACAACCGGCAGATTCCAACATTTTTGCATACTCCAAAGTTTTCTCTAAACTTTCAAATATACGTACTTTACAAGTAATTGGTACCTTAACAGAATTACTTAGTGTACTCACTAAAAATATTTAATTAATAATTGGATAATAACAATAGAAAAAGAACAAACCTATGTCATATATTAAATCCCAACTATCTTGCAAATATGCACCATAATTGCCACGTTTAGCAATTGCTTGTGGACAACCCAAATTTATGTCAATAGCACAACACTCGTCTTCTGCTAATTTAGCAGCTTGCAACATTATCTCTGAATCGTTACCACAAAACTATAAAACATTAAGTAAATATTTTCACAGTGATCTTTAACTTTTATCTCCATCTTACCTGAACTATAAGAGGTTTATCTTCGGGGCAAGTAGCTAAACCCTCTTTACGATACTTAGGATCCTTACAAAATATAGAACTGTGCAACATTGGAGTATAACACAATTCAGCACCATAATATCGACTTAACATTCGCCAAGCTAATTCGCTGGCATCCACCATAGGAGCCACAATTTTTGTTGGAGAACCTAAAGTAGTCTTCCAAAAATCCATGATAGTTGATAATCACAGTAAAATAAAGGAATATTTGTAAATATTATAAAAGTTTAAAATGCATAAATTGATTAAAAACAGTCGACTTATTTAAAAAAAATATTATACAGTGTAATCAAGTCTTTTGAAATTGAGGTTAAATTTCCCTCGTGGATGATCAAAAATTATAGTTTCCTACAGTTTCCTACAATGCCATAAAATTAATAAATGTACAGGGTGCAAAAAGTAGAAATGAAAAATGTGATGACAAAACCAGACAAGTTGATTTTTTACTTTTTTTAAGTAAAAAGTAATATTCTTCAGTTTTTCTATTTACTACTGCACACTCTTTTTTTTAAGTTTTAACAGTTTGACCCTATGGTTGCTTGCACAGAATTAGGAAATATGTGCCTGTAACACTATTTTATTGCTGGTAATTGATAAATGAAAATATTATTATTAATAATAAACTTAAAATTAATATATTTTTTAAATTTTAGATACAGGAGGTCTATCAATCTACATTTTCCTCTTAATTTAAGACTTCGTCCTGTTATTATTACTGCCATTATTGTTTTATTGAATCAATATTATTGAAACTCATGATAAATAATATACTATTAATTTATCAAATACGTACCTACGCTACGTCTAGATAACTTATGAATTTGAATTGTTTCCTATTTTAGCATTACATTTTTAATTTAATATTAGAAAAATATTTGATAATGAGACAAGTTTGGACAATAGCCATTATTCGCAAATATCAATAATTTGTTATATATGGCAGGCAGCCAAGAAATAAGTCCCGAGATGGCTTATACCATCTTTGGAATATTTTAAATTTTTAACATAGATATATTTAATATATCTCTATAATAATATTAAAAAAGTATTAATCATAATCGTGTATTTTTATTATATTCTGCTTCATAATAATAATAAAAAAGTTTTAATTAATAATAATGTAAATATCCTATTTTAAAATAGGAATAGGAAGAAAAATTTAAAAAAATGTTTTTAATTAAAAGCACGATAAAGGATAAAGTTAACCTTACATCTAGGGTGGGTGTCAGCGAGGTTCATGCCAATCGTGCCTGACTTTCTATTATATGGGATAATGTAAATTGGGCTCCAAAATGCCTGCATTTTATATTCTTCAATTTTATGTTGTAATCCAAAATGTAAACTGCGCTCGCACCTATTTATCAATGGGTTACCTACTTATACCAGTTTATCAGTTATGTTGTTAACAGGAGAATTCATCCTGAAGACATAACGTCGGCCCGGAATTATACTGTTCTATATCCAATTTAGTTGTATAGGATATTAGACTTTATTTATAGGAATTACACTGTTTTATGTCCTATACAATTAAATAGGATATAGAACAGTATAATTCCTGGCCGACGAGGATGGCTTGAGGAGTGACAGGACGGAGAGCCGCTGCATCGAAGGTAGTACAATAGGCCTGATTTAATATCTTAAGTGTGCGTAGGGATATCTCCCTGCGCTCCTACCTAAAATCCAGAATCCAGAAGAGACCCCCCGGATTACACCAATTCTTTTGTGACTTAAATAATATGTTTAG
This sequence comes from Cantharis nigra, assembly GCA_958510845.1. NCBI lineage: Eukaryota > Metazoa > Arthropoda > Insecta > Coleoptera > Cantharidae > Cantharis > Cantharis nigra. The sequence goes on from OY294028.1 coordinate 66,488,327, forward strand.
AGCTTTAGAATTGAAAGAACTGGTTTTGCTGCTAAGTCCAAAAGTAATTTTATTTTTGTCACAAACAAATGTAAGCAATGCTTGGGGCCCGGGACCATAAAAGGTAGTAAATCCCAAAAAAAAGATTTTTAAATAATCTACACAATTCAAAATTAATACATTGTTGTTTTTGACGCCCGTTTTGTATATTTGCTTACGGGCCCTAGCTACTCCTGCACCGCTACTGCTCGCGCTCAGCTTGGGGCGCATTTTATAAACGTTACCTACACTGAGAGAACAAATAAAAATTAATTTTTGTTTTTTAAAATTAATTTATGGGGCGGCAAACCTTTTTGGCCCAGGGCGCCAAATTTTAAAATACGTCACTGCTGTTATGTATACTTTATACCCAGACCGCCGTTTTGCTACCGCGCCTTTTAGTGATATCCGCGTTTTGTACTTCGCTGTGAGCGGGTTCCCCAGTCGAAGTGGATTGATTTCAGGGATATTTTCAGCAAGTTTAACGCCAGCCAAAACGGCCCGGAGCGCCCGTAGCGAAGGGCTGCGTAGGGTCAGTTTCGGATGGAGCAACCACGGCAAATCATGGATTCACCGTAAAAAATAGTGAGTGATTGGTTGAAACTCGATTAGTTACCATCTTTTTTCAAGTTTGTAAAAAGTCAACCACTTGGGCGTAGTTACAGGGAGAGAGATAGTTACGTGTATTCTTATATTTAATAATCATGCATTCGTTTTGTACTTAATTACTTATGAGTTAATTAAAAACTTAATCAGTTGAGTTATTTTTAAACTTTTAAGTTACGTGATGTACCTATATTTACTTACAAAGTATATTTCATAAAAATGGAAAAATTGATTATTTGAGGTGAACGTTCTTTGCTTTCGATTAACGATTGCATCGAGCTTAAAAAAGAATATTGTGGTAGTGTAATTTTATGAACACTAAAATTGTTTATGATACTCTTAGATTGAAGCCGTCATTTATATATTACCTCTGATTCGGATGAAATTATGCAGGGATATTTTCATAAATAAAAAACTTGATGCAAATATTTAATGTCAACTGTAAAATATATTAATCGTGTAATTAAACTTGTTGATAAGTATTTAAAATAAACTTTGCTGGATTTGTTGACAAGATACGACTTGTCATAGAAATTAATTTGTTGTATTAAATGACTTTATTTACAATCAGTAAGTAATCGGCAGGAAGTTGAAAAGCAGTTTAGTATTATTTACCTTCACCTACCAACCAATCAGAAAGTTTTTTTGTTTTACTTCCCAGCCTTCAAAGAGCGGGAAGTGATCACTTTCCAACCTGAGATACCTACTAGATAAAAAAAATTTAATTAAATTAAAACGAATTTAATAAAATCATTAATTATTATTTATTATTAATTTGTCATATTCACTGATTGTGAATACGATTGTGTCAAGCTTCATTACAACTTTAGCGCTTATAGTTATAAATCATAATATACTACAAAAAATCAAATATATATTTTCAATTAACAAGTCATTTTTCTCAGTGTAAAGAAATAATAATCCACTTACTTCATTAGTTCCGAAAAATTTCTACAAAATTCCAAGTCACTGCTCTCTATCTTGAATTTTTAATTATTGTTGTAACACAGCAGTGTGATGATTAGAATGGAATTTCATTGTGATTTAATTGCATTTCTCACCCTTCTTCGCTCACTGCATTATGTGCGGACCACGTCGCGGCTTGTTCAATTATTATTCTTTATCCGTAATGGATATGGTAATATATCAATTTTTATTTAAAAATGTAGATGTAATACAGATAACAAAAATTTTCACAAATTCAATAACTCAGTAGTACCTACCTATAATTATATTTTCATACAGTAAGCTAATTCAACTAATTCACTAAAACTTTAAAAATTCATATTTATATTATTTTATGTAAAACTCAATTTTTACCAATTTGTTTTGAGTAATAAAGGTCACGGAGTTTTTTTTAAGTGGTAAATCTGTTATTATTTTTTCCAATATTTTGATAAGTGAGTTTACAGAAAATTCTTTTAGCAAAAGACAATTGAAAATTAGGTAACCTGAAATCTTATCTTCTGATCTTCGGTTTTTAGTAATTTTCTGTAAGTTTTGAAACGTATTAGTACCTCTATAGATACATTTTCTTGATATTTTTATTCATCTCATTGCCTAATGTGGATCACGTAAATCATTCTAACAAATCCGTAATTCGAGATTTACTAAGATTTACATTAAGCGAACGCCACTACACGGAAAAATATAAAGTTAATCTACTACGTATAGTTGGTATAGAAAGTTTTGTTTATAAATCAAACGTTTGCATTCCTTTGGTGTTTTATTATGTGAATTATCATTTCACCGCAGTTTTACTATAAAATAATTCAGAATCAAACTCAAAACAACATCAATTGTACGTAATAGAGCCGCCATGTTCTTGACATTTGGTAGCGTCACGAGCGCCACCAACGCATCAACGGTGAGGTAAATCGCGATTATTAATATGTATAAAGATTTCTACTGTCAATTGTTTTTTGCTCAAAGGTATTCTATAAAAAGTACCTATCGACATTTTTGAGCTCTTATTTACACCATTAAAAGATCCTTAAAAAACAAGAAGTTGAAACACACACAAAATCGATATCATCATTAGTCGTTACTCGAAAACAAATTAATGCTAATAGAACATCGCATTTGGTTATATGATAATAATGTAAGTATATTATTTGTGTATTATTTTATTCAAATAAATTCGATGTGTTGAAAAATTTGAAATACCTAAACCTTACAAAATCATCAAAATAAACACTATGACGAAAATTAAAACGTTTACTTAATTATTAAAGGCTAAAATATATTTGCATTACAATTAATATTAATTATTACTTAACAATACGTCTGTATTTATTTAAACGAATTCATTGTATTTATGTAACACTCTGTACATCTATTAATCACACCACTATTTATTTACACGGTATTTATGTTAACACTTGCAAGTCAGAACTACAACTGCTATTTAAACCCAAATGCATCTTTCTAGAAACTTCCAGAGATTCCTAAATGCTTCTAGAAAGATCGCATCTACAATTCAACAGTGTAGTCAGCAGGCTTGTAACAAATACCAAAGTTATCATATACGAGTCATATTGTGTGAGTCATCACGTATAAGTTATCAAATAAAATTATCCATTGTTGTTTCGTAACAATAGGTTATTCATATCAACCATATTGTTTTCATTTTTGTAACAATAATTAAATTTAAACTTCTAGGGACTAAACCGTGGCAATAATATTTTAAATGTGCCCTCCTCTGCAAAATAATTTGTGAGCTCCCATAAAATTTTATTTTTTATTTTAATTAGAAAAAAAAAAAACAAAGAAAAAACAAAAAGTTCCAAAATCCTTCATTGAAGTTTTTGTTTAATTTGGAAATCTTATATTTTGATGTAAAATAACTGTGCTAGTTTTGAAAGTGTGAACTATTTTAAATTTCTCGTTTTTACCGCATTTTTGTGAAAGCTAGCACCGACTGGCGGGAAAAATGAGGCTTTTTGCCGAGAATGGCCGCCGAAGCGGTTGAGACGAAGTTTGTCTCCTGGTTTTGTTTGAAATTTTGATTGCGGATTTGTATTTGCGAATAAATTTATTTGAGTTTTTAAATGAGTGATTTTTATTATAAATTTTGAGAGTTGGCCCATAATTAAAATTGGATATTGTTAATGAGATTGAAAGTTGGATTTTTTTTTGTATGGAAGAGATAAAATAAAGAAAAATAAAAAAATCGTGAAAATAGCGCTTAAAATAGCACAAAAAATTGTCATTATATGCTTAACAATAGGATATCATCTTAAAAATAAGCATTCATTTATTTGCAAAATGACCCAAGAAAAAAAAAAGTAAAAGAAATAGTAAAAAACAGTAACATAATAAAACAATTTCTCTACATAATTTTTTTCTAAAAAATGCAGTTATTACATTTTTTCTAAATTTTTCATTAAAAATTTATTGTGACGATCACGTGTTTAAAAATGGAAAAAACTGCATTCTATACCTCCACACATCCACACTGGTAATTTAGGCGTTTTTAATTTTCACTATGAAGTTTGATGTTATTTTAAGGTAAATTTCATTATCAAAATTTGCTTTTAAGGCACTAACTATTTGCTCTAATGTATAATTGAATCCAATATTTTTTGCCAATACTTAACGTTTTTCGCCAAAAAAACTGGAACTTTTGAAATAGTATTTTGAAAGATATCTACCATACATCTACAATATATCTAAAAGAAGATCTTTGTATTGACGGCGAAAAAGTGCTTATGTCATGTTTCTGCGTATTTGAGGTTTTGACTTAATATGATAGAGTAAAACTTGCTCTTTCTTTTGGTATAACTATTTAAGTGACAGTGTACATATTAAGCTAAAATTTTAATTAAATACATTTTGCATAAGTCAAAAGTCAAAACTTAATTTTGGAAAGATATGCTGTTTTTGCTTAAGGATGTATAGGAGACAAAAAATAAAACTCAAAAATATAAGATATCGATGAAAATTGGTACACATGTCATCATTGACTTTGCGATGTAATAAAAAAAATTTCAAATCGATTTACTACACCGTTCAATAGTTCTTGCAGTTTTAATTTGATGTTGACTTTTTGTTAAAATTCAAGAAAATCACATCTATGGTTTTGCTTAAGAGTCTGCTTTTAGGAAAAATCACAAGGTGTTAAACAGTAAAATACTGGTCTAAATAAAAATCTAAAGCTAAATCTTAAGAAATCATAAAAAAATTATATAATGTAAAAATCATTTTATGAAAAACATTTTATTGAATAATATATTAGCTTAAAATATATGATCAAAATATAAGAATTTTTTCCAATTTTCTGTAGTTATAGCTTGTAAATAGAAGAAGGTTTTAGCAAAATTTCATCACGGTTTACTACCCCGTTCTCGAGAAATTAAGTAGTAATTGAACAACCGATATAGAGTTGTCACGTTCAATTCGCTAAAAATAAAATATATTTCGACGTTAAAAGAACCCTAAACATATTTAAAACTTGTTGGTATTAAAAATATTATGTATATCTCGGTTTTTATTAGTTTTAACAACAAATATCATTTTTTACTCATAAAAATTCTTACATTTTTTATTTAGATAGTAGGTTGGATTGCAGGGATAGTCACTAATAAAACTTTTGTTATGTCAAATTTAATATTTGTAATTTCAGAAAATGAACCGATTTAAACGAAAAAAACCTTTCTTCGTGCATTTTTATAGCTTTGTTTATCGTTTATGATATTTCAAAAGTATTTTACTACACACATAAGACCAATATTCGTGATATTCAAGTTAATCCAACTTTTGTCTCCGATTGTATCTCCTATACATCCTTAAGTATGTTACTTTTTATTGTTTTTTATAAGTATAATATTTCTTAATTCTTGTTAATATCGTTTGTACACCAGCATAGTACAATTTTGAACCGAATAAAACACATAATTGCAGTTAATCCCCTCCCCCTCCTTAAATTTTTTTTGTCATTATCTCAGTTTGAGAAATATTGACTTAAGCACTTTTTCGCCGTCAACACAGATCTATTGTTTCCAGCTACCTAATAGATGAGTTAAGTTAGCTTAAATGCGCTTTTATAAAAGTGAGTTTTAGTTAAAGCTCCGTTTATTTAATAATTATTTAGTTTAGTTAACGAATGCCTACTGTGATTTAAATTTTAAACCTGTTTATTATCTATAAGGGTAGACGTTTGCTGATTTTAATTCCCTAGTCAAGAAAAAGAACGCAAGAATTTTGTGACTTATGAAACGGGTTAAGTCAAATCGTCATTAACTCTCGGTCTAAAATAAATATAGGTATTTATGTATCTACTGAAATTTTTTTTTAATTTATTGAAAATGTGCTAAAATAAGCACTAAAAATGCTTAAAAGTAAATCTAAGCATGAAAGTATCAAAATAAGCATATAAGCATAAACAGTAAAACACCAAATGCCTTATTTTTATTAAATTCGTGGACATTTATAACAATTACACTTCTGCTATCAATATTTATGTATAGCAAATTTGCTAGAAATCCGTACTCTACTTATAATATTAATTGGAGACTGATTATGAAGATAAAATTTGGATATAGAAGAATTAATTGGATTGAATGAAAAATTATAATATTATTTCAAATTGAGTTGAAGGACAAAGTGGAATTTGTATTAGCGGCGGGCACATGCGGTGATAAGCCGTACGCTCCTTTATTAACATTAAAAATGTATTTAAAATTTGGATTAATAAAGAGTCTCATCGCCCAATAGTGTGGTAATTTGGTTGGGGTTACAGTACAGTTATTTATGAAATATTTACACCCCCTCCCACAGATTACACGACAATATATTATTTTATACATATAATACCTACAGTTACTCTTAAAACAACTCGGACACTCCTATGTTAGCAATATAAATTGTACCCTTTGTCTTATAAAAATCGACTTTACAGCAAAACTTATCAAATATTTTTTGTTGAAAACTTTTTTTCTTTATATTTGTTCTACGCATAAAATAACTTTAAAGAAGCTCAATAAAAAATTTAATAAAATTCCTATAAGAGTATAATCGTTGATTGAAGATTATTGTATAATGATATTTTTATTAAAATTTTTAAATTCTTCTTTACATTTTTTTAAATTTTTAAAGTCTTCTTTAAATCACTGTTTCTCAGAATCAGTACGACTAAATACAAAAATGCATATAAGCAAAAATAAAGGTAATGAAATTTGCAACAAAGAATGTCAGATGTAAGTTTTGTTGTAAAATCGACTTTTATATGACGAAAAAGTCTTCAAATGGTACAATTTACATTGCTAACATAGGAGTGTCCTAGTTTTTTTTAAGAGTAACTGTATCAAAATATAATACCAAAATAAAAATTAACAAAAAAAAAAGTTTTAAGCCAAAATTAAAAATAAAAATAATTTTGAAACCATAGTTGAAACCCTTTTTTTCAATCCTTATGTTAGTAAAGGGACGTCCATTAATTACGTGAGACGTTTAGAAGGGGGAGGGGGTCGAGAAAAATCTCACCGAATCTCACGTGGGGGAGAGGGGGAGTCTCAGCAAATATCACGTAATTTTTTTTCCGCCAGTAACTGTAAAATTGCAAGAGAATTGGGTTAAATTAAAAAAGTAAAACAAACAATCTCACGTGAGATTAGGGGAGGGGGGATTGAGCCAAATCTCACGACATCTCACCAAAGGGGAGGGGGGGTCGAAAAATCGCATCACGTAATTAATGGACATCCCCTAATGCATTCTAGATATTTTTACAGCACCGCTGGTATCTTAATTTATTTTCTGATATACTTTAAAATATAATTATGGTAATTAAATTAATTAATTGTTATCAATTTGGTAAATATTGTTTTGTGTACCCTATGCAAGATTCGATGTTTGGGCTCCTTAACTTTAATGTTTGCTAAATTTTATAAAATTAAACAAATACTATGAAAAACATCAATAACAATAAGTATACTGTTTATAATTAATTTTTGTTAATATGCAAAAGAAGATTTCAATATACTGGACAATGCGGGAATCGTATAAGCTTCTAAATAATATAACCACAATAATAATAATCTGGTATAATTTTTGTTTACTTCAAATTGAACTTTAAAGTTTACTTCAAATTTTAAAAAGGTTTCACTAAACATAACAAACTAGTATTATTTAATTTTAAAAAAATTCATGATGTGTAATAATTTCACGAAACATGTACTACATTAACAAAAAAATATAAAAATAATTTCACTTCACTAAATGTAGAAGTATTACTTAATACCTATTATAATATGATTAAATGTTTTTATAATTTTTATAATTAATTACCTAATTTTTTTACATACTTACCTTAATGCACTATATAATATTGTGTATATATTTAGAATTATTGGATCAAAAAATCTTTTCACAAACAAGGTAAAGGTCTGAACCACACAAAAAAAAATTTGCTGTATAATTAATAATAAATTTATTATTTGTGTTGATGATTTTATTTATAATAAATATTGAAAACTTTTTATTAAATAATATCTTTTACTACACAACAATTGATTAAATAATTTTTTTCATGTTGTTTATTTTTAATTAATTTTAATTAGGCAAGGAAGAGCCTTGGTATGAGATGCGACGTGCGTGAATATTCTAGCTCAAAATCACTTGGAAATTTCGTGTCAAATGGCCAGTTTAATTATAAATAATTATAAATCGATAATAATAGATCATTATATGATTTCTTAGCTTTTGCTGTAGAAACCCTTTTTAATAGTTGCGATGCAAAGGCTTAGATTGCTTGGATTGGTCGTCTTCTTATCGATGTATCAGGGGATAGAGACGCAAAGAGTTTCTTAATTCAAAAAATCAATTTGTGCATCCAACGAGGAAATTCCGCTTCAATGCTATTAGGGTCGATGCCTGGATAGTTTGTTATAACTTGTTATATCTGTTATTGGAAAATGATTATGTAGAACAATATAGAACAACCTGAAACAACATAAAAAAATTAATTCTTTTACTAGTACGGGGTTAACTCGAAAAATAGTTTTTCGCGATATTTTTTTGTAATTTGTGAAAAAATATTTTGAAATTATATAGAGCAAACCTAGAACATGGAACGTTTCTCAAAAATTATTATTTTTACAAAAAGTAGGGGGCTAAGTTCACATGTGTGTGTTTTACAGAAATGATTTAAAATTGAATCTACGATTAAAATATATCAACAATGCATTTCCATATAGATAAAATAATGTTGGATAACCATAATAAGGAAATTAAAATCAAATTTATTCTCCAACAGGAATAAATCTGAATATAAGAAAAAATGGAATTTATTATAACATGATGTACAAAAATAAAGAACAAAGTACAGCTAATAATCACTTTTAATTATTATACTACAACTGCAGTCTATAAAGGATGCAGTCATAACATAATAAAGGTCAAAAATGTTACTTATGTATATTTAAAATAAATTTATATACATACATTATAAATTAGTGTTATTAAATGAGCCGATGTTACGTAAGCAAGGTCTTATTTTGGAGCTACTTCGCCTTAGGAACATTTAAATTATTAAATATATTATAATATAAAAATATATAATATATTATTATATATAACATTAAATAACTGAAAATAAATTTCAGTTATTTAACATTATTGAAAAAAAAATTTTTTAGTTACCCCGTTATCTCCCCTTGTTATTTTAATGGGATGGTTTCCCGTTGTCTAATAATATATCTTGGATATTAGATCACAACAGTGTATTCGACGCTAGCAGAATTTTACACCATACTGCTTGTTTAAAATTTATATAAATTCATAATAAATAAACGAAAATTAATTTACGAAATAGGGTTGTTTGAGCTTTTAATGATGAATATTCTCGAAAACACAAGCATGTAAATATGCAACATTTACGACAAAACTAATTAACAGATTGTAATTATTGAACTATGTCATTCCTTGCTTTACTAAACGTAAATTTAAAATTTAATTATATTTTGCTTTAATTAGACTGCAATATGGCATAAAGCTTTTCTGCTAAAACATTGAGCGCAAACCCCAGCACTCAGAGAAATCTATGTCTAACAGAATCTTTTCTAATATTTTAATATAATTATAATAAAATATATTAAATATTATATAAATTTTGTAAGAGAAAATCTAAAAAAAAAATGTAAATCAAAACTTTTCAAGGTCTCAACTCTGAAGAGAGTTAAGATCACATTATTTTAAATTGCTAACATATAATTTAATCTATTTTATTTTTTATTAAAAAAAAAACTATTCGGTCTGTTATTAATTCAAAATTTAGCACTTGATGTGATGAATTTTCGTTCGTATTTTGAAATTTATTGTAGCAGCAATAATTTGCATGCATCGCAAATACAAGAGAAATAAGAGCACACGAAGGTTTAGAATGATTGATCATCACATATTTTAAACATTCTGAGTAAGTATAGTTCAATAATTTATTGTTACAAAAAAGTAATCACCGTTACTTAGAAATTACATGCAATCAATTCTGCGATTATCGAATTTTGTCATACTTATTAATATTAAGTCTGGCCCCAAGAAATCTTTTATCATGACACCATTATGTATTTTCATATGATAAATTAAACCAGTATTTTGTAATAGAAAACACAACGAAAATTTTGAAAAAAATTCAAAATTTTCAATTAATAGATATTTATTAAGTTTATACATTTTTTCAAAAAATGTCGAAACTATTAAGCGATACAAAAAATAAATTTATAATATTTAAATTTTACTTAAAATTAACAATAAATTATTGATTTTTTTATTACAGGCACAATAATTTTTAAAGTTACATTTAAATTTCTTCATTTACAAAAGCTGATTTAATTAATTACCTATCAATGACAACAACCTGTTTAGAGCCTATTTTAAAATATTTATAGATATCATTACAACAATTTAACAATAAACAATAGTAAATTATTTTATTATAAAATAATTAGGTATCTCAAAATGGACGCGTGCACGAGCCAGATATAACTGCAACTGTGCAGTTTTGACGGGACGGAGAAGCTGGATTAGATAAGCCACTCTCTCTTATAGGCGATAATGTAGGCGTTTTTGGACGATGAGTAGTACTTCGTCTTCTTCTACGATATTGTGGTAAGGGTCTACGACCTCCAGCTCGCTGCTGTTGCTGGAGAATACTTAAAGCGTCTGCTAGTTCAAGATCGCTTACCATTCTCCTCCTAGGTGGAGGAGGAAGTGCCGGTAACGTAAGAGACGGTCTTTCGCAAATATCTCTAGGATAAGACGGAACTGGAATTATATTACTAATAGTTTGAATTGGCTGGCGATTTTGATCAGAATTGAGCGGAGAAACTTGGTTATTTCTAGAAGTCGACGTTTGATTTCTTTGTCGATTTTGTCCAAAGTTGCCAATTACACGTAATAACACTCTTAATTTTGCACTCGACCAATGTCCATGAGTTCTATGCGATCGCGATTCGAGAGCCGGTATCGATTTGCTACTTTGAATACGAGTTTTATATTTTTTACACAAACTCGTCAAACACTTCGGTTCCGAAGGACTTTGAGGATCTTCCGGGCTATCCGGAATGGAAACGCAACAGTTCCATTTATGCTTAATTTTACGTTGGGTCGGTTGCGGATTCCGTATTTCGTTTGATTCTGGAACCACTACGTTATTTACTACAACACAATTTTGGCAATCTTCAGGTGTCGTCGGTGAAATCGGAGAGGGTTCTGAGCACGTCACACAATTTTTTTCTAAAACAGAACAAGTAACCATTGTCGTTACTTGTGACTGTGTTTGGCTTTGGTAGTGAAGATTGCCAGGACGAAGACGAACTGATGAACAAAAATGATTGGAGTTTTGCAGCATTTCCGATTGATTCGCAGGTTCTTGTTGTCGCTGCTGGCGTATATACTCGTACGTTGTTAATCCCAAAAACGAGATGTACATATGAAAAAAACAAAGATGAAGAAGCAAGCCAGCCGTAATTGCAGCAAGAATTCCCAAAGCCGCCGCCACAATTAAAAATGCTGCGTCGTTGGCGGGAGGTAAAGAAGAATGAACATTGAGAATGCTTTCGTTTATTGCTGCTTTGGTTAGCCAAGAAGGATCCACATGATGTATAACTAATTCGACAATTGCTAACAATGCTACTAGAACGGCTGCGGCTACGGCAGTGGAAACACACATAAGGAAAGGTGCGTAATTACGACCACCTATGCAATGGTTAAGCCACTTGCAATGATGATCAAATTTTGTTACACACTTGTTGCAAACGCTGCAATGTTTGGTACGTAAACTTGAAACTTGAATGCAACAAAGGTTGCAAAATCCGTTCTCTATGACGTGTGTATGTTTGGTATTGTCAAAGTCTGGTATCGGAGTTGGGGGTAAATTTCGAAGAGTTGATTCCACAGGATCCAATAAAGACGCACTTAGATTTGCGGCTATGTGTAATAGTAACAACGCCGATAGAGATGCAAGAACCGCAGGCTGCAGGTGTAGTGGTAAAGCTGGAATGAGCAGCAAAAATGATCCTGCGGATAATCCTATTATAGTCAACCACCCAGATACCTGCAGCGGGTGCAACGGCAATTGAAAGCCGTGCTCACGCCGCAGTTTCCGTATTCCTTCATCGCCACTTAACATAGTTTAACGTAGCCATGGTACCGTACTACAAGGCCGTCACGTGTACACTAAAATTTAATATTTCTCTATCGACCCTGTCGTGGACATGCGCACCCCACAACCCTTGCTACACGCAACAACACAAACAATACATTTAAATATAACAACAGTTGCCAAGTTAAATCTAATAATAACACCCCCCTTCTAAAAACAGACAAAATTATAGTCTAATTACTGTTGCGCCTACATGTATTTTTAAAAGCATGCAAAAATTTGAAACTATTTTAAGAGGTGTAACCGTAATAATTGACCCGAAACTTTTTGAATTACCTGTAAAAAAACATCTATGCATATTAAATTATTTTAAAAATTTATCAAAGAAGCATAATAATTATTAAATGCAATTTTTTTAATAAATTGCAATTTGCTCTAATTGAAAAACAAACTGAAACTGATTAAAATCGATACAGCAAACTTATTTACCTAAGTTTTTAAAGTAGGCTATAATTTGTTTTCTTAATTAAACTTCAAATTAATTTATTTTAAAGAAAATTTATAAAGTAAATGCAAGCAATTTTGCTTTGTTTTATAAAAATAAATGTGCGATCAATATTTTTTTAATTAAATCATTTTAACGTTAAGTGCATGTTTTGTTGTACCAAAATAGGATAGGTCGTTAATATATAATAATTATTATTAATGAGTTACAAATAACCATTTTTTTTATTACATAGCTATCTAATAATTTTTTGAAGGACTAACTTATAAGCAATCTTTAAGAAATATATAAAAAATGATATAAAATAATTTAGATAAATTCGTTACGACCAAATAGGCGCAGACTGATTTCTGTTCTGAATCATAATAAAAATCATAAAAAAACATAATAAATTTCCACAAATTTAAAAATTATACTGTTTTTATCATAAAAATAATTTCCCTCCTGAACTTAGGTTGAATCCGTCCTTATAATATACTGGCCTATTTGATTACCTGCTTTTTTAAATCCATCATCAAGTCGAATACATGAAAATCAAAAGCGGATAGACTATAGAGAAATCGCAACTTTTCCTGTGAATCGTTGTGACTGAATTTTTCTGTTTCTTCATATCATATGTTTGAAAATTCAAAGTTGGAAAATACTATTGTTGGCCCTTGTTGTATAAATATAGGTATTGTTAGAATTAAACGCTTATTTAATTATTGAGGGCGGTTACTGACAATAAAACAAATAATATACTGAGATTTGCAGAAATAATAAAAGACATTACAATAATTAATAACAATCAGTTAACAATACGATAAGTTTGTATTTATTTTAGGCACTGAATTCATGTAACACTATGTATATTTATTTAATACAATCCACAATTTATTTACACGATATTTATCTTAACACTTACAGAGAAGCTAGAGAAATCACACCGGTTTATATTTACATTCTAATGGATCTTTTCAGACACATTCAAAAAGATTCTAGAAACCTGTAGAACGATCAAATCTACAAGTCAGCAGTATAGTCAGCAGTATAGTCAGCAGTATAGTAATAAAAGCTTATCATGTATGAGTCATCTTGGATGAGTCATCACGGACGAATCGTCATACACGAATTATCAAATACAATTAACCAGGATTATTTTGTAACAATATATTAAGATCTAGTAACGGCTCACAAAAAAGATGTAATTTACTGATAAATTTCAGCTTATCCACCACTGTACTTATAGTCCAGTAAAATTAGATAAAAATAAAACATTAATCGGTAAAGATCTGAATTTTGCTAAAAATATTTATTACGGCTTCCTGTTAAACATACTAAAAGTCCCCGTCGAAATGTGTTGCGCTCGAGCCGCCATCTTGGAAAAACGGTACACTTTTTCAGTTTTTTGTCTATATCTCGGCAATTTGTACTGATAGAAAAAAACAGTTTAGATAAAAATTGTAGTTTATTAAATTTTCTTCAAAAAAGTTAATATACATTTTTTTTATCTCCAATACTTTAGCTTTAGACACTTCAGAGGGGATATGCATTATGCACGATGTTCATGCTTACTAAAGTGACGAAACTTTATGCGACGCATATCTTTCTTATACCTCTTGGTACTGAAGAAATAATAAGTGTTAAAGGTAAAGGTTTTACCACCTTGAAAAAATAAATTGACTGCATTGAAGCGACAAAGCTGCAAAAACACCTTCTGTAGCAACGTCGAATTACAGCTAAAGTATTAGAGATACAAAAAAATATTTATAAACTATTTTGAAAAATATTCAATAAATTACAATTTTTACTGAAACTTTTTTTTGTATCAGCACAAGTTGCCGAGATACAGCCAAAAAACTGAAGTAGTGCACCTTATTTCCAAGATGGCGGCTCGAGCGCAACAGATTTCAACGGAGACTTTTAGTATGTTTAACAGAAAGCCGTAATAAATATGTATACCAAAATTCAGATCTTTACCGATTAATGTTTTTATTTGCCGAAAATTGATCTAAATTGACTGGACTATTATATTATGCGAAGCAAATGCGAGTTTCAAGTATTTTAGAAATGAATTTTTTTATAAAGAACAGTTCTGTAAACCATTCTTTTACAGTTTCAAATAAAAGTCTTTTTTATTTTATTTTCCTATTTCGTTGCACTTAATAATTAATTTAATTCTTTACCTTGCTTTGTTTCACAAATCTCCACTTTACGATTACTGTTCCCGTTTTCATCCTCTTATTCTCTTTTCCACACAATTCAATCACTTTCAATTTAACAATTAAACAACTTTTTCACAAATTTTCTTATATTTTTCACCAATTAATTTACTTGAATAGCAGCCCAACAAAAACAGACGCAGGCCCTCTGCCATCTTCAAATCAAATATGTTTTAATTTCGTCCAGGTTTACTCGCAAAGCCAAACTTTGTTTTCAAATTTGTCCAGGTAGCTTGGCGAAGACAAATTTGCGCGGCAAATATAAATTTAAATAAAATAACAATACATTCTCCAAGTGACATTTTCGGTTTGGGAAATGCCGGACAGGTCAAATAGGCCCACATTTATACTTATAATCACCTTGTAACAGGTCTCTGACAAGCTTTGCTATGTTACTGGCAGGGACTGCTGCGCAAGGCCTATCAAGGGGTTTAATAGGTAAATATTTCCATCTGCTAAAAATAGTAGGTAGTTATAAATTAATTTTGTATCTCTTGTTTTACATACTAGATTTACAAATAAAATCCATCTCATCCTAACCACTTAAAAACACAGCAATATGGGCCTAAAATTGTACTTAAGAGGTAAATCGCTCAAATGTAACTCTAGGATCGGAATTAGTTTTGACAGGGTGAAAGAACACTATAAATGCAATGAGCAACCGTTTCTGAAAAAATATAAAATAGATCTTCAAGTTGAGATGGATACGCATCCACAAATGTTCAAATTCACTTCTCTACAGTAATATAGATTTTGGTTACCATGTTACAAGGGTACTAGAATCTAGCGTTATCTGTATCATTTTCGAGAAGATATAAAGCGATTTGAAGAAAATTAACTATTCCTGCGGGGAATTGAACCTAGAACCTCTCGATCCATTTGTGGATTGGTTAGAACCCTTTTCTCTAAAAACCTTTTGAATTATTGTTGCATAAACTAACTGAAATATTATATTTAAACGCCAAACACACAATTGCTCAGTGAAGTGTTTGCTTAATTTTAGTGTTTTTCAAGCTTGTTTCGATCCTAATATTATACTTGGGCGGTTCTCTTCGTTAGCTGTAAATTTTTATCTTACCTATTTATTAAATTTTCTTCAATAATTAGATTTTCTACTATTTCCTGCTATTCTGCTTAATGGTAGATTTCTGCATAGACTTTTGCTTTAAATGGAATAAAACATGACCTCAATAATGAAAATCTAAATTTTAATATTTTAAAATGAAGAACGTAAAAATTTTGTAATTACTGTAATTACTTGTATAAAAGTTCAATATAGCGTACCTATTTAAAATTTGCACTATATCATATTTTCTGACCAATTTCCAAGATTGGATCCAAGATTGCGGATGTTTTTTTATCAATTTTTGTATTTATTAGTAAAACTTGCACCAGCGAGCGCCAGCGTAATCTTCAACATTTGGCGAAAACTGCAATAGAATTAAAGCATTCGTTCTAATGTTATAAAATAAAGAAACAGACAAACATACAAACTAACAAGCTCCGTTCCGTCGAAGATAAAAAGTAACTCGAAATATGTATGTTGTGTTTTTGTATTGATTAATACAATACACTTTCAGTAGAATAAGATTTATTCACTTTAATATAATTACGTATTTTGTATATAAATAATTATTTTAATTTCAATTATTTTGCTTTTAACTGCCTATCCGCTGCTGATAATAATATTGGATTGAAATCAAAATTGCGTAACTATGCAAAGATTCAAGACGACCGAATATAATGCAGAAGTGGAGCAAAATTGAATTGCAATATTTGTATTTACGTAACTATCATCGAGTAAAATTTGTAAAGAAAATTTCGGCATACTAACTATTGTAACTTATCAGAAAGCTAATAATGCCGTCCGAAAACATCAGTCGTTTGTTAAATAATTCTACTAATACGGGATTCAAGTTTTATTGATCATAGTTTTTGAATTATTTCATAATTTAAACAACAATCATGATTATTATCTAATAACAATCAAGAAATAAGTAGGTAACAGCATTAAAAAAGACAGAATCATGTTATGTATTATTTCGAGGTAAATCAACGTTTCTATTCAGCGTTTAGCTGTATTATTTTTCCGTTTCGTGCATTAAAAGATTTCGGCCAAAGAAAACATCTCTACATAATTTATAAAATACGTCAAATTACCTTATGTAATTTAATAAATTTATCATTTATGATATTTTGAATTTAAGTTTAAAATCAATTTACAGAAATACCTATTATTTTTATTTGTTTACTATTTCATTTGATTAGGTTGGCTACACACATAAATTGTGAAGCCGAAGACCGAGCAGTATTACGTACATATTACCTCACCGAACAGCAGTTTTTAAATTTTCATGATATTTATTTTTAACTATTTAATTCTTCTTAGCAGTATTCGGCTGCTGTACTCTCTTGTTACGATTTTATGATTGTCTTTTATTTGGAACTATTTTTCTATAGGGACCGAGCGTATTTGCAACTAGCGCCAGTAGTGGTGATAATTTGCATAATTGGCGTGATCATTTCAAATAGTGATATTGCATATTAGATTTTGTTTATTAGTATCAAGTGTTTTTAACGATGAAAATCGGTACTCGTGTGAATTGCTGTGTTGTTGGGGGTACAAATAATTATTTAAACACCGAATGAGCTGTAAAATTTTATAGATTTCACGCAAAACCACACGAAAAAAACGATGTGATCAATGGATAAAAAGTGTTTGCAGGAAAAACAAGTAAGTATATTCCATATTTTCCTCATTTACTGGTACAATTAAAGACATCCTAATTGTTTATTTTAGTGATGAAAGTTTATGGCAAGCAACAAAATGGACTCGAAAGCCTAAGGTGCCAGAAATTTAAAATATTCTAGGAAGGAAAAACCCTTGAAAAATCTATCGAAAAAAGGGTGAATAATTGTGCTTTTATTTTCTAAGGCGAGCCAATTTATGATTTTTTGACTTTTTTGCTTTTTTATTGGTTCAACTAGAAGATAGGTACATGTTTTATGAACACGCTCAAACCAAAATTTTTGATCTCAGATCACTGTAACAGAAGCTAAAAATCCCACCAATTGATGCCTTTTGCCGCAAGGGTCTAATCAGCCAAGATTAGTTACTCTATCCCCCCTCCCCGTTCTCTATGTTTGTTAGATTATATAGAGTCAAATTCATATCATTGGCTAACAATTCGCGCTACTACATCGTCTGACTGGATCGCGAAGCGGTTTAAAACATATATTCGATTTCTCTATACATTTTGACAAAATGACTACTGTTCCCTTTAAAAAGGAAGAAATAATTTTTTCTTCTTCACTCAACAACATAAACTCTTCGACACTTATCTCGAAAAATTAACTTATCATCCTCCGCCCCCCCCCCCTCCCACTACAAAATTTAAACATTAATTTTGAAGTCAGGGGAAACGGAGATTTGTTCCACTTACGAAACCTGTTTATAAATTCCGTATTAAAAATTCTCAGTTTCCCCTGACTTCAAAATTAATGTTGAAATTTTGTAGTGGCGGCGGGGGGGCGGAGGATGATAAGTTAATTTTTAGAGTTAAGTGTCCGAGAGTTTATGTTGTTGAGTGAAGAAGAAATATAACATTAATTTTTGATTCAAGTATAATAAAAGTAACAGTAAAACTTTATATTAGGTACATAAAAAATGCCAAAACACCAATTTCTAGAAAAAGTAGAAAAGTGCCAGGTTTGAACGAGCTATCAAGCGAAAAGAAAATAAATTAGAATTAGTAGGACCTTGTGGATCTAAAGAGCAAGTGAACATTAATTGTGCAGAAGAAGCTTAAAGAGATTTTTGTAGTCAAGTGAGTTGTCGAAAGAAGCATACAGCGAATCAAAACCCATCATATTTTGCACAATATAAGCCACGATTTAATGCCTTACCTTGATGACATAGTCCGTATGTGTTGTGCATTAGCTAACTTGCAACCACCAATTTATTCGACAACCTCCCTAAAATCTATAAACATTTCCAAGAGAGCTAAATTTGGTTAATATTTTTTTTAATTTTAATTTCTCATGTAATTATGTTGTATTTTTTTACAAATAAAATGTAGCATATTTTGAAAATAATTGCGTTTTAGTGTTAATACCAGATTCATAGCAAAATCATAATTAAATTGAACATTAACGATCTTTAACAATAATAATATATGTTTTGTGGCTATGACCCTTACGCCAAAAATGTTCAAAGTGTCCGCCTTAGGCGCCACTTTACGGTATTCGCTCGGTCCCTATTCTGCGTCTAAAACAAAATCATTTTGAAATCGCATATCGAAATGGACAATATTTCGAAACGCAATTTTTTGTTTTAAGAGGTTGGTAATTTATAAATTAAAGCAACTTAATGTAATTTTAATGGACAATTTGCATAAAATTCAAATTCACCTCAAAATGGCATTTATTGATAGTTCAATATACCTATAAGCTGAATATTTGAGTGATTTATCAAAATTCTCTATTGTCAGCCCGCAAAAAATTAATGAAATGTTATAATTTATTTGAAAAAATCACGTGATTTAAATCAGGATGTGACGACATGAGCCTCAACAATTGGTGCCAATACACCAGTATAATTTCCACTAAAGTATCTACCAAGTGAGTACCAACTGGAAATGAAGTTATGAAGTAACCAAATTTTAGTTACTAATCGCCATTTTGATGACGTCAAAATCCTCAAATTTCAAATTAAGTCAGCCATATTTATTAATACGATTTCGCGCGACAAATATACATTTAAATTTCAATATTTTTTTCTGGCTTTATTTGTGAACCAAATTTTAAAAAATTAAGACACATTACATATGTTGTTATGTAGAATATTAATATGCTAAAATTAAAAATCATGCAAATTGTCCATTGTCAAATTACTATTGTCAATGTCAAATTAATAAACTTTTATGCAATATTCTAACCTGTAAATTTATCTTAAAAAACGCAAGCACGTTAGTTGTTATCAACCGTCACAAATATGAAAAAAATTTCAAATTTGCTATTATTTTTAATTAAACGCACATTTTGATATTTTTAGAGCGTGAAAGCGCAAAATAGAAAAAATAGTAGGTATAAAAAACTTGTTTCATAAGACGTTTCATCACACGTGCGATAAAAACGTGTCTTATGAAACTAGTTTCTTAATATACTATTTTATGAATTTTTTTTCTTTTTCGATTTCATCAATGTAATTAATGTAACTGTAAAAAAATGTAACTACCTAATATAATATAGTATTAATGGCTAGTAGGGTAAGGTAAGGTAATGTCGTGATATTTTAGAAAAACTGTTGCTAATGGGCTTGAATAATAAATTTTTCTACTCTTGATATCAGGAGGCAATAATACTACAATTAATCTACGTTTTTGTAAAAAATTAAATATATTGAACGAAACACAACTTTGTTATTGTTATTTTTATTTAAGCAGAAATTTAAGTTAATGTCGTGCTAGGACATTTAATGTCGTGATATGGGTACGGTAATGTCGTGATAGCAATAAATGTGGTGAAAACCATAACTAATAAATTTTAAACGATTAAAATAATTTGTAAAAATGAAAATTTATTTACCATACACTACTTTTATGCATTAAATTAATATGAAATTTTAAATAACAACAAAATAAAAAATAAAAACTAAAAATAAATTATTGCTAAAGAATATTTTGTTCTACGGCTTCACAAATATTACACATGTAAATTTTGAAGATTCAGAGGAACCCCAGTTTCTTTAGCTGCTCGATATAAACTAAAATTATATAAAAATATAAAAAAAATGACTGGCATGATGGTATTGTCGTTCTTTACCATTTTGGAGTACCCTATTCTTAGGACCCATATTTTTTCAAAGTTAAATCACTAACAAGAAGAAAAACTCAGCAAGTTAGCATTGTTTACTGCGTGCTATCACCTTCATTTAAAAATGGATAGGTAATGTCGTGATAAAAATAAACCATAATTTAAGCACCGAAATTTAACGAATATGATTTTTCAAAGTTCAAAGTAGCTTAATATAACATTAAATTGTATACATCTAACAAATTTAAGGTAATAAAAATTATTTTTGTATTAATTAATTTTTCAGGTGTAATAAATTAGATTAAAGCTAAGAATTATGCTACTTTATCTAAGAATTCCATAATGCACTCAAAAGTCCAGGAAAATTTTCAAAATACCTAAAATATACTACAAACTATAAGCTTTAAAATGCTAAATAGAAAATTAATTTTAGTTCAAAATTACCTTAATTACAGCTATAATAAGACAAACAACGATTAAACAGTAAAATATTATTCACTAAAACGTCGCTTTTATTTATTTTTCTTATACTGACCGCTTGAAGTTCGAACTTTCTCTTAAAAATTGCATTTCTAGTTAGGCAATAAAAAATGGTATTTTTAGGACTCCTTGATGTACAAAATCCGTTGATAGGCAATGTAGCTACACACTTTTTAAAAACTATCACGACATTGCCTATGTCACGGAATATCCTTACCTTACCCTCTAGTAGGTATACATATATACATTACTTAAACTCTATATAGTTTTTTATTCACTCGAAATTGTTTGAACCTATTTGCCTAATTAGGCTAATTATGTAGCCTAAAATTTTTACTATCTCTATTGATTCCCATGCTTTTGAAAATTTGATCCTTTCTAAAAGTAACAAAGAAAAATTGGGTATGTAAACATTACATAACTTCCCCCTTTTGGGTATAAAAAATGGTTGTCCAAAAGTAACTGACACTTGAAATTTTTTTATTTTCTTTATCATTTCCGCAATTTTCAACGAATTTTCACAATTTTCAACTGTGGTCTCTAATTTTGCCTATGCCGAAATTCATGACATTTGGTTGCGTAGTTTAACCTGTACCATTGATATTATTTCTTTTCATATCCTAACCACACTCTGGCATATTATACATACAGACGAACATCCAACTAACATTCAATAATCAAAAACAAGAAACATTTTAATTCCAAAATTTCAATTTTTGAGTGGATTACAATACTTTCCCTTATATACATACGTATACGTATGGGGAAAGTAAAGATCGTAAAAATCTTTAATTATTGTAAAATCCACGAGCATGTCCATCGACCTGTGATCTTTCAACTACCGGGGCGAGACCGGGGCAATCGAACTAACCTTTGAGTAATAAACTTTTAGCGGTGGTACCACATATAAATATTATATAAAAATTTGAGAATATTTAAATTCAAATACATAACACGTTAGTATAATTTAAAATAAAATCAATACGTATATTTATTTATTAGATGAGCAATAAAGTTTCAAAATGACTGTATAGTATATGTTATAATAATATGTCACATTTTATAAAACTATTTTATTTTATACGTATGTTTGTATATTATATTAATATTAAAAGGTACAGATAGATATATACTATAGAAAAAATAACAATAGGTAGTCAGTTAAAGAAAGCATGACAACAAATGTTAGCTTAGTTAAGGAAATATTATTTATTTATAGAATAAATATATCATGTGAATGTGAGTGAATCAACTGTCATTAAGTCATTAGGTAGGTACTTAAAGTTTAAATCAATAGAAGTAATATTAGAAAAATTTTCACAGTATATGAAGGGCGCAGAGGAAGAAGGCGATAAGTCAGTAAAAGTGCTAAAATTAGATTTTTGCGTTATCTTGTAGCTAAAGGTGAATACTATAATTTAGTATATTTTTTGTTTTAAGCAAAAATATGTCCAGTCAGGAATTATAAAGGAAATAAAACATTGTTTATTATAGAGTATGGGTATGAATTTCGTCGACATTCATACTAGTTGCATGTTTAATTTTGTGGTCAAGTTCAAAGCTTGTAATTTGCTCAACAATTAAAGGTTATTAATCATTTTAAGTGGCCAAAGAGCCCAGAACAAAATGAAGAAAATGGCACAGGTTTAAATTCATTAAAAAGCTCTCTCGCTCCGTAAAGTCCTTTGGCAATGGATGGCAAGTAACACTTTTCTGTAAAACTCTTTTTTAGTGGAAGGCCAAAACTATTTTACTCTGTTCCGTTCAACTATTTTCTGCTCATTACCCTTTCGCAGTGAAAGGCGGACATAAAAATGTATTTCGGATTGCATATAAGTAAACGTCCTTTACAGACTTACACTACCGAGCCATTGGCATTGGCTGGATTCTAATTACGCATCTGAAAACACTTGAGTACATGATATGCAATTTCCGGTCCAATGGACCGATGCTCTTGGACTTGAAAGTGAATATTGTCATTAATTAGAATTGTAGATTGTAACGTTCTGTTGCGTTACGGTAGCGGCGTGTGTATAAACTCAGTTTAAAACGTTTTACGATTGGCACTGTTATCTGTTAAAATTTGTTGAATTTCACTGACGAATTGTGGTTAGTCATCTACTGCATTTGATAAATAAAATAAGAAAATAACCACACTAAAAAAATGGATATAATTCGAAAGATAATAAAACATTCAACTCGAATATTTTTATGAACTTATGTGGAACTATAAATCATGCTTTAAAAAAATGATTCTTTTTAAAATTGATAATTTATGTAATTAATATAAAACAAAATTTTTCCAAGATTTTATAATAAATTATTAAACATCAATTTAATTTTGAAAAGTAACGGATGACCGGAAGGTTAATAAAGATTAAAGAAAAAAAAGTATTTTAGATAACTGATGACATATAAAATGTATACAATAATAGTGATTTGTTCTATATCAATGTGGAAAACGTAGTATATTCTTTAATTTTAAATGTATAATTCAATATCATAATTTTTAAAACCTTTGTTGACCAATAATATTTTAACATTTTCAATTAACTTGGCTAACTATCATAACAGATTGAACTGGTCGCTTTGATCATTAACATCAAATGTCTTTAAACTTTAACCTTTTTGTGCTAAAATCTTTAAGATTTATTAAACATTTATGTATGACCGATAAAGTGTTGCAATTTTTATTCTATACATATTGTGTGTTCTATTTACATTCAGTTGTAGTGGAATTTTACTCACAAGATATAATATTATGATTTATGACGTATTCCAGTGGCGAATTCACAATATACGATATTTCATTGAACATTTTTTTGATAAACTTAAAAAAATTGATAGTTTTAAGAAAATTACGGTACCAATCAGTTATTAATTGAACTTTTTGTGAAATATCAACAAGCCATCATATTTATCTTTAACGCAATTAATTTAATCATAGCCAAAGTGTTAACTTGGATTAACTTTTCTCTTAATTTGTTGATATTTGTTTGAAATAACATCATCACTTTTTTATTATGAAAAGTGATTAATAATGCATATTTTCTTTATTTATTGCATATATGGTGGGGAAACTTCAATTTTACAAAAAGGTAAAAATATATGTAGTACCTACTATATGCTTATGTAAAAAATGTATTTCTTTCCTTTCCTATGGTTTTATCTTCATTTAGTAATTGAACTTGTAATTTTTTAATAAAAGGTAGGTTATTGGCAATTTAAATCTGACTCAAAATGTCCTTTTTTTGTTGAATCAAAAGACGTTAAGATAAAAATATAATAAAAAAGCTGATAAGTGATAAGTTTGCAAGAAATCACTCAAATAGCCTTCCTTGCCTGCGGCTCTGAACCGATGATCATATCTTCAGTGAAAAAATTAGATCAATGATTCTCAAAAAAAGTTTTGCGTATTACTCTGAAAATTGCATTCTCTTAAAAATCGATGAAAGAGTTGCTAATGTTTACTAAAATGATAGTTTTAATAAATTATTTAAATATCGTGAATAGATTCTATAAAGAAATAAAATTTTTTTACACATTTTGCAGAACACTTGCCAGTGTCCAAGTTTCAAATAAAGTTTTCCATGAACAAAGTTATTTTGCGACGCGCAGCTAATGTTAACGAGATTTCATTGTTTTTAGTTACATATTAAAATGTATAAAATTGCATTAAGCATAAAGGAGGTGACTAAAGTTATCAGATGACATATTTGACTCGACATATCCGTTCACCTTCTTACCAGACAAAGTATCGTAAATGATTTATTAAAAAATTAAAGGTTTATTTATGCAGCAACCTAAAATTTATGTTTGCTGTCAAATGGTATCAATCTGGGCAAGTATATGCTATATTATCCAATCTTATAAGCCATTAATTTTAAAATCACTTTGGTCAAAGTGATCTTGTATTGCGATTTCTGAAGTTAATAAACCTCGTGAGTGTCGTAGTTCAAACAAACCAATAAAAATCTTCAGTTTTATTTTCAAAGAGAACATCAGTACATATACTAGGTACACTCTAAAAATAGTACATTTGTTAATCCTAAGAGGAACTGTAACTGTGATCATCGATAAAGAAACAAAGTACCTAACTAAAAGGAAGAGGTTCTAGCATACTTATGCTGTAGTTAGTTCTGATTTAGTTATATATGAAAAACAAATAATTTTTTTTTAATTTTGAAAACATAATTATTTTACAAACAAGTACATTCCACAAACTATTTTTTTATGGAAATTTTCTGATTAAATAAAATTTTTTTAATATATATGACCAGACAAGAACCTCTTCATATTATTGATATGGAAGGTCATTATAACATTAACGGAGATACAATTAAGCGTAAAAAGAAACTAAAACAATAACACTAATTGATGAAACTTTCCACTTGAAATTTCTCGTCAACTACACGAAATATCAAAAAAATGTAAAATAAAACTAGATAGAAAAGAGAGACTATTAGACTGTAATATGCGTTGCGTTAGCTATTACCCCTCAGACCCACCTGCTCCCACACGAAAAACTTTGAAGGTATTATGTTACATCATATATTATATTATGCCCATTGCAACATTTTAAATTAAAAGTCGTTTAAAATGTTATATATTGTTATGCAAAACAATTAAAATCTAAGAAATTATTCTTTTGAATAATTTATATTCTTGCATCAGCTTTCCGTTGAAAGTTACCAAACCCCCCAATTTTGCAGGAAGCCCCATCACCAAAATTTGTCGTATTTCGCCTGGCTTGCAGTACTGCTAATAAAACCAGTAAACCAATGTTTCTTAGAGAGCAGAACTAAGAAATTAGGAAGAAATTAATCGATTAGGAATTATTATTCCTCTATTATTCCTAATAATTAGGAATGCAATATGGAAACGTGAAAAATGAATTTAATAAGTAATACATTTTGAAACTCAGACTGACATCACAAAATTGTCTTTTTACGCCTCTCTCAGGCAAGTGTTCAATTGGACGTAGTTATATGCAGAAACCTACCAACCCAATAAAACACTTAAAATAAATAAATAAGATTTAATTTTAAAAATTGTATTAGATAGAACACTTCGAAAGACAGTTGTGAAAATGCTTTTATATCCTTAAGTCAATTATTTCTAATTTATCTTTCAGCCAAAAATACTATTTCCTGATTTTGTACAAAAATACTCAAATTATGTGGGTTGGTAGTTTTATGCATAATAATAAATTGTTTCAAAAAGTCCATTTTGGCTTGTTGAATTTTTTGTAGAATTTTTCCAGTCAAAGAATAGTATACCTACCTAATAAGCCCATTTTCGTAATTAACTCATTTTTCGAAAATTGTGGATTGGTAGGTTTCTGCATAACTACGTCCAATTATAATGTGTGCTGGTGTATCCATTATTACAAATATTGTCACAGTCGCAATTTTATAACAATACAAAATAATTAAATTAAAACGTCAAATTTTGAATTCAAATGTGTTACTACCAACAACAAAAAATCCCTAATACCAAATATTTAAAAAAATAATTAAATTTTATGATTTTTTGTAACAAATTATAGCAGTCGGCGTAAAAAATTACGTTTATCATGCGGCAGGAAACTGTTTTCCGAGTACTCGTAAATACAGGCATCGGCTAATTCGCCTCTTACTCTGAAAAATTCAGTTTCCAGCCTAATGATAAAAATAACTATTTTTTTGTCGAGACTGAATCGTAGCAAATTTGTTAGTAGCATATACTCAGGTCTATTATGTATCACAAACGTTATTATAAAGGTGACAGTTATGAAATACAATAAAGGTTTCGGCAAATTGGTATGCACTATAAATGTTATGAAAACCTTTATTATCAAGATCATGTTAAAATAATGGTTTGTGAAAACGATAGGTAATACCAATTTGCCGAAAACCGTTAATGTTGTGTCATAACTGTCACCTTTATAATAACGTTTGTGATACATAATAGGCCTGATTAACATCTTTCAAATGTGTTCCTATTCTTAACCGTAAATTACTGAGTTTCCTGTATAAATTTTTAAATTTATTGCAGTGATCAGTAGTAGATTTAAGGGGAAACTAACTCCCCCCTCCAATTGATGGGGAGGGGATATCGATTCAAATGGTGCACGGAAAAAAATGAGGCGTTTTTTTGATATTTTGATTAAAAAGTTGTATGTTTTATACCTTAATCTCCTCCCCCAATCACTAATCCTGGATCCGTCTCTGGCAGTGATAGTTAATTTACTTTAACGTCATAAAATTTGCGAATCTCAAGTAAATCTAAGGTTAAATAAGCCAAAGTTAAATTTTGATGTTGTTAACCTGAATGTCTAAAATATTTAATTACAACCAGGGGTGGGCAAAAACATGAAAATATGTATTTGAAATACAAAATACAAAATACATTTGTTTTGGGTATTCGAAATACAAAATAGAAATACATTTTGTTCCGAGTATTTAAAACACAAAATACAAAATACAGTATTTCAAATACAAAATATAGCATTTAAAATACAAAATACATAATTTCAAATACTACCTGGTTGAGAACAAAACAAATAACAATACAATACAACGGCAGGGCCGTATTCAGTAACATCGTCGAATGAAAAATTTGCAAGCAAAAATTTTTAACGTTACTGTTACTGAATACGGCCTTGTCTATTTGATGTTATCAATTTTATAGTATTTTGTATTTTGTACAGTATTTTGTAATTTGTATTTGTAATACAAAATACAAAATACATTTGTTTTGGGTATTTGAAATACAAAATACAAATACATTGAAAATATATGTTGAAATATAAAATACAAAATGTATTTCAAATACAAGTATTTCAAATATTGCCCAGCCAAGTATAGTGTATAGTGTAGGTAATAAATACAGAAATATTGCAGGGCCGTAATTAGACATTGGCCATGAGGGAGTTCTATGGAATTAAAAAACAAAGTTGGCATATGCCCGTATTTTAAATTAATTCCTGTAATGTAGTAATTATTTAGAATTACTTAACCCATGAGGGCGGAGCGGAGGTTTGAACCCCCTAACACCACCCTCTGATATACGGCCCTGGAAGTCAGTCAGATACTGGTAACAATATTTTTTTATATATAACATTTTTAATAAAAAATGTTCAATGCTGTAAAAGCGATTTTTATATGTCAATAAACATAGGAGTGTCCGATTTTTTTTTTTTTTTTCGCCTACTCACTGTACGCCCAACAAATCATAATAGGATAATCCCAACGAAAATGGGATTGCGTGGTTTGCAGAATTTTTATGTGTACCTAGTTAAAATAATTGTTGTAAACTAACTTATTGTTTTATCAAAATATTTTCTTGTAGAATTCTCTAACCGAATGCAACTCGCGGAATATTATCGGAAATGTAATAATCGATATAAAAAAAATAGTAAACGGAAATATAAAATTTTAAATCCAACTCGTTCGTTGGATTATTAAATTTCACATTAAAAATTAAAAAAAAAAATCTTTAGTTTCATGTTTGAATATTTTTACGAAAACAAGTTATCTTCTATGATGATATGGTTAAAAAATAGGTGTGTAGCCATAGTTGTTTCCACGGTAACTGTCAGCTGGTTACAGCTCCTTTTTTTGGTTATTTTATAATTATTTTATAATAGAGTTTCGGCTAGTAAATATGAGCCTAGACAAACTCTTTTCCGAGAAACGTCGGACTACACAAGCAATATAACTTTTGTAATTGTATATAATACAATACATCGACATACCACTTTAGCAATATGTAGAACTTGGACTAATTTAATTTTAATTTGCATTGATATTATATTGATCGACGCTAACAATTCAAAATTGTTTGTAATATTTCAGTTCTAATCATAGAATAGTTACTTCTGAACTTCCGTAAAATAATATACTAAAAGCAGAATAATAATATAATATCCATCAACCAAGCATAGTTTGGAAAGGTCAAATATTAGTTTATTTAAAAAATGAAAAAATAAATAAGTTAGTTTATTTATCGATAACTACTATAGTTGTCAAATTGCGAAATTGATAAAATGTACATATTTGTTAAACAATAAGATTTATGATGGAAGAAACCGAGCCCAGAGCCAGTTCATAATAGAGGTATACACATAATGTTATAATCTACTGACTCGGACCAATCCGTGGTTTTCACTAAATCTGGTGATTTTAAAATTGATGAATAGAAACTACTTGTTTTTTTAAGAGTTTTTAACATCTCTTTTCTTTTCAATTTTTTTCTATGTTGCTATAGATTATAGAATAATCCAATGAAAACGCAGGTGAATTCGAAATTAACACAATCAAGAACATAGCATACAATAATGGATACCAAATAAATGTAATAAATATTAAATAGCCTAATAGACCCTACGAGAGCCTTTATAAGGAAGAATAAAAGATAAGACAGATAGGTGTACAGAAGCGAAATGCGGCTCTTATGCGATGACGTATGTGGGACAGACGGAAAGATTATGTAAAAATTGATTCAAGGAGCATTTTTTCTCTGGAAAAATAAAGTTTACGGAAAGTCAAACCTTCGCAAGTTCACCAAGCAGACACGAAAAATGTCAAACTTCTACATGTATGCGATAAAGATGATAAGATGGACCGTCTAGAAGCCCTCGAGATAAAAAACTTTTAAATTAATGCCCACAAATGTTGCTAAACCAGCAACTCGATTTAATAAGCGGTCCGCTTATCGAATTTTGTATTAATCTCGAGGACACTGATAATAGTAATAAATTGTAAATATTTAAAATGTAAAATTTGTTAAACTTAATGATGGTGTATCAGCCGAAACATGTTTAACATTTTTTACAGTAAAATATTGACGATAACTGTTGTTTGTTTAATTTATTACTTTTCTCTATTATAGTTTGATTATTAAAATTATAATAGTAGGTACATATGGGTATAGGTAAATACGAATACTAATAATATTGATATCAACTAATATTTATCTTGGATAGAATAAAATAAAATATTATCAATTCGTATTATTATTACCAAATACTTTGCACAATTCTTATATCTATTATGGTAATTATTGCATTCTATCATTACTAATTTGACTTGATAATATCTAGTCATTGTAGATGATAGTAATAATCAACAATTGGAAAAGTAAAATTTAAATATTTAATCGTCACACGGATAAATTAACTTATGCATATTGGAGTCCAGCAGTCTAGCAACTAAAGATTAATTTTCGAATCAATGAATTTCCTTTCAAGTTCCATAAAAAATAGATATTTAGTTAAATAAGACTTTTTTATTTTTTAAGCATTGTTTATTATTTTTAATTGTATAAAGAGACTACGCATAGGACATAAACTGATCCCAGATACCTTATTTGGAATTATTAGACACCAATAGAAAATATTTAAGCAATCTTTAGATTTGGCACAATCCCTACCTAGGCCAATGCTGCTTTGGTGGTATTTTGATAGCGCTTTATTAGCCATATTTCATATTTTTATTTACACCAGAAACTTTCTTTATCTAAAATAGCATAAACTAAAAATTTGTTATCGTAAACTTAAGATGTTTATATTTTTGTTTAATATTTTAATTAAATATTACAAAAGAATCACAATTTGTTTACTTAAAAAAAGTAAGTTTAAACAAGACTTGACTAGTACAATTTTTTTGGTGAAATTGAGAAATTTTTGTAAATTAAATTACATATATTGTACAGTAGAGAATTTAGTAGGTATGTGTATGGCAACAACTACAATAGTGTTTTTTTTTATAAATCAGTTAATTAAGCATTTAATTTTTTAAAAGGAATAATAAAAAAACCTGAAAAACTCATCCATAATTATTTATTTTTGCTATAATAATATGGAACGAGCATGCGCAATATGGTTTTCTTTTGATTTCGGACGCAACTGCGACTTGAAATGACTCGAACTTGACCCGTTATCTTTGCAGATTTATGGAAAAATACTGAATTGTTAATCATGAAACAAATCGTTGTTATTGAAAATAATTTTTTATTGGTAATTAATATCCAGATCTGTTACATTAATAATGAAATAGTTAGCTACTAGTATGATTTCATTATTTCAAAGCAATAATTAATCACACCAGTAAATTTAATAGGGAAATGTTCAAAGCATTTGTTCCGATTCTTAAAGACTGAAGAGAATAACAAAAGATCGTTATGATTATTGTATAGCACCTTCCACGAGAGAGGGATTAATATATAATCTCGTAGAATCTAAAATCAGCAATATCATTATTATATTATGCTTACCAATGTATCAACTGTATTTCAAAAGTCATTCGTCAACTAATTGCATCGAGATTAGACATGGTATGCTCTGATTGGATTGGTTTTCGTGCAAATTTGGATCATGCATATTGTGAATAATAGTGTGGTTAACAATAAATGGCATTCAAATTTTTGGAATAACTTGTAATTTTCCGTTATTTTAAATTCAGGGGCAAGTCTCATTATAAAGCAGAACCTATTTTCCCATAATTACGAAACTCACTTGAAAATTTTTCATAAAGTTAGTATTGCTAGACAAAGTTGAATATATGCAACAAAGTGGAAGTGGTAACCTTGGTGACTTAATATTGTTTACTTTATTTGTTATTAACAATTTCGCGCCAGAATTGAAATGATAGTAATACTTATAATTGGTCTAGTTTTGGCGGACACCGTTTGTTCATTGCCTTTTCCACCAACAACGGTTCTATCCAAAGACTTAATTAGTAGTGTGCAAACAGTGTATGGAAAACGATTTATTACTTTGGTAAGTTACAATATTATTATTAAATAATATAAAAATGCAATTATTAAAATTCAGTATTTCTAAAATCAAATTACGAATATTTTCAATAAAAATTTTCATTTTGTGGCAGCTCAATTTTACAACATTTTTTAATATTTCAGAATAATCCAAATATTAACACTTGGGTACAACGATTTTTCCAAATTTCTCGACTAATCAAAAATTCACATAAAATTTCTATGGAATTTCAAGCGATTTTCAAATCTACCTCTCGTCGACACATACATAAACGTTTTGCACCAAGTTGTAAGTACTTAGCATTTATACATCTTATAAGAAACAAACCCAAAAAATAGAGTAACTCAAAATAATTTTCATTCGTCGATCACAATACTTACGCATGTTACATACATATGTATTTTAATGGTTCTAATATTGAATCGTTTTATCCAAAGGGTGAACAAGTCACATTGGATAGCTTAATAAAATTCCATTCATAAAAAATTAATTATGCAATAAATAAAGATTATCTTCGTGAGTTAAACGAATATTTATAATATTATTATATTGATAACAGATAGCACAAAAAATAATTTAAAGGAAAAAGTTGATTGATAACCGTAATAATTTATTAATGCACATTACACGAGAATTTATTATGCAAAAAAATAATCTTTCAAAATTTGCCAATATGTCTATTTCCATCAAATTTTAATTTTAAAATAAAAATTTTTAATATTCATAGATATCAGGAAATATAAAGGAAACGAAAAAAGTATAGTGTATTAAACGACAGGAAAATTTAGTAAATCAAAATTTAATACTTTTAAAATATAACAATCACTAACCAGTAAAATTATAATATTAGGGGAGAGTAGGGCTAAGAGGAAATATCGGGCGAAGCGGAAATTGCAATTTTTATAATGAAAACGCTGTTATAGCTACTCATATTAAACATTAGCAGCCTTACTAATAAACGTTGTATAAATTTTATACAGGGCTTATACAGGGTTGCATAAGAAAACGTTACTAATAAACCGTGTATAAGCTCTACTCTGTATAAGCTTGTCATAACTATTCATAGATGTACTTATAAAGCTTGTATACAGCCTGTATACATGGTGTATAAGTAAAAACGTTACTAATAAACCGTGTATAGCGATGAGGTAGTCAAGGTTTTCATGAGTGTCAAAACACATTTTATACAAATCTTATACAACTAGAACTCTAGTTTAACGATTCCTTGTCATTTTCTCCATTTTTTAGGTTAAATATATTTACTTAAATGACTTTAATAACATAAATTCAAATGACAGTGACAGAAAAAGTCACAAAAATGACATTTCGAGTGTATAACCATAGTATAACACAGTTATAGCTTATGCAGTTCGTATACAATGTTTATTAGTAAAAAATTTATATACCCCTTATACAGTGCTTATACAGTGTATAACTATACACTTGTTCAACGCGTGTATAACGAATTTTTATTAGTAAGGCTGTAGGTATATTATATTAGTCATTGTATTGTGATATGTTACCAGGAATTTTCAAAATTTATAAGCATAATATTATATTTTTTTGGATATGTGATTTTATTAAATGTCTGTTTAATACGGATTTTATATTCTTATCGTAAAATAAAAAGTAGAAATAAATCATTACTATTAGATTACAAATCATAAAACGGATAATTGCAGAAACTGATTTTTTTTATCAATATCTATAAAAAAAAATTTTTTACCGGAAGTTAGTATCTGCCGATATGTACAGAATCGGTCTATGCAATTATCTTGGTGGTAAATTGAAATTTACAAAATACTCCGCACCAAAAGTGTTACGATGAATTTTGTTTTATCTATTACAATATTAGATTTGCAAGACAAGCAGTTGGATTTAAAAATGTGTAAAATAGGACAAAATAAGTTCTAAATCTAAATCGTCTTAAAAAACTAAACGTTTATTTTGAATTTTAGTTTTTTACTGGATTTTGAAAAATTAAAAAAAGGCAATTTTTTACACCCAGTTTAAAAATACGTATGTATAAGAACTTAAAGAAACTGACTAAAAAATCTTTTTCAAAGTAACAAAGCCAATATTTTAAGCTAAACGGCCAAAAACAAAATGTTCATATTAATTTAAGCTAATTTCTGATTTTGGAAAAGTTATATTTTATTGCCCAATGAATTTAACTGGCAATTAGTGTAAAAAAATATATTATAAATATTTTCATCGGGATATCCGTCGCATCCTGAAAGGGGGTAATCAGAAATGAAGTTCTTTTTTCGCTCGAACTCGAACCGGGTTCTATCAAAACACAAAATATGTTCAAAATTTATAATCACTATTAGTATTTTTATAAATTTATGTTATACATTTTGAATATTATTGCAATGAAAATTAGTTTAATAACCTTTTATCACTATATAATGACTTGAATCCAATGATAATATTTTGAAAATGATAATTAATGAGGCAGGAAATATAATTTAATACAATAATGGAATAAAAATTCTGAAACTATGTCATGTTAATTTAATAATTAGATCTACATATAAAATTTGATTTTATATCTGTTTTTTAATTTAAAAACTTCTGAAATTTGTGAAACCAAATTTTTAAGACCGGGGATTTCCTTAAAGTGTCCAACATAAATATTATTATAAAAACAAATCATTTTAAATTGGATCAATTTTTAACAAGAAAAATACCAATAAATAGACAAAATCGTTAAAAAATCTTCCTAATAATAAGTGTAAGAAGCAAAGAATTCAAAATTTGAATTTCTTTCTAGTTATAACTTGTAATATTATTTGATGTTTTGTTTTCTCACGATAATCTTCTTTCATAGCTAATTTATTATTATAAACATAAAATAAAAAAATTAATTTACGTAATTTGAATAATATTTGCTAATCCTGAGTTATAGATAGTTCTATTTATTTGCCCCCTCCCTTCCTCTATAATATCATTTTAAAAAGACAATGTGATCCCTTGCTCTTTCAAGCAATCACGTAATTACGAATAGTGTTAATTAAATAATACTGATCAATAATAATATACTGGTGGATATCGTATTACTAACTACTGGATTAACTAATATTATTATTATTATTAAACTTGAAAATTACAGTACCATGCAGGAATGTTTTTAAAGCCTGCCACTTGTGTGCCAAAATTTGTCTCCTCCATCTTTAAAAGGACTGTATAATAATTAATTTTGTTTGTCTAGCCGACAAGCAGAGACACGTGAAGGGATTTATTGTATTTTGTACGTCTTGTTTCATTTTAAACACCTACTGTGTCTCTAAACACCTACACCAAAATGTTTCAGATAACAATAGGTAAGTACCTATAAATATATAACACACTTGGAAGGATAATATTAACATATATTTTGGCAAAGCATAGTAGATAGATTTATGAAGGTTTACCTACAATTCTTTAGTTATACCATAGTATAATACTATAATAGAATAAGTAGTTTCACTCCCTGTCGGCACGTTTGAAGTTGGTGTCCCAAGTTGGAACTCGCGCAGGCCCCTACGCGCACTAGTATTAGATATAAGAAAAAAATTAAAGTGAACTTTACAAGCAACAGCTGACAATGATACTGAATAGCCGTGGGCTGCTATTGGTCCTTGGTCTGCGGGTAGGTGCCTGCGCGAGTTCCAACTTGGGACAAAAAATCACGGGAGTGAAACTACTTATTCTATTATATATTGCAATGTAATTTTAAAGGTCCCTGGTTTCCGATACCATATAAATGTGATGTAAATTACGTAATCCTCCAAATGTTTTAATTAAATAAACACTTCTAAATTTAAAAATCAAAAACTTTATTAAATTAAATAAGAGTGGACGAACTTACGTTCGTCATCTCTACATTTTATATTTTACAAAACTTTAACTCAAACACTACCAACTTAACATTCTTAAATAATTTTAAATATACAGGAGGATTAATATTTTTTTTACAACACAAAATTTTTATACAAAAATTAAACAATTATCACAACCCCTATAAACTACTTTTGAACATGACAATATAGTATTATACTATGGTTATACTATATGTAGTATATTTATGAAATAATGCTATTGTTTTACGTGACCTTCCTTCCGCATAGGGAGCAAAAATAAAGTATAAAAAAATTAAACAATGTGGAATAATAATAATATTGGTTAACCTTCCGTCTGTAGTTTATTCATTAATCCAATAATGTTTCCAATTTTTTTATGAGAATTATTCTACGAGATGAAAGTTGTCATGCCTAAATGACTATAGATAAAACGCATGGTAAATCCAGAGCATGCTATTGACCAAAACTTCAAAAGTCTTGGCCGGGAGCGCGATATTTAAAAAAGAATAATGAATAATAAAAAAAAATATCAAAAATATTTTAGGATAGTACTATATTATTCATTTAGAAAATGTACAGCTCCACTAATTACTTATGTTTAGTTTTAATAATATTTTTATTAATTCTTTTTTGGCATCTAGACAAAATATAAAATAATAATAGTATTACATTTGATTATCTCTATTGTAACATCATAAAATACATTATAATTCGAAAAGATATTGGTTCATAAATTATTAAAAAAAGACTGATAACAATTTTATCTTTCAGATCCCCAATACTGTCATTTCAAAATTTGCAATATGGGAAAAGGATCAAGGTATTTTCGCACGATCGATAAGAAATTTAAAAGGACGTAACGTAAATATATAGATATATATATTCAATAAAGTTTCCTTAACCTTTCACACTAGTAATTATTTATTTATTTGAATTAGGTTTATTACTTGTTTGTATAAAAATATGCGAACGTTATTATTCAAGTTTTACAATAAAAGAAATCTTGAAGAATTGTTAGATTTTAATAGTACAATTTTTTGTTCTCAAGAAGTGAAAACAATTTTATAAGTATTAAATTAATATTTAGCATTTTTAGCAGTTAACATAAATTTATTACAAAGTTAATCAATAAGTACGTGTGTTAATTAATATTAGAACGCAAATTAACATCTCAATTATTGGTTTCTTGTCGTAAGACTACAGCACTGCTGATTGTATAGAATTCAAAATATTTCTATCGTGATGCTCATTGACAGAGCTGAAATGAACAGTATTTTTAAGATAACATAAAGGTGTTATTCTTTATTGTTAATAGTATTTTTGTATTTATAATATATCACAAGTGGCGTCTACTTACTTTAAGAAAGGTAGTGTTGTGTTGTTGTCAAAAATTGTAAATATTGTATAATATTATGTTTTGTAAATATTTATTTGGTACTTAATAATAATAATAATTAGGTATATAACAATGTGTCTTTTTATATAATATTTTTTATATTATTGTAAATAAGAATTAGATACTATGTAAAATTAACTATATAAATTATAAAACATATTAATACATCTACATAATATAATAAGATGATTATTATTATTATAAAAAAATAATAAAATTTGTTATTCAATCATGCGTTTGTTTTTTTTTTATTAATTATATATAATTACGTATACCAGAAATCGATTATACTGCGCCAGTAATGGTCACCCTAAAATATTTCTAGTTTACAAATAAATTTTCTTCACCTCTTCCTTTAATGAACTATGTGCATGTTGTATCCTAAAAGTTACTGGCTAAAATTATTTTCTTTAAATTATACCAATAAAAAATATATCTACCAAAAATTTTGTTATAGTAACAATAAATATTCTAGTAGATAAAGCCACAACAAAGATTTTTGCTGCTAAAAAAATATATTTGTTGAATCAACTAATTTTGTGTTAGATTAAATAAAATTTTAGTGTTGGAACCGGGTTTGTTAAAAATGTTAATTTAAAATAAAACAACTACTAATAAGCAAGCAAAAATAAAATTATTTTTTATAAAATATCAAAAAATCGCACAGCGCATCGACTGGTAACCAGTGTGCAACTAGCCCTGGTTTTCCCAAAGTGCCGTTTTTAATACTGTATTGTTAATAATAATGTCAACATTACCAGATGATTGCACATAAACAAAATTATTTATTTTGCTTTAATATCTATATGGTGTTTATTTTACCTTCCATTACTTTTACAATTTCTCTTTATTTATTAATGATTACACGATTTAACAGTGACTCAATATCCCTTTATATTATGATATGGGGTCATTAAATAATTTTACCCTTTACATTTTATACTGTTTTTATTATTAGCGGTGTATCTACCAAGCATTGAAAATTAACAATCAAGAATCATTTAGATAACGATTATTGTTATTGCAGTATTTTAGATAACAAAAATTATATTCATAGCTTTGTTTATATCTTGTGATTTAAAGATTTACTAATTTCCATTAGAAACATTTGTCAAACTACTCAACTTCTTTGGGATCTGAATCGAAATGTGTTAAACGGCTTAACAATAATCTAAAAATTCGCCGAAAATGTCTCAAATCAAACAGCAAAACATTTCAAGAATTCAATATTAAATTTGTTATAATTTATAAAAATCTCAACTTGTAGAAATAATGAAACAGTAGAAAAGTTAAACATTTTAATTAAAATATAGTTGGAATAATTTATCACCTACTCAACGGTTTATTTATTCGGTAAATTTGTAATTTTTACGCATAATGAATCAATCTTTGATTTTACCAATCGATCACGTGCATTTGTATAATAAATAAATGTGCAAAATAATAATTGTAGTTTTGCCAAGGAAGGGATAATAAAAGCTCACACCTTCGCAAGAGGGAGATAATAATATATACATAATATGAACTTCACGTGTTATTAACAAAAACTTGAGCTATTACGTTCGATAAAAATTTTCATCATTCCTACATATTCGCATCTGAAGTCAACAAGTATAGTTTTCATCGAAAGTTTTAATAGTTAATTTAGAAAAAAGAATTGGTTGTAATTTATTAGTATTAGCGATGTGAGACCGAGTTAAGTTTGAACATTCTAAGAAGATAACTAAAATGATACAAATGGTTTTTTTAATATTGTTATTGACCGCAACCTTAAACTCTTTTCAAGCGAAATCAATTTCTCTAGAAGCTTTAAGAATGAACATGCGAAAAAATCAATTTTATGTAAGTAACTAAGCACATTACTAACAAAAATTATTTTTTTTCCTTATTTTGAGAATATAAAGCCAGCATCGCACACAGACAGCAACACCGCAACAACTCCAAAATGCTATACCGTAATTATGAGTGTAAAGCAAATGTTTTTACGGGCTTGAAAATTACAGTTTAAACTAAAAAAAAAATATCCAAATGTCAATTTCAATAATACATTGTTAAATGTTTACACTACATAGTATCACAATATACTATTTTGAATTTGTGACAGTGTTACTGTGTCAAACCCAACAATGCACGCTGGAGTTGCTGACTATAAGCCAAATTTTAGAAATCTGTTTTTAACAGAAATTTAAAAACATCCAAAATATTGTTATTTGTTCAACTAGACAGTGAAGTAGCAGTTTTACTGTTGCGACTTCATTCATAGATGAAGTAACTAAGACTATAAAACCAGACAAGGCAGTTAAACTGCAATTTGATATTAAATCTTATGAAAATTACTATTCTTATATTATTTCCTTATCTAATTGTCGCGTGTATTACATTTACAACAAATATTATAATTAATAATAGAATAAATTATCCCAACTGTAACAAGGTCAGTCATTCATTATAGTTTTGAACATTCTTTTGCTCATAAAATTTTTAATTATTATCTAGTTTAGAATTATGCTAAGTAAAGTCATAAAAGTTGAGGACGGCTAATAAACTAAAAACGCAGTATCTATCGCTCATTCTTTAATTATGCAAAAGCCAAGTAAAGTTTTTAGTTCTAAACAGTGTGAGTGCTTTTTTAGTTCTTTTAAAATACTGATATGGTTAATATCGAGTTTTGCTACACCTAAAACACATATATATCGATTAAGTTAATTTGACTTCTTTATTATAACAAACTTAAGTTTTGTTCGAGAAAATATTATGCGAGGTAGACTTCAAAGATTTTTGAAATAACATGCATAGCTAAAGGTTACATGCGAGTTCTTCTTTGGCTTCTTCGACCATTTCATTGAAATAATTTTGTTTGAAATCGCAAATTTTTGTATAAATTACCTATGTTAATAAATCAAATGTTTACGTAATATTTTAAGAAAGCGGTAATATTATAAAATTATATATGTATACTAATATACTATGTTTTCAGAACAATCAGCAACTTAAAAATAAAATTTTGTTACAACTTCAAGATTTGGTTCCATCCGAAGTGACAAAACTTCATCTTATGGAAGTTCGAAATATAGTTCAATCTGATGATTACCTTTTATCATCTTTACATCAACTTAATAAACGATTCACAAAATGTAAGTAAATAAGAAATTCGTCGAATTAAGTAAAACTTATTTTATGGAAAAATGTTACAATTTTATTTTCAACATGAAAAAATTAAAATAAAATGAAAAAAGTTAATAGCATTCTTTTTGCAAAATTTATTTAAAAAAAAACTAAAATATAATAATATATATTTTTAAAATGTAAAATAAGTAAAAGCTCTAATTCAGAAGCAGAAAATGCAAAATTTTGTTCATAAATTTTATGTCAATAACAATATTCGTATGTAGATATTCTTTATAATATATTATTTAAAAAATATTTATAAAAATTGAAATTTTTTTTAGATCTTATGCTTTGTCATTTCAAGGTTTGCAACATGGGGAAGAGAAGTAAACGTTAATTCTGATGTATTAATAATTATTTAAATAAAACTTTGTCTAATCATATTATGTTTAATTATAATAATATACAACAAACTTAGGTAACTAAATATCAACAGGAATATTTGAAATTTAATTGTATAAATTTAAATAAACATTAATGCCCGACTTATATTCGTAGTCAATACTCACTCAAGTAATAATTGAGTTCGACTCAAGTACGAAATCGACTATGTTGATTGATTGATCATATTATATTACTTAAATCATGATTCCATGAAAGAGCAGAACATGAAAAAACAAAACATGAAAAAATGAAAAAACAGAATACTGAAATAAAAGGACATTGACAAAAGAGAACTCTGAAAAATGAGAACAATAGATTGAATAAATTTGCTTAGGTATGCACTTCTAAATAAATTTTTAAGATTTGCTTAATATTTGCGTAGAATCAAATGGTTATATGACGTTTCGCTCCCGCCGTTTAGCCCCTACCGTTTCGCCCCTGCTGTTTCGCCCCCGTACCGTTTCGCCCCGACCGTGTCGCCCCGACCGTTTAGCCCCCACCGTTTTGCCTCCGCTGTTTCGGCCCCACCTTTTAGTCCTCCCGTTTTTAATTAATTCTTACGTAAAATGTGGGGGGGACAATATCGACACCCCCAAGGAACAACGCCGTAACTCGAGTTACTAGCATTTTGAGTTATGATTACTGCTGTAAGTTTAAGATTCTTGTTTAGACACTAAAATTTAGAAATCTAACTATACTTTCAATAATTTAATAAAAAATTTTTTTTTAATAAAAAAACACATTTTTGTAAATTTATACTGTATATTAATAAAACATTTTGCCATATAAATTTTACTTTGGTCCATAGGCAGTATCGTAAGCACAGGAGATTATCCAGGGTCAGAATTGCACATTATCCAGGATTTATCCGGCTAAATCATATGCGTGTCATCTAACTCTAACTAAATATTTTTAATACTCTTTTAATTTTAATTATATTTTCAATAATTAACTAATAGAAAAATTCCATTCCGATGGCTTTGTGCTAATAGAAAATTATTGAAAATATAGTTAAATTTCTTAATTTGAGTTTCTGACTATACTAATAGTACGCTATTTAGTCATACGTGAATATTAGGCAAATGTTAAAAAATTTTAGAAGTGCAACTTACTTAAACAAATTTATTCAACCATTGTTCTCTTTTGTTAATGTTCTTTTATTTCAGTGTTTTGTTTTTTCAGTATTTTGTGTTTTCACTGTTCTGTTTTTCCCTGTTCTGTTTATTCACTGTTCTGTTATTTCATGTTCTGTTCTGTCATGTTCTGTTCTTTCATGTTCTATTCTGTACGGTCACCGTATTGTATGTAAGTTTTTATCATCATTATCATTTATCAATTTATCATAACACATAATCAATTAATCAATTATCATTTTTCACTTATTTTTAAACTTTTGGTCGTGCATATAAAGGAATTATTGAATTTGGATGACCGCAACATCTATTAAGACATTTTCTAAAAATAAATACAGAAAACCTTTTTTTACGTATAATAATGCGATTCGCGTTTTGCAAATTAAGGATTTTTTAATTGCAAATTCTACTTTTAATGATTTTATATATTGATTTACTACTAACTGAAAATTATCCAAGGAGGTAATTACCCAAGTAACAATTTTTACATATAAATGAAGTATATACTAAATGAAGTATGTAGAATGGGAAAATATGAGTCTGCAAGAAGTCTTTTCTTTGTGAAGTCTTATGGAACGATTAATTCTCATGAAGTCTAGTGAAGTCTTATGTGTGATGGTTTACTATATTAAATTCCTCATAATGTAAACCAGAATAAAATTGACATGTACTTGACTATGTTATTTATTAACAACTAACTTATTTATTTTTACATGACCTGCTTATAAAAATAAATAATTACAACAAAGAACAATTATAAGGGTGGGTTTCCATAATTACCACGTTATGAAGTTGGAAGTTCTTGTAAAGTTTCATGAAGCTAATACAAACTCACAAAGTCTTGG
Source organism: Cantharis nigra (assembly GCA_958510845.1). Lineage (NCBI taxonomy): Eukaryota > Metazoa > Arthropoda > Insecta > Coleoptera > Cantharidae > Cantharis > Cantharis nigra. The sequence continues at coordinate 66,531,077 of OY294028.1, forward strand.
TGAGATCTCACAAAATCTGAATGAAAATATTATAGGAGAAAGTGGTCTAAAATGATCCTTCTAAGGGAAAAGCAACATAATTTTCAAACTTAAAAACTTTTTAAATTTTTATTAATGTGTAACGAACCTATGGCTCCTTTTCTACAATAGTGCTAGAATGAAATAGTTGAGTAAGAAAAGGCATTTTACTAAAAGAACTTTAATAATATGTGGTAATTAATTATCTCTTTTAATTCAACCATATTTATATACAATTTACATCGCATATACTATTTTATACAGGAATTACATACACTCAACATCATTTTCTGCAACTTCGTCCGTGTCACAAAATCCGTACCTTATAAGGTAGAAGAAAACAAGATAATCCAATTTTTTAACAATAATTCAATAACGACACAAATAATGCATTTGCATAATTATTATTTTTATTGGTCTGCATAATTTTATTTTATTATAATAGTAATACAAATACATTGACTCATTATAGATTTGTAATAATTTATCATCAAATAATACTTTATTTTATTTAAAAACTCAATTATTAGGTGGAAATTCGAATAGCCTCACTTAATAATTTTTTTAAATATAATAATGTTACATCATTTTTTTATGATTAGTATTGATATAGTAAATAAATGAAATAACTTAACTTGAGATTTTGGAATTGCAATAACTCGAAATAAACAGTCAAGCATTGAAAAAACAAAATTTTGTAATATCTATTGAGATAATTCTTTCCAGATTTCCCTTATAGAGGTTTGTTATAATAATGAAATAAAATTATACAGATCAATGAAAACGATAATTACTGATGATGCCGTAGTATGGTAAAAACGTTTACGATATTTTATACTACTTACAATGTATTTTATTTGTGATAACTTAAAAACAATATAGTTCTAAAAAGTGTGTGTGCGTTTTCTGGATGTTCTAAAATATCGAAATGGTTAATATCAAATTACAATCGATTTTATTAATGATGTTATGGAATTATGATGGTATAATAATGAGTATTGCACTCAAGAGTCAGGACTAATATTTTCCCCTCGGTGACGCGCATGAATGGATTAACGAGATTCCATCGGAGTAGATTTTTGAAATTGCAATAACTCGAAAACGGCGCTAGATATGGAAAAACTGAGCAAACAATTTACCCCCGTTAAACGACTTGTCGTTTGATGTCTCCTTTGATGTTGTAAGGGTTTTACAATATCACAATATCATTTTTTGACATAAATTTACCCGCTGAATATTTTTCATAGCAACGTAAATATAATGAAATAACTTAACTTGAGATTTTGAAATTGCAATAACTCGAAAACGGCGCTAGATATCGAAATACTGAGCAAAAAATTTACCCCTGTTACAGTAAACCCCAAACGATTTGTCGTAAGAAGCCATATGCAAAATTTCAGATCAATAGCGCGCAGTAATGGCGCAAAAAAGTACTATTACTTTATAAGTATTTTTTTAAAGTATATTTAAAAGCATTACTTTACTCCTGGAATTGTGAAAACAGGTTTTTAAGATCATAATCTCACTTTTTTTGCCATCCCTGAGCCTTTTCGTGCCATACTCGTGGAAACAGTCTCTCCTGCCCGGGACTGTTACCTACGAGAAAATACTATTCAGAGGGCTACACTTTTGTTTCAGCTATGCTTTATCTCTTTGATATTATCTGGTTTAAATGTTTTATTTTATTAAATGTACCGAGATACATTTTCTTTTGAAGGAATAAATAAATTTTGAAAATACAGAATTATTCAACCTTTTCTATTTTTTCTTGTCTAATATCAACTGCTATAACGACTTATAAAAACTGTAGGTACCTATATTAGAGACGAACTTTTATTTAAATATTGTTAATGTGACATCAGGCCCGTGCACAAGATTTTTTCATGGGGAGTTTCCAAAAAAAATTCTAAAAGAAATACATAATCGATGTGTTATGGTTATATCAATTTTTCAAATATATAAAAAATGTTTTTTAATAAAAAAAATATATGCAATGGGGGGGGGGTTTAAACCCCTAAAAAAACTAAAACACGGAATGTATAAACAGGTTTCATAAGTAAAACAATTCTCCATTTCCCCTGACCTCAAAATCTGAAATGTAGACTGAGGAGTCAGAAGTTCCTGAATTATTTTTTTCTATTTACAGTCGAGGGGTTTTTTAAATTTTTAATTTAATGACGTCGCCTAGCTGTCTTAAACGGACGTTTTTGGGTTATGATATTTATTTGTCATTTATCGATATCAATATGACGTAACCTTGTCAACTGGGTAATACTAATAACAACAAAGTATTACCGTTGTATTAGTATCTTGATGAGTAATTCCCGAGGGGTTCACCATGATCTAATTTGGTGAACAAAATATCCATATAAATACCTCATATTAGAAAACAACTATTCTCAAAAATTCCGTTTATTTCTTTGTAAATTCTGATCAACTTTATTTTTAGCTTTTTCGCATTTAAATCCTACCCTTTCAAATTCCAAAATTGAATGAGTTTCTTCGCTTTTGATGGGAAAAATCAAAATTTAATTTGAAGTGAGTCATTTTGAATTAAACCTTTTTTACCCTAATGTATAATGTATATAACAACGAATACCTATGTTGTATTGTAACTTGAAACATTTTCTTGAATTTTCGACATTTTAATTTTTTGGAAATTTGCACAAATCTTTAAAACCGTGAAATCCAAAACATGGCCGAGTTAAATTTTTTGAGTTGCTATGGTTAGAACCTGCAATTACGTCGAAAGTCGAAAATTTTTACAACTGTTTTGATTGAATTTTAAAATTTGCAATTTTATCCAATCGTCCTGTATCCACACAATTGAACTTTAATAATCTTGACATTATTTTAGTTTTATATCATTTAAGTAAAAAAAAGTTTGACTTAAATTTTTTATTTAGCACAAAAAGCACACGCAAGAATATCAAAGATAAATTTATAGTATAAATCTAATAATTAAATGCAACATTGATACAGAAATAAAATATAATAATAGATAGTAATAATAATAATATAAACCAACATTTTATTATTTTTGACAACAAACAACAAATACAAAATTGAACTGTACAAAATACTCTGAATGTATAAATATCATAATATATTTTTAAAACTTTTATCATATAAAAGTCCTAAATTGAAAGTATGTAAGGCCACTAAGCTAAAGATAAAAAAATACATTGCTAATTGTATTCTAAATATAAAATTGTGATATATTTATGGATGAACTAAACATAATAGGATAGTACCTAAATACAATTTGCACAGTAATTTTTAAGTCATCATAAACACTTCACAATTCTTTAGTGGCGTACTCCAGCGATTGTATAGACTCATCTAAAATATTTTATGCATGCCGTCCTGTATTATATTAAGAGTATATAAAAATTACATAATGAATTATGTAATTCAAAAATGGCAGTAACATTATGAAGCTACAATGAGTGCATATATGTATTAATGGTGCATTTAGAGATAGGTACGTGTGTAGCAATTTAGTCCACCAATGCTAAAAGCACTCTCTTGTAATCGCCAGATGTGTCTCCCTAAAATAACAATAATATTAACATTCTATTTTTACATTCAATTTTATTTCTTACAGTTATCCAACTCTCGAGCGATTTTCCGTATTTATCAATAAATGCCTGTTTAATATCAGCCAGATCAATTTCAGATCTTGAAACAATAATACGAACCAAAGTCTTGTCCTTTGTTCCCAAACCAGACATGGCGTCGTGAAGGCGTTCGGCAAAATATCCCACTTTACTCTTGACACATTTTACTATAAAAACAATTCAAACTAAAAATACTGAACATTTCACTTTATAATGAATATTTTACCAATTGCAAGTAATCCCTTTTGAATATCACCAGAAAATTCCTTCTTAATAGATTCTTCAAGATCCTTAGAGGAAAGTCTTTCATATTCGGCAAAAGTTTGACGCAATTGCTGGTAACTTCTTGTAACCAAAACCATATTAAAATCAGATTCCTCTGTTCCCCATTTAGATTCGCCAGCTTTAATCAAGTTTTCAGCATCCTGAGTAGCTAATGCTTCATTTACTCCTTGATTTTCGTCACGATTTCCCTTTAAGAAAGAAAAAGTTAACAATCGTATTCTTTTAAATTTGAAACACTTACTTGACATAAAGACACCAATAAACGTTTATAATGACCAGAAGTATCGCCTTTTAAATCAGATTCAAGAGATTTTCCGTACACTAAAAAACATACGAAAATTATTTAACTACTTTCTTTTGTTTTAATATGAAGCTTACTTTGTTCATAAAACTGGGCAATGGTTCGGACTCCGTAATTGGACAAAGTACACAAAATTTCTGTTATGGCTTCTTCATCAGTGCCAAGTCCAGATACGGCATCATGAAGCTCCTTGGCGTAAAATTGAGGTAGAGGTGTCATTAAAGCAATAATTACATCTTCGAATTTTCCACCTAACTCGCTCTTTAATTCGGAAATTAAATCTTTACCATAGGATGTTTTAAAAGTTTCGGCAATCTCCAATCTCTGCACTATTCCTCTGCGTGCCAAAACATCTATGATAGATTTTTCGTCGGTTCCAAAACCTTTCATGGCCTTCCTTAGAGTGGCAGCATCGGCGACGGGATCAAAAGGATCGGCAGGATAAACAGTGGGTGTACACTGAAAATTTTTCAAATTATAATCGCAAAATATAATAAAGTTACAATCTTCAAACGTGAGGCTTACGTCATAATCATAATATCTTCGTGCAGACAATCGATTATTCATATTGGCAAATAGAAACAACAAGTGTAACGATGACAAATAAAATATTCAGTCTAAAATGTAAATACAAACAAACAAAACTACAAGCAAATCAAATAGATACTAACGTAAGTGCCAAATGTGAAGATTACAACTGCAACTAATATTGAATTTATTACGTCAACAATTAAGAATCATAATTTATTAATAAATCAAGGCATTTTCAGTTAAAAATTTTAAGTACTTGTAATTTATTATTTCCACTAGGTACTAGGTAAACGTGTTTTATTTACATATTGGAAGTCTCGATTACGACATATCTTACATAGTTAAGCTATATGGTAAGCTAAGAAAATTGGTACTCATATAAACCTTGGTAATTAGCATATTATAGTTTCCCAAATAAGAAATGCAAGTTTTAATTTACCGTTTTTAATTCTGATTTTTTGCCGTTTAATTAAAATTTTGCTAAATAGTACTTTCTAAAATATTTAGAACGAAATTCTCTATAGAAGTGAGTGAAAAACAAATTTGAATTTTACAAACGTATTGATTAATTTTTGCACGTAGGACATATTTTCGACATCTACTTTTCCTTTATAATACTTTTCAATAGTCATCGACGAATGGTTTACATCCTGTATATTCCAAAAAGAGGAACGGTTAAATCGTTAAAGTGTTGTTTGCAACTCCTATAGCCCAGTCAAAATACGATTTTACTTTCGATCTATACATATATTATAATAGTGATGAAGTGATCACTATAAATATATTATACATCATTGGAAAGAGAATTTAATTTTCTACGAATTAGATCTCTTGATATTTTGCTCTAAATTTTTGAACATGCAAGTTAGAAGTGAAAAACTGAAAAATTGCACCTTCTGAGGTAGTTTTAATGCCTTCGGGGTACGGTGGGTTTTCATAGAAACAAATGACATCTTGCAACTTCTAGACTAAATTATCTATATCCCTTCCATTTCTTTACGGTTATATAATCGTTTACAATATAAAATCAAGAACTTACTTTCGTTTAATTGCTTTAATAATTGATAATTATTACAACAAAACCATAATTATTGTTTAATCGTAATTTAACAAATATAATTAAATATTATGAAATAAAATGTTTTGGCAAATCTAATCTGTTTGTTTACAAAATTAATCAGCATCACGCTGAGAAAGATAATAATTACTAATAGATAATTTTAATTTGTTCTACCTATATTAATCTTTAAATTGGAATTTAACAGTCAATTCGTCAACATTTTACTTATTTACTTCAATATTATAAATATTTAAATTTGAGTCTTTCAGATGTTACACTGCCTAAACTAGTAAAGAATATTCTTAAAAATTCAATATACAAAGCCCTAAATGATCTGATTTTTGACGTTGACTCCTTGTTGACGAGGATTTTCCTTTAGATTTTCCCAATGCCCACAGATCTGTGGTATAAAAGAGGAAACTGTTCACGCCACAGATCTATGGTAGATTTTAGATTACAGCAGTGGAAGCAGTACAAACTCACAACCGCAGGCACCACAGACGCAATAACTGAAAAACTATTTTCTCTGCAATTACCATTTAGTATTTAAATGATACAGACATAAAATATTTCAATAGAATTATAAATAAAAATTATCTTGAAAATAAAAACATCCTTAAATCGGAGTTGGAATAAGTTCTGCTTATAAAAGATCCACGGGCTTGGTACCAGGAACAAGATATTACGACAGAAATGAAATGAAATCGTTTCAAAATGAAAAAAAGGAAAACAATAAAATAAATCCAATTCACTTTTGCCACTGAGAAATTCGGGTTATATTTTGTTGGATCTACCCCAGGCTATCGCAAAACCACTTTTATATTTAAATATTTTTGATATTGATAAAAGAATCAATTAAATAAATTTAGGGAGACGATTAATTCCTACATTAAAAATAGCCGAAGCCAAAAAACAATCCTTGAAATGTTTGACTTCGGTTTAGCATTTCCAATAAATAATAGCTAGTTGATTACGACTATCCAAAGCAGCACACCTATCAATAATTCATTTTCATTCCATTGCAACTTTTTTTACTATCCTACTTGATGTTTACTTGACATTTTGTCAATTAGAAGTAAATTTAGAATTAATTCTTAAAAATCTAAGAAATGTCTTGACAGTGCGGTTTTCTCCCTCAAAAAGGGATATGCCAAATTGTAAATTTTTCCTCAAATAATACTACGCTATTTCATATAAAAAAACAAACTATATTTTCGCCAAAATGGCGAATGGAGCGGTCCGTAGTTTTTGATTAAATTTTTATGATTTTGCAAAATAAAGAGTGATTATTTTTGCACCAATAAATTTGTTTAATTGAATTTAACAATGTTCAAATAGATTTTTAATAAAATCGGTAATGTTTGCTTGAGATTGATTTACTTTAGATAATTCGTTTTGGATTGCAAATTATGAGATTAGAAATAAGATTTTGATAAAGATTGGAATAATAGTTTAATTCATTAGGATAGTACTTTATAAAATTTCAAAAAATTAGTAATTCAGGGCAATATTAAGTTGAATTTGATACACAGACAGATGGGCAAGTTATTACTTGTATTAATTTTTTTATTTTATATTAAAGTTGATATTGGATTTAAATTGAAAATTAGACGGACAATATTTTAAGGACTGGATTTGATTTTAGATAATACTTGATATTTAATATTATGTCCCGATTATAATATAATTAATATCAGATTACGTATTGTTGAATATTGAAACTCAATTGACCATTAGTTTTAATATACTCAAGGGAAGTTATTTTTGAAAAATAAGTGACAGTATAATTTTACAAGATCTTCATCATTATAATTTTAAATTGTGATCTCTATTTTGTAACATATCTTAAATTATAAGTCCATAAATTAAAACACCCACAAAGACCTTTAATTTAAGAGCCCTGGCCTGTAATGTGAATAATTGCTTTGCAATACTTCAGTGCCGGATCTAGACAATTGCTCTATAGGGATGAAAAAAGATGGCACAAACAAAATTATAGATATTTACAAATCTTAAATATCGTTCAAAATTCAACAATAATTAAAAAGATTGCAAGATTTTTTACAATAATACAAAGAAACTAAACCTACTGTTTAATCTTTTGCCGACATTTTGCCGTCTCTCGCGGCTTCTTCAGGTCTTAATCGGCAATTTTGTCAATAATGCAATGCAAAAACTCATAAAAACTATCATGTAAAATTTATTATTGACAAATGTTGTGCTACCGGTGTCGAGATTACTTCAGGCACGCATTAGCCCGCAGTGATTAAAACCCCGAATTAAACCTCCGCATTAAAATGTGCATCGAAAACTCCCTGAAATACTTAAGCACCGTGGTTCCCCCTATTTCTGAGCGGAAGGAACTGCTTCTGCAATAGCGTCATGTTACGCTTTGAATGTGTATTGTTGAAAAAGTTTCTATTTTTAAGAATTAAAGTAGGTCACACGCCCAAAAGTTCACTATTTTAACTTTTTGATAAAAAAAAAGTAGTTCAACGTTTACCCAAAAATCATCAAAACCCACTAAATCTAAGAGTTATGGCGAAAAATCGATACTTCAAAGATGAGTTTTTATACAAACTTGTGACGTTATTTTCGTTAGATCTACCCAAATTTCAGATTTTGTGTCCTTTATATAGTTACCAATTTTCACTAGCTGTGTCCTCTACATGTTAAAAATGTGTTGCAGATACAAAGACTTAGAGTTAGAGCGTTGTTAGAGTTCAACCGTATATCTACATATACTATAACGTAGATTTGAAACCGCGGACCATATACTGCATAATAGGTAATAATATGTTGTCTGGGGTCAAGATATTTAGTGAACGAAAATCCTACTATATGAAATCAAATCCAAAAGTCTTTTGCTATTGTCATTTTTGGGATTGTCTACCTTTAGGGCCCCCAACGCCGAGTTTCGCACACACGCACCTGCCCAATTACGGCACTGCCTTTTTGTTCTTATACCTCTTGATTCAGGTAATATTAAAAATATTTGGAAAATAATTTAATTCAAATCTAATTACTATAACATATTAAATGGCTATAATTGGGAAGGCCGTAAAATTAGTAAGGTACAGGGGTCTATTAACATAATTAAAGTTGACGAAGGTCAAACGATTGTAATAGTGAATCATCATGCATTGAGCAACAGTACTTACAAAAAAAAATTAAAAAATTCCAAATAATTTAGAATATTTTCATTTTGATTAGAGTAACCGCAGAACGATAAAGTCTCAATAATTTAATTGGTCACGGATTCAATTATACGCACACATCCTGTGTGAATTAAGATATTATGTATTATGGAAATAAAGAAATAAAATATTAATTATTTTAAATTTAGAACTAGTATTAATATTATTAATGTAAAAAAATGCATGAGATCATTACCTTGAATGGATAGTATTGTGGTGTGGTAGTCGTCATCTTTTCGATTTAGCGAACTTGGTCACTGCAACAATTAGAATTAAATAAATAAAATTTTGGCGCCAAAAATTTAATCGAAATTAATTTTTGAAATGTCGCGCCAAATTTAACAATTAATACAAAACAATTAAAAAAGATTTATTTTATTCGATTTTAGATGATGAGAAATCGACTAACTATGTAAGCATGATGTCATCATTCTAAATTAAAATTTAATACCAGTCAGAATATACTTGGTATCCACACATTAAACAAAACTTTTAGTAAAATGTTAATTTATTGCCATTTCGAAATTTTTACAACTTTACAATTAGTCATCATGCAGTACGGTTATATTGATCTTGAATAACGAAACCAATCGATATTGCACTAATAATTTCGATCTTCTATTTTATTATGTATTATTTTCCTTTTTTTTATCGAGTGTAACAATTCGTGATCCATTAGAAAAATATTTTTAGCTTTACTTTATGCAACCAATAAAGCAATTTTTAAATCGATATTGAAAAGAGCCAGAGCTGTTCCAATTATTCATGTTCAAGACTCGAAATTAACTTATCGGTAAATGAAAAATATTTAATTACTAAAAGATAATTAAAAATTATACAATTTTACTTCTGCATGCACAAAATAATCGATATCCCAATTTTTTTGTTAGTTTACTTGCGTGCAAATTTTATTTCCCTAGTAACAGAAAAATTTAATTTAGGTTACTTACATAAAATAGAAAATGTAGGTACAGTTTACTTGCGCTAAATGCAAATCTCTAGAAGCCGGTCACACCCACAGAAGTTGACGAAACACCTTTAAAACTCTACCTCAAAGAACGAACCAATTCGAACAGACATGCAATGCACTAGGAAACAACTACAGCACAATCTCATCGCGCACGCTCCCCACATAACTTCCCCAAGATTATGTAGCTTCAAGGTAAAAATACGAGTGTTATTTCCGAACTTTTTTGATAGTTTCCAAATGTTAATTTGAATTAAGAAAACTATGTGGCACTAGATTAAGCACTCAATAGGGCTATCAGACCGAATTACAAAAAATTTAAATAATAGCATCTATTAATTTTTTTCTCCAAAATTATAAATAGAAAACATATCTCTGAAAAGCATTAACAATCGCTACAAAGATCGACAAAATAGCACTATGAGAGCCTAAAATGTAATTCTAAAAATTAATAATAAAATCAAAATTAAATCTAGGGCAGAAAGAAAGTACATAATAATTATATACTATATTTATTTATGAAAATTTAAAAAGATTATTTGAATAGAAATTTTCCAAAATCAAAAATGAACTGCAGACGCGTGTTTCTGACTCGCTATTAATCATTATCGGTATATTGTATATGTTACGGTCAATGACGTAAATTGGGCATTGACGTCAATAACCGGGCAATGGCGTCAATGCCCATTTAAGCTGGCCATTAACGTCATTGACCGGCCATTGACGTCCACGCCCGTTAACGGTGGACAATGATGTAAATATTTTCCTCTGATTGTAATATTTACGTATTTGGCCAATCTATGACGTTAATGGCCAAAATGGATTGGGCAATGATAATATTATGAAATAACTACTACAAAGAACAACAAAATGGCGATTTAAATTTGACAGCCAATTGGCAAGTGATATTTACGTACATATCGTCGGCTTAGTTAGAAAACCTCGTAAGTCCATAAAATGTCGAAAATGACATTTTGGCACTAAAATATTTAAAAAAATAAGCTCTATCGACTTAGAAAATCTCATAAATGTAAAAAAATTACAAACCGATGTTTTAAGCTATTAAAAAATTTCTTTTACCTTTAACCACTGTTTGTTTTAAAACGTTTTATGTTTCCCCTGTAAAATTGTTCAATCTGGACTTACGAGGTTTTCTAACTAAGCTGACGATATGTTGTATTCATTGTATTATAATATAATATAATCATTTATTAACAAACATAATACAAATTAAAAAATAATGAAACAAAAATTTTTAAATTAATCATTTTTATTCTGACCCGGGAGTGACCCATGGCACTTAGAATTAATTGTAAATTTGTTTGATGGCGCGACACGCACATTTATTATTTTTACATCCACTCTTGCAATGACAACGCTTGTAACCCTGGACTCCTAAAACACTGCTTTAAACTGCTGCTTGTTTAAGAGTAATCTCATTTTCTTTGGTCGTATTACTAATATTTTCTAACAAAATTAACTTTTCAGTATCCCTTAATGACCAGTATTAATTGCAAAGGCACATTTAATATATTACTTTCATATGGAATCTATAAAATAATAGTTTCATCATTGCCCACCCTGTATTGGGCATTGACGTCATTGCCCGGACAATGATGTAAAAACCACATATAAAATTTTAAATATCAACATCACCCAAAATGCATGATTATTGACGTCAATAGCCGGCCAATGACGTCAATGACCAACTAAGCTGTCCGGCCATTAACGCTAATGGCCGAATTGTCATCATTGACCGTAGCACATACACGTAGTAACTATAAATTGAGCCCTAATAGTGAATCCCTCATTGTACACAATTTTGAATCTTAATTTAAATTAAAATAAATTTATAAAAAGATATTAGGTATTTTATATCTAAATTTAATTTTAAATTGTATTCTACTAAAAATGTTAATTTTATAAAAATTCGGGGAAGGGGGCTGTCAATAGCTTTTGATATAAATGTATTATAAACATTAAAACTTCAATACCACAAGTTAAGTTAAATTAAATAATATAATGGAAATTATATTTTTGAGCATTCGGCGACAACTGTTATCGCTTTCGTCAGAATTTTATTTATATTATATTGAATTTTTAATGTTTATTTATTCTCACAAGTTAAGATTTATATATTTAAATGTATTATACTATATTATAGTATATAGGTACGGTATATACTAAATCCATCCCTGGCACACATAATATTTATATTATGTATAGTTTGTTTCAATTTAAATGGAATTATTAAAAAAAGTCATATCATATTACTTTGATATAAGAACATGATGTGAACTTTTCCGCAAAAACATAATAATGCTACTGCCAATATGGCTGGCCTACGATTAAAAACATCGCCTTATCTCTATATTATGTTTTTGTGGCAAAGTTTATGCGTTCTTATATCAAAGTAATTTGATATTATGACTATTTTTAATTTTTTTAAGAATTCCATTTAAATTGAAACAAAATGTACCTACTACGTGTAGGGCTTATAATCAGCAATATTGTATTTTATTTGAAAATATTTAAATAATTTTAAAATTATATTATTAATCTTAAATTTTCATATTCTGTTTAGTTTATATTTAGAATGATAAACAATAATAAATAGCTGACTATTGATGACAGCATATCATTATCATTCAAAATTAAACACCGGCTATCTAAAATTATGAACACAATCATCTTAATTAGAGGGAATTAATCCACATTCTGTTAAGATTGCGTAATATTCCGAACCGTAAAAAGACGTGGTGCTTTGATGCGGGCGCGCACACCACAATTCCAAAATTCAAAGCAATATTTATTCATAGCTAATTAAAAGCATTTATTGATTTTACTTTCAATATTTTCTGTAAAAATGTCAATTATTTATAATTTAAATTATTGTTAGAAACAACATAAAAGCTAAAATGAAACGATGACCTTACCCTACAAATGCTGCAAAAATGATAAGAAATTCAGTCTAGGACAAAATCCCACGGCCATAATCCCGTGGCCACAATCCCGCCGCCAAACTCCCGCCGGACCAAAATTTGAGTTTGTATGTATGATCCGGCGGGATTGTGGCCGCGGGATTTTATCCGATCCCGTAAGAAATTACAAGTAGTCCATACCGGCATATATTTAACTTCAAAAGTGTCACTGGTTATTTTTATTTCTATTGTAATTTATTGATAAGTCAAGTTGTAAAGCTTTTATTTTTTTTAATTAAGGGGGTATTCTAGTCTAGAGGCATGAATTTCGGGCGGTTTTTGAAGCTCTGTATACACTGAAACAAACCACTATGCCCGATTGCACCAACGTTCCTTAACCTTAAGCTTCACCCTAAATCGCTAAGTACGACCTTTTTTCATTGCACCACTGATTTAGGTGTTCCTTAACCGCTTAAGAACCACCCAAATTTAAGCCTCCGATTTCGGAGGCTTAAATTTGTTAAACTGCCACTTAACCTATAATATTAAAATGTTGGAACATAATTCATAATCTACATGTCATATTTTTCTATATAGCTGAGTTTAATTTTCGATTTTTCATAAAAGTATAAATCCAAAATATATTCAGATGAAGAATGACTTGTTTGAAGACGATTTGGAAATGTTAGACAAATGTACGAAAGAGCAAATTATATACATACTAAGGATGATTTATCGTTTTTAAAAAGATTTCGATTTCGAAAAGAAACGGTTATCATTTTCTTCCAAAGTATTGGTCTCATTTTCTCCTATGCTATTAACAGATGCAACTTCCACGCTTTTAAATGATGTTGATGCAACTGCATCTCCTCCAAAACTAGTAGGTAAAACCTACAACCGTCTTGGAGTTAATGATGAACAACAACAGAGAATCGTTGTTGTCCACATTAATCATATTGCCATCAACCCCTAACCCGGTTGTATTTTGTACCTTCTTGGTATCAGCAACTTTTTTGCGTACCTCTTTTTTCTTTTGTTATATACCTTTTTAAGGCTAGGATATTGCGATGCGCTCTTGTATAACCAGCTTGCATTCAAAAACGGCTGAATAGATTTTCTTCAAATTTTGAAATTATATTAACGATAAATTAAGGACTGTTGTAAAATAATTTTTTTTTGCAAATTGTCTAATTTAGAATTAATTGTGTTTAAATACCCCATTTGTAATTTTTTTAACAAAAATTAAAATAGATGAAATAATTACTAACAAAGAATTATCAATTAAAAAAAAAAAAAATTGGCCAGGTGCAAAAAAAAATAGTAAAGCACCTTGCATTAAAAAACGGCTGAATGGATTTTCTTCAAATTTTGAAATTATATTAACAATAAATTAAGGACTGTTGTAAAATAATTTTTTTTTCCAATTTGTCTAATTTAGAATTAATTGTGTTTAAATACCATATTTGTAATTATCAATTAATAACATTCTACTTATATAAATAATGTACACGTCTAAAAGAATTCATAAAGACATTTTTAGAAAATTTATTTTATCTATAACACATTATAAATGAAATTGCAAATAATTGTTCAATTAAAATCAGGCGGGAAGAATTTGAGATGAAATGAATCATTATAGTTCAGTCATTATCACAAAGATGGGTAAGTGTTGTGTACAGTTTAAAGCAAATTTACAGTTGCCTGTTTTATACAGTCGCCCAAATAAATCGAAATGATAATTTGTAACTCATATATATTTTGAGTTACAATGCTAGAAATATTTTAAATTATCTCCCGTCTTATCTTATCTTATCAACACAATAATATTTTGTAGTGGGGATTTGCGTTTCGTTTCAAATCTACCACCAATGTTTTAATACCTATGTTTACTTTTTAGATGAATACAAAAATATTTTATTAAATAATATAAATTCGCATAATTTTAATTCGATTAAAATAGCATACAATATAAGTGTAGGTAATAAATGAATGTAATTTTCTATAATCAAAATAAATAATATAATATTATTATAAAAATATTCAAATTTTTATTTTCTTCAGTATTGAATTATTGTACTAACAAAGGAGTAAAACCCTTCAATACACTTCTGAACAATTAGCTTCTTTCTCTTTCGAAAATGGTTAAACATGGTTACACGTACAGCATTAGACATGATTAGACCCAGTGCCGGATTACACTATTACAGATATTAAGGCAGAAAAGGCGGCTGCCTAGGGACCTCGTTAATTTTAGGAGCCTCGGGAAAACGGAAAATATATTTATTTTAATTATAAATTTTCTTCTTAAAGTTTATCAAGAATCTGTGTTTTAAAGTAGTAGTAAATATAAAAATATTAGGGGGGGGGGTCAAGCCGAATCTCACCCACTCTCACATGGGGGTGAGTCCTAAATAAAAATAATTAAGGGGTAATGTCCACCAAATTTTTATTTTTTTTTTCCAATTTCTTTCTATTGGCTTAAATCATGCTAAAACTATCCTAGAATCAAAATCTACAACGCCCAAGTACTGATCTAAACTCAAAATTCGTTTAAATCAATTTTTACCGAACAACTTTTATTTAAATCAATCGGTGAGCAATAGAACTGAAAAAGTTTACATCCGATTGACTTGAAATTTTAACTGTAGCTTCTTCATTAGATTATCTAGTGAAGTACATACGATTTTAGCGATTGATTAACAACAAAAAAAGTTATAAACAATTAAAGTCGATTTTTTTGTCGAAAAAAAAATTTTTTTTTCAAATATTTTATTGAGACTGTTTATTTTAATTATTGAGTAGTAAAATTAAAGACTAATTACGCAAGTAATAATTTTCTAGAGGACCCCGAAAATTTAACTACCTAAGGGGCCACAAATGTTTAATCCGACATAGATTAGACCCCACGGCTGCTTAAAGGGGTAAGGTATTCTAGTTTAGAGGCATAAATTTCGGGCGGTTTTTGAAGCTCTGTACAAACGAAACAAAAAATATTTTTACTATCAATTTTGTTATCATTTATTTATTGATATTTTAAGATTGCATAAAAATTAACCGAAAAAACCCTCAAAATTCACAAAGTTATGAGCTGGAAAAGTGGGAGGTCCAAAAAAGAGGGTGTTCTAATGTTCGAATGTACCGATTTATTTGAAATTTGGTGTGAATGTTCTTTATCGATGCCGTTATAGCATGAACCGTGGAAAAGTAAAACAATTTTTTTTTCACGAAATGGCGGCCGTTAAAAAAATTTTTTTTTACTTTATCATACAAAATATAAAAAAGTATTGTTATCGTGCTGAAAAAGAAATTTGAGATTGATTTTGATGAATTTAGGCATATTGGGGTTCCAGAAGCGGAAAATCATCATTTCCAAAAAATGTCTGTAATCTGTATGTGTTTGTGTGTATGTGGTCAAATTTACCTCAACCTCTACTTCAAAACGTAATAGGAATTTTTTAACAAAATTTTGTATTTAGTATTACTGATATATTGGGACTTAGAACTGATTAGATTTTGGTTAATATCGGTACACGGAAACGCAAAAAAAAAATTTGGCAAATTAAAAAAATTATATTTTTCTTTTTCTCAAATTTTAGTTTTTTATTAAATTCTTCTCTATAATAATAATATATTAAAAAAGTATTAATCAATAATCGTGTAAATATCCTATTTTTGTAATTATTCTTTTTTCAAATGTAAAAAAAACTTTTTTCTTAATTTTCAAATTTTATTTTTTTATTATACAGTAATACTTCTCTATAACAAGATTTTTGCTATAAACAGTCAGTTTAACATGTAAACAAAAGTCAAAGGACTAAATTTTTACTCGTTATAGCCGATTCTTCGTTATAACCGGACTCGTTATAGAGGGGTTCTACTGTATTTTCTTCCATAATAATAAGTATGATAAAGTTATGGGCATGGCCCCATCCGATTTTTTTTACATGTTTTAATTAACAATTCCGAATTTTTTAAAAATAGTAAAATTAAAAATTTTGATCTGAGCGTGGTTGACGCGATAGAGGAATATATAAAAAACATTCACACCAAATTTCAAATAAATCGCTTCATTAGAACTTGAGATATCATGCACACCAGTTTTTTTTGGACCTCCCACTTTTCCTGCTGATAACTTTCTGAATTTTGAGTTTTTTTGTCGGTTTAGTTGTTATGTAATCTAAATTATATAAATAAACAAATAATAAAAAAATGTATAGTAAAACTATTTTTTTCGTTTGTACAGAGCTTCAAAAACCGCCCGAAATTTATGCTTCTAGACAGAATACCCCCTTAAACCAGATAGGACATTGTGTGCGGTTAGTTACAGCAAAAACTACTCTGGATAACATCTTAACTGTGAGACATTTTCCCGACATGTTTTGTATTAAATTTTTCCGAAAATTGTAAAACATCGAAATTTTAAAACACTAATGCCCGTATTCACCAACTACAAATAGCACTATTTGTCGAATAAAATGACATTATTACAATGCAAAACAATACAAAAACTTGTTTTTATTCGACAAATAGTGCTATTTGTAGTTGGTGAATACGAGCATAAGAACAACATTTATAAATAAACTCATGATTGAAATAAGCACCTAAAATATAAAACGTATAGGTATTCTAAAAAATTTGGGTGGGCACTTGGTTGGGCACTCCAGTCAATAGGGACTGGACATGTGTCCACCCTGTTCCCCCCTCTGGCGCCGTCACTGTGTAATGTATAATTATTTTAATTACTATTATGGTATGGTCGTACGGTCTTCCTAAACCAAAAACAATACACGTCAACACTGTATATCTTGATTATGTATACATTGTACAGTGTTGCGTATTGCTTAATCCTAATCGCATTTTTTACAACGCTGGTCTAATGTGACCTCGTCAATGCTATCGTATTGTTTTTAGTTTTAAACAGACCATAGCTTAAAATTTAAATTTTTACTTTTTCAAATACTATGTGTTATAAGATTATTATAACATAAATTATAATAATAGTGTTGTAAATCAAATACAGTGGCCGTAAAAAGTATTCGTACACCCCTATCTTAACCATGTAAATTGTACATTTTGAAGCCATTCTTTGACACATAAAAGTCGCTTTTACAACAAAACTTTTTAGACATTTTTTGTTAAGAATTTCATTGTCTTCAATTTTGTATCTATACATTTTTCTATTTTGTCGCCCCGTTTCCGACTGACAACAGCTTAAACAAGACTCCGTAAAATACAAAAAATATTATCATCTGTATCTCGGAAACGGTGTGACAAAATGACTTGACTGCTTGACATCGCCTAGTTGTCCGTCGCCCAGTTGCGGGTCGCCCAGTCGACGGTTGTCCAGTTGACCGTCGCCCACTTTACCCGGCGCCCAGTTTACCCATCGCCCAGTTGTCCGTCGCCGGGTTGACCGTCGCCTAGTTTAACAATCGCCCAATTTACCCATCGCCCAGTTGTCCGTCGCCCAGTTATACGTCGCCCAGTTATACGTCGCCCAGTGGGACTCGCCCAGTTGTCCGGGTCCGTGGTATAGGTACCTATTATAGAGAAAGTCTTTTATATAGACTTATAATTCAATTAAGTAATCTGAACTATATGTATAATAAATAAACGCTTTCTGAAATATAATATGCTAAACTGAATTACAATGGATGCTTTCCGAAACACAGTTGATTAATTTAAATAACATAATTGACACATTCTGATTTAAAACTACAATAAGAATAATATAAATAATATATAATATTGTTAGATTTGAGCTTTAGGTCGGTCTGTTAAAAGCGAATTGCGATTCATTATATTATATTGTATTGTATAAGTGATTGGTTTATGTTAAGAGATAACAACCAAAAAAATTTTTTTTCTGAACATAAATTCCGATAGACCAAACAATTCTAAGAATCATGCATCAATTTTGGTATAAAAAAATCTTTAAATTAACGGAGTTATTAGCATTTTAAACAATGTTTTGTGACGTCACAAACATCATTTTTAAATCTGCCGATACGGTTTATGTGTAAGAAATTAAGGAGTAGGCGGTGACTTTAATATTTTAGATTATATTAATAATAAGGCCGAAGTGCATAAATAATTATTAATTTTTCAGTGTAGAATACAGACCTTTTCTCTCGGGGGGAGCTAATGAAACTATCGAGATGGGCATTTTTAAATAATTTTTTTTATTAAAATACGAAGAACCAAAAATACTACATGTTCATGTTAAATTTTGGTTTTATTTCAAAATGTAATCTTGTGTTTTTATTCATTAAAATTACCGCAAAAATATAAGTTTTTTATGAAGTTAACAATATTATGAACGAAAATAACGATTTAGTTACTACATATTATTTGATCATTCATTTAAAAAATAATTTCAAATGGGGTTTCTCTGAGATTTGTGGTATTTTATAGGGTACCTACGACTTTCCTTATTTTTTTAAAAGTGAAAACAGTATTGATGGTCTAGCATTAGTTTCTTTTAAATAAGGTAAAGTAATTTTTTAGATTTTGTGATCCTTTAAGAGTTGTCAAAAGAGAACTAATAAATTATTGTAAGAGCAAATAGGACATATTATCTTCACTTTTATAAGCAGGAACTTGAGAGGATCTAATAACTATTTGTGCAACGAGTAATAAAAAGTGTCTTTTTTCCGTAATAGGCGGGAGATTTTTTATCGAGGCTTTAGCCGAGATAAAAAACACGCCGTGTACGGAAAAAGAAACTTTTCATACGTGTTTCACACAATATTTTTTTCTACTATTGTTTGAATAAGAAACACAAAAATTTATCATTTAAATAATTACGAATAGATGGCGCTGCAGTTGTCTGATATAGAAAAACTTTTGGCATGGGGTACACATAAGTTTTGACTTGGCAGCTGAAAAGCACAAATAGAAAGTTCAGGGTCAAGATGAACTTACCTGGCGTAGGGGTTTACCGTGATCGCAGGATCATACAGGGATAGATAGTGATAATAGTGAACGCCACCGAGAGTGACAAATTGGAAGATAACAACCAAATGGAAGAAACAGAACAAAACTTTTGAGGAGACTAGGAAAACCTTAACGATGGAAATAGATGAGTTCCTTGCAGATAATACCATAAAGGACGATGTCCCGAAAATACCATGGCCTAATAAAACCAGCTCGGAGCAGCAAAATACGTTACCTGCTAAGACAAAAGAACTGTTCAAATGTTTGACGAAGCGAACCAACAATGAAAGACACAGCGATAACGATTTCAGTGAACCATCACCAAAACGAGTACGTAGACCATGGATACAGTCAACAACAAAGCCAATACGATTGGCAAATAAATTTAACGTGCTGCAAGAAAAAGGTACAGAAGCGAACAACAACACCAAAGTCTCAGAAAATGACTCAAACGAAAAGAATGAAACTATCGACCCACAACCCCCCAGGAAAAAGAAAGTTACGCCACCACCAATAGTCATATCGGACAAGGTAGAAAGTCACAAGGATTTTCGACTACTGGTTAATAATTTCGTAAAGAAAGGTTTCCACATACGATACAATAACAAAACCGTGTACGTGTACATTTATGATTTCGATGAATGGGCAATATTCAAAAGCCATCTAGCCAACAACGAATCCGAGTTTTATTCATACACACCGAAGAATGCCAAGACCCATGCGTTTGTACTAAGAGGTCTCAACTACGACACAACCCCGGAAGAAATAATGGAGGAATTAGAAAACAAAACAACAATCCCAGTTCAAAAATGTTTCCGAATGAATGGTACCAAATACCCAGCTTTCCTAGTAATAACCAGCAACGAAGTCACCGAAAAAATATTATCCACAACAGTCAGAGGCTTACTAGACGTCAGGGTAAGATGGGAAAGACATATAAATAACAAGAGAATAATACAATGTCACCGATGTCAAGAGTGGTGTCATGCCACCGAAAATTGTCACAAAAACCCGAAATGTCTCAAATGTGCAGGCGATCATCCAACCATCAAATGTCAAAAAACCGATCAAACACCAGCTAAATGTTCAAACTGCCAAGGCGAACATCCGGCAAATTACACGGGATGCCCAACATATGTAAACATCCTTTCACGAATCGAAGAGAATAATATCAAAAAACATCAAAATCCAGCACCTTATACCCACAATTCAGCGGATTTCCCAGGAATTAGGCCAAAATACATTCCTGCACCAATACCAGAAGCAAATCCTTGGAAAACTCCCCAATACACAATACCATCAAAGCAACAAATGCCAAGACAGCAAAACCAAGCAAGACCAACATCGACTGAACCAAATCATAACAATACACAAACATCAGCTAACCAACACTCAGCGCAACAACCTAGCCAATCATTCAACCACGACCTAAATGATCAAAACAAGAACGAAGACTTCAATTTCTCAGAATTTGCAAGAGTAGCCGACGACATAAAATCACACACAAACCTAAACGAACTGTTACGGGCGATGAAAGATTTCAATACAATGTTAAAAGCATCTACATCGCAACAAGCCAAACTAACCGGATCACTTCAGTTTTTTCAGAACTTGCAAAAATACAAATTCTAAATTAAAAGTAGTAACATGGAACGCAAATGGTATCAAGGGTAAAATAGACGAAGTTAAAAATTTTCTTTGCTCAAAGAAAGTCGACATTTTCTTGCTAAACGAAACAAAACTAAAAAGTAAGGACAGTTTGGAATTTCCAGGATACGTTGTCTATCGAAAAGATCGAGCAAACGATATTGGAGCCGGCGGAGTGGCAATAATAATCAAACAAGGAATACCACATACACCTATAACAATGGCCATCAACACTAGCATCGAAGCCATTGGACTTAAACTACAGGATAACAAATACATAATCGCGACCTACAACAAACCAGATCACCCAATACGAAGGTCGGATTTGGACAACATATTTAAGATCGGAAATAAAATCCTAGTCGCTGGAGACCTAAACTGCAGACACTCAAGTTGGAACTGTAGAAGTAACAATGCAAATGGAATATATCTACACGACTACACAACCCAAAATCACATAAAAATCCTATACCCAGACGCACCGACACATCACCCTCCAAACGGCAACACCCCTTCCACAATAGATATTCTTCTCAACAAATCCCTCACCGGCATATCTCATCCGATTTCATTACCCCAACTATCCTCCGACCACAACCCGATCGAATTCCTTATCAACACCGAAACGACTCGAACTCAAGCACGCAAAATCACCTCGTTCAAAAATACAGACTGGAATAAATATAGACAAGACCTGGACCGGCTTATTCAAATAAATCAAACAATAAATACCGAAACGGCAATAGATCAAGAAGTTAAACTATTAACTGAAAACATCAACAAAGCCAAAGAACAAAACAGCAAGAAAATTACCATTGATCCTAGCAAATATCCAATTCCGGAATATATCGCTCAGCTAATTAAAGAGAGAAATGACTATCGTAAAAAGTGGCAACGCAGCGCAAATCCAATTCTTGCTCAACAGATGAATCAACTCAACAACGAGGTAAAACAACAACTAGCTCAACACCGAAACAAGAAGTGGAACGATTTATTAACCTCAGCAAAGCCACACGACAACTCCCTCTGGAAACTAACCAAGAACTTACGCAAGCCATACAAACCGATACCTGATCTCACGAACAACAAAAACGAAACAATAACTACAAATAAAGAAAAAGCAGAACTATTGGCCAAAACGTTTCAACAGATACACGAATCAAACAACAATCAAAACACAAACCAACAGCAGCAAATAACAGATATCGTTCGTAACTACCTCAATCAACCAATTGCTCATAACAAAAAGCAGATAGAAAAATTCCTAACCACACCATCCGAAATCAAGAATATTATTAAAAAACTGCAGAATAAAAAAGCACCCGGCCCAGACCAAATCGAAAACATCGTCATCAAAAATTTATCCAAGAAGGCAATAGTCCAATTATGTTACATAATTAACGCAATCTTCAAAATTCAATATTTTCCAACCGCCTGGAAAATAGCAACTGTCATCCCTATACCGAAACCCAATAAGAATCCCACAAATCCTACCAGCTATCGTCCAATCAGCCTACTGTGCAACTTGGCAAAATTAACCGAAACAATTATACAAATCAGATTAGAGAAAGAAGAAATCAAACTGAAAATCGACAATCCAAACCAATTCGGATTTAAAAAAGGACACAATACCACATTATAAATCACAAGAATAGCTAACGACATTATTACAAACTTTAACAAAGACAACACAACCGTAATGGCACTACTTGACATCCAGAAAGCCTTCGATAAAGTATGGATCGAAGGCCTCACGTTCAAACTAATCGAATATAACTTTTCACCACAAATAGTAAAATTACTGAACTCATACTTAAACAACAGATTGTTCGCTGTCAGTATCGATAAGATAAAATCGTCCGCCAAAATAATAGAAGCTGGAGCTCCCCAAGGGTCTATATTAGCCCCGAAATTGTTTAAACTATACATCAACGATCTACCGCTATTCCAAAAAACCAAAGTGGGCCTTTACGTCGACGATACAGCAATCTATGCACATTCGTTTAGTGCCGAAGTGGCCAACAAGCAAATCCAGATCCACATGAACATGCTAGAAGAATATTACAAGAAATGGAAAATCTCAATAAACCCTGAAAAAACGGAGCACATAGTATTTGCAAGAAAAAGAAAATATACAAAAATATTCTCTCCTTTACGAGTTAATGAACATAAAATAACACCAAGCAATAAAGTCAAATATCTGGGAGTAACATTAGATTCGCGATTAAATTTCAAAGCACACATCCAACAACGAAAACGAATTGCATACGGCAACATGGCTTCGATTATGCCTCTACTCAAAAGTGAACAAATGTCACAAACAAACAAAATGCTTTTATACAAGTCAATTATTAGACCTACCATAACATACGCTTCACCAGTATGGTGTAGCATATCAAACACAAGCCTGAAACCTCTCCAAATAATACAGAATAAATGCCTAAGATTAATAACGGGATCAAAGAGGAATACAAGAACGGCCACCCTACACGAGGCTACCAATACGGAATACTTACGCGACCAAATTGACCGTACCAGTCAAACCTTCTACTCGACCACAATCAAAAATAGTGAACTCACAGAAAAAATTACCGAAATAAACCACAGCAACGCACCATTCAGAATTAAACATAAAATGTTATACCAAAATTTACCAATATTCACAGAATAACTTGGTTACCACAACTCAACTCGACATTCCCATTATTGCAAATCAGGTTTTTACAACGTGTTTTCCTGAATGAATATCCAAAATAACCCAAAAAAACCATAATCACAAGATCAAAGATCAAGAAAACCGTACCAGTCTTAAAAGTTCTATCCGAACAAAATACTGACAAAAAGAGGTAAACGTTAAGTAGGAACTCTTGAAAACTACAAAAAATTAAAAATCGAATCAGTTTGATCATTTATGTAACAACTTGTTTGATGTATTATATTATATAACTGTAAATAAAAGATTTGTAAATGTAAAAATGTAAATGAACGGCGTCCGCTCCACAGAACGTTCGATAACAGCAGGGGTGCCCCAAGGCTCCCTCCTCTCTCCAGCTCTCTTCAACCTATACATGAACAATCTTCCAAAACCGGTGGAAACGATTAACGCGCTATATGCTGACGACAACGCTACTCTGGTGAGCTCCCTCAGACCCTCCAACACCATTGGACGCCTCCAAGAGGCCATGAACGTGATGGAATCCTGGTACCAAACTTGGCGTATCGAAGTAAATTCGGACAAGAGCTCGGCGATCATGTTTACTAAACGAAACTGGTCACCTGAAGACGTCACCATCTTTGGTGAGAAGATCCCCTGGACGAAGTCCACCAAGTACCTTGGTGTCATCATGGACAGACGACTCTCCTGGGTCAAGCACATCGATTTAATAAACAAGCATGCAAGAGCAGTTACCACAGCACTCGATCCACTCCTCGGGCACAGAAGCCCCATCGAAACCAATAACAAGATCCGCCTCTACAAGTCGATCATTAGACCAATCTTTACATACGCCGCCCCAACCTGGGCCTTCGCCTCCAACAGGCAGATGAACCGACTACAAGTGATACAGAACATCGGCTTGCGCAAAGCGCTAGGAGCTTCGATCTTAGAACCAATTCGATACCTCCACCAAGCCTCGAACATAGAATATGTGAACGACTTCATCAAGAAACTCACCGAAAAACTATACCTCCGCAGCTAAGACTCCGGTAACCCCCTAGTAGCTGCACTAGGGGACTACAACGCAGAAGATTTTCCGTTCCACCGAAGACCAAAGTGCATCCTCGCACCAACGAACGCATAAGTATCACCAACATCAGATCACACAACTACTCATAGAAATATTTCTCTTCCAGGTCAACACCACCCACGCCAGGAACCTTCAACGCACGAGCAAACGGCTCCCACACACTCACCTAAGTATCCCTTAAGTTATTTACCTCATCTCACTCTCTCTTTTCAGATGGCCCATCATCTGTAGGTAAATGCTGCTTTTACTCTAAACGGACTTTGCCGACCAGATTCTCTTCCCGGTGGTAGGGTTTATATTTTTTCCCTATTTTTTTCTTTTTTTTCTTTTTTCTTTTATGTATGTAAGTTCGATGTTGTATTTATATTTATTTGGAGCTATGGCTTGACGCCGCAACGGGTTAAGTAATTTCCCAAAAAATTACCATGTCACTGTTGTTCCACACCAGACGCAGGAGATTAAGGTAGCGCTTTGCGCTACCGCATGCTCTAATTTTGCCACTTCATGCTCATGCTCATGCTCATGAAAAGCACAAGCCCACCCAGACTGTCGTGGTTCACCACTTCAAAGCGTAAACACACCAAATCAACGCCAAAACAACGACTCACCAGACGAAGAAGATTAAAGTGCCTCCGGCACTAAACGCTTCACTAGCCAACAAGCTACGCTACGCTACGCTGAAAAGCACATACATACACCTCCAGTCAGTTAAAGGAGTAACACGTGTTTTACCGTTATAAACCGTTAGTGACAAAGCGATTAATCCGACGATTCCCCGGCTTCAGTCCGATTTTGAAGCCAACAAATCGACAGATTCGACCGATTCAGAAGTAGCCAAGAAATCTCAGGATAAGTTTTTGAACAATTATTTAATTTTTAACTATTTTACCTATTGAAAGTGGAAGTTTACCTTCCCTTTCCAATTTTTGGAATATTTATTAATTTTAAATTAAACACTCAAGCGTGGCTGCTAAAACACTTATTTTAGCAGACACCACGGATTAATTTGAGAATTTACCTTTGTTTTTTGTGACTTCAACCATGTGGTCAGTTACAGTCCCGTTACCTAACGGACCTCTGTACACTAGGTAGCCATCTACCGTCAGTTTTTCTCACAGGCCCAGGCCTATCCTGCTAATTTTATTTCTCTCCAACCAAGACATGACCTGCGGTAGTAGGAAAGAAAGAGGCAAGAAGTCTCCACCCAAACCAAGAGGCGCTGAACTCCGGTTACGCAGAACATGCAGAGATATGAAGAAGAGCCTCGAAGAAATCGAAGCAAACGCGAACCGACTTGCAGAACAAGCATACAAGAATAAACTAGAAATTTTGGGAATAATGGGCATACAATGTTCACCTGAAAACTTACCTAGTAATACCGAGCTCATAGAAATGTTCGAAAAGTTCATGAAACAATCAGATCAGCCATCCGCCCCCTCCGAATCAAATCTCGACCCAGATACTGCTTCAGATCCAATACCAGAAGCCAAACCCCAGTTAGAGACTCAGGACAAGTATCCCGAGCAACCACAGCCCATCAAAGAAGAAGAGGATGTAGAAAAGCCTGCGGAAGCTGAAACCCCCGAACCTCCCAGGAATATAAATGGAACACCGGAAGAAGAAACCAAAAGCCAACATCAAGAAGAACCTGTCTCACAAACAGCCGAATCAAATGAAAAAGGGGGGGCAATCCCCCCTCCCCCCAACGATCAATCCAGCAGAAAAAACGGCCGAGCCCGCCACCAGATCCAACCGCCAACAAAAGAAACATTGTTTCTTCAAGACACCCATCAACCAACAGATCCCACCGATCACCATAAAGAACGTTTCTAGATGGGCATCACTCGAAACCGAACTTGACAGAATGAAAATCAGGTTCACACATGTTAAACAAGTTGAGGGGAGACTAGCAATCACCCCCACAACAGCTGTAGACCACGAGTTACTAAAAAGCTTCCTCGAAAAGGAAGGATTTGAGTTCATCTTCCGACACCTAAAAGACGACTCATCGATGAAGATCATCATTAGAGGCATCCCAACTCGAATTCAGCCAGAGTACATAGCGAAGTACCTGACATCAATTGGCTATAACATCACCACGATCCGAAGAATGACGCGACATCAAGACAAACGGCCCCTTCCACTATTGATAGCCACCCTCCCACATACGAAGGAGAACTGCAGCATATACGAAATTAAAGAGATCAGCATGCACCCTGTCAAGATCGAAAAACCGCACAACAAGATTAGAATCCAACAGTGCCATAATTGCCAAAACTTCGGCCACTCGCTGAAAAACTGCAGGCATAAATCCAGATGCGTCAAGTGCGCTGGATTCCACGCAGCCTTCCGCTGTCCTAAGCTACCTGGCAGCCCACCAAAATGTGTCAACTGTCTAATCGAGCTGTGTGGTCAGATACCGCTCTGGTGATGTTTGCCCACAGAGCTCCTTGGCCCACACAGGTGTTTTCGTGTGGAATATTTTGGGCTCGTGTAACTGGTGACTCCGCGGTTGTTTGCCCGGCGTGCCTTTTCGGCCACGCCCCCGCTCGCTTCAGATATCGGTGATTAATTCTCTCTCCTGCGCCCGCCTGTATTCACTAAAAATTTGTCTTTTTTACTCAACTCAACCAAAATTTCTATCCTCGGATTGCACTTCTAGTTTTCTCCCCGCTCCCACTCTCCTTCCAGCTCTCACTTTCTTTTTCAACAACCGTCCCCTTGCACTTGCTTTTTCCTCCCCGGCATCTTTCATGAACGACGAATAGAGTTTCTTACCTCAGCATTATTCTCTCTCAGCTAATAAATATTTTGATTGTTTTATTTTTCAACCAATTAATTTTTCTTCTTATCAGACAGGCTCGACGCCACCTCCGGGTTAAGTAATTCCCTTAAAAAATTACCCATGCCAGTTCTTCTTTCATCAGATGTAGGAGATTAAGGCGGCACTAAAGTGCGCCACATGCTCTTATTTTGCCACTTCTGCTTTGCTTTGCTGAAAAGCACAGGAAGCCCGATAAAGACTACCTCAACATTCCGCAACTTTAAGGAATTAATCACTATTCTCAAAAGTGGCTGTAGTTGTGTGATTTAAGAACTGTTTAGGTAACTAATCAGTTCAATAAAAACACTCAATTCGCCACAAATGAAAATAAGGTTTTCGACCACCCACACTTCAAAACAATAGCTGCATTTTCTCAAAATCGACTGATAATCGTTTTTCAGAAAGTGCAGCTGGCGATTAGATAAAATAACACCGCGCAACCTACAAGACAAACTTCAACACCTTTCACATAAGGAAACGCGACAAACACCAAATAAACAAACAACAGAAAACATAAATAGCGAGTACAGGCGAGCAAAATATGATCTTTCGGACCATATTATATACATATAAATACAGGCGACGAGCAGAAACGGAGCTTAGCAAACTGCAACATCAAAACCACAATTTAGGAAACTCTTCAAATTTCAACTCCCCCCCCCTCCGGTATGTTTGAAAACAACCAACCCACCCAGACTGTCGTGGTTCACCACTTCCAAGTGTAAATAAACCAAATCAACGCCAAAACAACGATTCACCAGATGAAGAAGATTAAAGTGCCTCCGGCACTAAACGCTTCACAAGCCAACAAGCTACGCTACGCTGAAAAGCATACTTACCTGGCGTAGGGGTTTACCGTGATCAACAAGGCGGTTCCCCCAGGGTGAGGCCCTTTCATTGCACTACGATTGGGCTGACCCCTGCGATTATCCCTAATGTGGATAACTCGGGCGCGTTATTTTTGGTAGTCGGGACTGCGTACGCGCTGTCAGTCAACTAACTTAGCGCTCGACTATAATGAAGCATTTTCCACCTCGGTACGTAATATACTAATAATAAATAAAATACAAAAATAGTTGTAATTGAATGCACATGTGCGGAAAAGTAAAACGCACTAGTGCGTGAAAAACCTACTTTACCTTACTCAAACGAATATCGAAAATTTACATTTTCTCAAACACTAGTAAAAAAAATAACAAATATTAATAATCTCACTCACCTATTGAAAAAGCCGCAAATCTAAGGAAATTGTTAGAATATCAATTAAAATATGTTCCAAAACTAAGCCTCTGTAAAAAATGCACAACAAGGGATCAGTTTCAATGATCCATGAAAACTAGAAATTAAGAATAGTTCGTCGACTTACTGCAAGAAGTAATAAAAAAAATTTTGACATATAATCGAGATTTTAGCAAGTATCAATAGTCATCCAAGAGTACGTATCTTATTTTTGACTTATTTATTCTCACAGTACATTTTTAACCAATTTTTAAGTATGTAGGCGCACTTATCTAAAAGATGCCAAAATTGGACTTATCTGATTTTTGCAGTAAGCCGATGAGTTGTTCTACATTAAAATATTTTATTTTAATCATAAGTTTAACTTCGTGAAGAAAAGATTCTAATTTTTATTAAACGAATGAAACTCATTAGCGTCTTTTATTTGTTTCTTTTTATCGTGAAATAATTTTAAATAAGTTTTACTATTTTGTTGTTTTTTTTATTTGTTTTAAAAAATTATAATTTTAAATTTTTGTGTAATTTTTTATCTGCAGACAAAGTTTTAAAGATATTTGTTGCAATTTTTAGATCATTTATGAAATTATAGTTAATGCATAAATCAAACTTAGTCAGGGCACTTGTGTAATCTGTAGTCTAACAGGAAGACTCCAAACAAAATGACAGAACTGTTTGCTCAGTAATTCTATAATATATTATTTAGGTGGAAACTTATTTGCACTAAACTTAAAAACAAAACGATGTTTTGCAACTTTGTTAGGGTTTAGATGCAAATTTAATTGAAATTTACAAAACTAATTGTAAATACCAAATTGTGTTCTTCCTTTCTGTTCGTTCATACATGTTAAATATTTATAATTTTTGTATTTTATTAATTTTTTTTATTATAATTTAAAAATTACAGTCAACTTGAAAAAATTCAATTTTTCGTTACACTCTTAAAAAACTTAAGCAACTTCATCCAACATCTTTTTTATTTTCAATAAAGGGATAAAAAAGTACAAAACACCAAATAGCAATTTAAAATTGGATATTAATATTAAGTTAGCCCAATCAGTGTTTTTTGTTCTTAAAAAATAACAATAGGTAGATAATCTTTGTACACAACATATTCTAACAATTTAGAACATATTAAATGTGCTGCAAATTAGCAGAATAACTTGAGTAACAAGTATTACACTTAAAAATTAAAATTTACATGCCACTTTGATAACTAACCAATCACAAGTTATATAATATACGTGGCATTCACATAAGTGGGCACTTATATGACAATCATTTTAATTAACTACCAGTACTTTTGTTAATCATGTAAAATAATTTAAAAATATTTGTGTAGCACAAGAAAAGAAAATATCTTGAATATGAAGATAAATTTTTACCTAAACCAAATCCATAACAAAAAAAATTGATGTGGACAAAAAATTGTACTAAAATAAAAATGTGATAAATCCCTTTTATAATTAGTGGGTTTAAAATAATTATTAAGGTTACAAAATGAAGATGTCCTATCCAAAAATATTTTTGTTACTCAAAATGTACAAATCAAATGTCAAAAAAATATTAAATATATTATGATCTTGGTGTAAATAAGACTTCTTCGTTTTTCTTTCCTTAAAATCATCAATTGGGAATTACATAAAACCTTCTTATTCTTCAAAGAAGAAATACTGCTTTGCTCTTTTTTGTTCTACGTCCTTAACAGATTCTTGTTTATTAATGCGGGGCCTGAAATTTCTAGGATCTCTTCTGAAAGTGATACCAAGCAATTCCAAAAATCTATTCATTCCAGCAAATAGAGTTTGGGGTGTGTTTGCCATCGTTTCAACAGATGGTTTACCTTCAAATACAATTACACGATCTGCTAAATAAGTAGCCATAATAAAATCGTGCTCAACAACAAATGCAGTCTTCTTTGCATGTAAAATAAACCTAAAAAATATATTGAAAAACGACAGTCAGGTTTTTTTTTAAAACAGTACCTTTTAATCACTTTAGCTGCTACTAAACGTTGTTCAGAATCGAGATATGCACTAGGTTCATCGATAAGGTAGACATCGGCAGGCTTGCCTAAGCATAGTGTTAGGGCCACTCGTTGAAGTTCACCTCCAGACAGATTTTGAACTTCTTGATCCATAATTTCTTCAATCTTTAAAGGCTTCATTACATCAGTCATAAACTGTGGATGCACATATGCATCTCTAATTTTTTCATGTAACAACTGCCGAACTAATGACTGAGATTTGGGACTGATCTTTTGAGGTTTGTAACTGATATGCAATTGAGGCAAATCACCTGAAACAAAATCAACAATCAACAATTTAAAAATTTAGTTCGTAAAGAATATAATTACCAGATTCACTGTCTGCTGTTAAATTTCCAGCCAATAACCTAATAAAAGTGGTTTTACCAGTTCCATTCTCACCCAACAATACCAAAATTTCAGAATCAGAGAATTGCCCTTGATTTACTTCCAATTTAAATGATCCCATAGTTTTGATCATGTGTGGATATTCGTAATGACTCATACGTTTTATTTCTTCTTCAGTGGCTGAATCGGAAACCTTAAAAACTAGCGATTCATCCCGAAAACGTAAATTTTCAGTTGGAACAAAACCATCCAAAAATATGTTAATGCCTTCCCTGACGGAAAAGGGCATAGTAACTACACCGTAAGCACCAGGAACTCCATATAGACAACAAATAAAATCGGAAAGATAATCTAAGACACTTAAATCGTGCTCCACAACAATGATAAACCTAAAATAAAGAATGCATAAAAATATCGTACATATCGTAAGTAATTTCTTACTTATGCGGATGTAAAAGAGAGCGAATGGTTTGAGCAGCATTAAGACGTTGTTTAACATCCAGGTAAGAAGACGGTTCATCGAACATAAAAATATCTCCATTTTGAATGCACACCATGGCAATAGCAAATCTTTGTAACTCTCCACCAGACAAAGCAGCAATATCGCGATCACGGATATTATGTAAATCTAAAACATTAAATTAGTAAACAGTTCACTTCATAATTTAAAAAATATTTACCCAACATGGCACAAATATCCTCCACGTTGTCCATTTCCAGTTTTTTATTTAGTAACTCATTAACTGTTCCTTTTACAGCCCTAGGAATTTGATCAACATATTGAGGTTTAATCAGTGCTTTCAAATTATCCTCCAAAATCTTGGTAAAATAATTTTGTAATTCAGATCCACGAAAATGATTCAAAATTTCAGTCCAATCTGGGGGATCCTGAAGTATTTACAAAAGTTTAGAATGTTATCTAGTTTTACACAATTTGATGAACTTATTACCGAAAAACGTCCAAGATTGGGTTTTTGCTTTCCAGCCAAAATTTTCAGCGCAGTTGATTTTCCAATTCCGTTTGTCCCAACCAAACCCAAAACTTCACCGGGTCTAGGTATTGGAAGTCGATGCAATTTAAATGAATTTTTACCGTATCGATGAGTGGTATCTTTTTCTAAATTACTAGGCAAATTAATTATATTAATAGCCTCGAATGGACATTTCTGTAATAGAGCGCTTATTAGTTTGTGAAAATCAAACCAAAAAAACTCACTTTGGAGCAAATACCACATCCAATACATAATTCTTCAGAAATCGAAGCTATTTTGCTATTAGGCAAAACCTCGATGCACAATCTTCCCATACGAACGACAGGACATGATCTTTTACATTCCTGCCTACATCTTTTAGGTTTACATTTATCTGCATTTACGATGGCTATTCTTGTTAGTTTATCAGTTTCTTCAATATCTCTTCTACGTGACATGTTGCTAAAAACAAGAATAAATTACATTATATCAATAACTTCAAAGCGCACATATTGAACACAATTTCGAATTCAAAATGTACGATGCTGCATTTCAAAATAAAACATTTTTAGTTTTCTCTGTTAAATCGTTACAATACATTAAAAAAGTTCGTACCTTTCGCTCTCGTTACAAATTAAATTAAATAAATATCCAATGAGGTTAACCAAGAAACACACACCGTATACTTCAAGGTGCAATGGAAGTGAAGTTGGCTTGTCAAGAGAGTTTAAATTAAATTTAAGTGTTACCAATCCTGTAATATTGATAACTCCAGATAAAATTTTAAGGAACGTATTTACCTCCAAACTAAACCACTAGATGGAGCTAAAATATATTTGGTCACAGATTTCTAACTATTTATAATAGAATAGTAATATAATAGGATAGTAATATATAATAGAAATCTTTGAATTTGGTAAAGTTGGTAAAAAATGTTATCATAATCTAAATGGCCAAATGACAGCCAATGACAGCGATCAGCAGTTGATCGCGACACTCTTCTACTTTCGTATCACCTAATGTTTAGTTTGGGAAGTAAGTCGGTAAAGCGCACATGAAAATCGGCAAAATTTGAAAAATTCAAGCAGATAAATTTTATTTTTTTGCGTAAAATGAAAAAAAAAATTAATTAATTTTTGACCTCGACTTTGTCAATTGGCCAAGGGCCCTATTCTCGGACTCACTCGATTTGATTCGCATACGAACCATTGTGTTTCGACCAATGAAAGAGTGCGAATACCTCATTTGTATACGAAAGTTTCGTATTTGCGTATGCGAATCAAGTCGTATGAGCTCAAGAATAGGACCCCAGACTTATGTAAATATAGAACCAATTCTTAAATCCACAACGTGTTGATGCACACCAGAAGGCCGAGGTAAGAAATTCTGCCAGGTCCGAGATTCGAACTCAGAATTTCCCCGCTCTGTAACTTAACCAGCGATCACACCAATCCACTGTTGTGGTATAACATTTTTATTACTCAGTTTATTATTATTATTAATTTATTACTGATTTTAACCAAATAACTAACCTTTAATTTGAGGTGTCACAAAGGGACATTTACAATTTTTAAATTAGGATAGCTGACTCTGAATGATGTGGTGTGGAGTGTGGTTTACCCAACTTGCCAAACCTAAAGTTCCTTAGCCAGCATAAAGGTTTCTTTGGATGTTATGCAATTTCTCGGATTATCTATTTTTTTTAAGATTTCCTGGAATTCTTCAATTTTCATCAGAATTGTTTCGATTTCTCTTCACATGTACACCCCAGTGACGGCGCCAGGGGAGGAGCCAAAATGGATACGTGCCAACCTTGTTGATTGGAGTGCCCAGGGGGCTGTTCACAAATTACGTAACGGCCTTAGGGGGGGAGGGGGATTGACAATTTGTTACGATTTGTTACATTGGGGGGGGGGGGGTGTTTTTCAAAATGTTACGTAACAAGAAAATTTCATTTTTATCAAAAAATTAGATTTTTTCTCTAAATATTAAATGTTCATTAATTTAATAAATTAACCCAAAGAGATCCATTCAGTCAAAAATCATAATAATTAAACACAAAATTTATTTTAAAAATTGTTTTAACTTTTGTTACGTTATTCTTCTGAGGGGGAGGGGGTCTCGCAATTTGTTACGATCTGTTACAAGGGGGGGATCTAAAAACGTCAAAAGTTGCGTTACGTAATTTGTGAACAGCCCCCAGGTACAGTGGCGTAGCCAGGAATTTAGTTTGGGGGGGGGGGGGAGACCAGCCCCTCAAACCATTAAAAAAATATTTTTGAAAGCCCAACAAAGAGTTTATTAACAGAAATTAATAACTTCGGCCTCCCCAGGCCCCTCTGGCTACGCCACTGCCCAGGTAAGTGCCCACCAAAAATTTTTTTAAGTGCTTATTTCAATCATGTATTTTTTTCGAGTATATTTATAAATTTTGTGTGCTCCTGCTACGAATTTATGAATAATAAACATATTTATATTCATAAATCCGTGGCTCCTACCCACTCCAAATATATTAGGCCCAATTTGTGCCGTCACTGGTACACCCCCGCTTCTCGATTTTCTTTTCGGCGGTGAAAATTCAATAAAATTCTCAATTTTGTTGTTTTTAAAAACAAAATTTTTAAACTTTTTGTTTTAAGTGACGTTGTTGTTAGTAACCAACAAAACGTGTGGGTCGTGGGTTCCTGTGTCGGTCGGTGTATAATGTAAAGCGGCCTTCAAAAAAAGCTGTCAAATTAGTTTGTACCGCATCTGCACATATTTGGTCAATTTTTCGAAAAACTTCGAAATATTGTTAAATATTTATTTGGTAATTGAGCTTGTAATACAATAGAATGGCCAAGGTAGATATGGAATTGAAAAAGGTAAATTTATTTCAGGCAAATAGGTTATGTTGTCATTTCGGCATTTAACATAGGCTAAAATATTCTTTGGTATTTTAGGCATTTGCTGAACTTCAACAAAAAGCGGTACTTACTTCTCAACAATTGAAATTAGCCGATATTCAGATTGAGAGTTTGAAGCGTAACAAACAGCATGCATCACTGACTCAAAGGTAAATCATGCCATGCTTTTTATAAATCTATTAGAATTGTCTCATTTTTAATATTTTAGGGAGATTACAGCGTTGGACTCGAAAACTAAAACTTATGATTCGTGTGGCCGCATGTTTATTTTAACACCTCTAGATGATATTAAGAAAAACTTGGAAACGAAACAAACAGGGGCTGAGGAAAAAATCAAAACTTTAGAAAACAATAAAACGTATCTTGAAAAGAATTTGAAAGAATCTGAAAACAACTTACGTGAAATGATCCAACAAAGAAAAGATTCAGGTGATTAAAGGTTGAAATAAACGAGTTACTTATACTTAAAAAATATTTATTTCTTATAAAAATTTAATTTCTAATAAATCTTTCTCGAAATATGTTATTTTAACGAAACGTAGAACTTAATAAAGATCAAAATTATAAATAAAATAAATGTAATTGCAACAATATAAATTTAGAGTTCTTCGAATAACAACGGTAAAGTTTTCAAATCCTCATCTTTTTGTACTGGTGTATGAAGTAATTTCAAGACACTTGTGCCTATTGGTGCCGGCATACCCATAATGATATTTTCTGACACGCCAGTTGATTTGTCTGTTCGACCATAATATGCAGCATCATATAAATGGTCAGCAGTTTTTTCAAACTAAAAAAAATAATTTATATAAATTTTAAAATTACCGAGCCAACAAAATGCAATAAAATTTGATCAGCTTTCAAAAATTTGTTATTGCCTTCTTCGATACTTCAAATCTGTATATAGCAGCTTTCCATGATTGTATTTTTTATTAAATTGTATTAAAAAGGCAATAACCTATTGTTGAAAGATTATGAATTAACAAGAAAAAAACGTACCGATGCCAAGGTTAAAACAGACTGATTCATTTTATCCAATCCGTCGCGAGTTATTCCCAAAACTTTACCACTGTGAGTCATTTGAGTGGCAAGTAACATAATGTGGCGAATATCAACGCTCATGCCATGGTTCTTCAATACGTCTCCTATTTCACACATTATTGTGGTCCTAAAACGTTTATATTTACATTGCCAATTATAAACTTTAATTAAAATTTTCAAACCTAGCAGCTTCTATTCCTAAAGTTTCATAAACCTCGATAACGTTATTTGAAGTGGTTTTGCAACCGTTGACACCGTATGTTGCCATGACTTCACGAAGATTGCTTCCTTCTACGCATAAGTAATGATGAGGCTTATCGTCTCTCGTTTCTCTAGCTATTACAGCTCTGTTAACAGTCGGCAAACCCTTAATGATAACATTAGGTAACTTTTCTTTCAGTTCATTCAATGCATTACCACAATTCTCCGAATGCTTTGAATTTGGATGAACAATTATTTTTAATGGAGAATCTACTAAAACATCTTGTGGTTGCAGTTTCAACTTTGACTTGCATAAGCTAAAAATAAATAATTGTTAAAATTTGCGCATTATTGTAGCCTCAAGATTATAAATATATATGCCGACTTTCGAAATAATTTCAATCCAGCTGAATATTTTGCAAACACCTTTATTTCAACATCAAATATTATTATGTAAGATGCATTCCGATGTTCCCAAATTGATATTTTAAATATTACTATTAAGTAGATATAAGCATTAGTACAATTGGATCAGCAGTGTTAACAATCATACATTGGCAGGCTAAGGACCAGAAAACCACAGTTCTATGTTTGGTAACATTGTTTGCACTAATCTAAAAGCTATAGAAAAAAAGTAGTTTCTTTAAAAAAGGAATAATTCAAGTCATGAAATGGATTATGAAGACCTCAAAGTGGTTATATTCCATCAAGAATGGAGGCCAGTGATTTGATTTGAAAATATGTACCTAATCTCAACCCATATAACTGTAACTATCAACTCATTTTTGATGTTTATTGCTGTTATGAGATTATTTACATTTTATTTCTGATGATTAAATAAACATGCAAAAAACTGCTAGATTGGAATTTTTTCTGAAGTTAAAGCTAAAATGACTGGATTAATAATAAAATAATTTACCTGTATCGGATTGTTTCGGCGTTAACTTCTAGAGTTAAACACTTGATTACATTTACATTTAATTTTATTATTATATAAGAACTGTCATCATTGACCACAACTTTTATGTGAGAAATCTAAAAATAAAATTAGTAACAAAATGATGTCAAGTTAGAAATATAATGACTACTTCTCTGAGAGTTGTTTTTTCTAATCTAGCTTTAACTTTTCCTGCATACAATTCGTTATCGGGTTGTAATACTTGAGCCTTTATTATAGGGGTACTAATACATTTTGTTGCATTTATAATTTCCTTTATTCTGGGTACCCCTTGAGTAATGTTCATGCTGGCCACACCAGCAAAATGAAAAGTTTTCAGGGTCATTTGAGTACCTGGTTCTCCAATACTTTGAGCAGCCACCGCACCTACAGCGGTTCCTGCTTGAATTATGGCGTTTCTGTATTTTATGCGACATGTTTCAAAAAACGACACTAATTGACTACAAGTTAATCGTTCGATTTCCTTCACAACTTTAGAAGTACCATGCTGCTTTGTCACGACTTTTAATTTATCTGCTATACCATCCATAAAATTGCTAAAAAACATGAATTAGGATAACTCAATGATGTTTAAGATCAACTAACCGTAATTGTTTTCTGAAGTCATCATCACATTCTTGTAAATTTTGACTCAAATATGTCTCAGTACCACAACGAATTTGATTTTCAATTAATGGAACTTCATTTCGAAATGGATATAATGCTCTCACCACGTGCAGCACCCTCTCAAAATCAATAGGACCTTCGGAACCTATACATATTTTAAAAACAGACTGCTACAAAAAGTTGAAAACCAAAGCATAAAAACATACTTTCCATTTCAGCTGGATCCAAACCGTCATTACCATAAAGTAACTGCACCACTTGGTTATCTGCGTTTCGAACAGTTTTGTCGTGACAAACTACTAAATCTTCTAGCGACTAAAAAAAAAAGATTAGAATCTAGTATAAAGATTAGAAGTAATAAAATATTTTACCTTAACTAAACGCCTTTGCATATATCCAGTTTCGGCGGTTTTAACCGCTGTGTCAACTAAACCTTCTCGACCTCCCATCGTGTGAAAGAAAAACTCAGTAGGTACCAAGCCAGAAAAGAAACTATTTTTAACAAATCCTTTAGCGGCTGGAATAATACCTAAAATAAACTACTTTTTAGTTTCAATTTTATCTACTAAATTCTTTTGATATTTTAAACGCAATTGGAACACTAATAATAGCAATGGCAGAACATAATCAAAATTGCAAAGAAAGCAGGTCAATTTTGAATAAAATTCTGACAAATCTTAATCCTGCAGATCCTCTGTTTTTTGAAAACAGAATATACAGAAATGTCTATTAGGTTACTAATAGTGAATAATTCGCCCCCTTCTCAATTGTATTTCAAATTTATTCATCACTCCAAGAATTTAAAAAAAATCAAAATAATGCGAATAATCACCAATCTCGAAACCTCTGCAAGTGTAAGTATGATAAGAAACCAAATTTATTCATAGGATAATGGCGTCAACTTAGAACTAGGATTTGGGAATTGGTAAAATCTAATTTTTATTTATTATACGATATTCTAATGAATAGCATTAGCAAATAAATAATAGTGAATATTTTCTATGTGTAACTAGCTGTATACCCATATAAAACTGTTACTATCTACTACCATTGATTAAAGAACTTTGAACAAAGAGAAAGAAATAGAATCAATGCTACTACAAAGTCTCAAAGCTATAACACAGGACACAGGATATAAAAGCCAAATTAAATTAAAAATGAATTTGCTTGCTTATCAAACTTGCACGAAAAGTGTTTTTCACAATTCTGGGAGTAAAGTGCTCACTTTACTCCCGCTTTTGCGGGACTAAAGTAATACTTTTTTTCCCGCGCCATTATTGCGCGCTATTGATCTGAAATTTTGCATATGGCTTCTTACGACAAATCGCTGGGGGGCTACTGTAACGGGGTAAATTTTTTGCTCGGTTTTTCAATATTTAGCTTATTTTCGAGCAATTTCAAAATCTCAAATTTAGTTATTAACCAATGTAATTCAGCATTTTCAGCGAAATTGTGAAAAATAGTATATACACCTTGGGACTAGTATATACACCTTGGGACTATCATGGGACACAGTCCCATGATGTATAATATACTATTTAGATTCAAATCTAAACTTTCATTTTAGTTTTCATTCAATTTTAATTCATCAATTACACAAATTTTTTTTTTCGCTATTAGTATAAATTTATACAAAGTTTGTCACGCCTTTTTATAAAATTAATCAATCATGAGCAAGAATTTCTTTAGCAACTTTATCTAAAAGCAACTATAGTTAATTATCTAGATTAGATCTTTTGTCAACCAATTGTCACTCTAATTTTAAAATTACCAGTCAGACCCTTGAGCTAAAACAGAACTTTGGCAATTAAAGCTACAAATTTATCCTGTAGAGACAAGAAAAGTAATAAGCAGCAAACTTCAAGCAAATAATTTTTTTAATATGTAAAATGGAACTACAATAATAATACTAAATAATTGCAAGATAGGTGTACTTGAAGCCAAATATTAAATGGCTATTTACAAACACAAAATAAAGTTAAATATTTTTAACTCATCTTATTTAATAGAGAGCAGTATAGTGTAAAACATACATCTTAGAGTTATGAATGTATTTCGACGTTCAAATCTCAGCTAGGTTAATTGCGCTGCTACATTCTAAAAGCCCAATTTCAATCTTCGAGTTTTTCAAGCCAGGTTACCATTCTACTAAAATGAATCATTCAATGTTAGTCTCAGTCAGTTATATTGTTGCACCATGTACTGTAGGATTTTTAGTAAAACTTCGCTACCTCAAAATTTATTCTGCTTCCAGGAAGAATTGCAAGCGACCACAGAAATATTACTTGTGGTATGGTGAAGTTTATAAAGTAATGCTCAACAATTAACTTAAGTGGTCAGTCATTTAAGGCCACCAACCCTAACTTGATAAAACTGGCCCTTAATAAGAGTCATATTAATCATTTTGAACTTAACAGTCTAATAAGTAACAGACTGTTAATATATACAATTGAACTAAATACCTATTATTTTAAAACTTATCAGACTATTAACTTCTAATTATCACTGGTAAAAACCGAAAGAGCTTGACGGACTGTTTCTGACTTACAGTTGCGATCACATATAATATGGCGGC
Organism: Cantharis nigra; assembly: GCA_958510845.1. Taxonomy (NCBI): domain Eukaryota; kingdom Metazoa; phylum Arthropoda; class Insecta; order Coleoptera; family Cantharidae; genus Cantharis; species Cantharis nigra. The sequence continues at coordinate 66,571,998 of OY294028.1, forward strand.
TGAAAAATTCTTGTATGGAGTGCAATGTCGTGATGTGGTGTTGGTCCAATACACCACATGAAAGGCATTAAAAAAAATATATAAATTATGTAGACATTTTAAAAAATGTGTTGGATTGACAGCAGGACAACGACCCAAAGCACACGGCTTGCGAAACCAAAAAATGGTTTACAGACAACTCAGTGACAGTTTTGGATTAATTAAAACTTCAGGGAAGAAATATACACTTCTCGCATAAAATGTTTTATTTTAAGAGCTTACGTCAATTAAGGCTCGTAAGGCTCTGATGATGTGAATTAGTTTCACGAAACCGGTCAGCTCTTAAAATAAAACATTTTATGCGAGAAGTGTATATTTCTTCCCTGAAGTTTTCATTAATAGTTTTGGATTAGCCATCTTGTAGTCCCGATTTAAATCCTATTGAAAATATGTGGCATATTCTAAAACAAAAGGTTGTCGCGGAAAAAATTACAGAGAAGCCCAAATTTTTCAATGAGCGGTCTTAATTTTGGGATCAATTCCATTAGATACCATTCAGAAGTTAATAGAATCGACGCCACGTTTGATTGGAAGCAGTTGTTAAAAATAAAAGACATTCTACCAAGTACTAATTGTAAAAGTAATGTAAATCTATTTTTTTAGATTACAAACCTGTCGTTCTTAATTATGTGATCGCAGCTGTAACTCCCCGATAGCCACTAACTGAGATTGGTGAATATAGCTGTAAGCAGTGCCTTTTTATTGACCTTTCAAAATGCCTAGAAAATGCTCAAAGATATCATTTACTGATCCAAACTCAGCATTTGAAGTTATTAAAAATGTCAGGTTATCAAACAATGCATTAGCCAGGGATTGGTAAACTTTTTTTTAGAAACTGGGCTATTTGGCTAATTTATCAGATGAAACTTTAATATTAAAATGGCCACTTACTATTATAAAAAAAATGTGGTAAACCTCTTCTATCAAAACAATTAGGTACTCTTTTTCCACTTAAAGCTTGCTGACCCACACAAGCTACCATTTGGGATATGTTAATATTCGAACCTAACAAAAAAAAAGTTATTATTTTTACCCATTTTTTACAAAAGCAAAAACTCACCTTTTGAACCACACAAAGTCATAATGAGAGGGCTATTTGTAGGATGCAGTTCACTCAAACACACTTTTCCCGCATTATCTCGAATATCAGATAATGTTCTCAATAATTTGATTTCTAAACTTTCTTCTAAGGAACATCCTGGTTGGCATTGCAATCTACCTAGCGATTTATCTTCAATTAAATTATGACAATCGTCATACCTGCCGAAAGGAAGTAAATACATTACAATAAATGTAATTAATAAATCAAATGAATGTTACCCTTGTTCTAATAACTGGTTCCTTTTTTCTATTAGCGTTTCGTTGGGCATTACATCACTAATTCCAATAGAAAATCCGGTATGCATTAAAAAGTAAGACGCCAATTTTGCTATTTTTTTAAATTGAAAATTTAAATTTTGTTAACCTCAAGAATAATTCACTCACCTAATCTCCACATACACTTAATCGAGCAATCACTTTTAAAATCTTTTAAAAGAATATAGAAAATATTTTCGCTCCTTCCACCAGATCCCAAATGAGTTTTATCTAAACTGCCGGCCAACAACTCTGAATTGCGTATTATAACATAAGAATCTTGTACACACAATTCCTTGTTTCCACTGTAAGATTTTCCTTTGGCTTCTAAGTTAGCTTTAACTGGGGATGCCTTGTTGGGACGTAAGATTAATCCAAAAATTTGCTTTCCCGTCCATAAGCGCCTTGGCTAAATTTTTTACATCATATATTAATTGATTAAGTAAATATTTAATAATAAAAACCTTTAAAATTGCTGGAATTGGAAGATCTACGTCCATGTTAATATCGCTGCCTGCCAACATGGTATTTAACAATTGTACGACTTGCCGGAAAGTATAAAATTTATCTTTTCTCGTCATAATAAAAGCTCCACTCAAAAAATCTTGAGTGGCTGCTATTAAAATTTCACCATTTTTTGGAGTAACTAAATTATTTTTTACGTTCAGTATTTCGTAGGCTTCCGCTTTAGCTTCCAAAGTTTGAGGTAAATGCAAATTCATTTCATCACCGTCAAAATCTGCATTGTAAGGATTACAAACGCATTCGTTAAATCTAAACGTTCTGTGATTATGAACTTTTGCTCTGTGTGCCATAATAGAGAGTCTATGTAAACTAGGCTGTCGATTAAAGAGAACCATGTCATTGTCGGCTAGGTGCCTTTCGACCTTATCTCCTTCCTGAAAGAACATAAACATCACTTTAGTCACTGAAAATCAATTTTTCCCTAAATTACCTTTAACTCTTGAGATAACCTCTTACGATCAAGATATTTGAGAAATTTCTTTCCTGAACGCTTTTGTATAACATAATTAGCACCGGGCCACTTATCGGGTCCATTGAGAACCAATTGTTTCATCTTAAGAATATTTGCTTTAATTACTGGCTCGGTAAAAGTTAAAATCTTGGCAATATGAACAGGTACGCCAACTTGATCAATTTCTAAATTTGGATCTGGCGAAATTACTGTTCTAGCAGAAAAATCGACCCTTTTGCCTGACAAATTACCACGAAAACGACCCTGTTTTCCTGCTAAACGTTGTGCTACGCCTCGAGTACGTTTTTCCTTAAAAGAAAAGTTTGAAAATGTTTGCTAGAGCTATAATTTAAAATTGTCTCACCTTCATGTTGGGGGGAATACCTGATAAATCGCTATTAAAATATAAAGCTGTGTATAATTGTAAAGAATTATATTTTTCCCTATATAAAGTTGGAGTTATTTTTGAACATCTACTGTTTGCAAACTCGTGGTCGGTGAACAAAATTTTTGATTGAAGCATGGTCAGATCATCTTCGTTTCTAAAAATATTTCAAAATTATCCTGCAAGTTTGGGCTGAACTTGTAAATACGTACGTTCCATTTCTTATGTCAGAAACAATCGAAGGTCGTATACAAACTGGTGGAACCAACATCTTTGTCATGATGAGATCCACGGGACGCGACCTATAAGAAAGTAAATTTTTGATCAAATATTATGTTGGAAATCTGGAAATAAAACAATTACCTTAAAGGGTTCATACATAGAAAAACCATATCGTTTTCTGGAATACTTCTAAACAGTGTTAGAACATCGATGGGAGTTAAAACTTCAGATGAAAGTGAGTTCATAATTTCCGACTCCATATCAGGATTCATTTTGATTACCTCGTGGTGCTCCTCTAAAATTGTTCATTAAAAGTAGAGTTTATATCACCAATTTTGCTAGTTTTGCCCATGGCGAATTTTTTTAATAGATTTATTTAAAAAAAAGTAGATATCCGTAAATACACCTTTGTCTGTTTCTAGAACAAGGCTCGAGTGATAACAATAGCCATAAATGTGTTAGAAGAAAATAAGTTTCTAAACCAATTCAGAACAACCTATCAATCATACTTATAATATAAGTTTCTTTTGTATAGCAATGTATAATAGTTGCATAGCTCTAACAGGCGTATGAATCACTCAAAGTATTTGTGGCATATTTGGGATGCAGAGCTGTTCATGTCTACATGTGATTCAATGTGATAGAATATTTATATCTGTATGAATATCAATGTAAGTAAGATTTCAAGGTCCAGTTCTCTTACTTCCAACAAAATGACAATTATAACAGATATGGGTGTTTATTTTTAATGGCTTTTCACCACTGTGAAAATCTTTTTTTTTTACACTGTATTCTCTAGAATGTATCAACCATATAAAAACAAAATTAGCATAATTAGCCAAATGCTTTAGATGGGGTGAATTGAAAAGATATCTGAAATATTGAACGAAGTTGGAATGAAACCAAATAAAAGAACATTCATTATATAAAGACACAACAGCAATATACGAATACGACTACAATAAAAGATAGAAATAATCGCTGATTGAAAGGATGAATTGGTAGTCTCTGAGCAACATGGACAAGATAAGTACTGCAAAAAAAAACATATAAAATTAAAATGAATAAAATGAAAACAGTGATTCAGTGCAGTAACGCGAAGTGCAGTATTGGCAACAAACATAAATAAATTCTAATACCTGCTGCACACTGAAAAAAATGGTTTATCATTTTTCATCATATTGATGAAAAATTCATCATTTTTACACCCAAGAACAAAATTCATCATATTGATGAAGAAATTCATAAATACATTGATTTTGTTCATAAATACTATGAATTTTTCATCAATATGATAAACCATTTTTTTCAGTGCATGAATAATAAAAGACAGAAAAGCCATTCGAGAAGTAAAAAGTATATGAAACCAAGCAAAGCAAACTTTCTACAATATAAACATCTAAAAAATATTAATAGCATATAAATAAAAATAAAGAAACTTTTGTACAAACATATTATAATAATAATATCAGAATATCACGTTGGAATGTACATGGGTGTGAGACCTGGGCCATTAATAAAGTGGATAGAAAAAAAATAGAATTGAGTATGGGAAGAAATTATGCTATATAGAAGATCCGCTTGGAAGGAAAGCAAAAAAAGGTAGAAGCCGGAAAAATATGTGATTCATATTATGAAATACAAAAAAAATATACAACATAATATTGAATATATCATGTAGATCAGAGCTGTTCAACCTTTTTGTCTGTGTTGGAGTGAAACAAGAGAAAACTAAAGATATACTTAAAACCACATCACAATCGACTGCTTGGGCAGCTCTGATGATGATAAATACAACAAATTTTTTAAGACACTAGAAATAATAATTATGAAATACTGATTTCGATTGCAGAAAATGAATAGCTGTCAGTTAAATGTTAGGTGAAGAGAGACCATAATCAAAAATGAAACACAAACCATTTAACAAAATATCTACAATCCTCAGGATTTTTTAACTTTTGATATTTTTCTTTATTTTTTGTGAAACTCATTAAGGCTAGGATATTGCGATGCGCTCTTGTATAACCAGCTTGCATTCAAAAACGGCTGAATAGATTTTCTTCAAATTTTTAAATTATATTAACGATAAATTAACGACTGTTGTAAAATAATTTTTTTTTTGCAATTTGTCTAATTTAGAATGAATTGTGTTTAAATACCCCATTTGCAATTTTTTTAACAAAAATTAAAATAGATTAAATAATTACTAACAAAGAATTATCAATTAAAAAAAAAAAAAAATTGGCCAGGTGCAAAAAAAAATAGTAAAGCACCTTGCATTAAAAAACGGCTGAATGGATTTTCTTCAAATTTTGAAATTATATTAACGATAAATTAAGGACTGTCGTAAAATATTTTTTTTTGCAATCTGTGTAATTTAGAATTCATTGTGTTTAAATACCATATTTGTAATTATCAATTAATAACATTTTACTTATATAAATAATGTACACGTCTAAAAGAATTCATAAAGACATTTTTTGAAAATTTATTTCATCTATAACACATTATAAATGAAATTGCATATAATTGTTATATTAAAATCAGGCGGGAATAATTTGAGATGAAATGAATCATTATAGTTCAGTCATTATCACAAAGATGGGTACGTGTTGTGTTCAATTTAAAGCAAATTTACAGTTGCCTGTTTTATACAGTCGCCCAAATAAATCGAAATGATAATTTGTAACTCATATATATTTTGAGTTACAATGCTAGAAATATTTTAAATGTTCTCCCGTCTTATCTTATCTTATCAACACAAAAATATTTTGCGGTGTGGATTTGCGTTTCGTTTCAAATCTACCACCAATGTTTTAATACCTATGTTTACTTTTTAGATGAATACAAAAATATTTTATTAAATAATATAAATTCGCATAATTTTAATTCGATTAAAATAGCATACAATATAAGTGTAGGTAATAAATGAATGTAATTTTCTATAATCAAAATAAATAATATAATATTATTATAAAAATATTCAAATTTTTATTTTCTTCAGTATTGAATTATTGTACTAACAAAAGAGTAAAACCCTTCAATACACTTCTGAACAATCAGCTTCTTTCTCTTTCGAAAATGGTTAAACATGGTTACACGTACAGCATTAGACATGATTAGACCCAGTGCCGGATTACACTATTACAGATATTAAGGCAGAAAAGGCGGCTGCCTAGGGGCCTCGTTAATTTTAGGAGCCTCGTGAAAACGGAAAAATATATTTATTTTAATTATAAATTTTCATTTTAAAGTTTATCAAGAATCTGTGTTTTAAAGTACATAGTAGTAAATATAAAAATATTAGGGGGGGGGGGGGTCAAGCCGAATCTCACCCACTCTCACATGGGGGTGAAATGGGTCTCGGCAAATATCATGTAATTTTTTGTATCTTACTAGTCCTAAATAAAAATAATTAAGGGGTAATGTCCACCAAATTTTTATTTTTTTTCCAATTTTTTTGTATTGGCTTAAATCATGCTAAAACTATCATAGAATCAAAATCTACAACGCCCAAGTACTGATCTAAACTCAAAATTCGTTTAAATCAATTTTAACCGAACAACTTTTATGCTGCAAAATCACTATCAAAATCAATCGGTGAGCAGTAGAACTGAAAAAGTTTACATCCGATTGACTTGAAATTTTAACTCTAGCTTTTTCATTAGATTATCTAGTGAAGTACATACGATTTTAGCGATTGATTAACAACAAAAAAGTTATAAACAATTAAAGTTCATTTTTTTTGTCGAAAAAAAATTTTTTTTTTCAAATATTTTATTGAGACTGTTTATTTTAATTATTGAGTAGTAAAATTAAAAACTAATTACGCAAGTAATAATTTTCTAGAGGACCCCGAAAATTTTACTACCTAGGGGGCCACAAATGTTTAATCCGACAGATTAGACCCCACGGCTGCTTAAAGGGGTAGGTATTCTAGTTTAGAGGCATGCATTTCGGGCGGTTTTTGAAGCTTTGTACAAACGAAACAAAAAATATTTTTACTATCAATTTTTTTATCATTTATTTATGGATATTTTAAGATTGCATAAAAATTAACCGAGAAAACCCTCAAAATTCACAAAGTTATGAGCTGGCAAAGTGGGAGGTCCAAAAAAAAGGATGTTCTAATGTTCGAATGTACCGATTTATTTGAAATTTGGTGTGAATGTTCTTTATCGATGCCGTTATAGCATGAACCGTGGAAAAGTAAAACAATTTTTTTTTCACGAAATGGCGGCCGTTAAAAATTTTTTTTTTTACTTTATCATACAAAATATGAAAAAGTATTGTTATCGTGCAGAAAAAGAAATTTGAGATTGATTTTGATGAATTTAGGCATATTGGGGTTCCAGAAGCGGAAAATCATCATTTCCAAAAAATGTCTGTAATCTGTATGTGTGTGTGTATGTGGTCAAATTTACCTCAACCTCTAGTTCAAAACGTAATAGGATTTTTTTAACAAAATTTTGTATTTAGTATTACTGATATATTGGGACTTAGAACTGATTAGATTTTGGTTAAAATCGGTACACGGAAACGCAAAAAAAATATTTGGCAAATTAAAAAAATTATATTTTTCTTTTTCTCAAATTTTAGATTTTTATTAAATTCTTCTCTATAATAATAATATTAAAAAAGTATTAATCAATAATCGTGTAAATATCCAATTTTTTTAATTATTCTTTTTTCAAATGTAAAAAAAGCTTTTTTCTTAATTTTCAAATTTTATTTTTTTATTATACAGTAAAACTTCTCTATAACAAGATTTTTGCTATAAACAGTTAGTTTAACATGTAAACAAAAGTCAAAGGACTAAATTTTTACTCGTTATAGCCGATTCTTCGTTATAACCGGACTCGTTATAGAGGGGTTCTACTGTATTTTGCACCATAATAATAAGTATGATAAAGTTATGGGCATGGCCACATCCGATTTTTTTACATGTTTTAATTAACAATTCCGAATTTTTTAAAAATACTAAAATTAAAATATTTGATCTGAGCGTGGTTGAGGCGAAAATATAAAACGTATAGGTATTCTAAAAAATTTGGGTGGGCACTTGGTTGGGCACTCCAGTCAATAGGGATTGGGCATGTGTCCACCCTGTTCCCCCCTCTGGCGCCGTCACTGTGTAATGTATAATTATTTTAATTACTATTATGGTATGGTCGTACGGTCTTCCTAAACCAAAAACAATACACGTCAACACTGTATATCTTGATTATGTATACATTGTACAGTGTTGCGTATTGCTTAATCATAATCGCATTTTTTACAACGCTGGTCTAATGTGACCTCGTCAATGCTATCGTATTGTTTTTGGCTTTAAACAGACCATAGCTTAAAATTTAAATTTTTACTTTTTCAAATACTATATGTATTATAAGATTATTATAACATAAATTATAATAATAGTGTTGTAAATCAAATACAGTGGCCGTAAAAAGTATTCGTACACCCCTATCTTAACCATGTAAATTGTACATTTTGAAGCCATTCTTTCACACATAAAAGTCGCTTTTACAACAAAACTTTTTAGACACTTTTTGTTAAGAATTTTATTGTCTTCAATTTTGTATCTATACATTTTTCTATTTTGTCGCCCCGTTTCCGACTGACAACAGCTTAAACAAGACTCCGTAAAATACAAAAAATATTATCATCTGTATCTCGGAAACGGTGACAAAATAGAAAAATGTATATAAACAAAAATGTAGGGAATAAAATTTGCAACAAAAATTACTTATACATTTTTCTATTTCGTTGCACCGTTTTTGAGATACAGGTGACAATATTTTTTGTATTTTACAGAGTCTTGTTTAAGCTGTTGTCAGTCGGAAACGGGGTGACAAAATAGAAAAATGTATAGATACAAAATTGAAGACAATGAAATTCTTAACAAAAAATGTCTAAAAAGTTTTATTGTAAAAGCGACTTTTATGTGTGAAAGAATGGCTTCAAAATGTACTATTTACATGGTTAAGATAGGGGTGTACGAATACTTTTTACGGCCACTGTATATGTGTATTCATCATTTTGAACATAATAATATAGTAATCTTCAATACAACATAATATTATAATAAATTATCGTTGGATAACTGCAAAAGCAAATTGGAATACTTCAGTTTTCTGCATTCGTTATCTTGCAAGGTTAAATCGCAGATAAGCACTGTGCATGGTTTTATACGATTGCAAATTTTTTTACAACAGATGCGAAATTATAATATTATACCGAATTTATATTATGCATTTATACATATTTTAAATTAAAAATAATCAGTACGTAAATCCAATTCCTAATTATTATAACTCGTAAACTAATCTTTGAAGTTTATTCGAATTTCCTATGCTTATAGTTTATAGTTCGAATAAGGTTTCTTCCATTTTATTATAAAACAATTTAAACGATCTTATAATATATTTAATGGAAACAATAAGAATTAGATATTAAAGTAAAGTGCAAAATTCCCACCCTTACGATTGATATAATTTTTAAAAGGCGGAGCTTATATTTCAGCTTAAACGTAGGTTTTAAAAGTAGATTCCTGTAAGTTTGCTATTGAATTACCCATTAATGCAACCAGACTATTTGTGAAGCTTGTTGCCTACCAACGAATTAATTAATTAATTTATTCACCATAGCTTGTAAGCCCCCTCGCGTTCGTGAATTAAAGCTAGATCGACATAACCACTCCTTAAGTAATTAAAGTTTGGTTTATCAAACTAACAACAAAAGCTATGTTTTGTTCTGACGTCACAATATCATGTTTTTTAATTAATTACTTAATAATAAATTGTGTAAACAGTAAAAAAAAAATCAAATAGCAAAGAAAATCCTAATACATAATTATATTTTTACAAATTTTACACAAAAATATTTTTGTGCAGGTATTCAATAGAAAGCACAAACAATTGACATTGATTTTATTAATAAATTTGTGCAATATGGGGAAGACTCGTAAACCCAAAATAATTTATAACTTACCAAGTTTATCTCGAAGATCTCTATCTCGCACTGATTTCTCGTGAACAATACCAAACATATTATTGAAATTTCCCCCCTTACTTACAAATTTCTTCACCATGCCATTTGTATAGTTACATTGACTATTGCTGCATTTACGGTTCTTTTTACATTTTTTTATTATTATTTGACGAACTGACTTTCGTTGGTAGTAACTTAAATAGGGATTTGTTAAAGACCTTATAAATTTGTCTTTGTCGCTTTGCGGTAACAATATATGACCACATTTCTTACATATCGACTGTAAGATTGTGATTATACTACGAAAAAATCCTGGATGATATAGAGGAACGCTGAGATCGAAGTAACCAAAATGACCAACACAATCGTTCAACTTTTTCGCACAAGTTTCACAATCGCGGTCTTTCCCACTAATACCCTAAACATAATAATGCATATATAAATTAAACCTTAAAAAAAGTTAACTGCGTTAGCATTGTTTACCATTCTAGGATCGAGTAACCCATGCTTTATAGGGGTACGGTTGTTATCTTGATTGTATAAAAAGGGAGAAACCACTTGTACGTGTGATAGTTGTTCAATATTTTCTGCACTCTCCACACTAAATGTTATATGGGAACTAGAATTAAAAGAATTTATTATACCATTACGAATTTACTACGCAATTTTGTATTCTTACATTTTTTTAGCAACATCGGATTCGCGATATTGCTCTTTCGGCATTTTAACATTCAAGGAATTTCAAATTTTTACTAACAAACTTATCCAAATTTTTTTAGGTTAAAATCGTTAACAAAACACAACTTTCATGCCCGAGGACGGTTGCGTTCAGTAGATTTTTTGATAAAAATTTATATAAATGTAGTGTAGATACTACTTTAGAGAAATCTTTTCTAAATTATACAGTGAGTGTAGAAAGTATTTGTCACCTCCTGTTACCAATGTTAATTGCACATTTTGAAACCATTTTTGACATATAAAAATCACTTTTACAGCAAAACTTTGTAAACATTTTTTGTTAAAAATGTTGACTGACAGCGACTTAACCTTTTCGCTTCGGGACTGGTCCATATATGGACCAGCACTCTGAGTGGCGACTTGTCATAAGAAGTTCATTCATTTAAGTCATTAAATTCAGCTAAAATGTGAGGTCAATTTTAAAGGAAAAATCCCCGGAGCGAAAAGGTTAAACAAGTTTCTGTAATCTGTATCTCAAAATCGGTGCAACGAAATATAAAAATGTATAAGTAGTTTTTGTTGCAAATTTTATTCCCTACATTTTTGTTTATATATATTTTTCTACTTTGTCATACCGTTTCTGAGATACAGATGATAATATTTTTTGAATTTTACAGAGTCTTGCTTAAGGTAGTACTGTCGGTACTGCAAGAGTCAAAAATATACACTGCCTCATTTGATTTACGCAGTATTTAGATTAGGCAACGTCGCCATAGAATTTAACTTCAGTTTGACAGATTTGAAATACAATTCTCTAATTTTATAAAGTTTGACAGAAATATGACATGTAAATTTAGCAATGAAAGTTAGGAAATAAGATTGATATCGAATTACCTTATAGATAACGCACACAATATTAAGCATAAGATTCTAATTACCTCTTAGATGCTAAGTTGTAAACAGAACGCAGTTGTGCACTTTGATTTATGTTAGATCTTCAGTAAATAGAAAATAGAACGCAACTATTATTATTATTGCTAAAAAGGTTATGGTTCCTTGCCCACTTGCACTGAAGCTCGAAGCTTATTGTACCCCGCGTTCAAAGTTTTCCTCCATCAGCTTTCTTTCCTCAAAAAAATTAAGTACTACATAGCTGATGGGTGAATGAATTACTTTCTCAGTTGTCGGATATGCCCAGCCGAGGTGTCGTAGCCCCAACAAAGCTAGGGTTGGACACCCACATAATAAGTGGTGTGGAGTCTCTTCCTCCACACCGCACTTTCGGCATGAGGTATACTCTACAACTCCAATTACATTGAAGTACCTATTCGGGCAGCAATGTCTTGTAAGTCCTACCACAGGTCCTACTGTCTTCCTCCTCTGTGGTCTACTCACCTTGAGGATTTCTAGTTTTCTTTTTTTATTGGAGGGCCCACCAATCAATATCCGCAATTGCCTCAGTCCCGGAAAGTCTCTTCAGTACGAAAAATGTTGTTTACTTAGTAGTTCCTTAATAACCCCTTTTGCAATCCGATATGCTATCCCACAAGTTGGTTATGGTCCTACTAGGTATCGTTCTGCAGCAGCATTAGCAAGGATGCCCAGGCACCCACCACAGCGTTAAGCTGTTCTGTTGTGCTAGTGCTACTAGCACATCGAAGAAGTGACTTACAACCTTGGATTGTGTTGCCACTCTCTCCATAGCTTTTAGAGCTGCCTGGTTGTTGATCAAAATACAGATCCGCTTATTTGCATAAGCACTCCATGTAATTTTCTTTGTTCAAGCTGGTACCGCAGTTATTTTTGCCTGGAACACAGTAGCGTGGAGGCCCAGATTTATGCCGAACACATCTCCTGTTCTACGTCCACTGATCCCTGCTCCAGCACTGATTTCCGTTTTGGATGCATCTGGGTACCAGATGCTTATCATTTGAGCTTCCAGCTCCTGCTTGGTGCCGTCCATTTCCTTATCACGTATGAGAATCTTGAAAGGTTTTTGGAAGTTCCTTACAGTGCTGGTTCTGTCCGATTGCATGCATAGCATGTTGTTACTCTTGATGGAATTGAAGACCATGGTATGATGGCCGATGGCCCTCTCTGGGGATCACTCGAAGTGCGTTCTCTATTGAGTGCCCCCTCTATGTCAAGGAATCGCCCAGAGCAATTTCTCTAAAACGCAACCAATGTCACAGTCAAAACCATTCAATCACAATAAAAAGATATTTCGTTACATAGGTAGAAGTAACACAAAAGTTGTACAAGTTAGAAAATATTGCTAAAGAATTGAACATAAATTGCGATAGAGCTCATGATGCTTTTAATTAAACATTCCCAACGATGATTTACTAGGTTCTTTCTTTAGTTGAGATGATGCTTGTAACAAAATTACAGTTGTGAAGAATTTACGTATGTCTATAAAAGCATTAAATTTATTAAAAAACTATGTATCAACAATTATTAAAAAAAAAGATCGCTGCTAAATTTTATAATTTAAATAACAACCGTAGATATTTTTATAAAACCTACATTCTCATATTCCATGAATTTTTAAATTTCGTGCGCGTTTTTAGCTTTTTTACAACGTTGCCACATCTAATGAACTACGATATAAAAAGTACATATTTGAAATTTATTTGCTAATAACTACTATCACAAGCTCTGAAGCTGTACTTTTAACTGTCTAAAATGTTTTATATAATAAGTTATCTCATTTTCTCTGTTTTTATTGAAATCTGAACGGCACTTTCTGTAAAATATGATAAAACCTGCAATTTCCCATAAGACTCAATGTTAAAAACATGAAATTTCAAATGCCAATATTTTTTTTTCTGGTTCTCTGTAGCTCTTCAAAAATTTAATTGAATCATTATCGTATGATAATCTACTAATATGCCGAATTTCATTAAATTTTGAACGGTAATTCTAAAACCGACAGTACTACCTTAAGTCGGTGTCAGTCAAGAATGGGGTAATGAAATTTTTAACAAAAAATGTCACAAAACGGTTTCAAAATGTGCAATTTACATGGGTAAAATCGGATGTGACGTATACTTTGTACAATCACTGTAGCAAATCTGGAAATATGATGTATAAAATTTTTCTATTAACAATGAGTATGTAATGATCTAAATTCTTTAAATACTAAAATATGTAAAACCACATTTAATTCTAAAATATCAGCGGCGTAAAAAATAGGTATACTTACAAACAATTTAGAATTTTGGATTCAAAACTTAAAATACAGGGGGGGGGGGGGTAAAAATGCACTTGTATTACTTTTTAAGTCAAAGCCGTTGTAGATACGTTGTACATAAATCTTTTTCCAAATTTATATAATATAGATTTACAGTAATAGCAAGTAGTAGGACAAACTAATGATCTTTAATAACCTGCATTAAAAATTTAAATAAAAAAATAGCTTGCACATTGTGCAGTACGTCGCTTAGCTTTGCGGCAGCCAATGAAACCGAATCCTACCAATAAAAGACGATTTAAATAATTATATTCAGAATATGTATAAGTAAGCCATCTATTCAAATAGCTCGTCGTTTAAATGATAAATCGTGATCTTAACCCTGTATTGTATGATCTAACGGAAAGCATTTTTTATACAATATTAATTAGTATATAATCAATAGAGAATAAAATTTTTAACAGAATTTGTATGGTCTCCTTAAATATTCTGAAGCATTATTTGAAATTTTTTTAAATTAAATTTTCTCTTAAAAAGAAAATTATTTTGCTTTCGTTTGATGTGTTTATCATAATCACATTTAAAAATAGTTAAATGTTCATAAAATTTTTCTCAAAAAAATTTCTCTAAAATGCCTAAGCTTCCTGAGCTTACCGAATATTCCTTTTGAAGACATTAAGAAATAAAATTAATAAAAATATAAACAATCAGCTAACGTTAAATCACTTTTAATTAGTTGATATTTTTTTAATGTGCATAGTTGAATCTAATTAATTTATATGTACACTTTATGTTGGGATCTAGAAAGCACATACCTAAGAGGCGTAGGTGCTCCCTTTCCAGCATGAGGCATCCTTTTGTTACTGCCATGAGAGAGCGAAAGCTTTGGGGGGGGGGGGGAGTTTCGAACAGTTCGGTGCATGAATGATTTGGTACAAAATAAAAAAAGGAATATTTACTTAAATGTAAGTAAAAATAACAAATTTTAAATATTTTGTTAATTGGACGTAGTTATGCAAATAGAAACCATCCACCAATAGTTAGTTTTGAGATATTGAAGCTTTAACTTAAATAATATAATTAAATCGGTTGATAATTATGCATATTTTAATTTTGTTTAAATAACATATAATGATTATTTAATTTGTGTTACCAGAAAAATTTTGTGAAAATTAGTTTTCATATTATTTCGGTCACTTATAGCAAATAAACAAAATTTTATTACTTTGTCACTTGGTTCCTTTTTGCATAACTACGTCCAATTACCATAGATTTAATAAATTGTATAAAACAAAATTAAAGGCTTATGGGAATCAAACCACCAGCCTTCTGATTTATTTCTTCTATAATTCTGCTATAAGGGAAGTTTGTAAAATGTTCAGTGTGGTATATAGTTAACTTAGAAATTTTCCAACTCAATTTTCAATTTTCACTTGAGATTGTGTGGATATCTGGCCTTATTATTCAAGGATACTGATAATTTGACCCCTGACCTTTATCGTATGTCCTATAAATATAAAAATTTTGAAAAATAAGATTACCCTGTCATTTCCATGCATAACATGGTAATTTATGGATAATTTCTGGACAAAATAGGATTTCCTAGCCTAGGACAGGCGCCAACATAAGGGACGTAGGCTCCCTTCTTAGCGTAGGGAACTTTTTCACTACTGGCACGAAACTCTTTTTCAACATTTAAATTTTTTTTAACATTGATTACACATACAAAATATTATTTCTAGTTTTTTTTATATCTTGAAACTAAATAGTATTGTATTTGATAGTATAGATAAAATTTTGTTTCAGATTATTATTTGTCAAGTAAAAACTATGCAACTTTTCCCTATTTTAAGAGAGGAAATCTTTTAGAACCTCTGAAAGCAACTTATATAAGAAAATCCAACCTAACGTATAATTTTAGTAACAATTTGGGAAAGGTAGCGAAATGTCCGGGAGCAAATAATTAAACATTTTTTTTTAAATTATTGTAACATTTTGAACCAGGCTCGTGAGCAAAGTTCCTTTATTGGGGGGGGGGGGTGGGGGGGGTTACAAACACAATTTATAAAATAAATAGTAAATAGTAAATATATAAAAAAATGTTTTCATCAATAGTTAATAAAATATACAATGGGGGGATTAAACCCTCACCTAATATTGCGCAGTAAATGACGTTTTAAAGCGGGCTTAAATACCGAATCCTTAATCAGGTGTGGATACAGAATTTTGCATGACGGGGGTCGGGGGTTCTGTTTAATTTGACCTATTTTCAGAAAATTTGTTCTAAAAAAAAATTATAAAATTTTAGTTAGTATAGGGATTTTACATTAACCAAACGCCACCACACGCAGCTTTTGTAACTACTCCATCAAGTATACCTAAGTGTCTTTAACGTGTTTCAACAGTGTTCGAGTTTGTTTTCCTGATATTTTTTAATTCAGTGCAGTGTTTATCTAAAAAAAAACCAGTCTTTCAGTCTTTTTTAAACCAACATTCTACCGAGGTATACTTGCTATGGCAGACATATTGAAGGTGTCGCTAGCGCCACCATCGGTAGTGTAAAATCGGATAATAAGATTTTTTGTTTAAAAATTATTTATTGGAAACGGGTAAATACCCGGTTTTGGACGAACTTTCGGATAAAATCATAAAGTACTCATAAAAATCAATGAAAAATTAAGTGCCATTACAAATTTTTTTGTTTATTTCAAAAATATCAGTCTTGAAACTTTACTAGGTACCTACTTTATTTTAGTTAAACCAAAAAATCATATAAACTCATTAGTTACTCCGGCCATGCCGGCTTGAACCAGTTCTGACCAGCTTCCGTTCATGATGTCCATTTTTAGGCCTGAAAATAAAATAATATTGTTTTGCAGCTTTATAGATATTGGCGTACTATAACATAAATCTGAAATTAAAATATTAATACGACCAGGGCCGGATTAACCAATAGGCAAACTATAAGGGGCGCTCAAATTATTTGACCTAATAAAGAAACTGAAAGACCACTTAAAGGCTTAAGCAAATAGGTTATTCAAAATTTTTGGATTAGTGAAATTCATTGATCATTGAATTTTAACTGAATTTTGGTCCGTCATTTTGAATAAATGTGACAAAGTCAGCAAATCTCTTCAAAACATAGAAACAGATTTATCAATTAATTGCTGTTTCAACCAAATTCTACAATTCAGTATTAGGATACTTTCGTTCTCGAGTTCAGTATACTCGTATGACGTTTACGAAGAACGTGGAAAAGAATTGTCGAATATTTATAAATATAAAAACGAAGACAGTTTGGCAAAAGTAAGCATGGTGAAGTTGGGTTTGGTGGAAACGCTGAAATGAGTATTAACACTTACTTGCAATTATAGACAGATTATAAGAAGAATTGAAAAAAGGGTAATAGACTATAGCAAAATTGAAAATAATTTTGGAAATTTAATTAATTTGAAAAACCTTGATGATGGCGAATTACGCAATTATTCGCAAAATCTCCAAACATGTGAAGAGTTGAACTTGGAATTTTCTGAACAGTGCATTCAATTCAAATACTTTATTGAAAATATTGAAAAATTAGAAGGAAATTTTAAATTTTATTCAAAAGAAAAAATTGATTTCAGTGTTTCTCAATTTAGAAATTGTAAACATACTTAAGAAATTCAATTGTTAAAAAATCGGATGTGGCCATCACATAACTTTCCGAATATTAAAAATAACTCCCAATTTACCTCGGATAGAAAAAACAAAATTACTAAATCTTATCAGAGCATCAGCAATAATCGTCAAACACATTCAGGAAATCGAAATAATAAGCAAAAACCAAAATACAAATAAAAAAAATACTTATGACAAATAACTAAAATTTTATGTAAAAAATTTTGTTCTTATTTATAGGCAATTTAGAAATTTTATAAAAAAAATTTTTTTAATTTTTAATTTTTTAAATTTATAAAATTAAAAATTTTTTTTTATTTTAGAAAAAATTTTATAGAACAAAAGTTATAGGTAATTTTATACGGATAATTTTTGTCATAATAAACTTTTACCTATTTCATTGCGTTTGGGAGTTATGATGGATGATGTTTTATCGCTTCAAGTGAACCCCCCGTTCCCCCCTTTCGATTTCCTCCATTTTCAATAGGCTTCGTGCCACAACAGATAAAAATATAAATTTAAAATTTGGAGTGATTTCGTTACTTCGTTTGGCTACTATCGTGTTCACAGACATACATACACACACACATACACACCTAGACATTTTTCAAAAATAATGGAAATGGTTTAAGGGAACCTCAAAACATAAAAATTTGATAAAAAAATGGGGGATCAATTTTTTTTTTTAATTTCAGATTACAATACTGGGTTGGGTACAACTCGCCGCGCACGATTCGCCGCCAAGTACGATTCGCCGCGGCACGATTCGCCGAGAGCTTCTAGCGCCACATATCAATAATCTTCGGAATTAAACAAGAAAAAAATTATTCGATTTGTTGACCTTTTGTATTTACATGAATGCTCAGGTCAATTAATATGGTAAAGAAACATGAAACTTATACGAAAGAACTATCGATAATATCCAGGTACAAAATTTTAATTTTCGAGTAAATCCAGTGCTGAATTAAATTAATTTACAGAGAACTAATAATATTGTGGAGGCAGCTCATAGGAGGCTACAGTCGCAGTCGCAGTAGAGCATCGAAAGACCGACTATTTGTGTTTCATAAACGAATTTAAAAAAGTTCAAAAAAACAGAGACGTGTATTATGAAAGCCTAGTTGCCGGGAACCATACTGCAAAAAGGCATAAAAAGTTTATCCTTGCAGATGAAAGAATCTTGACATTTTTAGTCAATGATTTTGAGAATCAGGATATATTAGAATACCTTCGTGGTTTGGCCCACAATTTCGAAATGTTGGTGGCTTAATCTAAATAAAATTGAAAATAAACGAAAATATAAAGAACTACCGTTGTTTTTTCTAACTTTTGAGAAATTTATCTATTTAATTTGTTTAATTTATTTAATTCATTTTTATGGGTTAAAAATCTATCAAAGATTATCAATCGATGGGGAACTGAACGGATAAAAATAAAAAACTCACGGCGAATTGTGTCGCGGCGAATCGTACCGCGGCGAATCGTGAAAATATTATCGAATGCAATGTTCTTTTTATATTTTTTATTAGTTATGAATATCATAACAACCTTTTTTCGACTTAAATTTTAAGGTCAACCCTAAAAATTTTTGGCGCAATTTACGGGTAGGATTAGAAAAACCCTTGACCGCTGGCGCAATTTACGGTGCCCGGTAAGTATTTGACAGGTATCAAATTTGAGTAAGTAGGATTAGTACATATATTCCCTAATCCTTCGAAATATAATTGAATTGCATAGCATGTAAGTACTCTGCATTGAACTGCAACTTGTGGTATCGCCACATTGAAGTTGGATATCTTTCTTTCCAGAACAGACCATCCATCAAAGTTGAAACTGTATTGGTACTGCCAAGAGTAGTGTTGACTGTATGTCTTTCTTCTCTTAACAGACCGTATCGAAATTGAAACTGTATTGGTACTGCTAAGAGTAGTGTGGAATGTTGTATGTCTTTCTTCTCTTAACAGACCGTATTGAAATTGAAACTGTATTGGTACTGCTAAGAGTAGTGTGTACTGCTGTATCTTTCTTCTCTTAACAGATCATATTGAAATTGAAACTGTATTGGTACTGCTAAGAGTAGTGTGTACTGCTGTATGTCTTTCTTCTCTTAACAGACCGTATTGATATTGAAACTGTAGTATTTCTTTTCTAATCAGACCAGCGCGTCTCCTTTTTCCCGTCTGCATCTCATTATGCTTTGAGTGATAGGTTTGTACTTCCACTTAAATCTAGTATTTGGATGTATATTGAAGTCTTCCAGCAAACCAGCATGTCTCATTCTTCTTACCAGCATTGCATTATGTTTTGCGTGATCGGTATTTGCTTTCTCTTGTAGATGTTGAATGTCTATGAGGTATGACCATTCTTTCTTGAACGATTCTATCACTCCGCGGCTTTTCGTATTTTTGCACACTTTAATCCTATTGCTCATTGGCAAAAATTCAAAATTGACCCTCGAAAATAAATTATTAATTTACAAGATCATCCTGAAGCCAGTATGAACATATGGCATCCAACTATGGGGATCAGCATCCACCTCCAACATTGAAATATTGGAAAGATTTTTAGAAACTTTTTAGAACTGAAATGTTTTTAATTTATCACAAATAAAATACACTGTAAGTATAAAATATTGCAAACGTTTTCACCTTACTATGGTTTGAAATAAGAAGAAAATAAAGAGAGAATTCATATAAATATTGTTCGGGGTGGTGGGAGTGATATACTTAATAAGAATAAATAAGAATAAATAAAGAGTTTTCAAGCGTAACCAAAAGTATCGCTTCTCGGCTTATCAGCTAAGATCAACGTGTAGTATCTGATACGACCCGCATGCGGGTCCAGTATATGAAACTTATTTTTGAGAATGGAATGGATAGAGATTAAGAAATGAAAGATATAAAAATAATGCAGAAATATAAACTACGAATGATAACAACATTAGATTTCATCTAGCTTTTACTTACTAATGAATATTTTAACAGTTTCAAAAGCAATTTTTGACCTTTTAAGTAAAAGCTAGATGAAATCTAATTGTATTATCATTCGTAGTTTATATTTCTGCATTATTTTTGTGTCTTTCATTTTTTCTCTAAAATAATTAGGGAAGCAGAAATTTTCATAAATAAGTTTTTATATGTTAATTTCCTATGTTCGGCTAACTCATTCAGCACCCGGTATATAAGTAATTAATAAAAATTTAAAGTTTAAAAAACCCCTGACTGTAAAAGCACTTTACTTAAAAAACTACTGTTCCCTTTGAAAAAGAAGAAATAATTTTTTCTTCTTCACTCAACAACATAAACTCTTAGACACTTAACTCGTAAAATTAACTTATTGTCCTTCACCCCTTCCCCCACTACAAAATTTGAACATTAATTTTGAAGTCAGAGAAAACGGAGATTTATTTCACTTACGAAACCTGTTTATACATTTCGTATTAAAAATTTTCCATTTCCCCTGACTTCAAAATTAAGGTTCAAATTTTGTAGTGGGGGGGGGGGCGAAGGATGATAAGTTAATTTTTCGAGTTAAGTGTCCAAGAGTTTATGTTGTTGAGTGAAAAAGAAAAAATTATTTCTTCCTTTTTAAAGGGAATAGTAGTTTTTAAAGTAAGGTGCTTTTACAGTCAGGAGTTTTTAAAATTTTTAATTTTTATTTTATTTCACTCTTTTTGGAGTAGGTACATTTTGTCAAAATGTATACAGAAACCGAATATATGTTTTAAACCGCTTCGTGATCCAGTCAGCCGATGTGGTATCTAGCGCGAATAGTTAGCCAATGATATGAATTTGACCCTACGTTATCTAATAAATATAGGGGGGCTAGAGATGGTTTTCTGCGATAAAGTTTCTTCTTGTGGGTGAAAATTGTATTTGACCATCCCGGAACACCCTCCTGATCTTTACAAACATGATGCTGTCAAGAAAGTACCTACGCCGCTACCTGTAACCGTTCGGAAGATATGGTGACACAAACATATAAAAAATATATAAACAAAGATTGTACATAGTAACTTCATATATCCTGTGTTTTTGAAAAACAGTCAGAGGTAAAAATTAAACGTAAAAAATGTATGAACGCTCATCACTTGAGAACGGCTCTACCGATTTAGACGATCTATTTTTTGTTGTGTTTAGAATTGTCAGGACAATGTTTGTATGTATTACGAGAGTCCTATCCGAACAGATTTTGGTCACAGTTAAGGACGCACATGAATGGATCAACGAGATTCCTTCTGAAATATGATTGTGTTGTGCTGTGGTTAGTAGAGGACGACACTTAAATATGTTACCAATTATATTAAGTACAACTGTCCGGATAAATACATTTACAAAACCAAAATGGCATGCTTTCCAGATTGCTTGAATTGTCCGGATTACTACCTCACAATTTGTAATTGAAAGTAGGCTCAGTTATCATCATCATCATCATGTTGCGTAAATCAATCCACCTCGACTATGTAATGTGGAACGAGACTGACTATAAAAAAGCTTATAAATAATGGCATCAAGGCAACGATTATCAAAGAAAAGTACAAAGGAGAAGATGTTTTGATTCAGCGCATCCCTATCATTATAAAGGACTTGCCATTTGAGTTCAAACGGCTGCAATTTCCGTACGTTTGGCTTTCGCGATGACCATCAAGTAGTTGGAAGTTTGCGGAATTAACTTGGAGTGTCCGTGTCTCGCGCATGGACGTTGTTTGGAGGAGAGGGGGTCTCAGCAAATATACCTTAATTCTTTTTCCGCAAGAAACTGTAAAATTGCGAGATACCTGGGTTAAATTAAGTAAAACAAACAATATCACGTGAGATTACAGGGGGGAGGCAAATCTCACCACATCTGACCAAGGGGGGTCGAAAAATCTCCAAATCGTCTCACATTATTAATGGACGCCCCTTATAAAGAGTTATAATCAAAACAATTGTAGGTGGTACGAAGTTCACCGGGTCAGCTAGTACTTAATAAGAGTAAGGGTATAAAAAATACTCTTAGGAAAGGGTTAATTATTGATAAAAAATGTTTAATAGAGGTGAGAAGTTTAAATCAGATTAACCGTTCAATAACAAGAATGATTATTTTAATTTATTGATTTCCATAGTTTCTAAAATTTCTAGTTTTTTACTTTTTGGCTCTACATGTAAAACTTCATACCCTCCCATCTCTATTTGTGCTTGGTGTCTAATAAGTGTTTCGCAAAAGTAGATGTTCCATTTGCAAGTCCGTGAGATCGCGAGTGTTCTTTAAATCGTATTTGGAAAGATCTGTATTGCCGATGCATTTTTGAGAGCATTCGTAAGTGAGCTTATAAACCCCTGATTTAGTCAAAATGTTCGACATTGATTTTGCGTTATTAATAACTTTGTTGAGTTTATTGTTTGATTTAAAGGCGATGTTGATGTTGTGATGACATCAAAATTTACGTCAGCTTTACTATAACTATTAGGGTAAATTGCATTAACTAAATGCGTTTTTGTTTAATTTGACGCAGTAAAGTTGTAGTACTCGCCCCTCAACAATTGCAAATATATTTTTAATTTACATTATTTTATTCATTAGTTAAATTTGCTATTCAAAATATAAATTAACTCTAAGTTGCAATAGGTAATTTCAATTAATTGAACGAATATTTTAAATAAAAATTATTTCTAATATAAGAACCATAATTAATCAAACTGCAATAATTTAAGTTATTTATGCATCTAATTACCGTTAAGTAAATTTTACTAATGAAAATCAATTAATATTTAATACTACCATTATTTGTAAAAATAAGAAATATTTGTTACTTTAAATCTTAAGCCTCTTAATTTTAAGTTCAATCTCAAGTGTATGCAATTATCTCTAAGACCTAAATGCATTTTCTTAGTTATAAATCCCCAAAATAGTTGTTTATAAGTGGAAATAAGTAGATTTCTTGTTTACTTTTAAACTAATAAATAAAAGTTAAGGATGGAGTATTTTAAAAAAAACATCTTAATCACGTAGGACATTCACACGACCCCTTGGAAATAAATAATATTATAAGTACATGGGAACAAAACTTGAGAGAAAATATATATATATTTTCAAGAAGTTTCAAAAAGTCAGTCAGTCAGTCAGTTATCGACGGGGAGTCTTCATAAGAAGTCTTCGCGAGACGGTCGCGACTATGAAACCATGTGTAAAAATTAAAATTGTGAATTAAATCAGTTAAAATGTCATTTAAAATTAATTTAAATTAAGTGTTTCAATTTAATTATTTTATATATATTTTTTTTAAATCAGTTCGTCTAGTATTTTTTTTTAAATTTCATTATATTTTTATTTTAAACATAAAATCAATTTGTGCAATTAATTAAACATGGTGACATTTCACAAATCCTCACAAGAAGAGCTGCAAATACTTGAGTAAGAAATCTATTTATGAAATCTTTTTTTATATTATTTTAATTGTTAACCTATAGTTAAATAATCATTGTTGCGCCCCCTTTGTTTTATTACTTTCTTTAATTAAACATAAATTTAAGATTCTTTTGTATTGAATAATCTATATATTTTTACTTTACTTTCAATAAATTTAAGTTTAATATTTTTGATTGTTTAATTCGGGTGTTGTAAATATCTTGTTTATTCTCTCCCTACGCCCTCCTTTTTACCGTAAGTTCACGTTACCAAACAAAACGAGCTGGTCTATCTCGTGTCCATCCTAAACTAGACTTGGTGGCAGCGATACCAACGATAACCAGGTACAAAAGGGAAGAAAGGTAGGTTAACGCTAATTTTCAGCAAAACCGTGAGGGCCTATTTTCCAACCCCGAAGTCCAGGTTACCACAATGGTGGCAATAGCGGTGGGATTTTTCGGTAAAACCAGGACTTTTTCAAAAGTCCACTAAGAAATAAACAAGAAAATTGCAACACCTAAATCAATATTATTTTTCACTATGTTAAATCTAATTTTAGTCAGATCTCTTTTTTTTTTGCTATAAAATCAAATAATTTTTAATCAGTTTTATTCAATAATTTTATTGAGTTACTTTTATAGAATCTGTTGTATTCGAGAATTCTAAAAACAATAACTTCAAATTACCTTTTCTTTACATTTAGCCTTTAATTTAATACAAATTACATAACTTTTTATTAATGTTGATTTGAAACTTATTATCAATTTTATTCAAATTAAATGAACTTATTCATTTTACTTAAATTAAAATCAGTAACCATTATTTAATTTTTCTTATTAGCAACTTCGATATTTGTTAAAAAAATAGATATATTAAATTCAAAATGCAACAATATACTAATACAAGCAAAAATGGAAGTTCGTTTTTAAACAAAGAATGTCAATTTAACTTACCACAAATGCAATTACCGTTTATGACAACAAGTATGATCTTAAATAGTATTGAAACGTATAACGGCAAGACGAATATTTTATTGTATTTCAAAAAAATTGAGAAAATTGCAAAAATCAAAAATTGGGAAGAATCAACTATTTTAAACGTAATTAAATACAAATTAAGTGGTTACGCTCTTGAATTTTTCTACTCAAATCCAGAATTAGATCAAATTGATTATCAAAAATTTAAAGAAAAATTCGTTGCACATTTTTCAAATAATATTCAAATTTCAATAAATCAGTTGTCCCACCAACAAAATAAACACTACTATTATAATTTTAAGTATCAACGCAATTTAAATTGTAGTAGCCAAAATTTTCAAAAACACAACTCAAATCAACATAATTATCATCATAATCAAATTAATCACATTAATTGTCGAAATAATTCAAATTTTAACTCGCAAAATTTTCTGAAAAATAATTTTTATGAATGTAATTTTAATCGTAAGCGCTCTAGTAAAAACAATATGGAATGCCCTAATTTAAATTATAATCAAAATTATCATCGAAGGTATGAACAAAATAATCAAAATGATGACGAAATGTTAAAAGAATATCAATATGAATTAATTCGCGAGCAGCTATTAAGAGAACGCGATGCACTCACTAATTATTACCTTAAAAAAATTAACCAAACAATTAATAAAAATACCCCGGATATTGGCGAACAGGTAATAATAGAAAATGCTGAAATTAGGGTTAAATCAAGTGAAATAGTTATTAACCAAAATAAAGAAGATACCGCTATAAATTTAATTGCGGATAATAACAAAAATGTAAAAGATAAACTAACTAACAATAAAATCGCTCTACAAATCTATGAAAATGACGACTCAGAATCAAAAATGAAAATGATTAATGGATACGGTAGTATAATTCGCGAAGATAGGAAAAACGAAGAGATTGTTATCAAAAATATTATAAACAAAAATGAATATGTAAAAGTAAATAATTGTAAGGTAAATATTAGTAAATATGAAATTGAAACGGCCGATAAACGCAAAGGAACAATGGCACTCGTTGAGGAATACGACGTTAACGACACAAAAGAGGCTCCGCAAGACGAATGGTTAGTAGAAAGACTTAAACAATCGCGACCTAGTTCCACTGAATTAGAAGGAAACTGCGAATTAAGATCTAATCTCATAACATGTCAAAACTATAGCCAAATTGATCAAAATAACGTTAAAAATTTTCCTAAAGTTGAGGATAACAGCATGACCAAGGAAAGTAAATCTCTAGGGCTCACAAACTTCTCCGACGATCACTGTACAAACTCAATGGAAAACGAAAGGATTGAAGGTATATTGCAAACTGCGACAATAGCCAGTCGACGAACTGCAAATTCATTTAAATCCGCCGAAAGAAAAATCAAAGAAGAATTTAGTGCACATGAATTCGACCAAGATATTCGCAAGGCAAATAGTAAAATTGTTCTCTTTATTAGCATTAGTAGTAATTTAAGTAATGATCAAAATATTAGCAAAGATGAAAATAAAAGTTTAGGCATAATAAAAAGCGAGCAAGGAAATGATATTATTAAATTGATAAGCAATAAATATTATGAGAAATTCGATAGAAAAATTTTTAATGATGCAAAAAAGCATAAACCTATAAGTGGTAATAAACAATTAAGTTATTATGATAAGTAGAAACGCGAATAAAGATTTAAATATTAAGAAAATAGAAAATGCAAATTTCTTTTTGGACACTTTTCCGTCCAAGTACAAACAAATTGTAAACGTAAATAGCGAAGTGTTACCAAAAATAAATAATAATAATAATAAAGATAATAAACTCGAATCAATGATGATTGCTAAAATTGAATTTACAATCGGAAATAATAAAATCAAAAATCCATTAATCATTTATCAAAAGAATATTTTTAAAAGTAAAAATGTAATCGAAGGAATAGGTAATCAAGTTTTTATAAGTACCTTATTAGCTATTAGGAATGTAGTTATACGCAGTTGGTTTAGAAATTATGAACGTTTTAGATTCAAATTTAAACAAAAAAATATTTTGCTTCAAAAAAAAAAATCTTATTGATTATAAAAAAAAAAAAAAAAAAAAAAGATAATAGTAAACTTAGCGAAAATGTAATCATGAAAAATCCAGTTAGTAATCATAATAACATAACAATGGTCAATAATTTCAATCTTTAAACAAATTTAGTACTTCCACAATAATAGACTTCAATTAAAAGTCCAACTCACTTATCAACTCACAAATTATGTTCAAATTAATCAAAAAAAAAAAAAAAATTTAATTAACTCCACAGGAATATGTACATTTTTTTTTGATTACCCAAAACCGTTTTTTTTTAGTTGTGAAATAGAAATATTGATTTCATTAATATTACGAATTATTTAACAATGCAAGCAAATTATTCAAACTCAATAGCAAAGAAGATTAATTTCAGATACTTAAAATTTAAATATCGTACCCCTCTTTAGAAATTATGTTGTTTTTGCCGAGTACTTGAGAAAGAACCATATGGGATTCCTTTTAAAGATAAAGAAGATATTTTTGCCGAACATACTTATTTTCTTTCTTAAATTATACCTTAAAAATTTATACAGTTTAACATACTAATAAAATTCATTCAAATTCAACTGAAACAATAATGATTATGATTACAATTTAACTAAAATAACTTAATACATGAATTGTTTTTTTATTATTAACATTAATCAAAACCCAATTAAATTAAAAATTTATTTTTAAAACACTAAGCTTTTCTTTTTAATATAACTGCAAAAATAAAAATATTTTCAACCCCCGATTATGTAAAATCTTAATTATTTTTCTTAATTACTCTTGTATACCTAATTTTTTTTTACAAAAACAAATTGCAATCATACTGCACTTGAAAGTTAATTAGTTATTAGTGGAATTTAAATTAAACTAATTCAAATAAATTTTCAATTACTGATCCAAATCAATTAATTCATATTAATTATCATAACTTATTAATTGAGTCTAATAGTAAACAAATTTAATTTATAGCTTAATGAAATTTTCAATCCCTGCATATTTTTTTTAGATATATTCATATTGTTCACATTTTTCAAATATCTTCATTAATTAACTACCCAAATTTGTAAGTTTTCATTTATGGTGATATAAAACAAATTTAATTTAACAAATTAATTAAATAAAATCAGTTAGATATTCGATGTAATTTAATTAAAAATTAAAATCAAATCAGAACAATATATTTTGCAATTAAACAGAACAAAACTTAATATTTTGCGCCCCTTATTATATTTATTAACTTATTCAATTCAAAATGTAGAATTTAAAAATAAATTAAGAAAATTCGATTATTTCGTATACTTTATACAAATATAAATCTGAAAAGCAATTAATTAAAACAATCGATTAATTCGCAACAAATAAATTTCAATTAAACCAAAGTTAATGCAAAAAAAAAATTCAAAAAAAAAAATTAATTTAATTTAATCTAAACTATTGTAAATTACAGAACGTAATTAAATAAACAATAAATTAATGCACACTTTATACAGTAAATCAAATATATTTTGAAAATAAATATAGAAGTAAGTATTAAAAAAAAAAAAAATTGTTTAAATAAATTGAATCGTACTTTATACCTAAGTTAAATTAATTAATTATTCAACCTTAATTCAAAATAAATTTTATTCAAATAGTTAAAATAAAGTCGATATTATTAGAACACTTGCGTTCTTCAATTAACTAAAAAAAAAAAACAATTTAATAAAGCTATTCTTTTCAAACTCAGACTAGTTTAAAAGCTTATACAGTTGTGTAGTACCTATATAATTTTTTTTAACTTTTGTTTTATTTATTAACATATTAAGAATTAATTTTGTAGAATAAATCATTTAAATAATTTTTTTTATTTGAATCTGAACAGAGTTAATTTAACTTGTTATTAACTTTAATAAATTCATTCATAACTTTAAGATTGATCAATTAGCAATTTAATCAAATTAATTTTAATACAATAATTTATGAAATTTAAGAAAATGTTTTCTTAGCAAGTACTTGATCACTAAGTACTACAAAAAAAAAACAAAACCATTTTCTGTTTTACATTTTGTACAAAGCAGAACACGGTTATAAGAGTGTTGCAAACTCTTAAATTAAATTAAACAATTTATTCTTATCTACAAATTATTTCATTTGATTTAGTATTTTAGTAAGGCAAAAAAAAAAATTTTTATTAATTATGTAATCTAATTTTAAGAACATACACATATTTTCTTCTTTAGGTAAACTTTTTTTGTATCATTTTTCTTATATTGGTTTATTTTATTTTATATAGTATTTTATTATTATGATGTCATATTTTATTTTTGTATGTATGTAACTGTTTTAACTAGTGAGTTAACAACAAAACCTTAACAGTGAAGAAAAATCGGAAACTAAATAATACGAACAATTGTGCGACAATAATATAGTGACTTACGAAAAGGTTCGGGAAATTTTACGCAAAGACAAAAGACTCAAATTAAACGAAAGGACTTTCGCAAAGATATTTCAAGTGTTCTAAAACAATGTTCTTCCAGTTCGTGTAATAATAAT
This sequence comes from Cantharis nigra, assembly GCA_958510845.1. Classification (NCBI taxonomy): domain Eukaryota; kingdom Metazoa; phylum Arthropoda; class Insecta; order Coleoptera; family Cantharidae; genus Cantharis; species Cantharis nigra. The sequence continues at coordinate 66,601,451 of OY294028.1, forward strand.
AAATAATCGGAATTATTATATACAGCATTTAATAATAAATGTTCTTAAATGAATAATTCAAAAAAAAAAAATTCAACACCCAGCGACAACCTAACTTATCAACACAAGCATAAAGTGGCGATCGACTTACAAATTAAAAATGGAAAATGTCGATTAACATGGAAATGGTAACTGGTTCATCAACAATAAATTTTCTTTTGAAGGATAGACGTACTAACGTCATCGTCAGCACAATCGTCAAAACTTTTCAATTACAAACCTTCCAAATTTTACTGCAAATGTGGAAAACATTTAATTTAGTAAATTTTAATTAAAATTAAATAAACAAATAAGCCAATCAATCTAGTACAATAATGATAACGAGCTTAAAATTACAAAACAAGAATTATTTAATTTTAAAATAATTTTAATTACTGAAATATGTTAATGGAACAAAAAAAATGTTTATCAACCTCCTATTCCTACCCCCTTGTGGCAGTAAATGTTACACTTCGTACAAAATCAGATGACATCATCGATGGATAGATGGATAAATGGATCTTCTTCTTCAAAACGAAACAAAACAAAAGAGGAACATAGCGAATCTGCTCGGTAAATCTCACAAACATTAAAATCGATAGTGCAAAACAATTTACGAAAACATAATAGACTGTGCAAAATTTATTATTATGAACTACGTCGAATTTCGCGCGCGACAGTGAACAGTAAGTCAAAGACTCGCTAGTTAAAAAAAAAAAAAAAAAAAAAAAAAAAAAAATTACCATAAAATCACTCATTCCAGAGATAATTAAACAATCATAAAGGTTAATATTAATTAATACTTAAAATTTATTATTTTATAAGATATTTCTTTTTATTAATTAAGCCAATTATTATAAGTTTTCTTTTGTTAGCATATTATTATATAATTTAATCTCAAGTAATTTTATTTAATTATATTTCCATAGCGTCCAAGAATACGTACATACGAGCTTATTTGATTGATAGTTTATAATTTTCTTTATTTTTTTTTACTATACCTATTTTATTTTAATTCTGTATAGATTGCTGGACGACAACTGACTTAACCATATTATATTACATTATACCATATTACATTCATGTTTTCTCATTTTTTTTTAAAGCTTCTATTATTATTATTATTTTATTTTATATATTTTAAATTGAGAATTGGAAATAAAATAACCAAAATCTATGTATGATATTTACTTAAGCAAGCGCATTTATTTCTATTAAGAAAAAAAGGAATGCGTATTTTTGGAAATACACATTCTTTTTCTTTGCAGGGGGTAATGTAGTACTCGCCCCTCAACAATTGCAAATATATTTTTAATTTACATTATTTTATTCATTAGTTAAATTTGCTATTCAAAATATAAATTAACTCTAAGTTGCAATAGGTAATTTCAATTAATTGAACGAATATTTTAAATAAAAATTATTTCTAATATAAGAACCATAATTAATCAAACTGCAATAATTTAAGTTATTTATGCATCTAATTACCGTTAAGTAAATTTTACTAATGAAAATCAATTAATATTTAATACTACCATTATTTGTAAAAATAAGAAATATTTGTTACTTTAAATCTTAAGCCTCTTAATTTTAAGTTCAATCTCAAGTGTATGCAATTATCTCTAAGACCTAAATGCATTTTCTTAGTTATAAATCCCCAAAATAGTTGTTTATAAGTGGAAATAAGTAGATTTCTTGTTTACTTTTAAACTAATAAATAAAAGTTAAGGATGGAGTATTTTAAAAAAAACATCTTAATCACGTAGGACATTCACACGACCCCTTGGAAATAAATAATATTATAAGTACATGGGAACAAAACTTGAGAGAAAATATATATATATTTTCAAGAAGTTTCAAAAAGTCAGTCAGTCAGTCAGTTATCGACGGGGAGTCTTCATAAGAAGTCTTCGCGAGACGGTCGCGACTATGAAACCATGTGTAAAAATTAAAATTGTGAATTAAATCAGTTAAAATGTCATTTAAAATTAATTTAAATTAAGTGTTTCAATTTAATTATTTTATATATATTTTTTTTAAATCAGTTCGTCTAGTATTTTTTTTTAAATTTCATTATATTTTTATTTTAAACATAAAATCAATTTGTGCAATTAATTAAACATGGTGACATTTCACAAATCCTCACAAGAAGAGCTGCAAATACTTGAGTAAGAAATCTATTTATGAAATCTTTTTTTATATTATTTTAATTGTTAACCTATAGTTAAATAATCATTGTTGCGCCCCCTTTGTTTTATTACTTTCTTTAATTAAACATAAATTTAAGATTCTTTTGTATTGAATAATCTATATATTTTTACTTTACTTTCAATAAATTTAAGTTTAATATTTTTGATTGTTTAATTCGGGTGTTGTAAATATCTTGTTTATTCTCTCCCTACGCCCTCCTTTTTACCGTAAGTTCACGTTACCAAACAAAACGAGCTGGTCTATCTCGTGTCCATCCTAAACTAGACTTGGTGGCAGCGATACCAACGATAACCAGGTACAAAAGGGAAGAAAGGTAGGTTAACGCTAATTTTCAGCAAAACCGTGAGGGCCTATTTTCCAACCCCGAAGTCCAGGTTACCACAAAGTTATCTATTAATTTGACTTGGTGCCCGTTAGAAATCGCGATAAATTTAATTCTGTCTAATTCTTGTATCCAGAGTCGGATTATACATATAGGCTAGCTAGGTACGTGCCTAAGGGCGCATAAAAAAAGGGCGGCAAGGTGCCAAGCAAAATACATAATTTTAAAATAAATTATATTATTATTAATAAAATGAAGTAACTCCCGATGTCCTAATCTCCTAATAATATTTAATCTGACAGTAATTTAAAAAAATAATGTCTTACTATATTGCAAGTAGATTTGATTTTCAATAGATACAGGGGGAATCACCGGTGAGTGGCACATCAAGTAAACACCTAAATCAAAAGTTTTTAAAACAAATATTTATTATTTATTATAATTACATGTAATTCGTTACGTGATTATTTAAATAATATAATAATAATTATTTATAATTAATCACGATTAATAATAATACTAATTCTTAATTTCATTTTTCAGTTTTTGATTATATGGGCTATATAGTCCAGTAAAATTAGATAAAAATAAAGCATTAATCGGTAAAGATCTGAATTTTGCTACACATGTTTATTACGGCTTCCTGTTAAACATACAAAGTCCCCGTCGAAATGTGTTGCGCTCGAGCCGCCATCTTGGAAAAACGGTACACTTTTTCAGTTTTTTGTCTATATCTCGGCAATTTGTACTGATAGAAAAAAAAAGTTTAGATAAAAGTTGTAGTTTATTAAATTTTCTTCAAAAAAGTTAATATACATTTTTTTATCTCCAATACTTTAGCTTTAGACACTTCAGAGAGGATATGCATTATGCTCGATGTTCATGCTTACTATAGTGACGAAACTTTATGCGACGCATATCTTTCTTATACCTCTTGGTACTGAAGAAATAGTAAGTTAAGTTAGTGTTAAAGGTAAAGGTTTTACCACTTTGAAAAAATAAATTGACTGCATTGAAGCGACAAAGCTGCAAAAATACCTTCTGTAGCAACGTCGGATTACAGCTAAAGTATTAGAGATACAAAAAAAAATATATAAACTTTTTTGAAGGATATTCAATAAACTACAATTTTTCCTTAAACTTTTTTTTTGTATCAGCACAAGTTGCCGAGATACAGCCAAAAAACTAAAGTAGTGTACCTTATTTCCAAGATGACGGCTCGAGCGCAACAGATTTCATCGTGGACTTTTAGTATGTTTAACAGGAAGCCGTAATAAATATGTATACCAAAATTCAGATCTTTACCGATTAATGTTTTTATTTGCCGAAAATTGATCTAAATTGACTGGACTAATAAGGTATAAAATAGAGATAATAAAAAATAACTTTTTATATTTTCTATCAAGGAAGGCAAAAAGGGCGCAGAGATACTACCTTAATCCGCCCCTGCTTCTATCCATTTTATGAAAATATTCAATAACTCTATATATAGGTATATTAATTGTATTTGATATTAAAAACTATTTATTTGCATACACTTATCCTTGACACTTCATAAATATAATAAAGCAATAACTGTTCCCCCATATTAATATTTGTTATTAATGCCGCCTCAATATATTTAGTTCCATTTTGGGAAGAATGCAATTTTAATTTAATTAACCAACTTCATTAAATATACACGTAATGATCATATCATGAATTATACAGAGTTTGCCAACCAAGTAACTACTAATTTCTAAACAACAATAAATTGTGCTATTACAATATTCAATATAAATTTTAAATTTCAGATTCATAGTTTGATGATCAGGCAGCAGAATAAAAGGGAAATATATAATTCAAATACCAAATACCAATGGCTGAGTAAACCAAAGATTCGTAAAGTGATGATGACTGCAGGAGATGACTTTTCTCTTTTCAAAGCTTTTGAAAATGTAAGTTAAATTATAATTTTATGTACCTTCTATTTTTTAAATGTTATTATTTTCTAAACCAAAAAAGAAGCTTTTCGTCAAAAAGACTAATATAACTTTTTTCGTTGAGAAATGAAAATATGCCAGGGAAATGCAATTTTAATTAAAAATAATCAATGTCTACTTCAATTTAAAATGTAAAATTTTAAAAACATCCAATCTTTTACTTTTAAATAATACAAATTTCAAAATATTTTGATGTAACATTATCTACATATTTTAATAATGATTTAAATAAGCATTTTTTTAAATTAAAAATTCACTTTTACTAAACATTTCATACTACATAGTACTGTTATAGTGATAACCATAATCAAAACTTATTAAAACTTACATCATGTTTTTCAAGTATTTATCTTCTTGCCATTAAAAAAAATATTATTGTGATATGGTAATAATTGGTAGGTAACCAACTTTGTGCTCTAGATGGCATTTTGAAATAGTTCTTCACAGGCCCGTGCCCAGAATTTCTACATGGAGGGGATTTACAAAAAATTTCTAAAATAAATACATATAATTAATGTATTATATTTATATCAATTTTTCAAATATATAAAAAGTGTTTACTTTAATAGGTAAAAAAATATGTAATGGGAGTGGTTTAAACCCCCAAACCCTCCCCTGCGCACGGGCCTGGTTCTTCAAGATTAAGATCGCAACCTTTTCTTATTTAGGTGAACGAGCATCAGAGAATTGAAGTTCTACGACAACTTTTTAAGTGGTTAAATGAAAATCCCAATGAAAATGCAGAAAAAATACCAGAACGGTGTATCCAGTTTTTAAACAGATTCTACACCATAAACATAATCAAGGAAGCTACTCTTTCACGAAGTAGCAGCATACGCAATAGTTTAAGACGTTTATCAAATAGAGTAGCCCCAAGCTCTCTTAGGGGAAAACCTAAACCTTCAATTTACTTTGTATCTACTTAATTAAATCTTTGCAATTGTTTAGTTTTTATCTTATCAATTGGATAATAGTTCAACTTTTGTTTACAACTTTGATTGAAAACAAAAAATGTTAATAGATAAAAAAAGGTGAAATAAAATTAAAAAAAGTAGTTTATAATACTTATTATATATTATTCAAATAAATTTTTGACAAACAATTTTACAATTTTGAGTGGAATGCATTTGTGGACAGTTAAATGCAAATATTATTGTATAAACATTTGATGTAAAATCACTTTTCAAATAAAAATTACAAAAGTACTTATTTAAAAAAGTTTTCTGTGCTACAATTTATTATCATAATAAAGTAAAAAAGAAGAGAGTAATCGACAAGATGTTGGAAAAGTTCAATGCTTAAGAGACAAATTTTACCAAATACGTTGTCGATTTGATGTAGGATTAACTTTTTATGACATTCGGATAGATTGTATTATTTGAAAAACTGCAGATCCGCACACAACGAAAATAAACAAGGCCAGCAGCCATGGTCCTACTGGGTAGTTATCTTCCACAACTTTCTAAATAAAAAGAAAAGCGAGCATTAGGTAAAGGTAAATCAAATTAAACATACAATATGGAAAAAACCTTATCAATATATAGCGGTACTTACGGAAGATTTTGGTACATTTCCACGATTTACAACATTTTTGCTTGCTTTTTCGTTAGCAAGACGCATTCTCTGTTTTGGTGCCATGATTTTATTTAAATTTATCTACTTCTAATCGTAATTAGAGTAAAGCTAATGTTACGTGTTTTTTGACACGTCAAAATACATCAAACAATGATGAAAAACTGAGAAAGTGATTGCGTAGTAAATTCGGCAGTGTGTGTTGGCAAATTGATATGGATAGAAGGGGTAATTCGCCTAAAGCGTCCATACACAATAAAAATTATTTTTGACAACAGCTGTCATGCCAAGCTTCATGCAGAGCTTGTTCGTCTTGTCAACCAATACAGCAGCCACCGATCTTTTGAACATCGTGGGATATTACATCAAAATACATTTTGAAAATATGAAATTTTTATATTTTACTCCCAAACTCCAAAAGTACAATTTTGAATAGACTAAAATAAAAAGACTCCACTAATGTAATTTAAAAATTTGCTTATTTGTTACAATCTATTTTTTTATTTTGAATTTACCTAACATGTTTACTTAAAATAACGATTAATTCCTCGATTAGTTCTCAAAAAACAACCAGAATTTTATATGCGGCTGTGAATTTATATTTTGCTCTGACGCAATTTACAGTTTAATTTTAAAGGCAATTAAAAAACCCAAACCCGAATATTTTGCCGGCGTTGACATGTTAACTGTTTAGCGGCATTTTTATTTTCAATTTTTTTCTTTCGACATTACATTCTACTCGTTTATGATCTCTTTATTGTAAATCTTGAAGTTTTAGTTACCTGCAGTTGGTATTAGACTTTCAAATTATTTCAGATGTCTCTTAAAGCTGTCACAGAATAGGTATCTATGCACAACATAAATATTTAAATATGGAAAGTTTGTGTTATGTTATGGTGTTATATTGAATAGATTAAATTTGTTAATTAGGCACTCAAAAATGAGCAGCAATTTAGATTTGCAACTAGAAGAAATAGAAGCTTTGAATTCCATCTACGAAACAGATTGGCATAAGGAATCTTCTGATGATAATTCCTACAGCATCAAAATAACCACAAGTGTTGTACTATTTATAACTTTTAATCCCGATTATCCGTCCAAACAACCACCTACTTATCAACTATTAGCGCCTACCCTCAGTAGAGAAAAGAAAGATCAAATTAACGAAACATTCAATAGGATTTATAAGTAGGTAAGATTTGCAGAAAAGTTACTTGAAAATATTTAAAACTTGGGATTTTAGAGATAATTTCGGTGGACCAGTAATATATCAATGGATCGAGGAACTTAAAGAATTAATAAATACTCAAAACGATGATTCTCAAGCAAAGGTAGAAATAGAAACCGAAGAAGTGTGTCAGGCAGTTGATGAATCAAAATTGGTTCAACGGGATTTTCATATTGAACATGGTACGGTTATTAAAGATCGTAAAAGTGCTTTTCAGGGGCATGCCTGTGAGGTTAAAAGTCATCAAGATGTTAAGTAAGTTGATATTTTAATAAATTAGAAAGTGGAATCTAACATTGAAACAACATTTTTAGAGATGTTATGAATATTTTATTGGAAAATAAAAAGATTGCTCAAGCTACTCACAATATTTTAGCTTACAGAATTCGCTCGCCCATGGGGTCTGTTTTACAGGTAAAAAATACTCAAACACCAATGTGAATATTTTTACATCTTCACTTGTAGGACTGTGATGACGATGGAGAAACACATGCAGGTGGTCGTTTACTACATCTTTTGCAAATAATTGATGTGATTGATGTTATGGTAGTTGTCACCAGATGGTATGGAGGAATTAATTTAGGTCCAGATAGATTTCGTCATATTAATAATGCAGGCCGGCAAGTTTTACAACAAGCCGGATATATTAAAAGTAAAACAGAAAACTGATTTATTTGAGATTAGGTAAATTTTAACATGTACATTTTATTAAATTGACTTTTACTAATTTGTGTTTGTATTTAATTCATTTGGATCTGACAACATTGAATTCAATTCTTCGCTGCTACTATCGAAAGGATTTTCTATTGCAAGAAATAAGGGTTCAGTAATTAATTGTTTTGTTAAATTTTGTTCAGTTTCTTCGTCTAATTGCTCATCTGCTGTAATTAACATTTCTTCCACCTCGTCGTCAGGTGGTAACGGTTCCATTATAATCGGAGGATGTGCTTGGTAAATTGTGTTCATAACTGCCTTTGTGAGTTTGGTAGGATCAAATTTACAAACTGGTTCTGTACCAATTATAAGTGGAATTGGAGGAGTGTTGAGGTTTGGGTATCCATAAGCTTGGTATCGTGGAATAACTCCTTGCAGAGACACCCACACTTCATAAACCACCTGACAACAATTACATTTCATGTATTGACTGGTTGGCACTGTGTCTTCATTTGTTTGTAAAATGCAATAATATTCGTAGGATCCTTTTAAAATATTCACCATGCGTGCTACTCGACAAATATCTTTACGAAAAATTTTTATTGCATTTGTTGGCTCTTGGCTTCTACAAATTTTAAACATATTTAGTAATATTATAGTCCTAACAATTATTTCTGTTTTGGTATTGAAATACAACTTATTTCAGATTCAAACACTAATATTTAATTGAAATACAAAATGTATGTGCTCTAATGCTTAATTTGTTTAGTTAAATGTTTAAGGGGGATTATATTCTTTGAAATAAAACGATTTAGAATCTATTAATGCTTGCATCTGTTATTTAGTGAACCTAGATGAATAGGAAGCGAATTTTTGGAGTCGAAACTTAGCAAAGTAAACAAATGTAAATTATCACTTCGTGAGTTTCTTGTAAGTTTTTTTTTTATAAATTGTTCTAAATCGAATCTGAAATTGGCCGAATTTCAAAACCCTAATTTGATTGTTTCATGATTACAATACCTGTAAATTTCAATTTGCGTCAAAATAAATATTAACCCACCAAATAGAATTGTTGAGTTATTATTAATTGTACACAATAACGGAACAGATTGACCTGAAGCGATTCCGCAGAAAGGTAGCCAAACATTTACACTAACATTTCCTAAATTAACAAAGGAGTAAAAATAATGACGATGAATATCACGACGGGCTTCGTACAATAAATAATCCTCCAAAATAAGATTTCTACGAGGGTTGACAATTATTTCTTTGCTATAAACCTGAACTTCTCCTTCGATTTCCTTAATTAATACTTTTACCATATATCTATGAAAATTTGCTATAAATTTTGCAAATCAAATAATATAAATTGTTACTCAATTTTTCCATATTCTCCTGTCCATGTGCCCGGTAAAAAATCTGAAAGCGTCGTTTTAAAGGGGTATATACGTTCAGTTTCGTCTAAATTTATGTTGTATAGATTTCCTCCAGTCAGTGTATGGCGACTCAAAAAAAATTGTTGTTTTCCTGAAAATATTTGGTTTTTCTTAAATATTCGAGGAAATTTTACAAGACATTTATTATATTTCCATTTACACGATGCTTCTCCGATGACCTACTGAAGCAATATTAAACGTTATTAATTTAATTAAAAAATTAATTTACCTCAATTTTAATCGAGTCGATTATACAGTTTTTATCACTTGAAGAAATTGTAACAGTTCCAGTTAATAAGTCTTTAGGAAATATTAATTCTGAATTAAAAGTTATTAAGCAATTAATATTTTTCATTTTAGTGGGTTCAGTCATTATTGACGTCCAAGTATTATAAAGTAATAACTAATAACACTCAAAAAAAAAAAAGAATCTAAACTTGACAAGAAGATATTTTCAAAAATATTTTTAAATGTTGGAGAATTTATTTTTCTCAGTGTGGCCAACCGAAACAAACAAAGCGCTTTTTATAACCTCAATATCAACGTTTGGTAATAATAATAACGTAATTTTCTGGCTTCCTTTTCAAGTATGAATTTTTCCGAATCACTTACCAATGCGGAAAAATTGGATGCCATAAATCAAGCACGCAGACGAAGGTAGTTATTTTAAACGATAATTTGAATGTTTTCGATCATTTCAATTTTCGTTTTTCAGCTCCAACAGATCTATAAAACGTAAAAAATTTGACGACGAATTGGTGGAGTATAGTTTGGGTTTACCAGGAGTTTCAAATGTAATAGATAAAGAGTTCATTTTTCCGAAATTGCAATGTTATTTTTGTTTTAGAGTGGCAGAGCTCGAACTCAATCGCTGACTTCTGTTCATTCTGATTATTCCTTACCGACTACTCCAATACCGGCACCGCAGATCTTACCTTCTACACCTGTAGTGGTGGACCCCAAGAGGAAAACCATTATTAAGAGTTCGTCAGGTGTGTCCAGACGAAACAAAAAAGGACGTCAACAAAATCAGATTTCCACAAAAGATTTGGGTCGTTGGAAACCGACAGATGATTTGGCTTTAATTATTGGCGTGCAACAGACCAATGATTTGCGTACGGTTCACTTGGGTACAAAATTTTCTTGCAAATTTACAGTACAAGAATTACAGCAACGGTGGTATGCTTTATTGTATGATCAGGCTGTATCAAGAGTCGCCGTAGCTGCTATGCGTAATTTGCATCCTGATATGGTCGCTGCAGTACAAGACCGTGCTTTGTGGAGTTGCCAAGAGGAACAATTACTTGCTGGAATAAAATCTGTAAGTTAACATCGTGCATTTCTTAAATGTTATTAGTTATTACTTATTATACATACTTAATTTAGTTCTGAAATTGGTATAATGTGCCTATACCTAATTAAAAACTTTTATCTAAAAAAAAATCAATTTACAGTGCAAAATAAATTAAGGGAGTAACCCCAAACTGCTTCCCACGTCAATATTGCATTATATAAATAAAATGAGACCTTAACTTCCTTAACTGATATTACCAAACATTTTCAGCAAGCAAACCCCACAATTAACACATTTGCCGATTTACTCTCTCAACATTCTGACGTATTTTATCCAAGTCGCACTGCAACAGCTTTACAACGCCACTGGAACACAATGCGATTATATCATCTGTTACCTGATCAGATGGTTACTCCAATTCCGATCAACTCAAAACCTGTACTATCGTTCAGCGATGCAGAAGAAGCCATTCAAGATACAGAATTAAGTGAATTGCCAGACGAAGTATTGGATAGAGAATTGCATCTCAATCAGCGCCACAACACACGTGAAATTCGACAACTGGAAAATGAACTTGGTCGCTGGAATGTCTTAGTTGATAGTGTAACAGGTGTTTGTCCAGGTGAACTTGATAATCAAACTTTAGCAGTGCTGAGAGGCCGACTAGTTAGATATCTAATGCGAAGTCGTGAAATTACAATTGGAAGATCTGCTAAAAATCATTCAGTTGATATTGATCTGTCTTTGGAAGGACCAGCTGAAAAAATTTCTAGACGACAAGGAACCCTGAGGTATGCACTAAATTTTTATTTAAAAAAAGCTAACACTGATTTTTTTTTTTTTTTATTAGATTACGAAATACAGGAGAGTTTTATCTGTCATCGGAAGGGAAGAGGCCATTTTTTGTTGATGGTAGACCAATAATGGCAGGAAACAAGGCTCGTTTGTACGACAATTCAGTTGTAGAGTTTGCATCTTTGAGATTTATTTTTTCCATTAATCAAGATCTTATTAAAGTAATACATAATGAAGCTGTACGTTTTAATCTTTCTTGATTTGTATAATAACTTTTAAATTACTGTTTCTTTTTATGTATTGTATAGTTTAATGTTTAGTCTTTGTGTTGTATAAATTATTAAAATTTTAATACACTTTTTTTTATAATTAGCAATACCTGGGCTGTCTGTGGGTCGACGTTTGAATTTTAGGATATTGTAAAATGCAAATGCATTTTATTATACGTATTAGAAAATAGGTGGGGGTTAACGAGAAAATAATTCCATTGCTTTTTCAAAAGCTTGTTGCCCAGCAATAGTAATGATAGCGCACTGCATAAGTTATTGTTATTTCAAAGCAAAGTTGTCAAAATTTCAATATAATCAGGCCTATTATGTATCACAAACGTTATTATAAAGATGACAGTTATGACATAACATTAAAGCTTTTCGGCAAATTGGTAATTACCTATCGTTTTAACAAACTGTTATTTTAACATGATCTTGATAATAATAGTTATTAATTATATAAGGGGATTAGAAGCTTGTTAATTCCCGAATGTAATTCAACGTTTTATCCACGACCATGGCCAAAACCACAAGTAAATAAAAATTTTGTTTTTGGAAAACGTCAGATTTGACAAATTTATTTTGATCAAGAATACTGATTTTTAGCTGAAAGTGTATTACGAGTTCTAACCCACTAGTGTATTAAGAGGCCTCTAATCCACGGCAAACGGACGTATTAAACCTTCATAATATAGTGGTCGTGGATAAATATTAATAAATAGTATATTATTAAACGAGTATATAATGCAGGTTATATTACATGAGCGAACGCAGTGAGCGAGTTTTGTAATTATTCTAGTGTAATATGACGCATTATATACGAATTGAATACAATATTTTATCTTTGACTGCTAAACAATAATTCTTATATCCACAACTGCATTATTTAATAATTATTTAAATTTAGCGTATTTATTAACTTTTAACTATCAAAGTTGCCATTTTTGTTAAGGAAACAAATTTGTTTTCATCGATTGTATGTCAATGAAATTGTTTTGTGCGTAAAAGTATTTGGTAAAAACTAATTTGTTCGAGAATGTCTTCAGAAGAGAGTGATACGGAAATGCCGTGTACTCCTCCAGAGATCAAAAATGCAGCAAAGATAGTGTCATCGAATTTGCTACCGGAAAAATCTAAAAAAAATTATGCAATTGTATATAATCGTTTCAATGAATGACCAAGAGCCGTGGAATATGAATTCATATTCCACTAGTGTAATATGAAGTACATTATGTGTCTATGGATACGCATATAACAACGCTATTGTTTAACAGTCGTAGATAAAATCAATTTGTTCAATCCTGCTATTGAAACATGACGTTTCTTACTTGGATACGCAACTAGAAACCGTTTGTTTTACTCACTCAAATTATATATACCTGCCTACGTTCTTTATAATAATATTAAAATGTTTTAAAACCAAAGCTAACTTTTTTTTTAATTATTTTGCGCGCAAAATGCGCGCTATTGATCTAAAATTTTGCATAAAGCTTCCTACGACAAATTGCTACAGGGGAGTTGAGTATGAGCAAAGGGGGGTAAATTTTTAGCTCAGTTTTTCGATATCTAACGCCGTTTTCGAGTTATTGCAAATTCAAAATCTCAAATTTAATTATTGATGACACGAATTATAATAAATTGTATTTTCATAAATTTTTTAGATTTATAAGTGCAGGATTGAACAAAACGCTATACATAACTCGTGGAGAAACCCTTTCGCTCACTTATTTGCCTCTGCACACTCGCCTGTCGGCTCGCGTGCAAAATTGGCAAATGCGTGAGCAAATCTTTCGGTTTCTCCACTAGTCATGTAATATACTATTTATGTTTAAGCTTTCAGCGAAGGTTATCGCTGTCAGAAAATGTATGTATTCAGTAAAAGCTTAAAAGTAAAATTGATTTTTATTAAAGTTTAATAATTAGTTAATTTGTTATATTTTACAAATTAAGAATTTATATAGGTATTGAAACATATTAAAGCCATGTGATGTGCATCAAATGCAATGTAGAACGGATCATTTTCGTACGTCCCTCATGGTTATGTATTAAAAATATGTCCCTCTGCGACTTCTGAGAAAATTTTTACACTCTCCATTGTAATATTATAAATAAAATTATTTATTTACAATTTTACTCTATTTTGAACAGCTTTCTGGAGAGGTGTTGAAAGAGCATGCGGCATAAAATTTGAAAAATTAATTTTCGTTTTCAATTGTTTATTCAAAATATGATCCGATTTTACTAGTAAACAATAAAAGCTCAACGAGGGAAGTCTTCTTAGCTTTTCAAATCATTTACTCTTTAATAAATAAAAAAAAATATCGATTTTTACATAACTATCAAGAAATAAAATAATTCACTCTTCTGTAATTTAATTTTAAACCACGCCCGTTAAAGTTTCAAAAGCGAGAATCGCTTGCTTATACGCGATTCTCGCCCTTACAAATTTTTGACTCATCTTTTTTAGAAGGGCTCTCTAGGCAGATACCTCGGTGGTTTGCCATTGCCTGCTGAGAGAAGACGGTCCAAATTTTACTCCTTCTGGGAACGAATTGGTGATTTCGGGTTTGCAGTTGACGCACACAAGAACGAAACCATGACCATCTTCTCTTTTAGATCTTACTAATTTTCAACACAACTGCACTGCATCGCTTCAAGTAAAACCCCCCCCATACAATTTCATTCATCTTCAATAGGCTTCGTGCCATAACAGTCCAAAATTTAAAATTTGGAATGATTTCATTTGGATGCTATCATGGTCACAAACATGATGGACTTTCTTCAAAAATAATAGAAATGGTTTAAGGGAATTTAGAAATTTTCATTGTACAAATATTTAAACAAAATGTTTGAAGTAATTTAAATTTTAAAATATTTCACATTATTAATGATGTAGTATCAATTTTTGGTTGGAGAAAATGTAGTATATTTCATTTGGATTATAAGTGTCTTTGTGTGATGTATAATTGTTCGCTTTTAACTTGAAGAAGATAATATACTATTCTCCACTGTGCTATCGATTTTATAAGCAAATAGTAGTTTACAAAATGAATGAAAATAGGAACATTACCACATGAGTTAAATTAAATCAAAATCTGCCTAAAAGTATTTTTCTTTCTGCTGAATTTTGATTGGTGAATAGAAGTAATTCGCTACTTACTTTTTACTTACTTTTAGTAACTTTTTCCCATGAGTTCCGTACATTGCTTAATCAAATTTCACGTAATCATCATTGGGAGCAATTAAAAATCAATACAAAAAACGAAAATTAAATTGTAATAGTGGATTTATAAATCTATACTAAAATGTAAGAGTTATTTTAGGTAGACGCTGTTGTAGTATAGACATTTATCTCAAAAAGTTGAATTAAAAATTATTTTTAAATCATGCTTTCTGTAACTCTAGTGCTGGGTTTTTAATAAATAAAATTTAATTCTCATAAAATAAGTTTTCATTAGATGTCACGGGTATAAGAAAATAAGACAATACAGTATGCTTATAGATGTCATGGGTATAAGCATTATGCGGTTAAAATTACATTAAACCACAGTAGGGAGTTGGTGTGATCACTGCTAGAATTACAGAGCGAAAATTAGTATCTAGTTATTTTTTCACTAAAACAAAAATTTACATATTTCATCAACTTGGTTTAAGCCAAGATTACTTACTAGGAATGTAATTAATTGGATGGTTACACCATACTGCTGGTTTTTATACTTTTATACCAAATAATTTCCAAAATAGTGGATATTTATATTGTAATAATAAAGAGAACATGCAATTTAAAAACGTTATAACATTGATTATTAGGTAAGTGAACACGAAAAACTAATAGTTAAAATAAAAACAAGTTATTAATATTTGTATTTGAAGTTCATTTTTAACAAATACTTAATATTCACCTGGGCAACATCGTACACGATATATCTAAAAGACTGGTTAAGGAAAATAACAAAATTGTAAAAAACCAAAATTAAAATTCTTTCGTAAAAGTAAATAATAAAAGGATACTCGTTGTACAACAAAGATGTGGCCTTGCTCTTGTTCAGTTCAACACCCTTACCCAAAGGTACATGCACACCACCAGGTAATTCTTTCACACATTCTGGATCTGGCTCCGTTCTGCCTACACCCTTTACACTGTGTTTGCCTTTAGGTAACTTTTCAACATATTTAGCTTGCTGAAGTTCGTACATCTAAAAATAACGAAAACCATAATTCTTGAAACATAAAATATAAAAAAGAATTCTTACATCTCCTAAAGCAACTTCACACAATAACAAAATACCGGTGTTGTTATTTGGACTGGTACAACAATAATTGGCAGATTTTGAAACCATATCTGCAAAATAAATACCCTTTCCAAACATGTAACCAGTAACTGGTGCTTCGGGTGGTGCAATACGTAAACCCTGTGATAAAATACCAGCCAAATTTGTGGTGCGTGAACCGTGCCACAACAATTTACGATTCTTCAGTTTACGGAATGGTTTATAACGTTTCTCCTCGCCTTGCCGTTTCACAGTAAATACATCTTCAATCTCCAACTCATAATTACTGTGAGTTTCAGCATGAGTATTTTTAACATACTCAGAAATTACTTCAAATTCATCAGCTTCACATTTCAAAATGTCCAAATCTGTTTTTAATTGTTGATAATGACCATCAATTGTATTATTGTTGCCAGTAGATTTCATCATACTATAGGCAATTTCCATCTCCATGAGATTCTCAACCATTTCAATTTTTTTCTGAAACAAAATTTTAGAAAAAATAAAATAATGAACTAAATTACATTCATACCTTGATTGTATCAAGATCATTAATAATTGGTGGATCCTCAATTCCAAACGAGTGAGGTACAAAAGTGTAGAATCGATTTGAAGCGTCGATGAAACGAGGCAAAGAACCGCCAGTTTCAACTAATTTTTGTAATTCTGATAAAACTCCATATGCGTTTTGCAGTTGAGATTTGCTCAATTTTCCTAAATTTAAAATAAACCATTCAGTTGTCTTTCAATAAAAACATTTGAAACTTACCCAAGGGCATTTTCTCTGTGTCCAATTCAAACTCCAACATAACTTTCTTCATTAAATCAACATCAAAGATAAGCTGAATTAGTTTTTGTATGGGTTTTGCTAATTTTGATTCACTATCAGTGACATTCAATTTAACTTCAGCTGAATCTTCTCCATAATCTAAATCAATGGGATACATACGACCAGGAATTTTAACAAAATTACTGCGGTCACCCCATTCATTACCACTTTTCTCTTCATACAAAGCACGAAATTGCTGTTTTGCTTCATGCAAACTTAGCTCCTCTACTTTATTACCCCCAATTGAGGTACCTATGCGTCCCCAAGAACGAAACAACCAAAACTTGCTACCAGAATCAGCTTGTAACAACTGCAATTTGTAGAAACTATTTTTTTGCTGTTGAATATTTGTTAGGCCGAGCACAGCTGTATATTTTTCGCCTCTATCCTGGTAAATATGAGCACGATCTTCTAGACCAGAATCGGGGTCCACAGCTCCACCATTTTTAAGTTTCAACGTAATTTTACTTGGTTTGGAACTGGCAAACATACTGCCTGATTTTGATTTGCTCTTGGATGATGAAGGTTTTGGCGGAAGGCGTCTATTGGGCTGAAGAAAAAAAATTAAATCAAGTTTATACAAAATATTATTCATTTTACATCAGTTCCCCAACTGCAGATACTTTTTTCTATAACAAGTTCCGGAATTCGATCAACATATTCTTTAGCCTTGTCGAGAAAATCTTCAGGTACAACATGCACCTCTGTAGTTTCAGCTTCACGTATACGAGCACCTTTCTTTTCTACTTCTTCGGCAGTACTAATAACTGCCATAACCGATTTTGAAATTTTAGTTACAACTTTTCCTCCTAATCTTGTTATTTTCTTTTTTAATTCATCCTTTATGCCTTCAAATTTTCCGACAATAACAAATTCCATATTATATAAGGGTGGACCTTGTCTCACAATTTTAGGTCTGAAAATTACAATACAAAAACTCAACAAACATAATATGTGATAAATACAAACAGGGAGAACAGACCTGTGTTCTGTGTTTCATAGACTCCATTCTTGAAGAGAACTCTTAATTAGATTATGTAATTATTATGCAGAAGTAAACAATTCAGAGAAGAGTATAATAAATTAATATGATTGAAATAGTGTCATATACTTTAGAAATTTATAATTGAAATATTCAATAATGCAAAGTTGTGCTTTAAGGGAAATTAAAGGTAAAATCACACACAGCTACTTTTGCTGCGCAGTTTTTTTTACTGTGGCTGCTTAGCTGCATGTCAGGTTGACAGTAATCAAGTTTTATATAAAAGCCGCATTAAAAGTTCATCCAAGTTAATATTTTTTACTGCGCTCGCAACTCACAAATGTGTTGACTCACATTAAGCTATTTTGAAATAGCATGCACGTTAAAAATATTGCGGTAGCACTATACTGCACGCGCTGTTTTATAGGTTGCAGCAGGTTCACAAGACAAGCAGTTAAAGTTGCGGTATTTTTTAATTGGCAGCACAGCAAAAGTAGCTGTGTGATTTTACCTTTAGTATAATTATAGTTAAACAAAAGAACGTACAAATAAATCGTCGGTGTCGTAGCAATACCAAGTAAGTAGAAATTTTACGAAAATAAGATTTTAGTTGAAATGGATAGACTGTAGACAATATGTTGATTTTTAGTAAAGACAAACAAGAACATTATTCTTCAATTAACATATCATATTCATTCAATTAATAAACATATCGTCTACAGTCTATCCATTTCAACTAAAATCTTATTTTCGTAAAATTTCTACTTACTTGGTACTGCTATAACATAAACGAAATGCTATAACATCAGTTTGGGAAACTTCTGTAGAATTAAGACAAGAAGCTTTGGTAAGCAACTATACGGCATCCGAGGTAAATAAACAGACAACTACAAAAATTATGTGATAAGGATTTTTGTAAATAATTAATTAGAGGAGAAGCAAGTCTTCCTGGATAATGAAATCAAAAATAGAAATTAGTCTTATGGAAGTGCTTGATTAGTCAACCCCGACAATAATCGCCCAAGGAAGGCTTGCTACCACATACATATTAAGTTGAACATAATGTAAGAGGCAGTCCATTAATTACGTAAGGATGATTTTTGTAATTTTTGACCCCCTCCCCCCTCGCATAAGGCCACGTAAGATTTTGGCAACCCCCCGCCTCCCCATCACATCTTACGTAAGGATTATTAAACAAAAAAAATGTTGAGCCCTCCCTCTCCTTCGCTTATATTTATAAAATATGAATAACAATAATAATATTGTTATTATACAAAAATTTAAATTAAATTTTATGTTTATATAAATAAAAGTTAATAAAGTAAATTAATTAATTACATAAAAAAGTTAATACAAAAAATCGGCAATCCCTTAATATCCAGGTAAAAAAACTGATTTATTTAAAATAATGTAGTTTACGAAAGAAATACGTAAGAAATACGTCGGACCCTCCCCTCCACCACGTAAGGGTCCGTAAGATTTCCGATACCTCCCCCCAAACCCTTACGTAATTAATGGACGACCCCTAAGTAGTTTTTAAGATTGTAAAATATTAGTTTTAAGGTTCATCATTTAATATTATAATTCATAAATAAATGATAAGCCCAAATGTGCAGCCTGTAATTGAAGATCCTGGAGTCATATACTTTAAAATTGAAGATTTTGCAACTGCAAAAGATAGCTCAAAGAAAATTAAATAAAGTCAGAAAAGACAAGAACAGGAAGAAATTAAAATTTAGATAAATTACCCTGCATCTTCTTCATCTTCGCCTTTTTCGGTTTTAATCAGAGACTGGGATACAGTGGGATTAACATCTCGAATTACACGTGTGCGTGGAATGTATTTATATTTTTTTAAGAAGGTATACTCCTCAGCTAAATCAGATGGAATTTTAAAAGGGCGGCGTTTGGGCTCTTTAGTGATGGTTTGACATTTTGTCCACTCTGTAAGATCACCTTGGCAAATATATCCCAACTTGTTAAATACAAATTGTCCAGTTTTACATTCTTTGCATCGTTGTAGTGCACCAAATGTCATTACATCTGCTAATCGATCTAAAATCTGTAAAAAATCAAGTTACTTAATCAGAGTTGGAATAAATAATTTAAAAGTAAGTACTCTATCTGTTCCAGGAGGTATTTCTTCATTATTGTATTCCATAAGATACTGAAGTTCCGTTTTTTTCAAAGTCTTTAATTTATCCCGATAATCAAACATGGTTTTATTTTGTGATTTAATTTCCTCATTCAGAGATGATTCACCACTATCTACTTCATCTTCAACTTTTGGTTTCTTAATTGGAATCTCTTCTTGTTTAATTGCACTAAATGTTAACTTTAATAAACACCTAACTAACAAAAATATGTAGAAACTTACGGTAATTGAGTTTTAACTTCTTTTTTATCTTCAGTACTAAGGCCATTTAAGCCAGGTAATTTATCACCACTCTCAAAATATCCCAATTCACTTCTTAATTTTGCAAAACAAGTCAAGTGGTGCCACATGTCTTGACCACCGTATCGCTTTCCTACATCAGTCTCATAATCTTTTTTTGAGATACGAACCTAAAATGATTTATAATTGCATTATACAAGTTAATATTAGAACAATAAATAAAATTTTCTTTAAATTAAAAATATAGGAAGAGTACCTCTTCTTTCATAATTTTATGTCCACATCCTCTACATTCAGCACGACTAGATTTTGAATACTCCACAACAAAATCTTTTAATGCTGCTTTATTATTTGCAGCTGCTGCAGCATCTCGTTTCTTGCCTTTCTTTTGTGGAACAACAACAGAAGCCCCAGAACCTATAACGCCGTATATAATGAAATATAACTAATCATTTGTAAAAATACAATATTTACCTATTTTTGCACGAATCGATTCTTGATCTTCCCAACGAAGCGATTCAAAATGTGATATATCGTCCACTGTTTTAGGTCGTTGTTTAACAAAGAAGCAGTGATTGTGATACCACTGGGGCGTTTTGCCATCAAACATATGAGACTAGTAAAAGGAACGAGCGATTATGATTTAACTATTTACTTAAATTTTTGAACAACTTACTTGTACCATAACGGCAAGTCGCAACGTTTCTTTTCCGATTGGCGATTTGCAGCCACGACATGATGCTCGTCCACTTTTCGCGTATTCAGCCCGATACGGCAAATCCATGATTATGTATCGTAATAATAAACACTCAAACAAATCCGATGTAAACTACAAAATGCGAAGTGCAAAAATGACAAGTATGGTTAAGAATCGCTAACAAATTGGCGGTAACAGAAACCAAATTTTACCACTACAATAACTTAAAATCCCCATTTACAACACCAGAGCCATCTAGATAGCGAATGCTAAAATCGTTAAAATTCACGTTGCGTCGACGCGAACGCGCCAAATCTAGTAACCTAAAAAGTTTTGCAGTTGTTAGTGGTTGTAAGTTTTTAAATAATAAAAAACCGAAGCAGCAGAAATATTGAAAGATGAAAGAGTGGAACAACTGAGAAACATTTTAGTTGAATATGTCGATTACGAACAATATGTGCTTTGACTGGCTTGCGGGTTGCCAAAATATTTATGTTTTAATTTACTTGGATTAATGAATACCATGTTAACATGGAAGATCATCAGTAAAAGTAAGTTATTTTTTAAATCTAATTTAGACTTTAGCTGTGTAACCTGGTTTGGTTTATTATTTTTGTAGGTTAAAAGTTAGCCACAAAAGAATACACCAGCTTTTTTTAACACAAAATTCTGTTGAGTTGATTTTCCAATGCTATGGAAACCACTTGTTTAAACTATCCTGGTTTATTACTGAAAATACACTTTTTAAAATTGCAATTTGTTGATTAAGACAAAAAAGACGTTATTTATTAATGGTTTAATAATAGTTATTACTAGGCCTAGTTATTACAAAGTTATTAGTTTTTAACACACGCTTGCACACGCATGCCATGCTTAGGGTTGAAGGGGGCAGGTCTGGACAGCATTTTTCAAACTGCTATATTATTATATTCATTCATTTTTGACATACAGATTTGCAAAAATTATAGTAGGTATAGATATGTTTACTTAATGTTTTCCTGTCAAATATCTAATTAAAAATAGTAAATCATTTTTCAGAAATATTTTATTTAGGAAAATTATGAAATTGCCCCGGCACGGGCAGTTCCGGACAAGTTTAATTTTTTAAAAACTTTTGTTTTTTAATAATTATTAGGCAGAAAATATCACAAAGTTAGTTTTTATAACATAACCGTGCATGGCGTGAATAAGTTGACAAGTCGAAATTTAACGCCATGCACGGATAAATCGAAGGTAGGATGCCATTCTCGATGGTCCTGGTGTTGTCGAAGGTTTGAGCAACTTTGACACAACATCCTTTCTTCCAACACTGGAAATATCTTCTACTTGTGGAAATATAAATCCTTGAGTGCACTTCTTTAAAAATGTTACTTGAAATTCATCATTTTCTAATACTTCAACTCCAACATAATGTACAAAATTTTTTTGTAACAAACTTCACTAACACTGTCGTTCTTTAGGATTGTTTCGTCATCTAAAAATTTATTAATCTGGCCATTGTCACCTTCAAAATGTAAATCAATGTCTGAATCAGACGAATTGTTTTTAAACTTAGCGTCTGTGACATTTAACGGCGAGTCTGTCAGAATCTGATGATGAAATATTATCCAGAACCACTTTAGTCTTCTTGTATTTTTTCTTTAATTTTACTGTCTGTTCGCCTTTTGTGTTTTCTCGGATGTAATTTCTGCCATCAAATTTCTCTTAGTAGCAGTTTTTTCACCTTTAACTTTCTTATTCTTTCCAATTCGTCAATTCTGTTCTTTTCAGGTGTGTTGGTATAGACTCTTGATTTCATTGGTCTTGCTTTTCTGTTGGTTTTTCTAGGGCAAGCCTTAGATAATGAAAACTTAACGTTTTCAGTGATAGGACGATATGTAGCGAACGAGGTGCAGAAATCATCATCTGTATACAGGGTGTCCCCGGATACACTATACATAATTTCAGTGGTGATAGAGGACACTATTCTAAAAAAAATATTTAACAAAATTTTTTTTCTAAATTCAAACCTTCGAGAGTTAGGCCTCCTTAAAACATTTTTTTTTAATTTCCACCTTCACATGGCTATAGCTCAGAAAATATTGATTTTTCAGTAAAAATTATTAAGTGCTTTTTTAAAGAGCGTGAAATAATCTACAAACTAGGTTTTAACCTTTTATTGTCTAAATTGAACGGCTATCGAGTTATAAAAAAAAGTATGTAAAAAAATTTAGAAAATTTAGAACTTTTTTTTATCTTGGTTTTTTTCAAATCGCTGTATCTTCTAAACGAAACATTTTACAAAAAATCTGACGCCCCATTGCGGATAGGAAATTTAACGGACTACAACTTTTGTCTAGAGCTCGTGCCAAATAGAAATAAAACCGAAAATCATCGATTTTTAGCAATAACTTTCTTGATTTTAGAGATACAGCAAAAATTGTAATATACAATACAAAATATTAATTAGGATGATGTTTCAAATGAATTAATGCTTAACAGTGTGTTCTATTAATATAGAGCTACCTGTTAAATAATAAAATTATTAAAATTCAGCGTTTTCTGTTAAATGCTACACAAAAACTATTACTTCCAAAAAATCACAAAAACTTTAATCAAATCATCCATGTATTCGCTTTAAAACAACGTAAACAAAACAAACGAAGTATCTCAAATTAGTTACGATTTCTGCCGCACTGGCGTTGAGATCTTAAATTCGTTCGCCTATAGAAGTTCAGTGTATTAATAATTGTTTGTTACGTTAAAACATAAAATTATTTTTTTTATTCAATGATAGATAATTCTTACTTACCATTTGAATTTTCATAATTCAAAGTTAAATCAATATAATCAAGAACACAACAATGATAGACATGTTTCGACCTTATTAGGTCTCATCAGTATCATATAGTTGCATTCTTGAAAATATTGATTTGATTTTTTACCTTATATAGCATTTTTCGCGCAATGCTATATGTTGGTATCGACCCCCGATTATAAAATCAAAATATAAACACAGGGTGTTCTACGGAGCACTTTCCGAAGGGGTCGAACTGACATGTCATAAGGACAGTACAGAGGGTGTTGAGGATTGAACCTCACTCATAACCTTAAGGTTATTATGGCATTCTTGAAAATATTGATTTGATTTTTTACCTTATATAGCATTTTTCGCGCAAAGCTATATGTTGGTATCGACCCCCGATTAAAAATCGAAAAATGCTATATAAGGTAAAAAATCAAATCAATATTTTCAAGAATGCAACTATATGATACTGATGAGACCTAATAAGGTCGAAACATGTCTATCATTGTTGTGTTCTTGATTATATTGATTTAACTTTGAATTATTACAATTCTCAGTAGCTAGAATAAGCTACGGCCATAATAACCTTAAGGTTATGAGTGAGGTTCAATCCTCAACACCCTCTGTACTGTCCTTATGACATGTCAGTTCGACCCCTTCGGAAATTGCTCCGTAGAACACCCTGTGTTTATATTTTGATTTGAATTTTCAACTTCAGATTGAACATTAGAAACATTATTTTCATTTTGCACCATAATAAGATAACTACTGTTCCCATCATCATTGACAAATTCTATATTTTCAATTGTAAATTACAAGTAAATACGCAAAACAAGATAGTTTTAGGTCTCTGGCATTATATACATCGTCTGCACCGGCACCACTGTTTTTGATTTTTGAACCTTTTGTACTTCTTTGCGGTAGGTATCCCGTAAACTTTTAATTTTTTTTTTATTGAATCAAAGGAACTGGGTACCTATTTCTGAAATTTTTAACTGTTCTAATAGTTTGTTAATCGACACATCTTTTAAATTTTTGTTTAAATAATCTTTTGAACTAACGTCTCACAAACACGGATAATTTGGAAATTGTTTAAAAATGAAATAATTTCCTTCGCAGTCCACTTGAACTCTGACATTATTACTAATTTTTAAAAATGTTAAAAACCTTTTTACCCTTTACCATAGCGCCTAATAGATTTTTTCAATCGCCATAGATGATAAATTTAAAAGTCTCTCATTCGTCACTAGATGCAGTCGTAACCGGAATTCTTAACACTAATTGATATAGTTTAGTGAACTGAGAGCAAATTTCTTGTAAATCATCTGCGAATTTCAATGAAATTTATTTAAATGTACATGAAAGAAAGACAACTTTCTTTTAACTTACTTTTTATTATAAAATCTAATAGTTCATGAGGAGGTAGATGTTTACCAACGTTTGAATAAATTACAGCCAATTCATTGTGTAAACGAGTTTAAACAAAAATATTAGGATATTGTTCTAATAGCTTGATGAATTTGGATTCTGGAAAAGTGTTATGGTAGCTGCTGAACATATTCTCATTATAAATACATACTAATTAATATAACATTGCACAGAATCAAATCTCGTCCAAGTGAAATAATCAAATGAAAGGAGGTATCGGGTTTATTTGGACAGGTTAAACCAAACAAATTTATCAATTGTCAGCCGATGTTTCTGAGGATTATATTCACTCCATCTTCAGCACAAACAAGTTTGGATGGTCAAAACGTTTGATTTTGACGGCGCTGATGCGTGAACAATGAAAATGAGTGGAAAAGGAAAATATTTTACATTTTTTTACAAATTTTATATTTTATAGTCTTATTCTTTGAACTCTGTTGAATGTAACCATAGTAGTGGCCTGCGTGTCTCACTTTCCATCAATTCATAATCAAACGTTTTTGCCATCCTAACTGGTTTGTTCTGAAGATTGACTGAATATAATCCCCAAAACGTCGACTGGCAAGTTAAAAATTTGTTTGGTTAAACCTGTCCAAATAACCCGATAGGGGAGAGTGGGGTACATTCGGCCACTTTTTTTATAAATTTAAATTTCTGAGGAATAAGTACTTTTTTCGTAAATATTTTTTCTTTAACCAATTATATACTATTTGGGTACTTGATTTCCGTATTTGTAATTTAGTTGTAATAATTCATTTTTATTTTATAGTACAAAACAAAAAACTTGCGAAATGGCCGAATGTGCCCCACTGGTGGGGTACATTCGTCATAGGGGTGGGGCACTTTCGTCATAAGGTAAAAAAGTAAAATATCAAGTAATCAAAAACGTTTTAGTAATTACAGATAAGTACATATTTATCTTACAATAATATCATCAAACTTGTAATTGAAACTGAATATTGAGGATGTCCTTGCAGTGCCAGTAAGGGTTGGTTTTTGGAGCTTGGCAACAATTTCATCCATATCAACGTCGGTAACATCATCTTCTTTCGGAAATATAAATTTCTGGCTACAACCCTTTCTTCGTAAGAATTTAATTGTAATGACACACAAATGTTTCTTTTGTATTTTGCCTATATAATGAATTAGAGACGTCTTAGTTGCAAATTTAACTAATACGAAATCTCCAGTTTTGATTTCGTTTACCTGGAGTGTACCTTCATGAAGTTCTTCCATCTCTTCACTGCAATCATCACTTGATATGACATCACCAAGCACATTATCTGATTCACTTGAACTGTCTATTAGTGCAGGTTTTTTCTTTTTATATATTTGTTGCGGAAAAAGTTGTTTCATTGCCTTTCTTTTATTCCTTACTTCTAAATTTTTCTTTCTTATTTCTTTTTCCTTTTCCATCTCTTCTAAACGAGACTTCTCACCGCTGTCAGTATATATTCGTGACTTACCTTCTCTTTTTCGTCTTGTTTCTTTACGTTTTGAAGCTTTGGGATATGGCCAGACTTGTTCGGGTGTTAACTTACACGCTAGATTTGAAGTACTTGCGGATGGCAAATCATTATCAATCACTGGATTTATTTCATTTATTATATCATCTTGTTCCGTTATTGGAGTTTCTGACTCGTTTTTTGTTTCTTCTAAAGGTCTGTCGGTTACAAAAGCTGGTAAAAAATCTTCGTCAGTGAACGCGAGACGATTTAAAGGCCACAGTCCTGGTTTTCTAAAAGAGTTTGTTATGTTTGAAAGAGTAAAAGAATTTAAAAATGCCCATTTTGTTAACTGAGGAATATTTTTAACTGTTATCGGTTTCCCGGGGTTAGATAATAACCAGTCATCATACGAAATTGTACATTTTGCCTTGAATGGGCCAAACACACCTTCATCCAAAGGTTGGAGTTTATGGGTGGTGTGTGGCGGAAATGATAAAAGACAAATTCCATTTTCTCTGCAATATATAATACTTTTTACCGACGTATGACTTTCATGATTATCTATTAACAAAAGTATTGGTTTCTCCTTTGTACAATTTGTATTCTTAACTATGGTATCCAGTCATTTGGCCGAATTTTTTTGGCCGACAATCATTTGGCCGACAGTTTTTGGCCGATAAATCATTTGGCCGAACAGTTTTTGGCCGACAGATTATTTGGCCGAACAGTTTTTGGCCGACAGATAATTTGGCCGAACAGTTTTTGGCCGACAGTCATTTAGCCGAACAGTATTTGGCCGACAGTCACTTGGCCGACAGTTATTTGGTGGCAATTGTAGGATGGCCGTGTTAGCACGTATAGTCGAGGAATATGGTCCGGACTATGAGCAGACCAATAGAAAGCAACGTCACCCAAGGACGAATCTAATAAAAAAACTAATACCGTTTCTGAACGACGCGGTATTAAAATTATCCGCGTTAATCCTATCCGATTACCTTTTGTTATTTTCTATATAAACAATTATGTAATTAAGAATCAGTAAGTAGAAAGAATTAGAAGAAATTATAAGTATTAGAAGAAAAAGAAGAAATCAAAAGTAAATTAAAATTATATCAAATATGCCTTTGGAATATGTCGAAAGCAGTCGTGGAGTTAAGCAGCTTTTACATAATGGATTTCTGTTTACTCGCGATAAACAAGGTGGTGCAAAAATTTATTGGAAATGTGCCAAATACAACACTTCAAAGTGCGAAGCAAGAGCAATCACTGAAAACGATGAACTTGTTGGACTTAGTGGCACTCATATTGGTCACACGGTGGAAAGTAGTGAAGTTGCAGCAAAAACTGTGCTTGCTAATATTAAAGAAGTGGCGAAAACTTCAAAAGAAAACCCCCAACAGATTCTGGCAGATGCTACTCTAAATCTTGATACAGCAGTGGCCCCACATCTTCCTTCCACCAACTTGTTGAAACAGACCATTCGCAGAACTCGTAATAGGAATGGTCCTGCTGTTCCAACATCTCCTACCAGCCTGACTGATTTAGTGATTGAAGGAGATTACGGAAAAACTGGCAAAGGAGAGCCTTTCTTACTTTATGATAGCGGACCCAGTGAAAATCGGATTCTTATATTTAGTACCGCAGAAAATTTACAATTATTGGCTGATTGCGATCATTGGTTTGCCGATGGGACATTCAAGTCGGCCCCATCACTGTTCTTCCAACTGTACACGATCCATTCTATCAAGTATAAGGTGGTAATTCCGTCTGTGTTTGTCCTTCTTCCGAATAAGAAGGAGGACACTTATATTAGAGTTCTAGAAGCTATGCTAAACTTGAAACCCGAGTTAAAACCTGTAAGTATTATGACTGATTTTGAAATTGCTCAGAAAAAAGCGTTTCAACGTGTTTTTCCTGGCATCGCTCACCACGGATGCTTTTTTCATTTTAATCAATGTATTTGGCGTGTAATACAGGCTAACAATCCTATTCGAGTTCGGTACGAAAATCTGGCTGATCCATCGTTTCCCTTAAATATTAGAAAGTTGGCGGCTCTAGCCTTTGCTCCTCAAGAGAATGTGGAGCTTATGTTCGAAAATTTGCTGCAAACCGAATTTTTTCTGCAAAATGAAGAAATTTTAAAACCACTTCTCGATTACTTTGAGAACACTTGGATTGGCGCAATTCGAAGTAGGAGCAATCCAGTGCGAAAACCCGTGAATTTCGGGATTTCGGTTTGGAACTATCACGATGCCTGCCTTGGAGACCTTCCTAAAACAAATAATTCCATTGAAGGGTGGAATAATAAATTCAGTAGTCTTCTCGGAGCCAATCACCCTACAATTTGGAAATTTATTGATGGACTCAAACGTGAGCAAGGTAATGTTGAATTCAGCCTTGCTCAGTATAATGCAGGCCACGTGCCCAATCCTCCCAAGAAAAAATACGTCAAACTGGCGGACAGGCTCAAACGACTTGTTGTGGATTTTCCCAACAAAACTCAAGACGACTTCCTTCGTGGCATTTCTCATAACCTTCAGTTTAAACCTAATGGATCTTAAAAATAATTCGTTGGTGTGTAACGAATATTTTGTATTTATTTACCAAAAAAATAAAATTTATCGGCAAAGTGACTGTCGGCCAAAAACTGATCGGCCAAATAAACGTCGGCCAAAAACTGTTCGGCCAAACAATCTGTCGGCCAAAAACTGTTCGGCCAAATTATCTGTCGGCCAATTGATATGTCGGCCAAGTGATTTATCGGCCAAAAACAGTCGGCCAATAGAATTCGGCCAAATAAATTTCGGCCAAATGACAGTGATTCCTTAACTATATGTTTGAGAACTTCCGGAAAAAGTTCAGAAGTCATCCATCCACTTTTGTTTCCTAGTGCAATACTGGACTCTGGAGCTTCTATTAAATATTGTTCAACGTGTCTCACTCGGGGAAATACATACACAGGTGGTAGTGCACGACCTGAAGCACTTACGATTCCTATGAATGTGACGAGTTCTCCTCGTTCTGCAGAAGCTACTTGAGAAACTTGTCGTTTTCCAGTAGTAGAAACAACTTTGACTGGCCTCATCACTGTTGTGCAACCAGTTTCATCTAGATTATATATATTTTCTGCGGTAAATTGATATCTATTTAACACATCAGTGTAGTTTTGAAAAAACTCATCTACCCTATGTTTATTAAATCCAGTTGCCCTCGAAAGGCTTGTACTTTCTGGTTTTCGTAAAGCAAGCTCTTTGTGACGCATCATAAATCCTCGAAGCCAGTCTTTACCAGCACATTCAT
The DNA here is from genome assembly GCA_958510845.1 of Cantharis nigra. Taxonomy (NCBI): domain Eukaryota; kingdom Metazoa; phylum Arthropoda; class Insecta; order Coleoptera; family Cantharidae; genus Cantharis; species Cantharis nigra. The sequence continues at coordinate 66,631,367 of OY294028.1, forward strand.
TTTTTTTCCACGAATTTGGAATTTTACAATCTGGCAAAACTACAGCATACTGATAGGCCAACATTTGTATTTTTTGGTAAGTTAAACCATGGTTTATATCGGAACTTCTTTTAATATACCTTTCCAGCATTTTTTCCTCTTGGTTTGTGAAGACTTGTTTGGTCGTATATTTACTTGAATATTTCAATTTCTCATCTTCAGTTTCATTCCCAGATTCGTGTGCGTTTTTAGCTAAAAACTCTTGTTTTGAGGAAGTTTCTAGAACCTTTTTTATCCTACTTTGTAAGGTGGTCCTTTTTATGTTATGAAATTCAGCGGCATTACGAATTGATTTTCGATCTTCAAAAATATCGACTAAAGCAGCGTTTAAATCTCCTTCACTGATTAAAGCCCTATTCGTTTTTCTTAAATACTTGCTTGGCATCTAGAATTTAAAAAGTACTATTTAACGTAAATTTTAGATCTAAATTATTCTAGTGGGATGCATTCGGCATGCCGAATGCACCCCACTGTAGTTATGACGAAAGTACCCCACTAGCAGTTATTTAGAAAAAACGATTGTACGTAAATTATGTGAAAGTTTTGAGGTTAACTACTTATTGAAGATTAATAGTAACATATCAAAGTAAACACCAAACTTAAAGCAAAATAATATAAGCACATCATAGTTAGTTTTACTTAAGCATTACATTTCACTAAAAACTTACCATAAATGCACAAAATTAAACAACTACTGATAACTTTTAAATATAGCACCTATTTCGACTCGATTAACAACTAAGCTGTAAAGACGGGTTCTGACATTGGCTATACTGAAAAGCAGGCGGCAAATTCAAATTATAAGCGATCTATTTGGGGTGGCCGAATGTACCCACCTGCCGAAAGCACCCCACTCTCCCCTACTCCTTTTCGTTTAATACAACATTGTTTATTGAATTGAAATAAGCATTTCATTACCTATACTATGAATTATAGTAGGCAATTGGAAGGAATATCGTTAATAAAAATAAAATTCACTTGTTGAGATAAAATAACTTTATATGCCCCATAATATAAGTTTAAGTTTATAACTTGAAGAAAATTTAAAACAAAACAACAAAAATGCGGGTTTTTCTTGTTCACAAAAATATAATTTTATGGTAATATTCAAAATATATCAAAAGTTTTTTTGTAGTGACAATTCGTGTTAGTAGAAATTTTTAAACTATTAATAAGTACATATATTATTCAATTATTTTAAAAATTAAAACCGATTAAAATTATAAATAAAAAAATATCTTGAAGCTTGAAAAGGATATCGAAACCCAATGAATGAATTAAATTGATACCTTATTGTATTCACCAGGTGCGGATCCAGAATTTTTTTCTGGGGAGGAGCACAAAGGGTCGAGACGGACAAAAAGGGTTCTCAGATTTGGGATTGTTTTCTTGTTAATTCCAAGCGTCTGGGGGGGGGGGCACGTGCCCACCCCCTAAATCCGCTTATGTTAGTATCTATTTATTTAAATTTTTGTTTTCACTTACTTTTTCCATATGTTTTTTCATTCTGTTCTTTCTATCCAGCTCGTCTTTTCGTATTTATTAATTAAAAATATTACAGCATCAATCTCCACGTTCTTGTAGAATTTCGATAATTGGTCCTGTAATAAATGTATAATGATTAATTATGTATAAACATTTTTCGCTCGCCGGCGAATTGCCCACCGATTTCGTTTTAAACTTCGGCATTAGTTTGCCTTTATTCGCTTTAGCCAATCTCGTATCTATGATCTCGCTGGTGTCGTCTTGGTTTCCAGTCGCTTTTTTCTCGCCTCGGCCTGGTCAGCCACCGGGGACGCAGAGCAGTCGTAGGCTGACGGTCGTGTGGCGCCTGCTCCGGCACATCCACGACCGGTACTGGGGTATCCCTCCCCTGCACCGTAAACGTATTATCCTTTTCTTATTCCATTTTCATTTGCGTGTCTGCGATTTTTTGGGCAGGGCCTCTTACCCTGTTACCTCTCGCGTTAGCCTTGCAGGTTCCTCTTATCCACCAGGGTTGGGTACCCGATCCCCCACAAATTACCAGGGACAACCACGTGGACAGTGATTTTCTATAGTATAGATACCAAGACATACGTCAATTGTGTTCTTTACATATCAACGACAAATTATTTTAGGACATCTCTTTCTACTCTGTCTAGATTTTTAATATTTTCTTCAGTTGTCTCTCTCTACGAACCTCAACCAATACCAGACGGCCATATGAGGTGGCAATATTTTAAATTTTGACAGCTATTTGTTAAAAATTGTTAAAATATGGAAATATTTTTATTATATTATTAAAATAAATTTTTTACAATTATTAATATTGCTTTTATACAGTTTTCAGAAAGAATATAAAGTGGTAAATAAATCAACGCATTATTTAACCTCGAAATTTTTTAAATTTCAAATTCTAATGAAATGAATTTTAAATTTCTAATATAAATTTAGTACATAGTAGACATAAAAAATAGATATCAAGATTTATATTTGTACAAACGCTTTTATTTCTGTGCAATTAGTGGATTTTTGATGAGACCTTGCCGACTCGGTTGATTAATAATGTGAAATGAAACTTATTTTTATAACAAATTATATTAATAATTAATTTATTTTAACTACATCAAAGATTATAATCAAAGATTATAAATATAAATAAATTACAATTTACATTATATTATATAGATATCGGTGCATATATCGGAAAGAAATTGGTATTTCTTTGCGATTTTAAATTCAAAAATGTATAAAATATGTACATAACCTTCAAAAACTTATAATGACAGCTAACAAAAACGTAATTCCACAGTTGTTGCATACTAATACGAGCAAATCGAGGCTGCAAAAGATAACTGCTATCTAACAAAAGTAGTAGAAAGAGATGGGTAGATAAACATATGCCGCGTAGTCCTAAGAACACTGCTCTTTAAAGGTAAGCGTTCACTTGTCCGCATCGACCTCACCGCCAGCAACGCCGTCATCGCATTTTCAGTTGCTTTGCATTATTTTAAATGAGCCAGCGTTCATTACATCGTATCGTTCTACACGGGCTCATGCATATACGAAGATTCGTACGATGCGGACGGTGTCGACGATGCGTATAAAGGTATACGGCTTTTGGTATCTATAATATAGAAAATCACTGCACGTGGAGGTGCGAGTAGGATTTTGGTCCCCAGACCTATTGACCTATGAATAACTAACTTACCTTTATATACACTAATACACGTTTGAAAGTAATAATTTTTTAATAGATGTTTGAACAAAAAACAGTCGAAATCTACTAATTTAACACCAACGCCTGACAGTCCCGCAAACTTAAGAAATACAGTAGGTAACTACTAATTACAAAAAATTAACAATAGAAAATCAGAAAATTCACAACTTTAGATGTAAAATCGAATTAAAAATTTCTAAAAATTTTGTGTGTACATCCGTGATTTCGTAAAATATTTTCATATAGTGCTCGAGTGTAAAAACCTACCGTAACAAACACATCGTGATCATCGTGTTACCTTCAAACAAACAGCAAGGAAAACAATATGCACCATTCTTTAACACGCTGTACTATAGCCATTTAAATTGGTGGTACCACGAAGATTTGAAATTTCGAAATTTCTTTCCAAACTTCTTCTGAGGAAACATTTTTAATTTTGGTTGGGCAGGTTCATCAGTTCTGTATGTCGATAAATCTTTGGGGCCTGGGACATTAACAACATATTGATGTTGAGTTAAGGGCATAGATTTGGATTCTTTCAAATCAATAATTGATGCCTCACTTTCACTATCACTTTCATCATCGTCTGCATACGCAAAGGCATTAGAAAAATGTAAAAACTCTTCATGAGACTCTTCATTTTCGTCAACACTGTTTGAACAGTGCTTGCACTAGGTTGATTACATACGTCAGAAACCTCGAGTTCTTCAGCAATTTTACTCTTTTTGATTACAAAATTTAATAAGCTAGGTACCTTTGCGTTTACTCATTTTAACAATAATTGGTGATAAGCTGACAATCTTTATTAACACACCGTTATTAAAACTAAACCAAATTATTAAATCTGTAAAAACATAGAATAATGTTGAGGATATTAAGTATTAATAAAACATATTATGCTAGATAGACCAAATTTAGATAAAATTATAACAATATTTTCGGATTACATGATTATATGTTAACATTTTTTTTTAATTTCTTGCAATTTATGGGTGGGCACTACAATTAACAAGGTGGGTAAGTGCCCACTCGTGGCACCGTCACTACTGCCGAAGGGATACTTTGGATTCCGCAATGCCAATTAAAAATTTCCACAACATTTTATGCATATTTTGAGACTTCGTAAAATATGTTTATTTTTGTTCACATTTTCATTGTACTTTTGTTTGTTTGATAAATATGCACTACCTAATTGCTCGCGAATATCGATTGCCCTAACACGTTATTAGCAATTTCAGTATTTATATGATTTATAGAACTTTCATACGTTTTGCTCTCTCCGCAATATGTTTTAAATCGACTACATCGCTGGTAACCCATGGATGTTTTTCTTTTTGCAACAACAAACAATTGAATCAAAATGGTTTATTAGTCAAGTCGTACCAACATATCCTCTCATATTTATCATATATGTAGTTATTAAATTGTCTTAAATAAATACCTTTGTATTTTTGGTTTACCTTTTTTTTTAATAACTGGGCATTTCTCTGTAAACTGGGCTAATTTATCTAAGAAAGTGTCTAGGCCACTTTTTTGCTTATATATTGCACAAATCTTATTTAGGGAATATATATCTACTTGGTTAATAATAAACAGCAGATGAACCAAAAATATTTCCATTACTTTAAGGGCCAGTTTATCAATCTCTAGTTAGTGTCCCAAGTAAATTTATCTGACAAGTAAGTATGAATTTCGGTTGATCAATGTTTCAATAACACAAATTATAATAACAACATTCGCAATGATTTAATTTATAATTATTTTAATATGCTTTTATAAAATAAAAAATGAAATAAGTAAAAGATTTATTTTATTATAAACTATACATATGTACATTATTAAAAATAAAAATATTATTGCTGTGCAGGTTTTCTGAATTTTCTCCTTGGCCTAACTTGCTGTTGGAGTAGTTTTAATTTGATTCTTTTAGTAGCTATGTCCAGTTTTGCTGCTTGCAATTGGAATTTCTTTGTCTCGACATCGAGTTGTGTTGCTTCACACTGCAACATCAATAATTTTTTTTTTGTGTCGCACACGTCATTAATATTGTCAATGGCTTCCTTTCTTGATTTGGCTTTTTTTTTTACAAATCGGTTACGTGGCCGAAGAGCATTATGCAATGGCTCTTTTAATTGGGCCGGGTTTAACTTTTCCCAAACTGCAGGAGTAGTTGGAGCTACTGCCGATTCAGTTAATAATGCATCGTCTGCATCTGGCATTTCAATTTCGCATTCAATTCGGTACTCCTCGCGTGCAATTGCATCGTCATCCAAGAAGTTGCTTTCCACCATTGCCATCGATGAAAAATTTACAGAAGACGACGATGGTTGATCGTTTGGCGGTGGCAATACATTGTTATCGGCATCACCTGCTCGTGGAGGAAGCCCACCCACAGTCGTCGACAACAACTCCAATAACTTTACTTCGATGTCAGTATATTGGACAGGTACGTGGCTACCACCACCGGTTTTAAACAACGATTGTTTTTCTGCAGCTTTTTTTCTTCGAAGCTCCTTTTTTATTCCGTCAAATTTTATTTTCAACGATTTTGAGTTGCGAGGACAATTACCGCTAGCCGCATTAAACTCATTGGCGATAACTTCCCATTGCTCCTCCTTTTCTTTCCATGTTTTCGCATCGGTTTTCTTGTTCTCAACAATGTTTGCATATTTTAAGACAAGATTAGTGAGCAATTGACTTTCACTCGCAGAAAAATTTATTCCTCTTTCTCGCTTTCTCTTGGAATCGGCCATAATAATTTAATTTTTGAAAAAAAAATTTTAAATTACACAGAATAACACTAACTACTATACTATAACCACACTTAAACACGTTTTCAAATGAACTAATAGCGCTAATAGTTTATAATACACCAGAACAATGATACCAACATTGGATACTAAACTATTATGTGATAGGTAGTTAACCACAACATTTAAAATGATTGATCAACCCATTTTACTTACCTGAAAATTTATTCGGCAAGTAACGTTATTTGTCAGGTACCTAACTGACACTTTTACTTAGACTTTGATAAACTGGCCCTAAGAAATATTGAGCATTTTCTGAAAAATCTATACAGGGGAGTGTTGTCTATGCCAGCGGACTGTGTATTTAAATGAAAAATACCGTTTTAATAGCAAAATTAAGTTGTTTTTTTATTTTCACACGACGTTTTTTTCCCTTAAGTTTTTCTGTGGGTCGTTCTAGTTATGCTCATATCGCTTTCGCTCAGCTTCTCTTTTTCTTTGTAAAATCTCTCCCTTAGATAGTATTTTCTTCGTTGGTGCCATACTCAAAAGATATGTGTATCTTAAGCAATGACCAATATATATATATAGATATACAGACAGTCCTCTGGAGGCGGAAACAGTCCATTGCTCTGTTATGGACCAGAGGACTATTTAAATTGATTTACTTGGAAGGTAGCACAAAATATCATTAAGTTATGTTATTCCCTCTACACAGGGAATATTTAATCTATTATAAGAAAATAAATTTTCTAAAAATAAAATATAATATATAAAAAATATAAAAATAAAAATAAATTTTATCAGAGGACTGTTGACTATCAGGTTGCGAGGAGGGTTCCACAGAGTTGAACAACCGTTCAACTTCAGGTCATTTGTGTGGTGTTACATGCACCAACGCAGTATTTTAAGCTGTAGACTACGTGGCGCGTAATTTATTATATAGACAGGGGGACTGTTCACAAAACGCGAAGACAAACTTTAATTTACTTTTTTAGCTTTATAAACGTATATTAATAGAAAAATAAGCAGGTCTACTTAATAATCATATAATATTGTTCAAATAATGAAATAATGTAATTGATCCCTAGTTATTATTATAATTAATTTTAATCTAAAGCAACCGTATTGCTTTGGTGACACGCCAGAGGACTGTTTTTCACTATTATAAAAACGTTTTTGATACAATAAAGTTAATTTAAATGGACACTGTACGTAGAGCACAGGTAGATTAGGTAATTATCTTTTAAAGTTAACTACGAAATAAATAATAATCTATACTTTTTTATGTAATATTGGCCTGAGACAACGAGTTGTCAATTGTCAAACAATTGAAATTTGCTTTTACGATTTCATCATATTTATCACTTATTTTTTTGTACACGGATGTACGAACACCATAATTCATAATTCTGCAGAGAATGCAGATAACAAAGTTGTGTCTAGGTCGTGTTTGATCATAAAATTTTCAATATTCTCGAAAAATTTTTCTGATGTTTCATTTGAATCTTCAAAAAAATCTAAAAATTTATCTTGAATGCCTTTTTGTTGGTCAAAATATCGAACGACTATTGGATACATTTTTTGGGAACCCTTATGTGATGCGTCAATAGCAATCGAAAAAGGAATACCATTTCCACCTTTTAGATCTTGTATTGTCGACTCTATTGAATTGGGTGCTAGGATATTTAAAACAATGGTTTTAGCTTTAGTTCTGCCGCAGTGAACTTTTTGAGATAATGAGGAATCTGAATACAGAAAGGCATTTCATTTAATACCGCAGTCGGTATTCAAATAACTGTGGTGGTGGTTAATAGAGTAATAAATCGACGCAATTTCAATTACCGCTACGTTAAGTTCTTCAGAAGTATTCTTTTTTAGCATAAATGCTGTCATTAACAAATTTGTGTCCAAGTTTCTTTCCTTTTTCTTGTGCATTTCACTATTACGATGTGTCGATAAAGCCTTTTCACCAGCCCATTTCACTATAAAATTCACACTACAGATAACATATTTTCTAGCCAAGATTGTTGAAAATTTCATTCGTACTTCTTCTTTTTCTTCTTCGTATGCGATTCTCCCTGTTCCATTATGCCAAGCGTTACTATTTTATTAACATAAAATGTTTACAATATAATATTTAATGCAATATTAATTCTAAGTGGATGATTTAATCCTTACTTGCCACACTTCTGTGGATTAACGTACTTGACACACTGGGGTGCAATGCACCCCAGCGATAAAACGTGTTATTTCAAATAATCTATTAAATATTTTAAGTTGCCAATTTTTTTATTACTTCTCAAGAGCTTCTTTTTTGTAGTGATATGGGTTATATGGCAAAAAAATAAAATTAAATACTATTAAAAATTTGAAATATCGGGAAAGTGATCAAGTGACAACTTTTTACAAAAAATAGCAAAAATAACAGATGATGCCATAAACCCGCTTTTCTCTGGTACACATACTTAAAATTAACGAAAACTGGGTTTGGGGTATTTTACACCCCAGTGTGACAAGTAAGGGATAAGAAAAATATAGAATGTTGAGTTTAAAGTGCAGATAAGCGGTCCTTATTCTAAGTGGTGTGAACTTAAGTTTCATTTTAGTTTAGTTTATCTCCGTTTAAAAATAAATATTTATTAAGGCGGTACAACAGCACGTGACTTTTTAAAATCAAAACATACATACGTCTTACGTCTTGCTTTTTGATATTTTTCAATGATTGGCAGCGCCACCGTACGCAATCATTATGTACTATATAATAATAAGCAAAGTGCACCATTAATGCAGATTTCTTTATTATATTACAACCCCACTACATTGGTAAATAAGGACAGAAAATAATGTCTTGTTTCATTTTCGAAACGTCACATTTCATAGATAACATAGTATTTGACCATAGTATAAGAAGTTATACAGTAGGGACACAAGCAATTATTTTGTGTTCCAAATTTTTATGCGCATGTCAAAGTCTGGGTTAAGTACCTACATAAGTTAGCAGATGTCGCGACTGTTTCGTCAGTGATTCGTGCTGTTTCACAACTTGCTACAGTGTTGTCAAGTCACTTAAAATGTCGCTAGATTTAATGATTTGACAATAAATTTTGGTGACTTTGTAAAAATTTTAAAAATTTAATAATGAAAGTACTTTAACATTACTTTCTCTCGTTAAGAGAATGCATTACAAGGTTTATTTCAATATTTTTTTCAATATTTCAAAATTTAAGAAAAATAAATGAAAGAATATTCACTCTAAATGATTGTTCAATGCTAAATTATTGTTTTTGAAATGAATAATAGTAATTGCAATGTGAAAATAATCCTTTAAAGTAATTAAGTCTCTTGCGGTTTATTTCAAATTTAAATTAATATTTCAGCGCCATCTCTACGTGTCTCAAATAAACTTAACTCAGACTTGAAAATCTGGAACACGAACATCAAAGACGCCGACACCGAGTGTCCCTACTGTATAACTTCTTATACTATGATTTGACCATGAATGCATTAATACTTTGCATTTCGTCGGCATACAAGTAAAAGCATAGATTAGTAAAAGTGTTCAACTGCATAAATGGCGAAAATAAGATACTTGACTAATTGAGTTGATTAACGATATAATAATAAAAGAATAATTAAAATTTTAATATAATAAACTATATTATTAATTGTATTATGGTTACAATTATTGAAATGTAGCATTAATTATCTATAATTTTATAAGCGATATTTAACCTAAAAGCTGCTTGTATTCGAGTTTTGTAGTTAGTCTATTTTGCTTGTATGCCGATGATTTATTTAAAATGCAAAAATGGACCACTAATTCATTAAGCCAGTATTTTTTACCAAAAAAATCGAAATCATATTATTTGAAAGGCACAGCAGTTTCAGCTGTTCGAGACATTGGTATTTGCATTGTTTTCAAACTAGACTTAATATAATGAAAGTGCAGTCTCGACATAAAATAAACATCGCGTGTTTATTTTTTAAGTAAAACAACTTTAATAATTTATATTACTTGTTTATTAATTTATTTTATTATTTTATTTATTAATAAAATTAAAATTGAAAATTGGGCCAGGTGCCGTCGGGCGTTGTTGCGGCTGCAGCCGTCGCGACGACCGCGGCTGCTGAGGAGGCGGCGGCGGCTCATCCAGTTCTTCCTGCATTCTTCTGCAAAAACATGTGACGGGAAATTCTTAATATCTTCTTGTAATGCAGAAATGTTTGTGTTAAGTTCCGTTTCTTCATTATTTCTGTATTTCACTGCCACTTTTATATCTTTTATGATTCTTGTTACAGAATTGACTACATGCCTTCTCAAGTTCTTCGGAATCTTCTTACTATTAAATTTACTTGCTGTTCTTTCTGAAAAAGAAAAAAAGAATAATTTGTAATATATTAATAGTAAGTAGGCGAATACCATCCAATTTTCGCAATTGATGAAAACAATTTCTGTACAAATGATTCCTACATTGAACTTTCTCAATACGTAGATTACCATATGGTTTCGCTTGTATTAATTTATTGTCAACGCTCGAATCTCCAACCAAACGTATATATACAAGCCCATGCATTTCTATGCTCTGTTTGAAACCTTCTACGATTATATCGCTTTCCATAGCTGTCGAAGCTCCAGTCCAATTTTTGAAACAAATATGTTCTTTGCTTACATTTTTACTTTCGTTATACGCACAAATTGAACAGTATTTATTACGCATACCCAAAAACAATATCTTGCCAGTTCTCTCTCCAATGAGGCAGCCGTAATGAAAATAAGTAATAAATAGATTAATATAAATTAAAATTTTGGTTACAAATGTTACCACACCAGACGGCGCATTGTAGTTGACATTATACGAACGCTTCGACCAAGCTCCATCTCCAATTACTGTTATATGTGCTAATCCGTTTTCATCAACTTCACCCAATTCCTCGGCTAGTTTGTATTCTTCTTTTCCTGCTTCGATTATAACAGATAATAAGGTGTCATGTAATAGCGTCGATATCTCCTCTTGTTTTTCCAGATATGTGCCCGAAGACATAAACGGAACATTCATTGTAGATAGAAGTTCATCGCATTGTGAATATCCAATGCCAATCGATAGGGCTCCAAGAGCAACAGCTTGATTAATATTCATGGTATCTTCGGTTGGTTCTTGTGTGTCGATGATTTTAATAATTTTGCACATTTGGCATTGGAGAGTAAATTTGGAGTAAACCATATTTTTGCTCTTTAACCACTTTCATATCGGCTATTGTACAATCGAAAGTTTCGTGTTTTTCTGCATTACAAATTTGACTAAATAAATGTTTGACGTCAATAATTCCCCTTCCAACAATACCATCATCTTTTTCTGTAGGTGTTTCTCTAAAATTTATGTAAAAATTAAAATGGAAATTTAATTAATTTTGTTACAAATTAAATTACCTCATAACTACTTCGTTATTTTCTTCATCCATGAAAGAATTTCCTGGTAAACATTCGCCCGATTCATCTGTAATTGCTACTGTATTTTCCACTGGAATGTCTTCTTCGTTTATATCCATGAAACAATTCCCTGTAATAATTTCTTCAGCTGTTACAATAATTGTCGCGAACTGCTGATCATGCTTCCCCTTAATATGTAATAAAAAAATTAAAGCAGTGGGTACATAATAATAATAAAAACAATAATAATAAGTAAAGATGTTAATCTACATAATATCAAGAGGTTGTAATGAAATTGGAAGATCCTTCCAAAATGTTTGCCTATTTTGTGGCATGGTATTAGACATTTTTGACAATATCAAGCTCCTTCTTGCATCAGTTATTCCTATGGAAACACATTTTGGAGATGATTTTAAAATACTTTGTTTAGTCATCTTGGCATTCAAAAAGTTTACTTCAATTTATTCTACATCATCAAAATCTTTCTTATGGATAAAAGTTCACTTTCATCTACAGAAATTTACTTCCACTATCTCGCTAAGATAAAGCCGAGGAGTTATTTTGTTTAGTTTATACTGTGACGTACCATCCTGCCAATTAAAAAAGTTGTCATTTTCCATGTTAATAATTTTAACCTTCTTTAACGCCCATCTTACTGCATCGGTGAAGTCTTGAAAATCGTAAACTTTTCTTTTCTGTTTTAGAGATTTTTCTACCTGGTGGTGAAACGAATCTGTCGCCGTATAAACAAAAAAACTAAATAAGGTCCAGTTCTTATTATTTGAAAAACAATTATTATTCAACCACAATATAACATTTTTTGAATCTCGAATTGACAACAAAAAAGCTGGTAATATCCTCTTGTGAGCGTCCAGATACAGCTTCGTGCCAAATAACTGCTGTTGGAAACCCATAGTTTTTGCCAGTTGTAACAAAACTTTCATTAAAAGCAATTAATCTGAGAGTGAATATAACCTCTTTGAACATTTCCGTTCTGGGCAGCATTATAACCTTTTGAAGATCTGCTGAAACAACTACTGGTTCGTCCATGCTGCTCTTAATAATAGAAGAATCTGCTTGATACTGTTTTCCAGTAGAAGTATATTTTATTCGATGGGCTGAAAATTTCCTGCATTCATCGCAGTTGTCATCCAAGACATCCTTTTTATGGAGGTCTTCTTTGAATGTACTAAGTCAAAAGACTCAAAGCAATTAATCTGAGAGTGAATATAACCTCTTTGAACATTTTCATTCTGGGCAGCATTATAACCTTTTGAAGATCTGCTGAAACAACTACTGATTTGTCCATGCTGCTCTTAATAATAGAAGAATCTGCTTGATACTGTTTTCCAGTAGAAGTATATTTTATTCGATGGACTGAAAATTTCCTGTATTCATCGCAGTTGCCATCCAAGACATCCTTTTTATGGGAGGTCGTCTTTGAATGTACTAAGTCAAAAGACTCACAAACCCAACATGTCCTAACTTTACAAATGAAATAATGCGAATACATAATACATAATTTTAATTTAATGTCATTGAACATAATTATGATGTTAATATCACTACTAAGGTAACGTCTATCTGGTGTATGTTCCCTGCGATAATGTGCAGCTGTTGGTTTGGGAGATTCTATGTTCAATGATTATATCACGATCAATCTTCAACTTTCCTTTTGTTCGTTGTTCACGTTGTTCCTGACATAGTCGTATATTATTTATAATATAAGAATATTCCAACTTCGAGTAGATGCCGAGAAATATACATACATATACATTTTGAATAAAATCACATGTAATGCGCCAAAACATGATTCCACTGTACAATTGTCTATTAAATTTAAGGTATGGCTAGTACATAGTACGAAGGTTGCTGTATTATGATATGACGTAGTATTTTCCAGTTAAATATATCTATCGATATATCTCTTAAAATTTCTAGAATTATTCCTTCTAAATATTCAGAATTATGATTTTCAATATTAATAAAACCAAAATCGTTCTTTTATATTTCCATTTTTGTCAACAAATCTCAAAATGCAAACATACCGGGTGCGGTAAATAACTAATCCTTATTTCCACTACCTGGATTGCTAAATTGCAAATGATTTTTCAAAACACCGTCGAATTCCGCCAGATATTCAATACAACTTTAAAAATTTCCTTTTCGATTGGAATCAGTGCCTTCCATGAATGTTTGTATCCTTTGCCAAATACAATAACGCTTAAAAGCACTACTCATTGTTTTTTCTAATTCAGAAAATGCAGAAAGTGAATTTAGAAAATTTCTTCTTGGTTAACCGTTGAAAATTTTCTTTCGTATGTGTCAATATCTAAAAACTGTACTTCACCAATTCGTTTGCGATTAAAAATCAAGAAATTATAATTGATTTTAATGTTTTGTTTTTGTTTCAGTTCATCAAAAGCTTTATCGGATATGGTTGTAACGTAATTGTTATATGCTTTTGACGTCTTCGGTTAATAGCCATAATTTTGGTTTCTCCCATTTTTTTCGTTCAATGATTTATTGGCTAAACTTGAAATGTCATTGCACCAGTAACTTTCAATCATTTCCCGTAATGCTAAAATATCTTTTTGAGCATTGTCTCTACAGGGACGTTTTTAGGCTTTAAGGCGCCTTAGGCTAAAAATCAATCCCCCCCCCCCCAATAATAAACAATCATCCAATAAACTTTTTAAATAATTCTTTACTCGCTTTTCAGTCGAAAATGATCTTTTTCCAGAATAGTTGGTTGCAGGATTGCATAAAAAAATTCTTAAAGCCACATCAATGTTTGGAAATGTTGAAGTGATGTTTTGTTCTCTTATTAGCTGCAATAGTTTGTCGGTAACCGAACACGACTCATTAACGGGTCCTGCTGAGTCCACACTGAAGTCGATGTCTGTAATAAAACTTATGCACTCATTTGGAAAATCCTCGCCTAGATCAATTTTATAAATTTCTTGCAATTTTTTTGCACTTTCCACTAAATCGCTGTTTGAAATTGTTAACATGATGTTTTCAAGAAAACCGAACTGATTTTCAATGACTGTACCCTCGTCATCAGCAACCTTTCTAATTCTTAACTCGTTTTGTGTCATACGTGTATACTTCATTTTTGGTGATAAAAGTTGTGGATTAGTGGGTGTGTTTTCTTCGTTGTGGTTTTGTCAATTAAATTAAATCCACAGTTGTTTAAATAACATCTTTTATTTAAATTTTATAAGCGTTATTATCGAAAACAATTTTTTTGACAATCTGGTTTTTGTTGTTATTTTTCATAACTTGATTAATATTTTAAATTATTTACCATTAAAACTTAACTTATATACAACTTGATTATTAAAAATCGAAACAATAAAATGAACTTAAAACTATACAGTAAAATTCAGTGATGTGGTATCTATCGCCACAAAGTTATTAATTTATTATGCTTTTGTAACCGTGCTTGTAGATCTGTATATTCGCCGGCCATGTTGCTTGCATTATCGTATATTTGTCCACGACAGTTTTGAATATCTAAAGATATGTCCTTAAGTGCTGTTAGAACTGCGGTTTCCATTTCTGCAGAGCGATGACCCACTTTGCTTACAAATCCAAGAAAGCGTTTCACTGGTCTCCCATCTTCAAGAGTAAATCTTGTTATAAATGTAAACCGATCGACATGAGACATCCGGAGTTGAATCTAAACTGAATGAAAAGTATTTGGTTAAATTAACTTCTTTTATTGTATATTCCCTAACTGCATGGCCCATAATTTCATTAAATTCATCGCATATTGTCGTACTAAGGTAGGAAACAGTACCTTTTCCTTTGTTGCCTTTTCTATCCAAATAATTTTTCAAAAATGGATCAAACTGTGACAAAAGCTCACGTGTTGCTAAATAATTTCCACAATGCTTATCTCCTAAAATTTGGTTTTTACCTCTAAAGGCCAGTCCCTGTTTTGATAAATATTATATAGTAGCTACTATACATTTGAAAACATTCATCAAGTAGTCTTTCTCTAACAAATACTGCTTGTGTAGTTCCGTGTCAAGTTTTCCCAAAGTTTTCTTAGGTGCTCCGGTGAATTCTCATGAGAATTAATTCTATCCAAATTTTTCAAGTCATTGAAGCCTTCAGTAAAGGCCTCAATGGACCATTAGTTCATATCCAGTTATTACCAAAATTGTTATTTAGTAATTCTTTAACAATTCTGGTATTATGGGGTGGTGCACCATCTTGTTGGAAAAATAAGTGTCTTCTTTCCAACAAGGGTAGATTATCCAAATACTCTTCAACGATATGTTCGTTTAGAAGTTCATAGTAAATATCGTTGGCCATTTAGAGTTTCTCTATACATGTAGTATACTAAAACACGATTGCCAAGTAGAGCACACCACACACTAAAACCGAACCGTTCTTGCATTCACATCAGACCAATAGTGTTCGTTGTGCCTGTTAAATATTCCAGCACTGCTAATGTAGGCTTAATCTCCCAAATCACACGTTTGAAGAAATTTTCATCTTTAATTTTTAGATCATACCAATTACAAAAATCCAAACGTCTTTGATCATCTCCTGGTTGTAGAGCATGTTGTTTTCGTATTACATAAAGCCTGAATTTATGTTTTTTTAATATCTGCAAAGCTTTACATCTTAAAATTCCTATTTCAGTTTCAATCTGACGACTTGAAATTGAAGGATTTTCAACTACAGTTGCAATTACATTAACGGCAGTTTCTTCAGCATCTTGAATGTTATAATTTACTGATCTGGGTTTGATCGACGTTCTCCTTACAAAAAGCCTTAACACGATTCATGCTGGTCTGCTCCGGTGTCCGCAAACATACATCTTTATGATGCAATTGACAGTTTATTCTATATAATCCAAGCATATGAGTTCCAATATTGGCGTTTCCAGGAAAAAATTCCCAAAGGTTTTTTCTCAACGGATTTCCCAAGTAACATTCAGTTTTAAAAAAGCCGTTATAACGAGAGATAACGATGTTACAACTTATATTGTACAGAACAAATATAAGTAAAAATTGAAAAACTCTTCTAACACTAAATTTAGTTGATTATACCGCTTTGCAACTTTTGCTTAGCATTCAATACAACAGTATTTTTAATACACGCAAAGGAGTTGCTATGGGATTTTAATAATGGTTTTGATAGTATTTTTGTAACTTACAGAATTGTAATACACTTATTAGTTATAAAGGGTTGTATTAGCGATGATATGAGACGGTTGAATTACAGTCCTGATGAAGTCATTTTGGACACAATTTAACTAATATAAAACCATTTTATAAAGAGTTGCTGAACATCATTATACAACCACAAAATAACGACGCCATGCATTTTCTAAAATTAAAGATCTGTCTTAGGCGACCATATTTTTACACAATCTATTAATATTAAATAAATTCAATTTGGAAGGGCTAAAGTGACTTATGGAAATCTTTTTAGTACAGTGATCATTTAGCAGAAGCGTGCCGTGATATTACAATAAAATTTTCGAATTACAATAATTAATTAAAAAGTTTTAAATTATTCATTTTTGGTTAAAACTGAAGCGCATCAATTTTTTAGAAGTACAATAGTCATATTTAGCATAAAACATTAGTTCGTTTAAAAAATTAATGACCCAAAGAGTAGCCAAATTAAAGTTCAATTACTAATGTATCAAGTATTTTATTAGGTATTTATTATAAGATGATCTTCCACATGTTTGTTGTTGTAGTGTTGGGGATATTATATTACATTGTATTATATTACAGATATGCATAATAATATTAGTTTTATTAACGATTTACTACCGTAAGTAGTGTAGTTTCTTCATAGTATGTCACCAGACTAGATACGGAGTTGTTACAACGTTGTATTATGATTCCTTAAGAGGTATTGCAAGGGTTGCTGGGGATCCTGTAAAACGTTGATTTGTAGGTGTATAGATTCCCCAATTAGCTGATGCAAACGTTAAATAAGAGTTTATAAGCACGATATAGGACTATTATACATAGTCACAAGTTTTTAAAATATGTTGTGTTAACTATTTACCAACTATTATAAGACTACATTGTTTTGCTTGGGTTATATGTATTTTTGGTCGTTGAATCCGATTTTCAATTTTGCCACCTCGGCAGAGGTGAGCTAACTTCAGAATTCACGATAAACCAAAAAAAATTTGGATTTGTTTTAGTTTTCTGCTTATAAATCACGAACAATGCATTTTTCGATATAACTGTTCTATACAAAATTAAAATAGACAAAATTTTATATAATTTGCATATATTGTCTTAATTCTTACGATGTTACAAACCACCGCTAGATCGCGTTCAAAAATGGCCACTTTTTGACACTTAGTGAAAAACTCAGAAAACGCCATTTTGAAAGTGCGCTGGATCCGCGATATAAACTTTGTATGCCTAAAATCAATTATATTACGATTACCTGGTTTCCTTAGGTCATATTTTGCGGTTTAGCAAACGTATGTGAGGTGCACAGTCGGCAAGCCCGCCAGTTTTTGAAAAACCGCGACACTCCCATTTTAGCAATTTTTGCTACTGGGTGAATGAAACTGAATGTGTTGAGTGAAAACATGGTACAGTAAGCTGGTTTTGCACTATAAATAGCCGAACGTCAAAGTGGTACCATGTCAGAAGACATTAGGGGGGAGGTTCCCTGGGTTGAGCTCTTCAGGGTTGTATTAGGAATCAAGGAATTTGTGGCCTTTCTCTAGTGCCAGTCGTCGGGTGACAACTTCGTTCCCAGCCACTATTGTCATTGGTAAAACACCCTCAAAGAGTGTTGCTCCACTGCGACTTCAGTTGGTGGAAAAGATGCCATATTACCAGTCAGCTCATACTAGTATGCTGATTTAATATAATATACTCGTTCTTGAACCGCAGCTTATTTTCTTTGGTGGTGCAGTGGTTCCCACCATATATTCTCGTCAATATTCTCGCCGACCAGTATTACTAGTGCATATTCTGAAGACAGGGATTTGGCAGTTTCTTAAATCATGCTGTCTGCATCTTTTGTTGTCTGTTTATTTTTAATTTGGGCTGCAGTGAGTCAATCAGTCATTGCTTGTTTTTAGAATTGGAAAGAAATTTGCGCTGACTGACTATGGGCATCATGATCTTGTTCATTTTTATTTCAACCGCGGACTACGCTGATTGTTCATTCGCTCTATGTGTTTTGTCCTTATTACTGTATTAGAGTAACCGTCGAAAGTAACTACTGCTGTAACCAAGTATTTTCTTTGGACATACTCAATGTAGCTTTGACAAATTTAGTCAATTGTCTGCCCTTTAGACCAAATAATTCGATGTAATTAGAACCCTCCATCAGCCACATATTGTGTGCAGCGGTCTAATATTGTTATATCACATTCGGATGTGAAAGCTTTGCATTTTGCACAGAGATGATTTTGTCCCTTTCCTTAGACCAGCCTCATCGAACAGAGGAAATGGAAAGGGGCCTAGTTCGTATATCAGGAAATCCTCCAGTTGTTGTCTAATTGTTTTGCAGCGCACATTTGTTGAAGTACGGTATTTAGATTTACAATTACCGAGTGGTCCTGAACCACTATCGAACTTTTCATGGGCGCAAGAGGTTTTACGCTATTACTCCGCTTGAATTTAACTGACTGAAATTTCTTATTTACGATTGCATTGATACACCCAACCTCTACTTCTTTAGACATTTATGATATCATCACCTACTGCTCCGGTGTCTGGACACTGCAACTCAGCAATGTCTGATAAAAAGCCCAATCCCAGATGCCCTGTCGAAACTGGTAGCATGCTCATGGAAGAAGGGCTGCACGGGGAACTACAGTTTCCGACTAATCATTCTCTTTTGTTCCAACTAATTATCTGTTAACAGCAATTTGCCTCCCCCTAATGTCTTCTGACATCGTACCTCAATGACATTCTGCTATTTATAGTACAAAACCAGCCTACTGTGCCTTCTTTTCACTCAACACATTAAGTTTTATTCTCCCATTAGCAAATATAGCTAAAATGAGAGTGTCGCGGTTTTTCACAAACTGGCGGGCTTGCCGACTCTGCACCTCACAGACATTCGCTAAAGCATAAAATGTGACCTAAGGAAACCAGGTAATCATAATATAATCGATTTTGGGCATACAAAGTTTATATCGCGGATCCAGCGCACTTTCAAAATGACCTTTCTTGAGTTTTTCACTAAATGACCTTTTTTGAACGCGCTCTAGGGGCGGTTTATAACATCGTAAGAATTAAGACAATATATGAAAATTATAGGAAATGTTGTTTACTTTAATTTTGTATAGAATAGTTATTATCGAAAAATCCATGTTCGTGATTATAAGTAGAAAACTAAAATAAGTCAAAATTTTTTTCGGTTTTTCGTGAATCCTGAAGTTAGCTCACCTCTGCCGAGGTGGCAAAGTTGAAAATCGGATTCAGCGACCAAAAATACATATAAACCCGTTGAGAAAGAAACTTTGGGAATTTTTTCCTGGGAAAAACCCCATATGCTTGAACTAATAGGACAGGGTGGTCATCTTACATGCATGGTCAACTTACAAGCCTTTCCCCTGCCTGTTTCTAAATATTGTAATTCTTCCACAGCCGGTTTAAAGATATTCGGATCATTTCTATCCATCGCGTTAAATAAACCTAATAAAAATGTATAGTTTAATTTAGATTGCAAACTTGGATTTTTATTATTATTATTATCATCAAATAATAAAATCAATGGTAATACCAGTTTATCGCGAAAGTTTTTTTTGTTCCACAACAGACTTTGAATAATATTTAATATAATCGTGTCATCACAACCACACAGAAAATTAACATAATGATAATATAATCTCATTATAAATATCTAGATTACTAAACGGTATGTACTCAGTTGTGATAAGAATTTTCTTAATGACCATTTCGTTACCGTCTCGATTCACTACGATAATTAACAATAGGCGAATTGGATAAATTAAAGTTCCAATATCTTCAAAGTACTTAAATTGTAAATATTCTGACGGTAAATTATTAAACGGATTTTTTAATTTATTTTTGATAATTCTACCTATTTTCCACCAAGCGATTGTAGTCGTGATATAACGTGGTATAGCAGGGGTTGCCAACCTTATCCAGCCTAAGGGCTCATTCTACAATAACACAGGCCGACAAAAAAAAATGTTTGTAAAAACTTTTTAAAAATTTAAACCTAAATCTTATGTATTTTTGGATACTGAAACCGTATTTGATAGCAGTTTTATTTTGTTCCCTCCATTTTCTCACAAAACGACATGGATTACATATTTCAAAAAATAGGATAAAATTGATCTATAAAAATTAAAAATTCATAGTTCTTTTTTTAGCATGATCGGGACCTTTATAAATATATTTATACAAATACTTACTAATTTTGACCCCCGTGGCAACTTCTAAATTACAATGCGATTCCATCAAAAGAAGAACCGCAGCGTTGTACGGTACGACCCACTGGTTGTTAATCATTCTGCCCGACGGAAGGATCACAGAATCGGTAGGCGGTCGCTTGTAGTGAACGTAGCCCTTTGGGGTAACGCTTGCTCTGCATTATTTCTTGGTGGCTGAGTCCGTGCAGGGCGACGTCGGTCGATCTAAGCCGCAAGGGCCTTCAACATGTGTAGTCAAACCAGTTCTCTCTGCCTACTGTTTGCTTCTTGTACTGGAGGGATCGTACATCTCACAAACGCATAAATGTCGGTGCTGTTAACGGGTCCACCGCCCTCTACTCTAAAAGCAAGATGTGCGTGCGGCAGTCCTCTCTACTGAAACTCTATGACGTACAACATCGATATCAAGTTGCCAAACAATATTCCAGGGTTAATTAGGGCCATCAGTTTTTGCATTTTAATTTGAAAGATGCGGTCGTTAAGATCAGGCCTATTGATCGACGATTGACCGGGCAGTAAACTGGAGGTGATTTCGGTCCATCGGGGATTGCAAGTGACGGTAAGAAGAAAGCTTGGTCTACCTAAACGCGACACAATAGCCATAGCGTCGTGATACTTGACTTGCATGTACCGGGAACCGTGCGTAAATGAAGAAGGTATGCAGAAAATGCAAATAAGTTATTATACGCTCTAGAATTTTTCAAAAATGCTGGGTTAGAGTAAAAATCTGTGTCTACTGAAGGTAGCACATGAAAGTGATTTTCTCCGGCTCCATAACACCATTTGGTTCTACCTCTTTCTTCCTACAGCTCTTCTGATTTTTCGAACTGAAGGTTCGCTATGTGTTTGACTGTAGCGTGCATCCCTATGAACCTCCGGGTTGTTTATTGTGTAACGCGCCACGGCATCTCAATGAACTTCAGGGTGGGCTTTGTTGTAGCGAGCAACAGCATCCATAGGGACCTTAAGATGCGATTCCCGGTATTTAACAGCAGCAACACGAAGCTGTTCTTCTCTCGACATAGAAGGTGTTAGACGCCCGCGCTTTGCTTTTGAAAGCCCACGCTTTGCTTTTGAAAGCCCACGCTGTTGTTCTGGACTATTTAATACAGATATCTTTGGCCTTCCCCGCTTTACCTTGACTGGCCTCCCACGTTTCTTTTCCCCATCATTGCTTGAAATAGTGACCACATTGGAAGCAAACGTACTCGAAGGTGAATCGACGATTGACTCATAAACATCGTAGTGTCTCTCGCCAAGTTCGCCGTTAAAACGCAACCGTTTCACATTTTCGCCGGACCAAACACGGCCACCAACTCGGTATTGCGATAAACTTCGAATGTGAACGGGCACAAATCTGCAGCAGCCTTAATCTCACAAGATGAGCCGTAAGTTGTCGTTAAGAGCATTTCATTTTCATAGAATTTACTGGATTCATAAGGCATTCCATTCGAGTCATTTGAATAAGGTTGAAATGTTTCCCAGTGTTCAATAGTATACGCGACGCAAGCAGTTCGTACTGCGAAGGAATGTGTACAATTTCCAAAAATGCAATGCGATAATGAATAGAATAAACATGATCCGTCCCCTAGCATCCTAACTATTTTTTGATTGGTCGCAACCCCGCAAATATTGATAAGCTCAAACATGTCGAACCAAGTCAAACAAATACTAATTATAAAGAAATTAAAAAATAAATTTCAAAATGCACCCTAAGCGTAACAAAAAATTATAATTTTATCCCTCAAAGAAAAACTATGCAAAAAAGTCTAAAGACAAATTTTTTATTTAAAAAATTTCCAAGAACTCTTCAATAAAATTTCAAACATAATTGAATGCAGATAAAAAAAATTGCAAAGAAATTAATTTTTTAAATTTACCCTAAAAACTTTTATTAGGGAAATTACTTGGAATTCTTTTTAGTAAAACATACTAAATTCTATTTAAAGCTGCTACGCAGGTATTACCTGATGATGCACACGAACACTTTCGATTGATAAAACACTTTACAAAATCACAGATAAAGATCACGTCTTCAACGTTGAACAAATTCACAAATAATGTTTAATGGCGGGCAAGTGGAGTCCTAACGGGTTTTTATATTCGTAATGCGCAGAAATTGACGCGTAGATTGTAAAAGCGAAGTCTCTAATTAAAGCTAATTAAATGATGACGAATGTGTTGCACAGAAACAAATAATTTCACTTAACACAACAGATAAAAAACACGTTTGCAACGAAGAATTCCAAAAATACTAATGGCGTCACTTGGTAGCTTTCTTCATAATATTCGCAATGCGCAGGTCTGCGTAGATTATAAAAGCGCATTCTAAAATCACATATGCGTTTAATAATATTCAAAATTGTATATTATATATATGGGTGTATATCATACGTAGAATTTAACAAAAAAGTCGAAGAGATCATATTATTTGTAGATTTAATTTTTGTCTCAGTGTAGATGAAACAAAACAAGATGTTTATTAGGTACGTTAAGTTTATAATGCATACATAATTATAAGTCAATAGCAAGTTATTTCAAGAATTAGTGTGGTACTTATAGGTAACAGCCCCGGACGGGAGGGCCAAATCTCTGATTTTGCCCGAGAACAGCCCGAGGCTGTTTATCCAAGTACGGCACGAAAAAGACGGAGATGGCAAAATAAGCGATTTGGGCGCATAAAAAATTGTTTTTCTTCAGAAAATTTAATTAGTTCTGTACTTGGCATTGCAGTTTGTCCGACAACTTATTGAAATCTGGCTTATAATTTGAAGTACCTGTCCGTATCAAATGATCCAAATTTACATTTATCATTCTGCTTTTATATTTTGATTTTAAGTGCTTCATTGTTGAAAATATGGATTCGCATGCGTACGTTGATGCACTACGCGTGTGCAGTTTAAGAGATAATGCTCTTAAAATGGGATATTTATTTTCATCTGCAATATTCCAAAAGTTTTCGTCCCTCATCCCTCATGTATGATTTCAGGCTCAAACCGTTCTTCGTGGTTATTATTTCTAGCTCTAATTCATTGTAATTTTCTATGCCAAAATAGTTTTTGATCTTTTCCGAAATATCACCTTCTTATGAACTCCAAGACAGGCTCAAGATTCTTAAAATGTTGGAAACGAGAATTAAATTCGTCCAAAAGGATATTTAAGTAATTGTAGGGCAAACGAAATGATATCAATATCTTTTTCCCATATATTCATGTGATCGAAAATTATCTTTAAATTTGGGAAGTGTGAAGTTGAATTTCTCAGTAAATGGGATTTCCATAGAGTCGGTTTGGCTTTGAATATATTTACCGATCCAACCATTTTCGAATCATTTCGATTTTTTCCTTGCATTTCCAGGTTCAGTTTGTTCAGTTTTATTGTTATATCAGTGAGAAACCCATGAGTGATCAGTCAACTGTGGATAATCTTCCTTTCTCGTTGCCAAGAACTGTTTAATTTTGTTTATCAAACTGAGAAAACGTACAAGCACTTTGCCTCTGCTCAGCCATCGAACTTCCGTATGCAATATCAAGTCGGTGTACTCAGCATCTTCATCTTGGAAAAGCTGCCGAAACAAACGGTGTTGCATTGCCGCGGCCCTATTAGAATTAATTATCTTTATGACAATCTTCATGACGTGTTCAAAACGAAGAATTTTGACACACAACGCCTCTTGGTGATTGATTATTATCATTATTTGCTATACACAACGCAACGAAGTCATTTTTATGCATCATTGCAGGCAAATGGCATGGCAAATAACGTTTTTAATAGTAACTGACTTTCTTCTGCGAAGTTTATAAATACATCGTAAATATCTTTACCTTGTGTGCGACCCTTCAGCGGCAACAACTTCAAAAATTCTTCCTTTGTTGTAAAATCATTAAAAACCATTTTAATAGTAACACATAGTTGGGCAGTGTCGGAAATGTCGGTTGACTCGTCGAGTTGAAGAGAAAAAAACTTGCACTTTTTAATCTCACTTTCCAACTCCGATTTCATATCAATAGCGATAATTTCAATTCTTCTCGACACTGTTCTGGCTGACAATGGTATCACTTCAATTGCCGCAATAATTTCAGTTTTGTTTCTAAAATTTTGAAAAACAGAATCAGCAGCTGTTAAGAAAGCTTTCTTTATTATTTCTCCATCTACAAAAGGCTTTTTCTTCTTAGCCAACAAATGCGAAACCTTTAAAGATACAATAGATTTTGTTAGATTTGTCTTCAATTTGCCAACACGTTTCTTCCGGATTTCAGTGTTTGCGGGAAAACTACTGTTGCACGACGCATGCACAGTATTAAAGTGTCTTTCAATGTTACTTTTTTTAAGAACTGCTTCACTAGCGTTGCTTAACAAACAAATACTTTTTCCGTTAAACTCTATAAAAAAGAACTGTTCTTCCTACTCATTATTAAAATAGCAAGTCCTTGGTCTTTTATGTTATTCAAGTTATTTTATTTCACATTCTGGTTACCATTTTAGAACATGTTGTTTAAATATATTATGAAATTTATATGGGAAATAAGACCAAATAATGTAAATGGTGATTATTTTTTATTTTACATCACAACTAAGTATTCTGCCGTCAGTATTGTATAAAACACATTTAGTAATAAAATTATAAAATAATATATGTATGCAGTGGCGGATCCAGAATTTTTTTCTGGGGTGGGGGAGCACAAAGGGTCGAGACGGGCAAAAAGTGTTCTCAGATTTGGGATTTTCTCCTTGTTTCCTTGTTAATTTTAAGCGTCTGGAGGGGCACGTGCCCCCCCCTAAATCCGCCTATGTATGTATGTATTTTTAATAGTATCCTAAAAAACGGTTTACCACAATAAACATATTATAAGATTCAATAATTTTCAACAACAATTTTCGACTATTAACTACACTAAAATCCCATACTTTTGCGCACTTCCATAATTTTATTTTAAAACTTTATTTAATTTTCTTTTTCTGCTAATTACAGTATCAGTTACATTCTTATTTAAGTGTCACAACTTCAAAAACATTTACACCTAAAAAATAATTTTTTTAGTCTTTACTACACGCTACATTAGTACTTTTTTCGAATAAGATTTTTATGTAATTTTTTGAAATAAATACACTTTCTGAGTTTAACGCTTTTAAAAATTGCTTCCAACTGTTCCATTCCAGCCATGAACTTCGGTGATGGTTTAATTAAGCCACCTTCAGTTAAATGGTTAATTCAAGTATGAGAACACTCATTATTAGCACTTGTTATTGTGTGTATTTATGATTATGACAAATGAAACCAGCCAGATTGGCGATATCTTCTAATTCTTTCAACGCATGGTCTTCGTCTTGTTGTAGCTGTATTTCTTCATCAACGAGGCTAGTAAAATATTGCGCACTTAAATTAAGTTCTGGAATGGGTAAATCAGGTGTATCAAGTATCATCCTCTTCAACATTACAATATGCCGATAGCGATTCTTCTTTTCTGCCTAATATATATGACCGCAACCGATATCTGAATTCCAGGGTATCTGGAAGGTCATGAAACCCCTTCTTTAGATTTTCTAGCACCAAAAAGTTCTCAAGCACATCCTGGTTAAGTCTATAAGTCAAAATATACTTTGTACCAAATCTTTTCTCAAGGTCTTCAAATAACCACTGTAATGATGCGTTGGTGATTATAATGCCTGTAACAAATAACGTATTATTTTTTTACATTTACATTTTAAAATTAATTTAAAAAGTTTACCTGTTTGGAATGGCAGAACAGAAGACTTGCCTTTGACTCTCAAATTTTTCATTTTATTTATGATTTTGTTCTGAATGTATCAAGGCACAATTCGTAGGCTTTCTTTCTCTCCCGACTATCTGCTTCTAGGACTCGGGTGACTCCATATTACAACCAGATATTGCACACTACATTATTAATTTAAGTTCTTAAAAGGTAAATTATTGATTCACAACAAATAACAAGCAAAAGCAATAACAAAACTGAAAAAATTCCATTTGCCAGAACTTAAAACCCTTATGCGTTTAAAATGTTAATTACCGCGTGACGTCAGATTTAAGCAAGATGGCGCTGGACCTGCGCAATATCAGATCTTATAATTTATTGTAACATGACTATAGCCGAGTTTTTAAATGGTTGACATTTTTAAAGTTTTTAAAATTTTAATAGTTTATGTTGTTTTCGGTTCCGAAAAGTTTTTACGTAAACCTGGTCGCTATTGGTTTAGCTTGAGGTTAAAGGTCAATTATTGATTTTTACATAACCGTTTAGATTCTTCTTAGAAGAAGAACAAAATATAGTTCGATACATCGACGAAAAGAGGTTGTTTTATTTAGACCTGTCCAAAAGTTCCCGAGAATAAATCTCGAGATTATTAAGTGATGGACTATAGTAAAGTTATGTAACAAAAATTTAACTCTTACATAAATTCTGATAATAACTATTCTCGACCAACCAGCAAGAGCTTGTTCTAATTCTCGTTTAATTATCATACGAGATCGCAAAGTGTTATTTAAATGTTGTTTATTTTTCCGTATTACTAACATAGCGCAACCTTCACTACATTGTTTTAAAAAACCAAGTAGGTCCTACAAATAGAATAAAAATTATAACGTAACGTAATAATTAACGTAACATGGTAAATTTTTTTTATACAATTCAAAAATACCATCATGTTGTATAAATTATTGTAATAATATCAAATTTCTTTCAAAGTTGCAAATGCATACATGTATTTCGATACAATATATCTTCATCTGTTATTATTTCTCCTTCATCTTTTTGATCTATTTCATAATTATTACTAGTTTCTACAACTACTTCCTTATCGTTACTATCTACTACTATAATATCGTTAATATTAAATGTTACAAAATCGCTACCTATGCCGTCTAAAATAAATAAAAATGAATAATTAGTGGATTTGGTAAGAAGATATTTGAAATAATTAAACATACTATTATCAACATCGCTGTACCGGGGGTACAAAGTATTGTTAATTGCAATAAACTATAAAGGAAAGATATGAAAAAATTGTTACTAATATGAGAAATAAAAAGAAAAAGCGCAGTTCTGAATTTGCCTTCGAAATCAATCATCACATTGAAGTATCGCAAAGATAAATTGTAGCGGCTTTTAAAAGAACTATGCTATAATAGTAAGTATTGCCTTGACGCTACTATTACCACAAGATACTCGTTAATCGAATACTATAAGTTGTTTTAAATGCACAATGCAGCTACTTCAATCAATTACCAATAAATATTGGTTTATATATTCCTCTTCCTAATAACAACCAGTTACTTCGCCCACCAAGATTTAATCACCAGCATAATCCTCCCCATAATATGGATTGGTTTAATCAAGGAGTTCAAATTCGAAATACTTCCTGCTTTTCTTTAATGTTCTCATTTTTTGTTAATTCTGAAGTCTTTGTTTATAATAAATTAATGCAATTACTTTTATAGTTTTATATTATAAATAATAATTATAAATTAAACTTAATTAAACTAACTTAAATAAACGAATGAAACAAAAAGATAAACATACTTAATAAAAAAATTGTCAAGATAATTTACAACTTTAAAATCTTAGTTGAAATAATGGATTTGCGTTTTTGCGAAGAGCCCTGGAAAGTTTTAATGTTGCTCTGGCTAAATTGTTGTTGGAATTAGCCAATACAGTTAAGCACTCGGTATGCTGAACAGCAATATCATCTAGTTTGGTAATCGCAGAACATGTTTTCTTTTTTACCCTTTTTTTAACAGGTAAAATAGGGGTGGAATTTGTAGTATTAGAGACACTAGGTAGTATCTAGAAAATGATAAGTTTTAATATACATTTTAGAAAAATTTAATGTAATAAGTAATACTTACAATATTATTCTCAATATTATTTTCAATGGTTTCAAGGACCACCTCGGGGTCCATAAGATATTCTTCAATCATCTACAATTAAGAAAAGTTTTAAGTTTATATTTAAATTAATAAATAAGTCTTAATCTTACAACTTCAGCATCATTTTCACATAAATTGTCAAAACCTCCATCTGGTATATCCGGTACACCGGATATCACTACATTTGACAACATTCCCAATAACCGCTCTTCTAAATCCGTTAGTAGCTTTTTAGTTTTGGGCTCACCACCAGTGCCTACTGTCTCTTGATGAAGTAATCTTGCCTTTCTTCTGGTATTTACTTTAAATTCGTTTAATGCCTAAAATAACCAAGAAACAACATATCACCGAAGAATATAGGTATTACACACCGACTGCGATATTAGTATAAAAGATTAATAATATCAGGGCCTATTTTACCATTAAGCACGTGCCTAGGGCTCAATGGCCAGAAAGGCCCAAAAAAAGAACATGAAATCGTAAAATAGAAATCAAATAGGTACTTATAAAATAATCCAAAAATTGGGCTTTTGATGCTATTAGTTAGACTCGAATATAAGGGGCCTGTAAATTTGCTAGAGCCTAGGGCTCAACTCAGTTAAAAATAGGCACTGAATAATATAACGTTATACTTACGTCCTTCCATTGAGTTGCAGTTTTTTGTGACCCTTATTCACACTTCTTCAATTCTTCAAATTTTAAATTTAAGTTTTTATCTGTTGTGGCACAAAGCCTATTAAAAATGGATGAAATCGTATGGGGAGAACGGGGGGTTTACTTGAAGCGATAAAACATATTCCATCATAATTCCGAAACACAATGAAATAGGTAAAAGTTTATTATGACAAAAATTGTCCGTATCAAATTACCTACAACTTTTGTTTTATAAAATTGTTTCTAAAATAAAAAAAAATTTTTTTATAAAATTTCTAAATTACCTATAAATAAGCACATTTTATTTGTACATTGAATTTTAGTTTTTGTAATATATATTTTTTTATTTGTATTTTCTGAATATTTTTGACGATTATTGCTGATGCTCTGATAAGATTTAGTAATTTATTTTTTTCTATCCGAGGCAAATTGGGAGTTACTTTTAATATTCGGATAGTTATGTTTAAAAATTTAAAAATTCAAAATATTGTAGCTAGGTGGCCCGGGTCGTCTCATGATTCCCATATCTTTAGAAATTCAAGACTTCAAGGTGATAGCTTAAGGCGCTACAGCAGCACGTGACTTTTTAAAATCAAAACAAACATACGTCTTACGTCTTGCTTTTTGACAGTTTTCAATGATTGACAGCGCCACCGTACGCAATCATTATGTACTATATAATAATAAATTTGCATCATTAATGCAGATTTCTTTATTGTATTGAAATTTATAATAAGGAGAGAAAATAATGTCTTGTTTCATTTCCGAAACGTCACATTTCATAGATAAGATAGTATTTGACCATGAATGGATGCAAGCGAAAGTGACCAATGCATAAATGGCTAAAATAAGATACTTGACATTGAGTTGATTAACGATATAATAATAAAGAATAATTAAAATTTTAATATAATAAATTATATTATTAATTGTATTATGGTTAAAATTATTGAAATTTAGCATTAATTTTCTATAATTTTACAAGTGATATTTAACCTAAAAGCTGCTTTCCTGTAAAATTCGAGTTTTGTAGTTGCAAAAATGGACCACTAATTCTCTAAGCCAGTATTTTCTACCAAAAAAAATCGAAATCATATTATTTGAAAGGCACAGCAGTTTTAGCTGTTCGAGACATTGGTATTTGCATTGTTTTCAAACTAGACTTAATATAATGAAAGTGCAGTCTCGACATAAAATAAACATCGCGGGTTTATTTTATAAGTAAAAAAACAACTTTAATAATTTATATTAATTTATTTTATTCAATTATTAAAAAAGTTAAAGTTTAAAATTGGCCCAGGTGCCGTCGCGGCGATCTTGGTCGTTGCGGCTGCAGCCGTCGCGGCGATCTTGGTCGTCGCGGCGATCTTGGTCGTTGCGGCTGCAGCCGTCGCGGCGATCTTGGTCGTTGCGGCGATCTTGGTCGTCGCGGCGACCTCGGCCGTCGAGGCGACCTTGGCCGTCGGGACGACCGCGGCTGCTGAGGCGGCGGCGGCGGCTGAGGAGACGTCGGCTGAGGAGACGTCGGCTGAGAAGACGTCGGCTGAGGAGACGTCGGCGGCTCAGTCGGTTCTTCCTGCATTCTTTATGTAAACGTAAAAAAAAATTATTTAATAAAAAAAGTATAAAAATCTATTATATTATTGAATTTCACTTGTTATTTAAAGTTAAAAATAGTTGCAAAATGCACGTCCTTCTCATGTCTCAACGTCGCGTCGTCGGAATTTTTACAATATTAAAATATTATAATTCTGTGGTCACAAGCAATAAGCGAATAAGTAGTTATATAAGAATCTATGCTGAATTATTCCCTAATTGCTTGTGACCAATACAAACTATTTTTATTATAAATAATAAATGTTGTACGTACCTGCTCCTGGAAGAAAACTCAGACTAATGATGTATGTTAGCTAACTAGGAAGAAACAATGCCGCGATGCAGTGTTACCAACACTTGGGTAAAAATACATATAATCAAATGAATGCAGAAATCGAAGTTTCAATTTTGAAAAGAACGGTTTTCCGATTTTTTATGGATTTTATATTTTTGCGGTGATATCGTTTTTCTATGAACAATTTTAGCAAAGAAAAATATGTTTAATTAACACCAACTTACATTACCGATCCAAATCTTCACGGGTGGATTTTGC
Source organism: Cantharis nigra (assembly GCA_958510845.1). NCBI lineage: Eukaryota > Metazoa > Arthropoda > Insecta > Coleoptera > Cantharidae > Cantharis > Cantharis nigra. Next base: position 66,662,895 of record OY294028.1, read on the forward strand.
TAAAGAAAAATCATAATTTATTTATTTAATTTATTCAAATCACAACATGTTTCGTATGAAGAATCATACATCTTCAGGTGTCTACAGAAGAAAATTAAAGTAAAATACAATTTTTTAAATAATACAATTACGTACCTAATTAAATTTAAAATGAAATTATGAAAAATTATTTTTTGTTTTTAAAGTTGAAGTATTGAATATATTTATTTATATTATTTAAGTATTAACAGTTTTTGCAATATTGTATTGGTTTATGAAATTTTTAAAGATAAATATCGAACAGTTTTCCAGACCATCGTAATATTCTAATTTGGTATTGTAATAGAATATATGCGATACCATTCGTAGGCTCGTTACTCATATTTTCTATGGTGAGTTTCGCATCCAAATTAAATAAAGGTTATTCAAACATTTACTTAATTTGGCAGCCCTATATGCCATATTTATAAACTTTACTAATACAATAATTGCATTAATGTTAGAAAAATTAATAATTGAAAAATCTTAATCTTAAATCATATTTATAAACTTATAATAAATGTTGTTCCAAATTTCCAAATAATTTTTAAGACGTAGTGATTAAAATGTGCAATTTATTGGATTAAGTGCAGTTTACGTCATACGATTTTGCTTACGATTTTACGTACGATAGCTCTTGTATGAATGTGTTTGGTGGTTCTCTGTTCAAGACTGCGTTTGCGAGTTCATGTTCGGGTCGAATTGTACAACGTGAACTTCAAAATATTTGCTTACGACAACTTGGAAGCCAAGTCGTAAGCAAAATCGCATAACGTAAACTGCACTTTAGCTTGTCAATAAATAATATGTGTGCACTGAATTTAGGTTGTTTGATGATTTCAACACTAAATATTGTTTCCAAATAATTTTTAAAAGACGTAGAAATTTTCAATGATGATGTCGTTTAGCAAAAAAATTGAATACTTTTCCTTCATCGTTTATTTTGGATTTCTTTAAGAACTAATTTTGGCAGCATATGATCAATGTAAAATTTTTCTAATCGATTTAACATTCCTTTTTCCCAAAAATCGCGATCCCGTGCAATCTAAAAGAACAGATACGTTAAAACTATAATTTTTCACTTTTTGTAACTTTACCTTCTCAACTAATATTCCCTTTTGGTTATATACAACAAAATAGCAAAATTCTTTATTTGTTACATGTAATTGTCCCTGCACTTGGTAATAATAGTTGTGATTAGTTTTTAAAACCATATTAGAATTTTCATCCAAACATGCAAATTTAATTTTTTTCTCTTTAATAGCTTCCTTAAGGTCCATATCTTTTACCGTTGACGGACATTTAATTTCTATTATACTATCTTCTTCTTCTATGTAGCCATCTGGACTTGCTCCTAAGAAACCATGCTCTGCATCAATGAATAGTCCACACCTTTTTACATTTTTTCCATGTAATTTTACAAATTCTTCTATAGCATATGGTTCCATTTTATTGCCATATCGGGTACTCTCGTTTCCTTTAAATGGTTTATCTATAAAAGTAGTAACCGTTTTAGCTGGGTCTGTGGTAGCTTTCATCTTACAAACGGTGCCAAAATTTGAAGCTGTTAAACGAAGCGATCGCTGTTGCTTCCATTGATGATTATCGGATTGACCTTAAAAAATATATTTAGTTAAACATAAATATTAAAGATGAGATAGAAAAAAATAAGTATACAAACCTCTTGTAGCTTTTTCTAAATCTATAATTTGTTCGGAGGTTAACTGTAGATCTTCAATAAATTTGCTCTTTTCGATTTCGAACTGCTCGGGTGCTAGAGAAGGTTGCGGTGAGGGTACTAATCCATAATCCTCATCTGGACCAACAATTCGCTTGTTTGGCGTTTTGTACTTACGCTTCGATTTTCTATTTGCCAATCTTTTTCTTACCATTTTGTTAACATATTTGCTGGTATAATGTGGCGTAGTATTTGGCTTTCTAGAAAATGCTTGATTCACAACTTTGTGGTAATTACCCTTGGAATTAAATGATATGGCTGCTGCTTCGCAACGCATATTATATGAATTTCTGGTGGTGAAATTAATTCGTTTCCCACCAACAAATTTACACAACACCGAGTTATATCGTTCTGCATCATTATTAGTCATATTCAGTAATAAACTTGATGCATTGTGAATCAATCGATGTAATTCAGCCAAAATATCATTATACAATCCACATTCGGTCATGCTGGGAACATAATTTAGTTCATTATCTTGCGGTTCACATTTAAAGTATCCTATTTGTGCACAATTTTTATGTTCCCCAAAAACATGTGACGGGACATTCTTAATATCTTCTTGTAATGCAGAAATTTTTGTGTTAAGTTCCGTTTCTTCATTATTTCTGTATTTCACTGCCACTTTTATATCTTTTATGATTCTTGTTACAGAATTGACTACATGCCTTCTCAAGTTCTTCGGAATCTTCTTACTATTAAATTTACTTGCTGTTCTTTCTGAAAAAGAAAAAAAGAATAATTTGTAATATATTAATAGTAAGCAGGTGAATACCATTCAATTTTCGCAATCGATGAAAACAATTTCTGTACAAATGATTCCTACATTGAACTTTCTCAATACGTAGATTACCATATGGTTTCGCTTGTATTAATTTATTGTCAACGCTCGAATCTCCATCTCCAACCAAACGTATATATACAAGCCCATGCATTTCTATGCTCTGTTTGAAACCTTCTACGATTATATCGCTTTCCATAGCTGTCGAAGCTCCAGTCCAATTTTTGAAACAAATATGTTCTTTGCTTACATTTTTACTTTCGTTATACGCACAAATTGAACAGTATTTATTACGCATACCCAAAAACAATATCTTGCCAGTTCTCTCTCCAATGATGCAGGCCTAATGAAAATAAGTAATAAATAGATTAATATAAAATAAAATTTAAGTTATAAATGTTACCACACCAGACGACGCATTGTAGTTGACATTATACGAACGCTTCGACCAAGCTCCATCTGCAATTACTGCTATATGTGCTAATCCGTTTTCATCAACTTTGCCCAATTCCTCGGCTAGTTTGTATTCTTCTTTTCCTGCTTCGATTATAACAGATAATAAGGTGTCATGTAATAGCGTCGATACCTCCTCTTGTTTTTCCAGATATGTGCCCGAAGACATAAACGGAACATTCATTGTAGATAGAAGTTCATCGCATTGTGAATATCCAATGCCAATCGATAGGGCTCCAAGAGCAGCAGCTTGATTAATATTCATGGTATCTTTGGTTGGTTCTTGTGTGTCGATGATTTTAATAATTTTGCAAATTTGGCATTGGAGAGTAAATTTGGAGCGTAAACCATATTTTTGCTCTTTAACCACTTTCATATCGGCTATTGTACAATCGAAAGTTTCGTGTTTTTCTGCATTACAAATTTGACTAAATAAATGTTTGACGTCAATAATTCTCCTTCCAACAATACCATCATCTTTTTCTGTAGGTGTTTCTCTAAAATTTATGTAAAAATTAAAATGGAAATTTAATTAATTTTGTTACAAATTAAATTACCTCATAACTACTTCGTTATTTTCTTCATCCATGAAAGAATTTCCTGGTAAACATTCGCCCGATTCATCTGTAATTGCTACTGTATTTTCCACTGGAATGTCTTCTTCGTTTATATCCATGAAACAATTCCCTGCAATAATTTCTTCAGCTGTTACAATAATTTGTTGTGTGGGAATTTCAAGATTAGTCAAGTCACAAACAACCTCTTCATGGTCCACCATCATTTGTCTAAAAATAAAAAGTATTACTTTATAAAGATGTACCAAATTGCTATAGTTTGGATTATTAAAATCTACTCGTAATTAAAAAGTAGGTACTTACGCCGGAAATGTACTACATAATTGGTTGCATCTTTTCGTAGCAGCACTAAAAACATTTATATTAATTAATAATTAATTAAATCTTAAAAAAACAATTTACATAGCACGAACTTGCTTCAGTCGATTTTTCATGCTTTTTCTTTTTAAACTTATTGGTAAATTAGGCATGTTGAAAAATTTCAATTCTGAAACTCGGAAATCTGTAAAAAAACTAAGGCCACTTCGTTATAACTTATAAGACACTAAACACTTTAAAAAAAAAACTAAAACACTTTTAAAAAAAACTAATTCACTAAATTACACTAGAAACAATTAAATCCTATGATCGTATTCAAATAATAAATTCACCAGAGCAATACAATTTCATAAGATAGATCACAGAAGTGCAAGTGTCTATTGCAACATCGCACTGGCAACATTGCAAAGCCGACGTAGCAAGTCTAGCAAGTATATGTAGTACAAAAATTATTAGAAATGCATAACTCTGCAAAACGGTCACGTAAAAATTCTGGCAGCACCGTACAATCACGAATTTAAATGATAAATTTGAATAATATTAAAATTTAACTTTCGTCCCATGTTGTTAATATAGATAAGTCGGTATTGTAAAAATTATGAGTTATTCAAAAAGTAATTATGTTCCAGCCTACATAGCAATAAATTACAAATTCAAAAATATAAATTATAAAAATTAATTTTTTAAAAATCAAGCTGTCCGCTTATAGTGTTTATTATTTTATACCACGGTACAAAATTTTAAAGCCTAAAAATGAAAATTGTAGAAATTATTCGCAATTTAAAACCAATGTCGCGAACAGCTGATCATGCTTCCCCTTAATAGTTGGTGATAGTAGTTATCCAATTAAATTGTACTTAATTACACTGCTACGCGAAACAATAAACGAACACGACGCTGAACGAAGATTCAACGAATTTCAAATTCGTACACGAAATGTTTCAAAGACAAAATGGTGTTTGGAAAAGAAGATTTCCGACACTTGCTATGGGATTAAGGGTTCGATTGGATACTGCACAAGCAATTATTGTAGCCACTGCTGTACTACACAACATTGCCATAGGTGAATAAGAACGAGTACCCCCAATAAACCAACAAATAGAGGCTGCAATTAATTTCACAAATGGTGCCAATAATGTCATTAATCAAGAAGAAGTAGGAGGAAATAATGCTACCAGAGCAAAGTTAATAGAAAGTAATTTTTCTAGATTATAACTTTTAATAAATTTTTAAATATTTATTCAATCTTTATATGTTCAATAATAATAATTTTTGATCAGCTATTTTGTTTTCCTTGATTAATAATAATTGTATTTTTAACTTATGTTCTTTTTCGAAGCACTCTCGTTGGTATTTTAAAAACGATCGTTTCTCATTAACCAACTGAGAAGTTTTATCGGTGTACCTCTTCCCGGCTCTTGTTAAAAGTTTCTTAGAAGGTGTTTCTTTTAAATTTTTTGATGAATATGTGGCCCAATTCCTTGTAATGTAAAAAATTATGATTAAAAATTAGTATCAAATAAAATTATCTTACTTGCACTATTATCGGTAACTTCAAATTCTTGTTCTTGTGAATCTCCTCTTGATATTTAAATATGGCAACGCATATTTGTAATTGATTTTATTGATAAATATAAAAGTATAAACTGAACATACATTTCTGCATTATGACATTTCATATTTTTACGCACACTCTCTTATTGCCAACTTCATTATTTACTGCAATAATTTTAGCGCGCTATTTTAAATGTGTATTTCAACACTCCCCCTCGCTAAAATCTTTCAAACCCAACAATCTTTTAAATTTTAAAAATGAAACATTTGACAAACCCTTTGTTAGTATGTCTGCTTGCTGACATTCAGTATTTACATAAATTAAAAATATAGTACCGTTCTTAAAATAGTTATAAACAAAATTATACTTTAGGTCTATGTGTTTAACTCTACGATTATTTGTAGGATTTTTTTATCAATGCTATGCATCCTTGATTATCCTCATAATACATTATATTTTTGAAAACAATACCCAAATCTAAAAACAATTTTCTCAACCATAAGCCATCGCACACAGCTGAGCATAAAGCTACTAGTTCAGCTTCGGTAGTGGACAGCGACACACATTTTTACTTTCTCGTCACCCACGATAAAGTGTTCCCAAAAACTTTAAATACAAAACCAGTGACTAATTTTCTGTCATTAGTGTCACCTCCCCAATCAGCATCTACATAACAGCATAAACTGAAATTTTCACATCTTTTGAATTCTAAACCTATATTTATGGTATTTTTCAAATATCTTAAAATCCTCTTTAAATGATTCCAGACCTCGTCAGATGCTTTGTCTTGAAAACGACTAAAATAATTAACAGAAAAACAAATATCGGGTCTGCTACCTAGCATCAAATACATGAGACATCCCACGAGTTCTCGAACTGGATTATTTGTCCTTTTCTTAGGATCGTTACATAAATCAAGTTTTAGTTTAGGATCAATTGGTAACATTTAACCTTTACAATCATTCATACAAAATCTTTTAAGCATAGTCTTAATATATCTAGATTGATGAATTTTTAAGATCCCATTATTTATATCATACAAAATTTCTAATCCTAACAAATTTTTAATTTTACCTTTATCTTTCATTAAAAATTTTCCCATTGAGTTATCTTTTACTTCCTTAATGTCATATAAATCTTGACCCGCAATTATTATGTCGTCTACATATAAGATTAAATAAATCATTTTATTTCTCAACATATATAGGCAATAATCGTTTTCCGATCTTGTAAATCCTATTTCTAACAGAAATGAATAGATTTCATCATTCTAGCATTTCGAGGATTCTCTCAATCCATACAAAGCCTTATGAAGTTTTGTACTTTATTTTCCTCTAATTGTAGACCTTGCGGACAACTAATAAATACGTCATTGACTAACTTGCCGTTAAGGAAAGCTGATTTTACATCTAATTGTTGGAAGTGAAAACCCTTTTGGTTACCCACAATTAACAATGCTCTAATAGTGACCAATTTCGCTACGGGTGAATAAATTTCACTTAGACTTTCATTTGTCTCTTGTGCAAAACCTCTAACTACTAATCTGGCCTTAAATTTGTCTTCTTCTTTTTCCTCTAAAGCTTTGAAGCTAAATACCCATTTTGTGTCTAGAACTTTTGTGTTATTTGGCATGTTCACCTTTTCCCACGTTTCATTCTTATAAATGGAATTCAATTCTCGATCAATGGCTTTGAACCAATTTTCCTTATCTGTCCTGTCTTTTAATTCAGTATAAGATCCTGGTACGTCTTCAATATAATTCGAAGCATCAAATGCCATGCATAACTCATAATCGTCATATTTTGATGGTGGTTTACTAATTCTTTTTCTTTCTCTATCATTTAAGCTTTGTTTTTTATTTTCTTCGTTATTTTGAAAATCCTCATCATCGTTACATAGATTTTCTTGTACCCGATTACTAATCTCATCTTCATTTTCAGTTTCTTCCCTACTTTCTATTTCTATCGTTGCTCTTTCAAAATGAAAGCTATTTTCATCAAATTTGATATCCCGACCTATAACTAATTGTTGCTTTTCTAAACTCCATAATCTATAGCCGTTCGGCGCATATCCTAACATCACACATTTTTCAGTTTTTATATCGAATTTCTTACGAAGTTCTTTAGGTATGTGCTTGTAAGCCGTACAACCAAAAATCTTTAAGTTACTTACATTTGGTTTAGTTTTATACCAAATTTCAGAAGGTGTCACATTTTCTAAATTAGAAGATAAACCCCTATTTATAACATAGTTGCTTGTAAGTATGGCTTCGCCCCAAAACTCTTTACCTATACCCGACTCTGCTAATATTGCTCTAGCTCTCTCAACTAGTGATCTATTTTTTCTCTCCGCTTTACCATTTTGTTCGGGCGTGTACGCAACAGTGTAGTCTAATATTATTCCCTTCTGTTTGCAATAGTTTACAATTTCATTGGAAGAATATTCACCCCCATTATCACATCGTACTTTTGAAATTTTGTTTTCGAACTTAGCTTCCACCATCTCAACATATTCTATAAATTTGTTACATACTTCGCTCTTTTTCTTAATCAAATAAACTACAGTAAAGTTTGAAAAATTATCTATAAAGGTTACAAAATATTTGTTACCATCGTAAGTCTCTGGAGTAACCGGACCGCATACATCAGTGTGGATTATTTCTAGTAACCGTTTACTTTTGGTCCTTTGACCGAAAGATAATCTACTCATTTTTCTATTTACACACGGTTCACAAAATTCTACATTTTGAAACTTAATATTATTTTCGATTCCCAACACCGCTTTTTTCTTAATTAATTCTTTCAATCCTGAATGACCTACATGTGCATATCTTCTATGCCACTTTTTAAAATTACTATCAATACTTTCAACATCTAAACATTCTGTACTTATAATTTTGAATGACATTTCGTATAAATTATTTCTGTGACCTATTCCTAATATTTGATTGTTTACATCTTTTAATTCTACCTTTCCATTATCAAAAATTATCTTTATATTAGAAATTTCTAACCTTTTTACAGATAATAAATTTTTTCTCAATTTAGGTACATAAAATACATTTTTGATCGTACACCGTATGTTTTCCTTACCCACATTACTTAAAACTTGTAGATTTCCAACACCGACCGCTGTTAAATAACTGTCATTTTTCCCCACAGCTATTTTTATTGGATTTTCCAACATTAACAAATCGGAGAAATAATGTTTTTCGCTCACCATGTGGTCCGTACAACCTGAGTCTACAAAGAATGTCACGACGTTCTTCTCTTTTCCCTTTTCCATATCTTGTCCGCTTGTTTCACCCATAAAACATACGCTTTTGTCCTCGCTTGTATTTGTATTACCATTTTCTTCCGAATCTTCCTGCTGCACGTGGTTGCTTCTATGATTAGATTGCTCGCTTGTGTACCTTCCACGACTTCGGTTGTTGAACCTTCCTCTGTAGTTAGAATAACCTCTATCACGACCCCTATAGAAAACACCTCGATTGAAACTTCCTTGCATCGGCTTCTTACAATTTCTTATGAAATGACCCTTCTCGCCACATCTAAAACATTCTCCACCTGTAGTAAAAAATGCATACGAACCTTGTGTTTTCGGTTGGTCTTTTGGTTGAATTTGCCAATTTCATTTTTTCGTATTCATTTATTAATTTCTTCTTTACCGACTCGAATGTAAGATCTGAGCTTTCGAGAACCGTAACCAATGTTTCATACGACTGCGGTAATGCTAGCAGAATACTGCATACAAGATCTTGATCAGGTATTTCGTTACCGAATTCTTTTATTTGCCTTGCGATCTCTTCATACTGTTGAACAAACATTTCCATTGACTCGTTTTCCTTTAATCTCAAGTTTATCAATTTCTTCTTTAAGTACAATTGACCATGTATTCCTTTCTTCTCGTATTTTTGTCGTAAGGTTTCCCACATTTCGAACGCGCTTTCTTTTCCCCTTAAACACTCCAATTGGTTATTGTCTACACATTGAACTATTAACGATTTTGCTCTACTGTCTCTTTTAGCTTTATCTTGTTTCTCCTTTTCCACCTGCATTTCGTTTATTTTTAAGTCTCTCTTTACATGTTCGATCACACCCTGTTCTTCTAACAACAATTCCATCTTGAACTTCCAGTTATAATAATTTCCTCCTTCTAGTAATTCAATTTGATAGTTCTTTCCATTTGCTTGAGTCATTTTTACTTTTCCAACTTTTTATTTACCATGTGCGTTTAACCTCAAAATTTCCTGTGTGCTATTTTTCCTTTTCTTCGAAACTAATTACGCAGAGCACATCCTGGGCACATAACCTCTTCATATTTAAATATGGAAACGCATATTTGTAATTGATTTTATTGATAAATATAAAAGTATAAACTAAACATACATTTCTGCATTATGACATTTCATATTTTTACGCACACTCTCTTATTGCCAACTTCATTATTTACTGCAATGATTTTAGCGCGCTATTTTAAATGTGTATTTCAACATCTCCAAATATTTCATCAGTACCTAAATCAAATTAATACATTATAATAAATTATTGCTTGGACTTCCAATATAATATTACATACATTCATCATCATTTGGCAATTCTGAAGGTAATTCAGCATTATCTCGATATGCATGTACTATAAAACAAATATAACAATAAATGTCTTTTAAATTTTATAATGTTTATCTTTATTTACCTAATACTGCATTTTCATTTTGCTTTATTGATGTTTCATCCCCATCATAATTTCCGTGCAAGCCATCTATTTGCCTGCCAATAATTCCTTGTATGGTCTCATCTACTTTTGACAGTACTACAGGGTTAAACCTACCTCCACCAGTTTGTAATAAATTCGTTCTATTAACACTAACCTTTTTTTTGGTATTTTTTTTAATTATTAAATTTTTCTTTTAAATGTTTTGTCCCGAAACAAATTTCTTTTATTGCTGTTGTTAAAAGCATTCTCAACTTTAGTCCAAATCACATATCTTTCTCTTTCCAGGTAAAGGCACCAGTTTTTTTATTCCAGAACATTTTTATATTGGTCTACAATAACAACCAACAGTTCTTCTTCTTGAGTGAAATTTATGGCACGTTTTTGATATTAGGTATATTTGATATTAGTTTTCAAATCAGAAGAATAATAACTGTACTGCTGTCCTAAGCTAAAACGCCTTCAATAATTTAATAACATAATTAATTCTCGATCTATCTTTGGAGTTTTTCTATGTTTTCCACGCTCCTCTATAATAATAGAAGGCTGGATGTTGGTAGCGTTGTCGTTCTTTAAAGCGTTTGTAATTACTTGATCGTTTTTTTATCGTAGCCTAATGTGGTTAAAAAAATGTTCTGCACACTTCGAGTCTTTCCCCATCTTCCCTTTTTAATAGATATTTGAATGTTCTATTTCTGAAACCTGCTTCATTTCCTCTTCTTCTCTGCACACCATGAGAAGAAACATTAGCAGAAATATAAACTCTTCTTTCCTGCTAATTCATCGACCAATAACTGTAATTTAATAAATGGCGATGCTCTTTAGAAAAATCTTTACAGCTTTTTCTGCAATTTTCACACGCTGGTCGGACGTAATGTTTTTTTCTTTCATTATTAGCTCTCCCTTCTTTTTTTTTCTAAGCTTTTTTGGGCTGCTTTTCTTTTTCTAGCCTTTCCTTTCTTCGTCAATTCTAAATTAGGAATTACCGCATTATTAGTCCTTGTTGAACCTTCAGTTGAAGTATAACTACTGTCATTTGAGTCCTCTGGATGTTTTCTATACCGCAAGACCGCAACTCGAAATCTGGATCCTTAAAAGTGTCATCTGAATCTTCATAATCGACGATTTTTGAAGTCGCTATATGAAAATTTGTTTCTTTTAAAAAAAAAGTATTTTCTGTGTTACTTACATGGTATGGCTAAATCTTGGTAGGTATTACAATCACTAGCATTTTTCTGTATATAATTTGTTTCGTCACTCACGGAAGTTGTCAAAGTTTCTAAAAATATTTTTCAATCAAATTTTATATTTTATAAATTAACTTCACTTACTGAGTAAAGTTAACTCGTCTTAATATGCCAACATGCGTTGATTTGCTTCTTCACTAGTATTACTTCGCGAAAGTGACTCATAATTCTCATTGAAAATACTGTCATTTTCGCTAAATAAATTTTCTAACTCAAAAGATATTGAATTTGGCGGAGACGATTTTATCGAGCGCATGGATTCTATGTATATTATAATATAAAATAAACAAATTGAAGTTTTAAATATTGATCTATTTTTATTACTTACCTTCATCGTCTTCTTTATTTAATGCTATTTGCAATATTTTCGTAGATCTACTCATTTTACACAATTTTCACACACTAACTTACGTATTATGTTTATATCAAATATTTATATACCGGGTGCTGAATGAGTTAGCGGAACATAGGAAAGTAACATGTAAAAACTTATTTATGCAAATTCCTGCTTCCCTAATTATTTTAGAGAAAAAATTAAAGACCCAAAATAATACAGAAATGTAAACTACGAATGATAACAGAGCATTAGATTTTATTTAAGTTTTACTGAGTGTAAAATTAATCCTCAATTAATCCCTATTGAAACATCTTCATAAAAATCTAATCATCCGCTTGAAGTTGAGGTGAACCATCCCAGATATAAAAACGTAAATCCACGTCCGGGATTTAAAAGTGATGAAACATCAAAAAGCCAAATCCACGAAGTCCGGTTCTCAACTTGAAATTAATTCCGATCCACTAGGTAACACACGTTCACAAGGAAACATCCTCTTGTGAATTTAAAAAAAATCAACCATCGGGAATCGAAATTTACAAGAAAAAATAAGCATTCTTCGAATAACTGATGTTAAAAAAACCCCAAATCTTCAAAACAGGTGATAAATAAAACATCAGGTCCCAACAAGCAGTTATCTCCAGTTCTCTGACTATACGCATGCACTTTAGTTAAAATGTTAACCAAAATGATCTTTAATATTCAAAAATTTAGTTAAAGAGCATGCGTATAGTCCTTAGAACTGTAGATAACTGCTTGTTGGAACAGACCTATAGTCATCGCAAAACCAAGAACCCATACTGGACCTATTATGGGGATAAGAAAAGATTTCCATCATTGATATCCATATTCACGACGTCAAATTAAATTATGATAACCAAAACCAAATAAGTAATTACAAAAAAAAACGTTCAGCCCATAAACCTGGGTGCTAAAAATAATTTGTTAAACAAATTAATTAGAAGTAAGATATTATAATTATCCTCTATACTGCAAAATTAAATAAAATAAACCATTGAAAACTAAAAATGGATGAACACCAGATTATACGTCAATCTCTTTCGATAATTCACGCATAATGGCGCCTATCAAAAATTGACGGAAATTATCGCAACATACAGCGATGCAGTGGCGTCGCTCGAAAAACGTTCGTAACGGTCAAAACGTCTTTTGGCACGTTACAGCATCATTAGCCAACAACGTGACTGACGTTCGGCGGAAGCCATGTCCAGTATATAAATAACCATCTTTCAACTTTAGGTAATCCGCCACGAGCCTGGGCATCTTTGATAGTGTGTTTATACCCACGGGTTGCACTGTACATTTACCATTACGGTAACACAAAAAAAACTCCCTGTGCCAACAGATGCTGGGCGTAACGCTGCATATTTTTCGTAGATCGCCAAACCATTAGAGCATTTACCGTCATCGGTGCCAGTAACAACAAAAGAGCGAGGTTTATTATTTTTAGTTTTTGGAATATTCACAAGCAGTATGGATCCCTGGTCTTCAATATCGGTGGTTTTCAAACTTACAAGCTCGTCGCATCTACAAACACCCATTATGACTACCATCTTCATCAGCAAAAATTCCTCGTCGGCGTCGGGAGCTTCATTTATGAATTTTTCTTTGTCTTTTTGCTCAAACGTTTTCGCATTTTTAGGTTGGTAACCTTTTGATTTACTTTTCAAAACCGCAAACAACGTTCTAAACCTACAAATACAGTGCATCACATAATTATAACCGCACCCCACCATACGCACCCCAAATTTATCAAGAGATATTGATTCTGCAGTGTTAACTTCAGAGTTTTATAAACAAAACGTTGTTTTCATAACGCGTGATGATTTAGAAGACGGTCAGCTTTTCAAAGCATATTTTTCAAAATTTTGTTTTACAAATATACAAAATATACAAAATAAAAAAAATCAAAATTGGTTGGCAATTAAAATAAAACAAAATAATGAATTCAAAAACAATAAAATACCTTACAAGTTATTAGTATACCGGATGCTGAATGAGTTAGCCGAACATAGGAAATTAACATGTAAAATCTTATTTATACAAATTCCTGCTTCCCTAATTATTTTAGAGAAAAAATGAACGACACCAAAATAATGCAGAAATAAAAACTACGAATGATAATAGCATTAGATTTCATCTAACTTTTACTTATAAGGTCAAAAAATGCTTTCAAAATTGTTAAAATTGTCATTTATCGCACTGGCCATGGTAAGTTTCCATAAGTTTCCACGATAATTATATTTGAAAATAGAAATTAAATTGAATTTATTACATGGCCAGTGCGATAAATGAAAATTTTAACAATTTCGAAAGCATTTTCTGACCTTTTAAATAAAAGCTAGATGAAATCGAATGGCGTTATCATTCGTAGTTTATGTTTCTGCATTATTTTTGTGTCTTTCATTTTTTCTCTAAAATAATTAGGTAAGCAGGAATTTGCATAAATAAGTTTTTACATGTTAATTTCCTATGTTCGGCTAACTCATTCAGCACCCGGTATACTTATAACTAAAAATTATCGTTGTTTAAACAAGTAAAATCTGATTGAAGAAATCATTCGGCAGAATGAGGCAAAGACTTATAAAATTCTTTATTCAAATTATTAATTCCTTTGGCGGCATATTAATGTCAACGATCGATAATTTTTATTATCGTAGCTTGTTTCAAAAAATTTCTTAGCCAATTTATTTTTTTTACCTTAAATTCTATTATGTCAGTTCACTTAAAAGCTTTTCCTTCGTCATCAATTCGTATGGAACGCACTCGAAGGTCTTGACTAAATCCAAGAAATCATTAAAACCTAAGGAGTACACTTCGTCGAGTTTTCCGTACCTAGCAAGACGGAAAACCGTTGTAAGTTGAGATGGCACAAACAATATTCACCAGATTTTTTAATAGCGTATGAAATGGCACTATGTGCTGAGTCGCCTTTACTTTGCCCGTGATTAGCGGTAAAAAACAAAGACTAATTTCTTGAAGATGTTTTGATTGCGACACAATTATCAACAAAGCTCCTGCCACGATAGAATTCCGATTTTGGCTTCCACAGCCATCTGCAACTAAAACGGCAGAATAAACTTCTTTTTCATCGTATTTTAGTACAGTTTTAAACAGTGCTGTTGAAATTTCAGAAGCACCTCTCCCACTATCACATTCATTCCACGTAAAACAATAGCAGTTTCATGAAACAATGTTGTAAAAAGTTAAATTGTAAACAGCAAACCTTCTTTTATAAAAAACTGCACCGTCGTTTGAAATAGGTAAGTAAATTACCTGTTGAAGATCAAAACACAAACAAAGCAATTTGGGATCATTTTGGGCGGCAATCTTGGAAAAGGTTTTGATGTTGCGCACAGCGGTTTTTGACTTTATGTGTTGATCAAAAATATCTTGCATTTAGTTTCTACCAGATCCTTCGCGATAAATTTTGCATAAACCGCACTGATCTTTTTTTGGCCTATAAAAGGAAATATTTTTACTTTTGAAAACAGAACGGTATGTTGAGAAGCTTGGTTTTTCAAAGGGCCCCAACTCATTTAGCAACATATTGTACATTCAAGTCACTGTGGAGGTCTCTCGAGAGGTATTCTTACGGCAGTAATGTGATTCGACTCTTTGGAACCGATTAATGTGATCCTCGATTACTTTCCTTGTACTTGCATCATTTAATGCAGATACTTTTGATCTACCACCACGGCGATCTTTTTGTACTAAACCAGTACTATGAAGTTTTTGAAGTGCGGTTCGAATAGATTTTCCACTTATACTTGAAGTATTTATGAATAATTTACGGCATACTTTTACTGCGTTTCCTTCTAATGGAAGAAAAAGATATTTGTATTTTGACGTCGCGATTCTACTTTATTCATTGTCGTACTTGATTTCTTCAGTATCTGCTTAATGTGTCACACAATATATTTTCTTTGGAGTTGGATGACACATAGGTTATAAAAGGATTTAAATATAGCTTTCCTAGATTCTTCGTTAAATTTTCCACAGAGTCTACCACCTTTTTTACACCACGCAGTATTGCACATTGGACCTAATACTCGTTCCTTAACGAGTTTTCTTTTGTAGCCACTGAAACGTATTCTGCACCACTGCGTCGCAAAGTTGGGCAACTTTCTGCTTGTTAGTCCTGGGGATTTTTTCTTTATATTCTTCTTGAGCACCTTCTAATTCAAAATCTTCTGGTTTTTTGTTCTCTTTATTTGTATTTCTAACCTTTCTTTTTTTAGAAACTGCATTTTTATCTTCACTGATCCAATGGCTGTCACACGTAGGCAAATCTTCTATGAAATGCTTCCAGCACAAAAGGATTGAACAACGAAAACAAGAACTAAAAACATCTCTTTTGCAGGAAGGAACTTCGCACGTCTGAACATTGGTGGTATTTTCTCCATAAATTTTATCAATAACAGAACTGCTGTACGTATTCACCTCATTTTTTGGTTTCAATGGTAAATTATTATTAATCGGTTTATCCTCATCATCGAAGTTACATGTCTTGCTATCATTACTGACTACGGGTTTTAAATTATTTGCTTTTGCTATTTTGCTGAGAGGCTCATCATCGCCACTGGAACTTGTTTCTGATAAATTACTTTCTTTTTTTATCCTAATTATCGTCCCATAATACCATTTATTATCGTACTGCATTTTTACAAACGCGCCAACTTCTTAGCCATTATTTTTAATTGTGTTTAATTCGCTGGTACATACACAATTTACAGAACCATCGTTCCATTTGACCAAAACATCCATAATCTTTTTAAGAAAATATAAAAAAAATATATAATAGGGTATAATATATACCCCGATATAATATATCCCAAAATTAAAAACAATTACTATTTTCAGCGTACAAGCTTATCTGAGATTTTTTGATTAAATAAATTTAATTTGAAATATTCTTATAATGTTTTATCTTTAACAGTACCTATGCAGTATAGTAAGTATATGGGGCATTCCACGCCAAATCGGACACCATTTTGCTTTTCCATCTCGGGGAGACGATGGGATCTATTTTTTTCCAATTTTTA
Organism: Cantharis nigra; assembly: GCA_958510845.1. Taxonomy (NCBI): domain Eukaryota; kingdom Metazoa; phylum Arthropoda; class Insecta; order Coleoptera; family Cantharidae; genus Cantharis; species Cantharis nigra. The sequence goes on from OY294028.1 coordinate 66,679,693, forward strand.
ATTGTCAAGATTTTAGTTATTCATGTTGAAGATTGAAGATGTTGAAAATTCTTTAAAACTAGTCTCCATGCTAGTTATAGATCATTTCCGTCTGGAATCACTCAATAATATTTTTGCTTCCCTCTTACTGTCTTTGCTTTTATATACATATCTTATCTCTAATGATTCCTTAGCTCGAATGTAATCTTCGTTACAGGTAAGAATTCAACATGAATATTTGGTAAACTATTTGGTTTCACCGCCCATTCATATATAACTGTTGAGGAGTTGAAATTTGTTTATCAAACTGAAGTTGAAGACGGAAGAAGAAATTAATAGTAATATAACAATATTTCTTTAAAATAAGTAATGTTTATTACTTACTGTAAATAAAGCTACCGTTTTTATTATTTTAAATTTAAGTTTTTAATGAAAGTAGAAAATAAACTATTAGAAAATTAATTATTAAAAAAAAACAATTTTATTCTAAGTCTTCATCGAAATTCTCATCCTCTGTTTCATAATCCGTTGATTCTACATCAGAATTGTGTTCTTCCTCGCATAAATAAGTATAACTTTTTATTATTAAACTGTTATAAAGAACATAAACATTTAAGAAAAAATGTGTTCTTTAACTGTACTTTCATCTGATTCTTTATCCATTCCTATGACGTCAATGACCTTCGAAAGATATTCTTCGCCGTCAAACCAATGAAATCCGTATTTCATATCAATTAATTTCCATCCATAATGAATTGGAGCTATAATGGTTGGGGATTTTACATTTGCATTACACCAAATTTGTGCAATATATGCCCTTTTCATCTGTTGCTCCAATTCTCGATATGAAAGAGGAAAAGCTGTGGCTTCCAATTTGGCTGTATTTTTCGGAAATTTTTCATGATCGCTCTTTGGTTTCTACATCTTGTCGAAGATCAATGATCGTGCTTCATTTACAGTTTTCACTGCTTTGACATTATACAAGAGACAAACAAAATCTTATATGGAATCAAATGTTTCTTGCATAATCCCTGGCTCCGAAACATTTGCATGATGCCCCATTTTAATAAACGTTTCTTGATATTGCGGCGATTTTTCTAAAAGCTTTAAAGGTCTTGATTTAGCTTTTCTGTAAAAAGAAGGATTATGATCGCAGCCGGTAAACACGTGAAATGCAGCCAAAGAAGTAGAAAGATTTATTCCTAAGACGTTAAAAACAGCACACATATCTACATTTCTAATATTTCCTGCCCCAAGCTGCATCCAGATTTTCCGATCTATGCTATTTTGATCCTCTTCTAGATGTATGTACAAAAAGATACTTCATATTAGCCAACATAATAATAAAAATATCTGTGTCAGAACATTTTATTAATATGTCAACACTTTTTGGCATGTTACAAACGCGATATACTATTTTTGTGTCTGCTTCTTCATGGCCATTATAAGTAAACTCTTCTGACACTTCTCTTACAACATAATCAGACACTCTTCTGTATGAGTAGCAAATTTCGTAATCTAAAAATATTTTCTGTGTAGGTTTAATCAATGAAGATCTAGCTTGTGTTATCCAATCAGTGATTAAAAATTTGACAAACCCTTGTTTGAATTTTATATTTTTCAATTCAGCAAAAAAATTATTCGGGCGTTTCATTTCTGGTCAATCTATAACAGTGGTTTTCAAAGTGGGGAGCGCAGAGACCTGCAAAGGGGGGCGCGGGCCATTGTGTAGTTGAAAAAAAATTTTATTTAAATTGTATTTAAAATTTTTGTTTGTTTGATATCCACCTGTATTTTTAACGCGGTTGGAACTCAATACTTTCTCTAAACTCCCTTTCCTTGTTTTGAAAAATTGAAATTTTGTTTTGTGGAAAAGTACCTTTTTTTGGAAGGGGAGCGCTGATAATTTTTTTGGTAGAAGGGAGGCGTGACATAAATAAGTTTGGGAACTACTGATCTATAACGAAGTCACTATCTCTTAAATTTTCTCTGATTTTGTGTTCGTCGTCTTTAATACTTGGCTCTGGATACGTGTCAAATATTATATGAATTTCTTTGGCCATGTGATTTTTTAGGTTACGTAAAAGATTGTGACTGATAGCACCAAATGTTGTTGGAATATTTCTCAAAGTGTATACATAGATAGAAAAATCCATCAATCATTACTGCTTCCAATTCATTCCGAACTCTTTTTCCGTTGATTTCTTTAGTTATAATTAGACCTATAATTTGGATTTATCAGTCTTGTTGATGGAACCATCCAGATGGCATAAAGATAAAGGCACAGGGGTCAGTGGATATTGCAGCACTTTTTCGATTTCTAAGTTTTTTTTAAAGAAATATGCCTAAAAGCCTACCAAACAAATTTCTTTGAATTTTAATTTCTTCGATTTTGTTGGCATCTTTTCGTTTACATACTCTTAATAAGTTGATCAAACCTTCTAGGATTTACAGCACATTATTGCAGAAATTGCTTTTTCTGCTCTTCACCCATTTTCACGACTCTCAATAAAAGCGATTCTGCTTCATTACTTGCAGATTACCCATATTACAAATGTTATACAATAATTTTATTTTTAACTGTGGAGAAAATGGTTTTAGTCGATCACTAATACTTTTTTTAATTGTTCAATTTTTTTTTATTTTATGCTTTGTAGTGCATCAACTACTAGGTCATTAGCACTTTATACATTAATTTATATTATTACATTTTATTAAATTAGTTTTAAAATGTTGATTTCTTTCAAATATTTGATGGTATCGTATATATTGTTTCTCTCTGAATTTAGTGTTTCTCCAATATTTTCAGGAATCTTGCATTCTTTTTTTTGTTGTTTATATATTGGGCATTCCATTATTACCTATATGTTTTATTGTTATGATTGTCTTACATATTGTACATTCAGGTGGTTCTTCTTCTGATATTTTATAACTATGTGTCATTACTATGTGTCCTATTCTTAGTCTTGCTAGTGCGGTATCCGTTGCTCTATCAAATATGTTTTGTTCGTCCATGCAGGGCCGGATTTAGCTAGTCTAGCGCCCCAGGCTAATAACTTTATTAAATTAAACTACAATTTAGATAGGTAGGTACATATATACATACATTAAATAGGTTAAATTAAACAGTATACATTAAATTAATATTTATTTATACTTTTTTTCTACAGTTTGCAAAAGCAAATTTTTCTATTATACTATCAATGGATAATGTGTCTAAAATTTCTGCATCCATTGAGAGTATAGATACATTATTGTTAATATCTTGAGAAATCGTGTTTCTCAAATAGGTTTTTACTCTTTTTAATAACAAGAATGACCTTTCTGCGCTTGCGTTACTTATGGGTATAGTTAAGTAAAGACGAAAAGCAATGTCGATGTTTGGGAATATGGAAATAATTTTTTTTTTTTATTTATGAATAATAGATATTTATATACTTGACAGATATTTCTGTCAAAGTAGAAAGTGGGCCTTCAAGATGTGTTAAAAAAAATTTTAAATTTATACATTCATTTGAAAAATCCTGATCCAAATCAGTAGGATACAGCTCCTGAAGTTTATTAGCACGTTCAGTAATTTTAGTCACCTCTTCAAATTTAATTCTTTTTAACAATCAGAACCTTTCTTCAATTTCTATATATGAGTTGCAACAACGTTTTAATGCTTCTACTATTCGGTCGATAATGACAGAAAAAATATTGATTCTAAAATCATTTTGTCCGTCAAAAGAAGTGTCTTCTTGTTTTTCATCAAAGTAACAGTTCTTTTATATATTTGACAACTTGACAGTTTTTGTCCTCGATCTTCAAAGATTGTAAAGTTTTCACGTTGATTTTGTAAAAAATAAAGAATTATAAAGAGCTACAGCAACAGACAAATCGATGTCAATTTTTTATAAAGATTGACTAACTTTATTTATTTCGTAAAGGATACCATTCCAGAATACGGCGAATCGTGCCACGGCGAATCGTCCTTGCTGGCGAATCGTGCCCGCGGCGAGTTGTACCCAACCCTACAGTGTATTTTATTTGTGATGACTTAAAAACATTCCAGTTCTAAAAAGACTGTGTATTTTTTGGGTTTTCTAAAATATTGATATGGTTAATATCGAGTTACAATACCTAAACCACATATCAATCCATTATTATAAAAAACAAAACAAAGGCATTTGAAGCTCATAAAAAGAGAAAACAAACTAAATTTTATAAAATAATGAATATGACCTTGGGGGCCTCTTTAGAGCTCTCAATGATCGGGGGTTACATGATCCAGCATCTTAAGCATTCCTATAAATCCGCCACTGAAAACTATGCTTATATATTTGTTGAAATCTATTATATTGTGTTTAATTCTATATACATAGATAATTATGATGGACTTGACATTCCTCTGACTCTCTGCTACTTGATTAGATATATATATAACATCTTCCCCTTTTAATAATGTAAGTATTATCGAAATTTTGTAACATAATATTTTAAGTTTAGTCTGAAAAAGTAAATCGTCTAGGCGGCTTTATTGTTCGTCCATAGCTTGTTGTTATTGTAGTTTGTCTATTCTCTTCATTATTTGTTTCTTCTTTCCTTTCTATATTATTATCATTTTCTTCTTCTTCACCTTTGTTTTCATTTTCTTTATTTAAATAGTTATTTTTGTCTGTTTTCAATATGTGTTCCCTGTTTCTTCTCAATAGTTTCCTTCAGGCGTTTCTATAATGAAAGATCTTTCGTCATGTACTTCCTGTTGAATTTTTCCTGACGTCCACTTCTCTGTAGGTTTTATTTTAAATTTTATTTTTTCTCCTCTCTCAATGGTACTCGGTGGTCGGGTGCTTTGATTATAATAATATTTCATTTTATCTATATTTCTTTCTTTGATTTCTTTATACTTTTTTATATCAACCATCTTTAGTTGTAAATTACTTTTAAGAGTAGGTATTTTTGATCGTAAACTTCTTGACATAAGTAATTCAGCCGGAGATTTCAATTGACCTTTCTTAGTATTTCATATTGTAGTAACGCCATATGCTTGTCGCTGTTAGTTTCATCACATTTTTTAAATAATTTTTTAATTGTTGCAATTGATCGTTCCACCAAACCGTTTGATTTTGGATAATTTGGACTTGAGGTTTTTTTTTCAATATCCATTCTATGCAAAAATCACTGTATTCTTTTGAGTTAAAAGGTGGACCATTATCAGACATGATTATTTGGGGAATTTCATGTCTTGCAGATATAGCTTTCAAATGCATGATTACTGTTTTTGCAGTAAAACTTCGTAAAGTAGCTAATTCTACAAATTGAGAATAGTAATCCACCACCATTAAATATGTTTGTTTGTTGTACTCAAATAAATCAATTCCTACTTTTTCCCATGGAAGTGAAGTTATTTCATGTGGTTGTAGTGATTGCTTCTGGTTATTATTTCTATGGATCAAACATGCTTCACACTTATTGATTGATGGTCAATATACCGTACTGCGTGCATTTTCTTTACATCTTTCCATACCTAAATGTAGATTATTCTTAAAAACAATACCATCTATCACGTGGATGTCATTTTTTATTTTGAAATATTTCTTCGCCATTTCGTCCACTGAACTTTGATGGTCTGGCCATCCATTAACATAGTATCCCATAACCCGTTGTAATGGTTCATCACTTTTTGTAGCTTCTTGAATTTCTTTGAGTTTTCTATCTGACACGGCTAATTTCTGTATCAACAAATTTATATGCAGCTTATTTTCGATATCAATTTCTGTTAATTCGACATTTACTTCTTCTGTTGCTGCTCGTGATAGTGTATCAGCTACATACATTTCTTTTCCTTTCTTGTATATTACATTCAAATCATATTGTTGTAATAGTAGCATAAGACGTTGTAATCTGGCAGGTACTTCGTATAAACTTCTTTTGAACAGTGGAATAAGTGGCTTGTGATCAGTTTCTACAGTTATTTTTTGTCCATATACATACATATTGATGAAATCTTTTACATCCATAAACTATTGCTAACAATTCTTTCTCGATTTGAGCATAGTTTTGTTGACATTTGGTTAATGTACTTGAAGCATAAACTATCGGTCCATCATCGTGCATGATAACAGCTCCTACAGCGTCTTTTGACGAATCTACCGACATTATAATATTTTTCTTGTTATCAAAATATCTCAATAGAGGAGCGTTAGATATTAGTTCTTTCAATTTTTCAAATTCCTTCTGGTGTTCATGTTCCCCTTTCCAAATCACATCTCTCTTTTGTAAACTTCTTAGGTTAGTTGTTTCTAACGACATATCTTTTATGAATGCGCTCAAATATGTTACCATCCCCAGAAATCGTTGTAATTCTTTTACTGATTTAGGAGTCGACATTTCTGTTATCGCCTTAATTTTATTGTTGTCTGGTACCACTCCATTCTTGTTAAATTCATGACCTAAACATTTTATTTTGGTAAGACCGATTTTACATTTTTCTTTGTTGAACTTCAATCCACATTCTTGCGCTCGTATTAATACTTTTGAGAGGGTTTCGTTGTGTTCTTGCATATTCCTTCCATATATCATAAAATCATCCACATAAATAATGACATTCTCAATACCTTCAAAACATTCTACTATTCTTCTATGAAATTCTTCTGGAGCCACGTTGATTCCGAATGGTAGTCGTAAGAATCTATATCTTCCAGATGGTGTTCCAAATCTACACAGCTTAGAACTTTTTTCGTTCAGTTCCACCATCCAGAATCCTTTGTTTGCATCCAATGTTGAAAATACTTCGGCACCAGTTAAACGAGCTTTGACTACTTCTATGGTAGGAAATTGATAATGTGCTCTTTTTAGTGCATTATTTAGTTTTCTTGGATCTAGGCATACTCGAATCTTTCCAGCTTGTTTGTTGACTAACACCAAGGAACTTACCCACTCTGTTGGTTCGTTAACTTTTGTTATCACGTTTTGTATTTCCATATCTTCTAACTCTTTTTTTAATTTATCCATTAACTTGAATGTTACTCTTCTCAATGGATCTATTTGAGGTGTGGCATCATTTTTTAATTCTAAATTCAATTGACCTGGAAGTTTTCCTAAGCCTTCAAACAATGTTTTATATTTGCTTAGATCAAACTTGTACATATTGAGTTCTTGAGGCTCAATCATTTTTCTTTAGGGTTACTTGTGCCACTCTTTGAATTAGATTTAATTGTTTGCATGTCGGTAACCCAATGATTGGGCGACATTTATTTCTTAGTACATAAAAATCCACACTTGTTAGTTTGTCTTGAATCTTGCAGGGAAGTTTACATTCGCCCACTACATTCATTTTTTCGCCTCTATACGTCATTATGCTTGTATTTGTCTTCTTAATTATATTAGTATTTACTTCCAATTTACTAAAATCATCATATAATAATATATTTGCTTGTGCTCCGGTATCTAGTTGACATTTTAATGTTCGATTTTTAATCATGACATCGATGGTCCATTCTTCTTTTTCTTGATTAATATTATTTATATATATATACGCGTAGATTCACTATCAGGCACCAAAAAGTAAATATGCGTTGTGACCCAAAAAAAATATTACGTTGAGGCATCCTATATATACGCTGTATATATAAGTGTTACGGCACCCTTACTCCGTATATATAGAACGTTATATATGAGCGTCGCGGCACCTTTCTGATGACCTTCATTTCAATAATTTAAACACTTCCGTTGAAGTTAACACATTTGCTTCTGCAGACAAGAAATAAGTTTTAGTTGAAGTTTTACACCAATTTAATTGGTACCTGTGCAGAATAATAATACATTAATTATTATACATAAAAAACTACTATAAGTAACAGTTTATATTATTATGGTCACCAAAATTTTTGAATAAACAAATTTTTATTAAAAAAATGTTTAGTTTTGTTTTGGATTTTAAGTAAAATTCAAAATAAAATTAAACATACTTTTCTGGTATTATTATGGTTTATTAACAATAAGTTTATTATAATCAATGCCATGACAAAGTAGAGAGCATTTCTCACTTTGTATAAAATTTAAATTTTTGTGTAAAATAATCTTCTGTTATCTTGGTTTGTTGGTCAACCTTGACCATTGTGACTAGCTTAACTATTACTACTAGTTGACATCTGGTAAACATAGTGCAGCCCTTAGAAAGTACCCGCCAAATACCATATAATAAGACCTACGGGCGATTCAAACTTTAAAACTCGTTTTTTTTAGTTTTTACACTTTCTTCTAGAAGACGATAACCTAAATTAACATTTTCATTATTAAGAAAAGGATTAACGCATATGTATATTCAAAAGACATCGCCGTAAAAATTATAGTTATTGTAGTACTCATATTTTAATAAAATTATGAAATTAAAACATTTCTAGATCACAATAACTTTTACTCTGATGCATTAACAAATCAACAATTTTTATTTTAGGGCATTGTAATTATCCCAAATAATTTTTCAATGTGTTTTATTTTATAAAATTTAAAAAAAGTAAAAATTATAAGAAAATGTATTGTTGCTACTGTGATACCTTTCAAATTAATAAGCACTTTACACGCCATCTAAAAAGTAAGCATTTGGGAGTAACATTAATGAAAAAATATTTAAATTCCGAAATTTAAAGTTAAAAAAAAAGGTGATAATTACTTCTATGTATTAGAAGTAATCGCGGTAATTTTGTTATGGCGAAAAAAGGTAAAATTATACCTAAAAAAATTTGTAAGAACGGCAACGAATTACATAATTTTTAAAAATTACAGGGTTTGTATGAAGTGCTAAACTTTTTTGAAGGTATCGTATTTAAAAAGGCATACTAAAAATCGTCTTTTTGTAACCAGAGAGGCTAATACGGCTGCATGACAAAGTAACAACCCTGCTATTGAATCTTTCGTCGTTTGTCATTAGGGGAAAAGTTACAGGTACTATTTGACTTCACTACCGTTTTTTAACGAAATTATTAAAAATTCCGCCCAGATGAAATAGGAAAATTAGTTGTTTCAGAGACACTAATTTGAATTACGCGGCCGACTTATTAAAAACTGATAAGAATGCCTGAAAAACGGGCGGTTGTTGTCAGAAGTAAAGTGCTTATTAATTTGAAAGATATCACAGCATCAACACTTTTTTATAATTTTTACTTTTTATAAATTTTATAAATTCAACCACGGGCATGTCGAACTAGAACTTCCTTGGGTAGTAGAATTTAAATCTGAATTTGTCTCGTATACAAGAAGTAACTATTAGAAAAGTGACCGAAAATAAAAATTCTTCGAAGTTTGCACTTTTTTTCTATGCGCCATGCTCAAGTTAAAATGAATTTAATTATAACTCATGACCTAGTAATAAACAGTTAAGGCATTAATAACTTGGTATAAAAAAAATTTACTGAAGAATTGGGCCCAATATATTTGAGATGGGCAGAAGTACACAAAATTTATAAATAAACTTAAAAAAATACATTATTTAAATAATCACCTAAAAAATTTTGGTGAGCACTCTAATCAACAGGGTTGGTGAGTGCCCACCTTAACCCACCCCTGGCGCCGTCACTGGAATAAGCTCTTACCATCATTATCTTCCTTAATAATGAATTTTCATCATTCAAAAATTAATAATAATTATGATTCATCACAAATTTTTGCAGCAATTACCTTAAATTAAAAGCGACCAAAATTAGTAATTTTTATTACTAATTTACTAATATTACTAATTACTAATCGTCATTTGATTTTGATGTACTAAATTTAAGACATTCATAAATTCGTATTAAAAATTTGTGGGTCCTTATTATTGAGATTTAAATAAATTTTTTCGAATAGCAGTAAGGGTTGCGTAGTAGAAGTCTGTCTTTCATTACAGGTTTCAAAACAGATAGATTTCAAAACGGCTGTGTGGATTATAGACATGTGGATTTTTGTTTGAGTTTGGAATGGTTATTGCTATGACGTGTAAAATAGTTATACAGTGATTTTAAAATTTTCCTATATCGTCAACATACAAGCAAAAGTGACCAACTACAAAACTCAAGTTTTGCAGAAGAGCAGATTTTAGGTTGAATATCGCTTATAAAATCAGACAATTAATGCCAAATTTCAATAATTTTAGTCATAATACAATTAATATAATTTATTATATTAAAATTTTAATTATTCTTTTATTATTATATCGTTATTCAACTCAATTAGTCAAGCATCTTATTTTCGTCATTTATGCAGTTGGTCACTTTTGCTTGTATGCCGACAACATTTTCTATTTTTCCATATAGGACATAATGTCTTAATTTTAAAACATCCTGTATCTCGTTAACAAGGGGTCATAGGCTTCGTCAAAAAAATAAAAGATTTTTAAAAAAATTATAGCTAGTGTACCAAATTTCAATTTTATACCTATAAAAACGAAAATTCATGAGCCAAAGTGTTAAAGAAATTTCAGATATCAGAAAATTTTAGTACTTTATTAAATAAAAATAATATTTTTTCAAATATCTACTAATTGATTATTATAAGGTATTATTATAATGTGAACTAAACACTCGGAAATATATAAATGCTAAATGAACTTTAGATGTTTTAGAATTCCAGAATTATAAAAGTACAATATTATTTCGTCGGTCATAACTCATAAGGATACGATAATAGAGTGAGCTAGAGAGAGAGACCCGCTATCTCTCATCTAAACATTCCTAAACTTTAACGTACAAAACTTTTAATACTCAAATATAAAATTCATGTGTGCCTAAACGTCAAACTATTGCATACTACAATAAGGTGCCATAAGGCGCATTAATCGACTTTAATATAGGCCGATAACCTATTATAGTGATTGAAAAGTCGACCAGCTTTTACAACAAAGAAAAGTTTTAAAATGAAACGAATAATGTTTAATATTTGACAATACAAATCCAGAGCTACATTGATTATTATAAAAACAGCATAAAAACAACTTCAACTTCAATAGTATGAACCAGTGAAAGTTGGAAGAATTGTAACAGCGTGTGCAGTATTACACAATATTTTCATAGAAGCTCGACTTCCTGAAGCTCCCAATAATGAAACCATTATTAAAGAAGATGTGCCAATCATTATTAATTAGAAGAACAATATTGCCGGGATGGAAACAAGGCAACAACTAATCGATAGATATTTTCCATAAAAAATATACAACTATGTTTTAATTCATAAATTTATTTGTTAACTTGAACTCGATTGTCCCCTTTCTGCAATAAGTACAAGTGCATTTGCCATTTTTTCCAATGCTACAGGTTGTTTTTTAGATTCGGTCCTTAAATTTTCTAAATTATCATTTATTGTGCGTAGCACTGCTAAAGTTTCATTGTTTAATGCTGAAGTGTGATCCGAAAGATTTTGGCCTTCTCGACGTCTTCTATGTGGTATATTAGTATTATCACGCTGAAAAATGATAATAATGTATTTGTAATCTCATTTAATTATATGTAATAATTTAGAAACCTTTTGTTTATTAACAGATGTTACATCTACTTCCTCTACATCCAATGAAATATCGCACGGCAGTTCTTGTGCCTATAATCATAAATTCCGTCCCTCTAAAAGTAGAATAATGAAATAATAAAAATGTGGTATACAAATTTTTCTTTCTCTTCGGAATGCTTTGGCCAACATCTGGATTAAATGAAGTACTTGCTTCATCGTGCGTTATTGCGGTAATATAGTTTGTACGAATAAAAAAGAAAAGGAAGCGATATTTTGATATTTCATTGCATTTCTGCAAATTGCAACAGCAATGTCCAGTGATCCGGAGAAACACGCATGTTGTCGCTGTTGATATATATAATATAAAAGTTTTGCATACAATTAATGCAATATTTAACCAATATTTTATACTTAATCTAATTAGTGTAAAATACATTGTGGTTAATTCTAATACTTACCCTGAAAAATGATGAAGATGTTGAAAACAAAATATTTTATTTATTTAAATTAGTGAGATTTGGTGAGAGGTGGAGGAACGTGAGATTTACTCTAAAATTTTTAAATAATTTAATTAATTTGATATGTTCATGTATTTTGCTGCATTCCACTAAATACCTAAGTGTTAATGTATATTGGTGTCTTCTATGTACTACATTTTTTCTGTGAAATAAGAGGAGAAACATAATTTTATGCAAATCCAGTTGATAGTTTGTTTTACTGTTTTCACAGTAAGTTTTTCAATTACTACTAAATTTAAACTTTTACACTAAATAACAAAATGTTATCTATAATAATTTATTATCGCTAAATTAAAAGGTTGACGAGATATTTTCATTGACCCCCCTCTCTTTAAATAAGATTTGGTGAGATTTTTTTCGGACCCCCCCCCCCCCCCATTTTGACTTCACGTAATTAATGGACGTCTCCTAATATGTGATACAATATAGTATAGATTTTTGCGAATCTTATAACTTAATATTATATATTGAAAAGATTAATCCGAGATTATAAATAATTATAAAAATAAAATATTTACATACTACTCGTATAGATTTGTTATTTTGTAACACGTGTCGTCACAATTTTGTCATTTAATTTATAACATTTATTTGTAAAATATAAAATTATTTTCAAGTTTATTTATATCTAATAAAATATCTGCAAAATAAAATCATTAAAAGAAATAGAATATTTCTTCGTATAATTAACATAATATGGTTTTTAGAAACTCAGCCTATTTCGAGCAAAGCGCATCTTCATTCTTTTAGAAACGTTGAGTTGCTTTAAAAAAATTTTTAATTAAGAGAAAATGTATTTCATTTAAATATATTATATTATGTTGCTTATTTTAATATAATTGCTCATCAGCAGTCGACCATATTTTAAACAAATCTTAAAACTTTACATCCAATAGTAAGATTATTATCATACAAACGCTTCAATGCGGCAGTGTTTATCTTATAGTTTCAATGCGAACGCTTCGTTGCGAAACAATCGCAAAATATGTGTACGTAAAATACCAAACCCAAACTATTGAAATGCGAACGTAAACTAACTGGAATGAAGTTAGCTGTAGAATTTAGGCGTGAATTTATACTTTGACATACAGTGGCTATCATAATTATTCATACACCCCTATGCTAGCAATGTAAATTATCCGTTTTGAAGGCGTGATTTGTCATATAAAAATTATTTTTACAGCAATACTTATTGGAAATTTTTTGTTGCAAATTTTATTTCCTTCCTTTTTGGTTATATAAATTTTTCTATTTTGTCGCAGGTAGGAAATGAAATTTTCAACAAAAAATTTCCAATAAGTATTGCTGTAAAAATAATTTTTATATGTCAAATCACGCCTTCAAAACGCATAATTTACATTGCTAGCATAGGGGTGTATGAATAATTATGAGAGCCACTGTATAGCTTCAATGCGAAAATAATTTGACAGGCGATCGTAAAATAAATGAATGTAATACAAAATATTAGAATTCTAACGAAAATTAACGAAAGTGAAGGTAGCAGTAGAATTGAAGCGTTAGCATCGAAGCGTTCGCTTCAAAGCGATGTGCACGTAATCCCACCACTGGAATAACATTATACTAAGTTTATCCGACTATTGTAAAATCGGTCCGTAATGTAATTTTGTTTTTTGTTCATCTAAAAATTATGGGTAAGAGCCGTTTTTGATTATAATAAAATTTGTAGCAAATCTATGACAAAAAATTGGATTCAATTTTACAAAAGTGTCATACATGAAAATTGCTTCACAAATTTGCATCCTAAATTTAATACCAAATATTTAGGATCTGTTCTATTCTCCATCCAAAATGCGATTGTAAATTTCTGGTACGTTGACGACACATGCTTAACGTTTCGACTGTCGAAATAATTAGAGAAAAATGTCATGGTCCCGCGAACAAGTAGAAATGTTAATTGAAGAATACAAAAATCATCCATGTTTATATTACTATAAAGTTAAATGTGTGTCATATAAAAATAAACATGCTCTTAACGAAGCATTAAATTTAATTTTGGATTCTTTGCGTGATATATCAAAAGGTGTTACGCTAAATGATATTGAATGATATTAAATCGAAGTGGAATGGTTTAAGAAGTACATTTATGGCTGAATGGAGGAAAGTTCAGCAATCGCAAAAAAGTGGCGCAAGTTCAGATGAAGTAAGATAATTAATCTAAAAGTTCAGAGCAAAATTACATAAAGTACTTATTTTAAGGTGTATCAATCTACGATATGGTACTTTAGAGATATGTTGTTTGTGCTGGATGATAATGATCCGAGACCTTCCCTTGACAGCATAAACAACATAGAAGCTAGCAATAAGCAGAATAGAGGTGTATTTTCGCGAGGTACCAAAAGTAACCGGTTGCAACCGCTGCTATTTTGGCGACAAAACGGTTGTAGGGGAGGTAGTTTACGTTCAAATATTTACCTAATCGGAGCAACCGCTGTCAGGCAGTGGTTACACATAGCGGTTGTAGTGAAGTGCCCGCTACATTTAAAATTTGAAATTTTCTTGAGTACTTTAACTACGATAAAAACATTATTGAGCACATTTCTTTGTATTTATGTTATACTTATTACTATTACTTATTACATTTATTTAGATTGTGAATTCAAAAATTGTAGGTACAATAATAGCTTTTCAAATAAATTATCTAACTCTTCAAAAATATATTAAATTCCTAAAGATAATCACGTGGTAGTAATCACAAATAGCATAAAAGGTTGCACATTACCATCCGACAAAGAACTGTAAAATTATTTATTAATAATTACCACTATTTTTTTTAAATTAAAAATTCCAAGGTAAAGGTAAAATGCAAAATTAATAATTAAATATCGGCAAAGATAAAAATAAAATTAAACAATTCCAGGAAAGCTACTGCTTCGGTTAAATTGTTTTAAAACATTTTTTAATTTAGGTAGGTACACATCGTATTAAAATCCAATTTTCTTTAAAATCTTAATTAGAATGAAGTTTTTGTGAATTCTGATACATTATTTACATTTCATACTCGCAAAAAAGTAAATTATTTTACTTGTTTCATTTTTTAAAAAATATGGTTAGTTTCCATTTTCGCGGTCATTTAAAATTAGTAGTGGGAGAAGTACCAGTCGTAACCGCAAACAACCAACCGGTCCCTCGCGAAAATACACCTTAGGGTAAAATATTTGTTTTTACATGAATACCCTATTTAAAATTGTAGTTTACTATTTTAGATTTTAACAGAAGCATTGGTGTTGGAAACCGATAATGAGGAATCATTTGTAATTGATATTGATGCCTCTCAAATAAGTATAAGCTCGCCAAGCAGCAGTGCACTATACTCTATTCATTTAGCACATGCAGTGGACAATAACAAATACATGCAGTTTGCACGTGATTTATGGGGAGGAGCTTGACAGAGAGGGACTAATCTAGGTTGCCTTGTATTTTTAGGAATTCAAACGCCGCGTGAAAATTATATGCATCTACTTACAATGAAAAACTGTAAGTACGGACGGTATATAGGGTTGTCTTGACCTTATGAGCATCCAATCGCAATTGAATATAAAGCAAGCATGTGGATATCATGCAGCGATCATTGTTTACATCAGCTGCATGTGCTAAATGAATAGAGTATAGAGAGTATTGACAAAGCACCCACCTGCAAAAGAAAACGTCAAGAAATAAATAAGGGGGACACTTTGGCTGAAACTGCAACTGCGGCTATTAATTCAATGTCGTCGTATTTGATGAAGAAGCAAGTTGCAGTAGAAAAACCAACCTCATCTCTTTTTAGTGAATTTGTGAACCAAAAATTAAACGAAATATTTGAGATACCTAACGAAAGTTTTATACAAATATTTACAAAACAACAATGTTTAGTTGTTTATTGTTCAAAATTTAACATTATAAATTATTATTTTTAATAGCATTTTCTTGCCAATCTACTTTTCCCACATCAGAATTAAAATATTCTTTGTACTCATCTCTCACTGTTCTTGAAACTAATGCGGATCTATTACTTGTCTGTGTTTTCCCTCTTTAAGGCAATTCTGTTACATTTTGTTGTTGATTTAAATCGGTATAAACAGAATCTTTGGTTGTACAAAGATAATTGTGTAAAATTACACAAGCCATTATAATTTTCTCGACTTTTTCTGCCGATAAATGAATTGGGTTTAATAAAACCCTAAAACGATTGGCTAAAATTCCAAAACTAGATTCCACCATTCTCCGTGCTTTCGATAATCTATAATTATAAATTTTACAATCATGATTAAGCCCATGTTGAGGGTAAGGTTTCATTAAATTTGGTAGCAACGGAAAAGCATCGTCTGCTATAATTACATAAGGAACTTTTTCTGTGCGCCCAGGTAAATTACTGGGATTCGGAAAACTCAAAGAATTTGATTTTTTTGCCTGCAACAAGTTGCTCTGATTAAATACACCGGCATCACTAATTCTTCCGTTTACTCCAACATTTACATAAGTAAATCTATATCGAGCATCTGCCAAAGTTAACAGAACTAAGCTGTTGGTGCCTTTATAATTAAAATAGTAGGACCCATCTGAAATTGGTGCTCGAAATTTAATATGTCGACCATCTAAAGCACCTAAACATTGGGTAAACTGCCAAAGTTCATTAAAATTCGAAGCTATGGTTTCCCATTCACAGCCAGTCCTGGATGTCTAAACAATTACTATTATTATTTATATCATTTACATCAATTTCAACAACTGCACGACTGCACCTTCAAATATATGGGTTGAAAGCGTTTAATTATGGCATCGCATACTATGGGAATCAATTTTGAAATAGTACTTTCATGTATTCTACTACTATACATTAATGAACGAAAACTTTCACCTGTAGCTAGGAACCGCAATGTAATTTCCAATCTAAAAAATGATTTTCATAGTTAAATGCCCTTTTTTGCAACTTTAAACTCACTTGCTTGTTCAGCAAGTTTGTAGCTTTGGGATATCGATGGGTTTTTGTATCTTAAGGTTAAGTTTATTGATCAATGATAAACCTTGAGAACCAATTATCGTTTGGTTTGCTCCAGAATCTAACAATGCTAAAACGCGTTCATTATGAATATTAACAATTACATATGGCCTATTATCTCCTGAAACAGGTGTAAAAATTGCATTGGCTTCGTGAAGAGGACGGCAAAAAGTTTTTACCTTCTCTAACCAATGACCCCACATTAAAGATTGCTCCGCCAACTGTTGAGGACTAAGGCTAAATCGACTGCGATTTAAACCTGTCCTTATTCGTTTTTTTGACATTTACCACAAGTAGTAAATGTAGCATTAGGCGTTCCGCATACATAGCAAAAAAATACGACGTTCTGCCGCACATGTATGGTAGGTATGACCAGTAGCTGAACAATTATAGCACTTAGTGTTAGCTCTCGCTCGATTTACAACTGTTCTCGACTTCAACTTAGTTGCCAAAGCCGATAAATTTGCAATCGGGGAAAATTTACTGCTAGATGATGGGCCTTTATATGCCAGGTCTGGCTCGAGAGGTTGCGTTGTAGGAATAGCTACATTAAACTTATCTACACGATACTTCGCTTTCTCTAACTTTTGGCATAACTATTGTAAATGTTCCACTGATGTAACATCTACTAGTGCTAGTGAATTAGTAAAACGCGGCAATAAATTTGGCATAATGAAACTGAGCTGCGTTTCATCGTTGGGAACAACCGATAATCCTCAGGCTCCTCAGCACCCTGTTTGCGAGCTAGTATTTCCTGTTTCATCTCTCTATCATAATCAAAAGGAAGGAAAACTGACTTGAACCGATATACCAATTCATCCCAAGATGTAATATGGTCTATTACAGACTTAAACCAAATCTTGGCTTGGCCTTCAAAAAGTTCTCCCGCTCCTTCAAGCAACTGTTGTTCTGTCGCCCCCCTTGAAATGCGCAACTCATTTACTCGTTCTAAAAATGCTCCTACTCCCATATTGCAAGTATTGCCATCAAATTTCAGACCCCATTTGTGCAGCATTCCTGAGGAACCTGGCATTTGAAATTGATTATGAGAACAAACAGGTGCATGAGCTTGGTTTTCTGCTATAGTAGCCGCTCGGATGGGACTAGAATTTGCAAAATGTGGCGCAAGATTTACTAAACTAGCAACAGGTTGTTCGCGTAACGACATTCGCGGACCTGATGTAGAAAAAACCAGTGAATCGTTTGTTTTAGTGTTTATTGCCGACACCCTTGATGTAACGGTAGATACAGTAGTTGTAACAAGCGCTGATTCTTGAGACAAAGAACTTTGTTCAAGTATCGATACCATGTCATTTAAATTTATTTGTGGACCTGTTCCCACATCATCGATTATTTCAGAAAGTGTAAGAGCACGCCCGGATAATGAATCTACCCTTACTCTCTCATTCTCAACTAAATGTAACTTAAGCGCATAGTCTGTTCTTCGAGCAAGGTGTTCAATTTTTGTACGCAACCGCTTACTCTCCGTGGTGAGAGGTTTTTCAACAAAAGTTGTCACTTCGGATTCTGACTTATTAAGTTTGGCCTCAACTATTCCTAACTCTGTTCCAATATCATAATTATACAGTGTATAACGAAAAATTAACGTAGGATTTGCTTTTTCCTATGCCATAAGAGCTCTTAAAAATTTACGTATTTCTTCTACTGTACGATTGGAACTTTCAACATTACGCACTCGTAACTCCCAGGACAACTCGTCAACCGTCAAATAATTAATATTGGTCATGATTGTAATTAAAAATTAAAACAAAATAAAATGAAATTGAAAGAAGAAATATAATTTTAATGGCAGAATGTAAGCCAAAGTATCGAAACCCGAACGTTGGTCGCCAAAGTGTACCCTTGCACACCCTGATAGCTGCTTGTGCAAGCAGCGGCTAGCTTACCATCAGTACGGAGAGAGGCTTTTGAGTAAGCGATACTTAGAATTATTGCCAGGCGCCAGAAACTACTGTCAAACTTTAGAAAAAACAAAAGATAAAAAATAGGGTTGTTTAATGTAGTTTCAAAAAGATAAAAAAATATACAGAATGGAAGGGATACTGAAGGTATCACCTTAACAATAAAAAAGTTTAAATAAAAAAACAGAAGCGTTGACACTGAAGCTTTAAAAAAAATTGCCACGCTCTTGAGTGACGACCGTAACGGTACCACCGTTAAAAAAATGAAGCAACCAAGTCACTGTAAGTCTCTTGAGAGAGAAATAAATGCAACACAAATTGTAATTACTCACCCAAATTCAAAACTACCAGGTGTTATGGCAAGTTTAGCTCGAGTACACCAAGACTTCCAGAAAGCTTTCCTTGGTTCGTAGCTTATCGGCTTTTCCAAAAAGGTTTGGTTCTGATTCTAAAAAAACTACAATTTGAGTTACAAACTCCCCCCCCCCCACAATTGATCTTACGTGACCCGTCTATCTACAAACTTAGTAGAAAAATGTGAATTAATTGGCGTCACCCAAAATTGTGTGCAATTTTACATAAAACCAAATCAATTATTTCATTGACTTCGACGGCAGTCTTAGGTACCAAGAAATGGGTTGATATCATAAAAAGGTAGATATCCAATTTTCCTCTAGAATCCAAAAATGCGTTGCTGATATTATAAGGATATAATATTTCAAATTAATATTCTTCAAAGGGTGAATGTTGAAACATAAAATCTTAGTTCTTAAATTCAAGAATTGGCTTATTGTTGAAAAACCCTCACCAACGGCAGATGGTGATCAAAAAAAGATAACTAAAATAAACGCAATTTAAAGTTTGAATATAAAAGTTAATGTTAAATTTGTTACCTGCTTCACACAAGAAAAATAATGTGAATTAAATCGGTAAAAACCTAACACTATATAGTAATATATATATACAGTGGAGTCCGCTTATTGGAATCACGGTTAATGTTATCATTCGGGTATTGTTATCACTCACTTTTGCGAGGAACGGGCCGGACGTATATGATTACACACAAAAAACATCGCTTATAGTAATCAAAATTCGGTTTATATTATCAAATTTATTATTCTTAAGATTATTTCCTCCCACGACCAAAGGAATTAGTTTTCAGTTGCAAGCATTTTTTTATATTGTGCATGAGCCACCCACATACTCGTATAAATATGTACCACATACTCATTACGCGATTTTTAAATCAGGTGTTAGCAAGAAGATTTGTCTAGTTTGCTGTTAATTATACGATGTAATTCAATCCTATCTGAAAACTTCGCAATGAGTGACTTAAAAAAGAGACGTGATTTGAGCTTAATTGAAAAAATAAAAATTTTAGAACAATATAATAAGTTACCAAAAATAAGCCAGCGGAATGCAGCATTGCAATTAAACATTTCACAACCACTTTTGTGTAAAATTTAAAAAAAATATGTTGAAATAGAAGACGCTGCAAGATGCAGATGAGATCGTCAGATTTCCAAACGAACTTTTTATAAACAATTTACTCCTCGCACAGCAGAGACAAACAACTTTAGATGAGTTTTTTTAATTTGTTATTTTTCTTATTAATTACTAATAAATAACCAATAAAATTTTTTTTCTCTTTTTGTTATCAATCGGTTATTGTTATGAAAAACCCCAAGTCCCGAAGTGATCACATTAAGCGGACTCCACTCTAGTATAATACATATAGTAATTTAATCAAGAACAAACGCTCCCCTAATGAAGATTGGCCAATCTTCGAGGTTGAAATTCTGCGATACTGTGGTGAGTACAAAATGATTCTTTTTAACACGCTTTTATTAGCTTCTTTACTTTTTATAAAAACTTTTTTTTAAATTTTTCGAACCTGTCGGGGAAGTACAGCCACGAATTTCAAAATTTCAAAAACACTATAAGAAAGCGAACAATTATCTAAGCATTTAAAAACAAATTTAGTGCGGATTATCCAGTATTTTTTTAATCGGCATTTTAAATGCAAATTATTCACCAAGTTGGTGGAACGAATGGTGAAGATTATACTAAGAGAGTATTAGAGTTGCTTTTCTCACCCTCATTCGCTCGAACCAACACCTGGGAAGGAAAAAAAACCAAATACTGCATTAAATCACTTACCGTAATAGCAATTGTTGAAGGTATGCAATATTTGTCTTTTATTATTTATTATTATTATTCATTTATTTAATTTTTTTTTCATTATTATTTCAGAGATGATGTTAAAAACATTTCCCAATTGGAATAGCGCCGAATTTGGAAAAACCGGGATAAATTGGTTTAGGCCGGGCAACCAACCGGGCCAGTTGCAAAAACAAAATAACTCACAAAATAATGTTAGAAGCCGCAACTAATAGAAATAAGTTATTTTATTCTAATTTTTGAATTTTATTCTAATTATAATTAAACATTTTGCAGGCAATGTTTTAATTTTTTTTATTTTTCTTTCTTAAAATATGTTTTAATTATTTTGTTTATTTTATTTATAATTATTTTTAATAATTTATTTGTTTAATTATTTAATAAAGTTCAATTTTTTAAACCATTTATTAAGTGGCTAATATTTATTTAAGTATTTTCCGTAACTTTTCAGCACTTGAAAAATGACTAATAAATAAGTATAAATACTAATAAGTTCTCATTCATAGGAATTTTCAGAATCTCATCAGGCAAACCTGGAAAAATTTTATAATAAAAACTAAGGCCAACAGGTAAAATTCAATTACTATGAATTCAAATGTCGCAGACTAATTCAATCGATTTGCATTAGATTTTATCCAATCTTTAAGACGGTGAGTTTTCCATTTTTCTAGCATGTAAAAAACAATTTAAACTACTGATATAATAATATTTACATCACCAGAATTACAATTCCATGATATCAATCTATGATATTCATTTGATGTATAAAAATTACTACTTGGTCATATTCACGTAACATTGATGCAAATAACTTTACGTCATTATTACACCATTATTATGTCACATTATGTAAGCAAGGTCCAGATGATGTCAAATAGACGTCATATTGTCATGTTTATTACATCAGATCTGACGCTAGGAAGTGTGAAATAATGATTCTCCTATGACTTACATTTTACGTAAATGTGATCTAGCATGACATCATTCTGATGTAAGTTGTATGAAAAAGTGTTCACTGAAGCTATTTAAGAGGGGAATGATTTTATACAATTTTTATTGTAATTAATTTATTATCATAGTTTATGTTACTCATAGAACATTTTTAATATTTTTTTTGAATTCCTCGGGGTTATTTCATTAAGAAATGATTGCAACTAACATATGGGCGATTCCCTGTAAGCACGTTAATGGCTGTCCAAACCACCTTTTCCAAAAACTATTTGTTGTAGCATAAATTAAAATATCTCAAAACCCAGCATAAGATTATTCCTGTTTAGTGTAGATGTAGCTATAAGCTATAATGGCATAAATTATAATTTTTTATAAAAAAATTCCCAAACCACCAAAAAAACAGTCCCCTGTGCTGTCCGATTTCCAGAAGTAATACTTTGAGATTTTATTTTATTATGTAATATAAAAATTAACTTATTTTGTTTCGAAATAAACAACATTTAAAATCGATTTATTTCAGTTCATTCGTTTGATTAAATCTTGTCCGAGCTTTTTAAGAACAGTCTCCTGCCAAAAATTTAATACCAAATATAACTTTTTCCACTGCGCCTTTCCATATTGTCTTGCGTGGAAAACAACGTAACTTGTCTTAAGTTTTGAGTCAGTAACGCTGACTGCTGTGCCGTCAATTTTTTTAGTGTTAATGCATCTTTTGTGACGGTAGCACGTGTCAGGGCTACTACGACGCACAGTCCCCTGGCAATTATTTTATTTATTGTTTATTTGTGGAATTGGATATATTATAAAAAATTTTATAATGTTTTATGTACATATTTATAAATAAGTCGCAAAATTAAATACATTACGATAGTTTTCTTGATATTTCACGATTTAATCAAAATAAACAGTCCCCTGCCAACAGTCCCCTGCTTTGTAATGTGGCAGGGGACTGCCTTTCATTCCAGGGGACTGTAGATTTTTATTATTTAATTATATATTATTCCTAAACAATTTATATTATCGATATATATTATAAATGTATAATTTATAAATGATATTTTACTTTATTACTTTACTTGCTACCTATATAAATTATAATTATTAGCTTTTTCCTTGTTGATGGTTTTTAGTCTGTAAAATTAAATTTAGATTTAAAATGTTTTATATACTTAAATAGCTACCCCAGCCACGGTTTGAACCACCGACCGGTTTATTGTGGTTTTCATGTATTTGCAATAGCCCCCTGTTACACCGAACAGTCCTCTGCAACCATTTACCCGAAAAAGGCTAATATCTCGAAAAGTAGCTATAAATTCAATGGGCGTTTTAGCACTTATCATTAAACTATTACTTTTCTAGCCCTTGGTTTGATTTTTTTTAATAGAAAGAATATTAATATGACCGGAAAATTATGTACGGGCTGAAAACGTCTTTTTAGAGAATCACCCATATAAGTTTGTCACCAACTTCAAAATAAATTAATAAACGTAGGTACACTATAGTGTACCCTGGGTCTGAAAGGGTTACTAATAATCATTTCAATAATGATTCAATTAATCATTTAATATGGATTTATACAATACTTTTTCAAATTTATTAACTTTTTGGCAAAATCAATCAATTCAGGAAAAGCGCGAGGATGAAACAATATCATTACAAATGTTATCCAAGCTCTGAGCTAGCTTCAATTTGTACTTCTAACCTAGCCTGTAAAATAATTTGAATAAAAAACAAATTTTTAAAAGTGAATGGATCAATTACACTAGTTTACAAAATCTGACTTTTTTTATACCATGAGATATATCAACATTATACTGGGGTGCCACCCGATTTTCTCAGTCACCATCCAATTTTAAGAAAAACGAAAAAAATAAAAAAACAGTGTATTCAATAGAACTTTGATAAAAATGAAGTTCCTGTTGACTTTATTAAAAAGTAAAAAGTCAAAATTCAAGGCAATTAAATTCCCTGTAAAACAAGACCTCGACCATAAAATTTCATTGAGTAGATATAAAGATATAAGCTTTAAAAGATGATAATGTGTAAAAAAAAACATAACTAACTTCAAAGTTAATGTTGCCTGATGGACCCACTTCAACAGTTCCAGAAATCATTTCAGGCTCTTTTTGAAGGATTTTTAATCCAGAATAAGAATCTGCCTTCAGATTTCCGTATCACATTTACTTTACCGGAGTGAAACCGGAATATTTAAAGTAAAACATGTATACAAACTGAGATCTGAATGACTGGGAGGGAGTAAGGAATTTTGAAATAATTTTAAGTAAGGAAGAGGGAATTTTTGTCGGTCCACAGACACGTTAAAACTAATGGCAGATAAGGAGTTTGAAAACCTTTTGTCTACTAACGAAAAAAATTCTTGGGATTTCTTTCGAATAGTTGCCCATGGATTATTTTAGAAAATCATCAAGATGAAAATTATGAAAAAAATTGCCAATTTATTAAAAAAAACTATCATGCAATGGATGTGAACATGTCACTTAAGTTACATTTTCTCCATTCATACCTGGACTTTTTCCCTGAAAATCTGGGGGTGACAAACAAGGTGAACGTTTTCACCAAGACCTTAAAATTTTTAAAAACAGACACAAAGGTTTTTTGGGACCTAGGATTGCTAGGAGACTACTGCTGGTCTATTTTAAGAGAAACAGATCAAGAAAATTATAAAAGAAAAAATACAATCAATAAATCAATAATTTCTAACTTTTTCTTTTTATATTTTGTGCTATTATTTGTTTTAAAGTATTCAATAAATATTTTTGAACTAGATGTGACAGCAATGTTAAAACAAAATTATATTGTTGATTTAAATATTGTTTTATATGTAGCATTATTTTTTGTAATTTTAAAATAATATTTTGTAATATATGTACAAAATATAAATAATATTTTAAAATTATTAATTGTATCTGATAATATGGAACGAAGGTGGCTGGATATTTGAGTGACCAAACGAAAGAGAAAGTTCATGGAAGTATTATTTTATAAAGCAAAGAAAGCAACGTAAACTTTTTTGCTGGGAATTTGAAGTGAGAAAAAATAAATAAATATAGGTAAATGCGTAATAAATGAAACAAGAGTAAAAGATAATGAGGCTTTGTATTGAATATCCTAACCTAAAACGATGATACGAACAGTTGCTACTTACAAAGACGTTAACATCTATATAATTATTTCTAATCGATTTATTTATATATTTATATAATTTTATACTATGATGGTACATTTACGCAGACCATTTACAATGCTGCATATAGAAATATACAATGGACAAGACCGAAGATGTTGTAGAGCACTTAATAAAAGCATGGCTCGATTTTTAAAAAATCAAAAACATAAATAACAAATGCAGCAATGTTTTTCACCCGCACATACATACATACGTACTTTACACATTGCACTTATCCATAACTAAAAGTAGAATTAAAATCTAGCAGTCGCAAATGAACAACTATAACATTTCAAACTTTTGGGTTTCTTTTACGTGAAATATGGCACATATATAGACATTTTAATATCAGAAAATATTTGTAGCTTAATAATTATTGACATACATTTATGCGTTTGAAATGTAATAGTTGTAAGATAGTAAGTTTGGATTTGTTTAAACTCGATATCTTTATTTAATATTCAAACAAGTGCAAACTTATTAAATGCCAAGTCCTGAGGGATCTAAATGTAATATTAAAATTAATAAGTATCACAAGTTTACTTCAATATAAAACAAAAATATTGAACACTATATTAGCTTTCAAGACTATAATGCAGCAATCATCACTTTGTTCTCGTTAAAACATCAAAAAATTTAAATATTACATAAACAATTTCAAAACTACAACAACTCAAAATTTATATCTGCAAATTAATCGTAAAACTAGTCCCGAAATTTCTCAATATAGAAAATATAGCATAAAATCAAAACCTCTGCCTAAATAATTTCTTTCCAAAAATAATTTTACCTCTGGTTTTTGTTCATTTTAATATCTTCTACATTGTATAATTTCAACAAACATAATTTTTATGAATGAGTGTCCGATTAAAAAAAATATAATATTATATAACCATGTAACAAATAAAAAATCTCAATCTCAAAAAATTTTACAATAAAATCTATGTAACATTTTCATTTTTATGTACAAATTAATTACATTTCAACAAATCGTTCATCAAATATAATAAAAACATTTACGAAATGCAATTCAATAAAAATATGACATCTTGTACCATTTTGCTCTTCGAGTATTGTTGGAAATTTTTTTTTATTAATGAAAACAAAGGTATAATAATCTAAAAACATTAAAAACAAAAACTGTAAGATATAAATAATTGTTAGTATACGGGGTGAATCAATAATGTGGACTGTAATGTGGAAATATTAAAAAGTTAAACTAGGAACAACTGATAATAAAATAAAATTTTAAAAATAATTTTTTAACGGAATTTCAAGTTTATGCACCATTCCAAGTTATAGATAATTTTATACTGCATTCTTCCAGATGATTAGAAAAACTAATGACTTGATTAAAATTAGATTTGAGTACCTACATTATATATTATATGATCGATCAGTGTTAAAGTATATCTACCATAGAACTGAAAATAAAAGTATTGAAATATTTTTCTAAATATTTATTTTTAATGGTTTAGTTAAAGTTTCTAGAAACCAATTCAATACTTTTATTCTTCATTCTTCTTGACATCAATAATTTTGTAACTCTATCTCTTGTTTTTAAGAATATTCGATATTTTTTTTGTCATTTATGATATTAACGTCATCATTCTATTATTATTATCAAGTTCATTTAAGAATGCAGTAAGAAATGACAAATTAAAATAAGTATTTATAAAAATGCAGTTTTTAACATTTATATCAAATTAAAGAGAAGTTTTAACCTTTACTAATATTTGTACCTCCTCATTGGTAAAATTAAATTTTAATAAACTGTATTGATAAAATTACAAGTGTTTTTTTTTTAAATTGAATTAAAAAGTGAACAAATGCAAAGTGAAAATAATAAAATTGTAAATAAGAATAAATAATTAAATAATAAAAATTATTGTATAAAATGGTTTACAGGAATACAGGCGTATTCCATTTAAAAACAGTATGTTGACGGCATTTTAAAATTTTTTATATTTTTCCTATACCTACAACGATTTATTAAAATATATATTTTTTATAATTTATATGGAAAAAAAGCTACTAAATAAATCTGCACTATTAATTCACCTTGTATAGACAAAATTTAAAATATGTTTTTTGAGATTTAAACATGTTGGTTGGTGTGCTGAATCAGAAAAAATTTCCAAACAAATATAAGACTTACAATTATTACAAAAAATATCGTTTTATACAATTTGTATCGTAAAATGCATAATATAAAAAATTTTGTAATAAATAATTGCTTGCAATTTTTGCCAACAAAACTGAAATCATATTATTTAATGTATAAGTAAGTACTTATCAAGTGCTGCAACGTCCCCCCCTCTTCTAAATTATTTTACTTTAAAATTTGGCAAATGACATTTATATTACATAGTAAAAAATATTCCTCGTGCGGTACTGAAAAACGTCTGAGATCACCACACAATTGTTTATGCTAAGGCAGTTCGTTTATGTGCCGATTTTAATCTATCACTGTCGAAATTCACCAAGAAGTGTTCCGTAACCGATGAAATGAAACATTTTGCAACTAGTAAGTTATACAAAATCCAAAAGCATGGGCTACGTGACACTAATAATAGATCTTGTGGAATCTTTTCCTCCACAATCGGGAGGTTCATTTTTTACACACTGTCCCGTAAGTTGATTTACACTAAGAGGATTGTTTATATCGTGAGGGTTCGTACCCACCGGATTACGTGGAGGTTGCTGGTGTAGAACAGGAGGTGGTGCAGGCGGCAGCTTACACTCGAATGATTCGTGCGGAGTGAGAGGACTCTGCAGCATGTACGGACTAGCAGCACTCACGGAAGGGCTAGCGACGCTCGTCGAGGGACTGGGTAAAATTATACCACCAGGACTAGTCAGACTACTCAAACCCGATAAGGCACCAGGACTGGACATAGACTGACTCAAGCTTTCACCGTCCTCTTCTGGAGGCGTATGAGCATCCCCCACGCTGCCACAACTGCCCAGATTGTCATCAGATTGATTTCCATCATTGCCATCACCCGATTCTAAATAACGAATACACTTCTTCTTACGTCTGAAACATTATTAAAGTCAAATTAGATTATCTCGTAACGAAAGTTCACAGTCGACACAAAAAAATCACACTGCAAAAACTCAATTTCGACATGCACACAGGATAATATTGAAAAATAACGTTCATGCTATTAACTTAAAATAAATTAAATTTATCGTTGAAATTAAAATAGCACCACAATAAATAATAATAATAATACTAATGTTCCTAAAAGAAAATACCTCGATAAAATAATAAATCGATTAATTAGAGAAAAAAATAAGGTCTTCTTGTGTTAAAAAAAAACATGCAAAAAATTAAATGTCGAAAATTGAAGTACATAGTCTCTTTAAGATAAAATAAAAAAAATCACAAGCACTAGTACAACATAAACAACAATCTAACATCGAACACTGCTGTTGAACTAACCACGGGCTCACACGAGTAGCCTACAGGTTGACATAGGTGGGTTCCTGTGGAGACTGAGCAGAAGCCCCACTGCCCGTCGAATGTAAGAGACTGCTATGAACCGCCGTTGAGCTGCTGCCACTGTGTGCGCTGCTCTCAGGGCTAAACAATCGTTATATGTACAAGGGGGCACACACTTGTTACAATATTCCACACTCACAAACAAAATATAGAAACAATCACAGAATACAATACAAAAATGCATTCCTTAAAAATAACTTGCATACACAAATACAGAAAAAAGTAACAAGTAAAAAAATTATAGGTACAAGTAATAATACTAAAAAAGATAGGAAAGAAATAATTGTGCATGAATAATCAGAAAATGTGTCTCTACTTTAGCAAGTATGTTCTTTTAGCCCCCTTTGCAATTTAACGATTGTTTGCTTTTTTGATGCAACAGCAGTGTCTAAGCGCAATAACAAACCCAATGGGTCCTTCTCTTTGTGGGAAGACACATTTTCTGATGGTATTCGTGGTAAAAATCAAGCGTGTCTCATGTCATTTACACCAAATATAAAAGTAACAGTCTTTCCACATAGATAAGAAACACCAATCATAGAAAGTTGCAACATATACACTAAAAAATACTAACATAACAGCCCCACCACGCGCAATACTTTGAAATTAAAAATTTTAGTATTCATAAAACGATAAGGCATCGCAAAAGCATTCTATCTATTCATGTTTACACCGGAAAACTAAGTTATACCCTATCCTACGGCATATATCTTTAAATACCAAGACAAAAGGGGCAAGACTCACATTCAAATTCATAAAATTTCTTTTGATTTGTAAAAAACCAAAAGCGCGGAAAATGTAAATTTTGGTAAAATAATTTGAAAAATTAAACAACTTTGTAAGTACACAAAAGACAGAAATTTGTGGGCCTAAACCTAACACCGATCAGATCAACCTTAAAAAATAATTTTACGTCACGAAGTTTTCTTTAAATTACTTCTAAATTAGATTCTCATTCTTTTGCTTTTTTATCTTTTAGCTGGTACAATAAAGTCATTTCGGCCGGCCTTCGACCTCACTCATGGAGATCATAATCATAATACAGGAAACACGCGTAAAGGAACAGTATAAGTAACTTTTCTATCTACATCATAGGGCTGGCGACAGTTTTCAGCACTTCTTGTAAAAATTCTGCATCGAGATTATGCTTGAAGTATTGAGTTGTTTTTATAATAATTTTTTCTTTCGCCAACTTCCAATCTGAAGAGATGAGTTCCACAGATAACATCATGGATTCATGGAAACGCGACACTCGGTATGATTATTTTAAAAATATGTTTTATTGAGCAATAATATTTTATTTTTATGATATCCCTGTTTGTGTCGTTAGATAGTTGCCCTATCTGGGTTATTATGGAACATTTTGGATGTCACAAACATGAACCAATTACAGATGCGTTAAAAATCTTTACTCTCTACAAGAAGCTAGTAATAGTCGAAGTCTGGACCGATGTTTTAATGCATGATGTGGAGCTTGACTGATGTGCAACATGATTGGTGTGGAATTCGAGTGATGTGCAACTCGAATGGTATAGAAGTCTATGTGTTGGTCACAGAGAATATTATACATAGCCATCAACTTCCCAGGTCGAAATGAACGCTGCAAAAATCGTGTCCCCGTAGTTAAGAACCCACGTCAAGCATAAGCAAAGGTAGGATATCAAACAATGTTGCATGAGTTAATTTTTAGAAGTTAACTTAGGAGTTGAATTTTAAATTTGAAGTTTGGTTTGACAAGGCAACTTGTTGGCAGCTTTGCTGCGCGAAAGGAAAGTTTGTTAATATTGTAAAAAATAATTGAGATTAATTAAGATAGGAAAAATTAAGATTAATGTTTTAAAATTTAAATGAACACTCGAATTTAACAAGATAAATCACTACAACATATTTTGTTTAACATAATTAATTCAAGTGCTATTTAAGATTTCAAAGTAGAGGGCCAACGAAAATGATATCTTAAAATTTCTAAATCAGTTAAACTTTTGAAATAAACACCGAATATACGAGCATGTTTCCTAAATTATTAAAATCGATCTAAAGATTTTTAGCCCTTGGATGTACTGAACTCCACGAGAAAAAATGGTAAATGTAAATTTATTACGTTTGACATACCACCACAAAGAAGCATTTACAAATTGTTTGCCTTAGAGTATCTAGTAATAATCTTTTAGTTTTACGCATATAAGTCACAAAATGGGCTGCCCAAATTTCCAAAAATTTTTAAAACTGAAGTCCATTAAATTTGACTGCCCCAAACTAACGAGACTGAAAAAAGTTCAGTATAAACATTTGCGCTGCGACTTAATTCTTTCGGATGGCTTTCGTAGCTCCCCGTAAAATATTTCTTTGACTGGGAGGATACAACACCTATGTAGAGTTATTGATATTGATATTCCGGATCTAATGAAAAAAAGTTTTATTTTCTATGTGTAACTACTTTTTAGTTATTGATCAACATAATATTTGATCATTCGCATAAAAATAACAAAATGCAAAGTAACAAAAAAACTATCCTGAAAAATTATGTTTTTTGACTTATGTTCTTATTCCTCCCGGCCAAAGATTTAAAGCAACCTCAAGTTCTACAGGGGCATTTTGATTCCAATCCGACACTAACAAAATTTAATTTAAATACTTTTCCTGTTCAAAAATATTCAATCTGCATAATACATTTTCCATAAATTCCCCCCTTCCCCATAGTTCTCTGATAAAACTGTTATTAATGTAAATTAAAATAACAATCATTCACACAAACACTTAACTCGAAATTTAAAAACATTAACATAGTACATATTAAACACAACAATGAAACATTAAATTATTTACCTGCAAGGCTTGCACCATTGACTTTGTTGATCCAAACCATAACGTGCTCGACATTTCTTCATGTTGTTACCTATCGACAAATTCAAGTCAGAAAAATTGAAAAGCATTAGATTAATTAATTTCTATTAGAAAACATGCGTCTAAAGACAACTACATAAATGCTACGACTAGAACAAACAAAAAATGCGTCTACAGTAAAAATAACCATCGCAAGACAGTGACGTTTTGACCAAGATTTTTTATCTTGAAAGTCTAAAAGATACTCGATTCGATTGAAGCTTGCCCAAAACTTGACACTATTACTTCGGTTACTTTTCGTTTCTACAAAATATAGAAAAAAAAAAAGTTCCAGCAGTCCCATTCCAAACAAAAATTTTTCCAATTGGTTTGGTTCCACACCCAAAACAGTTTGACAGTGTCCAAAAATCGCGGCCAGAACCGAAGAAACTAATTTTTTTTGTCTTTTTTTAGTAATGCATGCCTTTTAATGAACAAAATATAATTTAAGCGTTCTAAATACTTCTACATGGTTTTGAACACAAATCTAAACATGCTGTGATCAAAAATTACTAATGAAAAACTAAATCTACGGGATTAATGATAGTAGGAAATGAAGGTTCATGCAAGTGTATCTACGAGCTAGGGATATGTCCCAGTGACAGCAACGTGCATACAAGTCCCCTTTATGTATAGGGTCTGCTCTGAACCAAAAAAAATGATGGTAACAGAGTAGGTCCTGGCCGGCCAGCCTGCGTCTTACCCCAACCCAACATGCAAAGAAAGAATAGGTACGGCTCACAAGTTACTAGAAATATATTCCAGTAAGTTGCGAGTAGGCCATCACCTCCGTCGGCAGGGTCTTGTTTGCGCTTCCTCTTCTTGCCACGAGACGCATTGGCGCGTGATGACCAATCAGGATAGAGCTGCATGTGCAGCTGACGTTCGCGTCTTGCCAACTCATAGTATTTGGCCTGCTCCTCACGACCCAACGCGTGCCACTAAACAAAACACAGTCAAAAGCAAGTCGCGCACCGGCAGGCACCAAGAAGCCACAGCACGCCACAATGCACCTGCC
Organism: Cantharis nigra; assembly: GCA_958510845.1. Lineage (NCBI taxonomy): Eukaryota > Metazoa > Arthropoda > Insecta > Coleoptera > Cantharidae > Cantharis > Cantharis nigra. The sequence goes on from OY294028.1 coordinate 66,712,299, forward strand.
ACTGACAGCCTGGCCGACCCGACAATCCCCATATTGCTCGACAAGTATGCACGTTAGCAGCAGCTCTGCCCCAGCACCCGAACAAACTACACATCCAGAGCAAAATACATTAGTGTTAGACATCCATGCATGTGTAGTTAGTTCGGGGCAACGAGTTAGAAAGCAGAGAACGTGCAGGCCAATTATACAAATTGGCGTGCACGTCCTCTGGTGAATGGTTAGGGTGCGCGAGCAAGTACCTCCCGATTCGACTGTTGTGCGTTCTTTCTTTCGTTTCTTCTTCTTGGTGCCGTAACCGTAATTGTCCCGCGCGCTCCAGCCCGGGTACAGCTGCATGTGCAGTTGGCGCTCCTGTCGCGCCTTCTCATAATACTTGGCCTGCTCTTCGCGGCTCAGCGAGTGCCACTATATATACAATCGTACAATTTTATACATTCATTCTTTGTTATTAATTAATTTATTTATTTATGTTTCATTGGAAGATTGGATTTTTATTCAAAATGTCACAAACGCCAACATCGTACGTACTTCCTTGCCATTATTCTACAACCTAAGACGTTCCAACAAAATTTTAATAAAATACAAAATATTTAATATATTACAAACAATAAAATTATTGTATTTTTTGCAAGGAAGTACCTGTGTTGCATTTGATTAATTAATAAAGACTTTTCATTGAAACTCAAATCGTTTGATAACTTTTCGTTTAAATAAGAGAAAATAAACATTGAAATTAATGTACAAACATTAAAAAAAAAAAAATTTGTAAAGGATCTATAGTAAAATTAAATTTCATTCATCTGCTTTATAGTGACATCAACCCAAGAAAACGTAAAAAAAAAATTAATTCGTTGCTTTTCAGTAAACAAATTTTTTATTTCCCCAGTTTTATGTTTCTCAATTGCTTCTATTAATTTAAATAATTTTCACAAATTCGTTACATTTTTTAAGATGTAGAAAAAAGTGACAAACGTAAAAGCTTCAACTTATTCGAATTAATAAAATTCCAACTTTCAGTTAATTAATTTAACTAAACATCTCGCATCCGTTCGAAATCTCTCACGCAAATAAATTTAATTTTAATTAAATAAATCAAAATCAACACTTTCGCCCATAACATACATCCTGACGCAGTCAAAATATCATTCAACGGAATTATCACAATAAAAAAAACTTTCTTACCCGTCGACCCAATATCTGATTAATTGCAGCACTTTCCTTAAGCGTACATTCGGCTACTACCTTTGCCCGCATTTCTTTCATATACAACATAAATGCATTCAAAGGCTTCTTGATGTGAGGTTTCTTTTTGTCTGCAGAATTCGAACCGTCTTGATTGTTTTTGCCATCACCGACGCTATTTTTTTGATCTAATTGAACCCTGAAACAAAAATCATATCGTCAGTAATATTTCAAAATAAATTTTTTGGAAAGCTTGGAATGTATAAAAAGCCAAGCGCAATTTGGAATAAACATGGCTAATAAAAAATACAATCTTTACCCATCTAAAGTCGAATAAACTACTTTGATACCATTTTCGGCGTGCGACTCGTAACATTCTTTGGACATCTCGTTTTTTATAAGAGTTTCGATATTGAGAAAGGACTTATCGTCTTTGGTGGTTTTCTTTTCTAGAAGATTGTTTAAAATGTTATTGTTCGGCTGCTGTTGATGATGATACGGGGGAGCAAGATTTCCAGCGAACATGGAATTCATATACCAGGCCGTAAGAAATTTTCGTTCTGCTAAATAATTGATCATGGAATAAATATTTTCGGGAGCCACCAAATTTTTATTATTGAAACTTTCGTATAAATCTTGAGCCTTATAAACGCTATTCATGATGTTACTTTTAATCTCTTGTTCCTTGACGTTGTCGATGAAAGTCTTTTTATTGTAATTATCTTTTATTTCGTTGACGCACTTGTTAATTATAAAACCATCGTCCTGACTAGGAGTTTTAAGTTTATCGTTAAACTTATTATTAGAAAAATTATTATTCATCGAAGATTCGTTATGTTTCTTAAGCGATAGGTCTTGGGGGCATTCTTCCACTTTGTCGTAATTAAATGCGTCGTGGAAGCAATCGTTTTCGTTGATCTCCTTCATGTTGTTGACCGTTTTAAATTTTTGGTTAATATCGATGATCGAGGATGGGGCAACAATTGCGACAGGTTTTTTTTTAATTGTTAAATTAAGTGGCTCGTCGGAGCATTCCATTGTGGTCACTTTGTTATGTGGATGGAATTAGTTTAGATTAGAGCAATTTTAATAGGTTCACGTTAAACAATAAGTTGCCTGAACGGATTGAATTGTACACCGCAATGTATAAGTCAAAGCACTAACAGATTCAACAAGTTTTTTATTCCCCGTTTATCACGGAAAATCAATATGAATGGCTGTGCCCGTCCTTTGTTATCCTAGGAGAGAAACAGATAGACAACACGTGGTTTGTATAAACAGACCAAAGCGAAGCGAATATAATACACACACACGCATTTGAAAAAAGATAAATTTGGTCGAAACGAAACGTATTATTTATTGCGATAAAATATTTAACTGAAAAGCTTCCGGACAGGTGAAAAGCGCACAGTTAGAACCGATCGCAGCGGCGTTCAGAGCACATATCGAAATGTTGAAATGGATAGTGCAACTGTCTGTTTTGATTGCAGTGGGATAGAGACAGAAATCCGGGAAAACGTTTGTGCAACTCTTGATGAGCATGTTTATCGTCACAGCCGCCGATCGGTACTACTGTGGACTATTATAGGAATTTTGGATTAAACTCGCATACCACCCACTTGCAAAGAAATAATTTAATTTGAAATTTATATACAAATTGCTCAAGAATAAATTGAATAAAGAATGCAAATTATGTATATTACACGTTATGCATAAACAAACTAAGGTTTAATTAAATTGGCATTTAAATATAATTTTAAATATCTTCAAACGCCGATATTTAGATTGCTTATTTATTAATCCCCCCTGATGCGGATATCCATAAAGGACTATTCTAACATTTCGATATATAAAAATAATAAAATGAGCGGAGACAAATTTTTTCAAAAGCTGCAAGACACTAAAATATTATTAAATTCGATAATAAAAACATAAACATACTTTCGTATATTCTCTTATTTTTTATTAAGTGCCGAGATTACAGTAAGGATAAATTAGATTATAAAAAATGTATGCCATTTATGAACTCAAACGGAATTATCGATCAGATGCACATAACCGGCATCCAACTGGAGTAAGTTGGAAACAGTCGAAAGCTTAAAACCCCTTAACTAAAATTGTCAAGATAGATCCCTGCAATGTACAGACAAAGAGGAAGGGAGAACTGGAAAAATTACCCCAGCACAACATGTGAATCGTCCATTAAATCACATAGATGGAGTTTGCTTTAATAAAAGTGAACCGAAATTGAACTTCAAAATTAAGAAAGCGCCAGGAAATTTTTATAAAATATGAAAAATAACAAAAAAAATTGTTTAGAGAAAAGTATCCGTAGCTTTCAGCATATAATCACATTCATCATGATGTAGTTATTTACTCGCAAATGTTTAACCAAAGAATGTCGTCAAGTTTTGCATGCAAGGAGTGTTAATTACAATTTTGCAAGAGTCGCGTTCAGCTAACGCGTCATCTTGCATATAATCAATACCACCAGGTCACATACATCTCAAGTACTCCGTATGTAAAGGTATGTTAGCATAATTACAATTTCTGAACACGAGAACATATTACAGGAACATCAATTGGTAGTCAAGTTAGCGGAAAATAAAATCATTTTGCAATCATTTACAATTTACGATCAAATTTAAAATTGTTGTCATTTTTTGTATCTCTAGAGAATATTTTTGGTGTTAATCGCTTTCAAATATGAGCCGATAAAAGGAACCACCTATTTGATGAAGTTGATAAAATTAAATTAAGTTTAAGAGTATTCGGTTGGCTTTTTCTAACAATATTTCGAGTAATATTTTTGTTAATAAACCAACAATACTCGTATAATAAAAAAAATTTATTTTAAAAACAAATCATCAAGAAAGTTTGCAGATTATTGGAAATTAATAAATGCTATATATGAAAATATCGTGCATGTTGTTGGGGGTATTCATAAATATTACAATGAGAAAGTTATATAGGAAAATGTAAATTATTATAGAAAAATATTATTTTTGCACCGCACCTGTTTTGAAAGAATTTTTTTCACTTTCAAGTGCTATTTTTGATTAAATTTTCATTCCGGAAGGTTGTTATAAATATAGATATTCATTTTTAATAAGTATTTCCAAATAAAAATAAATGAAAAATTATAATGTCAATGTATTTATGGCGTTTCGATTTTTGTTTATTATTTGGCTACTTACACACGACTCAGAAATCCAAAGATTTACAAGAATTCCAAGGAATTCCAAACGGGTGTACCCAAAATTTTCAAGAAATTTACCCTTTGGTATTTGGTGTATAACAAATACAGTATTGGCCATAATTGGCAACCAACTAATTGAAAAATAATAAATTCAATTTAAAAAAAAATTTGAAACCATTGAGGACCTTTAACCATTACAATCGATTTGTTATTATCCATTGTAGTATATCCTACGTTTTGGAAGATTTAGAAAAAAGTAAAACAGAGATATTTAAAAAAATGTTTTTAATGCTGCATTATGCATTGGACATAATTATAGCAACTTTTGTATTTCATGCATTTTTAATCAGTTTCTTGCAGTATTTCATAGAGGCAAGTATTTTATTTCATAAAACGGTGTTTTTAGAGATGGGTCGCGGAAAAACAATTTCGGTAGATTTAAGGCAACGAATTGTTAACTTGTATAATGATGGTGTGAAACAAAGTGACATAGCAAAGAATTTGGGTTTGAATAAATCAAATGTATCAAGAATAATTAGTGTATATAGACCAGAGCAAGATGTAACACCAATAAAAAGCTTAGGAAAGCCAAGAAAAACAACGAAACTAACTGACAGACTTATTTTAAACGCTTCAAAACAACCACCGTTTCTGTCATCTTCAAAAATTTTGCCCTATTTAAATGAAACTGATTATTTAAATGTAAATTCAAGGTCTATTCAAAGAAGATTAGTTGATGGAAAGTTATTTAGTCGTCATCCTGCAAAGAAACCTTTGTTATCGAAGAAGAATAGTAAGGCCAGACCAAACAGTGTAAGAACTGAACAGTCGATGAGTGGAAACAAGTTGTATTCAGCGATGAATCCATATTTAATCTATTCAGAAGTGATGGAATAGCTCGTGTAAGGTGTCCTGAAAAAAAAAATTGGATCCCAAGTATATTTCCCCAACAGTAATATTATGGTCGTGCTTCTCAGATTTTGGTATGTGAGCAGTTCATCGTATTAACTGTATAATAGATCATTTTATGTATAAAGATATTCTTAAAGATGTCATGTTACCATATGCTAGTGAGAGAATACCACGAAAGTTTATATTTCAGCATGCCAAAGACCCGAAGCACGCCTCTGAGTCAGTTAAAGCGTGGTTAAGCAAAGACAAATTTAAAGTTTTGCCTTGGCCGTCAGAGTCACCGGATTTAAACCCAATAGAAAACTTCTGGGAAGTCCTAGATTAGAAAGTACACGAGAAAAACGAAAAAAATTTGAATGAACTGCATACAGCACTTCAAAATAGTTGGGTTAATATTTCAAGTGATATTATCAATAAATTGATTGAATCCATGCCAAAATGGTATTCTCAAGTTATCAGGGCGAAGGGATATTATACAAAGTATTAATATAATGGATAATAACAAATCGATTGTAAAGGTTAAAGGTCCTCAATGGTTTCAAATTTTTTAAAATTGTTTTTATTAAATTTTAATTAGTTGGTTGCTATAATTATGGCCAATGCATTACTAATATTACAAGATATATTATAGAGCATTTATTATTTCTATATAATAAATATTAATTCTATATAGCAAAAATAACATAGATGATTAATTATTCTTCTCCAACTAAAGATATGTTTCGTTTTTGAGCAATCTATATCGAAAGAAAATATTAAAATTTATTTGACCTTTGTCACTACATCTACCCATTATGACGTAAATGAAAACGGTTAAAAAAATTCAATCAAATGTTAAAATGACAAAAAAATATTAAAATATTAAAATGTTGACGTAATGACGTACAACTATGACTTAATGAAAACAGTAAAAAAAATTTAATCAAATGTTAAAATGACATAAAAAAATATTAAAATGTTTAATACCTATTTGATTACATTTTTTTTACTGTTTTCATTACGTCATAAGTAGGTATATTTATTATAAATGACAAACAACTTTTTTAATTTCTTTAAATACAGATATTTTCAAAAAGTGAACTTATTTTGCGTTAATCATTTTATTATAATATTTTACATCTGGTCGATGTGCTTCAATAAAAGCAAAACATAATCGATAGATTCGTGATTAAGTTGTAAAATTCGATATTAACCCTCTATTGCATAGCGTTCCCAAATGGGAACACAAACTTGACATTTCCTTGTAAGATTTTCAGTTTTCAAAAAAAAAAAATTCATGCAATAGAGGGTCAACTAAACGAGTACATACTTTAGAACAGGGGTCTCCAAACTTTTTAGCCCAAGGGTCAAACAAATTGCTCTACAAAGCCCCGAAGGCCAAAATCTAGCTAGCTCATCAGATTAAGATTACTTTTTAACAACTTTTGATGTGTTTTGACAACTATTTTTAGTCGGCAAATAAAATATCTATTGTATGATTACTTTTTTGATTTGATTTACTAAAATAAATTAAAGAAAGGGCTGGATTATTAGTGCTTTTTAAAGCTAAACAAATTCTTAATAGAAAATCTTATGCGATCTGTAACCATATTTTTTGAATATGTTATTATTAAATATTGTACTGTCTAATTCCGTCTACATATTAATTATTTGGTTCACTCAAGAGAAATATTTCCCCGATTGATTTTGATCAAATGTACAACGAGTAAACTAAAGTAGATAACCGATAAAAAAGAAATTGTAACCTTTTAAGAGCAAAAATCTGGCTAAGCCGAGTATACGAAGATGTTTATTATGTTAAAATAGTATATTATTTAATTTAAATCTCAATAATCTTGATTTGTATGCAAATTATATCAAAAACATTTATAGTATTTTAGTCAACCACTAGAATCACTTTATTAACCCTTTAGCGGGTAGTTACGAAAAATTAAAACAAGCTATTTTTTAAAAGAACTTAAAAAATCTAAATCTAAATAGTTTTCCCAAGATTTCCTCAAATTTTCCTGGATTTCATAGGATTTCCCTTCACTTGTACACCAGATTTCATATTTAGAATCCCAAATGCCGTTAAATATATGGAGAGCACAGTTACTGTCCGATGCTTACGTACGCCGATTATTAAGCCGAAATTCCTGATTCGAACCCAAGTGGAGCAAGAACTTTATTCAAACCTTCCTCCTTTGGCAGGCAATGACAAACCACGGAAGGAATCTGCCTTGAAAAAAACTTTTACAAGGACCATGTATTGTTGTGCCACTATGTATGATGTATGTATTCATTGCCATGTGGAAAACATACATCCAGTAGCGTAACTATGAGAGTTCCGTAGGCACAGCGGAACCAAGACCCCACTGGGGAAAAAATGTTTAACTCTTCTAAATCCCGCATTTTAATGAAAATGTGTTAGTGTTTAATGTCTAGTGTTTCGGAATTTTGGGAATCCCCGAATCCTAAGGCCAAATTGGAATTTATTTTTATCCTTTAAGGCACAAAAGTTTAAATACTGATGGAAACCAGCCTTTGAATGCGTTTATCTTTTTCACAAAAGAATGTTCGTTTTTTACGCTAGATACTTTTAGCTCCGTTCCACAACTTAAATATGAGTTAAAACTGGTTCACACTATGCGGTTTCTCATGTGACTTGTCACATGACTTGTCATATTAGGAATATTCTTACGTTCACACTAAATGAGTTTTGGTATTATAGAAGCGCAATTTTGAAAATTAAAGTTTCTATTATCTATAATATCTATTTTAAACATACACACTGTTGGTCATATGATATGAGCGTTGGTTATGATTTTAGATTAAATTTTTCGTACGATAAAGTCACATGAGAAATAGCATAGTGTGAACCAGTGTTTAGCGTTTTCGGGTTATTAGAGAAAAACTGCTGTTTTCACCGCAATTTTCCAAGACAACTGCGGGATATATCTAGGGTTTCGTTGTTTTTTCTACCCTGTAATATATTTGTTAACATGTGTACCGAATTTTATGCTGGTAGCCAATATAGAAGTATTCTTGCACTATTTTGATCCAACATACCGCACTAAAAATACATCATTGTTTCTTTCAAGTTTTTTTTTTGTTCTAAATAAAAATGAATTCAAGTTGTAAATGTAAATTTAGGTATATAATTTAACAAGAAATTGATTGGCATTAGATGATATATTATACCATATCTTGAACCCAAACGTGGGAGAAAAGAATAAGTTTAAGTAAATGAAAAAAAGGTGTTTTTAACGAACTATATAAAAGTTTGTAATTACGAACAATTTTCAGAAACATTATATTTTTTAATATTAAAATTCTATAGCTTACTACGCCTCAACTTGTTTGACGGTGGTAGTATTCCAAATTAAAAACTTCAATTAATTACACTTTAATTGAGGGGAGTTTAAATGGATTTGAAAAGAAAAAAGGGGTATATAATCTGAATTGAGCTCCTCGAGTGGGCTGCTGATGAAACAATTTTAAAATTTGAAGTAAATATTATATACGTTTCGGCGACGAATCCAAATCCGACTTCGCGAATATCAGGTAATATTCACGTCGCAGGCCGACAAGTATCACTTTGCGTCCTAGGTGCACAAATAACTATTATAATTTCTATTATTATTTAGAATCAGAGTATTCTATCTCCAATTTTTTGATAAATTGAGTACTATTTATTTATACCACTTTATTCTATGTTAATTTCTCTACTGCCCAATGCAAAAAAAATATTCCAAAATTGTTATTATTAATTTATTAAATTGAAATTGTATAAAAATATTTCAATGAAGAGTAATGTCTTTCAATGCGACGATTTTATTAACTTTTATTTACAAAGAAGAGCACTTCTCAATGAGGAAGAACAATTTTCAGATCAATATTAATTATAAATCAATTTTTTTATGCCGATGTATTTTAAATAACTCGGAATTACAAAAAAAGAACCCAACTCTAAATAATTATTGTTATGAAAAAATTTTCACTTTGAAGTCAGATTATGTTTTCTAACACTTTTTCGGGTAAATTTTCATCTCGGTAATTATATTATTGTAAACCATTCTTTTAGAATAACCAGAGTTTTTTGTGGTTTGGAGGCTACAATAGACAATTGGTTCAATCAGATGATTTCTTGAAAAATATGACCATCGATGTGGATTTCATTTGGGTATTTTGTTTAATTTTATCTATGAACGTCAAACATTGCACTAACGAGACGCTGAGTTTTACCTTCCAAAAATGTGGTGCTACTTCTAGGACCGCAACATCGATCCCCCTAGTAACCATGCCGGTTGGAGCACAGCAGGGTTATAAATCGCGAGAGCAAAGCAGTAAAAAACTGGATTACTGTTTTGGAGGTGTTAGTGGTTCAAAGTTTCTAAAATGTAGATTTTAAAACAGAAAATATTTCGTGTTTGATCAGTAATTCTGACGGATTGTATTAACCCATGAAAGTTGGCAAAAAGTTATTTTCTTTCATATAAAACAATCAATTGTTGAGAAAGAGGTTTCCACCGTTTAACGGTTGTGTATCTATTTTAAAAAATGTTAAAGCAAAATCCGTTATAAACAAAAAATAACGATCGAAACAAAGTTGGTTAAAAAAGATTTAAAAGTTAAAAACTAATTTAAATTTAAACTGAAGTCGTATTTCCGAAAATAAAAGTAAAATAATAAATAACAGTGAACCGATAGCTATTTAAAATTACTGCACGATAAATAAATTTTAAATGTGTTTCTGGTGCATTCTTGCCTAAGGTTCGCGTTTTATTAAATTTCTGTAAATATTTTATACATTTAAAATTACCCTTCTAAAACTCAAAACAAATATTTCGCTGATGTAACAATTATTTTAAAAATTAAATTCAAACAAGACTACATAAAGGGCGCGGTACGGCGTCTCCAGCAACCCTTCTAGTCCGCGACTGCGGAAGAGGTTGCCTGGCAACGGTTGACCAATGGCCGGTCTCCCGATAACCAATCTTGAATCTCATTCCTCGCATGGCTGCTCTGAATCAGATTATTCACGATTGCAATTAGCAAACCCCATTAAGATGCAAACAAGGCCGCACGGTTGGTAACAACGAAAATGAATTTTCACCAAAATTTCCTCGTATAAGCAGGACGTATCGACAAAACTACTAACCTTGCGTATCTGTGATTGAGATCAGGTAATTCTTGTTTTGGACCAGGAGTCACGATTGCTGGATGCGAACCCAGATGCGGTCCGTGCGGCGATAATCCAGGATGTGGGGGGATCAAACTTGTCGGAGAAAATCTGTACAGGTCCGTAGGTAAGCTTGATGTAGAAATTGGTAACGATGTGGGGTATGGACTTCTAAATCCTGCACTCGGAGACAATGGATACATACTTGGCGTGTGCCTAAATTTGAAAAAATGCGATCGTTATTTCGAAAAATTATTTCTTCAGCCATAATTACCATGACGCTGCCACCTGTGACATTTCTGGACTAAGCATGGGGTAAGCGTACTGTCCCGCCGAGAAAGGATACATGGGGGGTCTTGTGAGTCCTAAAAATAACATAATTAAATATAATTCACAAATTATCATTTTTATTAATATTAATTAATCTATACGGTATTCAAATTTTACGACCGTCGTAAATTCGACAAAGCCTATCTAAAATTTAAAGATATATTATGACATTTTCAATAAACAAAACTTTGTTGTATTACGGAAGGTTTTAAATTACTACTTTCAATTTGAAAATGATATATCACAATGTAACGTACTATTATCTCTAATTCAGTCTTATTGTAAAAATTGCGTGCAATAAGACATGAAGTGAAATTTTAATATGTGAATAGTAAATGAGATGAATCTAAAAGGAAAAAAAATTATAGGGAAATTATAAAATACGAATGGGGCGTATGTTCGGGGTAAATAAAAAAAAACTGCAATTTACTTGGACTAGTTAAAAACGTGATTGAAGTGAAATGTAAAACATGTAATTTGGCATTACGGCAATAGAATACATAAAAATGATATAAGACAGGATCAAACAATATTCAATTAAAATTTTACAGTTTGAAAATGTAGCAATAGAAAAGGAAACAACTGCAATATTATAAATTTAATTGGCTATTACTATAACATAATTTCTATTCAGAATAACTTTGCAATATAAATGTCTTCGGTAGGCTGCGTACTTCAAATTTACTTAATATGTTTTTCGCTCATAGTATTTTTAAGTAGTATGCGAGGTTGAAGAACCTCAATGGATTCTTACAACTACTACCAATATCGGGCACAATGCCCACATTAATAATTATTTAATTTTCGTCATTCAAATTTTAAAACTTTTCCAACTCAAGGTAGAAGCCAATATTTTTCTTTCCAAATGCAAGGAAAGAATGATTCTTTGGCACTTTTGAGATCAAGAGAAAAGTTAGCTAAGAAAAAAACAACAAGTACATCTGAAAGGATTCTGCCAGCAAGAAAAAGAAAAATGAAGGAAATGATAATGTGAAAAAAATAGCATTCGCACGATATATTGCAAATGACCTGCAAGTTATGAACTGGAAGAATCTTCGAATTATGTTGGAAAAGATAATTAAAAAAGCATAAGGTAAAAAATAAAACCTTATTTGGTATTAAATTACCGAGATGTAAAAGAAACAAATTATAGTCGTATTCAAATATATTAAGGAGTGTTACGATCGCATAAAAACTAATGAGTATGGAAGTTTATAATGACTGAAAAAATAGGAATTTATTTTAATAAAATAAATAAAAAGCATTCAACTTGTTACTTATGTTACATCAATAAATTATAAGAAACATAAGAAATGAAAAAACTTAATAAAAGCTTTCGCTTTTTTGCTTTAAATAAAAATATATAAAGAGGATTTTAAAAAAAGCAGCTTACAATTTAATAGAAGATTTGATGGTTGTGTAGGTGACAAAACAGAAAATATATTTTGTATACGTGTAGGTTCGGTGTAGGTACAATAAGTAAAGTTGACTGGATTTACTTTTTTTGCACAATGCTGAAAATCTCCTTCAGAGATAAACTAAACTGGATGATTTAAATCGTTCGTTGATGTGCTCAAAGAAAACGAATTGCAAGTGGCATCTCGAAACAATAATAATCGTAACAACCTGAGTATCTAAATTAGGCTAGTAAAAGCGGCAGGTGCTGAAGTGGTGCCCGTTATCCTAATTATCCTGGTCCTTTGCATATCGCCGCGTTTCTCCACAAAGGACTCGGGGTGTTTTCGCAATTCCCAGCGAGCCGCCTTTGAACTTTACGAATATAATTTTCTCTCATCGCTGCTGCTACTGTTTGACGTGTTGTTTTTTCACTTTTCAAAGAAACGCGCACCAGTTTCGTCAGTTTAGTATTGTATAATATCGCCTTTATTCTTTCTAACACACACTTCTTCCACGAAACAAAAAACTGTTCAAGTATGTGTAAGCAGTCTGTCAGTTAATTACCTAAATAGGCAAAGTTAAAGATTAATTAATTTTAATCGTCATTAAATTGTCCTTAAGTTTATTAATAAATAAACAACATTTTCGACACAGTTTCTCAAACTGTTAGCAAGCCGAGAGGACCGGATCGATATTACCATCGTCTCATATACCTAAGTAGTTGATAATTTTATTCATCGAAATATTTTTATTACTACTTAATTTGTAGTCAAATTTTGATAGCCAGTAAATTTATGTACCTACTCTAGAATTGGACCAATTCGTCGCCCGATGATGCCGCCGCAAGTGTTGAAACGTTTGCGAAAATTAGACCCAACACCTCAACTATATTATTATTTAATATTTTTTTCTTCTTATTTGACGAAATAAATAATAGAAAACGGATTGGTAAAAATAATTAATTAAGCAGCTATGAATTTCAATTACGAAAACAATAAATTTTTATAGGTTTATAATTGCATTCAAGAGGTGTGCATAACTAAAACGAATGAATTAAAGAACTGTGTGTAGTAGTTATTAATCGTAAACCGTGCTCAATCAATAATAGTTATCAGAATTATTTATGAGGGATACATAATATATATTTAATAAATATAGTTAATTGAATATTATTCTCGTGGTGGCGAAGAAACAAAAGTTAAAATCTAAAAAACATTTTATTAAATCGCATTTTTTCGCAAATGTACAAAAGAAAAAGCGAGATCCCCTTATTATAGATCCATTAAAACCACACGAGAACAAGAAACACGTGACTACGATAATGATACCTCTCGAGGATATAAGGACATGTACAGTTATTGGGGGACCGAGGAGTTTTAGCTAAAAATTAAAACATATTTTAATGCTGTAACTGCGAGCATACAGTCGTCGTCATCGGCTGAATATTGGGAAAAAAATTTAAAGTTTAAATTTCAATGTTAGGTGTCCTCGACAGATCCCCGGTATTGGGTTTACAGTTTAACCAGGAGACACGCGTCGAGTCACGTGTAACCATGATCAGAGCAAACGTCTCTTCAAATTAGAGCAGTTTTTGTCATTGTAGCAGTGATCCAATAGATTCGAGTTCGTCATGTGTAGAAAAAAACGCTCTACTACACTTTGGTCCAACCAACACGTGTCGGCAGTACTTAGTTCGACAATTAGTGCGGTTGGAAAAAGGACGCAAGGCTTTTGTTAATTAGACATTTTAATGAGACGCGAGTGTGAGGAAAATGATTTTTAAAAATCGGAATCGAAAAGACGAAGAAATATAAGAATCCGAATTTTAAATTTGTGTAGCAAGGTAAACTTAATCCCAGGATTCTGCATCAGGGGGAACAATCAATTCGCAATTCAATTCACAAGAACCGCTACGGAAGACTATCAAATGACAAATGTAATAAAAAGTCTGACGATCCCCACTGTCATTACAATAAAACGTCGAGTTTAAGCCGCGTGTAATTGTCATCACGGAGAGGGTTGAGCTGAGGACTCTTCCATTGTCTGTGGAGAAATCAATACATACACATATACACAGATAAGGACGTTCCTTTTAATAATTGCACTAGAAAATTGCAAAATCAGTCATTCCTTAACACAAAGGTGATTTTCGATTCATCTTTGGCTTGTTAAAATAAAGATAAACAGCGTCCTTTACTACACCGGGCATTATCTAGGGTGGATTTTTAAAAGTTGCAGAAAACATTGAATGGATTTTGAAAATAATATATATGTAAAAAAACTTAATCAAGCTCTGGACAAAAAAACTAGAATGGTAATGAAACCTTTTAAAATGATTTTCAATTAACAGCTTTTCCATTTCACCTCATTTGAAAACACATTCGCAATCCATTAGCGTAATGCCTTAAATTAAGTTAAATTTTGATATCGATTGTTACCTATAAGAGCATTTAGAAATATCCGTAAAAATATTCTATCTTGGAAGAACGAAAAAAAAGCGATAAATTCTATGTTCAACCGATTTTTTTTTTTTTTCGGTCGACGCAATTATGTATTACGAAAAACTAGCAAGTATTTTGAACGGTTAGGAATGAATGAATTTATGTAACTAACCATAAACTACTAGACTGCGCTGGAATTTTGTAATAGATTACCACCGATCCAACAAACTCTGACCAAGTAAATCTTAACTACATTGAAAAAGTGAATCGGAATCGAATAAAACTGGATCGGCTTTGTTTTAATAGTAACTCGAATTGAGAATGCGAAATATTTCTTATGGAACAGTACGCAATTAGTTTGTAATTGGTTTTTGCTAGTATATAAAATAAATTTATATGTCGATCTCGTTCTATCGTTTAGTAAAAATACTTTTGTTTCTCGAAACGTGAGCTCAAAAGGCAGCGTTCTTGCTGCGGTCTAAACGTCTACGAGGAACGATAATTGGGTAGCTGTGGATTGTGAATAATTTAATTGCTCATTAATTCGTATGATTGTAGACGCGAATCAAAATTTAGTTGTTATATTCAAGCCTACCATGTTTATAATGTACATATTTTATTAATTAGTTCTAACTAAAATTGAGAAAATCCTTTGAGTTGTTTGTATTGTTGTATAACAGATTTAGACATAATAATACTCTACACTACACGATTCCTATCAGTTTTTCGGGGTTGTATACAAATTCTGTCGCTAGGGTAGATCACAATGGGGCCCGCATGGCACAGTGATCCTCAATAGAACTTGTTGATATGAGCAGCCGATATTGCTGCTTCCCACAATAGGACGCGCCCTCGCCCCCGATCACCAGAAATATTTAATACGGCAATTTGTAAATGGAACTGACTCTCTTACAGATTATTATATCGTCAATGTTAACGTGAAATAAATGGAACATCTCCCCTTGTAAAACATATTCAATTAGGCCTCTTTTTAAATATTACTACAGACATTAATCAAAAGTGATTTTAAAAAAAAAAATTTTTATTTCTTTGGCGAATAGATGAGGGAATACAATCAAAACTACCCACGGGGACACCAAGTGTATGTCTATATACATTTAATTTAAAAAAAAAGAAGAAAGTGTGGCTTCCATCTTCCATTGCAAAGTATATAACAACGCTGGTCGAAGGCGTCACTCTGAAATATATTTTCAAACAATCCCACATTTTGATTTAACAAATGACACACTATTTACTGTGGTTCCTTAAAATATCAAAAGACCCTCCTTAAAAAAAGTAATCATACTTTTTAATATTTCAACAACGACCAATAAAAAAAAACATATGAAGTAGTTGGAATAGGCAATAAATATTTGGTCACACCCTACACATTATTTTTAAAAATTATAATGCAAATATATTCGTTTTAGCTATCCTGCTGTTTCTACTGGCGCATTTCTAACGTCCACTCCATATTTGCAAAAATTAAAAATTGTTGATTCGTTTAAAATCTAATTACGGCTAAAAAAAACTAAGATGTAAACAGATTAGGCTTTCGTTCAACAATAAATATAAAGCGAGATGACAAGATTAAATATTATTTCAAGATAATAATAAAAGTAGTACTAAAATATTATAATGCTTTCCGACTTGGTAAATAAAGAGTTAATTTTACTTGCTAAGTAAGAAGTACGTCACTAATGTGTATATAAAATAATGCAACCAATGAGTAACCTTTTAGTAGTATGAAAACAGTAGGTATGGGTAAATACCATTCAAATTCTCTAAAATTAAATTGTATTACGATTTTTCGGACAAAAAAGCATAAAATTGAGGATTTAAAATCCTCAACGTATTTGCCTACTGCCCTCCACCACTTCCTCCACCAATATTAATTAAATTACTACTATTAACATGTTCATGAATAACACCATCACCAGATAGAGTTGGGTGGATACCTGTGGCAGCGAGCAGCGGGCCGAGTCGTCTCCAGTCACCAGGGCTGAACTCACCCATGGTGGCGGCCTTTCCGTCCAATTGGTACGGTGGAATTCCCATATGGGCTGGTGGCGGCTGCGACAGTGGGTCTCCATTGTGGCAAAAGAATGGGAGCGCTGCCCCCGGATGCGTCGGACCCAGACCCATCTTACCGGCCTGTAACAAAAATTAAAACTAATTAAATTATTTTAATAGCATAATATTCTTTTTTATAGAAAATGAATTTACAAGTTTATCTTGGAACTTGGTAGTGTCGACTCAAACAGAGAGGTGACGATAACTTCCCTTCTAATACTTAAATACAACAAATTGCACTGAATTCAAAAAGAAAAAAACATCTCATACACTTGATCACTTTCGTTTGGAAAGCAAACCGCCCAGTTCAGCATAGAGATTGTCAACATACATGTAAACCGCCCTTTTTCTAACTACGTACTTACATTTTTAACATAATTTTTGATAATTTTCTTCACTAAAAGTAAATTAAGTAAAACACTACGTGGAACTCCGAATAGCAAGAAGCTTCGTTTGAAACTGAACAAAAGTGTCGACCGTCGGTCCAACAAACAGAGGCGCGGTGGAATCAAAGTAAGCTGAATCTTTGGAGCGACAGAGACGCTTCTCAAGTGTATAACATTGGCAAGCATCGCGGTCTCTCTAGGACCGCATCAAGGTCGTACTGTAGCTCCTTTTACTTTTTTTGTTTCTTCCGAACTCTTGGCATGCTGTTAGCTAATTATTTCATTAATTTCTCGATATCGATTAGAAGACGAATCGAAAAGTCACACTGATAGTGCAAAAATACATTTCGTGTTCCATAATATACTGTTTGCTGATGTTCACTATTAGAAAAAAATATAAACTCAGAAGTTACTCGAAATAATTCAATTCAAATATTTGTATTGAAGTTCAACCTAGCTGTTTGTCCATGTCCAGAAAACAATTAAAACGAAAGCCTGTGATAAATGAAGCATCCCAAAAGCAAAGCAACAGATATACCTTAACGAACTGTCGATATTTGCCAAGAAAACATAATAGTTCCACATTTCTGCAGGTTGATAAATATTGAAGTGAAAGTCCTCTTAACAAATAATGCACTCAATGTATGGTCGGGCTGTCTTGTCATCAAGAGAAACAAATGCGAGTAATCTAAATCATGAATAAATAGAGACCGTATACATATATATCCAGGAAGCCTATCCGTTAATGCATAGCAAGATGCTAAGGACGTCGAGAATGGGTAAAATAAATAAGTGACAATGTTTATTCATATCTACGGCAGTGCCGCATTTACTCTGAATAGGGAGGCCGTATACATACATATATTCACTTCAGGATTGAAATACATACATACATAGTGTTGATAAATAAAATATATTCATCATAGGTTCACCTTGTCAAGTTCGTTAAAAAATAACTTGAAAAAGAAAGTAGAATTAATCTTCAAGTAAAGTACAAAGTACGTCTGAATCAGTCAGTTACGTATGCTCGAGAGTTGTCATTTTCATGTCCTGAATAGTCCTGAACAAGTCCTACAGGCACGTAACCATAGCAACAACGGTAAAATATGGGAGACAAACGCAGTCGCACTTAGAAATTTAAAGGGAACCGCTGTTTGCAAGAGATGACGACCGACTAATTACTTACAACGCATTAAAAATTCAACTGAGAAAACACCTTTGCTTTAAAAATGTGCAAAATTTACCATCATATAATCTATATAATCATTAAAGAAGCTTAAAATGTTGAAGCAAAAAAAGTTCAAAAACGGAAATAAAATTTTAATTAATATCCTTAAAGGTATATAACCTTAAAACCGCTTACGAACCTTCGCTTGGCCAAATCAAAAGGTGTTAAAAGATCTTTTTTGAGTGCAAATTATGGTTAAAATTGCCGTTCGTTTAGATGCCATACAATACAGCCAGTACATTTGGGTATTATGGAGATGTATTTCATTCAATACATTTTCAGCAATTAGAAACTTTCGCAGATTAAACCTAATTTTGTCGGGAGCATTCCAATAAGTTTCAACGAAGTTGTCTCAAATGTAGCATTTTGCCATGACAACCTTCTTGAAATGCACTGAGCCAAATTGCATTGAGCGCACTAGAAAGAAACAATTAAAAAATCCAGATTTGTTCACTATGCAATTGTAATTTTACAGTAGAAGTAGAGCACGGCGAAGTAAGTCTTTGAGAGTTTGACGAAGATAGTTGCTGAAATTGAGTAATCTTCTCTCACAATCATGATGATAAGATAGTTTGAAATTATTACCAGAGGTTGATCGAAATCCAATAAAACAACTTGGATCGAATGTATGATTTTCTAACTGGATTCGAACCCTATCATATTGGGTGTCAATTCAACTGCGTTCATCAAAATTAGATTTTAGATAAAAAGTGACTATCGGGGTCACCACTGCAGAAAGATGTAACAGAGAAATGAAACTGTTTTCAAGATGACTTTACAATATTACTTAAGTCATTCAAAATGACCTTATCAGGATAGTCAATTGAATTCTTGTATTGATACCAACATTATTAAGAAAAAACGTTGAGTTTAATTTGGTATTTTCAACTACGGAAATAGTATATTATAACTCTAGTGCAGAAAAGGCATTATTACAAAACGAGTATACTATGATTATATAAACTCTTCGTTTTCTGTAAGAGAGTTACTTATACAGAGTAAAAGGTTTCTCTAAAAATAAGAAATATATTACTTTGCAAAATATTTATTTGAATCTGCTTCAGCTTATTTCACTGTACTAACTTCTAACTTTTGATTCAAATATCAGCGTTTATTCTAATGAAATGTTGGATTTAGTTGATATATTACGTTAAAAATAAGCACCTAGTAGTATCTTAAACAACCTATCATCGTAATGAATTTAATGTAAACGATTAAATATCAGCCGACGCGACGCCAAATCAGTATATTTTGTGCATTTTATTAATTTTTTAATAACTAATTTATTTTATAACTTGGTTAAGAATAAAAATTTACTTTCGAAATTTGCAAATGCGTTGTTCAAATTTTTTTAAATTCAATATGAATTGAAATACATGTATTCATATTTTCTTAAAATTTTGAATTTTTTTAATGTTATAATAATTATTATTATAAAACGAAACATAAGTTTTTGCATTTCTGTTTAAAAATTGTGATGTATGTTTATTAATGGTATCGGCATATTAAATATTACTGGATCCCAGTTTATAAAACAAGCATATTTCCTACAGCCCAATCAATCGGAAAATTTCAAACACGCGGCATGGTTACGGTCCTAAACGTGCCGGTTGAACGGGATTTTACTGTACTTACTTACGCAATTACGATAATAACACGTTTCTACACTTATAATAAAAATAGATAAAAATTCTGTCTTCTACCCCCCCATTATTCTGAAAATTGTTGATTTCAATTTGAATTGGCGTTTCCCATATTATTATATTTAATGAATAAAATAATCTGATCAAATTATATAAATATTCAAATATTTATTTTTCTATTGGTTTATAAGCAATATAAGCATAGTGAATATACTTTCAAACACTGATGCTGAAAATAAATCACTTTCCGCACTAGTGCGTGAAAGTGGCTCGTTACGTAAGGTAGCTATTACGTAACGATAGTAGATAAATATCATTTTGAGTTTTAGTTTTTGGTACATTGACTTTTCATACAGGCATATAAGGCGGACGGACCACCCGGTAGGTTTACATAGTTTTGCATTACATATTTTTTAATTGAACTGAAAATTACTTGATAATGTAAATTTTTAATAAGTTGCATGTATATAATTATATCATGTAAATATAATATGCTATATATTTTAATTTTAATAAATTAATTATTGTAGAAAAATACTTTTAATGCACATCTTTTAATATACATTTATCATGGCATGCATGTACTCAATGCATATAAAAAGGATACTATATCGTTTTAAACGAAAAATTTTGTATTGCGCTTTGAAGTTATGGAACCAAAAGTTCCTATCACCTTCCCATCTATATTGTGTTCGTTGTTTTAAACAATACTATTTCCCCTTTACACTCTAGAACAGCCTTTCTTAACCTTTTTCGACACTTAAGTTAGGTTCTCGCAGCCGAGGATTGCGGATTTTGCAGGTGAGTTCTGATTAACGAATAGATTTTAAACTTTGAACTATCTAATGAAATAGAAACAAAAAAATTTGTTTAATATGTCCATTGATCATTGATTGCAATTTAAAATTTCTATCCCAATGTCACGGAACTGGTCAATTAGAAACATTAAATATTTTCAGACAAATGCAATATTTTTAAAATTAAGATAATCACATTTTGTGGGTTTTATTTAAAGCAAACAAAATAAATTTATTGCAATAAATTCCAATATAAGTAGTATTCATCATTCTACGAATCATGCAGTAATCGAAATAATTAAAAATTATAAATATTACCACCAATTCGGTTTTAATAGATAATATTATAATAATAATATTAATAACATTCTTACAAAAGAGAAAAGTCATAAAATCATAAAATAAATGTCCGATAAAGCTCGCATGATCTGTTGGTTTTAATTTTATTTGTGTTTAACAAATAAAAAATAATGCTATTATTTTTGGAATCTTAACATTTGAAAGTTCAGTCCGTCATTGACAAAATATGTTAATAACTTGGAAATACGATTTATTGCTTAAGGGGGTAAACCCATGTGACGGCTATCTTTTTTCGCAATTTTGGGATTTCAACAGGGGTTGATTGTTGAGGGATCAACAGTCCCTCAGAACATTTTCAAACAAACATACGTTGTTGAATCGACTTTGCACCGTTAGGAATATAATTAACAATCAAGCGGTCGATCCTAGAAACTCCCCAAACAAAAAAAAAACATTTGCTGATAAAAAGACACTAATACTATTTTTAAGCAGATTTTCGAGCTTTTCTCTCTATAGGAAGGATCCATTGCCATACAATGGCATTGAAATTCAAACAAGGCGACTAATATATTTTTAAAAGCGCTAACTCATTATCTTAACTCATTATCGAGTTAAAGAACAAAATATCAAGTGATAATTATCTTAGACGAGGAAAAAAATCTCTTTAAATTGATTGATTGTTTTAATAAAACTATTATCCCCCCCCCCCTTAAAATCTACACTAAAATATGGTACAATAATGTGATCGATTAGTGGCATACACCAAATAAACTCGGAAATAATAATTTTATGATTGAGAAGATATCCGTATCATTAAAAGCAATTGCAATAACGACAAAGAAGTTTACGAAGGTACACAATAGAAAAAGTCCATATTCAATTTGAAAGGTGGAAAAGCTCTGCTTTCTTTCCAATAGAAATTTCAGTTTGGGAAACAAATTACTTGTCACAACATAAATTTCACAATAATCCGCTTTAATTCAGTATGAACGGCAATTAACATCAATAAATTTGCACACCATTTATACAGAGCAGGTATTTCTATAAGCGTTAAAGGTCAGTAATTATAATAGACTCCGCTCGTGGCTTTCGAAATCCTAACGTGAAAAACGCCGCTCTATCATTAACTAAGCAAAGAAACGCCCAGGTTTTATGCACTTTAGGTGTAATCACATGTGGCGTTTATGTGTCAAATAATCCATGTCATCGGCTTATTAGTCGAACCATTACCTTTCGACAATTTTGTATCGCTTAAAGAATAGCGCAATCTGTAAACAAACCAGAATTTTAATTCCGATTTTATTATTTTGATATCAATCAAATTGATGGCAATCTATTATATATTTTTTTTTCGTGCAGAAAAAGTCCAAATATCTTTCTTTTGAATTATATTTCGATCGTTTAGCATAAAACGTGCAAACAAACTGCGAAAGCCTAGGTCGAGTTATTTAGATAAAATAGTCGGCACCTAGTTTTCATGCCAAGATCAAAAGCACGATGTGATAACTTCATCTACACATGGGCGGGTCCGGATCCCGGACCCCGGATCGACCGGAGCCATTGGTCCAGCTCTCCACTCCGCCGCGACGCCAAAGCACATGCGTACGTCATCGCATTTTTAGAAGCCTTTGATATTGAAATGTTATTTCTGCAATATATTTCCTGTATAATTGAAGAACATAATGCGTTTTCTGATGGTGTTTGTTTATGCCGAGAAGATCGAGCGAAGCAGTATTTTCGTAATCAAAGCGTTCGATTTACTAACATGAAAAACGTGAACAGATAAACACCGAATTTTTTAAATTTTATTAAACATAATCATACTTTTACTTATACTCTATAATTTGCAATTTAATAGCTAAATTGCTGTAAAAAAACACTACCACTTTTATTCTCTCAAATTAAACCGGTCTTAATTTGTGAAGTTTATACAAAATAAAAAGCAGAAAATTATTCGACGAGTCCTATTTAGTGTAAAAGGAAAATTATCCTCGTTATACATTACACACTTTTAACATAATTTTTTTTGTTATACTATAACAAAAGCCAAACAATTTCGTAATTTATTGACCTAATTTAGTTCACTTGCAATGATAAATTCCAGCTTTAATACAAGTTTTCCTTAGACTCGTTAAATAATTACCTATTTATTTTTATTCGAGCAAGAAAAGTTTACAAACATTTATTTTGGAAAAACGAAATTCGATCTTTCTTTGTGCTCAATTAAGACGATAAAGGAGACAAATTTAGTTACGCAGTAAGAAGTTTATTCAAGAGTTGGAAGAAAAATGTGCCTACTGCTAATTATTTTTTCGTGTGGCGACAAAATTGCTTTCAAACGCTACATAAATATGTACGCCAAAATCCAAAATTATACCAGTTCGTAAAAGCATAAGAAACTTGTGGAGTGCTTTCAAATTACGTCTTAATTCTCCCCCTTAAAACTCTAGCAGACGTTCGCCGTCAGAAAGCGGATTTCGCGTTTTACGCTTAGAAAAGCTTAGCTGAGAAAATGCAAAGCAGATATACTCTTATAAAGGAGGGTCGAGAAAAATAAAAAAAAACTTGAAAATATTTATGATCCGAAAAATTTCCTGCTCAACTTTGGTCATTTGTGTTGCCTAAGAACAAAATCGAATGGAAGAATCGATTGGGTATTTTAAATTTGTGCAAACGACGCCGCCGCCGCCGTCGTCGTCGTCGTCCTCGTCGAAATGCGATGAAACAAAATACGTCCTCCTAATATTGCAGTCAAAATGTTCTGTGTGTGACAGGTAGTTTAATTAACGAAAAGCGACTATCGTCTAGCGTTTCCCCATTTCGGGGTGTTATTTGTAACATTGTAACATGGCACTTTTGGCGTTTTGTTTTTTGGTACGTCAAAGAGAGCCTGTCGCTAACAGCGAGTGGTCTCGTTTTGATTACTCACCACGTTTTGCTCTCGCTTAATAATTATAAAAATAATTATCTCGGTATCGGTTATAACAATAACGCCGCCGTGTTATTTTGCGCTTAAATTTTTTAAATTTACGCATTTATTACACAAAAAAAGCTAATATTACCGGAAAAGTTTGCAAGTCCTTACAGCACAAAATGCAGTAAGGACGGCTAATTTGGAAGGTCTCAACTAGAAACCTTTTCAATTCTCATCAAGTCGTTACATTTACATTTTAAACAGAGATGAGAACTTTTTGGCCCGACGTTCTTGTAATATGCAAATAGCCACTGTAATGAAGGTAAGGATGAAAGATAAAGACACGTCAATATGCAATTCATCTTTTAAAAAACGGAGAGAATAAAAATCGGTTTTACCAAAACGATTTGATTTCCTAAAAAGTGTCGGTCCAAAAATTCTCTTAATAATATAAGTAGGTACCTAAATAAATTTCGATAACATAAGAAAAATTACTGCGCTGCCTAAATTAATTTTTTTTGATTTCACAAAATTGATAAAATAACATTTTATTTAAATGAATGGAAGTTAATTTTCGAAAATTTGAATAAAATGCAAATTAGAAGTTCAATTTTAATATTTCGAAACGCGATTTGAAGAAATAAAACTTATATTATATTTACATAAACATATTATTTTTAAGTTTTATATCCAAATAAAATCAATTTTGTTAAGCCCTAAACCTTATTGTGAAGAAAGTAGTGATTGTCCAAGGTAAACATCGCGGGAAACTGACCGCATCCGGACCCCAAGACATCGGGGATCAAGTGTTCGACCCATTATCCTGATTGCAAAGCCATCAGTTCCTTACGCTTCGTCTCTTAATCCATTTATGGCTTCTTGAGTACATTCTCCGCCGTGCGCCCTTTTTATCGAAATCCCCTCGCGTTATTTATAATTTTAATGTATTTTTTCGCAAATCTCTCTTCGGAATACAACGATAATTACAATAATTTATCCTACAAATTATTAAAAATTCAAATTGAATTTATGTCTCCATTGCTTTCTTTATTTTGTGCATGTATACGGCAAAAAATTGACATTATTATGTAACATTAAAGCTTTAAAAATTAATTCATTTTAACCCTAACGTAACTGCAAGCTGCATATATCCGTATTAGGTAAATAAAAATTGCATAGGCCATAAGGGTGCAGGATAATACACCGTAACCTTATGTCAACAGGGGTGTATAATACACGGTTTATTGTGTCCAACAATAGTTTGTCCTCGCGATAATAAAAGGTCGCATGACGGGCTTTTAACAAAATAAGTGGGTCTATACAGAGATAGCAAATACGTCATGTACATTTCAAATTTCATCCTTTTTTAATGCATCACTTTAGCAAAAGAAGAAATAATTTAGTCACAGCTTAAACAGACAATTAATATACTTATATGATGTATATCGTTTGTAAATGTTTTGTCCCCTTGTCGATTGCCAAAATTACATATCGGTATTGTTAAATAAACGACCAACTTTCGTGATTTGTTATATGGATAAGACAGAATAGATTCCATTAAATCCATTAGATTTGCGATTTTTTGCACAACAATATTTTTCCCACTTATCATCCCTAATAGTGAATTTTTAATAATTTTTCTAAAATCGTTTTGCAAAAATAATAATTTAGTCCGACATTACTATTTAATCAAAACTCACCGTAGTACGATAGAAATTTATGTTTGTTTTATGGGGGGGCTCGTTATTTATTTTTGCTTCTCGTTCTCCTCGTTCGCATTTTAAAGTAGCATCGCACATGTCAAATTTAAATTAAAAGCAAGTACGAGAAAACGTATGCAACTAAATTGATGAGTCACTTGCAAAATACAAGCACAAGGGCAGGGCGGTGGAGAAAACGAAGAGGGCGGCGAGATCAAAGGAAGCCGCCCTCCAAATCAGATCAGCTCGGGGGTGGGCGCCATTACAACAACATCTCAATGCTCATTTAGACATTTCAGTCCCGTTCTAATATCATCATACACTCGTTTCCACGTGCCTACGTGTTTGAATGTATTGGATATTGTCAAAAATTTAGATGGAAGAGCAGTTGATGTAATATCTTTTGAACTTCCCCCACCGAGGATAAATATTTTATATTCTTATAGTATAGTCGTCGTCGCTGTATATTATAAAGGCGAACACAAAATTGTTACACTAATTTAAAATTTTCCCTTCATCCCGGAGATCCCGTAAGAGAGACTAATTACACCAGACGTAATCTCTGGAACACCTAACGGCTCCCCTCTAAAATAAAAATATAGTTATTATTATTGTTTCGTATATAAAGTGAACCGTATAAACGAGGCGAGTGGGTGGCCCCCGTTAGTTAAAATCCCCGTGCCACGACGCTGATGCTTTAGGCGGCTCAGCTCAAAGGCTTTATAAATAACATAACACAATCTACTGGCGACGCATCTGTGGAAATTTTATTAGTCAACGAAGGCGCGTCGCGCTTCTATTCTGTTTCCCGTGCACCGTAAAGACGGCAGCGTCCGTAAATGGACGAGTACGAAATGATCCTGACAAAGAAACTTCAGATCGTAAAACTTTGGAGGAGAAATTCCAATTTTTCCATAATTTCCAGACACTTGGCGATTGAAAATCTTAAGACAAAACGACTGGACGACGCAACGTCGAATTGTCTAAAATAGATTTTTTTTTCTTTCGTCGATTTAATTTATCGTTTGTTGAAATTTGTAATAATAAAACAATATTCCGTCACGAAAGAGAAAACAATTCGGGCAATGTGTAATATTGAAGCTTCGTATTTGAATTCCTGGAAGTCAAAACTATTCGGTCCGGGCGATCGTACGGAATTTCATCAGCTCCGACGACCGGAAGGGCATCTCGTTTTCTCCCTTCCATGAAATCCAACGTCCGATCCAAACCATTGGAGTGTATTGTAATTAGCTGTCTGATTAAAATACGTCTTCAAAGTGGGAATCCGTTATTAGAAATTTGAAGCGCTACGATTGCAAAAATAAAACGTTAACTGAAGTTGCGCCTATTCCCTATTGCTTTCAGTTCGACTGAACCACCCCCGAGTCTTCTCGTTTCGACAATAACAAAATGCAGATGTTGTTTCCTAATTAAAAAGAGCGTATTCGGATCGTACAGAAAGAATGATAACCGACGCGTTCATTCGCTCACTAATTTCAAATCAGAGTGTAAAACGAAAAATCGGGACATGGTTTAAAGACAAAAGCGTCATGTGCAACTCTAATTAGGACTGCGGTAGTGATGTAGAGGGTTGTTCTATGCGTGCTCAGTTTTATATTAAAAAACGCAGTCTTGGTTACGAATGTCATTGAATTCGACAAAGACCTTTGCGAAGTTGGTCTACGCAAATCGTTTCTATTTACATTTACAAGTACCGCTTGAATGGCACAACTAAAATTTGAATGAATCGGTTAAATGGAAATACAAATTATTTATTCGTTACTACACTACCTATATACCTACATCAATTCATATTTTCGAATTTTTCAAATAAAAATAAAGAACATGCATACAAAACATTGTTGACTAAACCATGCCAAATCTTTATATTGTTGTGATAATACCTTCCCACACACCCAAAAAATTAAATACACCCGATATCAAAAAATAAAATACAAAGAACGGCTAAGAATAAAAAATGTATTAATATAATTTTTCAGGTAAAAGTAACTTCACGGACTCCCGAAACATCTCAAAATCTGAATCTGCATATTATCTACAACATTGCATTGGTTGGATAGCGGGTGAAGTACTTTCCAAAAATAGTACCTTCAGTTTTCAAGTTAAAATTAACATTAAGTAGCAATTCAACGAATTTTACAGATATCTATTTGAATTACTTATTCAATACTCGTATTTAACTTAGCTGATCCCCATGAAATGAAACTAAAAACAAGTATCTCAATTGAAAGAATCTATTCAATGCCGATCATTCATAACTGGATTAAAAGTAATATTTTTGTTCATTTAAAAATTGAATTCAATCATTCATGACATCCCGTTAGTTTAAAAAGGCTGTGGACATTTTGGCACGTTATTTCGCAAAAGAAATAGAAGAAGGAAAAAATTCGACATTAAAACTTGAAAATATACACAAAAAGATAGTTCCAATGCTGATTTTTTCGCACACAGAAAAAGAAAAGCCAGAGCCATATTTAAACCTGAGAACGTGTACGCTGAACACGAAATTTTCGGTCAGATGTTGTGACCTTCGATATTTAAGAACAATAATTATTATTATCAAAACAATTATTTTGACTTCAAACTAAAATCTGAAAAATAACAAAAAACAGGGCGAAACCGGGTATTAATATTATAGTTATCAATTATACTAATTTTGATTTGACTTCCAAATGCATAGCTCCTTAAACGAAATATTACATTATTGAAATCTAGATGAGAAATAATCATAATATACACCCCGAGAGATATGAATTTGCAACATGTATAATATTTAATATGCTATATGAGACCACAGTGGTGGCTTGGTGTGATTGCTAGTTGAGTTATGAACGGAAATTCTGGGTTCAAATCTCGGACTCGGCAGAATTTCTTAGCTCAGCCCTCTGGTGAACATCAAACTGTGGATCGAAATACTAATAAGATTCCTTAACATCTTAATGGAAAACGGGGTACAATAAGCCTAGAGCTTCAGTACAAAGTGGGCATTGAACCACTACCCGTGCAGCTAATACGAATACGAATAATATGCTATATGAAATTCAACACATAGATGCACGAGGATCTTCAACAAATTGCAGAGATTTGCTTTTCCAAAATAGTGTTAAGATGCTTCTAGAATTTACACGTTTGTCGGGCAATGCATATAATTGCTGGAATGTAAATATTATGCTTATAATAGTAGTTTAAGTATTACGTTTGGAAAATAATGATTTGCTGAAAGAGTACAGAAATTCAAGCATGATCCGTATGCACGTGTGCGAAGTACTATGTATTGCTTCAAACGTTCACGATTTTCCCAACTAAATCAAAATAACTAAGTACATCTCTCACAAGGTTCTGGCAACATCTTTAAAATATTAAATTAATCTCCCCTAATAGCTTAATTCTCTGTAAATGAAGTGTATACACTTCCCAAGTTAAACTGTAGTTTCCTGTATCTTCAGATGACATTAAAGCTCATTATAAACATAGGAGAAAAAAAACTAAAAACGACGCAAACTGTAGGTATCCGATTTTAGATTTTATTATCGTTTTGCGAATATCTTTCAGATATCTGAAATATATCACTCTCTATTACAGCCAAGTACCAGCAGCCACTGATAAAAATAAATAGATAAACAGTAAATTACTGTAAAATAAAATTTTAATTTAAAAAATCGTGATATCTACATCTAGATGCGAACTGGTGTCAAACTACTCTAAGGCGTGTTGAAGTCTTTGCCGAACTCATCGAGTCAGCACTTGCCTTCGGATTGTACTTGAATCTGTCTACTCGTTCAGGAAAGACCACTTGTCTAAATGAGTAACAAAATTTAAAATACTTAAAATTAGTATTGGTGAAGTAACGACAATTGTTAACGTTGAGATCTTCGTCTTTAAATAGTTCATGTTTTGTTAAATACTATTTGTAATATTGCACAAATGAAATTATAAAACTATACACGCTACCTTTTACTATCGTGGGAAAAAAGTATAATATAGCTGTCAGTGAGCGGAAAAATGAAAATATTAAAAAAAAAGTTGAAATATGACTTAATTTGCATTTTAACTTTCTGGATGATCATTAAGTCGGGAAAAGAGGGATTTTAAACTAAAGATATGGTCACTTTAACCCTTGCAGTCCCTACATTTAGCCGGCTAGACATAGCCAATAGCGTGTATAAAAAATGTATGTCCAGTATACTGGACATCACGAAAGTACCTACACGGGTAGAATAATTACCAGTATTTAAAAACGTTGAAAGCGGATTTTTTGGGCATTTTTCCCTTACAAAGTGCTGAGAACATCTTTGACGTAGCGAATATAATAAATCATGTTAAAAGCCCAAGACTGTAGGTCGGATAAAAATTATTTTTATTAATTTTATTTTAAAAAAAGTAATGTTTTCCCTCTAAACGCGTGCTAGCTCTCATATACCCTACATAACAAATGCGTTAAACACTTAATTGTCGGCCTAACTCAAATCAAAAACATTTAATTTGACCAAATATAACCAGATTTAAACCAGTAGGTAGTAAAAACTGCCGAATTGGACGTATCTGGTTTATTTCAAGCTGCTAATCAATAATGGCAAAAGCGTCTGCCCTAGGCAATATCGTGTGAATACTTAATATGGCTCTTTAAATAATCAAAAAATTCTTACATTAATTTATGACCAATTAATATTTCTTTTTATCGCAAACCAACAAAATCTAATCCATAATTTAAATATTTAAAAAATAAATTAAGAAGTGTTAATCTGACTGGCTGGGCTGTATCTGTTTAGTAATGGGCCATTGTGTAGAAGAAATCGAATGAAAAATAATTTTCATTATATAAAAAAAATCATTATTGAAGAACTAGACAATGAGACTTTGTTAAGTGGCAATAAAGAAGCAAGAAATAAATTTATTATGGCATTTGCAATCACTTAACATTGTTAGTTAATTCGTAAATCGTTTTTACACGAACTAGATGAAAATAATAAAAATAATACATAACTTTAGACACACACGGGCGTGCTCTTGTTAACTGCTAAATATAAACGATGGTTAGCAATTTATCCGGTTCTTTCTTAAAAGAAGCCTTTTATTTTTCCTTCCCTCTTTCAAGTTCGTCTGATTAATCAGATGCCAGTGGCAGGTCTGTGCTTTCAAAAAAGTTAATTTCAATGTTAGGCAGCTAATTAGACGGCGCGGCGCTGCAGCTGGATATTTTATGTTGTTCGAAATTTCACGGAGAACAAACTAACTATTCATAATCGAAATTCAATATTATCTGCATCTAACAATTCAATTACAGTAATCTATAATTTATTTCGATACTTTCTATTGACACTTTAATTACATTATAATAAATTGATAAACTTGATGACAAATTTTACAGTCGACCACATTTCGAATATTTCTTTAATTAATAGTAAGAATGTCCTAATTGATTTAATTACGGCATTATAATTTGTCCTCTTGCCATTAAAATTACGTTAAACTTAATATATCGATATTATGTTATGTTTACAACTTGACTTGTTCAGAATAAATGGTAACGAGTAGGCAGTGTCCATTCGTCTACTTTGGAAGACCCATTCTAATGAACTTGAAGCTTCTTTGATATACAGAAACATATATAGGTATATTTCACACCTAACGCACACAAGAAAACTGCTGATCTAGATAATCGAATAAACTTACGTTAAAAAAAGATTTTATGGATTTAATGATGCGCACGAATAGATCACAAAACGCTCGAACTCGATTGCGATGGCTATTTTTAGCTAAAATTGGTGGGGAAGGCATAAATTTAAAATCATTTATACCTCTTGTCAACCCTATTCATGAGCACTGTACATATTTGCAAAAACCACAATAAAATAATTAAATTACATACTTAATTAATTGCAACATAAACAAATTATCGGCAATAAAATGTTTAAATTATAGTAATCAATTCTGATTTAATTGCTAACTTTATTTGAAACAAGTGTATAGATGAACTTGATTTTCTCGTTGCAGGAATGATCATAATAATTATTATTGAAAATTAAAATTTGCGAAACGAGATAAAATTATATACCTATACCTCATAATAAACAGAATCCCGATAAGTTCATAAAATACTATTATAATTATATATCATGTTAATAGGCACACCTGTAAGGAGGAAGGCACCGAATGTTTGGTTCTAACAAATTTCTGAAAAATCAGATAATCGGAGATCCGATGGAAGATCGAAAACTGTCACTAGAATGATTTTCTCGACACCGAATAAATCAGAGGTTCGGGGAATGGCAGCAGAAATGCCACCCAAGTATCTCCAAATATTGGAAAAAATCTGTATTGTGGTCATCAAAAGGTGAGGTAGTTAGCAGTTAGTGGGTTTTTAATATAAAAAAACCGCGGGCGGCCTCTGTTGGTAAAATAGATTTACGGCTTTGGTGGGCGGGCACTCCACTCACTTCACAGAATTATAACTTTGTAATTACACTCACTACCTGTTGTTTGTTGTCCTAAATACACATTTCAAACCATCATCGGTGAAAAGCGCTACTTAACTCATACAAATGAAAATTAATCCAACCAACAGTTTAGAAATTCTTTATTTTACGATGGAAACCTTATTATACAATATTTCCATTTCAAAAATGATTTAATTAGTAGGTAGGTGCATGTTTAATAAATACTCACTTGAAAGCTCGCAGCAAATGTTACAAGTGGATTGTCTGGGAAATTAATCAAATTTTATATCGGCCTGCTTCTATTGTAGAAATTTTGAATATAGTAACTAAGCGATTATTTCGTTAGGTAGTTAAAAGCACTATTATAACATTCAAGTAAAATTATTGTTAAAATCGTTTGTTCCCCCTAAAAGCCTCAAAGTCCAAGCAAGTCGATCAATTCCAATTCCAAAGTGGTCGTTATAGGAAAAAATATTATATGTGTGGGAAAAATTTGATTTTCTTTAGTGCAAAGCATGATAGCTGGCCAAACTATTATAACATTCCTAATAACCAGTTATTTTTTGTATTACACATGAGATATAGAAAAACTATCTCGGTAATAATAATTACATCAACACATTAGAAACTTCCAAAAATGAAATGATTGTCGACAAATTACGTCAACCTTGAAATATGAAATTACATTTATATATTTTACATTTTAATATTAAAATAAAGGGATTGCGTGATATGATGAGGTGCGGTTTAATAATTAGCGCATTAGTGGGTCCCGCCCTGAACTCACGCACGTTTTAATACGAAACACAACAGAAGAAATATTGTCAAACTTCATGAGTTTGCAATGTTGTAAAAATAATTTTTGAAAAATTGGAAGCTCTAATTTTGTTTGGGTTTTGGGTAATCGAGAAGCGCCACGATGGATCAACAACTATAAGTTTGAATTCAAAATCAATGCTCAGTACTCGGCACATATTTCTAATGAACGTTTTTGCCTTCATTTAATAGATTTCGTACCGAAGCTCTAGCCTTTGAATGCTGTAATTTATTGTGTAAATGGCACAAAGAATCCTTGTTAGTTCTCAGAAGAGTCGCCCAGGGCGACTTAGTGCTGGCGCGCTTCCGTTCGGACCTATAATTATCAAAACCCACACACATTCAAATAAAATAACTAAGCTTATAACAAGTTCCTTATCTAATTATCGTCGACATTTATATAAACTATATAATAATGGTGAATTTAAATAAAAAGAATTCGAAAAAAAGAAAAAATTAACGTCGATGAAAACCTGAAGATGTCATCATGCATACCGAAATGATCCATTAATTTTTAATATATTCAAATTAATTATTAAACGTCAGGGTATTATGAAATCAAATATTAAAATATGAATTCGGTAATTGAAAATGAGTCGATTGCATAGAGAGAACTGGTAGCGGGGATATAATATGTCAATGTAATATATAATATGAAATAAACGTGACGTTAGGATCAAAGATATTTCTTGTATATTATTACACGAAAGTCATTATTACCGATAAGTTATCGGTGGGGTGCGTTGTCTTATCGGTACCATCTGCAGCACCCTTTTATTCCCATAATGACCAATGCACTCTCATATTTAGAGAACATAATTAAGGCTAATCCACGATCTTCTCTTGTCGACATATGGGAATAGGATGTCATCGGTTTTTTTATGCTAACACACAAGCAAATGGGATTGCATTGCCACCCCCTGTTGTTAAGCTGGCGTAAGTAAGCTGTACTCTAAATGCGCCGTATTATATTGTTCACGTTATTGGGCAATGAAATGAATCTAGAAATAAAGATTTTCAACAATGAACTCCATTAGTATAAAAAGTTTGGTCATAATCCAATAACAAATTTTATGGCATTATGGCAAAAGTTGTTTTCAGTTATAAAAAAATAATGTCCCGATTGAGCGGTTTAAAATATGTATGTATATCAATACTAGGAATATATCTATAAATTGGCGAACGAACTAAACGGAGTGCAGGCACGTGGTTGCGCCTTTAGGGCTTAGAAAACTTCAAAGGGATCTGGAGCTGACGCTCCACAGGAGTTCACAGGATTTTACTTCATATTATATCCAAACTGCTATGTCACCTGTCACTGGTTCTATCTAATTTAGTGCCAGGTAATTAAACAAAGTTTTTCCATATTTATTTATCGTTTTAAACTCGTTACCGAATGTAAAGCAACAAACCACGCAGGGAATATCAAAAATTAGCAAAGACGATATATAGTGGCGTGTAGTTGTTATCAATTTTAGAACAATTAATTATGAAGCATCAATAAGATGAGCTTTGAAGAAGAGATGGCTCGACGAACGCCAAAACCTAGTCCGCCTTCGCTTTGCGTTAACGATCCACAATGAAATGTATAAATAAAAGTTGCAGCGGTGTTTCAAAGAGACGGGCAGATAGATAGTCTTCTTGTAATTGGTCTAGTTTAGCGACATGCAAATCAAAGGCGCGCGTGACGAAACATATCGTTTTACAACGACGCCGACGTTGTTAAAACGCCATCAGTGTTACGGCTCATTTGTATTTTTCTTGAGCGAATAATGGTATTAATTATATTATCATTGTGGAAGTTTCGGTTTTGCTTTCAGCTAATATAGCTACCCTTTGGATGCATAGTTACGACGTTCACCTTTCTGATACCAACTTGTAAAAATAATAATAATGAACTTACATACTGTGGATCGATAGTCTGCCAATTTATTTTATGTCGGAAAAACAGTGGAAAGTTACGTTACCTGCAACAAAAGTATATATTTCGTTAGTTAGGTTATAGAGAATTTGGAAATGTAAAATTATTTTAAGAATTTTAATTTCAAATCCGAAGACGAATTCCTGAGATATTGCACGCGCCAAAATATAAATGATTAATTTGTATTAATAAAAATAACTTATCGAAAAATTATGTAAAACACGTTGTAATAAATAGTATATTCATTTATTTACCGGCGAAATGTTTAACGATCCGGCATTTTTAGTCGATTAACTTGACGTTATTTTGCAGACTAAATTGTTATTCGCGAGTCACTTATTCGTGATAAATTGAATTGTTTTCCTTGGCGAAAAAGACACGAATGCACACAATTCATCCACATTTACATTTCCCGCATGAAAAGAAGAATGCGTGTCAGCAGCCTTCCATATGGAGAAAAATATTGACAAAGAGGGTAACTAGTTAACATAACTAAACACACGCCATCTTAACTTCAGCCACCCTGACAAATGGGGTTCGTCTTCGACTTGTCGACACCCCCGAAAACAAAATATGCACCCACGGATCTACGTCGCCCCCTAAAATATATAGCAATAATATGCAAGTCTATCTGGCGCTCGATATTGTAAATCCGTTTAAAATTCTGGA
The DNA here is from genome assembly GCA_958510845.1 of Cantharis nigra. Classification (NCBI taxonomy): domain Eukaryota; kingdom Metazoa; phylum Arthropoda; class Insecta; order Coleoptera; family Cantharidae; genus Cantharis; species Cantharis nigra. Next base: position 66,747,827 of record OY294028.1, read on the forward strand.
TAGAATAACGCTCGTTGAGAATTTTTCGTAAGTTGCACTTAACTACTAAAAATTGGTTCGACTAAAAGTGGTTATGCCATTAATGAATGCGACATCGAGTTTGGGTCCCTTGGTATGATTGCGCTTGTAGAAAAGGTCATATAAACGAACAAGTGAAAAAAGATCAAGAGCTCCGAGAATTCTCATTCGATTCAAATTCAAGTCGTCGGGGTCGCTTTATAGAACGTCTACCGAAAGCAAACTATTTTTAACTTTTCCAATTATTCACGTTTCGCGACTAAATTGTTTCGTCGCTTCCAAAATAAATTTGGACGATATTTTTAACAAATCGGATATTTTTAAATAAACAGTCATAACAAAAGTTCGTACATTTTTCCTTCGGTTCGTGGTTAACGTAGTCGAACTGTAGGTCGACTCATGCTATTAAAACGAAAGGAAATTCTTTTGGGATCTTGTTTAGTTTTCTTTTATTGGCAAAGAGACGTCCGGCTAGCTCTCTACGATGGCTCTTGACTGACTCGGAAAAATTTGCATGCAGTAACTGGCCGGGATATGAATGCAATATTTTTGTGAAATACATATTTTACTTTCTACCCTACAGAATCCACTTGGACTTTCGGCTATTTGAAAAATTATTATTATTAAAAAGTGTTTCATTACACAAGTCCGTAGTTTCATAAGAGATTGGAAATCCCTCGATAATATGCAAACCTTTGTAATTCACTATCTCATCATCAACCCTTGGCAATTGTACAAATTGATTTCAGGCGAGTGCCGAGTTATAAGGGTGAACCCGATGTTTAGCCGTAAGGGGTGCGCTAATAGTCGGGGAGGATCGCATGTATGCATGAATAATATGTGCTTATGAATTATTATATAATAACCAGTGCCCAACCGTTCAAATATGTTATTTCGGTCGATTGTATTCGATAAATAACAAAAACTTTGTTGGCCGACTATAAAATATACCAACATTTTAGGGATGTTTGGTTAGCCAAAGTCAGATGGACAAGTGGTGCTATTAATGCGGTTAATATGGCTTCACTTATTATTTATATTTGTAGATGTATTGTGTTGATGTACATTTTCCGCTTGTTGAGTTTGTATAGTAATAATTTTATTTACATAAAAAATTATCAAGAAAATTGTATCAACACCAGAAAGTGATTTCGGGTAATTAGCGAAAAATTACCGATGTACTTAAATGTATGAGTTTGTTTTTTTTTCGTACATCCAATCGTGCGGAATATGCTCGAATCCTAAATCGATAGATAATATTATGCTTGGTGAAGTATCCTAGCTGCTGCCTAATCCATCCGACTTGGTTTTTGAATGTGACCGGGTGGAAAATAATGAACATTTCGTCGGTGAATAATATATAGGGAGTAAGTACGTACGTCTGTAATTGGAACTCTCCAGAAAATGAATGGAGCAGAGAAATATATTTTACGTCGTTCCTGAATTCGCGCTACTGCTCTAGACGGTTCACGCTTGGCCGGGACCAATTCAGAGCCGGAATTTATCCTATCAATTTCTGCCCGTTGAACCGGCAAAGAGCTCCTCTCCCCCGCCTCATTACCGCGACGACAGGGCCGTATAGGCCGCCATCTTGTTCCGCCTGCCGTGATTTTACATGTCGTTGTGTTTGTTTAATCATGCATGAGTAATCTGCCGTAGAAATTTATAATTGGACATTGGCGTCGCATAAAAAACAATTAATGAGCTCTTTACACTACATTTTCAAGCTTATTTAAATCGCTAAATTGGAAGAGCAGGTACCTTACAGAAATGAACAATGATGCAACCAAAACGCGCGTAAGAGAATACAATAAAAATTTAATCTATATGGATAACTTTTAGCTACTATATTTCCTCTTCTTCTGGAAAGTAAAAAATAACTATTAATTCCGACTACGTAACACCCATTGCGTAAACCTACATTTTTTTGTTATTTTACTACCGAAATCAAATATTTGTGATTCACCAAGCGAAATAATCCGAGAGATTTTGTGGTACAATTGGCAACAATTCAGTGGACATCGTAGAAAAGCAAAGGCCCGTATGATGTAATAGTGTACAAATCACGACGCCTCATTAAACCGATGGGGCTCTCCACGTGCTTGGACACTTAAGTTTTCGTAGCATTTTTCTCGACATACTATTGTGTTCTCTTTGATGAGTAGTTTTAAACGACACTCGCGCTATGCAATTAAAAATAAATGCGCGAACTGAATAGTGCAGGCCTGCGAATGAATAAATATTTGGTATAAATATTACCATGCTTTAGTGTAAAAATCGGAAACGAATCATTTAGTAGATAAGCCTGTTATACGGATCCTCTTCAAATACCAACCACGTCTAGAATATAATAATATTATAAGCATCGATATTTGACAACAAAAGAAATATTTCTCGAGCTATAGAATGTGTTTAGATAATATTTGTAAGTATGTTTTTTAAAATTTCAGGTCGAAAAACAGGATAAGTATCTTTTCTAATTTGATATGCGGATCAAAAAATCCTAATCCATATTTAAAAAGCAAATTCAACAAACAGAAAAATATCATATAAATAGAAAACAACAATTAGTTTTAATATTTGTTGGTTTATTCAAGATTCCAGAAAGATATTTTTAACAATTTATGTGATTATGAAAGAAAACCGTTAAAAAGGCATCAATTTGAAAGTATAATTTAAGTAAGCATGTGCAGAGAAGTAGTACATTGAATATTCACAAAATTGGCGACATAATAATATAAAAAGAATGTGTGGGTGGGTGGTCGGTTATTCAAACAAATAATACAGATGTCAGGTTCCATTATTAGAAACGAAAATTGTGTCCAAATTGAGTTAATTTTGAAATTCACTATGAGTTACGGTAAATCTTCTTATCGTGAAGCTTTATCTAGTTCTGAATGTATTCTGACTAAAAGCTTACGGTCTAGACATTCATACATCAGTTTCAGATAATTTCGACCAAAACACTCTTAAAAATAAAGATAAGGGATCTACAAATTGCTGTCATGTCTTCTTCCAACATTGGTAAAAACAGATACTCCATCATCGATCTGCAAGGTATTATACGTAAAAGTATGTAATTCAGTTCAACTTACAATTTGAAAATTCCAAAAGATTTCAAGATTAACCAATAAAAAAAATAATAAAATATTTTATACATTCAAGTTAACCACTAATAAATTAATTTAACAATGTAATTTATTTCTATACAAGAAATGTTGGCAAAATACTTAAAATTATAAAATGAATTAATAAAATTCTTTCAAAGCAGTTAAGAAAAAGTCTACGCTTGTTAGAAAACAAGCAGGTAATAGATATTTTTTGTACAACCACATGGACCATAAACAATCCGTGGGTCAAGTCCTTCCACGAAACCAGCTCTACGACACCCAAGAATGCCTGGGTGTGGTCAAATGTCAATCATTAAATATACATCATCGGAGTAATTCCCATATGTATTTCTTTCAAAATGCATTTTATATCGAATCAAAATTTGAATTGTTTGATTAAACGAATCAAAGTTTATTATTAAATAACACAGGGCGATTTAAAATACCATTTCGATATGTTCTATTTATTTATGGTACAACTTTTTCAAAAGAAGCTAGCAGGTAGACGAACATTGTTTGCAGGTCACTATAGAATTTGTAGATGTTGTGTTTAGTAAATAATGGAATAAATTGTGAATAATAAGTTAGTTGGATTTGGGATTTACCTTATATTTTGAGATGGCATGAACGACTATCAAACTGATTGAATGCCGATTAAAAATGGCATGATTAACGGCAATTCGACTTCAGTACGGATGTAAAGGTATAACCATTATTTACGTATGTCCACCTCCGCATTATTAAAATTATATAATAAAGATTGTATAATAATCGTGGATAAAAAAAAATTTACATAAATTTGTGCACCGTTCCAAAGGCAGGTGGATCGATAATGCTTGCATAGAGAGTATCCTAAAATTTATGTCTTTCGAGGAAAACGGTATGTATTTTTAAAACACAAATTGAAAGGTGATGGAAGAATGGATGAAGGATACCACATTTTACAAGTATTTATGTTTTTCTACTAGGGTATAAATTGCTCTATTATGAGTTTCTTCGTGACTGGAAAGACCGTATGGGGCTCAAAAACTAATGCGGGTGGGACGAAGGGGCCACCGGTTTGAGCTATTCAAACCTCACACCATGGGGACCTCGACCCATATATTTATCAAACTAATGACCAAGATTTTTAAGAAAAAATTAATTATATGTGTATTCCAATATTTAGTGCGATAGACATCATAAATTGGCTTTTCGATATAAAAAATAATAATAATAATATTTAATCGAGTTGAAATTAAATTAGCCCGCAGTCGTCATTCAGCAGGTCGTCAATATAATTAATTCGAATGGAATTGATGAATGCCCTAATTGCTATATTATTTACTTCTCTTCGTTTGACCGCATATATTTTAAGCGTTTAATTCAAAGGCCCAATCTAAAGTACTCGGGTATCGTTTCTACGACAAAGAAAGAAATATCCGCGCGTGTCGAAGCGCCGGTTCAAAGACGCCGCCTTGTAGTGACAGCCTTAATATGTGTTCATTTAGGCCTTTATGACGGCCCACTGATTATGTAACAACGCGAAGTAGGTGCTGATATACCTGATGATACCTTACTTTGTATTCAAACATGCCGCTATTTACCTTCGCGTTACTTTACATTACTTTAATTTACGAGCACATGCTCATTAATTAGATTGTTCAAATTGCACACCCAGTCTCGTTTCTCTCATTTTTTCTAACCGATACCTCCTCGGTTGACGAGGTATAAAAAAATTGTGGTTAAGATCTCTATTTTATTACTCATTTCGTCAAATTATATAGAAGCCCACCTGTTTTCTTCGGGCATCAATCAAAAGGGTACACGACGACAATCAAACGACGTGGGTAATCGTAACGACGTTTTCGTAATGCTCAAAAATTACAATAAATTCTCGATCGCACACTAACAAGCCCTTAAAGCTACGGAGCAATTGGATAGCACAATAACCAAAATGCCGACCAGAAAAGCACAATAAAACGTTAAGTTTAGCGGAAATCAAATTACCGCAACTCGGCTGATTTGATCTAAGTCTGTAATCGATTTGTGTGCCTCGGATGGCCAATTTGCCGCTAGTTGTTTGGTTTCCAAGTGTAGACGATAAAACGCGACACCCGAAAAGTCTATAATAAATTTAAATATTTCATAGTATACCCGTGATTAGAATGTGCACGATAAGACTACGATGGGCTATCGAAAACAGTTTAGGGCGCGCTTGCAGGCGACACATGCAATATTCAAAAGCTATTCCTTAAACACAGGCTCGCCATGTATTATTAACCTGTGGTCAACAAACACGCATTTCCACCTATATTATGTTTAATAAATCATTACACCCATCAGGCAAACTACACTCATTATAATGACCACCAAATATTTAATTATAGACAAAATGTTTTCGATAATTTGTTTAGAATTACCTTCACGAAATTTCATTTGAAATTTGAAACGCGAAGTAAATACGTAATCCTTTTCTCCGTGCTCACAACGGAGTCCATGGAACAAAGGAGAAATTAGTCGGAAAATATCGTTGTTCTCGAAACTTGAAAGTTTAAAAAATATGGACTCGACGTAATTGTGGCAGGAAACTAAATGCAAAATTAAAAAATTACAATTGACTTGTTTAATTGCCCAAAATGACATGCCAGATAAGAAGAGGTATGAAAAAAAGATTTCGGAAAATTTTGAATTTGTCACGGCATCAGGTTAAATTTAGTGTTACAGATTGTAATAAAGATGAAATAGTTAGTAGTAGGTTTCGTGCAGTCAAGTTGGCGTGCAAAGAGAGCACCATTTCCAGTTGATTGTATACTTTAAAATCTAAAGAGGCCCAATAAAAAAGGTGATTTCGAAACAAATCAGTGGTAAGGTGCCGCCGTAGCTCATAAACATTTCACCTCTTGCCGATTACGCCCACAATTTAAAGCATTTCCTTTGCTAACCAGCCTAGCGTGTACGATGTTGTGTGCATATTTCCTGTTCTTATATAAAATTTTCATGTTAACGATTTCGTGTAGTAAAATTTCTACCCTAATTCTTGTCAACTCCGAAAGCAACATATTATCAAACTTTATGTGTTTACCTCCCGGGTCCCGGGAGAAGAAGACGACAACGTCGACTTTCTAAACTTCAGGTAGACTTCCCCGATTATACCTATGGTCATCTCGAAATGATTTGATTTATGGTACATTTCCTAAAAGTCGACAGTAAATCATCCAACTGCAAAGAGTGAAAAATTATACAATTTTTGCCATTTCAGAATGTCTGCCTTTTTATCCTATCAATTTGAAATAATAACAGATAACATAAAGTACGTACTATACGTGTACATTATGCATCATATAGAACACACACGTAGATAAAAGTGACGCTCTGTTATTTACAGTCACGTTATCTTTTAATTTTCTTTTCATTTTGAACTTCCAAGTTGGATTATTTTAGTTTTCTTGCTATCCTATCCTCGGGCTTTTAATTTACAATCATCCATTCTTTATAACTCCTCCCTTTCGACCCCGTTGAATTTTCCACTCTCTACTTTTGTAATTTCTTATTCATACTTCTTTGAAAGCGACACTACGCCCTGAATTATGTAATTAGTGACTTTCTAGTACTTGTTAAAATTGTATTTTCAAGCACATGTAACGAAGTCGCATTAAATGGGGAAAATATTCAACAGTCAACTCAAAATACCAAAGGTAATTTCATTTTTGCACGGTTTTTCTCGGTGTTCATTTTGTGTAAATACAAACAGAAGCAATGTATTAGTTTAGGTATAATATGAATTGTCGCGGTTTCGAACCACATCCGGTGCTAAAAGAGTTTCTCGCCGGTGTGCGGTAAAGAGACATTTTTCAACCTACTGTATAAAGCACAATAAAATCAACACTCAATAACACAAAGTGCGGTGATGGATACGAGGTATTAAAACGTAGTTTCTTATACGTACATCACCATCAATCTTGATGAAGAGTATTTCTAAATGCAAAAAATTTGTGATTGAAAAGGACGAAATGCATCGCTGTATACGAGTTCAAAGAGAATTTACGATATAGATCTCCAGGGACCAGGAGACTAAGCGCGGGCTGTATGTTACTAATGCAATACGCATATACAATCGATATATCTACGAATAGAAGCCAAAAAATTAAAAGCGGTGATCGAACACATCTTTTCACACCGATTAACATTTTTACGTTCACTTTATAAATAACCAATATGCGTTTAGATCAATGTATGTTTACTCAAGAGATTTGATAAAACGACCATTCCAACTACCAATGGAGACATAGTCGATAATGAAAAACGATTGAGTAGGTAATTAATTATATGTAATTAAAGAATACAGGTTTTAATATGAAAATAAATTACAAATTGTTATTAGATATGCGGAATTAAAAGGATATTAATTTATAAGAAATAAATTAAAATTAATTAGGTATAATCAGAAGAAGTGAATTATTGTGCATATTCGCTTTAATCTTCGATAACTAACATAAGTACCTATGGGTATTTACCATCAAATCATAAATTTAAAAATCAACTGGTTAAGAAACATAATAAATTCAATTCTTGCTTCCAATTCTTGAAAACTTACGAATTAATTGGAATTTTTAATTTGGATTACCGACGCGCAGGATAGAATTAACGAAACGATCTTGTTTATTTCAAAACATCCTATATAAACGCAAAATTTTGAGAGCAACTCGTAATCAAGTATATCGTTCAATACAGAATTGATCATTAATGGTCAACATGATGAAGAAGAAATCTAATTATAATATAACAATGGTATTGGCATTTGTGTTGGTATTCCATAAGCAAGTGGACGGTTGTAATTGCCTTTGAAGTTAATGCTGATTACTAGTTGCAGGAAAGGACACGGATATAATATGTTCCAGTAGGTCTTTCACCAAAGTTGTTGCAATACTAGGCGAGGCTGTGGAATGTTCTGTGAGTCTATTTGTCACTTGTCGTTCTCGCACAAATAGTAGTAGTACATCTGAGATTGATGCCATCGTATGTCACATATGTGACAAATCACCGACTTACTTCGTGTGTATAGATCACATCTCCCTTTATTGTATATCAACTTGACGAACTTATGTTGTGACATGTCGTTTCAAGACAATACGTCAATTTATCCTTACACTTTCGCAAGAGTTGCTTTTATTGCCTACATTTTCTTAGTTTAAGTGACAAGATAACACTCTAAACAAAAAATGATATACAAAAATAATCAGACCCACCCTTTAATTTATTATCCTTCTGAACGAATCGCTAATTTATGGGAAATTCTCTGTAAATTATAAAGTAAGTACTAATTCAAATAATGTATTATTTTTATCAATTACTTTTTAAACAAACAGAATCGACATCAAAGTCGGCGTATTGTGTGATTAATACAATAAATGTTAAATAAAATAGATTGTATCGTGAAAATACAATTTAAAATTACAAGTTTATTGACAAGCTATTAGCGAAACTACCAATACATGACCGAATAGTTTTTATCAAAATGTAAGCAAAATCGAAGTTCATAATTTAATAATTTAACGTGAAAATGTGATTTTTAATGTCTTGCAATGCTAAACTATATAGGAGTATAATTTACGTAATCAAAATTTCAATATAGTTAAGAGAGATTTCAAACTAATTCAAATTAAAAGTTTGAACATAAAAAAACTTTGCATTTAGCTTCCCAAAGCTTTTGGTTAGAATATCAAAAACCCCTTTAGCACAAATGCACAAATTAAAAAATGAGATTTTGAAGTTTCTATCATAACATTTTTGAACTGGACAGTGGCTGAACAGCCACTCAAACAAATCATTTATATAAAGAAAACAAACTGAAGTCTCCAACAAGTGGGGCTCAGACGCTTGGTATCCCCTCTATTCAAAAAGTTAGTTTTGTACTAGTAACTTTACAACCCAGATAATTTAACCAATCAGAGGTAGCTGTGAGTAAATTTCATCTGTTTAAGTTTAGATTCAAAATAATCTCATTAACAGTCACTCCACTTTTATAAAAAATATACTCGATGTCGAAAGTTTAAGGCGAGGGGGAAACCTCTGGGGAAATTTGGTGTACAAGTGAAAGAAAATTCTAGGAAATTTTAGGAATACTAAAGAGTACAGACAACTTCTGTTTCTTGTTTTTGATTTTTTTCTAAAGAAAATCCTAGAAATTTTAGGAAATCCGACGCAATTGAGGGAAATCTAAAGTAACCTCATAAAAAGAAATCTAGTGTCAAAGATTTGGTGTGCGGTTTCCCCCTCGGTTTAAGAGAATTTTTTATTTGAGGTAGGTACACTGATAAATAAAAAGTTTTAATTTAATACATAGCCAAATACAAAGTATTCTTTAAAAACATTATTTGTTTTGAATTTTAACCAAAATTTGGACTTTATTTTTCTAGAAATTTGTGGTTTAATTTAATTAATTCAAGAGTTAGAGTTTCAAATAAAAATTAATATGAATTTTTTTAAAACACATAACTGCTTTAATATAAGATATTTATATTCATTTATTTATTGTATTATATTTTATAATATAAAAGTAAAAAGTTTTGACATTTTATCTTAAGAAATATCTTCATTGCATTGAAATAATTTTTCTATTTAAAACTATATTAGTTTTTGAATTAAAAAGCAACAAACTTTTGGACGAAAATTAAAAATCTTTTAATTTAAATTCAGAAAATTTTATTACAAGTAAGAAATTTCACATTTTTTTAAGTAAAATAAAGTTTTTATGCAAAAAATTATAAAACATTATTTTAAAAATATACATATTTCATTCAAAACGAAATACTTTTAATCAATATCTAAAATTTCAAAATAAAAGAAGTTTTGAACTAAAACATTCTTTTTTATCAGTTATCAGTATATTCATAATAATTTAAGTGTACATTTGAGTACATTTTACTAATTCCCATTGGTCAAATGTGAACTTAATATACACTTAACCCACCAGCCACAACGAAAATTGGGACTTTGGATATTCGAATATTCAAAATTCTCAGTCTTAGTATTCGACATTATTATAACTGTTGAAATTGCTGGCATCTTAAAAATCAATAGATACCTAGTACACATCAGTTAGGCCAACATTGCAACAATAATACCAGATTACATAAGAATGAGTTAAAATTCAATCTACTTTTTTTTAATTTTTCATATATTGTAGAAACAAATTCATTAAGTCTGTGACTTGGCCGCACAATACTTCGTTGTATTTTTATGAAAATAACGACAAAATTAAAAATACAAAAGAAAAAAATTAGAAGCAAATGGAATATGTACATTCGAAATCTCGCGACTAACCATAAAGAAAAGAAGACTCTAATCTCCTGAATGATTGATAAAACGACAGCACCATCTGATCGGCCGATAAGTGCATTAAGGGCTAGTAAATATTTGAGAAAGCGATTTAAACCACCTCGCTTCGCCACTTTACACATTTCTCGTTCACTTCTTGAACTTCTTACTTAATAATGTATGGATATACATTAGGATTACGCTAACTAGCTAAGATAACATGTTTCTGTTTTTGTGAGCATCGAGGAAAAAAACATAAAAAAGTTTCAAGCAAGGTAAATATACTTTAGATTAGTTTAAAAATTGTAAGAGAAATAAGCAAAAACATCCCGTTCAATTATCTTCATTATGACATTAAATAAATATTGAATCGACAAATCATAATTAAATTAATAACAAAAATGCTGACTCATATTCTCAACATTTTCAAAAATTTAATTTATTTCGGTGTATCTCCGCTCTTCCATACGAATTTTTTTTAAATCTAAACAGAAGACGAGATATTGCTTAAAGACGGTAGCTTGGCGCATTGTCATTAATATAATTCATATTGCGGAATAATTTAATGACTCTTGTTGCTACTGATGACGAACCTACATGTGTTCTTGCAAAATAAATTTTACGCTTGAAATCGATAAGGCAAGAATAATGTTTGTTTGTTCATAAAGTATGCAATTTAAATAAAAATAAATTATGTCTTCACATAATATTATTATAACAGCGACTCGTGAACTTACAATATAATTTTGAAGCACATTTTTAATACGTGGTATGTATGTATGGATGCATATTAATTATTATACCCCTGGGAAATGTTCTAACTATGTAATAACTAATAAGTTGCGTGACCTGCCCCCCCACCTTCGAATAGACGGTAGATTATTCAAACTGTTTTTCTTGTTTCTCCGCAAAACTAACTTATGGAGTTGTTAGATATTAGTTCTGACAAACTTGATTTCATCCAGGAGAATCAATATGATATAATTCAACAGGACAACACTAGTTTCTTTTAATTAACTTTTTACCTTGGAAAAATTAAACATTATGTTTTATTCCGAGTAAAAGCGGCTTTGCGATCCTACAAACTAGTAACAAAACACTTTTGATCCTAATAAAGCAATGTACTATTTCACCCAAAGTTATGCAAAGAGATTCATAAATAAATTACGCTATGCTATCATCATTATGAAAGCTTGCATTGATAAACTTTTTTGTCAGAGGTAATTTAAAAATCTATTGACAAGATCCAATTGAAATTTAGAGATAATATTTTTGAAGTTATTATGAAGTGCCAGAATTATTTTTATAAAATGCAAACAAGCTAATGGGTGTAAGAGGTGTAAAAAAAGAAGTCGTACCAAGAAAAAGTGAAATTGTACTGATTAATTCTAAAAAATTATCCCCATATATTACTTAAATTCATGTACATACTTGCGAAAGTAGTAGTATTTGAAATACATAATTTTAATTCTTCATTTAAATTATATTTCGACTGATGAATTGGCGATCATTAGAAACAAGGAAAATTTACAACCCCTAATAAAATTTTCATTTCGTAAAAAAAATCTGGTATAGTCTAGAACAGGATAGAGCCGTATGTACGTAATTAATGCATAATACGAGTGGTCGTGGGATGTTCACAACCTTGGACAGGTTTTAATTATTCAAATGTTGGACATTTCTTTAATTCATGTACGGACGACGAACGGGTTAATAGTGTTTGAAGGGTTACAAAACCGATACTTAAAATAATCACACTGCTTTTTTAACATTGCAACCCTTTAATGAATGTCAACCACGATATCAAAGTTTCCCTTGTAATAAAAGTAGCTATAAAACTGGGAAGAAAACTAATAATTATTTTTAATATTTTACTATGAATTCTTAACATGCTCAAAGGGAAAAATTGAAAAGATGAAAGAATCACCTAATTTCGTATGCCATTTCTTTGAATCAGATTTTAATGTTTCCAACATTTCACAATTAAAATTTCATGTTGCATGAAACTAGTAAGCCACTCATGAATTCCAGTGTGTCACTGTGGTCACAACTGTTTGTTTCACTCGCTACCAGTTTTACAAAATCATGGCTCGCACCTGCCTAATAAAATTAATATTTACGACAAAACATTTTTATTAATTTTCTGCTCGATTACACCCTCACAAAAATATTAAAAAACAAAAAAAATACAATAGTAATGAAGTTTGCTATTTTTTTTATTTTTGGTTAAATGGTGGGAACGTCGAAGTATCAATAGGATTAAGATTGGGTCAGGTCGGGTCACGTTTAGTTATTTATAATCCACTACTTACATACATCATGAATCATTGGGATCGATACATTTTTTTAGTACGTTGTTAACTTGGAGCAAATTATAATAACTAATCGCACCTTCGTACATAAAAATTTGCATAAAACCACTAAATTAACACTAACTTACACTTTAGATACAAACAAGAAATAAAATATGCCATGAATTAAGAGTAAATTAACTCGACCCGACAATTTAAACGAATATTTGTTTTCATTAAAATTTAATTTAAATCTAAGAATCATAGCAGATATGTGATATAAAATAACGGATAATTAATTTCCTCATTAATTACGAACATGAGCGCAAAAAATTATCATTAATAATAACTTGGCCAAGTATAAAACATTCGTCTGTGCAGGCAGCTCAGACAAACAGAAGTTATTAGAAATCCGCCCATGTAAAATTAAGTCAAATGAAGACAATAAATTAATAAATGACGTTGGGTAAATTATGAGAAGACAGACCAGACGAGTAAGTGACCCTGGTGCACACGCACATTGTTCACTAACCACTTAATATTGTGCCGTTTAATTAATTCTATTGCTCATCAACGCACATTAGTACATTATTATACTCCACCATATTATATACTTATCTAGTTATATGTTTGAAACGCCATCACCACCACGATATAATATTATATTTTGGCGCAACTTGCTCGGAGGTTATGGAGTAACATGCGCGAAATTGATTCACGACTACCGTATTCAAATATGTATTATGATTTTTAAATAATGCAAATTGCGACCAAATATTGTTACCGTCATTCTCTTTGCAGGTGTACCAGAACCAAGATGTGGGAGATATATCATGATATATCGTGACCTGTATTATGTATGGCTTAATTATGCAATTTTCAAATTAACGGACGCACATACGTAACGTCAGTTATCTAAGAAAAATGCTAATACATACCTATAAATTAATTACCACATCAAAGTTGCTCTAAATTAATCAAATTATCCTCATTAACACTCTCAGTAAACAAGAAAACAAGACAATTAGTGTGAAAATATGGTTTGCGCGATGCAAAACACGCAGCAACTGTCCATTACTAAACTAGCAATAAAAAAAACATTAGAAATACCAACTGCAATCGTTTCTGATTTTTAGCAACAGATTAACATTTTACTTGTAAATTATGCAAACGATCTTTAAAGCTGTAGGATCCAATTGACTCGACAGCTTGACATTTTTTGAAATGAGCAAATTTATTCAAACCGAAAATAATTGAAAACTTGTCCTGGTATTAAGGAACTTAGCACAATATTAACTCTTGTCAAAAAGTACTGACAACGTAAATACCATACAATTAGCATGTAATTGCGCGTCTTACGGCGATACGATCGACCGCCGGATGCGCGAGTTACTTCTAATTATATGACAGAATCGGTTACGCTGCACACCGTCATTAATCTATTATCCATAGCTCATCTGGTGGCGTTAACAGGTAAATTACACGATAAGTATACATTCTTAAAGACATATTTCTTTGTGGGTACTTCACAAAATTGTTTCCCAAAAAACCAAAATCGGTCACTTGTTGCATTCGCTTTCACCGATTCCCGAGTATTAGAGAAAACGCATCCACGAAAGATGAAAATTGAATCATCACAACAGCGATATTCTAATTTTGGCTTGCTTTCAAACAAAGATGCCTTTGTGAAACACTCACATTTAGCAATTCATGTACTACTAGTAAATTAATATCAAAATAATTATATTAATATATCAGAACTTACACTTGTTACATCTATCAAAACCACTTGGCCAAACAAATTTGTGGGTAAGCAAATTATAAGGATTATAAATTCCCCCAACCCAATTGGATATATAATAACATCATACAATATTTCATACAATGCATAACGGGGGATGAGGTTAGCTTGAGTGCCTCGAAACTTGGTAACACGATTGCTTGCTTGGTGCAATGTTAATCACTAGGGGGGTTATGATTATATTAAATCGTTTATATCTAAAGCATTATGTGTTAAAGAGTTTCAATCACGGAAGATTACCACTCGTTCAACTGACAGGACGGACGGATGATAAGGTACAACAACACGTCAGTCAGAATAATTAGTTAACAATAAATTTGTATCCACAATAATTAGTAGATCTGTCGGTCAACATTCGCATCGATGACTTACAAATGGTTTAAGTTCAACTTTTAGGCTATAAATAGTAGAAACACGAGAATCGCGTGTTGTCCATCCAATCCAGAGCTTTCAGATACGCACACCACAATAATTAAACTATTATTTGATTAATTGTAAACCTAATTCAAAAAAATCAGTTTGATTATCTCGTTAACTGGTTAATCAAATGTTTGACATAACCAATATCGAATTTCGATTGGAGTACAGTAAATACAATAATATTAATATATCCAGGAAGTTAGATGGGAAATTCTTCCATCCTTGATTTGATTTCTAATCTTTTCCTGAAATATATTTTTATTATAACGAAAGCAACCACGTTTTGAATTGAATTTTTTCTCTCCACAGATTAGTTGCCAATAGCATTAATAAATTAATGGCACAACACTTACATACGTCCTAGCTCGTTATAAAATAATAACCGTAATAATAGAATTAACCGTGAAGAACAACAATTAAATTTAAACAAAGATTAAGTATTTAAAAATAATTTATTCGAGTATCATTTAGACTCGGTTCTGAATTATATATTCTTGAATCCAGATTCTTAACGAGAGGTCGCATACCTGCATTTTATTGTTCACCTACGTGTTATAAATCCGTCTTTCTATTTTAGTTCCTACCTGGTCTCTGTATAACGGGCTTTATTTCTGTCACGACTGCGTTTTTTACCAAGAATCAGTCATAAAAACTGCAATATAAAATATAAGTCTTCAAAATGCAAACAACTTTTAGCCATCGGGTGTATAGTTCTTGTCTATTTCGTGTTCTGTGCAATATGTTACGAACGCCGTCCTCTCCTGCAGGAATGACGTGCAATATGTAAGACACAATCAAGCCAGGAAATGAGACGACATTCAAATTAGCGACTTAAACAAATGAGAACAGCTTCCTTTTCAGTTTTAACGACAATCATGAAGGCGTTCATTACGGCTTTAATAATTTTCGTAGTATAGTACAACGCTAAACGTCTGGCGAGTGCTTTCAATTTGATAAATCCAATTGGAAAATTTATTTTTTTAATTTCATAACAAAACTCGTCTCGAAATTGTTGCACATTACGTAATAAATATTTTTAACGGGGTGTTCTGCAATAGGATATGACGTCATTCCTTCCAAGTGTATTCGAACAAAAAAATCTCGATGTCTGTTACTGGGCTTCCGATGATCTTCCGCCGATATACAAATCCAATATTCGATTAAACGCCGTTTTGGACCGTACATTTTTGCAGCCACCGTTCTATTGGCTAATCTAATGTTTGTATGCAATAGTTTTCATTTAAAATTGTTACATTTTACGGTTGTCATATTAAATTAAGATTAAAGTAAACACGCTTAATAACTATTATTAAGAGGTGTGCAAACTTGATTTTAAAAATAATTTAAGACAGGTTTTGGTAATGTCCATTCATAATTTAGAATTAAATTAGTACCTGGGTTGTGCTTAATGACCACTTTGCGGATTTATAATTAGGAAGATATTGTTAGATCTTGTCAACCAATTTAAATTTCAAATAATTGGTCTCTTTAAATTAATCTGCAAAATTCCTCCAACCGCCGCGGTTCAGACCATTTCGATGATTTATTGTTGAAGATGTGGGTACAATAGAGTTTATCGTTGATTGAAAATGTCATTGAAGACACCTTCAAATTGAACAACAAAAACCACTATTTACGTAGAAAAAAAAATTACTCCCCCAAGGTATTATTGCAATTCTTACCCGAGTCATCCAAATTCTATTATCCGAAGATTTTGTATAAAGAAAACAGGTGTCCCCCTATATTTTGTATTGACATACACTCAGTTTCGACCTTTTCTCACGGCTCCTTTTAGTAAAGTAAAATCTACAATATTCTACAAATTACTGACACAATTCGCATCCTATTTGTTGTCAAATGTTTTCGTTAAAATTTATATTTTTACGATTTAATCGCCGACCATTTCGGCACCGAGAATTAATTGGGTAGATTTGAAGACCAGTAGCTGTCGTACCGTAGAACACGATTCAGCATATTAATTGGCCAAGATTGATTAATATTGAAAAAAATGTGTTTTTGCAAATTAAGTAGAAATGCCAATTATAATATTTTAAATTGGCGTTGATATTGATGCGGTTTATTTTCGTATATTGACAATAATCTTCGGTTTAAAAACTATTATAGAGGCATTGTTACAACGAAGAGGTTATGAGTTTTCCAAGGCTGGTCCAAGAACCGGGACCACTGGACCGGTTTTACGGGGGCCGATTATTTATCTGGCTGTTGTTAGCTGCTCATGATTATAGCTGTTTTTACACGTTTATGTGGTTTGCTTGTTGAATTTTATGGCTCAGCATACATTAATATTTGGCTGGTCCCTTTCTCATCATCATGTATAAATTATATGTTAATGCGATTGTCATTTTCTTTCAAAATATTACACGCACGGTTTGGTTATGAATAATCAAAAGATATATACCATTACGGGAAATCGACATTTCTGAAATATTTAACATCGAGTAGATAGATACTCGAGCGAGTCCTTTTGATGCCCCAATCGAAGATATTCAATACGCCAAACAGGACAAAAAATGCATGAATAGCGAATATTGATCCAACATAATTTTTAACATT
This sequence comes from Cantharis nigra, assembly GCA_958510845.1. NCBI lineage: Eukaryota > Metazoa > Arthropoda > Insecta > Coleoptera > Cantharidae > Cantharis > Cantharis nigra. The sequence goes on from OY294028.1 coordinate 66,765,340, forward strand.
TCTAAAGCAATTATGAAAAAATTGAATAACACTCTCAGACACTTAAGATGCGATCAAAAGGGATAGATTAGTTTTCATACCCTTTGTTAAACACCTGAATGGGTAGTTTTACAATGTAAAAGGAAGCACCACTATAAGAAATTTGATCACAACAAACGCATCTATCGGAAAGAAGTACAACAATAATAAATTAAAGAGTTCGTTAATGAAATATAAAGTGATTAGTGCATTCCTCGCATTGAAATTTTCACCTTGATAATTCATTGAAATTATTAGCACGAAAGCGAAGGTGTTTATTTACTTTATAATATTAACAATAATTAAGAAGGGAAAAACAAATAAAAATATTAAATCACAATTTTTTTTTTATTGGATCGAAATTTAAACGAGGTGAACATATTGCCATACCGAGAGTGTTAATAAGGGCTACACATTCCTAGGGTCATTGTACAACAAAAACTAGAAGGGATTCAAAGAAGTTTCGGTGGAGTCAGGTGTTGTACTTCCCCCAGACAAGTGGAGCATCTTGTGACTAAATTTAAATTTCCAAACTTATTTTTGTCAAATTTGAAAGCAATTTACGAAGATCAACAACACAAAATCCACATCATCTGCTTATATTAAATAACAACCTTCATAAAAATTAGGGAGTTCGAAACATGTTTTAATAAGACGACCGCCCACGCATATAAATGTACACAAAGTGGATCGAAAAGTGTATGTTTAGCATTCTGTGTTGGATTTGTCTAGCTATCGTATTGCCTACGTCGTGTCGCTTGTTAAGAGATCGAAATTAATTGGTCGTGTTGAGAGAAATTACAATACCAGTTTGCAAGTCGGTTTCCAATGTCGTTGAACCGAATTAGAAGACAGTGATCAGAATAATCATATTTAAAAAATGAACCAAATTGTTCAAGTTCCGAACGAGTTTTTGTCCTTCTCTGTTGATTCAACTTTATTTAATTTTATTCCACGCTCTACGGCGAAAAGAAACGTTTCATCACAAATACTTTTTTTTTTATATCAAAAAAGCAGGAATTTCGAATTTGCAAAACTATTGGTTCAAAAACTACTCCTTTACAACCAACTAGCCCATTATAAAAATAAGCACGTATCTAATTAAATGATTTTTTTTTGTAAATTATATGGTTTATTCGTATCCTAGTTGACATTTCGGGCCATTAGATGTAATCGAGGTAATAAAATAGGAGGTCAAAGTCACGAACCAGGGCTATGTGAAAGTTAACGCCTAATTTGATAATTGTGTGATAAAACTTACTCTAATCGTAGATAATATATTGGAAGCATCTAAATATTTACACTTACAAATGCTATCAGAAATAACTAAGTAAGTTTAGTTTATGTATTTATAAATTGTTTAGGGTGGTTAAACCAATCCCGATATCGACGGTACAACAAAATTTCACTTCTTGCAGGTAGGATGGGAATATGTAAATATATAAAGCCCGTGTAAGTTATTTCGTGATTAATATCGAACTCGTTACGTGCAGGTGCATATTTTCATTTTAAATCAAAACCAAATGGATCAAGACGAAATCGATGTAATTTTTCTGTTAGTCAGTTCGCACCACCACTCGTCATAGCCCCAGCAACTCCAAAATTAATTTACACAACCAGTTCTGAGCAGTGCACTCTTTGTTTTAGGTTGGGCCGTGTTTTGTTCTTCGGTCTAAAACGGCTCTTGTTTATTACTTCCAGGCTGGACCAGCTCAAGATTCCATATCCCATCTTTGTCGTCCGTGCGTAAGCTATGCCGGTTGAAACTTTCCTTACTTGGACGGCAGTATTCGTTATCTGTCTCTGTTCTCCCCATTTTAAACTATAAGTACGCTTCTGTCGACTGCTTAACATGGTTGCCATATTATTCTATACTAAACTGTTTGAAAACATCGGGAAACGAGATGTTGCTGGGCCCGAACGTTGAAATCCGAGTTCCTGACCGATAACTATGTTGATTTCGTAATGCTCCAGTAGTTTCAAAGCATTTTATTAATTACAATTTTTTTTCAAACTGCACGTCGCCTAAACAGGTGCCATTGAATAAGTTCATTCATAATTAGAAGATTATTCAAATTGCAAGAAAAATTATTTAGCACAAAAATCACATTTATGCTTCGATAAATCTTAACAATCTACTTTTTTAACGGCACACATTATCGACAAAATTGAATCAATTTATAATCCTGTAAAATTAATAATACTAATACAATTCAATTTTATTTTAATTGTTGTTTAACTTTTTTATTCGCCATATCAACATAATTATAAATTGAGCATTGATACTTCTGATTGAATTGTCAAAATGGGCACCAAGCTCATTCTACTCACCATTGTTTCATTAATACCGAAAAATTGTTATTATATTTCGTATAAGTTAATTATCTAAAACAAAAACGAACATAATATGGTACTTATTCCACGGGCATAATGCTCTGGGCTCTCAGACCGAGACTATAGTCAGCGAAATTTTATACTTATTCTGATTTGATTACTCGAATCTGAGATTTTTCCACGAACTCCTACTTCTGTTCGGAAAATTTTATTCTCTTATCAGTGGGTTATTTTATTACAATTTCTACACCTACATACGTCTACTACTACCCGAGGTTAGACATTTCGTCTTCTAATTATGCCGATTACGTTTAACAGAAGACAGGGCCGGCTCTATTAGACTAGACTAGTACGTTCAAGTGCTTTTCAAGTCGAAAACATTGCAAGTACGTCGACTGCAAAAGAAGACGTTTGACTTGCGACAGTATTTCACTGGGTCTGCGAAACTATTTTATTTGCACTATTTCCAATATAGATTAGATCGTCAACCTAATTTTGCTTTGGTTGTTTGTAATGTTTTGTATGTATACTATTACCATCCCTTAAATGATGAATTCAGATGAAATACAAATTTCATAATTGCTTATTGGAATCCTGCGGACAAAATGAATTTATGTGATTTTTCATAACAATTCAAACTAGATGAACTTGCAGCGGTTTAAATGACGTTTATGTTTCATCAGTCATCACCCTACACATTAATATATTCGGGATAAACCGCAAAGAAATTTTGATGTATAAGATCTATAGAACTATAATTTATTACAAGAATTCCCAAGGAATTGGTCTACAAGACATGGGTCTGCGGTTTATCCCTCGAACCCGCCATAAAGTAGGCATTAAGACTATAGATGATCTGAAAATCTCATTATCGATTAACTGAAACAATTTATTTTATCAATTAATCGACAAATAGAATAATCGAAACAATTGAACAATCTATTACTTGGAATTTTTGGAATGAAGAACACTAATATAAAAAGGCTCGCTCGATTTTAAAGCCCTGGAAGGTTGCAATTAAAAAGCGAAAAATTAATTGATTAATTTTGCCCAGCAGTAGTATGTATTAATGCCAACTCATAACGTGTCAAAGAAAACAATTGTGGAACATCATTAAAATATAATTTAATGCCGTAGGTATGTCGCTGGCAGTAAGGTAAAACAATTGCTTTCACAATAAAGTGACTCCCAACGGTCTAATGACACAAAGCCAGGTATTTTTTGATATTTGGAATAGTCTGGATAGTATAACATGAAATAACGAATTGGATAAAAAATAAAATAAATTTCCTTATCATTACAACAGAAGGATTCTTTTTAAAAATTAGACCCAGTCACTGGCGCAGCCAAGGGGAAATCTAGGGGCTATAAACCCCCCCCCCCCGGGCAATAATAATTATACTCGAAAATAAGATGACCACGCCTCTTTTTCCGAAAAATGTCCACCTGCGGCGCGCGCCTTCTACGCAGCTCGCCCCCCCCCCCAAAACAAAATCCTGGCTGCGCCACTGGGCACAGTCATATAATGATTCTCTATAATAGGAGTAACATCAAAAAGTAATATAACAATAAGCGGTACAAGCACAGTGCTAGCTACATTGCCTTCACAATTACTGTATAGCTTAAGTAAAAAGCAGTTGTACCGACTTCGCAAAATTCTATGTTACATATTATTTTATTTTACGCCGAAAACATGGCCGCCTAAGCGATTGACGAAATTCTGGCTATCAGTTTTCATAAAGATATTAATTTAAAATTCAAAATTTTGTGAATAAAAGCGAATTACTATTTTGGATTGGTAATTTTGATTGTTTGATTTGGATAATATTTTACAAGATTGGTTTTGAATAATTAAATAAATGATTGCCAAGTTAAATTTGAAATTGAAAGATTGAAAATATTATAATTACGAATATATTTAATTCATCAGTAAACTTATAATTATAATATTCAAAATTAAAATTTAAAGACAAATGTAAAACAAATTTGATGCGGCGACATATGGGCAAATTATCCATTAAGCTTATTTTAAGAAATTGATGGATTTTAATTTTGGCGTTACCAAATTCCATTATAGTGAATTTTATTGGAATAGCAGATAAAAACTGGCAGAAACAGAAAATCATAAATAGGTACTGAATTTTCTGAAAAATCGCTTTTGGGGATTCTTTGAAAGTCGTTAAAGGGAAACAGATTTTGAAATTCAGCACGTGTAGAAAATAATTTTGGCGCCACATTCGTCCTCCAGAAACGAAGAGAGACAATTAAATAGAATTTCCTGTCGCAAGAACTGGCCGAACAATGGTAGGCTTCCGTAAACTATGGAAAGTAAGTCATAAAACTTATTTTGAATTGTAATAGAAAACAACGTGAAAATCTATTCGAGACGGATTAGTTTTTATATAAAATAAATGACCGGAAATATGAGACACTACCTGCTACTTACTATCTTTTTGATGTAACTTCCTCTGAATATTGCGGACAAAATTGTTAACTGTGATAGTTTTTTTAACTGTGACTATTTTACTGGACGACTTGACTCCTCATCTAATTTTAGAACATTACTGTTTACAACCAAGAATCATATTTTGGGATTTTAATTAGCGACTAATTTATACAAAAACGACTAAATAAAACAATTTAGAATTAACACGAAAAATGTTGTTATTAATAAAGCATAAAAAGTTGTTACAGAAAAACAGGTTTAGATTATTAATAAAAAAAAAAAGATATTGCAGGGAATCGATAATTAGAATGTTTTACAAAAAAAAGTCGAAAACAATTTTTATAGTTTTAGATGTAATTTAAATTAATTAGATTGTCTTCTAATGTAGACTAATTTTCCTATCAATGATGTTCTAAAACGAAACGAGTTCTTCGACATCAGTTCAACCGGAAATTCTATAAGTAAACAAGTATTATCTAAAGATAGTACTAACGACGACCATCTCCCTTTCTAAATTTTAAATTAGTGTAACATTTTCAAGGCAATTCGTTAACGTACCTGTTATAAAAATTCTTAGTTGTTCAAGATAAGTCGTATTTATGGTGGAACCAAGCTATTTTTCAAATCGATAACTTTATCACCAAAATAAATAGATTCCAAAAAGTTTGCTGATAATAAATTTGTTAGGTTCTATCAACTTGAAACTTTATTATGTCAATTTTTGAATACAAACCATTCACGAGATTCTTTTGTCTACATAGTTCACATTTCATTGAATTTGCAGATACATAATCATACATGCAAGTTTTTTAAACGTCTGCTGTAGAGTGGCAGTTAATTGTAATTTAATGTATGGTGATGCTTAATCGACCTCACTATTTGATTTAATCGCAAGTCATATATTTCAAAAAGTTTAAACACTTGAGTGATCGACCGGTTTTTAGGTATCCCATATTATGTGCGAAAAATTGTTGATCAAAAAAAAATTCTGTAAATTATAATATTTTGCTTAAAAAAATACTTAATTATTATTTCAATTATAAATGCAAAGATCGATGATGTTATGTTGCAATAGAAATTAATATATTTAATTAATTAATAACACAAAAAGTGTTAACTGATATTAATTTGACGAGTAATTACAATTTAATGGAATAAAGAAGTTATTCTGAAATTTTGTTTCTATAATATTATGTTATTTTTTGTAATTGGATTTATATGAACCCGATTGACAAAGTTCGTTTATCGCAATATAACAAAAAGATTAGATAAACCGACAACATATGTGGTATTCCAATTATCTTATCAAAGTAGCAAATATAATAATAATATACCTTAAATGTAAGAACTGCTGATGAAATCCCTTGTTAGTTAAACTTGTTTATCTGACAGTTTACTTACTTAACATAAAATATGATTCAAAATGATTTTCTTTTTCATAAATGAAACTCTTGTTAGAACAAGAACTGTTGTGGAATCAAATTAGCATTGTATTGGTTTGATATTATAACTTTCATCGCTGAAAGTTATTATTCAAGATTTCTTGTATTTCCAAAAGAAAACAAAAATTGTTGTGGCCTAATGAAATTCTATTTTCAAGAATTTCCTTGATATTACATGTGAATATACTGATAGAACACAATTTTTAATTACATCGTGTCATTTATGGACTTCACGAGCAAATTGAAACAGCTGTGAGTGATTAAACGAAGGTAATTAACTTGATTAAAACTAAAATATTTTCCAACCGAGTTTTAGTTAATTAATTTCAGTTTTTATATCACAATTTCACAAATAGCCAATAGTGTGGAACCACTAAGATTTATTAAGCATATAAAAATAATAATAATAATACAAACAATATTTTTAAATATTGTAAGTGAAAGAACATTTAGCGCAACTTGCGCATCAATTTATGTAGTACAGTTTATAATGGCCAAGATGTTAAAGATGAGTAATGTTGCTCGCTTGATCGAAAAAGTGATTAAATTATGTTGAAGACGTATTAAAAAGCAAATGCTAAGTAAAACTAGTCAAGTTAGTGGCGATTAGCGAACACTAACCGCTAATAAGAACAAATCATCGGAGTCCGCACGCAACAGAAACTATTGGTCACGCTACAAAGAACGGAAACGTTAAAACCGCGGTTTACCGGAACACGCGATAAGAGCAAATATATTCCTCTATACTTTTAAATAAACAGATTAATAGCATCAACAAAAGAACAAATTGTAGGTACTAACCTGAATTGGTCCTGCCGCTCCGTTGGCGTAGCTATATGGGGACATGAGGTAGCCCATGTTGAACGAAGATGTATGGGGGACAGGTTCAACCTTCCCTGTAATAAAAATTTTATATTTAATAATCAATACATTTCGTAACCTTGCAGTCATTATTTATGATTATTATATTAATTAAACATCGTCATAAGCTGCACTTATGCAAATGCCACACGCTATTTCCATTCAAGTTGTTACATATCTTCAAAGACGACTAGGAGGATCTTTTTATATAACGAGAAAGCATTTACTTATTAAAAATCCAGACAAAATTCTGATCTAAAAGAAAAAAAATTTAAGATCTGAAGTAATTAGTTTGAAGATGTGAGCTTCAAGTTATTAAATTATATTATACCGTTTTTAAAAAATAGTTTCTTGAAGTGATGTGTGTGTGAACTTAGCCCTCCAAACTTGATATAAAAATAATTTTTGACAGTTCTTCCAGGTTCTTCTATATAATTCTAAATAATTAAAATTATAAATAAAAAAAATTATTCGAATATTTTTTCGCGAATCTAAACAATAATGCGAAAAACCGTTTTTCAAGTTTTAGCCCCTTTTAAAAATATTAATTTTTTTTTATTGTTCCAGTCAGCAATGTTTCTGTAATCTTTTGGAAAACATTTGTAGTTCAAAAATATACCAATAGATAGCTCTACTGTAGTACTGCAATATTATGGACCTCTTGTACCAGCTAAGTTTAAAGGGAGTTCAATTAAAATTTAATCCAAGGAGGATACGAGAGGATACGTCTCATCAAAACCAACACAATCTGCATTTTGTTAAAATTCTAAAAATATCAAAATATATCTATTTACACTTTTCCCCACCCCGTCTATTAACTTTGCCTCTTAACTTGAATTCTGTAAATTTAGAATGGCAAATTAGTTATATTAGAAAGAATTAGCGCACTTTTATAGGTAAAAAACATTTACACCTCCCAAGTACAGAAAAAAACTTCAAATTTGTCGTCACTTGAATTTTCACGTGACGTTTAGTCGAATGTTATATCAACACATTATTCAATTCCTATAATGTTATATAAAGAAATTTATTATAAAATAAATTTAACAGTAAACCACGAAATACAAAATATACTAAACAAAATTGTTCCCAATTCCCTTATTGTAACGTCAATTAGCCTCTGTAATTACGTATTTTAAAGAAATCGGAAAAAAATTTGTATTTTATCAATTCTTCAGGTGGTTATTGAAATAGTTAGAGTGATCAACTGCTGTTGCTTATATGTATGTATTTTTGTACATATGAAGAGTTGTCTAATATGTAACTTTAGGATCGAGACAATTGGTGGGTTGAAAAGGCATTAAGCAAGCACTTGTATTTCTTTTGAAGTACTACGAGCAATCGTTTCTGAGAAAAATAGCGTTTAAAACTGCAATACTGCCATCATAACTGAAAACGCCGTATCTACATAGGTTTATGAGAAAATAAGGCGTTTTCAGTTAGAAGGGCAGAATACTTTAACTAGTTTATGCAACAATAATCCCAAGATTCCACGCGTTAGCAAGTGGATTCAAAAGTCTTAGATCCGATTCAACGCAGGAATAATATTTTTTGTTTTTTGTTTATCTATATTTTATTAGGTCTACATGCAGATCTAAGCCTTACAATGAACCAAGAAATTGCTCTTTGGAAAATGAATAATTGGAGTTTTTTCTAAATTGCGGTTACCGAAAACAATAATATTGTCTGATTCTTAACCTAATGCACACTGAAGTATTATTTGAGTAATAAATATTTAAATTATATCTTAAAATACTTGTATTGGGCATAGTATTGCAATCCAACACTCTAACTGTCGGATTACGGTTGTGCTCAGTTCTTGATTGCTTCTTGAAGCTTCTTGAACATACTGAGTTGACAAATTGAAGACATAGACATAGAATTTTATTGTTTCAAAAAACCTCACGATGTCTTAATTTAATTAAAATTTAACAGATATGCATTTCTTGTTTAACAAAAGCCATTCGGTACTGCACTGTTGCAGGCTGAGAAGCTTCAAGGGCCTGGCAAAAACTCCCATATAAGTTTGGAATTGGGAGAAAATAGAAATTCGTTTTATATTCTCTTCTGCCATCAAACTTTAGAAGAAAAGCAAAAAAAAACCAAGGCAAACCTAAGCTAACTTGGACATGAGTTTGATGCAACTACGAAAATATTAATAAAATACAGAATTCTGGCACAAGAAGCTAAAACACACTGTTCAATCCAAATTCTTGAAAAAGCATATCAGTCACTCATTTCATATAATTGTAATGGAAAAATTACTCAATCGGATGCCGTTAAAAGCTGGCTAAACTATTATATTAAAATATCTCTTTGCCTCTTAACGCAAGCGTCATGGTCCATACCATTTTATGCCTGTGATGTACTAGAATGGCCTGTGTGTCACATGGTTTGCCATTGCTTGCCAAAGCAAAACGGTTTAGGTGTGAACAGCTTCGTTTAAAGTGGGTATTAGTATTGATTATTGAATCAAGTACATGAGCGATCAATTTTGCTTTTGTAGCACTTCCTGTATGAGTAAATACTGTCAAATCATCAAATCAATCAGTTAATCACATTCACTGTTAGACATAGACCTCCCCCCATTTCTCAAAGTTTTCCTATTTTAGGCCACTTGCATACAGTTTCCAGCACTTCTTCGGAGATCATCGGGCCTTAGTGTCTCTAGATCTGCACTGATCTGTTTTTGCAATTTGTCCAGCCCAGTTCCATTTCAACTATGGGACTCTCTCAATGACATCTTGCACTGATAAACCAGTTGTAGTAGTTAAGTCGAAAGACGTTTTTTTCCGATGGATCAGTCCGAATGTGGCCAATTCTCTGCTTCTATTATCTATTATTGATGATGTATTATCCCCCTAATATATGTACTAGCAGATCAGGAAAATTCTAATTCCGTAAGCCATAATAACATTATATTTCTTCGTTCAGCTTCTTCTCTTTATCAATAAATTTGAGAATGTATTTCAAATACTGAAATAAGTAGTATTTTTGCTGACGATGTAATAAATCCAATGCCACTTGGGAATTGGAACATTCACTTAAGAAACTGTAATGTACAAGAACTATTAACTAGATAGACTAATTAAGATTATAACTTTTTTTTTTTACAATTTTTACAAATTGCAGTTGTACATCCTACTACTATAACTATACCACATTATTACTACATAATGTACCTAAGTACTATTAGGTAATTATACTAGGAATATAGTGGTAAATACTATATTGCCTTTTTATCAAAACGGGGAAAAATCGAGAAAAATTAAGGTTGGCTCAAAAACTGTAATGTCGATTACCCGGTAACATAGTACCATGTGCATTAAGAGCAGAAAGTGTCTTCTTTGGTTAAAAGTTTAGAAAAAGATTTCTATTTTATTATAGCCCTGCTCGACTGCTTTTAGCAATTTTGACTGGTTAAACGATAATGTCAATTTTCAACCAACATGAGAATTAACTGGAGTAGAAAAACTTATTTTTAGGTATGCTCATAGTGAACAAAAAGATAATCTTGTTTATTACATAAAATAATAGTTCTATATTCCTGTAGAAGAAAGAGTTTATTCAGCTTCATACCGAGACGGAATATCTTCCATCAGTTGCAATTAATTGAAACTTTCTGGCTTGGAGATATTCATACAAAACGAAACTTGTTCGTTGCGTTGCAGCGACAAACCTCAAAGTTATGGTTATAGTGGATACCTTGGCTACTGCAGAGATGTTTGTTGACTATGGAATTTCCTCTTGTCTTGTCATTGTTTAAATATTGTTAAATGGGCATAAAAACAATGGCGGTCCTTTCGTGTCGCTTCAACATACTGTATGGTAAAATTTTCAATTTGATGGAACAAAAACCAACATTGCACTTTGTTACAATACCAAATACAGTATTGTTTGAATTCGTCGAGATGGACTGGACATACTGGGTATTATAACTAAACATTTTAACAGAATTTACAATTTGTAGTTGTTAAAAATTTTCATGCCGTTTGTAGTATTATTAGTCGAGATTATTGTTTTGTTTTACTCGTACGTACTATCTGTTTTGAATTTTTTATAGTCATGATGTGTAAGTAGCTTTGCATTGATATCAAGATTTAGAATAAGTATCTGAACAGAATAAGCATCCCATAATTTAAAAAATAACGTGCGATTAATATTATAGCGTAATTAAAAATAATTTTTATTCTAGTTGATATTAAATTTACAGAAGATTAACTTTTGCATTCTACATTAATAATTATCATTTGTAACGATATTACGTAATCAATTAACTGATTCAGATCTAAATCATAATTGACGCCCTTTCACTAATTAACTAAGAAAAGAAAGAAAACTGCAATGTATTCTACCAATTAAAAAATGTAAAACATAAAATTTTTGAATCTTTAAGTAGGGAATCCAACTGAAACAAACTTGCGAACATAAATTGTTTCAAAATTCTTTTCGAACATTAATTGTGGTTAAAGACATACATTATGGTTAAGATGAAAATAAACAACCCAACTGAAAACTTGCGATATTTTTAGATTGGAATTGTTTTAGTTTCTTTATTTAGTATGGTGAAATTTGCTGTGATGTGGCAGAAAAATTCTAAGAAAAAATAGATCATCCAAAGCCCGAGTCGTTAATCTTGATTTAAGAGAGAAATAATTTCTGTATGCTGTAATGCCTTCAATATTTCACGATTTACAATCATGGAAGTACAGATGTAAATCGGTAGTAGAATCAATGAACTTATGTTTTATGAGAACAAATACGTTCAGTAGGTCCTGACTCGACTATACAGCCAAGTCGAGGTGAAGGGGGGGTGTCCGTATGGTCTCTTGCAGTGCCCGGTTCGCGGCGACCTTCAACCGCGAGCCTTGAATTGCCACATAGCGTCTACACCACTAAATAATAAACTAGTAAGTGGTAACGTACCATTTACTATTTACTATAGAAAGACAATAACTTCGTAGCAATTATTCCAAACGTACCATTAAATCGTTAATTCCCTTGAAAAACTAATTAACATTCAAAATTAAATCAAGCTTCAACTTCTCCTTAATGACCAAATTATCTCGAAATTCTACCAAGTTATTCAAAATACCTGGGAATTTTAATTTACAAAACCAAAAGTTAATTACCATTCAAGATTTGCTTGCTATCGGTTCGTTTTCCCATGAAGAAAGGTTTCAGAATATTTCAATTCGCCCAGTTTTTATCAATCTCAAAATATTTCGAGTAGGTTTGCATAGTAATCCGTAGTATTAATATTGATATAAGAAGTTAGTGTACTTTATGAGAATTTCTAAATTCAAATAATCTAATGTTTTTTTTTATGGATTCACAATATTTGAAACAAATTTTAATTAAGGATTAAACAAATTATTCTTCTTAAAAATTTTTTCAATTTTCTTTTCTGCAATTAGATTAGACATTATTACAGTATTTATGTATTAATAAAAGTTGAGATATCTACATGTCAAAGGATCAAAGTTATACTTCGCCAGGGTAAAAGAACAAATAATTCGTTATCGGTTCAAGATTCGCTCACTCAATATTGCGACATGGTCTTCGCGAGTTTAATTAGTAAGGTTAGATTGTCAATAATGAGTTTGTTTTTTCGAGATCCAATTATTAATCCTGAAACATTTTTTCCTCAATTTGCAAGGTTGATGTACTTTTAACAAAGTAAATTCTATAAGTATCCCGTGAAGTGTATGCCAAGTCTTAATTCGTTCCACATATTTTTGGTAAACCCATATTTTTTTGAAATAGCACACAAATTAATTTAAAGCAAAAATACATAAATGAAAAGTCAGTCGGAGTTCAATAATTATCGATAGAAATCCGCAGATAAGAAATGATATAGAATTATACTATAAGCTTGGTCAGCGTGGTTTACAAAAAGCCTCTTTGAGATAACCTCTTATTGGGTGTTAAGTATATGCATAACAAATTAATTTAAAATAATATCGGCGAAGATGGTTACTGTAGGTCGGTCGTTAAATTTAACTAACTCAATATAAAAATTTTACCAGTAAATTCTATAATATAAGATCTATGTTGGTTTCCTAGTAAATCTAGGGTTAATGTACCAAAAAAGCGATACTACAAATATTTTTATTAAGCCTGGTATTTCATTCATAAATATAATCTGGCTTCGCTGAAACATATAACTTCTTCAGCTATTATCATATGATGTTGGGTTCGAATATTTTATAATTTTATTAATACAAAAACTAGTTTTAATCTCCAGAGGATGTGTTATTATCTTAGCTCGTTATAATAAATAAATACCACGGCTAAAATTTAGATATAACATGTATATAAGTTTTGAGAATCTCGGATAGGAGATAGCAACCGTGGATAGATGCGTATGTGCGTTTTAATAATGATTACATTTCGATAAATCAACAAATATTACAGTATTCTCTAAAAGTCTTTGATCTCAATATTTTCCCCTGGAAAGCTTTGATCTTTAGAAAAATATATGTTACTTAATAGGCGATGCAAATAGCTTCGACCGAACGGATGATTTCCAGATAAATACATAAGTAGTGTAGGTTGAAAAATACCATCATGATGGTCGACTTGTGAAGATCTATAACATCACATATTTGAACTTGCAGGTATAATAAAGCAGCAAGCAGTCGATCGACAGTAAACTTCTATTCTGCCCAAGCAAACACTAAACTGATTTCGTAGGTCAATGTTTTCGAAAGTATGAGTGAATCAAACGTATCAATTATTTTATAATCATTATCGTGTCAATAAATTAACATTTAATTACTTAACTGCTGTTGTATATTATCTCGGTCACTCCTTTACTATCATCGTTTAGGTAAAACAGTACACAATTAATAAAATTAAAAAACATGATAGAGCAAAAATACCAAACGATTGTAACGATGAGAAACCTCCTATTCAATATATTATTTTAAATGCGAAATCGAGTAATACTAGTCCGTAATCATATTATTCTTCTTAATTTATGACTTCCTCTTGTTATTGCCATTATTGTACCAAATTTTACACTTAACACTCACGGTTCTTTGAGCATCTGAATAATATTCTACTATAATATCGACCAGACAAAAAAAAGGGACCCCGGATAGAAATTCTGAGTAATTTTGGGTAAAAACGTGATAAGACATTTACTGCGGCCCATATGCTTCCGAAAAGCAGTAGTTCTTCCAAGACCCTGACTATTTCGATTTTTGGCCAAAAACCTACTGCACAGATTTTGACGCTGACTGGATACCTGTTCATTTTACGTAAAAGTATTCCAATTATCTGTAAATTTTTTACAATGCATTCGATTTTGGTATATCGGAACAAATTTCTACTAGTTTCCAAATTAACCCGCTAGGTAGAAAAAAAATAGTACTTTATGTTATCGGAGTGGAAGCCATACTTTGCTGCCCTATTCGTGTAGATAGCTAACTGAAGCCGGTCAGTACACTCTAATTTTCTTCCGATCAAGTCAAGTTTAAGATGGTATTATATAAAAATAAGTAAAATAGTAAACCGTGAATGAGTTTTAAAAAATTTCAAGTTAATATATTCTTAATTTAAACTTTGTATTGTTTATCATTTTCCAAAGAATTCTCGAGATTTCAAATCAAGTGCAATTCTACAGAACATCAATGATTTCCAATGCAAAAATGTGAAAAAAAAGAATGAAAGGGGTCTATTTAATAAAAACAATTACAGAACCTGTTGTATACTAACATTTAGTTTTTGAAACCGGGGAATACCCTCCAGTATAACAGTAATGCGTGTTTTAAAAGTGTTCATGCAACCCATGTCTTATGAATTCTTTTAATTCAATCTACAGTATTCTGATTTTATTATTGTCCTGCCTTAGTTTTTATTACAAATTCATATAAATAGTTCGATCGATATTTTGGGAGCATTTAAAATAATATTATGCATTACTCAGAAGTACAGTGGTTACACTTTTTGTTCAATACAAAAAAGTACAGTTTTATTGATTTTGTTTTATAATTTGTAGTTTTGGAATTATTAATTAAATTGACTAAATGTCTCGTGATATTATACGCTCTTGATATCTAATGTACTATTAATTAAAGTGAACTTCTATTACAAAGCCGATAAACTTGTTTCTTCTTGATTTTAATTCAAACCCCCAAAATGAAAATCATGAGTTTTATTTGCAAGTCAACTTTATTTCAATTATTTCAATTATCTAAAAAATTATTTTATATTATAGAAATTTTTCTTCCCAGCATAGGTTACTTTTTCGTCCGTTACTAAGAACTATTTTACTTTTTCGCCCATTACCAATGTAAGATCAGTTTCATTTTACATAAAATTCGTCGTAAAAATTAACACTACTTTCATCCTTGAAAACCGAAGCGAATGGGTTACTTTCTATTATGCAACAAAATAAAAAAATTATTTTGTTTTTTCCGTCGTCAGCAAAACTGATTTGTTTACCATCTTTTTTAAAGCAATTTTTCACCTTATAAATTAAATTTTATTTATTAGTTGGTCTATTTGGATCTCCATGGAAGAATAGGGTATGTTTGCCTCAAGGGTAAAATGCATTTTCTCATAGTACTTCGGTCGGCAAACCTCATATTGCGAGAGAAAATGTTCCACTTTGCTCTCTCAGTAAACAATATACTACTACAAAACAATTGATTTTATAATTTCGCCAAATATTGAATAAAAATTGAATTTCTTTTCAAAAATATTACCGTTACAAAATTTCTACTTTTCAGTTTTATGCAGAATTTTGTTTTCCATACCTGAGGTGATGTTAGTTCACTGAAAATTATTAAAAATTCGCTCATAGAGGCAGAAATCGAAAGCTATGTTTTTATTTTTAGGTACATAATTAATAAGAACAAAAGTGAAAATCCATTAAAACCATTTCTTTGGAAAACTAGAAAAAATTAGGGTTCTTTGGACGTCTGTATTTCAGAACTATTGAAGCCAGAACAAGATTATTTTTTTGTCTTTTGCTACACTTTTGTTATCATATTTAGTTTAATTTTGACAACAAATGCTAACCGACGGTTTAATTTTTCGGGACATATGGCACAAATTTGGATATCTTCACGGATGTCAAAATTTAAAAGATTTAGGCAAATAAATAAATTGTTCAAGTAAAACTTAGTAATAACAGAACCAATGACAAGACAGACGTGTAATAGTATATTACGTACCGAGGTGGAAAATGCTTCATTACAGCCGAGCGCTAAGTTAGCTGACTGAGGCGCGAAGCGCCGAAGTCAACTATAAGCGCGACGCTGGAATGAAGCTTGACACCGAGGTATGTATATTATTTTATTCACAATCAGTTTGTAAACAACAAATAATTAAAAATTGTATTAATTTATACATTGTTTTTCATTTGATTTCACTTTTGAAAATAAAAATAGTTTATCAAGTTAGTATAAAATATTAAAAACAAATTGCTGTTTATGTCAAACAAAAAATTTGTGTTGGCAACTGGCAAATATTATATTAGTAACTAATTTATAGATTTGTTTCGTTTTTTTTATATTAGTGCTTAAATAATTTTTAATTATTCTGGCTAAACTTAAACTTATAAAGTAACTAAAATAAAATTAGATTATAATTTAGCTTGTACTAATCTTGTACACAAATTTATTGTACTTGACACTTGACATAACATATTTTTTGTTAGTGTCTTTTCTAGCCACAATGCGACATTACAGTTCGGGAAGTGACCTGGGGTAGGTTGGAAAGTAAAACAAAATAGCTTTCTGATTGGTTGGCAAGTGAAAGTA
Organism: Cantharis nigra; assembly: GCA_958510845.1. NCBI lineage: Eukaryota > Metazoa > Arthropoda > Insecta > Coleoptera > Cantharidae > Cantharis > Cantharis nigra. The sequence continues at coordinate 66,782,214 of OY294028.1, forward strand.
AATAATAAACTGCTTCCCAGCTTATTAAAAATCAGGAATGTATCGATTACTAACCGATTGTGAATAAATAATATTTTTTTCTCTTTTTTATAAAGCTATATACCATAAACAATAAAATAGTATACTAGTACATTTATCTATCTTTTTGCAACTTCGTTATTTAAAATATTGTTGTCACCATTTCTGCAGCTCAAGTGGTTAATATCACGTTCAAGGTTTAAAATAGTATAAACATGCAGTAATAATAACCTGTTAGGTATTATATTACATTTAAATATGCTCAATATGAAAAAATGTGGGTTTATTAAATTAGGATACCTTTATTATTTATCAAGAGTGCAAATTCCCGTAGGAATCTCCTCGCGCTAGTTAGTTGGATTCGAAGGTTTACGAAGCAATTCAAGATTAAAATAATAAAAATAGTTAAAAATATTTAACATCAGTCCGTCAAGTTTAATTGTGATGACATAATTAGTACAAGTACAAATATACACTATGGTATGAAATTCGTTATTAAATACCTTAACCGCAACAAAACTATAAATTATACTATAATAATAATTAAAACAGCCTGTAGACGCTGAAACGGTTTTTTAAAAATTAGGTAATTTGTAGTTGAATTTGAAACATGAAAAAATTAAAATACAATTTATAAGGAAGCTCATTACGGGAAATTTGACGAACTTTATGGGCCGTTGAAAAATTAAATGCAAATTAATAGTTTTAAACTAATAAAAACAGAGGTAAGCTACGCGGAAAATATAAAATCCCCACTCAACAGATAATAAAAATATGAATAAAATAAGGATTAAAATTTCAGAATTATAGTTTTACGTAAAATGGTAAATAGTTTTTATATATTATGGTAATTATTTTTTATGTGATGTAATTAATCGTCAATTAATAATCACTGACAATTATTATGATAACACGATAGTAAAATATGAAATATCTTGGGTAAATTTGCAAAATCATCATGAAAAATATAATTGTAAAATTTATTTCCTGGTACTTTTTATTGGATTTTTCAGAATAGACAGCATTACTCGACGTTACGCCACTGAGCATCGAAATAGAATGTTCAACTCTCGTTTTCATATTAAATTAAGCATAGGAACCGTAAAATTTTAACAGTTTCAAATATACACGCCTACGTATAATTTATAAAATTGTAATTTATGTAAAATAGACGGGATTCTTACCAAAGACGGGACTGTGGTCTGCTCTGGTAGCATTCTTGTTGGCAGAATAATTTCCTCCAGATTTTTCCTGCAAAACACAAAAATTATACTAAAACAAAATTTTTACAACTAAACACAAATAACACGATATAACAACGAATCAATACAAAAGCCATACTGTATATGTTTATTCAAGATAGATTAGTTGAGTTATCAAAAAAAAAGTTGTACACTATTATTATTATAATAAATATTTTCATAACAGTCATTATCAACATCGAAGGATTGGAGTTATTTTTGAATTTGCAACAACAAAGCATGTTATACATGAAACGTCTAATCGGAATTTATCAACTGACCCAAAAGTTGTAAGTTGTTAACCTTTCTACTATATTAAAAATTGTAAAATCCAATACACATGCAGTATCGAAATTGTACCAAATTATATAAGCCAAAAGAAAACATAAGATAATAAAAATATTGTACAATTGTTTGGGTTTAAGTATAATTTTTTAAATTACGATTTCGTGGTTCAACGGTAATATTGGCCAGTTTATGGATAAGATCGGTATTTAAATGGAATCCTGATAATGCTATCAACTGTGACGACATACCCTCTTAGGTATGTGTAAACCATTTTGGCATATCTTTCATGTATTATGATTAGAGACCGGATTATATGCAACTTAAAATGGTCGAAATATGCATGCAAATATGCATCATAAATGCTCGAAATATGCAACAAAACTGCCGAAGAGTGCCATAATATGCAACATCAAATTTCAATAAATACTACAAAATAACTTTATTTCTTTGATTTTACTATTTTCTACTAATAATTTTTACTATTTTGATATAGATCTAATTATAAAGTAGTTTTAGGGTAGGCATTGCCAACCCAAAATTTAATTAGTTGGCATTTCCAAATTTCAATTTTAAATTATCAAAGCAGGCCGTCTTCTAATAAAGAAACTTTTACTTTTTTTTAGAAATATTATAAAATATGCCTAAATATGCACAAAATTGTATAATATGTGCCCAAATATGCACGAAATTTTATAAAATTTGCCCAAATATGCACGATCAGTAGATTTCAGTCAAAATATGCAATATTTAAAAAAATAGCCAAAATATGCAAATGCATATAATCCGGTCTCTAATTATGATCAATTCCATTTGACAGTTTGAAAAAAAATCTAATATAGAACATCCGTAGCAGTCCTACATACTAAAAAAATTATTAATATAATTTCATATTCTGCTAATGCAACGTTGAAATTGTCAGAAAATATGTTAACAAAACAAAAATGTCTGTAAATGCATTTCATAGCCACCAAGATAGAACTTCATTGCTTTTAAAATTTCGAAGTGGGGAAAATAAGTGTTCTGTGTATAGATTCTAAAAAAAAACCTTTTAGATTATGAAATATTAATTAAACAGAGTATGAAACAACACGGATTCATTACATTCCTTAGAGAAGTGTTGGTAAAGTTAGTGAAAATTAACGTCGACTTTGATTGATATCAATTATCGAACCTCCCGAGCGCAACATGACATGATTATTTCTAGTTCTGATTTCTGAAGGAACGTCCGTGTTATCTTCTAGCAGTGTTTCGAATTTAAATAGGATTTTGATCATCCTCGGCTGTCGTTATAGTGGGTATTACAGGGAAATAATAATTAATATTGTAAGAAGAAAAATGAGTAACGGTATGATGGAGTGAATTGACCCAAGTTATTAAGAGCATCCACCTAATTTTAAAATACAACAAACAAGCGGAAATACAAAAATAAGTATACATATTGCAACCATAAAAATTTTAACAAGTTGGTAATCCTAATCACTAAAACTGTAATATAACTTATATAGGTACCTACTGAATAAAACTTCCTCCCCTAATAAATAAAAATAAAGAATTGACAGTCGTTCCCAAAGGCACTTGATCTAAGGTATGACAAGTGATTTTAAAACTGGTCGTCGTAACAGGTACCTAACAAATAGATCATAAAAACCAAAATAACCCGAGTATATTAGGGTCCCTCGACTTTCTAAAATGAAAATGTTAGACGTGGTGAGTACATCAAGATTTGCAGGTAAAGTTGTAGGCTTAAAATGTTATGCCCGTTTTCAAAATATTTTTTAAATAAACAACTGAAGATTAGTGTGGCAAATGACGTAATTGATGAGATATTCTGGTATTATTTTCGCTCATAAAAAAACTATAAAATATTATTGACTATATTTACTTTTGCGATAGTATAACAAGAAAGTTTTGTATTCTCACTTTTGGGATAAAAAATTAGTAAACTAAAAGCGATATGTTTATGTTTAATCGAAACGAAAACATTGGGATGTTTTTGAATTAGTTGTCTAAACTTTTGGAATTTCTCGGTAATAGACCAGAAGTTATGAAAACAAACTTACTTTTCTTGTAATCAATGTCATAATAAAAAAGCGAAGGTAACCTATGAGAATAAATTTATGTCAATCATGATGATAATTAATATGTAATAATTTATGTTCTAATTTTGTTTCAATAATACTAATAATGGTTAAAAATTGCACACCGTAATGTAATGGGTCGGATGTTGATAAAAGTGATGGTAGCAGAGTCTAGATGCGTAATTGTAAGGTGGTATTAATACCTCGGATTCCGTGAGGTCGATAAGGCTGCTCTTTTCTTCCGTGAGGTTTTCCGAGGACCTCTTTTCGTCTTCACCGTCACCCTCGTCCTTGAAAACCTTAACCTCATCGGTGCTGCAGAGATCATCGCCGCCACTGGACGAGACGTGTGGCATGGTTCACTCACGACGCGGCGGCATCACACCTCGCTACATTGCACTAGTCCGGCAGCGGTTAAACACAGTCAACTCATCCCGTCACTACAAAAAACACAAACATGACACAACACCACTCGAAGAAAACTCAAATATTTAACTTTAACTTCAAAAAAATTAAAAAAACAATCCATCACGATTCACAAAAGTGACATATCAAACGAACGGAACAGAACACGTGTTTCAATTCAAACTAGGCACAGGTGCATAATCCGACACAACCTTTGACTATCGTAGCGGTAGCGTTTCTACTCTACTAAGCGGTCAGCGGCGTTCAAACGCTGCGTGATTCTCATCTGTTGTCGGCCCGACCAATCACCGGCTTCTTTGATCCGCCGGGCGGCCTCGCAGTAATGGCAGCCGACACGACTGCGCACGAGGCTTACCGAAATCCGCCCGCATCCGCACTACTCGCAGCTCCTGGCTTCTGTTCTTCTCTACTACATGATTTGTTTCATGATTAATTTCACCGCCAGACATTTATTTGACTAATTTATAGACTGTTGTTTGTAATGATGCGCGTACTTATTCTCTCTAATATTGCACGTTTTTATCCATAATCGTAAAATCTTCTTGAAACCACAAATCCAAATTTCACTTTGTTCGCCTTCACTACCAAGTGATTTCAGTCGACAAATAATCTGCTTATTACAAATTAAAACGAAATTTTATTTTTTTAATTTTAAAATAAGGTAGAGTGGATACAAGTTTAGAGCTTTAAAAATATTTCGACTTGTAATGTGGGGTACATATACATATAATTTTGAGACGTGTATTAGGTTGAACTTTGACTGAGGATCGAGCATCTCCTCACGAAATATCTTTTAGAAACGGCAATAACGAAAAGATTAAAAAGGAAACTAATGATCGAGCGTTAAATTTTTCCAAACAAAACTATTAGTAAAGTAAAGAGCTTTGTGTTGTACTTTTTCAAAATAATTACTCGCCCAATCCATGCCTCCATTACACGAATAAAGGAATTGTAAATATGTTTGACTATAGGTCAAAATAAATTTCTTCCTGGAAGGCCGTCTATTCATATTACACACCATTATATTGTGCACAGGGGGTGTCTGCTTAAACAAATTCAAGAAAACAAAGAAATATGGTTATGCCAAACCCTTGTCACAAAAGTAATCCCACAAGAAGAAATTAACTTTTTAGTGAGGCTGAAAAAATGTGTGAGTATGCTATATACGAAGACAAAATTTAACTATGATAATAATTAAAGAGAAACTTAAAGAATTCCTTAACAAATAACTAACTACCACGACGCATGTAAATATGTAAATATTTGGTTTGTCGACTATGTGAATTGTTGGATGCGTGGCCGGGCCAGGGCCAGTTTAGTTTGGCAGTTGTTCTCAAGCTGAATGGGTAGGTAGACGAGGTAAAATAATGAGCTTGAGATAGACAGATGATTGCCCATGGAGTTCAACAAAGACAGTCTTTAAGGAATTCCACCCGCCGTATCTTGTTAAGTCATCTCGACTCACGATCGAGAAGCACCATTTACCCAGGCAAAATCTCGCTTAACCGCACGACCATGAAATCCGTAAAATTATTCGACCAACACATCGATAATCACACACCAACACCTATTTATTGAATACTTGTTTCATTTTAAATACTAATAAAAAAATTAAAATATGTAAAACTCTTAATAATTACGGCGACGACATTCTCGTGCTGTCAATTAAGCGAATTAATGATAATTTTTTATAAACTTATAAATACCTAACACTTGTATTTTGTAAATTATGAATATTTACTAAAATTTATGATTTTATGCATTGCAATTTTATGACTCAAATTTGAATCGACAGAATAAAAAATTCCCCCATTTATATTTTCTTAACTCGACGAATACATCCTTTAAATGTGTCTGCTTTATTAAACAGTTTCTTATTTTTTCAAATTTTGCAAAATCAAAAAAGGTATTTAAAAATTACGATCAACGTACAACAACCTTAAAAAAAAGATCTCCAGTATTACCGAAAATAAAATGTGATAAATAGTATTTTTGACTAACAGTTAAGCCGTTTAGGGTAGGAAATGTAATTTTAAGAAAATAGGTATCATAAATTTGAATTTCAAAGACCTGGTTATTTATTGAAAGAAGTATAAATTTTGGACTAAACTTTTCTTTCTTAAAATACCCTAATACTAATAGCTATGTACATTATGTGAGGTAAGTATTATTGGCAAAGAAAATAGAAATATTATAAAATATTTTGTTTAGACTGGAATAGGCGAGAATTTAGGAATGTTTCGTAAGTTGCTATTATGCTGGAAATTCAAAATATGACATCGTTGATAGCAGTTAAAGCATTTAACATTGCTATCACTTGCATACCAATCAATGACCAATAGGTAAAAAATTAGTAGTAGTACCAGTATAAATTAGCAAAACTCTAGGCAACCACACTGACGTGGTTTGCAAAGTCAGATTACATCGATTTCATAATATCATTCGGACCTCTGAAATGTTAAAGGGTTGACTACACCACATCAAAAGCTATAACTAATTGTTAGCAAAATTATACTCTTACTCTATCCACATTTTAGGTATTTGATAAATTTAATAAGAATTCAAAATAAGAGTCAAGCCGATATTACTATTATTTATTATTAATATTTAATATTAATTAAGAGAGTTGAGAATGTATTCTACAAATTCAATTAAAATCGAGAAAATTAAAGTTAAGACACAGCATTGTATTCGGCGCGATCACGAGTTAATAGCCGGTTGCTCGCTCCCTAGTCTGCAAGAGTGTATGTTCATCTTTAATTTCGGATTCTTTTTTTAATTTCTGAATCATCAAGTTGATAATGGTACGTTTATTTCTACCTTAGTTCCACTATTGACAATCGAATCGAATAGTTTTGCAAATTTGGATTTCAATGGGAGGGTAAGCAAGATCGCATAAATTTGCGCCTTCTAAGTCTCTAAGTGAGTTCATTGAATATCCTGCGTTGAGCTTTAGTGATTCTGTGAAGTTTAAAGGTTGGTTCATACAGAACGCTGCATATCAGCGATTTCATTCCTGCATTTGAATCGCAAGCGTAGCCGTAGCTTCATAGATGTTATTTTGTGACCCATAATAAACCTCAACGGATGCAAAGTTACATCTTTTATGTACATATTACTGTGCACTTTTATCTTTTATGTAAATTTACATTAATAATATAATTTATGCATTGTTGCAGAAGGACAGAGGCGTAGCTAGAGCATTAAGCGTTCTGGGCAACGAGAACTTGACAAAGAAGTAAATATACAGAAAGCATTCTCCGGGAGTTCCTACGATTTTCTTTTACTTGTGCAACGGATTTCTTGCAAATCAGCAAGGTTAAAAAATTTCGGATGATTTCCTAGAAGATTTCCTATTGCTTGGGTTACATTGCGCCACCCCGCTCGTGCAGCTCTACTGCAATATTGTTTAGCAATGTAGACGTTAAAAACTAAAATTGCAGTTTTAACATTCATTAAAAATCAATTGCTTCTTAAAAATCCAAATTTTATTTATTAAACATTGAGTAATAAGAATTTATATATCATGTTTGTATTATCAAGTAGGTAAGTATTTTTACAAGGTAACATTGTAATATAAAAATTATCACGAAAAGTTTAATTACAAAATTCATAAAAATAATAATTATTATTTATATTAATCATAAAATTATAAAACAAGCACTTGAATCATATCTACCAAGTTTATAAGCAGATCCCGGATTTTAACGCTTACCCAATTTGGGTCCGTTACTTTGGCCTCCTTCAGTTAAAATTTTTGGCCAAAAAGCTAGCTCCCGAATCTATGGAGCTAGCACCGGCTAGCACCCAAATATTAAAGCTAGCACCATTATAGTTTTTTCATAAATCCAAATTGAAAGTGGGGGGGGGGGGGGGGCTAAAGTAACGCTAGCCCCCCAAGTTAATATTTTGGCTCCAAAAGCTAGCTCCTTAATCTATATAGCTAGCACCAGCTAGCACCCAATTATTAGATCTAGCACCGTAACAGATTTTTCACAAATTAGTATTTGATAAAAATGTCTAGATGTTTCATTCCACTGCGCATGAGCAATGATAAATTCCACATGTCCCGCCCATTCTATACTTTACTAATAATTTTTTAATGTTTTTGCACCAATTTCCAAAATTATTAACGGCTTATTATTATCAGTCATAGAGAGTGCCGGCAGAGGGGTTGGGGGCACTGAGGGATTTGTCCCCGGGGCCTGGGATTTCTCAAGAGCCCGAGGGAGCCCAGATGAATAATTGGCATTCCCGAAAAACAGTTAATTACTGATTCTTTTAAATTAATTTGACCTACTTTAGATGTTTTGTGCGTAGTTTTAAAAATACGAAGTTTCATATTTTTCTTTTTTATTTATGAAAGTCTTGCCACGGGGCCCGACGGCCCTGAGTGCTGGCGCTAGGATATGTGACGCCTTACGCAAAAATCTATCATTGCGCCCCCCCCCTCCCCATTTATATAGTAGTACTGAGCTGGGAGGTAAGAATCCGCGATATTTAAAAAATATTCTTACATTTACATATTTTTATTTAAAAAAATACCTTTTGAACAAAAATAAAACTTTAAAAAATATTCAAATTTTAACTTTTCTGGCCATTGTTGCGGTAAAAGCTGTCATAAGTTCTTTTTAATTTTTGCATCTCCATCTGGTTTTGCGCCCTAGGAAATTGCCTAGTTTGAATAGTGCGTCTAGCGCCAGCACTGGCCATAGATAAGAGAATTTCGATCTCTATAATGTCCAGGGTTGGCGCTACAAGCAAGACTGAAGATTTGCTTCTGCCCCCCTCCTTCCCGAGTAAATAACGCGCATTATATACTTTAAGGATACAAAGTTTTGAAATTATATGGGACACTTTTTGACCTATGGAAGACGACACAATGGTAAATGGGAAATTTATAATGACTGGTTAAAAAATTAAGAAGATTTTTCGCCAAATCAAATAGTCGGGTGTCATTTTCTTATCTATAGCATGTAAGACAATATCGGAATTCTTAAATAAATTACATAATGTAGATCAGGGGTCTCCAAACTTTTTAGCCTAAGGGTCAGACTGATTGCTCCACAAAGCTTCAAAGGCCAAGATCTAGCCTCAGTGACTAACGAAAATATTCAAGCCCTGATCAGGCCCGCTCTCGCGGGCCGGATTTGTCCCGCGGGCTGTAGTTTGGAGACCCCTGATGTAGATTAACAATAAGCTTTAAGCTGTTAAAAAATTATTAGTAAAGTTTAAAATGGGCGGGGTATGTGGAATCTATCATTGCTCATGCGCAGTGGAATGAAACATCTAGACATTTTTATCAAATACTAATTTGTGAAAATTCTGTAACGGTGCTAGCTCTAATAATTGGGTGATAGCTGGTGCTAGCTATATAGATTAAGGAGCTAACTTTTGGAGCCAAAATATTAACTGGGGGGGCTAGCGTTACTTTAGCCCCCCTCACTTTCAATTTGGATTTGTGAAAAAACTATAATGGTGCTAGCTTTAATATTTGGGAGCTAGCCGGTGCTAGCTCCATAGATCGGGAGCTAGCTTTTTGGCCAAAAATTTTAACTGGGGGGGGGGGCAAAGTAACGGACCCTTCAAATTTCTTATAGCTCTGTCAAATGTCTAATGCAGTTTTTCAAAAAAAAAAGTTAATCAATGTTATAAAAAAGTAAGGTTTTTGCTGTTCTCAATTGTCTTGATTTTTTTTTGATTTTGTTAAAGAAACTTAGATTTTTTCTCTTGTTTCAAAATTAAAAATTGCTTTTACTGTGTTCTCGATTGTTTTTGATTTGTTTTCAATTGTTACCAACAAATGAAATTACTAAATCTAATAATAAAAAATTGCATTTCGCAATTAGGGGTCATCTATAAATTACGCTACACCCTAGGGGAAGGGGGGTCCTTTCAGATTTGTGACAAAAATGTTACAGGGGGTCAGGGGGATTTTAAATGGTGTGATGTCACAAAGTCAAATATTTAAAAAATATATTTTTTGATCGAATTTTTAAATTTTATAGGGTAGAAGTGTGACGTCACTTGGCGGAAAAAGTTCAATGAAAATGTGACTAAATGTGACATAAGGAGAAGGAGGGGTCTAAAAACATTAAAAATCGTGTGGCGTAATTTATGGACGACCCCTTACCCAAAGCCAAAGGGATCTGAAACACATTTTAATATTCATTAGTAATTAATAATTATAATTACTAATTACTATTGTTGAAAGTGCACTTCTAACTTAATAAATTGGTAATATGTTGTTTGGTATAGAATTATACAGCAAAATAATCTAATGCATGATTACCTATACATAAGCAATTTTTTAAATTTGTTTCAGCGTAAAATGTTAAAATTTATATTGAAAAATAGGTATCTAAGGGGCCCTTTATCTTGCGCCTGCACTTACTACACCTAATTGCGGCACTAAAAGAGCTTTAAAAATTTCGTAGAAATACACTCAAATTTCACCAAAAGCTTTTTTTTTTAATAAAATTAGTAAATTAAAAATCTTACTATATTAATGCTTTATCTTTTTGTTTTTGTCTTTTTATAGTTACACTTACTTTAAAATTCACTTTTTTGTAAGAGCAATTGTTTTATTTTACTCCCGACGGCTACAGGTGAAACTAAAATTTTTCAGTTTCGCCCACAGTAAAGACAAAAATAATAGTAACTAAATAATAATACATAATTATTCATGATTGTAAAACAAATTCAGTGAGTTTTTTTCTGAGCAAAAGTGATCTTTTTGTAAATTGCCTAAAAAAATAGTATATTATACGTCATGGGACTAAGGTGCTACTTTTCATCCCACGTGCGAAGGTTTTTGCACAAGGTTTTATCCAAGTGCAAAAATCGCACACGGGATAGAAAGAACCTTAGTCGTAAGGTGTATATACTATTTTTCACAATTTCGCTGAAAATGCTGAATTACATTGGCTATGGTTAATAACTAAATTTGAGATTTTGAAATTGCAATAACTTGAAAACGGCGCTAGATATCGAAAAACTGAACAAAACATTTACCCCCGTTACAGTTTACAGTAACCCCTCAGCGATTTGTCGTAAGACGCCATATGCAAAATTTCAGATCAATAGCGCACAATAATGGCGCGGGAAAAAAAGTATTACTTTTGTATTACTTACTGAAGTGAGCACTTTACTCCCGGAATTGTGAAAACAATATAGCATTACTGTAAAACAAAATGTTCTTCAAATATCAGAAACAATTGATTTTATGCCGGTTAATAAACGCACTTAAAATTTCACTTTTCCATAAACGCAAATTTTTTACTTTACTGTCGACGATGAACGGCGCTAAAGTACTTACCTTATGAGCTTTTTTTATTTAGCACCAATTAGGAAAATAAACTGTTTAAACTTTTTCCGACACTCTTAAACTTATTGCGTACGTGTTCAACTTAATTTGTTTCTCGAGTACAATTTTGATTATTACAGTTTACAGATTGTAGCTTACTAAACTATTATTTACCATTTACAGGAGCAGCGACGGCACCAGGGATTGGCTAGGGTGAGCATGGACACTCTTGCTGATTGGAGTGCCCAACCAAATTTTTTGGAATATACGTACCAATTTTAGGGGTATATTTCAGTAGTGCATCTATTTGAGTTGCCCTGCCCACCCCAAATATATTGGGTCCAATTTTTGTGCCTAGCCGTTTCAAAAATACTAGCGCCGCCACTGTACAGGAGCTGGGTTACGAATGACAAGTGAATAAAAGATCTGGGTTTTTCTACCAAAAGAAAAACAACACCCACGTCTGATTATTACTTTTTTCTGGTTAGCAAAATAATAATGATACCACTTAGATGACGGTCTGCTACACACAACTTTGTCATTCGATGTGAATGGTTTTTCACCGGTGTGAATTTCTCCGGAAGGTAATCCGGTGGCAGAAATTGCGGGATAAATTTTGTCTTATTAGGCTATAAATAAGATTTTACAAGCTGGATGATGTGAAGTTGTCGTGCTAAGCAGCAGTAGCTTCAGGAAAACAGGAGAATGAATTTACCGTATAAGATAAACAATATTGCCGAATAAATCGACTTGCCAGGCTGAATAAAATATTCATCTACGGTTCACTTAAAGCAAATCATCCATTTGAAACAATCGCCAAGCAACGTATGAAGAGTTGACAAAAGTTAAATGCAAATAGAAAATTTAATACCATTCATTGTGTTGAAACTGCAGATTGGAGTTTTTATGGTAATGTTCTCTATTACTTTACCAGTAATTAAATTGAAGTAAAATTATAAAATAAGGTTGAATTAAATTTGTTGAATTAAAATAAATAATGATTAGATATTCACAATCAATTTTCCCACCAAACTTCGGTCCGATGGGTTGCCTACTCATTTTCAAATGTATTTTTCATAATTTTAAAAATTGTTTTACTATAAATGATAGTGTTTTTACAAAATTACGAAAGCATGAAACGAAAATTAATTTGAATCAAAGTTTTTATGTTACTTTAAATTTTTTCTTCTTTCTTCTATTGACTGAAGGTACTGATCAGTAAGTTTACTTCAATGATGCTAGCACTGCACTGTGTTGAGTAACTTTGGCGTTGTTGATACTTGACCGTCAACAATCTGGAACGTTGGTTCTGGCATGATTGGAACGACTCACAGAAGCACAATTTATGTTTTTGGTACTATGCTTGTATGATCATTGATAATGATAACTGATAATATTTTTAATGCTGTTTCTAAGGTTGACACTGTGATAAACTATTGATTTTATTAAAATATATAATTTAATTATTTTAGTTGGTTTTCTTGAATTTACTATTTTAACAATCTTTTGTTTTTTCTATTTAGTTATTATATATTTTTTCCAGGATCACCGGGGGTTTTATTTTTTAACCTTTAAGTAGGTACCTCTTTTTCATTAATATATTTCGTAGGTTTTAAGTTAAGTTATATATTGAAAACTTCATATTAGTAAACAAATGAAAAAACTCCAAAACCTATAATTTCTTGAAATAAATAAATAAAATAAATAAATTAAAAAAGAATTTTTTTTAATTCATCAGCATCTTTACAAACAAAATTCAACAGACTACATATTATTTTTAAAGTTATCTGTTAAATCAAATATCAGGCAAAAAGAATCAACATCATACTGCCGATGTTTGAATTATTTACGTTTACTACCCTCAACTACCTTAAAAAGGTGTTCGACAAAATTTCAATTTTGTGTTTAAAAACGATATACTATGTATAATTAAGTAATTGTAATTTATATGTTTAAAATATTTGTCTACGGTGAAAATCAAAATTAAAGTAATACATAATATATCTTTTTAATGAGATTATATAATGTACCTAAATATCCCTTCAATAAACTTTACAAGGTGTAAATTGGATCCGACCAATCGCACATAGTTAATAAAAAATCTAATAGAAAAGACATAAGTTAAGAATTGGAATAAAATAAAAATTTAAAAAACGTTAGTACTCAGGTAAGATTATTATAATTAGATTGCAATTTTTGCGCCTCCGAATGAACTGGGACCTGTGTGCACTGATACATATCGTACATCGACAGTTACTTCACATAATAGCTCATAATGTACAACAAATCTGCTCAAGTCATTAATATATAATTCGTGGTTTAGGTTTGTTAAAAAGGAGGTTGCCCTAAACAGTGGCGGCTCGTGGGTTTTTCACTTGTGGAGGCTGATCATAATAAAGTAAAGTGTGTAACCTCACCCCAACTCAAAAATATTTAAATATTTACTAATCTTTTAAAGCGTCCAGTTTTAGACAAATTTGAATCCTAAAAGTTTAAAAAAATATCATTAGTACGGATGAATGAAATCATCATGTTGAAAAAAAAAAATTCAAAATTATTAAAAAATTTTGAAAAAACTAAATTTTAAAAATTTAATAGTTCAGAATTTCAGAAGAGGCAAATTTTTTTTTGCTTTCTCTGACGAGCCGTTGCTGCCCTAATAAATTTTACCATGAGTTCAGAACTATTCAATATCGGTGAAATTGAAATACTTTTTAATTTTATTCCAAATTAATAATCATAATTTCATAATAATTATTTAAATCAAACCTTTTGTTTTCAGATCCATTAATTTAATTTTACCTATAGATAAGGGGCATGAGTGATCATTTATGAAATAGATGTTTCTTGAAATTTAATGAATATACATCATATTATAACATTAATTTTAAATTTTATAAGTAAGTGATGATTCTTGATGTGGTAATTGTTCGTTAACCGTGAAGAATTGACGTTTGAAGTGACCTACCCTCTAGCCCACTCGTATTTAGTCCTGGCGCCAACACTTCATTTAGAAAATAATGCTTTGTGATATATAATTAAGAATACCTGTAAAAACTGTAGAACACGATTGAATTATGGTGTTCTAGTATTTTTTTTTTAATAACAAGATACCTATATAAAGCAAGGACAAAAATTACCTAGCAGGTTTTTTTCACAGCTTATTTTTAGCTCCGAGCTTTGATTTCAACCACGGTAAATTTCTTAATTTTAGTGGCATAAAAAATATAAATAATTAAAATTAAAATTTTTAAAAAAATTTTTCCCTGCAGAATCGAGCCTACATTATGTCACTCGTTTTAAAAACGTTTTAAAAATTATAGGTATGTATTGTGTGTAATTTAATTTATAAACATAACATCAGTTTTATAATTTAAAATTTATGTGATAGTATCTTGTGTGATTGCTGATTGTTAACATGGGCATAACTATACCTAGGTATAATAAACCACTGTGAAAACGACCGTGAAAATTTTTAAACCTTCATTATAATATGTTAAAATTTGGTTCGTACCACGATTGCTATAATTATATACTCACACAAATTATTAGGTCCCATTGAAAATAAAAAACCAACAACATAATAGATATTTTAAATTACTCGATAATAACTTGCAGATAAAGAGAGTGAGGTGATTCTATTGTAATATTTATTTTTTCTTTCTAATGCATACCTAATTTTTTTCAATAAATTTTACGCTAATTATTGGTATTGTATCTAAATATAGAAAATAATACTCCAAAAGTTTAAGTTGTTTACAATATAATGACTAAAGTAGAAAAAAAGTTTAATTAATTAAGAAAAAGTTTATATTAAATAATTAAGGACGAATTTATTATTAATCATCAGATTTTGATGCCCACGGCATATTGTTTTTCATCGGACATAACCGATACCTACAAACTTATTCATAAATCCTGATCTCGATGAACTGATTAAATTAATTCCTATATAGTTGTTAATGAATTTTTTAGGTTTTTAAAGTATTTAAAATTTTTTTTTTAAATTAAAATGCTATATTATTTGGATTTTAAAATTCCATCTAATCTTCTCTTTCTTGAATTCAATTCAAACAGCATTCGGACCACCCTGTCTGTTCCCGTTTTAGGTTGAAATTGTAGAACGGACATAGAGAATCTACAATTGAACCTGTATTTTTTTGAGAAAATATGACAATGATAAATGATAAATGAGAAGATAAGTAAAATACAACAAATAACAAAAATAGTAAAAACAAAAACTGTAATTACTGATTTTGGCTTGTTGCAATTTGCCTTCAGTAACTAGATTTTAAAATTAAACAAATTTTTAAATTGAAAAAAATCATACCACAACAATAACGAAACTTTAAAAATTCCTAGTGTCGTTACTCACTGCAAGGAAAACGAAAGATAAAATACGAATGTACGAAGTACATAAACGCTTTTACAGAAATTCAATGATTAAACTTCATCCTTCTGCGTGCAGTGCGTATATGTCAAGTGTATGTGAAACGAATTACCTACAATATTGAAAGTTTCAAATTGGGTATTCAGAATACCATTTTATTTAAAAAGTAAATTATATAGTTAGCAATAATTGATAGCCAGAAAGTCTGCTACAATATATTTGCTCAGATAAACGAATAGCTTTTAAAATATTTTAAAATAAATAAATAAATAAAATAATATAAAAATAAAAAAACAAATAATATTGACCGTGTGAACAGGATACTTTAGTGGCATGGCGTTTAAAATTTTGACAACACTGTTACAATGTTCATGACGTGTATTGTTTCAAGATTTATAAACAGTATACTACATGTAGTACCCTAACTAGAGTTGCCAACTGTACTTTATAATAAAGTAAATACTTTATTTTTTGCGAATAGAATTTCGATATAGTACATTGATTACTGATGATCATTGTTTTATGATTCAAACGACAGATGTCATAAAATTAATAGCTTAAAATTAAAATTTAAAGAATACTTTTTTTTCTTACAAATACTCTTTATTTCTCTTTTAAAAGACCCAATACTTTATTTTTTATCAAGGAAAGTTGGCAACCCTAACCCTAACTAAAAATTACCTAGGTTGATTACTAACTTTCCCCATAGATCATTATACTTAGCACACAAAATGACAAAATGGCAAGTGAAAACTTTCACGCGGGCGTTCAAACCTTTAAGTGTGGGCCTTTACGAATTTTGGTAGAAGTACTCGTATCTGTTTTTGATAGATCACTTTGATCAAAGCTATTTAAATTTAAAATGTTTGAAATATTTAGTAAATATTATTATTATAGTATAAATTATAATCAAGTATTCTTAATTAATTTCATGTTGTTGCATATCATCATTACATTTTATTTTATTAAAAAGTACCTACTTATTAAAAATAAATTTTTAACGATTGAAAATTTTGATATTTTGGCTTCTGCAAAGGTGACAAAAAAATGCAAAATCTATAAAAGTTTTGCTCTTGACCCTATAAAAATTTTGAAAAGTTGGCGCCCATGCATTGTCGGGGAGACTTGATCTTATCTTAACAACACAATTGTTTAGTCATGAAACTAATTTAAACACAGTAATTACCTAAAAGTAAAGTATATTTAACTGTGTACATACACACAAAAATTATTTAAAAAAAATAATAATATGGTCATAAAATAATAGAAAGAGGAACTAATAATTAATTGTAGTTTAAGCATCAGTGACTTTTCTTGAAAAATAGATGCCTCGATGAATGAAAGAGCTATTACTCCAACAAGTTGCTGTCTTAAGGAAAGTGAAAAGTTTCGACTTTTACACCGTTTTTTGGGTAAATCAACTCTTATAAAGCGGATAATTTTTATGGGTAAAATATTACCAAATACTTATAATGCAATAGTCACATAGACATAACAACAAAATACATGAATTCTAAAAAAATAATTAATTTTGTAATTTTTACAGATAAAAATCGGCCCATTTTTTAAAACAACAAGTATAAATGGGGGGGAGGGGAGATTTTGTCTTGTAGAAAATTTTGCCGTCTAAAGTATTAAAGTACTTTAGTACTTCCCACCAACCTAAATATTACTTTAATAAGAATTGACATTATATTCATAATAGATTGACATAATGTGAATAGTACATTGCCTTATTAGGATTAAAGGTGAAACCTTGTTTGACACAAAAATTTGGCATTTGCGAAGCAGAGCGCCAGCTCCACAATAATAATAAATAAAAATTAATAAAAAATAAAATTGTAGTTTTTACCTACGTTTTTACTAGCATTACCTAAACTGACAGTTGACGTTTTTGTTACTAATATAAAAAAAATCTGATGTGGATACCACATAACTTCCTTGTAATTTTTATAATGATTGTTCAAGAATCTCGTTAATCTATTTATGCGCGTCGTGAATTACAACTTTTGGCACGGAAAATCGCAATAAAAAATAGAAGGTGGACAACTAGATGCTATAAGTGTCTCAAATTCAAAATTTCAACTTTCTACGACCTACCGTATTTGAGTTATGCGACATACAGGCGTCCGTACGTACGTACGCACGTACAGACGTCACAACGAAAATAGTCAAAATGGATTCAGGGAAGGTCAAAACGGATATTTCCGTCAAAATCTGGAAACTGAAAAAAATCGGAATTACAATACTTCCTTGTTTTACAAGAAAGTAATACGAACATTGCTAAACAATTTTTTTAATACGTGCCCCCAAAAGCACTCTGTTGCGCTAGCTTTAAAAAGTTTAATATAAAATGACAGTTTAATCCTTTTAGTCACCTTGTATATTTTTGTAAGTTTATCAGTTTGTTTATAATTTTTAAAAATAAGTGTAGTTATTTAATCATATACCATAACTTCCCCGGGAAGGTAGCTAGGGCATTGCAATTTTCATCAAAAATTTTCAAAAAATTCAATTAAGCAATGGTGTAAATAGCAAAATTTTTCCTTTGGTAGAATTAAAGAGTGACTGAAAGGGTTAATATAAAAATAAACAGTTTCGTAAATGTTTCACCCTTTCATGATCTATTTGGGCTCCCTATAGCTCTGGGCCCCCCGGGTTGCGGTGTCTTGAGCATTGTAATTCCGCCACTGATATTGTAGGTCAATTTTCATTTATAAATTTGCTATCTTTATGGGCTAAAATCTGAACACTGTTCAATAGTGGATCCAGACGATTACAATAGGGGAGAGAACAACAGAATAAATTTATTTTACTAAATATGAAAAATAAGAAGTGGTAATGGTAATATCAAAAATAAAGTTGTTTTTTAATAAATTAAAATTTTTGTATGAAAAATTAATGCTTTTTGAGCTGTAAGGAGTGCGATCTCTCCTATCCTATACTTACATAGCTTATAACATCTTCTTTTTCCCTCTATCACGTGATAAACATTCATAAGCTTTCATTTGGATATTTGATGTAGATACTAGAGCAGTGGTTCCCAAACTTATTTATGTCACGCCTCCCTTCTACCAAAAAATATTATCGGCGCCCCCCTTCAAAGAAAAAGGTACTTTTTCCACAAAACAAAACTTTTCAATTTTTCAAAACAAGGGAAGGGAGTTTAGGGAAAAATAATTTTTTTTCTCAACTACACAAGTGGCCCGCGCCCCCCACTTTGAAAACCACTGTACTAGAGCTAGAAAAAGCATATTCACAATAATTTTACAATACAGTTCACACCGTTTTTTATAAGTCACTCATAATATACCTATGTAGTAAAGATGATGATGCGTAAAATCTTATTATGTAAATAGATTAGGTGGGTACAGCCTTGAAGTTTTCTCACAAACTCTGATATACCACTTATTATAATGAAACTTGGGTTAAAAAACGTTCATTGTTTCTTTTTGTAAAAAAAATTTTCAATAATTTTAACAGTTTTTTTGATGTGTCAGGTTTTAATTATGGTAGATTTGATGACAATTCATAAATCAATAATAATTAAGAGTAAAAATTATTAATAAGTAAACGCACATATATTTTTTTTATTCTAAATGAATAACTTCCGGCGTTGTACATTTCTTTTCCAAAAAGTTGGCAACCATTTTAATAAAGTGTTAATCATTTTCATGAATCTGTCATTAAAAAGATATTTGGCCAAGAAAAACATACTGAAGAACAAATGCTGTTAGATAGGCGTTTAAAACAGTCCTTACAAGTCAATCGTCAAGATCATTATCTCCAGGACATCTGCTCATAGATCAGCAATTTGAGAAAGTTCTTTTTCAGGGTATACTCATGATACTAATTTCATATCATATAATTTTGCTATTATCTAAAATTAATTAATTCATTTTAGTTATTTATTCGCTTAATGTAAATCGCGAATTATACATAATATAATGTTTTCACCAATAATTACCAGGTGATCATTCTTCAGCAACTTCAATATTATAATTTTATATTTCAGGATTGTGCAATTTTCGACGTGTTTCTCGAAAAGGACAAGTGTTTATCGATTGTTTTTTACACAAAAATAAATAAACTGAGTTTACTCAGTGTGTGTCATTTACAAAATTAAATAAAAGGTTTTTCACTTGAATCTTTAGATAAAATGTTTTTCGCCAGTTCGGGTAACCTTTTTTTTATTAATAGGTACCGGTTTTTCCGGTAGGTACCAAGAGTACCTACACAAAAATGTAATCAGAATTAGTGACGAGTGAGGTTCATGCTTTTATGTATTTATGTTTAAAGATGAAATAAATTCGTATAGCATTTTTTATATTATTCACATTATCAATTTGAGATTTTCAAATTAGATAGGCAGTTTTTTATGTGCCTTGTTATTAGGACTTTTTGTACTGCTGCTGAGCTTGTTGCAACTTCCTCTTTTCCATTCTGACATTGGTCTTCCACGCCTTCCATCGCATCGATCTGAATTTTCTATACTTTTGCGAGAACTCTCTCGTGTGTCGTTTATTTTCTATTTATTATGTAAATTAATATTATTATCCACAATTAGACTAAAAATAAAAAAAAAATTGTATTTTTTAGTACTTCGTTAAATTTCATTTGGTAATTCGTTAATTCGTATAAATACTGTTTACTGTATACGTATGGAAAAGTAGATATCACGACTTATGGTATTGTAAAAATGTGCGTAATTATTTTCTCCAAATAAGTCAATAGCGGGTTGATGGAAACACTTTTTATCAGAAATAGAATTAAATGTTAGCTAAAACAAGTAATAAAACAAAGCACGTTCGTTAGGTTTTCTAAGTTTTTCTAACTTACTGTAACGTCCTTTTGTCGGTGTTTAACACGTGGCATTTGCAATGTATAACTCGCACGTTCACCTCACTTTTTAAAATTAAATACTCGGACAATTTCTCTTGCAAATATTAACAATAATAATTACTTTTACGTATTACCTATATTTGGATCGACTATACCCATTAGAAACTAACAAGAAAACTTCATCAATATTAATATTTGTTTAAAATGGCAGATTATAATATTATATGGAAACAATAAATTGATATACAGATGTTATCATTTATACGATTTTTAAAATAAGCCATAAAATGGCTGAAGTATTTAACAATTGAGATGAAGAGAGTCTATTGATAGGCTTTAGCACATTCTAAGCATTTGCGGAATTATTCTCACTTTATGGAGCATATCTTTCGTGCAAAATAAATTAATATGATTAAAGCGTGTCAAGTGCTCCAGAAATTTTAAAATAGTAACATTTTTTACTGATTCATATCACAAAATTCTAATACCTATACATGCTACATGCGTTTAGTGTTGAGAAAGGTTTATCGTTCAGTTGGAAAATTCTCACTGTTTACCTCACTTTAGTAATATCTTAGTTCTTTATATAGTAAATTTAAAGTTAAATAATATCAAGTTGTTCTCTTTTTTTGTTTTCGGCGCTCAAATTTTTTATTATTTATAAGAAATAAAAATCATAAAGAATTTCAAAAGAAGATTTGTTTTGTAATCATGGAACGCGTGCTGGCTAATTATAGTCACAATATGTTAGTGCTTTCATTAGATGTCTTCAAAGAAATAACGAGGAAAGTATGGTGAAACATATGTAGAAACGCAGTTGAATCAAAATAATCAAAAGTCATAATATTTACTTAAAATGAAAATAGAATACTAGTAGCTACTCTTCTTTAGCGAAAAGTTTACTGCTTATTAATATTTTTGAATTAAAAAAAAATTTTCTATCCCTTTATAACAGTATAATGCTCCTCCGACCAGGACTCTGACCATAAACCTGTTCCCATCCTCAATAATTAGTATATTAAAAATTTTTTGCAAAAAACATTTAATTAAACTTAACAAGGATTAGGTAACTTTTCTTTAAAATTCAGTTAAAATCAATTATTTAAAAATTAAATAAAATTTAACTTAAAAAAATTCTTTTTTTGGTAAATGGTAAAATATATTAAATATATTAAGGGGTTTAGATTAAAAGAGCAGGTGCTTACATAACAAAGTACGAATCAACTTTAGATGGGTATAAATAAAATAAAAATATTTCGAAATACTTATTGGGAGAGTCTGGTTAAAATGCATAAAAATTAAAAGAATGCTTAAATTTAAGTGAAAAGTAGCAATTTTATTAATAAAAATAAAAATACATAATGAAAACCAAATTTGATTTTAATTCTAGATTATTGTTGAGTTTATTTTGTTTCAAAGATTATGCTTTGTAGGCTGGATTCGACAAACTTCTTGGTGTAAGATGTCTTGCTTAAAATTAAACTTTTGCAAATTAGGTATAAACAAGTATAAATTAAAAAAAATTAATTTTTTAAAATTATATTTCTTCTTTAAAAT
Source organism: Cantharis nigra (assembly GCA_958510845.1). Lineage (NCBI taxonomy): Eukaryota > Metazoa > Arthropoda > Insecta > Coleoptera > Cantharidae > Cantharis > Cantharis nigra. Next base: position 66,804,360 of record OY294028.1, read on the forward strand.
CTCGTTTTCATCGATGTATTTGACTTGAAGGGACTTTTTATTTATTTTTTTTAAATAATTGATGTTTAAATCAATTAAGAATAGCACTTAAAAAAGCACAAAAAGCATAAAAATTCAAATAAATCAAAAAATCAAAAAAAACATAGTGCCAAATGGATCTTTTTTGATAAATCACTTAGATTACTAGAAAACTTTGAGCTGCTTTAAATTTTCAGGAAAGCATCATAGCTACAAATCCGGACTCTAATTAGTAGATATGAAATACTCAAGTCAGTTTATATCATATTAATTGGTTTTTTAATGTTTAAAATAATAATAATCTAACCACTCCTTTATTCAATAATATATTTATTTAACTTTAGTTTCGGTGAAATTTGTGAAAAAATCGGTGAAATTAAAAACAAATTAATATGAAATACCACTACATCTGCCAACAAACTATTAAAGAAATTATATAATATTACCTTTATTCCCATTTATCCTGGACGCTGTAATCCAGTAGTTCTGCCCCTGGATTTGGGGACCTTGGCAACCAGTGTTTAATTTAGACTTTTTTCCTCGGGAGGGTTAATGAAACTTTCGGGAGGCACTTTTTGATTTTTGCAATAACTTTTTGTATTAAAATATACGGGCACCCCCTGGATTCAACACTGCTTGCAACAACGACATCGCCGGTATACATTTTTAGCTATGAGTTTCTATAATCACAAGATAGAAATAAAATATCATGTCACTGCATGCAATTAGAATTATGACGAGCGGTGAAGTTCCGTGACAACTACTGTAGGTATAAATGTAACAAAATCCAAACAGTTAGTTAGGCAACCTCATCAACGTGCACTTATGGAGGTTGGTTTTCACGGTTTTAAGTAGTGATTTTCAAAGTGGGGGGCGCAGAGACCTACAAAGGGGGGCGCGGGCCACTTGTGTAGTTGAAAAAAAATTTTATTAAAAATTTTTTTTGTTTGATACCCACCTGTATCTTTAACACGGTTGGAACTCAATACTTTCCTTAAAATCTCTTTCCTTGTTTTGAAAAATTGAAAAGTTTTGTTTTGTGGAAAAGTACTTTTTTTTGAAAGGGGGCGCTGATAATTTTTTTTGGTAGAAGGGAGGCGTGACATAAATAAGTTTGGGAACTACTGGTTTAAAGTTTTGTTATTTCCAAGCCAGTGACGGCGCGGTGCCAGCATTTTTGAAATGGGTGGCACAATATTTGGGATAGGCTGGGTCACACAAAATTTATAAATAAACTCATTATTGAAATAAGCACCTAAAAAATAAAATGTATATTCTTAAAGATTTTGGCGGGCACGTGCCCCCCCCCCCTTGGCGCCGTCAGTGTTCCGAGCGCAGCGTAAGTATCCGTTAGCTTGTCTTCCTGTATACCGACTTTTTAAGTGTTTATTGTTGATATGAGTTTTGTCACAATAAACCCTGAAACAAATGAAGTTACAGAAACAATTGATATTTGCTAAATTATTGTCAATTTACATACCCCAGATACCACTTTGAAGCTTTGGATACTTACAGCTTCATCTTTTTCTATGAACCATCCCCTGATGGTTTTGGTACACATCGTGTTTGAAGGAGTGGCGGATCTAGGGGACGGCGATGAGGGCGTTCGCCCCCCCTTAGAGTTCAGAAAAATGAAAAACATCAATTCTTGCACCACAAAATTTAAATTAATTAATACTCTAGGCAACGGCTAAAATCAATTACGTATTATATTATTTCATATAAGTGAAGCCCTAACAAGCTTCACCTGTAGACTGCAAGATTAAAAGACAAAATATAAATTTATTTTTGTTATTACTGCACTACTTTTCATTTTTCATATTTAACAAATATTTAACAAAGTTTTATTTTGTGCCCCCCCCCTATCTATGGTAATTGTCTGAATCCGCTACTACTGGTTTGAACGTATTTAAGAAATTTAATTATGTTGGCAATTCATCTGTTTACAAATTGTTTAGATATCTTATAAAAGACCATTTGAACGGCAAATCATAGTACAGATTCACCGGAAAAGCTCGGCTGGACAACAATGAAAAAAGAAATGGAAGGATGAAACATTATACCCTTATTTATGAGATAATGGTGTTACTATACCTTTTACAGTATGGTTTGAAAAATTTTTAAAAGAGATTTGGTATAAACAAAACAGATTTTCCAAAAGTAAAAATGTTTGTAACATTTTAACGAAGTCACTTGTCTTGATGAGTGATGTGATGCAGATTAAATATAATACTAAATAATAAATAATATAGGTACCTATTTTTGTTCATAATTTTCACTTTCAGAAAATCTGTTTTAAAATTATTTCAAATCATACCTACTGTAAAAGGCATAAAAACTGATTTACAGTTTATTTAAAATCTCTTAATTTCAACTTTCACATCACTTAAAATAAATTTCGACCCCCTTCTTTTTCTATTTCAGCTTCTCCGGTGAGCCGGTACAAATAAATGTACCTATACATATAATTATTTAATATCTACCTATCTATATTATTTACATCATCAAGTTAGTCATCTTTTAAAAATACAATCCTATGCAGTTCAATATTTTTGGCGATATTCTTGTAGCAATTAATCCAAGTCTACAGTATTAAGCAAAGAAACCTCTTGAAATTTTTATTTCAACATTCAAGATTTCGTTCCTTAATTTTTTTCTTTCTTATCTTTATTATTGTTTTCTTACTTTTAATCTTTTTAACCTTTAAATTATTTTTTATGGGTATATTTTTAACGGTTTTCCAATATTTAACGTTGGTTAAGGTTTTGTTAAAATTTATATTTCAAAAGTACCTATATACAGGGTGCTGAATGAATAGCCGAACATAGGAAATTAACATCTAAAAACTTATTCATGCAAGTTCCTGCTTCCTAATTATTTTAAAGAAAAAATGAAAGACACAAAAATAATGCAGAAATATAAACTACGAATGATTAGATTTAATCCAGCTTTTACTTAAAAAGTCCAAAAATGCTTTTGAAATTGTTGAAAGTTTCATTTATCAGACTGGCCATGAAAGTTTCCAAGGTAATTATTTTTGAAAATAGAAATTAAATTGAATTTATTCCATGGCCAGTTCGATAAATCAAAATTTTAACAATTTCAAAAGCATTTTTGTACTTTTTAAGTAAAAGCTAGATAAAATCTAATGGTCTTATCATTTGTAGTTTATATTTCTGCATTATTTTTGTGTCTTTCATTTTTTCTCTAAAATAATTATGGAAGCAGAAATTTGCATAAATCAGTTTATATATGTTAATTTCCTGTGTTCGGCTAACTCATTCAGCACATGGTATACAATTATACAAATAATACCTATGCATAATATTATAGGTATGTATTTAAATATTTACAAACCATTTTAAAATACACTAGTGCTCAGAAGTTTGGAAACGAAGAATAAAATAAGATGTTTCTAGTTATTTATGTTTAATATTTACATGTTGAATTTTGGTTATCTTAATTTTTTTAAATAAAAAGTAGATTATTAAGTTTTTAATACTATGTACCTGTGTATATGTACCTAAATTCTCAAGTCTATAAAAAAATAATTTTTATATTTTTGATTTTTAAATAAACTCCTGTTGAGATGTTACACGGACTTCATATTATTTTTGTAAAAATTTTAAATGATTGCAAACTTTTGAGCGGTAGTGTTCATATTCTTTAATTTTTAGCATTTGAAATTTTTCTCCTAATTTTGTTGATAAATTTGACCGTCTCACTTAGGCCCAGTTTTTCAATCGTAAGTTAACCCAAATTCAATGGTTAACTATGAATTCTGACCAATCAGTGTAGTCATAAACGTAGGTTAACCATAGGACTTGGGTTAACTCACAATTGAAAAACCGGACCTTACTGTCTTCCCTACATCCCTATTTCCACTTACAAATATAATAATTAATAACTAACATATCAAAATTCATTTTTCTTAACTGTTTCTATTAGTAAACATAATATAATTGAGTTCTGTTTTTTAAAAGATGTATGTAGGTACATTCGGTATATTATGATAGAGTTCTCATACAAAAATTTAATTGTGTATATAACTGGAAGTACAAATAAGCGATACTGTACTGTAATATTAAGTAGCTAAGTATTGCCTAATTTATTAAAAGTACAGTTTATTCAAAATTAATATTTATTTTATTAATAAAAACTGCTATATAATTATTGGAATGCAATAAAAAATTATATCAACTTAAAAAATTGTTTTTATTTCTTGTAGACGTAACTTTCTGCACCTCCTCTTCCAAAACCTAAAAACAAAATAACACAATTAATATATTTTTATCAGAAACGGATATGGGTACCTATTCATAATTGTATATGTATATGGTATAATTAATAACTAATAGTAATACATAATAGGTGTACCTATTATAATATTTAATAATATTCTTTAAGAAGCAAAATTAATTGACTAAATACGCAATCAAAGTTAAACCAACGTTTTGTTTTCAATTTTTAGCTTTCAATTTGTTACAATAAATCTGATTTTATTGCTTTTAAATTGAGCAGATTTGTTATGTTTTCGTGTTTGTTTTAAGTTTTGATGACATTTACTAATTGCAGAAAATGATAATCCATATACATAGAAGTTGTAAAATAAAGTTAATTTTTATTTAAATATTATATTGTTTAATAATTCTTATAATAATTCACAGAAACGGGTTTAAAATCCTTGTTTGGCCAATTAATTAGCAGTAGTTACTCTTATGAAGTGGATTATTTTGGTTATGAGCCATCCGAATTTCTATCTTAGCAAAAAAACAAAATTAAAAAATACATATAACTCAGGATTTTATCATTTGACCTAGAAAAAAAATGTAAGTCTGAAAATTGGTGTAATTTTTTTGCGCAAATTAAGTATATATTTTCGAAAATTTTATCAAGATTTATACAAAATTTGAATGGCCATTTTGTAGTTGATCTTCCTTGAAAGACTTAATTTCTTAAACTAAATCATAATTTTATATTTTATTTGTTAAAGGTAATTCGAAAAAATTACTTGTTTTCATACAAAAAGAAGAATATCTTAAGGAGGCGTCCATTAATTTCGTGAGGCGAATTTGATGATTTTTAGACCGCCCCCCTCTTTGGTGAAATGTCGTAAGATTTGGCTTGACTCCTCTTAAGCTCACGTGAGATTTTTAGTGTAAATACGTTAATATCTGCTTGATTACGTTGGATTTATTTAAAAAAACATAACTTTCTTAATTATTTTTATTTAAGACTAGTTAAGACAAAAAAATCGAGACCCCCCCCTCTTACCCACGTGAGATTGAGTGAGATTTGGCTCGACCCCCCCCCTAAAAGCCCCACGTAATTAATGGACGCCTCCTAAGTTATAAATTATTTTTAATAATAATAATATATGCTACTTTACTTTGATTCAAAATAGTAGATGCAAAATTGTCAGAATGCAATTTAAGTATTAATTAAATTAATAATTTCGATTTTCACTAAAACTCACTTAAAAAATCATATCTTCACTAATCTTTGACCAAATTGAGCAAATTTTAATATTCAACAAGCCTTAGATGTACTTGAGCTAATTTTCAATTAACAATATGTTTGGCTGGCTTTTATTAAAAATGTGCTAACGCTAAAAAACATGACGCAGACCTGGAAGGTCTTGGGAGTTTTGGTATGTTGTTCAGTAATAATTTTTAAGTATCATTTAAGCTATCAGTTTTCGGACTTAAGGACATTATTTCTTTCTAGGTTTAGACAAAATTTCATTTAAAATGCCTGGGCTAATGTGTTTAAGGGCGTGAAAACGCTATGTTAAATGAATGGCAGAAAACTAGCTCTACCATTACCATGAAAACAGAAAAACAAAGTCGAATTTCAGAGTAAATGAAGCAGAAATATAAAGTATAAGGTAGCAGCTTTAGGTTAAAGCGATTTTAATTAAAGAATGTAATTTAGAAATATTATTTTTAGGGCACACAAAAAGTAGTATTTTAAAACATAATTGATATTTCAAATTATACCTTTTTAACTAGATTAATTTATATAACATTTAGCGTCAACATGATCAAACGACAATTTACTTCAATTTACTTTACTTCATTTTTTAAAAATTTTTTGTAATTACGGCGGAAATGGAGAAGTACAAAATTTGCAAAATTATTATTAAAATTTCATTAAAACTCATATGCGTCACATAGGTTGCATAAGTGCGAATAGCAAAAGGTTGTAAATTAGTCCAGCCATTTTTCAAGAGAGGGCGCTGGTTTTTAAATGAATTTTAATATTTTTTATTAAATACAAATATAATGTAGGTACTAAATACTTCATTTATAACACATGCACCTGAGAATAACAAATTCATGCAGTTTGCACGTGATTTATGGGGAGGAGCTTGACAGAGAGGAACTAATCTAGGTTGCCTTGTAATTAAACGCCAGATGAAAATTATATGCATCTACTTACAATGAAAAACTGTAAGTACGGACAGCATATTGGATTGCAAGAAACATGCAATTGTGAATTATTACGTATTATGCGTACCTGAATAAATTACTACTGAGAGAATTAAAAAAAGAAAAAAAAACTGCGCGTGTTTTAAAAATATTATACAAGTTGGTATTATGGTTATAAAATCTCATTTTAAAGATTCCCAAGAAGTCGATTGAGTTTTATATATTATAATTTATAATGAAATATAAAGGTGCATAAATCGAGTTGAATCTATAGTAAAAGCGTCTCTTGCTACTGGTAGCCGTCGTTATCTTATCACATCACTATTAAATTGCAGGTGTTAATTTCTGTAGCTTTTCTTTAGATAAGAATTATTTAAATATATAATATTATGTATGAAATTAAGAAATTATAACACCAGATAATTTTTTCAATACGAATAGTGTCTTATAACTTATGATTTTTAGTAAAACATTTTTTTCTCGTTATTAGCTGACTTTTCTGGACTATAAATGTTAAGAAAACCTTCATTGTTAAAATAACGGATTCTGAAAACGATAGGTAATACCAATTTGCCGAAAACCTTTAATGTTATGTCACAACTGTCACCTTTATAATAACGTTTGTGATACATAATAGGCTTGATTGGATAAAATATTTTCTAAAATAATAATAAAAAATAAAAAAATTTTAAAATTGTAAATTTTATTTTTATTTATTAACAATAAAAAATTTTTTTATGAAATTCATAAATTGTCGATAAATAGGCAATTTTTTTTGTACATAAAATTTTAGTTATTTGTGATATATGTATTTTTTTATTTGTATTTTTCGTTTTTGCTTAGGTACTTTTTCGATTTTCTGAATGTTTTTTACCATTTTTGCTGATGCTCGGATACGATTTAGTAATTTAGTTTTTTCTGTCCCAGATAAAGTGATAGTTACTTTTAATAAGGTACCTGTGCATAATAAGGCCCTAGCTAAGGGATATTTGAAATAAAATGAAAAATATTCAATTTAATCAACATGTTTTAACATATTTTAACATATCAACATATTTTCATACAATATGGAAATATGGGTACATTGACTAAAACTGCTATTTCACATTATTTCGATAGGTATATCAGAGTAAATGATTTTCGGCAATATGCTGCAATGTCTGAGCTGTAGTATGTCACCAACGTTAAGTCTGTACAAGGCATAGAGACAAAGTTAGACGTGAACAAAAAAAAGTTGCCATATTACCCCTACTTACCCGCAAAATTTTAGAAATTTCTACATGTAATAGGTGTCTGTTACTGTGGTATTGAGCGAGGGCGGTTATTTGAAATAGTATGATTTCTTTTACTTAGGCCTTATTAGCCTACGGGCCTTATTACGCGCAGGTACTTTATTCTGAAAATTATGCGATGGCCACATCAGATTTTTTATATGCGAAACCATTATTTAAATATCATGCCTCGATTAGCATGTGAGGCTGGGCTGGTATTAAAATCTTGAAATTGGGTAATCCAATCATCAGTGTTGATGTTGTCTCCTTTAAAGTAATCCTTCTCGAATATAATGCACTTTTCCAAATTTTTTTCCCAATCTTTAAAACAATTCTAGAATGCCTCTTTTGATATGGCGTTGAGCTCTTGCCGCAATTTTTGCTTTATCATCTCTATAGTATTGAAATGTTATCCTCTAAATATTTTTTTCATATTTGGATAAAGAAGAAAGTTGAGGTAAATCATGCAAATACGGAGTCTTTTGCAACACGATAGTTCCGTTTTTGGATGTTTTTGGGTTCAGTTTTTGTTGAAAATTCAACAATTTTTGAATGAATTTGGCTACCACTTGTTTCAAGTTGAGATTAGCCTTAAACATTGCATCACATAACTCAATAAAAATTCCAACTTCTTCTGTGACCTCTCTAATAGTGATTCAGTGATTTGCAAGAACCATTTCTTTTAGTTTTCCAACGTTTTCATTGGTAATTGATGTGCTTAGATGCCCACATTTGGTATTATCTTCACTACACTTAAATTTATTTTAAACATAGAATTTAATGCAAATTCTTTATTTGGTCATTTTCAAAAGAGTGTAAAAATCGTGGATCGCCAAAATTTTGTCGTAAACAATAAATCATTGAACCCAAACTACACATCAAATATGGCTGAAAATTGAAATGTACATCACTGACCGTTGTACCTATTTAGAGAAAAAATGTTATCTTATTCAGTAACTTACTCCACGTGAAATTAAAAAATTCCCGTTTCATTTTGAACATACCTTGTATATCGATACAAAAACAATTCTTAATCAGTAATTAGTGGTGGATCTCGACATTTTAAGCCCCTTGTGCGTCTGTTCAGAATCAGTTCTGGCACAATGCAGTCTGTATAAAATTTCACCAACTTCTCGAGCATATTTCGATACCAAAAATCGTGGTCCACTTCTATTTCTTCAACATGCAAATCTGTAGCATCTCCGACATACACAATAAAGTAACATATTTCTTTTTTTGCAATATGTAATTGCCCTTGAATCTGTAAAAAATTTAAAAGAAAAGTCCAAAAATCATTTCAAACATTTTCATGAAAACTTGCACAATGTAAATTAGTAATTTTAGAAGGAAGAATTCCATTTTTAGTACCTATACCAAATAGGTTAATACAGAATTCATTATGTAATTAAAATTCTCTTAAACTTTGTGAAAATGTGCCCAAAGATATAATTTATACCTGATAGTAATAAGCATGTGTTTTTTTTAATTTAAGTTCACCATCAACTTCTTCTAGACAGATGTTTTTCTTCTGTTTTACTGCATCACGTAAAGATAATCCTGCTTTGTGTACACTATGCAGGCACTTCACCTCAACAATTTTATCGTTATTCACCAGTCCTACAAGAAAAGGCAATGATACAAAACACAGTTAACTATAGGTATAAAATTTTAAAAATACCATCTGGAGATGCTCCCAAAAATCCATGTTCGGTATCCACAAATAAACCATTTTCTATTACCTTTAAATCATAAAGCTCAGAAAACCGTTTCTTGGCTACAGACTCATTAATTTTTCCATATTCGATTGCCGGAGTAGTTAATGTGGATTCAGTCTTTAGTATTTTTTTCACTAATGCGTTACAGGGAGTTGTATTTCTTCTTTTAATAACCTCATAGAAATTTGAAGCCGTCAATCTTTTAGAGCGTTCTAACACATAGCGAGGGTTGTTAAACTGATTAACAGTATCCCTCTCAATTTTTAGTTGTTCCTCTCTCGAGTCAATCTGATGAAAATTTATAATTTTTATTTAGATAAGTGCTTGATACAAAATTTGAATAAAGCTGAAAAATTAATTACTATATACCTGTAGTCTTTCCATCAGTGTTGCACATTCTTCCTGCAAAATTTCCTCACTTGGTTCAACAAAAGCTAAATTTGGACCATATTCTTTTTCCAAATTTTTTACTATTTTCCTTTTCTTCGGCTTATCTGATCTCATCTCTGATTTTTCGCGCCTACTAGCAGCCTTTCTATTCTGTCGTTCTATATATTCTTTAAAATGTTTACCCGGACTGCAACCCATGTGTTGCTTCCATGGATTTGAATGCCATGAAGCTCCAGCATCGTAGCGTAATCCCGCAAGATTTGCTCTTGTTTCGAAGCTACCTCTCTGTGTTAAATTTAACCGCTTGCCCATGTTAAAACGAGAAAGAACATTCATGAAACATTCTGCCCTATTGGTTGTTTCATTTTGTAATAACATGGGCGCTTTTAATAAAGCATTATTTATAGCCCCGTGTAAATAATGATGTGCCCCAATCGATACTAAATGGGGCATTTTGCTAGCAGTTACATCTCCCACCTGATCACAATAGTTATCTTTACAGTTCATATGATCATTGAAAACATGGTTTATGCTGTTTCGCATATCAGCTCTCAATGACTCCAACGAACCTTGGGCATTGTTATAAATGGCTTGTTTAGCTGTTTTGGTCAATCTTTGTATGATTTTAGATGATAAAGCTCTTCTAATTTCTAATGCAACATTTTTAGTATCATTTTTTATCTTCAGTAAAGATTTCCCATAGTTTTTCATGACGTGGTTAGTACATTCAAGTTTTTCCACCTACAAACCATAAAAATTAAAATGAATTCTAGAGTTATTTTTTTTACATACTTCTAAGCCATACTTGACTTTATTTTTAACATTGTAAAATACCGAAGAATCGCCATCCGCGATGAAGGTTTTATATCTTACACCATGCATTTCCTCACTACGAGAAAAACCGTCTACGATGATGTCTGCTTCCATTGCTCCTGATGAGCCATTCCAATTCTTATAGCAAACGTGTACTGGGGTTTGTTCCTGTCTATTACTAGCACGGGTACATACCGAACAGTACTTATTTCTCACTCCTAAGAACAGAAGTTTTCCAGTGCGTCTTCCAATTATTATCGCCTAAAATAAAATTATTTACTTTAAAAAACAAAAATATTTCTAAATGCTTACAACTCCCGATGCAGCATCATAACTATGGCCGTAACTTCGTTTACTCCAACCACCATCAAGTAAAACAGTAATAAAAGGAACGCCATCAGGATCTACATCCCCATTCTCGATCGCTGCATTTCTTTCTTCGATACCATTCTTTTCTAATTCCTTCCACATAGCATCTTTCCAAACCTGCAATATAAATTTTTATGAATTAATTTTTCTATTAATATAATATTATAAATAAATACATACTTCGCCTAATTCTATTTGAGTGTTCTGGTACTTTCGTGCAGACATACTTGGAATGTCCATCACCTGAAACAATTCTTCAGTGTGTGCAAATGTACTACCTGTGGCCAACGTGCCCCATACCGCTGCTGTATTTATAATTTTTTTGTTGGGATCCTCCGTATTCCGAATAATTTCTTTAGAACATAAATTGCACTTAAAAATAATTGAAGAACTAAGACCATTTCTAATTTCTTTGTGTGGCAAGAGTTTTCCAGTAGTGCACTTTTTTGAGTGATCATATTGCAACGATGTTAATTGTTGCAAGAAATATAGAATATTTACAATTCGATATCCACTGAAGGGAGTTGGTGGTTCACTATCTGGTTCTACCTCCAATTGATGATTTTGTACACTAATAAAATTATATTATCAGTAACATAACAATAATAAAATAAAACTTACCTGTCGTACTCCTCTTGAGAACCAAAAACAAAATTATAATCTCCCGAATTGTCATCTCGCAGATCTTCTTGGGGAATTGGCGTACTGCTGTTAGAATTATTGTAATCAATCTTCCCTAATATTTCATTAAGGATTGACGTTACTTCTTGTCGCACTGAATTTTTATTTTTATGATATGCTTTTAAAGCTTGTGCTTTTCTATTCCTTTTCTTTTGCTTCGATAGGTAGCATTTACTTCGTACCATTATCTAGTAATGATTGCTTATTTAATTAGAGAGCCTGTTTTAAGTCACTGTAAATCGGAAACGGTGCGAAGGAATTGAAAAATGTAGGTATATAAACAAAACTGAAGGCCAAGGGATAAATATCCAGTAAAATTTTTGTACACAAGACTAGGAATTCCAGAGATTTCCAAGGAATTCCAATGATTTCCAATCTAAGGAATTCCAAAGATTTCCATGGATTTCCAATAGAATTCCAAACAAGTGTACACAAAATTTTCGAGATATTTACCCTTTCATGAAGGCAATAAAATTTGCAACAAAAAATCTGTGGTTTTTGGGTAAAACGACTTAAGTCCAAAAAGGAAGTTTTGAGATATGGTCACATTTACAGCACCTTTTGCACTTCTCAATATCTCGTTATTTATTAGCCGAATGACTTCGTAGTTTTACCAAAACATTGAGCTCAACTTTCTGCATCTGATGGTGGAATAAACCCAAAATCTCCAAAAAGTGACTTCAGTCGTTTTACCCAGAGACCACAGAAATGTTTAATGAATATTGTTGTAAAAGCGTTTTTATGAAAAAATGAAAAAATCTGCAATTTACATTGTTAACATGGGGGTGTCCGAATGTTTTTATTTTCCACTGTACTTTTGTACTATGTTCAAAATAATAAAAAAAATAAACAAAAAATTACTACCATTACCAGTCAATTCCGCTCTGATCTAGTTTTAATAATAAAAATAGTAGTTTATGATATTAGTGTAGAAAGATTGCCGAATTATGCAATCGATTTTTTTTAAATTCATGAAATATAAACAATAGTTTATTATTATTATTATTACTGTTTTAATAATAAAACAGTTTTTAATAAAAGTGAATGAGATGTAAAAAAATTTAAACCAAACTATGAAAACTCAAAAATATAATGTACTTACCGTTAATTTTGTTGTAACTGTTGGAAATAAAAATTGTTTATTACAACGAAACTGTGCTTGAAAACAAACTAAAGAACACTATGAACAATATCACAGAATATATAATTTTAATTAAAATTATATAAGCCACACAACTATAACACACAACGGCACACATAAAACTGTTGCACCAACCATAGAAACTGAATTCTTAGCTGGATAATTGAATTCTAGTTAGTACTACAAAGAGTTACTTATTTTTGTTTTTTACTCTTTACGTTTTAGTTGCTTAAAACAAGTTACTACAATTATATAATTTATAAAATTTTAAAATTAGTTTAAAATATAAAATATATTGGGCCCAATTTGTGCCCACCCATTTCAAAAATGCTGGCGCCGTTTCTGAGCCAACTAGATTCTTTCAAGAAAAATCACCATCAAACAACCAAGTTATAAAAAATAAATTTAAACATTGTGTCGAAGAACATACATACACATAATATTTTTAAATTTTCTACCATTCTTTAACTATGTTAACCCCTATTATAACGAGTATATTTTAACCCAAAGACTAAAGACCATGGACTGAGAAAGAGTCCTTTTAAGTTCCTTCTAAGTCCTAGGATGCCACTTATAGTGGCTCGCAAAAATAAGCGTACACCCCTACCAATGTAAATTTTGTCTTTTGAAGAAGCGTTTTCTCACATAAAATTCGCTTCTACGGCAAAACTTATTAAACATTTTTTTTTGAAAATGCATTTTCTTCATTTTTGTTTATATACATTTTTTTATTTGTCACACCATTTCAGAGTTACAGTAACTTAAACAAGACTGTAAAATACAAAAAAACATTTCATCTGTATCTCAAAAAGGGTGCTACGAATAGCAAAATGTATATGAGCAAAAATGTAGGGAATGTAACGTAAAAAACGACTTGACAAAATTGTTTTTGTATTTTACATAGTTTTTTTTAAGTCTCTGTAACTCTAAAATGGCGCGACAAAATAAAAAAATGTATATAAACAAAAATGAAGAGAATGAAATTTTCAACAAAAAACATTTAAGAAGTTTTGCTGTAGAAGCGATTTTTATATAAGAAAACATGTCTTCAAAAGACACAATTTACATTAACTATAATTACACAAAAATTAAAATACCATATCCCAAAATATCTTATAATTGAAAATGATTTACGTTATTTGTGGTAATATAATGAAATTACGAAACATTTTCCTAAAAATATTAAGGTAATAAATTTCTCATTTTACTGAAATTATACATGAGATCCGCCACTGACTAATGACATTTATAATTTATTAAATTGAAAAATTCGTTAGATATAATATAAAAATGCATTCAACTCGTGTAACATGATATTGTGATAACAAAAGTATATTAAGTACTACTACCTACGCTACTAAGATAATCATCTGTGGAAATTCTGAAGATAAGCGCATCGGTAAGTTAACTTACCTAAGTTATCATAATAGCAATAATGTAATATTTTTCTATCGTAAGCTAGGTGCCAGCACTTTGCAGTAAATAAAAAGAGACACATATATCGAGTCAATTCTTCGTCGCTGGGAACACGCCCTTAATAGCAAGTACTCACTATTTTCATGAAATTATAAATAAATAAAATATCAAGTGTTGGGTATCTTTAGAAGCGGAAAATGAATCGTTTTCAATTGATACTGATACTTTTATCACCTGTTACAATGGGAAGCCGGAATTTTTTATTTTTGAAATAATTTCTATTTTTTAAACATTTTCCAACTACCTACTTTATATGCAATAGGATAGTATACTATAATATTTTTAATCATAAAATATGCTATTGTAATAAAAATTAACTTGTAAAATATAATAAATTAAAACTTTAATAAATTGAAACATTAATAAAAATCAATATTACTTTGAGCTTTCAGCGAAGGATATCGTTTTCATCAGAAAATTTATTTGTTACTATAGTATTAAAGAAAAAACAAAAATTTATACTGCAGAAGACTCTTAGATTAATAAATCGCACACTAGATTTATAATTACATAATATTGTATTATGAGTCTGGAGTTAAAGGTGACAAAACGGACACCAAGCTACTTTCGTCATTTAGTACATATCCTGTTTTAGTAGATTTTCTTGTGCTTCGGATTCTGCCTTAAACTATAAGTTCCACACCTGTAAGGTGTGAAAAACCGAAAATTCAGTATGAATGCATGCAAAAACACTGGAAAGCCAAATGAACCTTTGACTCTTCTGTTTTGATATTTACTCGTGACAATAAAAAAAAAGATTTTCTTGTTTTGCGATAAAAATCACAAAAATACATATAAACTTAAATTTTTGTTAAGAATTACGTAAATGTAACTTATAAATTATAATATTACATAATGAACATATCCGGATACAGATATGAGTTATCAAAATTTATAATAATTTTAATTAACATTCTTAACAGTATATAAAGTTGTGTGAGAAACAGTAATATCCAAATACAGCATTGTATAATTTGACCCAGTGAACACAAAAATGATGTTAATGCATTGCATGTTAGACAAAGTACTACCTACAATTTGAACATAGGCGATGGTACCAAAATCGGAAATGCTAATCAAGACCTATAATTGCAGTATGATCGCCGATCTTGCGTAAACTCGTGCTTACATCACGGATTTCAAACATGAACATTTTTTAAAACATCGTTTTTCACTTACTTAAATAAAAGGAACATAAAAAGTGAAAATTATAATTAACATCGGCAAGCGAGATATATTAGAAATCAAAGTTGGAAGGAGTGATTCACGAAAACGTTACTCTTTAGTATCAAAAGTTGACAAATAGAATTATTTTATCATGACTATTTAAATTCCGTTACGAATAACATATGTATGCGTGCCGTTATTTGAGTCATTCAAATAATTATCAATCATTTTTTGAGTAAAGAAAAAAGTTACCTCCAGGTCCAAATAAGGCACTGTAGCATGGATGATTGCAGTAAGGTTTGCCTTCATGCTCCGAGTGAGATCCTGGCGTTAAAGTTTTGTTGCATTTCTCGCAACGAAGACAAGCAGAATGCCAGTCTTTGCCCAAAGACGTCTTGCGTTCAGCTGATAGAGAGAAAGAACATATTAGCGATATTAATAAGTTTGTACAAAATATAACAGATAAATTTTAAAATATATGTAGGCAATAAACAAACCTTTTACTTTCCTTAAAAGTGGGTTACTTTAAAAGCGCACCATGTGAAGGCTAAATATTGTACTCGAAAATGGTTATTGCATTTTTTGAAAAGCATAGAAGAAACATTATTTTTAATTGGTATAAAAATATTGAGAACTAATTAAAAATATTCTGTTCTTCTTACACATATAGCCTCCAGATCGTATTATAAGAAGCTTGAATGTCGTGACATACATTTTAAAAAAAGTGAAGAAGAAAAGAAGATACAAAAAATTACTCATTGGTAAAATTATATATTTTTCAATTACATTCTTTACGAGATGTATCATTCCCATTTAAGGGTATGGAAAATTTTACCTTTAAATTTTTTGATTACTATCACGTATTCTAAATTAACCTTTCGGGCGTATGACACCTGGCGAACGAGGGTGGCGATTGCAATAGCAAATAATATTTAATATCAATACAAATGATAATATCGTTTGAAGTGTTAAACGTCATTAATTTATTATGTTGATAAACAATATATTTAAACATTATTCACTACTAAAATTAACCGTGATAACATAGACAACTCACCTTTGCGTTAATAAGTTAGTATTTTTAGTTAGTCATCATTTTAAAAATCTTACATTAACTAATAATTAGAAAAGGGAATGTCGAGTATGGCTTTTTTGTTTGACGAATTCTTTAGATTTTTAAAACAAAGATCTTTTAAGCTCTAATGAATTCATTCATGTGCATTTAGTCCCTAGCGCATGGGTTTTACAAGTAACTATAGGTTATTTGAATTTTCTTAAAAATATCATCTGCATGGGAAAAATATTTTTATGTTAATAATGTAGGTAGGTAGGTACTATTTAAACAATAGAAAATATTATCTTGGATATTATCGCGTTATAAAGTTATATACCGCACATACTATATAAAACGTAGTTTGTGATATCCTTCATTGGAGCCATAGAAATGATAATAATCTTCTAATAGGTTTATATAGGGAAGTTGGAAGTATAATACCGACTATACATATAAATTTTAAAAATTTTGGTGTTAAAATAACGTGCGATGACTAACAATTACGTCAGACGTAAACTATGTTTCCACTTTAAAAACTCTCGCTCTTTAGATACCTTTTGCACTCCAGACAAATATTTGTCTGAAGCTAAGGTAAAAATTTAATTAAAACTAGAAAATATTACTATTATTGTTAATTATATTAGGTATATCGAATAATATAATCGACTTACCAAAGTAAACAGGTTTTTCACACTTGGGACAGTTTGGCATGGCTGTAAATGTAGAGATATTACGGAATGACCACTTGTATATTATGCTTCTATCAGCAATGTAGTATGTAACCTCTGCTAGCTGGACTATACAAAACCAAAACGGAGCAGGGCGTGCTTGTTAGTACACATATCAAGTCCCCACTCGTATTTATTTGTCCGATATTACTTATCGAATATTTTCACTTTTAATCAGCTATTTACAAACGTCATTATTACTGTATCACCAATTGTGTTTAAGCTTTTAAGCTAACCATCACACTTTACATCTGATAAGGTTGTTTAATCGACCGTTATAAATACATTATTTATGCATTAAATTATTTTATTTAAATTCACATGTACTACTTTTTACAGAAAATAATAAAGCAAACATATAAATTGAAAGCAGCTCATTTGAAATAATTGAGCAACACTTTTTGTACTTTAACACAATAAATAAATAGAAACAGATAATAAATAATAAATAAATTGTTCAAAAAAAATCCGGTTAAGCATTCACATAAAATGCAAGCAAGCAAAATATGGGAATTTCATTATCACTCATACATATTGTTTGAAAATTTTTAAAATAATACTTCTTCTGTACTTAGTACTACCATTCACTATGCAGTGCGCAGGCGATTAACTTGACCGAAGCCAAGATGACTTACTAGGGAATATCGGGCTTTCAATCACAGCAGGCTAGGATAATTCTAAAACCGAAGTTCTTCAAACATGTATTTCGCAACCACCGTCTAACATTTTTTTACTAGTTTCTGTTTGCTGGTTTCCTGGTACGAGTGGTCCCGACTTACCTAAAATGTGCCATGCGGTGCCATGATTAAATGCCACCGGAGTCTGTCTCATTAAAAATCTAAAAAAAATAATGGACATTATTATAGCAGACAAGAAGGCGAAATTAATAATCATGAAAAAAGCAGAGTACAGCAATCCAGTCGCAAAATTAATGGAGCAGAATAGATATAAAGAAATCTTTAAAAAATTCATTTTAATCACCGGTAAGTGATCTTGGTTTGGACCAATTTGATTGCCAATTCAATATAAATAAATTGTGGCCGAGTGGAAGGCTACATACTCTCTTGAACAGATATCTCATTAGCAGGGCTTCGACAAACGCAAATAATAATTTGTGAGTATTTTATGAGTATATACTTCAAACAATCTTCAATAACCATACTCAACACATTCTAATTTATCCTTGTTATCACTTATCAAACTATAAATAACAATAATTTATAGAAATTTAATTACTATTCTTAATGCTATTTTACTTCTTCAGTTCGAAATTTTCTTAACTCGAATATAGTTACATTTTTTAAATTTTTTATATGAAACTACATAATATTGATAGTATATAAACAATAATAAAAAAGGCAATTACAAAATATTTACTAAATGCTGATATAATTATATTACTGCATAGTGTATACTAATAAAAATTGTAATAAAAACTGTCAGTCTAACGCTCCAATGTCTGAAAGGACTACTAAATTGGAAAAATAAAGAAAGAGCAAAATATGTCACTGAAATGTTAAGTTGTAATGAAACAACGAAATATGTCAGATTTATTGAAAAATGACAGTTCTAAGAAAAATGATAAAATTAGTTTTTTTGTTTTGAAATAATTTTGAAAATGTAATTAATTATGCGATCAAATTTATTAAATAAAATTTTGAAACGAATGAGGATGGTACAATAAAGGAAGAAACGGAAAAAAGCTAAGGGGAAAGGATGTACTTGTAACAGAAACGGAATTGAAAGCGCAGTTAGTAGCTGACGGGAGAGTGACGGATGGCTAAATTACCAAAATAATAAAAATCTCCAGTAGATTCAAACAAAACAAAAATAAAACTAGATATTTAAAAAAAATCAAAATTGCATAACAAATTCGACGAGAGAAATACAGAAAAATTTAATTTGAATTTCTCAGACCGCAAAGACTTAAAGAAATTGGTACAAATTTAAATATTTCGAAGTTGGAAGCAGATAATTAACAAAGCTAGTTAACTGACGCAGTTAAGTGTGTGTTCCACAAATATTCTATGGAAGTGAATACATCCTTCAGGTTTCGGCGATCCAAGTCAAAGTTTTTGAAGTGCAATGCAGTCAAAAAGGGCTTCGAAAGTGTTCTCATTCCAAACAAAGAATAAAAATACTGGTCCATTCAAATTAAAAGTTTATTTATAATTTATTAACATTCAAAATCATTCACATCAGCAATTTGATATTTTTGTAATTAATATTTTTATATTTTCTACCAAATCGAGATTTGGCGAGATCAGGTTGAGTGATGTAACGGACCACAGGTCTTAAAGGTGCGGATAATGATAAAATGATATTTTTTCTAAGTCTTACTTACAAAGTAAAAATAACCAACCATTGGTTGGCAACCAATGGGCTACCAACTGTCAAATTTAAATTTTAAGTATCTATTTTCACAAAGTATATTTTTGTAAATTGAGTAAATATTTAGTAAATTCATTTTAATATGGGTATAAAAAATATGTTATTGGTTCTTTTTGAAACATAATTAGAAAAAATATTGTTTGATACTCGTGGAAAACTATTTTTTTCCATTCTTGGCTTCGGTTTACGTTCTCGGCCGAAGGCGTCGAACGTAAAACTTCGCCTTGAATGGAAAAATGTTAGTTTTCCTACCTTGTATCGAAAATATCTATTCTCCCACCGATTGGCGGGAAAAACTACGCAATTGCTAAGAAGATGACCTTCTAAGTAGTTGGATAAAATTTATGTCCGTAATTTTGATTTAAATTTATATATTTTTTGCAAAGGCGGATCTAGGCAAAGTTCATGAACGGGGTAAAGGAGGCTGAAGGGGGAAGGTAATAAGTATTATTTGTATAATACGGGGATTTGTTACCCCGTTCCGCCCACGAATTTAATGAATAAAAGCGATTTATTTTAGGTGAGCAAATTTATTTTTTTAAATTGGAGATTATCGAATATAATTTTGGATACAATTGGATTATTTTTTTGATGATATTGAATTAATTTAATTTGGATTGGAAATTTTGAGATTAGAAATAAGATTTGGATAAAGATTGAAATCATAATCATATTTAAAATTAGTTCATAATTTATAAAATTAGAAATAAAAATAAAAATTGATAGGGCGACAGATGAGCAAGTTATCGTTAAATTAAACCCTTTGGAAGTTCTTTAAAGTAAAATTTTAATTTGGAGTTTTGGATTAAGAAGTAGGAAAGTAAATGAAGTAAATGTTTGAAAGTTTGGACTTTACAAATATCTCTTATTATATGTACATTATACTCGTATCATTTATTTGAGTTTTCTCGAAAATAAAATTAACTGAGCAAAATTTAAGAACTGGATTTTTAGAAAAGAAAGCAGTTAGGAAATATTTTTACCAATTGGAAATTTTTACAAATTTTGGTGGAAATTCAGCTTTAGTTCGAAATTAAATTAAAACTTCATTTTGTTGAAGTGTTGAAAATTTTCAATTGAACTGAAAATAAATTTGGAAAATGGTTATTTAATTTTTTAAGTTCTTAATAGTAATGAAATTTAATAATTAAAACGTAAATTTATGGTGCTGTAAGCTGGAAAATATTTTAACCAACTATTTTGTCAATTACCTATACTTTTTTAAATTGTTTTACTCAATTCTGTTTTAACAATTAGTATATTTTCCAAAATAAGTTTTCAAATAGTATGGTGCAATCGGGCATTACAATTTTTTACAATTTAAAATTGTAACTTTTCTTTATATGGGTAGTAGGTATTTGTTTCTACAAAATTTTTTGCAATTCCGGGAGTAAAGTACTCACTTTACACCTCGATTTGCGGGTGTAAATTGGCAATTTTTCACCCTATGGTAGTAAAAACTTTGTTTTGCTTTAGGCAAATAAAGAAGTCATCAGATGACTGATAAAAGTCACTAAGAGTAAAAAAGCAAGTAAAAAGTTGTTAAATTTTTTAATTATCATTTTGTTTTCATATTTACATGTATGTACATAAGTATATCTGACCGCAATTTGTGCTTCCAAATATCTTCCCGAAATCTGGCAAGTCTTCACCTACAAGGGTGACGGGCTTCAAATGGACTTTCAAATGAGCTTCAAATATAAGTGCGACCTACAATGAAATAAATTGGCGAATAACTAATTAAACAAACACATAAAAAATACTTATTTAAGCCACCAAAAAATTCTAGCGATGCGCCTCTTTTAAAAATATCGCCAAGTGGAAATTTGCGGAAATTGCCAATGTATATGTTGATCTCTAATTTGGTTACGGCCTCGGGAATAAAGTGACTTTTGACGTGAGAGTAATTGAAGTCGTCGGCTTACGCCTCGTGCAAGCAACACTTTACCGCTAAAAAAGGTCACTTTACACCCTTGGTGCATAATGTACTATTTAGAAAATTTTATTTTTTGCTGAAAATCATTTAAGTTGGTGTAAAATTAAGAGAAATCTGTCTTAATTTCCAATTTTTATAAAATTAAAATTGTAAAAGTAGATTTGATAGTAAATTAAAATTAGTAAAAATAGTAGTAAAAGAGTAAATTTTCTTTAATTTAGATTTTATCTTACAACCTGTAAGAAAGCTTCCAGATAACTTTTATATAGCATGTATGCTATGACATTTCGTTTTCGCATTTTTAAATTTTCATTGATTTTGCCAAAAAATTAATAAAGTTTTAAAAATTAGTTATAAACTTATAAGTTATAAGCCCAGATTCAATGGCGCAAGCTATACGATGTTTTTTTTTATTGGCTCCCAACAAAAACATAAGATCCGAGCAAGAGAAACCTCTCAAAACTAGATGAAGAGATTTTCACATCAATACAACAGCAGATGCGAAGGTTCATTGCAATAACATTAAAAATTAATTATTATTGTTTTGCCATAAATTCTCTAGATATAATTTATTTTCTGTTTAAGTACTATTAAGAATTTTATTGACTGATAGAAATTATTTTTTAATAATTCTGCAACAAAGAATTACGAAAAGTGAAACTTCAAATCGTGTTTAATGAATGGCCGAATAAAATTAAAGTTAACTTTTGTTGACGTTTGATATAAAATAAATATGTAGGTATTATCTCAATATTTTGCAATAACATCTTTTATTTTATAAAATCATATTTATTTCTGCGGTTAACTATAGCTGTACACCGCTTCTATCCTTGACATACCTAATAAAAATTGTACAATAATTTTTTACAAACTAATATAATATGGTTAATTTCTAGTTTTATTTGAAATTAACGTTAGTAAGTCTTCTTTTTCGTCGAGAGTATGTGGAGAGACGAATATGAGTAGATTAACGAGAACGAAACTAATACAGGATTGCTATAATTTTATCAAGTTTTAATGTGTAACTGTAAGAGACAATCATTAAAATGAACTTTATAAAAATATGTGTATCTGGTAAAAATTATAAAATAAATTAAAATAATCCAGTATATGAGAAAAAAATATTTTAATTAATCATCAAAATTATCGCAGGTGCAACAACAAGAACTTCTATTAGTATCTCCTCCACCATTCGTAGGAAGATCTTGTATGTTTTCTTCTGGCAATTCACTTTTCGGTTCTTCTTTACTTTGAACCACACTCGCTTTCTTTTCTTCAACTTTCGCGGGTTCTACAATATCAGTTTCAGACGATTTTCTTTTGAAATGAGGATTTTTCCAAACAAATATGCTACCAGCAGCACTTGCCGATACAATATATTCACCATCTGGAGAAAATCTTACCGTAGTTATTACGGCAGAATGACCTACTCCTATGTGGGTTGCAATTCCTTCTTGGTAATTCCAAAGTTTTACTATTTGATCGTTTCCGCCGGTAGTAAACAAAATACCATCCCATGATATGTCAAGAGAGTTAATGGATCCCGAAGGAGATGCTTCAATTTCGCGAATAAGACTACCATCTAACACCTCCCAATAGCCCAATTTACGAGATGTCCCTCCGGTAAGCATCTGAACTCCCGTAGGATAATATCTCACACACATAAATAGAGTATTAGAAAATAAAATCTGTTTCCGACATTGCCTTATTAAATCCCAAATAATACAACTTCCATCGGTGCTGGCGCTGACTGCTTCGTCGTCAGTATTATTAATATGAATTTGTGATACTGGCCCGTTATGTTCTTTAAGAGTGATAAGTAATTGTTGCCGGTAGGGTGAAATATTCCATAATCTTACTTGACCTTCGCAACCGCCACTCACCAATAAACCACCATGATGTGTTATTGCTAAAGCAGAAGCGCCTTTGTTGTGGGCATTTAAAATGGCATACATTAAACGTCCCGTTAAAGGTGTAAAGGCACGAATCACTCCATCATTCCAGGAAGTTAAAATGGACTTTCCATCGTGAGCAAATTCTATTGCAGAACAGCTGAAGTTTGGAACTTTAATACGTAACAATTCTTTTAGTGTTTCCAGATTCCATATGCGCACGTCATCTTTGCCGGCAGTAGCAAACACGTTAGAAAATTCACTAAAAAAATCAAGAACCATTAGTAAAATAATGAGAAGGAATATCAGCAACTTACTGTGGAAATGCCAAATAGTAAATGGTGGAAGTATGGCATGTCACCAAAAGTTCTGCTTCGAATGTTTCCATATCTATGGCAAAAATTTCGCAGTTTCCAGTACCAGCCAAAATCGTAGTTTCTCGAAATAACTGCAAAGATGTAACGGATCCCTTTATGTGGGTTGACTTTAGCTGAAATTATTGTTTTGCTGATGTTAACAAATAATTGGATGATCAATTTTCTTACTGTATGAAGTACTGGCTGAGATGGAACTTTTAATCCTACTGCATCTGGTTCACCTCGTTTCTTTTTCGTATATTCCGTAACCAGTTCAACGGTTCCATCTCCAGCTCCAATTAATATGTGACCATTACGTAACAATAGAAGAGATCGTACACCTTCGATTATAATAGAAAGTTATACCGACAGTTTAATTTCAAAATTAGGTAAGCTGCCCACCTTGTTTATATAAGACAACTTTATCTCGTATCTTTTTATCTTGATTGTATTTTGAAAAACAACCTTGCATCATTGGAGGCTTTATGGGTATTAATAATTCCGCGTCGTGATGAAAATTCAAACGAATTTTTAATACATCTCCAGTGCTGGTTCCACAATAGCATATTTCGTCCCTCTCGTTCATATCCATGGAATAAATAACTCTTTTTAATTTGGACATGTTGACGTCAATTCCAGATACACTTCGAGCAACTATATCCACACTCCAAACAATCAAAGTACCATCACCTCCTGTAATAAAACAAGGGCCCCTGCGATTACAGGTACGTAATGTACTAGCATCTCCCTTTGATCCCCGGCTGGCTGCTGTTCCACTTAATAACTTTTTGGCTTGTACATCCCATACTACTATGTTTCCACAATCGCGTCCACCAAGTGACATGAGGTAACGATCGTTTTGAGAAAAATTGACGGATTCAATTCTAACTTTATGAAGTTCGTGCTTGCAATGCAAAGAACGATTTGCAAAATCCCATATTATTACGAATGCCTATATTATATCCAAATAAATACAAAATATAATTATAGGTATACTTAGGTGTTTATACCTTAAAACCAATGTGGTTAATTTGGCCGGAAGCAATATATTTTCCGGATCGAGATAAATCAATTGCGGATATAACATTTGTATGTCCAGAAAGAAAATCTTGCTCTCTAGTATCCCAATTAAATATTGTCACTTTGTTACCCAGCGGATAGATTATGTGAATACCATCAGGATGTACATGAAGACCACGAATTATGGCTCCTATAAATAAAAAATTAAATTAAACAGTAAAAATTTTTAAACCGCTTACCATCAAATCCTATGATAGATCGAATTTCTAGATCGTTTACTTCACCTTCCAATTCTGTCATAATAGTAGTTTATACATAAAATTCTTATGTATTTCAAGGCACTTCGTGGCTGTCAATAACTTTGTGATATTGCACTTGATTATAAAATGGCAATGTCAATATTGTTGGCTACCATAGTAATAAACCAATGCAATCAATAAATAATAATGATGAATCATATAACAAGAATGCATTTCAAGTTTGATCGATGGAGTAGGTACTGTTGCATTTAAAATATCTACTTTGAAATTGAATCCACACCTGAAGTTTCAAGCTATAATAGTTTTTATATGGGGTATATTATGTTTTATATATTGTGAGTGAGTAAAATGTTTATGTTTTACATAATATATCCAAAAGTAGAAAAATAACAGGAGAAATCTTGTTATATGTGTAAAAATAGTATCAATCCAAAAAGATTCAGGTAGTCTGAAGATGATGCTTATATTTAGTACAAAACAAATTAACAAGTTCTGACCTTTTTTGTATTACCATTTTTTCCATGGATAATCAATCAATCTCTTCTGTAATATTACTCAGTTTAGATCAGACTCTGTTTGATTAACAGAATAAATATTTAAAATTTTTAATTTCGCTAGTTTCGAAATATTACAATATTTTATTTTTTTGATTGATGAAAATTATGAAAATTAATTAATTGAAATGTTCGGAATCTGCGAAACAGTCAATCTGATTTAAACAATTTACTTTTGCTCAACATTTTTAATAAAATAATAACTCTTATTTCCAAAAAATATCTCCCCTTCGTGCTGCTAAATAATAATAATAGAAATTTTAAATTAAAAAAAAAAAGAAATAGATTAAGGAGGTTGGAGAGTTGGAGCAAAAATGGGAGAATTTGTTTTAAAATTTAAAATTGCAATTATTATGTACAATACATTATGCTCGGGCCAAAATATGAACAAATTTGTTAAAAGAGTATAGGATCTTTCTCAGCAAATTCATCTCTGATTTTTAGTGGGCACTGGGCACAGAACTTTATTTTCCTACTTCTCACAGTGAATCTAGGTACGAATCCCTTTTTCAGAGGCGGAACTACCGGGGTACGGTGGGTGCGAGGCACGCGGGCCCCCAACTAAAAGGGTCCCCAGTTTTACTGTAACCTTTTCAATCTTTTTAAAATGATTTAAAACAATGAAAAATATAATAAGATAATCTAGTATTACTATTTAATTTTTTATATTCACAATGAAATATAGTATTTTGGCAGTCTTCTCTTATTGAGGTAAACAAAGTGGGCATCATTATTTTATCATCAATAATTCAATGTTTCCACTAAATTTTTAAAATCAAATCCTGACGTTATTAGGTTTTCCTTGACAAATCAGAAAATATAAATCTTAATTTTAAAATTAAATTAAAATCAGTAATTTTAATTCAAAAAAAATAATTTTTAATTGAAAAAAATTAATTTTTAAATAAAATAAATTTTATTTTAAAATTAAAAACCAATTTATTTTAAAATTTAAAAAAAAATTTTAAATAAATTGTTTACCTCGACTGGAAATTTATGAATTAATCTATGGCATTTTAAAGATTTCCTAAATTTCCCAAGATTTCCATGGAAAGAGTAAGTATTCTTAAGTTTTACTAAGATTTTATAGAATTTCCTAAGATACCCTAAAATTTGCTTTAATTTCTTCTCACGTTTGTATACCCCTATTTGGGTCAAATACTGGGTCAAAAAACTACCTGAAAGTGGTAAACTGGGCCAAAGGCAAATATCTCTAAAATTTTAAAAATGGTAAATTGGGCCAAAAGCAAATTTCACTAAAATTTATAAAGTGGTAAACTGGGCCAAAGGAATTTATCTTTAGGTAGGCTGAATTTTGTTACCGGGCATTTCGTTACCTACTCTGTAACTAAATTTAAATTGTTATTTTATGGAATATTGCGGGCTACCCAGTCAAGGTGGGGCCTCCCAGTCGAGGTGGAGCTTCCCAGTCGAGGTGGATTGACTTCAGGCAAGTTTTTACCGAGTTCAGCGTCAGCCAAAACGGCCCGGAGCGTAGGGGACCGGAACGCAGGGTAGTGTAGGGTCAGTTTTGGCTGGCGCAACCAAAGCAAATCACGGATTCACCGTAAAATGAATGAATTATTATGTAAGTAAATTATGTAAGTCAAAATTATCAACCTGAAGATATTAATTTTACTATCCGCAAATTTTTTTCAAAAATTGTGAACTATAAACATAAATCTTCCACTATTTCTGTAGGAAATTAAACTAATGTCCGTATTAATAGTCACGGATTAATCCGAGATTCAAGATTTACCAATGAGATCACTGGAAATTTTAAATTCAAGCAATCTCATTGGTAAAATCTAGGATTATCTTGAATCTCGGATTAATCCGTGACTGTAGCATAAATAAGCTAAAATCAAACAAATCTGCGCGAAAAGGTAGATCGGGCGCGAGGATGTAGATCGGTCGGTAGGTTACAGTTAGTTTCTGATATTTTTTTTGAAATAATATCAAAAAAGAATTCATACCGGCACACCCTGCTTGTATCCCTTCTTTTACCTAAAATTTGCCTTTGGCCCAGTTTACCTTTTTCTAAGTTTGGCCCAGTTTACATTCACCCCACTATTTTCCCTTCGGTTTTCGAGTTATTACAAAACTAAGGGGAAATCGTCGAATAAATTATGTGTATACTACTGAAGGGAAATCTGAAGAACCTCTGGAACATTTAAAGGCATCTCATGAAACAGATTCTTAAAAAATCTGTAGAAATATAGGAAATCTCAAAAAATCCATAGAAATCTCAAAAAAATCTATGGAAACTCGAGAAAATTTTAGTAAATAGAAAATCGAGAGAAATGCAGAATCTCTAGAAAATCTTAGGAAATTCTAGGAAATGGAGAATTCCAAGGTATCTTAAGATATCTCGAAAAATCCAGAAAATTTTAAAGCCAATAAAAGCTTACAAGATGGAAAAAGCAATAAAAGATAGTGTACCTATAATATTCTAGATTTTCTCAAATTTCCCATTAGTTTTGAATATGACAATTTCACCATCATTTTTCCACTTAGTAAAAAAACGAGCGGGAAATTTGAGGAAATCCGGAAAAATTTTAAGATTTCCCAGAAAATTTTAGTAAATCCAAGAAAATCTCATTAATTTTACAATTAGAAAATGTAGAAAATTAGAGAAAATAGAAAATTCTAGAAAATCTTAGAGAAATATCCAAAAAATCTTGTGAAGTGGAGAATCACAGAAACTACTAGGATATTTAAAGAAATTTAAATATTCTTAGAAAAATCAAGGAAATCTCCGAAAATTGAAAAATAGAAAAACTTATCTATATATTTTTGATAAGAATTAAAGTATAATTTTCAAATTTTAATAAAATTAAAAAGGGGGGTGTAGTTACTCGTCTCTATATTCCTTCTTGTTTGGAAGGAATTCTTTGGAAATCACTGGAATTGCATGGAAATCGTCAGAATTCCAAGTCCTGTATACAAAATTGTTGTTTTTTCTCTTTTATAAAAGCAGGGCCTCCGTTAACAGCTTTGCACACGGGTCCCTCACCTGCTTGTTACGCCACTGCCCTTTCTATTCTCTTTTTCTACATCATCTAAACATAAAATTGTTTGACAGAAAGTATACAGCGAGGGGGAAACCGCAAACCAAATTTTTGTACACCAGATTTCCTTTTATGAAATTTCCTTGGATTTCCTAAAATTTCCTTGAATTTCCTAAAATTTACCCGGATTTCCTAAAATTTCCTTGGATTGCCTAAGATTAGCACAAATACTTACATTAATTTTTTAATATTAACTGTATACTGTATATAAGCTGTAAACTTTTCAAAATAACACTTTTATTGTTTAAATATTAACGTATTTTTAATAAATTGTTTAAACCACAGTCCGTTTACTGAAGAAACTTCTTAAGCAACTAATAAAATTTACTTTTGGAATGTATGAAAGTTACCTAAAATTATCCTTCAAACGGAAGGATAGTTAGAAACAAGATGTTAAACCATATACAGATCCGGATGTACGCAAACCATAAAATTTGCGAATAAATTAAGTTCTTTCTGAACTTCCCCACTTATTTAGGTAGACAGTTAAAAAACGAATAGATAAATTAAAAATTATAAAATTTAATAATCACAAATACAGTATTTAGCGAAAACTATATAAGTAGAAAAATATTATAGTGACTATACTAAATTAAAGAAGTAAAAAAAATGTCGGCTTCTCTATACGCTAAATTAGTCTGTAAACATCACAAAAACGATACATAAACATGTCCCTAAAGTTCATAATATATTTTTATGATCATCATTGTATGGGTGCCTGAAACTTATGTTACCCATGAAACTTCCATTCAAATACGTCGTTAATAAAATTATAATCTTCTATTGTAATCTTCTAGATGGCAGCTCAAACGTAAAATTTTAAATATATTCGAATAATACAATAATTTAGCATTAAATAGTCAGGAAAAAGTTTTCAAATTTACAGTTATTATAGAATATTACAATCGATAAAAAGTTGTTAACCGCTAAAATAAATGGAAATATCTGTTAATAATATTGTTATTCATTTACACCATAGGTGTCGCGCATCTAAAAAAGTAGATGCCGTCATTTTTGACATTGTATGACAGAAACGGACTACAGATGGTATACAAAAGCTATATAAATTTAAATTGTAACGAACATTTAGAAGTGATCCGTTATTAGGTTTAACTTTAGGTGATTTAACTTTATCATTAATATGTCGGTGGTAAGTGTTGTTTACTATGTGTTTGTTAAAAGCTATTAAGGACATTTTTTAGATTGAGAAAGCCAAGAAAGATAATAAAATGTTTTATGAAGCAAACAGGTTAGAAACTTTTCAGAAGTGGCATTTTACAGATGATAAACCCTGTAGCAGAACAAAGGTAGAATTTTCTAATAAGTTCATTTTAATGTAATAAGTTCATGAAATATTTGTTTAGTTATCCGAAGCTGGTTTTTATTTCATTGGGACTTCGAAAGAACCAGATGCAGTGGAATGCTTTTATTGTAAGAAAGCCCTAGATGGCTGGGACGAGGATGATGATCCCTGGTTAGAACATCGAAACCACTCTTTCGATTGTGATTTTGCAAAATTAGGAAAGCTAGAAGCGGACTTAACTTTGGCCCAATTGATACATTTCAAAAGCACCTTACAAAGTATTCAATGGAAATCCAATATTTCA
Source organism: Cantharis nigra (assembly GCA_958510845.1). Classification (NCBI taxonomy): domain Eukaryota; kingdom Metazoa; phylum Arthropoda; class Insecta; order Coleoptera; family Cantharidae; genus Cantharis; species Cantharis nigra. The sequence goes on from OY294028.1 coordinate 66,834,701, forward strand.
GAACTTAAGAAAATCTATGAGGATAAAAAACGTGCAAAGCTTGTTAGTTCCTGTAGTGCTCTGGGTATTAGGAAACGTTAAGTTATTTGTAGGATTTATTTAGTAGTTGGAAGTGTTTATCATTCTCTTAAATTGAAAAAAGTATGCTAAATTGTTTTTATAAAATAAGTATCTATAGTTATTTCTTTATATAAAACGTTTTGTTGTCTTATGACAGTGGCGGATCCAGACTATTACCATAGGGGTGCGACAAAATAAAAATTTAATAAATAAGAAAAATAAAAAGTAGTAGTTGATAATTGCAAAAATAAGTTTATTATTTGGTTTTTAATAAATTAAATACAAAAAAAAAAAAAGATAAAAATAAATAAATTAAAAAGGAAAAAAATTAAAGTAGGTAGCTTCACGGTTTATAATATAAAATTAAGTTTACGATTGCCACTTTTAGCAAATCTTTCAATGATGTTATCGACATTTAGTTCAACTTCACGTAGCGTATGAAGCAGATCTATTAGATCCGTTAACCTTTCTTCCATAGTGCTTCTCAAATATGTTTTAATCTTCGCAATGAAGAAAAGCTCCTTTCTGCAGAGGCCACACTTATGGGATATGTAAGCAGTATTACAAATAATTTATTTATTAAAGAATATATATCTGCGTCTCAATTTTTTAACACTTCGCTTACAGTATTAGGTATTGTGGATTCAGAAACGGTGAGCCACTTCTGTTGCCAACATTGCATTTCAGACAGTAATTGTAATTTAGCTTCTGGTCGATCACTAATTACTTTGCCATAATATTTGTAGATGCTAGCTATACTTTCATCGTACCATACTCATCAATTAAATTCAATTTAATAATATTTCTTGGCATCAAATATGTAAGCTCAAAAGAATTTAATGTGTCTACAGAAAATCTAGATTGCTGCATCGAGCATTGGTATATAAATTGATCGGTGACCGGACAGAACAGAACATGAAAAAACAGTATATGACTAAACAGAACATGACAAAACAGAACAATGAAAAAATAGAACACTGAAAAAACAGAACATGAAAAAACAGAACAATGAAATAAAAGAACATTGACAAAACAGAACTTTGAAAGATGAGATTGAAGGATTGAATAAATTTGTTTAGGTAAGCTGCACTTCTAAATATCATTGTCTTTGGTAAAATTTTTAATACTTGCTTAAAATTTGCGTATGATCAAATGGGATACCTACTACTAGTTAAAGGTTCGGCTTTAGAAATGAGAGTTAGAAATTTTACTATATTTTCAATAATTAACTAAATTTAATTAAAAAGAAACAAGTTAAAAATTTTTTTAATTTATAAGTCCTACAATCAAATTAAAATGAACATTAAAACTTCTATATAACAAGTTAAATGAAATAATATAAGAAAAATTATAGAAATTATATTTAAGCTTTCTAATGATTAATAAATCATGTAATTTTTTAGAATAGTCAATTATTTCGTTTTAAATAAAATCTACCCCATAAAACATGGGTGGCACTAATTGAATTTCGATTACTGTAGTAGACTCTTTTGATAGATGATATAAACTAATGATAAGTACCAATATATAATGCTATATTATATATTTGCTATATAATTGACCAACCTAAAAAATCGCAAAATTCAAAATATTATGCTAATAAACGTCTTCTATTGGTTAATTTTTGAAAATTTAGTTAAATTTTTTAATTTGGGCTCAGAGTAGGCAAAATTCAAAATATTAAGCCAATAGACGTCTTCTATTGGTTAATTTTTGAAAATATAGTTAAATTAAAAATAAATAAGTAGTACACTATTTGGTCATACGCGAATATTAGGCAAATCTTAAAATTTTTAAAAGTACAACTTACCTAAACAAATTTATTTAACTCATTGTTCCCATTTTTTAGAGTTCTCTTTTGTTAATATTCTTTTATTTCAGTGTTCTGTTTTTTCATTGTTCTGTTTTTTCATTGTTCTGGTTTTTCATTGTTCTGGTTTTTCATGTTCTGTTTTTTCATGTTCTGTTTTTTCACTGTTCTGTTTATTCATTGTTCTGTTTTTTCATGTTCTGTTCTTTCATGGAATCAAAATGAAATTCAAAAAACCCAAACCGGAATAAAAGCGCTTCTGTTTTCTTTAAATACTAACACAGGAGAGCATAGTTACCTAAAAACACTCTTCCAGGAATTAAGGAAAACATTAAAATTTGGGATTTTGCCAAATTGCAACAAGCTTATATTATTTACCTGTCTAGAAGCCTCAGATTAGGCGGCTTCCGGAAGTTTGGATTTAAATTCTTTAAAGTACTAAATTTCTCTTATTCTTATCTTATAAAATAGATTTAACATTTAAAATACAATACCGTATTTTTTTTATTTTGTTATAAGGTAATCAATTAAAGCCCGAACTTTAAAAAATACGAAATATTTTTCAAATTTTCAAAATAGTTTTGGGAACTCGTAACGCATCAGGATTTTTTGGTTTAAAAATTAACGTATTTTGAAGATCTATGGGGGGTGGGGGGCGATCGCCCCCCCTGGATCCGCCACTGTCTTATGATCGAAGTTGTATGTTATAAATAGTCGTGATATTTTTTTCACAAATCTGTAAATATACGTAAACTTTCAATTATTTATTGATACAAACTTTTCTTCTTGTATTGTGTGTATTGTATTCTTACAATCACAATTATTGATGCATTTGTCGACTACACCATCATTGCATGTGACCACAGAATTATTCTGTTATTTACTACATCTTATATGATCAGTTTTTAATTAAATATGAATATAAATAGTGAGCTAAAGGATACAAATAAATCTTATTATATGGATTTCGCAATCCTATACAATTAAATGTTGTAATTAAATACTGTGTGCGTTAGTAATTTTTTCCAGGTTTGCCTGATGAGAATCCGAAATTCGAAACACCTATACCATACGTGTCACAAACTAATTCACTTAATTTGCAAATTTTTCGGATTAATGAACAGTAAGCACTTTCAATCATTAATAATTTTTTACAACATTTAATTGTATAGGATTGCGAAATCCATATAATAAGATTTATTTGTATCCTTTAGCTCACTATTGATATTCATATTTAATTGTATTTTCAAGAGCTAATAATTTTAATTAATTAATAATGTCAGTTTTTAGTTATCAAGTTTCAAATCTAACATGTACACCACTGATAAAAAAAAGTTTTGGTTTTTGATAACTTATTGTAGGTACTGATGCTAGTGTATTGTATTTGTCCACTACACCATCATGTACAATGAAAGTATCAACATCGTTCATATTATTCTAAGGAATTTGTTATTCTTCTGAAAGGAAATTAACGGAATATTTTGGCACTTTGGGAGGAATTGAACAGCATTTTATGAAAAAACAAAATACTTATGCAATTCTGGGATCAAAACGTCACCACTTGGAACTGGCACATTTTGCATTTACAAAGAAATAACAGAAATTTTGAGACTTTTTGGCAATTCAGATGGATTTTAAGGCATTTCTTGAAATATGAAAAAGGAATATTTTATCTCCCAAATTAGTTCGTGGCCAATACCTGATGTTATTCGTACAGACAGAGAAACCGATTGCCTGCTAGTTAAAAATAGGAGGAGTACGTACACTCCAAGTTTCTACAGAAACTGTTTTTGGACATATATAAATTTATATCGCTGCAGGCATAGTTGGCACACTTTACCATGACTAAAAGTAACTATGGTTTTTACCCCCCCTCGTATCCTAGGAGAAGATCTGCATGAAATATAATATATGTACCTACTATATATTACAAAAATTGTTTTGCTAGAAGTTTTATTATTACTATTGATGATTTAAATTGCATATTAACTTTTGGGTAAAATCCAAGGATGTAAAATATACTAATCCTACTGTACTTCGTTAAATCTGACCAATGGCGCACAGTGGGCGGAAATCTGTAAAGGGAACAAAAATCAATTTTTTTTAAATTTTCCTATCGCTTCAATATTTTCAAAATAGTTAAAGAAAAGCCAACGCCTACCGGTAACCAAAATATAGCTAAAAATAACACTTTTAATGATGTAATTACTAACTCCATTGGATTTATAAATGTCGAAGTTGAATTTGGCATAGGTACTGGTCGGTGTTATAGCATTTTTCCATACCGTTATAATACGTATTTAAAAAAATATTCTATAAACTAAGTTAACTCTTTTCATAATGCTAGCTTTCTTAAACTATAGTAAGAATACAATTTTTAAGATGAAAATTTTCATAATAAGTTATATAAAAATTTAAGAAGTAAAAAAGAGTTTGACGCAGTGGCGGATCGCCTCTAGAGTTTTGGTTTTTACATAAATTAAGTACTAGCTTTGATTATGTATATTCAGATAAGCAAAGCTTATGCTAGTTTTGGAAACCAATTGTGTAATTAAGAAAATTGGAAGAGATGGCGCTGCCATCGTCAAGTTGGCGATATAATTTTTAAGGCGCTACTATTCCTGTTCTGTAAAATATTGTTGGTGAAAACAGTCAAGTTCAAGAAAAGATAGACGTATATAAAGGTAATTGATGACGTGTACTAGCAGAACTTTCTTGTGGATAGAGATTTGTTCCTTATCTCACCTAAGTTTATAAACAAAATATCAGTTTCATGAGTATATTTTTTGTATAAACTCGACTCATTATTTACTTATATACTTATTATTAGGGACCGGAATTCTAAGCTTTATGCTTATTGCGGCAGTTACAAGTATTCAAAAAATTTTAAGAAATGATGAGCGCGATTCAAAAAAAACAAATCGTGTGACACCTACTTTTTTATGCTTATTTTGCTTTTTTTAAGTTTTTGCGCATTTTATCAATTTTTATGCTTTTTTGTGCTTTTTTCAGTGAATTTTTATTCTATATTTAAAATTTTTTTTAAAATTAAAAAAATCGATTTTATAGCAAAATGTTTCAAACATTTTTTGTTGAAAATGTCATTCTCTTTATTTTTGTTTCTATACATTTTTCTATTTTGTCGCACCGTTTCTGAGTAACAACGACTTTAAAAACACTATGTAAAAAATTTAATAAAATTAACATTGCCCTTATGGGAGTCTTATCTAAATTTTTACAGAGTGTTTTTAAAGTCACTATTACTCAGAAATGGTGCGACAAAGTAGAAAAATGTATAGAAACAAAAATAAAGAGAATCCAATTTGCAACAAAAAATGTTTGAAAAATTTTGCTATAAAATCGATTTTTATATGAGAAAAAAGATCATGGAAATGTCCGTTTAACATTGTTAATATAGGAGTGTATTGATAATTTCTGGAGCCACCGTATCTAATTTTTTGTATTTTCTTTTTGAAAATAAATGTTACTTTTGTTTGTTTTCTAACGTTTTTAAAAAAAATTTTTATGCTTTTTTTGCAGAAGTTTATGCTTTTTAGAGGCAAATTTCGTGCTTTTTAAAGCGCTTTTTTTCCGGATTTTTTGTGCTTATTTATCCGGAGCCTACATATTATAAAATAATGTACACACACTTTTAGAACTGAAATGTTTTAAAGTTATCACAAATAAAATACACTGTAAATATAAAATATCGCAAACGTTTTCATCATATTGTGGCATCATCAGGCGATGAACTATAGAAAAAATTTAAAGAGAATCTGTTTAAATGCTGTTCGGGGTGGTGGCAGCATCAGGTATTTTTGAAAATAGAAAAGGGTTTTTCGGAAAGTGATTTATTAAGGGAACGGAGTTAATTATTTTTCGAAAATTCTACATTTTTACTTTTTGTCTCTACAAAATAATGTATCATTATTTTGATATTAGACAAAAAAACAACCCCCCCCCTTCCCATAATATTCCTACCAGGGGCCTCTAAAATCTAATTAGCATCAGGCCCCAAAAATTCACTATCCGCCACTGTTAACAACCCCTTTTTTAACTAGACCATGTTAAAGTTATTGCTTAATAGTTCTTGTTGAGAGTCGACAAATTTCACCAAAAAGTATATAAAATCTTTAACTGCAAGAAAAATTAGAACTATTATTAGATCACAGTGCCGCATTTAGACTTGATTCAAGTCTTTCAAATATTATAAAACCAACAGAAATCGTGTTTAGTTCAGAAGTTCTTGTTATTATTACAAAGTGTCCCCGTCACCCCGTGACCGTGGAGAACCTTCGAAGTGGTGATAAAGGGCACTTTTCTAAGACAAATTTTCAAATAAAATTTTTAACCAAGTCCTAACCTTTGCGGGGTACCTCCATTTAAAGCAAATTTTTGAATTTCTGATTTGAAACGACCATTGCTCCGATATTATTGATTTTTAGGCTTAACGGATTAGAACTTTTTTAGAGATAATTCGCTTATCTACAAATTAAGTTATAACCTCTTATCGTCTAGAATCAATATATTTCGAGTTATAAATTAAATTAAGCGACAAATGTTAAAAAAATTCAGGTTTTATTTTTTTTACTTTTCTTGCGAACTCCGTATCTCTTAAATGAAACATGTTAGAAAAAAACTAGAGGCTTAAACCGGATAGGGAATTTTACGGGCTACAACTTTGGTCAAATAAATTGTTTTGGGAAATCAGCCCTTTTTACAGAAATTTTGAAAATAACCAACAAGGTGTAAGTAAAAAAAAATAAATTTATAAAATTTCTTTTTAATAAATTTTCAAAATGGCCTCCCTCATAAATTATTATCATAAATTAACAAAATAATTAACGATAAACTAATGTGCTTTATAACAATGTCGCTCAAACGATGCTATAAGGTACCTACCTAAATCAAATTGAGATTTTTAGCAATTTTGTAAATATATTTTTTGTTTACATACACCTTGTTTATTATGAAATTATTTTGTCAAGTAATTTGTCATTTTACATCCTTGAAAATGGGTCATAAATAAAAGAACTCGAAATGTCGGTTAATTAAATTGATAAAAAGACCTAAAACTCAACAATTTTTATTATTTAAATATTAAAAAAAAGGTCAACGATAATAAATTATTACTAATGTTATGTTTATATTAAGAATGGCAGTCTTCATTTAATACCTATTCATGCTAAAACTTATAAATTTGCTTCTTAATTCAAGAATTTTATCAGTTTTTTAATTTAATGAGCGGATTCTTAATTTATTTCTCAAGCAAATTTCTTTGAATGTACTGAAAAACATCACTGTGAAATAATATAATATAACGTTTAACCGTGTCAATGCATTTTTTGGTTACTTTTCTAGTCGTAAGTTATCGTTTTCCGAAAAAACTAAGATATTCAAATTTTGCCGCAATGTAGCAGCGCGACACCTAGCCGTTGCCGGAAAAAGTACAAACATCAGTATCGCCGCCTGGTGTCAGCCGTCAAACGGGGTGTTACCAATTTTTGTATAGAGTCTGCCTATCTGAATATACATAATCAAAGGTACTACTAACTATTTATTTTTCATATTTAATAAATTTTTATTTTGATATGTACCTACGGTTTTCTGTCTGTCCGTGGCTTCTTACCCAGTGGCGGTGCAAGAGTAGCTAGCGCCCGTAAGCAAATATATAAAACGGGCCTCTAAAATACAAGTATTAATTTTGAATTGCGTACCTATATTATTTAAAAATCTCTTTTTCGGGATTTACTACCTTTTAAGGTCCCGGGCCCCTAAACATTGCTTACATTTGCTTATTGATATCACCGCCACTATTCTTACCTCGTTTGTATCTTCTTTATTTTCGTTTGTAGTACCCATATAGTTTTCGAGATAATTCAATATTTTCAATAATGGCATTTTGCCAGCCCACCTCCATTTTAGATTACATAACCTAAGCTTACAATCAACAAAAATTAAATATATTATATCAAACAAATTTTTTTCCCTTGAAAAAGAACGCAAAAAAGCTAAAAAAACAAAATTCGTATAATTCGAAGAGCAAAATCGTTGGCAATTGCACGACTACTCTCCCCTCAAAAAAAAATCGATTCGGTACGTCCCTGATTAGAGAAGTTCTATAAATCGAAAAATTGATGAAAAACCCGGGCATGCTGAAATTACTGAAGGACCAAATTTAATTGGGAGAAGTAACATTATAATAGAATAAAATCTACCAAGAATGATACGACGTTATAGCTTTTGACCATTGATTTTTTAGATTTTAATTACATGACTAGTCGTTTTAACTATAATAAATGAATATTAAACATATAAAATACGAGTATGTTTAATAAATTACTAATTTAGAAATTTGTTGTTAACATCTTACCCAAAATTCTTACAAATAATAAAAAGTTGTGTACCTATTAATTTAACAATAAATAAAATGAAATAAAATTAATAGTTTCTAAGAACTTCTTTAAAAAGAACAAAATAATTCCACTGATTATTAGTTTTCTATATTCTAAAGCAGGGTTCTCCAAACTACGGCCCGCGAGCACCATCAATCTGACCCGCGAAAGCGGGCCTGATGTGGCTGGTATCCGGCCCGCCCTTTAATTCATTTTGATAAATCAAATCAAACAAAGTAATCATAAAATAATAGCCAGATATTTTATTTACCGACTAAAAATAGTTGTCAAAACTCAAGAAAAAGTTGTCAAAAAGCAATCTCAATCTGATGAGCTATAGTGACTAACGAAAATATTCGAACCCTCCTATGTTAACAATGTAAATTGTAGATTTTGAAACCGTTTTCTGGCATATAAAGATCGCATATACAGCAAAACTTTTAACACATTTTTTGATGCAAATTTCATTGTTTTCAATTTTGTATTTTGTATCTATACATTTTTCAATTTTGAGGCCCGTTTATGACTGACAGCGACTTAAACAAAACTTTGTAAAACACAAAAAAAATATTGTCATCGATATCTCGGAAACGGTGCAACGAAATGAAAAAATAAATCAGCATTTTTTTCTTGAAAACTTGATTTTCTACACTTTTGTTCATAAGAATTTTTTTATTTTATCACACCGTTTCCGAAATATAAATGACGATATTTTTTGTGTTTTACAGAGTCTTGCTTAAGGGGTTACCCTACTCTGAGCAAAAATTAAGCAAAGTTAACTTTGAAAATTAATTCCGAAGAAACTACATATGCAATTATTTTAATATTTGGGTATATATTTAAAACAATCTTACTCAGTATACATGTAAATTTTTATTTAAAAATATTTATAATTGCAAGAGTTACATGGCTTGGCGTATACCGTTGTGTTTTCTGATGGTGTACATGATTTTGACAATTTGATCAATCTGAAAAAAATTTTTTTCATTAATTATAGAGTGTATAGGCTATAGCGTGACGAAAGATTTTGTTGAATTTCTTTCGCGTTAATTTTTTATTTAAGAAATAGGGTATAAAACATTAATTTTTTTTTAACAATAAATTCAAAAATTTTTTTTTCATGAATTAAAACGAATATAGCCAAAATCTCTCGTCACGCTATAGCCAATATACTGTAATTAATGAAAATATTTTTTTTAGATTGATCAAATTGTCAAAATCATGTACAGCATCAGAGAAACAACGGTATAAGCCAAACCATGTAACCCTTTTTTAATTATAAATATTTTTTAATACAAGTTTACATGTATACTGAGTAAGATTGTTTTAAATAAATACCCAAAAATTAAAATAATTACAGTTGTAGTTTTTTCGGAATTAATTTTCAAAGTTAACTTTGCTTTATTTTTGCTCACAGTAGGGTTACCCCTTAAGTCGCTGCCAGTCAAAAATAGAGCAGCAAAATTGAAAAATGTATAGGTACAAAGTTGAAAACAATGAAATTTTTAACAATAAAATGTTTAAAAAGTTTTGCTGATGTAAGTTCAATTTTTATATGTCAAAAAAACGGTTTCAAAATGTGCAATTTACATTGCTAACATAGGAGGGTTCGAATATTTTCGTTAGTCGTTATTTTCATCAGGTTAAAATAGCTTTTTGACAACTTTTTGTTGTGTTTTGAATAATTACGAATATTTTCGTTAGCCACTGTAGTTAGATCTTGGCAATCGGGGCTTTGTGGAGCAATCGGTCTGGCCCTTTGACTAAAAAGTTTGGAGAGCCCTGTTCTAAAGCTTTATTCCATTTTTACTTTCAGTGCCGTAACTAGAACTTTTGGCGCCTATGGCCAACTACGAAAAATGCGCCTTAACTTAAGGTGGAGGCGGGGTTAATCCTCTCTCTCCAAAGAGGGGTCCGGGGTTTCCCCGGAAATTTTTTTTGAATTTGGTGCAAAATGGCGAATTTTGAGAAATACTCTCAGTTAAAATTTATTAAATTTAAAAAAACTGATTATACAGTGTATTCACGATATGAGGTAACAGTGAATAATTCTTTTATCTTACTAGATATAAAAAAAGTTTAAATAATTTTTCATCGGAAACCACGGAGGTACATTTTTTTGAACTTCAAACTCAATCAGAAGTAAACATTTTGCAAATAGCAACATGTCTTTTTTCAACATTTTTGTAATCTGCAGTTTTTCCTCTATACATACCTATATATAAAATTATCATAGGGTTACATTACATACAAGAAAATTTTTGAGAAAAATGCAAAATAAATTTATTAATTATTTTAATTTATTTAGTGCATATGAAAACAAAACAACATCACGGTACAGAAAACACAACTTATCTGATAGATTATTCAAAAATGCCACCATTTTGTTCAAGACATGATACTATAGTATCATTTTGTTTTTATAGCACAGTAAATAAATTAAATAATTCATAAATTTATCTTGCATTTTTTTCGAAAATTGTCTTATGTAACCCTATGATAATTTTATAATTATTATAATTAGAAAAAATAGCAGATTACGAAAATGCTAAAAAAAAGACATGTTGCCATTTGAAAAAATAAATTCATGTTTACTTCCAATTGAGTTTGAAGTACAAAAAAAATTACTTCTGCAGTTTCCGATAGTAAATTTCGAGTTGAATAAAACACTATTTAAACTTTTTTTTATATCTACTAAGATATAAAAATTATTCACTGTTACCTCTTATCGTGAATACACTGTATAGTTTTACAAACAAGGAATTATAATTTAGGCGCCTTTATTTAATCATAGCCTATTTTTAATTTGAACTTTTGGATTTCGGCGCCTATAATAAATACAATATTTTTAATTTGAATTTTTTAATTTTGGCGCCTTTCGCCACCTTCATTCAAAAGGCGCCTATGGTCGGGGCCATATTGGCCATACCCTAGTTACGGCACTGTTTACTTTATACTATGGGGGTATAAGGGTTTGTGGGGGCAAAGAGAACAGCTGCTCTCCCGCCTTTTGATTTAAGTTTTATTTAGTAATTGGAGATTTTGAGTTAAACAGAAGGATTTTATGGACGCCCATGCTTTATACAATACAAATAACTAGTCAACTTTGACGACTAATAGTATTTATGTTGTATAAAGTGAAACGTAATTGAGATTTGGAGTATATAAGAAAACTAGAAAAGTGGAATTATTTTTTTAATTTTTAAAGGTTTTTATTATTGTTTATTTTTTAAATTTTGGAAAAGCTAGTTTTTAGTAAAAATTTACCGTTTTCTCATTCTGAAATGTAGTAACTAGATAGTACCAAAATAGTACGTATTATGTCAGTGATGAAAATACGGAAAATCGAAAAATTAAATATATACCTAACAATATTTTTAGTGCACAACAATAAAAATATAATCCAGACGTTTTAGCTGTAAAATTGACCTCTGTACTTAATTCGTGCCTTACGAAAATTAATTTTTTTATTGTATTTATTTCTCTTGAATAACACTTGGTAATTATGCGACGATACACCTGAAGGATTTTGTCAAAACCGTGTTGGAATGTTGTGGAAACCGCGGATTTGCGATGAACTCAGTTTTTATGGCCCCAACGGGAACAACACCTATTATAAAAGTTGTACATCTGTAAATTCTCTACCTTAAAGGTCCTATATATTTTTTTCGTACGCGTAACCGTTTTGGAGATACGACGCGGACTAAAGTAACTGAAAAATATTAGTTCAATTTAAAAAAAATATTTTTCAAGCAAGTACGTAATCGCTTGGAAAACGTGGATTTAACACTGTCGAAGTATGCTCAATGTTATGATAATCTTCGTAAGATTCGTGTGCCCACTGACAATGAAAAGTTGAGTGACAAAATTAGAGCAACGACAATGGACGAAATTTATTTTTATATAATATGTACATAAGTGGAATTACTGATGTAAATTATTCTTTTAAGTTTGAATCAGTAAACATCGAGGTTTCGAAGCTGGCAGTGGCGGAACTACCGGGGTGCGGTGGGTGCGACGCACGTGGGCCCCCGACTAAAAGGGCCTCAATCTTTTTAAAAAAATTTAGAACCATTAATAAATAACATTAGTATAATAAAATAATCTAGTATATTAGTATTTAATTTTTAATATCTGCAATTTTGTCATTAAAGTTTTCTGTTATTGAGGTATAAACAAAGTCGGCATCATTTATCCTTATTTCAAATTGCTGACATAGTAGTACATCATACAAATAATGAATATGCAATGAATTCCCATTTTAGCAGTACCTACCAAAGTACTGCTGCTCGTGGCTTATTCATTTGAGGAGGCTAATCATAAAGTATAGTGTAAAACTATAATCCATCCCATTGACGGCTTTATGTGCTACACTAAAATAAAAGATACATAAAAATTCATTATATTAATGAACAATTCATAGTATTGATGAAAAAATCATTGTATTGAAGAATTTTGTTCATCAATACGATGAATTTTTGGTGTAGATGTAGTAATTGCACACCTGTTTAAATATGCCATTATTTTACCATGACTATAAGCTGGTTCGTGATTAATTTTAGGACATAGTTATAATTTTACTAATGCCAGCGTTAAAATAAATTTGCATTTTTTTACATCTGTTTTTGAGAGTGAAAGTTACTAATGTCTCACTCAAATTTTTGTACACTAGATTTTTTTTGGAGAGATTTTTAAAAGATTGCTTCGGATGTCTTTGTGGATGGCCTCAAGATTTTCTTTCGAAATAGTTGAAAAAGCAAAAATAAAGTTGTATTCCTAAGATTTCTTAATTTTTCAAGACTTTCTTTTTCTTAAGAATTTCTCGGATTTCCAAAGATTTCCTTGAATTTTCTACATTAATTACTCGGATTACATAAAATTTTCTACATTTCCTCGAATTCCGCTTCTCGGTTCCAACTGAAAGGAAACGTGAGAAAATTACACAACAGATAATGAAAATGCGGTGTACAAAAATTTAATTTTGTCATTTAAGTAAAATGTTCCTACTACTTAATAATGTTGATCACAGATCAATAACTCAAAAACAAAAGAAAAGATAGTGAATTCCAATTTTCGCCATTGAGTTTCTGTCAAGAAAAGAGTTATTGAGGTCCTTATAAGAACCATCGAAATTGGCCCACTCCGTATACAGACCCAGTGCAAAAAAGTTTTCTTTATTTCAAACGGTATTGACTAGTAAGTCAAGATAGTAAGTAATAACTTGAAGGTTGTAAAATAAAGTATATAATTTACAACGTGGAAGTATGAAAAATTCGTTAAGATCCTTTGGCGTAACTATAATGCCAACTTCAAGAAAGGTAGCTAGCTTTACCATGCATAATATAGATAATCTTTTAAGAAGTTAAACGATCATGAAAAGATTTAAGTTTCTAACAAAGCTAATTACGCAGTTACTCCTTTTTGCATATAAATTATTTTTGCCGACTTTTTAATCCTTTCCGCTTTCTTATACAAATAAAAATTTTAATTGTAATATTTTAACAAGTCCCGTTCGATGTTTTCATCTTTTAAAAACAAAATCAGATAAGAACATTTAACATGATTATGGAATGCTCAAAAAATTTGAGCCTGGGATGGCACTAAAGCCAATTTATGCTTTTGATTTTGACCGCTAAAATCCCTATTTTACTTGGCTATGTATTAATTTTTAGAAACATCAAAAAGTTATACTAAATACCTTTTAGAACTACAAGCACATTTTCACAAATAGAAATAGAATACCCACTAAAACTGTAAAATTTTTATTTTCTTAATTTTCTTGATGATTAAATTTACACTCTTATTCTGTGTGTTTTATTTGTAAAGGTTTCGTGCACTTTAATTCTAAAAAGTGTAGGGGAGAGTGGGGGAATATCGACTGTCGACAAAAATCGACCAACTTAAAATCTCATAAACTTGGCGCCATACAAGAGAACTTTACCTACTAGCCGAAAGATACTTTTGTATGTGCCTAATTTATAAAGTTAGTATGGAGCCATCACTTTTCATGCGTGTATGCTGTGAGTTTTTTTCGTTTTTAGACTTTTGTTATTAAAATTGTACTGCTTTTATTAAAGCTGTGACAGTTTCATATTTTCAAAATGTATTGAATTTTACATTGCTAGGATACGATGGATATTTTTCCATAATTTGAATCTGATTTGATGCAGTTTTAATCTATATTTTTCGTAAACATAATTTTTAAAGATAAGTATACGTGTTCGGGTAAAATCGATCACGGTGGTCGATATTACTCTAGTGTATATTTGTGACTTCTTTCTCTCTCAGATTCCTTCGCTCTACGAAACAGCATAATGACCACTTTCTTTTCTTTAGAAGAGTTTTCTAGGCCAATAACTCGGTGGTTTGCCATTGCCTGCCGAGGGAAGATGATCAAAATAAAGTTATTACTCCGACCGGGATCGAACCGGAGATTTCAGCTTAGCAGTCGACGCACACAAGCGCCAGATCGTGACCATGACCTATGTAAGGTCGATTTTTCCCTCCAGCATGGTCGATATTACCCTACCGGTCGAAATTACCCGACTTTTTTTCTTTTTTTAAAAATGTACCGTAAAAATAAAGTTATTTGGTTTTTTTGAAAAATCATTATAAAAATCTAGTAGTAGATAAAGTGACCAAGCAATTTTACCATTTTGAGCATCTAATTTCAAAGATTACTACTGAAAATCTTTAATAGCGCTTAAGTGGTCGATATTCCCCCACTCTCCCCTATATTTTTCGGTGATTCTAAAATACTGCTATAATAATTTGTTGTCCTTATTAGAAAAAGTTATAATTAATTTTATTGTTTTATTGGTACATTTTTATTTAATAACAGTATGGTTATTATACTATGTATATACAGTAGGGTGTCCGTTATTTCCCAAGTTGGGTTTTCTTTTGCTGCCGCCCCATAAATTTTTAGTTTTTACCCCAAAAAAATTATCCAACCCAAAAAAACTCTTAATTTTGTAATTAAACCGTGCCGAAATCGTGTTACAATTCCATTTAAATAAAATGGGATTTTTGGACATTTTGCAATTAATTTTTTTTCTCTGAAACAAATAAAGTTACAGAAATGACCAATATATATTTATATAGAGAATTGAACGCTCTACAAGAAAGATCTCTTATAAATTTTCGATAAATTCACTCCTCCCAAAGTTATTCAAGATTAAAGTACTGTTAAATTCCCATTTAAATAACATGGGATTTTTGAACTTTTTGTATTTAATTTTTTTTCTTTAAAACAAATAAAGCTACATTTATATAGAGAATTGAACGTTCTACAAATAAGATCTCTTATAAATTTTCGATAAATTCACTCCTCCCAAAGTTATTCAAGATTAAAGTACTGTTAAATTCCCATATAAATAACATGGGATATTTTCACTTTTTGCATTTAATTGTTTTTCTTTGAAACAAATCAGGTTATTCATATGGGAATTTAATACCACTTTAATCTTGAATAACTTGCGGAGGAGTGCATTTATCGAAAAATTATAAGAGATCTTATTTGTAGAACGTTCAATTCTCTATATAAATATATATTAGTGATTCATGTAACTGTATTTGTTTCAGAGAAAAAAAAATTAAATACAAAAAGTTCAAAAATCCCATGTTATTTAAATGGGAATTGTAACATGATTTCGGCACGGTTTAATTACAAAATTTAGAGTTTTTTTGGGTTGGATATTTTTTTTGGAGGCAAAAACTAAAAGTTCATAGGGTGGCAGCAAAAAAAAGCCAACTTGAGAAATAACGGACACCCTAATATACAGTGGAGTCTTGTTTGACCTGTTGTTATATTCGAAGATTACATAATATATTAATATAACTGGGATATCATTTTTTATCAAGTAGATTGATCAAATAAAGCTAAAACGGTGTCTTAATAGGGCTCGTTCTCCCTTTTATTTAGTTATTTAGTTTATTTAACTAAAAAAAGACTATCTTTTCATAAAACTTTATTGTTGGCGTTCTTCACAAGCATGAAGTGTGTTCAAGAAGAGTAAATTGTAAAGATTATTTAATTATTTGTTTTAGATATTATCTTACTGTTATATTTTTAATTTTTGCTGATTAAAATGCAGTTCATATTGGCAATCAAGTTGGCCAAAGCCAAGATGATTTACTATGAAATTTATTTAACGAGATGGTTTCTTGATTCCTGCCCTATTATAGTCCACTGATCAATCTTGGGTTTTGAATCTCAGTATTGTATCTGCAAACAGGGTTAGTATATTTTCCGGTTCCTAATTGGCTGGTGGTGGGCTTTACGCCATACTGGTGATCTCTAGCGTGGACTATATACTATAGAGGAATGCCGGAAAAATGAATTCCCCGACTTCTTTTTCTACCTTCGGTTTGCCAGAAGTCGGAAGCGAAGACCTCTCTTATTTTACACAATAAATCAAAAATCATTTAACTTCAAAAAATGTTCCAGATGATAAATACAAAATTATCCAAAATTAGCCATCAAACATTTTCCAAAAATAATTTGGTAACACGACAATACATTCATTATATTTACTCGAATCTTCTTATACTCGTAAAGTAGCAGAAAAATATTTATTTTTCTGAAGTTGTTTCATAAGTAAACATCTAGACATAATAGAGTTCCTATATAAAAATTTAATTGTACGTATAACTGGGAAATCCATGTAAATAAACTACGATTCAAATATCTGTGCCGCTACGTCACGAAATTCTGATTAAGAAATTACATACTGAATATAATTTTGGACGTCGTTCATCTTCATTTAAATGAGTGCAAAAATATTCGTATGTCTAGCTAACCGAAACCAATAAAAGACGTACGTTACTAATATTGTACATTATAAAAACATAACAATGAAAAATTAGTATGTCTGAACTTATAAATTTTTTAATATAATTTTTGAATCACGTAGTGCTATATTTTATGCAGTTAGGTTAGGTAATCATTGTTGTTTATAACCTGCAACACTTTAACAGTGCCATTTACATTGTTTCAAATTGTTTCAAATGACGCACCGGCAAATTTACAACATAAGCTAGACTCGATTGTATTTGAAAAAGTTAGAATTCAATATTGTAGTCAAATATTTTATTAGTGAATATTTTATTTCTGTGATTATATTATTATCATTTAGGCAGAATTCTACTTTTAAACAAAGTAATTTTTGTGAATTTTTTATAAGATTATTAATAAAGATATTGACATAAGGTTTGAAAGGCTTAATAAATATACTCTTGAAACGCTTAAAACAATTTTTAAATATATTTTATGCATTCTTTATATACAGACACATTATTTGAATGAAAAGTAGCGCTGATGGTGTTAAAATCTTGAAAATGGGCCATCTAAAACAACAAATCAGAAGTTTTAGGTTGCATATAACACTAGCAACCGCCTGAACTAAAATTATCTTAAAATTCTAATTTTAACTGTATTTTTTTGCAAAAATCAGCGAAAAAAAATTACAATTTTTCTGTTTTTTTAATTTTTTGTTCGCCATTTTATTATTTTTGCATGTATATTAAAAATTTTAGTTCAGTCGGTTGCTAGTAATATATTGAACCTAAAGCTATTGATTTTTTTTTGTTTTAGATTACCCAATTTCAAGATTTTAACACCAACGCAGCCTCACCAACTAATCGGGGCATGACATTTAAATAATGTTTCTGTATATAAAAAATGCTTAAAATATTTCAACAAATTTTTTTTTAAGTATTATTTAAGTATATTTTTGAGCTTCCAAAGTAGAATACTGTTATCGTCAGTCTTTTGAACAACCCATATATTATGTAGTACGTAATACTCAACGTCATCCGTTGGAGGGATTATATATGCTAGCTCAGGGGTTCCTAAACTTTAAAGATAACGGAACACCAACCAAATACCTTTTATTTTATGGAACCCTATATCAAATGATTACAAATCAATACTGAAATTTATATACGAATATTTTAATAATAATAAATAATTATAAATAAATTATAAAAAAATAAATAATAAATAATTTTGGCGGAACTCGGATGACTATTCTACGGAACCCAGTTTGGGAATTCCTGGGTTAGCTCATGACTGACTAGAATACCAAAATATTATCTTAGTAAAACATCGTTTTTTATTCTTGTTATTTAATTATTATATTATATTTTATCTTCTGTATTATTTTTTATTTATTTTATATTTGTATTTTATCTAGTTTAAAGTAAACATCTGTAACTTTAATAAATTTAACAAGGATTTTATTTGAATTTCTAATTAGTGGCAAATCCAAATAAAGGCGATCGTCCCCTTAGAGTTTAAAAAAATCAACGTTTATACCAAATTTTTTTAAATTTATTAAAAATCATAAAAAATCTGATGTGACAACACATAACTTTCCCATTTATTACTAAATTAATAATAATAATTAAAATTAAAATAAAAAAATAACAATAAAAAAAATAATTAAAAAAAATTTTTTTAAACAAACAAAATAATTAAAAAAAAAATTTTTTAATACAAAAATAATTAAAATTTAATAAATAAAAAAATAACGTATGGATTTTAACCAAAATCTAATCAGCTCTCGAGATTGCTGTTACAAACCAGTATATGAAATTTGAATAAAATCGGTTCACGCGTTTTGAAAAAATCGTGGACAAAAGAATCGCACACACACACACACATACGCACCCATTCGGACATCATTGCAAAATTTGTCTCAAACGATTTGTATGGACTTATAGACTATGGAAAAAATGATAGTTCAAAAATTTTTTTCTACTCGATTACAATACTTTCTTTTACTACGTAAATGGGAAAGTAAAAAAAATGTTTTAAATTACTACTATACTTTTTATTTTACATATTTAGTAAATTTTTATTTTGTCACCTCTCCCCCTAAAATATTGAATTTCAAATTAATAAATACCCGTTGATTTTTTCAGATTTGTTATATTTATGCAGATAAGGAGACGATTATAACTTCACAAATGTCGAAATTACATTTTTCACCTGTATCCTAAATCTAAAAATTGAGAACAAATGGCGATTGTGGATTTTGGCATTAACATTTTAACCCAATAGTGCTTAGTAATCAGTTGAATAAGAAAAAAATATATTTCTTATTTTTAATTATTTAATTATCCTAATAAATTTAATAAATAAAATAAATAAAATAAATAAAATAAATAAAATAAATAAAATAAATAAAATAAATAAAATAAATAAAATAAATAAAATAAATAAAATAAATAAAATAAATAAAATAAATAAAATAAATAAAATAAATAAAATAAATAAAATAAATAAAATAAATAAAATAAATAAAATAAATAAAATAAATAAAATAAATAAAATAAATAAAATAAATAAAATAAATAAAATAAATAAAATAAATAAAATAAATAAAATAAATAAAATAAATAAAATAAATAAAATAAATAAAATAAATAAAATAAATAAAATAAATAAAATAAATAAAATAAATAAAATAAATAAAATAAATAAAATAAATAAAATAAATAAAATAAATAAAATAAATAAAATAAATAAAATAAATAAAATAAATAAAATAAATAAAATAAATAAAATAAATAAAATAAATAAAATAAATAAAATAAATAAAATAAATAAAATAAATAAAATAAATAAAATAAATAAAATAAATAAAATAAATAAAATAAATAAAATAAATAAAATAAATAAAATAAATAAAATAAATAAAATAAATACAATAAATAAAGTAAATAAAATAAATAAAATGAATAAAATGAATAAAATAAATAAAATAAAATAAATAAAATAAAATAAAATAAAATAAAATAAAATAAAATAAAATAAAATAAAATAAAATATATCAAACTAAAACTACGTATTAATAGATATTAATACGACGGACGAGGATTCTTGCTACCGAGGAGTTCACCCTTAAGTTGCAATGTATTCTCGTTCCTACCCGAACCAATCTACTGAAATCGGTAGCTTTTGCTAAAATGTATTATAAAATTTTTTCAATGACAATAGCATCTACATAATATAAAAAGATAAAAGCCACATAGGTTTGAAGGTACTCGTATAATAGAAAATAAACTGACAAATATTTACCGTAATTAACACTTTGAATTTTTCAATAATTCCTTGCCCTATCCTGTTCAAACTTGTTTAAGTTAAACCATTAGTATATTAAGTAGTACTTAACTTTTTGCTTTTACATAAATTTTTGTTCAATTGAATCTAAAAGAGACATGAATCACCGTCATCGATCAGACTGTTGCCTACTGTATACTGTATATAATAAAATTTTATACCAATTAACCCTACAACTATAAGGGAAGTCTTTGTACATTATAATTAATTCTAAGGCTGTACAGAATTAACAATCCAGAAAATAGATTTTGTGTTCCTGTGTAAATAAACACAAACAGATCAAAACAAGTAATGCATTTGAATTTAATGCTACTAATCAAAGAGCTTGCTTATAAATAATTTTTGCTGCAAAAATTAAAAAGTCAAATTGTTTTTCTACAGCATATAGCATAATATACAAAATGTTATTGCAGTTGACCTAAATTCGGCCATTAAGCTTGAAGATCGTTGAATTTAATTAACTATAATACTTTTATTTGTGGACCATCAGAATAATATGCAAACATAGGCGTCCGTATGATGTTTTTCAAGAAGTGCAAACTGACATTTTTATAAATATAGTAAATTATGTTGCAATATTAAAAATATTAAATCAACTCAGCTATAATTAACTTACCAATATACTTCAATTCTGGTAATTGTGATTTATTTGTATTATTCGTAACTACATACATCTAGGAAGGTTAGTAGCTTACTATACATGTTATATTGAAATACTCTCAGAACCACATGTTCCAAAATGTAAAATTTATTAATAAATGCTTAAAAAGAAAAGAGAAGAGAAGATGAATATGAATTTATGAAATATATAATAACTTATATATGCAGATATTTTTAATAATTTTCTTATGTTTATAGTAACTACCTATCTATTTATTACTATAGTAATATATTAAAAAGAAACCTATTTTATAGTTTTATAGATGACAAATCAGGGATGTACCAAGTAGTAGTACAATTTATTGCAAAATATTGAAGAATATAAATAGAATTTTAAGTGGTAAGTAATAATTATTGTACATCTTTAAATTACTATTATCTTCTGAATTCGCTTGTTGGTGTGCTATCCTGTTTTTCCTTCTTGTATAAGTCACGATATTCTTGGACACTAATCAACGTAAATCATTGTTATTGCTATATTAATGTATTTAACTGTATCTGTTGGATGAAAGAGGAGATATAAGTGTCTGGCAATGTGGGTACTCAAAGCTGCTTTAATAAACCAAATACACTAACACGTAATATTCATAATATATGACTAACAACCGCCCGTACTTTACGATAAATAAAAGATGATTTAAAAATTGCGGTTACTAATAATATTGTAAGCTGTAATTATTTTTTTATTTTATTTATACTTGTGTATATTTTCCCTATGATAAATATTTAAACTCGTTAGCGTTCTTCATTACGTATGCAATTAAATGGGAGAAAAATCTTATTTGTTCCCTTCTGTGTTTTTTTTTATTTATATAGCGAAAACCGGTTAATATTATTTATTTAAAAAAACAGAATATCAAAGTAAATAATAAACGGCGCTTAAATATATTTTAATGATAACACTTTTTTGCATAAAAGATAACCATATAACAGTTAATCAGAGCTCTGACCCCCGACCTACCAACAATTATCCGGATTGGGGGAACTGCGACACTCACTCATCGTCAGCTTCGGTCCTGTACAGTTCACTCTTCTGTGCGGTTTGGTAGTGTAGTGATGTGCAGTGTTTCTTCTTTGAACACTTGCGACTGGAGATTTTTAATTTAATAAAAATATTACAAAAACAACTTATACTTTGTTCTTGTCGAAATGCTGCGTTGCAAGACATGAAAGTTTGAAAGTAGTGATCGAAAATATTTATCTTCTTTGTCGAAAGCTATGTGGTTCTTGTCCTCATGGGTGCTCACCTTGGGGTTGCTCGCTGTCACCGATTCCCAACAGGTAAAAATTTTATAATATATGCAAATTTTTTGAAAATTTTTATACAGACACGAGTATCCACACCTGCACTTGTGCCACAATTAATTCTTTAGTTTTAAATTCAAAATTTATAAATAACAAAATTGCCAATAATAATTACCAATAACTGCTCAAGGACGTTCAAATCTATTAGCGATTAATTAAATAATTGTCTATTATTGTTAAGAAATCCGCCAATCGTTTCTTTGTTTGTGTCCTATTAAAAGATGGTCGAGATTTTCAGGAAGTTTTCATGAAACATACTTTTTGTTGACCAAGACTGGACCGTATAATATAGACATTAATTATTGTGTTGCGGTCGAAATTTTATATTTTTATTTTCAAACGAAAGGTAAAAATTCAGATTTAATTTGCCAAGTTAATTTTCGGCATCATCGCGAGAGAATTTTATATTTTATCTGCGCATTGCAGATTGAAAACATTTTCAGAAATAATACCAATAATATCGATTTTTATTACTCTAGATAAACGATTTATCGAATAATTTATTGAAATTCTAATTAGTGAAAGTTTTTAACTACCTTGACTTCTTCAAAACTATTATTACGCGAATGGTTATTTTACTAGTACTTGTAGTTATTGTAGCGGAATTAAAACGGGAGTAGTTTAATTATTATGTGTATAATAAAGAAATGAAACGTGAAAGAGTTTTAATTACTTTATTATCGTAAATTATTCATTTATATACCTTTTAATTCGTTCGGAAAAAGTGACTTAATTGAAGTTGGCCTTTTAAAGCACTGCACTGTTCGTTTTTATTAATGAAAATTTAAACTCTCGCGAAAATATTAATATTTTTATTATTTCAAATTTAGTTGGAACTTTTCGCAGTTTAACTTTTTTATTTGCAAGCATCAGGTAGCCAAAAACTTTAATTAACCAAAAAGAGATTCTCAATAATTTAAATAGTATCCCGCAGTGTTATAGAATTTTCGTTGGTGAATATTTTTGACAAAAATAATTTGAGAAAATTAAATTCTAAAGAAATTCTTAACTTCGCCAAATTAATTTTAGTAAAAATAAAAATGCTTTGCAAGAGAATTTCTATATTTTATGTATGTACTAGGTACTTCCAAAAATAATAATAATTAAAATTTAGATTGATCTTATTTGCATCGCCAATCTCCGCACTTAATGAAAAAAAGTTGCGTGGGAAACTATTGAATAGAACCTGTGGCAATCACATGCACAATCGCCTCCATAGGGTTGTAAAGTATATTAACTTGAATTTTTATTTATTGGCGATATTGCTAAATTATAGCATACTTTATTATTGAGTGCTATGTAGGTTATAATATTTTGATTATTAATATCAATTTCAAGTAACATAATTATTATAGGTATTTATGTTATATTATTAATAAACAGATATATGAATGGTATTTAAATATTTATTATTGACTTTCTACCACACATTAGTAGTAGTAATAATAATTAATTACACTAATTACATCTGTTATAACAGTGAGAGGATGAGTAAGTATGTAACATTATATTATGGTTACCTAATAGGAAAACCTTTTGCTTCATTTTATTGGATTCTATTTTCGGGGGCACAACATTTTTAGGAAATTTTTTTGAAAAACCGAAAGAGGCATAAACCAAAAATTAAAATTAAAAAAGTAACCTGAAATGTCATATTATTTAAATTTTATTTTAATGCGTTACAGGGATTCGGATCAGGGAGGTATTTATGTTTATCTAGATATTTTAGATTATCTACGTACATTTCTAAATTTAAAAAAAATTGAATATATAAAATTTTTATAATTTTTATACAGTAGAACCCCTCTATAACGAGAACTCAAGGGACCATCTTATTTACTCGTTATAACAGATTTTCGCTATAAACAGTTCTCGGCAAGAGGAGTTCTACTGTATTTATTTTTACCGTTTTTGATTCTTTAAAAACTGCTTTCTGATATTAAAAGATAATCTAAATTTTTAAATAAAAAAAACCATTTTAAAAATATGAATTTATTATACTTTTATAATTTTATTTTATTTTTGAATTTCAAAATCTCTCTACGTAACATCAAAAATTTTTCTTGAATCACTAGTGGTTGAAGTTGAAAACGTGAATTCGAATATTATAGAAGAAAAACACCAATTTAATTCCGGAAAATTTCTTTATTTTTGCACTACACGTGCTTTGTAAGTGACGCTTAATTAAATAATTTTTCCGAAATTAAATTACAGTTTGTATGGTTGACTTTGGAGCGGTGTGAGCGTTGCGAAGGCGGTCGACAAGCTCCGGCGAGCCACAAAAATTAGGGGCGACTGGTTCTAACGGGGTACTTGGATTAATTTTAAAATATTATTAATTAATTATTAATTTTTAAATGTTTGCCATTTAAGCGGACGCATGCCCATGTTACATGGTTTTATCCCGGTGGAAACATAAAAAAACTAGAATTAAAAAAATTTATAATTTATATTATTTTATAATATAATACTATAATATAAATAAATTTATATAATGCTATAAAAGAAGAACTTGGTATAGTTGTAAAATTTTGTCGATTAGCATCAGGAAAAACACCTCTCGACTGGCGCTTATCGGTGTTTTTCCGTCCGGCAATTGACACCCTTGCCATTGTTAAGCAGCATTTAAATTGCGGACAAAATTATATTCGCAATTTTTATTATTATTTTGCTAACACTCGTTATATAGTAAGTGAACATTTCCGAATAAACAAATTAATGAACCCTATAATAATATTAAACTTATAATTTATTTATTTATGCTAGTTTTAATGGAGCTTCTTGCTACTTTATAATATGACATACTACGTGTGCCGGTAAAAATTGCAAATTTATTAGTTAATAGTTGTCCAAATCTTATATTTTAACTAGGATCATACTCTTCAATTGGCGACAATTTTCTCATTGTATTCAATCAAAGCTAATTATTTCTTCATGGGCATACCTGACTTGTAAGAAGTGAAATTCTAACACCTATCGAATAATATACTATATTATTATTGTTATTATTAGGAAAGAGCAAAGGCCCAAGGTTGATCGTACTCGATGTACACAATAAAAATAACATTAAGAATTTTAAACTTCCGCAAGTCTACGAACATAACTGTACGAATGATCATCATTGTTGTTGGAGCTTGCACCATCCACTGCTAAATAAAGATCTCCCCCATCATGTGATTAATTTGAGATAGAGTCCTACACGTTAAAAGAAAATTTTAAAGGGATTAAATTTAAAAGGGATTTAAAATAATACCACTAGTTTTTGGCATCAATAATTATTAATGGTAGTTAAATTTTATTCCATCGCTGCCAGCCTTCCCAATGGTGGTGGGGTGAGATCCCGAATTGTCATAATAAATATCGCAGTTATAATTTTTCAAATATTTAAATAAAATTTTCCTAAATATATATTTTCGCGTTATAGCTACTGGGAAACTGGGATAGTCATAAAAAATTTCTGAAATTGTGGTTTCACCCTGAAACCAGTGGTACTCAAAGTGTTAAAAGATTTTTTGTTTTTCTACTCAAGTTATTAAATTGGAAGGTGGAATAAATTAGATCAGGTGTTCTCAAAATCTTCCATATAGTTTGCGTATCTAATACTATGTAATCAAAAATTTTATTACTAGATAAAACCATGTAATTTTTTTAATTTTTTATTCGAGAAACCTAATACTTCATCTTTCAGAAAGTATATACAGAATACCATTTATCCATAAAAATAATTTCAGATACTAAAAAAGTAGTTAAGATAAATGCATTTTAGTACCGAAGTTAATATTTTATAAATACTATCTTTAAATATCAGGAAAATTAATTAAAATAAAATGTTTTACTATTATTGTTGTGGCAAATTAAAATCCGTTTCACATCATCTAATATTGGCGACCGACGCCGACGTCATGTCTGCATTTTGTTTCCTTTATTAATTTGTAGTTACATATTTTTAAAAATAGTATTACTGTTTCCCTAAAAAGTTATGTTGGTTTTAATTTTAAAATCACTGATTACGTACAACGGATTTTAATTTGCCACAACTATAGCTATTATAATGCAATACGTAAATAATAAAATAGATATATCGCACAATCTTGATTATTCTAAACATATTTTATGACTATTAAATGCTTTGACGAAGTTATCGAAACTTATAAACAAAATCACGGCTATCAAAACCATAACTGAATATATCGGTTTTTAAAATAAGATGACTCATTTTATGATGCATCTTATGTATATTTCAATGCGTCGTGGTCGTCCGCTTGAATTTTTAAACCATTGCATAAAAATGAACCAGTACCTTGTATTATATTTACAATAAATTATTAATAAACGTACATGGTATCCCCGCGACTGATGCTGATAGCAGACATTTTTCAAAACCTTAGGGGGTAGCACTCTTCAAATAGCCAAAGCAGTGAAACTATTAATGTTTTGGTATAAATGATTCAGTTCTTTTTGGAAGATTTTGAAATTGTATAGAAACTAGATTTTAACCTTTTCTTGTCTAAAATCAACGGCTCGTTTATTTTATTCTTTAAAATTGTCTCGCTAATGTCCCAACAAAATACTTTTTAAAGTATTTGATGAATAACTAATAAACAACAAAAGGAAAACTTTTTCAAAATTATTGTTTTCAGTCATTTGGTGTATTAGTTTTAGTAATTAATGAGAAATCCTATATTGCTCGGTTCACCGAAGCTCCAAAGAAGATTGTTCTATCTGATCATCTTATCTGGTGTCTATCTTCTCAGCTAGCTGGCAGTTAAAAATGCTATTTGGGTTACTTCAGATTTTTCTGAAGTGTTTCCTATATCTTCAATATTCAAGTTTTGTTGGCAGGGGCTATAAAATTTCAATATTCCTTTATTATTTTTTATCCTCTATATTTGTATAGATTAATTTATTTTTTAATATTACACTACTCCTACTTCTGGCTCAAGAAATATACTTTGGAAACATATAAATATAATGTTGGATTTGTGTAGTTTATATCCAATATTCTTTTTTGTCTTTCAATAGAATTTTCTAAACGCAATGACTATAATATTTATTCAATTCACTGAATAACTTTATTATTTGAGTATTATCCAGCTAAATTGCAAAAGGATTCCGCTACTTCTAACTTTGAGGTGGTTTTGATGAATAACATAGTTAGTCGTTAAACCGGTCCTCCATCTGATAGATGTCGTTTAACCGAACTTTTAGCTGTTTCAAAAACTTACGTCGACGTCGATTGTTTTATTTTTAAGTATTATTGAACGAATCCATTTAGGTTTGTCATTATCAAAACGATTTTCCAAATTTTAGCTTACAAATGGCAGGTCATGATGGTCAAAATGTACACTTGATTGGTGATTTATGGATTTCAAGGTGAAAAAAAATTAAACAATTAATATTTTAATTTATAACTTTGTCTAACTTCAGGAATAACTTCCATGTTAAGAAATACATAGGAAATTAAAAAAATTAAATTATGTGTAGTGTATAGGTTTATGCGGAAATACATCACAGTAAGATCCCGTTGTACATATTTCATATTTATAATTACAAATAAAACGAGATCTAACATCTATATGGGAAAGACGATGTATTGATACTTGGTATTAGCTCACTACATTGAAATATCACAGTTAAATTGAACCCGGCTTTTTCTTATTATTGCAAGTGAAAATGTAGATTGAAACGTTTGATACAGTCTTGCTGAAAGGTTTTGTTTCGAGTTTTGCATTAAAAGAAAAAAATTGCTTTTTAAAAATTTTAAATTTCAAGAACTGCACTGAAAACAAATAAATTTTAATAAATCAAAAATAATATGTATTATTAAAATAATTATCACCTATATTAAGTTAATAATATAAAAAAATGAGGAAAGGATGGTAATACGGCCCCCCAGTTGGTTTTTCTACATTAAAAATGGTATGTTACAGTTTGAGATCAATTAATTTATGTTAAATAATTCTTTATTCTATATTATATTGGATTTCGATAAAATATTTATTTTTTAAAAAGACACAAATTTTACAATCTGATAGTGAGATAATGTCTGGGTAATATGGCCCTCTGGGGTACATATGTAAAACCACTAGCTTATTTGAACATCAACATTTTTTAATTCACAATTTAGACATTTAATCCAAGTGGGAGCCACATATTAGAAAAAACTTCATGTATTCAGAAAAATTTGAATTTGTGGTTTAAGCCACTATTATTCTTAAACTTTCATTATATACTATAATATGTTTATATATTATAATATATTGAATATATTCCAACCTACAAAATAGCTATGTATTTTTTATAATATTTATTTGTAATAATTTATTATTGTTATGGTTTAATTATAACTAATCAATTATATTGATAAACATTTTAAACAAATGGTTTGTTTAATTTTATAAGAACGATAATGTGTGCATTCTTGCATTTGTAAATGTTAAAGATGCAGTTTGATGTCCAATATTATTAAACAATATATTAATCAATTTGACCTGCTTAATTGGTAAACAATTAATTAAAATAATTAGCTATGCTGTTAATTGATCATTGTACCAAGTAAGTGATAATTATGTGCTAATTAATACATAACTGTAATGATAAAACTGTAATAAAGCTTATTCCTATTTACGTAATTTGTTGTCAACTGTTTGATTGATATTTCTACTATAGACTATAGGGTATTATAATTTTTAGTCAAATACAGGACGATTCTTTTATGAGCAGCAAATTTTGCATTATTAAGGATTAAGGAACAAAGGTAATATTAGAATACATCAAATTCAAGCTTTTTAACAAAGCTTATAAAAAAATAATCTAATAGCCAGTAGCGGATCTATATTATTTGAGGCCTGAAGCTAAATTTGTTATGGAACCTCATCTGTTGGTGTAAAAAAAGTCGCCAACAACAGATTTCCATACAATAGAAATTAAACCAAATAATAATGATAACATTAAAAAAACTATGTGTGATGTTTAGGAATATTAGCATTAACTGCTACTAAATAATTTTTCCGGTTGGACTATAAAATGAAGTTATAATTACCAGGTTATTTTAAGAAATATTATTTTATATGTATAGTAAATAGAACAATATTTGTTGCATCACTGAATATAAAAGATCTAAAATTGTTGTGGATAATTCTGGGCGACCTGAAATTAAAATAAATGCTGCATCGTAACCGTGCATTCTGCTAAAAAATAATAATATATTATTTATATATAAAAAATTATCTTTAATTGGATTGATTTTTGAATTCAGTTATTTAACTCGATATTTACTTGTTATAGAACTATTGGAATACGAAATCGGTTTGACAACCTTTGAAGTGTCCTAGCGGCGCGTGGCGGTAACTTATTTAGGGAACTTTTAGTATGTATATAAGAGAAAGATTCAACTCCTTCCTTTATCTATCTATTGGTCATTTTTTAAATACTTTGTCTAGACTAGATATTGCAATATCCCATTACTATATTATTATTATTATATTAATACGAAAAGTAGTTTCATGCTTTAACTGCGCTTAATGTAAAGTCAAAATATAATATCTTGGAGTGTTCGACCTTTACTACGGTAATTTTCTCATTTGCATTTCAACTTGCAAATACTTAAATGCATCAATGAGACAGAATTTGTTAATTTTGGAGATCTTCTACCTATCAAAATAGTTGGCCCGCGTTATATGGATTAACAAGATATAATGCAATTATATTAGTTGGTTTGGGTCACACGCTAGTTACGTTAGCAGGTAGTTGAGATATGACATTCACAGGTGTGAAACACAATGGACCGAGCTGCACACCTGTTCTACAATGGTGACTGGAATGCTGTACCAGGTTGAACACCTGGCCAGATCAGGGTGCGTTACATCAAACTCTACCTCAAGACATATCAGATCCCAGATCATATTCATCTATGCTACAGAAAAACACAGCCGGTCTCAAAACGATACTCATCACTGCTCACAACAAAGATCAATTTCACAACCCCGCATCGAGTTAACTTTTAGTTTGTCCCGGTATAAATCACTAATAGATGATGGCCTTACAAAACACCGTCGCTATGCATGAGACCATATTATATTATCGAAAATAAATTAATTTTCCAATCAACCATCTCCGTAATCTTCTGGGATTTTAGAATTCTTGATTTATTATATTTTGCGAAAAAAATGTGGTTTTAATTTATCGAAAAATATATTCGCTGAAATTATATCGTTACTACGAATCGCCCATCAGTAGATGTTTGGTTAATACTTTTCACACTCTAAAAATAATTTATATTATGCTAACTAGCTCAATATTTAATGTTTTGCATTTGTACACAGTGTAAATTGTATACGCGGAAATAGAAACTTCAATCTGTAACATACCAAAATTTCAATGAGTGATTTTTTTCTTTCTGGAATTTTATTCTCCAAAAGCTACAATTTTAAAATTTCAATTTCAAATTATAAATTGGAAAGTTTATTGGTTTAGGGCAACGAAACCTGTTACACTTTTGGAATTATTATTTAATTCCAGATTGGTTATTTAACAAACACCTACAAAATAGAAAATATAGAAAGCTCATAGGCATTTACAAATGTCGAACTTAAAATTATGACACTTTCCTAGTGCATCGCTTAGGGCTTGAGCCTCATCGTATAAATTTCTAACAACATACTTAATATAGACTTTTAGAAAAGATTGTAACTTTTTTTTATTATTTCTAGAACGACGCCAACTGTTCTCTAAAGGATTGCAAAGTTAAAAACGAGCGACCAGTGTGCGGCTCAGATGGAGTAACATATCCCAGTAATTGTTATTTGGAAAGAACGCGATGTAAAAATAATAATTTAACGTTAGTACATCAAGGCGTTTGTCCAGAACACAGGCCTTGTCTTCAAGCTCTGGCCACGCCAACTTCTTTAGAAGAAAACAGCTTCCGCCCAAAATGCCGTCCCGATGGCAATTATGCATCCGCTCAATGTCATCCTAACGCTGGTTATTGTTGGTGCGTTACGCCGAAGGGAGTTCCAATTGCAAGAACATCAGTAAAATGGGCTCCCAATGTAAAACCACGTTGTAATCGAAGGAAAAAAACTACCAAACGAAGATCTTCTTCTAGATCTAGAAAGTCACGTAAAGTCTGCAAAAGGGCGGACAGGGCGCTGTTCAATAGCAATCTCATCAAAATATTTCACACCGAATATGTGCGTTCGAACGGGGTAGCTTCGTCCATCAACAATGCAGACGCAGATAAATCAGTTTTAGAATGGCAATTTAAGAGATTGGATCATAATCACAATAACGTATTAGACAAGACAGAGTATCGCGACTTACGCAAGATCGTCAAGAAAGCTGTCAAGCCAAAAAGATGTGCCAAGAGTTTTGCAAAGGAATGCGATATAAATCGAGACCAATTCATCAGCAGTCAAGAATGGGCCAATTGTTTGACCCGGGACGGCATGGACGGTAGGTATTTAATCCGAGCATTTTCTACGAACAACAGTGATTAATCCTACACCCTACACTGCATATATGCTAGCTCTAATTGCTTTATCCGGTGTTGCTTCCGCTCGCCCACAATTTAACTTAATAACTTAATTTGTTCTAAAGTATAATCGCGTGGTAGTTGCTGTCGCCTCATTCTCTTAACATCTTAGATAGGTACCGTACTTGTTTTGAACTTAAATAGTTTCTTTGCGTGTGTTCTTGTCGCTGAACGCAGACGGGCGGGGAGAAGATGGCACGAACATTGATGACGACGAGGAAGAGGAGGACGAAGGAGAAGATATCTTTGCTTCTCCGCGATCGCCACCACATGGAGGTACGAACGCCGCAAAAATATGTCTTAAACGGACGCATTATTTAATCTTATATCTTTTTATATATAGTACTTTATGGGGGTGGACGATTATCGAGTGGGCAAAATTATGAAGACGATTCCACCGAAAGAAGAGATGACGACGCAACCGACTGCATCTCGGATCGGCAAACGGCTCTCAATGAACAACGTGCAGATAAACTTTACGAACTATACGTCCCTGAGTGTACACCAGATGGACGATATCAGAAGGTTGGTTATTAAAATTTTATTACTAATTACTGGATTGAGAATTGCATGCGACTTAGCTCAGGTAACAATTAATTTAAGTTGGCTTGTTGGTAGGTAGGTATAGGTTGGTTAGTTAGTTAGTTGGGGATATCTGGCAACCGTTAAGCTGTTTGTACACTATTGAACTTTTTAAAATTTCAATAGTGTCGTAAAACTAACTTGAATTAAACCTGCTGCTACTGCTGGTAGTTATATTACTTCTATCGGTTATTAATTACTTTTATATGCTTGTGTAAATCCCGCTATAGATTTCTTGCACAAAACGACTTGATAGAAAATCAACTGTTAGATTCAGGTTAATACCATTCAATTAAAGCTTCGCAGAAGAAATTAAATTTCTTCAAGTTGGAATATTAAAAGTAAATAACGCATAATTATTTAAGCAAAGAGATTATTTAATTTAACCAAGATTTTTGTAAATATTATATCAGTTTCTAAGAATTTTGATACGGATTGATCTCTAGGCATTTGCAGTCACCGTTTGTTTTTCGTAGACTAATTCATTTAAGAACCAGTTTTTCAAATTTATACCTAAATTTGAACGAATATAATTAGCGAACTTATTTTTCTAATCGAAAATTAAAAATGAAATTTCTCGTGAAATAATTTTACTTTTACATTTCTTTGATATCATTACTACTTAGATAATCCAACATTTACAGATTCAGTGTTACAAATCGGCAGGCTATTGCTGGTGTGTTAATGAAGATACGGGAAAAAATATACCAGGTACGTCGGTAAAAAATCAAACTCCTAAATGTGATCAGCTTGTGACTCCTAGTCGTCCTATGAAAGGTTGTCCTGACGAAAAAAAAATTACTTTCTTAAAAGATCTCATGGAATATCTCCAGCAGCGTATGGCCAGAGAAACCAATGGCACTAACATAGCAGGGTAAACATTTTATAATTTATTTATTTGTATCAATTTAAGAACGTTGCGAAAACTTGTTAACATTTTTGCAGAAATGGAGCTACATGGAAGGTGACTCGAGAAGAACAAGTAGCAACGTGGAGTTTTGTTGTTTTCGACAAAAATAAAAATAAAGTATTGGATCGAAACGAATGGAAGGCGTTTAAAGATTTAATGTCAGAAATTAAAATTTTGAAGCGCTGTGGAAAGAAACTTCCACGATACTGTGATATCAATAAGGATAGGCAAATTAGCATGACCGAATGGTTGGACTGTCTCAATACTCACAGGCATACATCAGAGCATGGTAAACATTTTCCAATTTTAGCTATCTATTTTATAAATTGACAATTTTCGCCATTATTCGGAATAATCATAAATTATTGATCAGAAAAACCCGGACTCGAAAATTATGACTCAAATTAATACACTGGTCAATCTAGTCTGCGGTTAGACTGTAGAATTTCCAAGCCATTAAAAGACATTGTTCCGAATTTAATAGGAAATTTTACTTTTAATTATGCACTTAATATGTTTGTTGATAAGTGGATAGAATTTATGTCTATCGTAATCAGTTTATAGCCTTCTATTTTATAGTATAACTAGTAAATCAGGCGGCCTGCTAGCCGCCCTGACCACTTGTACGCTAATAGCTTAGAAACTATTTTTGGTACAGGATGAATGAGATGCTTTGAATTAAATAAATATTAAGCCTCGCCTCGCTCTCTAGCTGTATTAAAAAATAATTTAAGGGAAAAATTCCAAGTTATTCAAATTCGACCTATAAAGTTACCCAATCATAAAAATTGCAAGTCACATTTTACATTTAATTATGGAATCTGTGACTTTGGGGTTTGTAGAAGCCGAAATCTATTAAATAGTGGCACTGTACTAACGCATGTTTTTCTTTTTAATTACAGTTGCAACCACGGTGTCAACCGGACTTGTAAGGACAGGAAAAAATCCGCTCTCTATGTTAATAGACGACTAAAGTAAATGCAAAACTTTTTAATGACAACAGAAAAGACTGTAACGCGTCATAAAGTGCTGTGTATTATATAAAAGACAAAAATTGCTGTGCAGTGACCTCAAGATGTGATTTTAAATTAGTTATTTCTAAGCAAGTACATTGGAGTATGCTTATTTATTATATTATTATATGAAAAGCAAATTATAATACAATTCTTTGCAATAAATATAATCCAGTAATTCTAGATTATTATAACATATTCCAATACATAAAACATATTTTAGTTCATGCAGGTACATACAAGTTGGTAGGTATCTGAAAACTGTTAACAGCTACTTACCAGGCTGTAGGCTGATGAGATATTTTATTATTTTATGTTCATGCAATGTTTTCCCAGTCCACCTTCTGACGAGCAAGATGATATCAATAATAATATTTTTGGTTATCACACATCAATGGTGTTTTTTTGAAGGGTCATCGGACCACGGTGCTACCAGTAAGAATAAATATCAAAAACTTTTTTTTTATTTGATAAATAAATTAGCTATATTGAGGTTCTAATTATACAAATAAATAAACAAAAACGGAGAGTTTCAAGGGGTAGAAAACGATTTCAGAAAATTTTTTTAATTTCAAGGTTAAAATTAAATTATAAAATAAATTTTTCTAAAATTGTTAGGTATTGTATAATTATTATAAACGAATTGTTTCGAAACTGCTTACTCTAAAGGTACTCGGTTCGAATCCGGGAAAAGTCTAAAACATTCATATGACCGTCTCCGTGCTTCGGAGGGCAACCCCCTGGGTTGCGGATTGTCACCATCAACTATTAAAATCAGGGTTACAGGCATTCCACAATTAAGCAACCTTGGAGTCTAAATGCTAAAACTTTTCTTTCGAAAAAAAAGGTAGATTGTTGTTGATAATAGAGGACGCCTCTGTGTTATCTAGTTAAGTACTTTAACCCTTATAAGTTGGTACGATGTTCTTTAGTGAGTATCCTCACATGTAGATTTTTATTATTTAGTTGTTGTATCTTTATCGTTGAATAAACTACTTGGATGTTATGAAGTTGTATTAAACTACGAATTATTGTTTTTACTAAATCATCGCTAGAGTTATGCTCTGCTCACAGGTTATGGGACCAGCAGTAAGTAATTTGTTAATTTTATTGAAGTAGTGATCGCATTTGTTGCACGTGTTGCGTTGAACACGTTTTTGTTTTGTCGAAGAATCAAGTATTAGTTACAAGATTAAATCATTCGTTGTGTACGAATTCGTTGTGTACGAGAAAAACAAAAACAAGTAAAAATGCCACGAAACGATTTTGATATAGAGAAGCTAAGAGGAAGTGAAAATTACCACACGTGGCAATTTGCAATGCTAAATTATTTGGAGTTAAATAATTTAGGCAATTGCATAAGAAGTGATGACACCGAAACGAATGCTGATAAATTAAAACAAGCAAAGTCGCGCTTGGCGTTGAGTGTTGAATCTTCGCTATACGTTCACATTCAAAAGGCAAAATTCGCAATCGAAATTTGGACAACATTTAAGAATTTGTACGAAGACAAAGGATTAACGCGGAAAATTGGTCTGTTGAGAACATTAATTTCAATACGTTTAGATGAATGTGATTCGATGCAAACATACGTTGATCAAATAATCAATACATCGAACAAATTGGGTGGAATTGGTTTCGAAATATCCGACGAATGGCTTGGTGCAATTCTATTGGCAGGTTTAACAGAAGCATTTAAACCAATGATTATGAGCATAGAAAGTAGCAGTGTAACAATTTCGGCAGACACCATCAAATCAAAATTGCTGGATACACATACAGATCGAAGCACAGAAAATGCGTTTTTCGGTAAGAAGCAAAAACCAAGAAAAGCAGCACCAATTGTAAAGTGTTATGTTTGTGGTAAAAAGGTTGATTTAACAAACTTGCGAATCTTTGGATCAAAAGTAATGGTACATATTCCCAAGGAACGAAGAAAGAAATGGGACGTAAAATCAAATAAATTAATTTTTGTTGGATACGATAGCGATAAAAAGGGTTATCGTTGCATACATCAACAAACCAAAAAATTAACAGTAAGTCGAGACGTTGTATTTTTCGAAAACTTAACTGAAGCAAGGTCAATTGAGGTACAACAAGACACCGACGATTCACAGCAAGTGAAGGAAGTTTCAAGCAATAAAAACGAGATGGTCGATTCAATAGAAAATGTGGATAATGAAGTCGAAGATGACAACGATTTTATTTTAGATCACACGCGAGAAGATCCTACTTATGAACCCATCCAAGAAGTTGTGCCAAGTACCGAATTAAGAAGAACAACTCGTTTACCTAAGCCAAGGAATTTTGAAGACTTTGTTACCTATTCGGTGAAAGCAAATTTAGATTTAGATCCGTTAACAGTTCAAGAAGTAAATTCGAGCAAGTATGCTAGCGAATGGAGATCGGCAATGGAGAAGGAAATGTGTTCGTTGGTTGAAAATGAAACATGGAAATTAGTTGAATTGCCACCAGAGAGAAAAGCCATCAAGTCTAAATGGGTATTTAAAACTAAGCGCGATAATGATGGAAGCGTTATTGATTATAAAGCAAGATTGGTAGCAAAAGGCTGTTCGCAGAAGTATGGAGTGGATTACAGCGAAACTTTCTCACCAGTAGTCAGGTATGCTTCTATTAGATTTTTAGTTGCATTGGCCGTCCAAAATGGTTTACAAGTCGATCAAATGGACGCTGTCACAGCGTTTTTACAAGGTGATTTATCGGAGGAAATTTATCTTGAGCAACCAGAGGGTTTTAGCGATGGAAGTAATCGTGTATGCAAATTAAACCGTGCTATCTATGGGCTCAAACAATCGGGGAGACAGTGGAACCTGAAATTGGAATCTGCATTGAAATCATTTGGTCTAGAGAAGTCGAAAATGGATCCGTGCGTTTATTATACCAAAAAATTGGATCTGTTAGTTGCAATTTATGTGGACGACTTTCTAATTTTCTGGAAAGATGCCACTGTATTAATGGAATTGAAACAAGCATTAAGCTCAAAGTTCAAGATGAAAGATATGGGAATGGCAAAGAATTGTGTTGGAATTCGTACCACGCAATGTGAAGACGGCATTTATTTGGACCAAACGACCTATATAAAAGAAATATTGAAGCGTTTTGGTATGGAAGGATGTAAACCCGTATCAACCCCAAGCGACACCAATCAAAAATTGTCGATCAATATGATATCGGACGAGCTCACCGATCAAGTGCCTTATCAAGAAGTAGTTGGATGTTTACTTTACCTAACACAATGTACACGACCAGACATTGCATTTGCAGTTAATGATGTAAGTCGATTTAACAATCAACATGGGAATGCACATTGGAAAGGCGTTAAGCGAATCCTACGTTATCTTAGTGGGACGATGTCATACCGATTGAAGTATTCGAGGAGTTGCAATCAAGGATTGGTTGGTTACAGCGATGCAGATTGGGCATCAGACGTTGATAAACGGCGTTCTTGTACAGGGTTTGTTTTTAAGATGTCAAATGGTGCAGTGACATGGAACAGCAAGAGACAACCTACGGTGGCGTTGTCGAGTACAGAAGCCGAGTACATGGCCTTATCGTCAACTATTCAAGAAGCTATGTGGTTGAAACAGTTTTGTGAAGAATTGAACACGAATTCCAATAAGCCAATTGAAATATTTTGTGACAACCAAGGTGCGATTAATTTGGCGGAATCGGATGCGTTTCGACCAAGGTCTAAGCATATCGACATTAGGCACCATTATGTACGAGAGAAGTTAGAAGATTCCACAATTGTAATTTCCTACATTCCTACAGAAGAAATGACGGCCGATAGTTTAACCAAGGCAGTGACAAAAGAAAAACTTGGTCACTGTAAAGGTGGTTACATGCACTTGCGTTTTGCGATTTGCGGAATGCGATTTTTGTTCTGATTGGTTAAATTTGAACGCCGTGTAAACAGCAATTTACTATTTCAAGATTTTGCGATAATCGCAAAACTTGAGATGGTTTTGATTGGTTAAATTTGAATGCAGTGTAAACAACACTTTACTATTGTAAGGATTTGCGATTTTCGCAAAACTTGAAATGGTTTCAAGATTTTACGGATTCCGTTGGTCGTATCTTGAAATACGCATGCGTTTAGGTGCAATTTTCAAAATTTCAAATTGATTTTAAAAACATTACCAACGCAATAATAAACTATTTTTTATATTATAAGCAATCAAGTGCTGTTTTTATTGTTTTAATAATAATTAAAAGAATATTTTTAATTTTCATAAAATGAGTGAAGAACAAC
This sequence comes from Cantharis nigra, assembly GCA_958510845.1. Classification (NCBI taxonomy): domain Eukaryota; kingdom Metazoa; phylum Arthropoda; class Insecta; order Coleoptera; family Cantharidae; genus Cantharis; species Cantharis nigra. Next base: position 66,873,368 of record OY294028.1, read on the forward strand.
AAGAGGTATGTATTTATTATGTATATTTTAATTTGCAACCAATCGGTTTAGCAAAGTCGTTGAATAATAAATACTCACTATTCATTTAATATTTAAGCAAACTGGAAAACCACAGTCGGAGGACAATGTAGTTGAGGTCCTAATTGGAGTAATACAAAATAAAAGACCCTTGTGGGACCATAGGTTACCCATTTCCGAAAGAGGAAAAAGTGAAAAAGACAAGCTATGGACCGAAGTTTGGCAAGAAATGGGATGTAAGTTATAGAAAATTAATTATGAACTTGAAATAAACTAAAAGAACTTTTTCATTTTAGGTACAATGGCAATGGACACTTTGCACGTGACATCATGCTGAACGTGACATCATTAACAAATTATACGATCTTATAGAGCAGCATTCAAGTTATTAAAAATAAAATTACAATAAGTATATGTTTTATGGAGTTTTTTTATTCTAGCATATTATAATCTATTATATAAAATTTAAAGTTTGTTTGTTCGTTACATTACAATCAAATGGGGTGAATTAAAGAATTTATCCATTTGTGTAAAATAACACCGCTCTTTTCCACACCACCATAGCGGTAGAGCATACGGTGCGCTTTTTTTTACGTGTTATCCCCAAGTAGGCCTATTCCACAAAATAATCTGGAACGCCCGACTATTTGTTAAAAAGGTGGAATCTGCGCTGTACGAATGAGTCGTCGTCCAGCTAGTCAATAATAATTATTTGTTCCATTGTGGTTCAATTGGATTTTCATACATAAAATATTCAGTCAGAGCTTCCCGTACGTTTGCAGCATTTCGACTGTAGGAGTTGCCACCGACCTGTCCAATGCTTTCCAAATTATTCCAAGAATGTCTTCTCCACTCTCCTTCTACGATGTTACCAGCTCCATCTTCTCTATCTGCAAAATTATTTGAACAATACCGTCTTTCGTCTGCTTTATTTTTGTCTCTTGTCCTCAAAAAATTGTGGAGACATATTGTAGCTTGCACTATTGCTTCTACAGTTTCCAGCTTTGCCGAGATAGGTTTTCTAAAAATCCTCCATTTTGCAGCAAGAATGGCAAACGCATTTTCGATTGTTCGTCTTGCACGACTTAATCTTAAAAAATAACAATAACAAATTAATATTGAATACGTATTTTTAAAATGTTAATTTATTACCTATAATTAAAAACACGCTTTTCCTGGCTTAAAAATCTTCCTGGATAGGGCCGCATTATATTGCAGCTTAACGGAAAAGCTTCGTCTGCCACCATAAAATATGGTAGTGGTTCTCCACCTTCTTCAATTTCCCTTGCCTCTGGAAGATTTAAAGAATTTTTAAATAGCATTTGGCCTAATGCACTCTGTCGGAAAATTCCTCCATCACTTTGCCTTCCTTTAGCACCGATATCAACTATAGTGAAGCAATAATCTGCATCACATAATGCCATCAAAACTATGCTAAAACTGCCCTTATAATTATAGAAATCCGAACCACTGTTTGGAGGTGCCTATGAAAATAAAACTATTATTAAGCGACTTAAACAGAACTAGAAAAAGTACACCTACCTGAATAACTACATGTTTACCGTCAATTGCTCCAATGCAGTTGGGCATATTCCATTTATCGTTAAAACCCTTTGCTATATTTTCCCAATCTTCGCTCGTAGGTTGTAATAGCAAAGGGCTTTCTTCTTTCACAACTTGCCAGATACAATTGCAAACAATGTTTACAGTTTCCGATACAGTGCTAACGCCCATTCGAAATGCATACGACATCGATACCATGCTATCACCCGATGCTAGATATCTAGAATAAAAAAGCAAGAGTTGGTATTATCTCGTATGATTACTATGATTATTTCACAATTTTACCTTAAAGTTACTGCTAACATCTCAGATGGTGATATTGGCTCAGTGCTGTGATGCTGTTTTTTTAAATGTGGCCCTACTTTATGCAATAATGCATCAAAATCTTCTGGCAACATTCTCATGTAATTGAAATATTTACAGACATCGTTCAGTCTCATTTCATTTATTAAATTATGGTAAGCACCTTTGTTGTTTTCTTGTTTTGAAAAGGTCCCGAACAGCACAAGATCTATTTTTCTTACGCTGATTTCTCTTATACAATATATATGCAGCTACAACTTTCCTCCTGCGTTCAACTTCCACATATACTGAATAATTATTTTCCATTGCAACACTTTCGTTTTCAGAAAACGCCTTTTTCACAATCATAAACACTAGTATAAACTATAAACACTATAAACTATTTTAGGTTATGGTTATGGGTTATTCTAGAATTGCCAATCTGACTCGATCAATTTCTACAAAATACCCTATTAATTTATGAAAAAGTTACTACTTTCGCATTCCGCAAATCGCAAGTGCATGTAATGAAGTGTTAAATTTTTGCGGAAATCGCAAAACGCAAGTGCATGTAACCACCTTAATACACAGATGGGATTATGTTGAAGAATTATTATTTTTTGCTGTATTAATTCTATTTCCTTTTTTGATGTATGTATATATTTTTGTTGTAATAATTATTCAACAAGTGAAGGTGTTGATAATAGAGGACGCCTCTGTGTTATCTAGTTAAGTACTTTAACCCTTATAAGTTGGTACGATGTTCTTTCGTGAGTATCCTCACATGTAGATTTTTATTATTTAGTTGTTGTATCATTATCGTTGAATAAACTACTTGGATGTTATGAAGTTGTATTAAACTACGAATTATTGTTTTTACTAAATCATCGCTAGAGTTATGCTCTGCTCACAATTGTCCTGCAGTGGACAGAAAAGGCTGAAAAGAAACCGTGGCCTAAGCAAAAAAAATTTTTAAATAAATTCTTACATTTTCGACATTGGTATAACTTTTAATACCTACCCAATTAATTACTACTACTGAAGATGATCGCATTTTCCAAAATGTTGAGGGAATCATATCAGTCCTGGGCAAAAAGAACAACGAAAAGAAAACAGATAAATAAGAAATTTTGAAACTAAAAACCCGTGAGAAAATCCATCTTTACAAATTAGATTATAACTACAGGGTCGTGAAAATATGCAGTAATAACAGTTGCTATCTGGCGCTCCTTGTATATTATTGTTACACCAATTTCTCGTACAACAAAAAATAATATTTTTAATGTATAGATATTATATTATTATGTTAAATAATATCAATTTTTAAAACTTGAATGTGAAAAATCTAGTTCTGGAGCTCGCATTTCCCAGCCACCGCTACGACGAAATGCAAATTTTCCGTAATTAACTATAATGAGGAAGAATCACAGATCATAGAAGTTGTCTCAAACCCATATTCTGCGATGATAAAGCATTAATTAATTGTCTCGTTTTGCATTACCTACTTTTCTTTTGCTAATTATTGTGGCTAAACATATTACATAAAACATAATGTATAGTGATTAGTAGAAAGGCTATGAAAATTCTGCGCCACTTTTTAAATTCTAAGTCAAAAATATTCTAAATTAAGAAAAGAAGTTTAGAATGCCTTTAAATTGACGATCTTCCACTACTATACCGGGTGCTGAATTAGTTAGCCAAACATAAGAAATTAACATTTAAAAAAGACTCAAAAATAATGCAAAAATATAAATAAACTACGAATGAAAAGATCATGATATTTCATCTAGCTTTTACTTAAAAAGTCAAAATATGCTTTTGAAATTGTTAAAATTTTTATTTATCGGACTGGCCATATGTAATAAATTCAATTTAATTTCTATTTTCAAAAATAATTACCTTGGAAACTTACATGGCCAGTTTGATAAATGAAACTTTTAACAATTTCAAAAGGATTTTTTAACTTTTTAAGTAAAATCTAGATGAAATCTTATGCTCTTATCATTCGTAGTTTATTTTTCTGCATTATTTTTGTATCTTTCATTTTTTTCTCTAAAATAATTAGGGAAGCAGGAATTTGCATACATTAGTTTTTACATATTAATTTCCTTTGTTCGGCTAACTCATTCAGCACCTTGTATATACATTTTTCAATTTTATTCATTTGGTGTCTCACTGCAAAAAAGTTAATAATGCCTGAAATTTTACTTTTTTTAATAATAATAATAACATCTAATAATCATAAGTTAGATAGCTCTTACTTTCTTTATCAAAGATTTTTCATATTTCATCAACCCTATAATATAAAAAGATAAGGATTTTTATGCAATAAGGCTAAAATGCAACGTTTTAATGTAACACTATTTCATAATAATCGGAGAAGTAATCTGACAAACAACATTAAAAATCTTATAAAAACAAGAAGGTAAAAATTGTTGTTTTGGTTGTTACTTGGTATGTTGTTATGGGGGTCGATTAATTACGTAATGTGATTTTGGCGATTTTTAGACTCCCCTGGTGAGATGTCGTGATATTTGGCTTGACCCTCTCTCCCCCCCTCCTAATCTCACGTGAGATTTTTTAAATGTGTATTTTTAGTGTAAATACGTTAATCTGTGCTTAATTGCGTTGGATTTATTTAAAAAAATATAATTTTCTTTATTATTTTTATTTAAAACTAGTTAATTCTAAAGTTGGCAATGTATCTCACAAGATACATAGTTTCAAAAATTCAATTTACCAGGTAGGGTTGAAAAACTCCAAAAGATATCATCTCCGACTGAAAGAATTTTATGCCGAAAAATAAGCGCTTGCCAAGTTTAGGGTTAAGAGAAAAAATGTATGTGATATTTGCCGAGACTCCCCCTCTCCCAACGTGAGATTAGGCTCGATTCCCCCCCCCCCCTAAACGTCTCACGTAATTAATGGCCGCCCCCTTACTGTTTCCAATGATGATGTTCGCACACTTAACAATAAAATATTGAACTTAGTTACCGCCGAGGTTCATACCTACTTAAGTGTAGATACAGCTAAACATCGAGGGATCGATCAAACAGATGAGGACATTTAGTTGGAATATCAAGTCGAATATTTAAATTTGTTGAATTTCCCTGGATTTCCGGTACACACATTTCAACTTAAAATAAGATCTGTTGTTATGCTGATTCGTAATCTAAGTAATAAGAATGGCCTCTGCAATGGTACCGTCTACAAATTGTTGGTAAATATTATATCTGCCGATTATGTCGGGATTATATTTATCCGCCGGATTAAATTGGATATTGGCGATACATCTGCAATCACATTATAGCAGATAATGTATAGCATTCGCTATAAAGGGACGTCCATTAATTACGTGAGGCGATTTTTCGACCCCCCCCCTGGTAAGATGTCGTGAGATTTAGCTCGATCCACCCTCCCCTAATTTCACGTGCGATTGTTTGTTTTACCTTCTTAATTGTACGATTTACATTAAGCGAACGCCACCACACGGAGTTAATGCTAAGTTAATAGCAGGAAAGATGTCTCTAATCGGAATGAAGCTAAGCAAGAACCAGTGAGAACAAAGCAACTTACTGTTAGGGTATTTTGTTTTTGTGTTGGTTACACTTTGTTTACATTCGTGTTAGGTTAATATAATCTTTTTATGAATAATTTTCTTTTTGTTTTTGTTTAGTTTATTGTATAAATCAGAAAGTGTATAATTAATTATGTGAAATGCTATAGACTGGGAAAGTCGTCACAATATGGCCGATCAATCAGCTGATGGATACAAACATGGTGATAACCTCACTTTGTTTGCGTTTAGTTACCATATAGCTTCAATTTAACGATGGTTTTAACCATTTTAGGGATATTTTGTGATGAAATTAGTGTTTTTAAAAAAGCTCAGAACTCCTTTAGATAGTGGGCACATTTTACGAAAGTGCATTTTGGTGGCACTTCAGGAAAAACTGCACTATTCACGTCTAGAATTATGTGGGCGACCTGGGCAAATACAATAAGGCATAATTTTAAATTAAAACATTGTAAAATCACGAAAAAATTTTAAATAACGCATGCACCCGGCAATGTTTTTATCCATCAGCTGTTAGGTCGGCCATATTTTGACGTCACACTTTCCTAGTCTATTGAATTAGAAGATCATAGATTTAAGATATTGGGCGATTCCTGCATATAGTTTTTATTTTGTTTTTTAAACAGGATGTCATCAGATCAGCTCATAGAACTATATTTTTATTTTTGTTCTGATTGCTGATAAAAATGCTTTTATATAGTAGTTACAATAAAAAAAAATAAAAATAATAATAATAATAAGCTTAGGTTTTTTGAAATCATAGTTCCCTATAGCGCGCTTTGCTATAAATTGACGATCTAATTGATAAGCAGCCTTAGCTGTTCTCTGATTGGAGACATTCTGCAATTAGGCTCCCGTAATAGCGTAATACGTATAGTTGGTAGAGCAATTTTGATTATAAACCAAACGTTTGCATTCTTTTTGTGTTTTATGTCGTGAATTATCATTTCAGCGCGGTTTTATGATAAAATAATTCAGAATCAATATCAAAACATCAAGTGTACGTAATAGAGCGGCCATATTGTTGACGTTTGGTAGCATCACGAGCCCCACCAAACGGTAAGTCGCGAAAATTTTACTAACCATTTATTGGAATTTATAAATTTTAGATAAAATGAAAATTATGCCAAACAAGAATAATTCTTGTGCAAGTTCCGTTTTTGACTCATAACCACAGTTTCGTAACCTACTTAAAAAAATCTTTGTTGATGCGATTAACTGATCTTGATTTTAAGATTTTAATGTTGTTTATGATTTAAACAACGAAAATGCAGTCGTCTCGAGACAAAAATCAATCTACAATGGTTGTGCTGATGTCTTGGAAAGACAAGGAAAAATATGTTGACAATTTTAAGTTTAAATTTTGTGATAATGCTAATAAATACGAAAATATTACAAAAATTGGCCAAGGAACATTCGGGTAATTAAATTTATTACTTTTTAGTAATAGTCCTTAGTCCTAATCATAATTTATTATTTTAGAGAAGTGTTTAAAGCCAAAGAAAAAGCTAATCCTAAAAATTTAGTAGCCATGAAAAAAGTCTTAATGGAAAACGAAAAAGAAGGAGTAAGTGTTTTGTAAGAGTATTATTTTAAAATTAATTTAGACTTTTTTTAGTTCCCTATAACCGCACTACGTGAAATTAAAATTTTACAACAGTTGCGGCACGAGAATGTTGTCAATTTATTAGAAATATGCTATAAGCAAGCAACACAACAAAATAAATGCTTTAGCACTTTCTATCTCATATTTGAATTTTGCGAGCACGATCTCGCTGGATTACTTTCAAACATGAATGTTAAATTTAATTTAGGCGAAATTAAGAAAGTTGTGCAACAATTGCTGAATGGACTTTATTATATTCACAGTAATAAAATATTACATCGTGACATGAAAGCCGCTAATGTTCTTATAACGAAGAATGGCGTTCTTAAGCTTGCCGATTTTGGCCTTGCACGTGCTTTTAGTGCCAACAAAAATGGTCAACCGAATAGGTATGTAAATTAGATATTCATTTTATATGCAGTTTTAATAACGATAATAGATTTATTTACGGATAATAGTGTAATTGTTGAACTCAGGGGTCTCTAGAAATAACTAGAAAATAAAATAAAGATGAACGAATAGTTTCCATTGTATATTATGTCTTTTTAAGAGCACTTTAATAATTGAAACCAAAATTAGCTATAATTCTTTGTTTTCAAACTATAAACAAAAATTAATGATTAAATACATCGTCAGTTGCATGCCTAAACTGTGAAAATGAAAAACCGTTATATCACAAAAGGTGAAACGGCAACTTTAAGTTTATGTATTTTAAATCCAGTATTATAAAGCTTGAGTCGAAGTTAATCTAGAGTTAACCCAGGTTATAGCCACTCTGATGGAATAAACAGTAAGTTAACCCCGACCCGAGCTGTATAAATATAACTAACCCTTGGAAGATTCTCAAAGTTTTGTAGCTTTGGCATAAGACTCATAATGAAAATATTTTAAATATTTATTGAGGGGAAAAAGCATAATTTTTCATATACCTACATGGTTTTGGCATGGGGCCGACTGTATGTAATTTAAAACAAGAAAAGAAAACTAAATTGCTGTTTTTAAAGATTACAATAATGTTGAAGTTTGTTTTGGAAGATTAAGATTGGCGCCTCATCGCCATTGCCCTCTTTGTTCTAAACGCCAGTATTACTACCCTTTTTAAATCCAATGCCTACAATGTATGTAATGCCTATATTTATGTTATGTTTTTAAATTTTTGTGCACCCAATTCTAATTTATAAAAAGAGTTATTTATAGTAAAAATGTTTACTTTTGATTTCCTGACGTGCACTATTTCTGCCATTGCAAAAAGATAAAATTAATATTAAAATATCCGTTGAATTCGTGGGGGTATTGGACAGTAGGTGTTATGTGTTAATAGAACAATTTTTATTCAATAATTCAATAAAAATTGTTTTATTAACACCTACTGTCCAATATCCCCACAAATTCAACGGATATAATAATTAATACAATGGACTCGATTGAAGAACATAATTATATTATAATAAATTTCTAGTCAATGAGTCTACTATTGACCAAATGCGTAAATTTTGAAGGATAAGCTTATAATTTAAAGTAAAAGCCTTCTTTTATATGGAATCCTTGTAGCTTTGTAGTAGCTTTTTGTACATTTATAAAATAATAAGGTTATATTTTTATTCATACAGTCCATTGTTCATACAGTCCATTGATTACACTGGGCAACAAACAAAAACTTTTTCCTGCGGTCTTAGGTTTTGGAGGGAATTTAGATACACTAATGTAATAAAGTACTCGGCACGTAGTTATTTTGTTCGAATTGACTCCAGTTCTCATGTTAAAGGGGGGGGGGGTAAAGTTAATTTATAGCAAAAAACATCCTTATTGCATCCTTGTTAATACGGATATGGAAAATATAGATATCCATTTCCATTAATCGATTTTTATTAAATGCTTTTATTTAACTTGCTTAGTTTATTTGTCCCCACATTTCTTATTAGACGCTACAATAGGATTACCACTATTAATGACTTAAAAGAAATTCAGTGAATTAAAGAAATATGAAATGGAAAATTAACTCATACATGAACAGCCTTCGAGCTAGGAGATATATAAAACTTCTCCTGACAACGACAATTTGTCGTTGTCCGATAATTTGGTCGGTTTCTTAATCAGTATGAAGATGTATGCAAGTGCGCAAATTATAACGATTCAGTATTTATTGGCCGATAAAAAATTTGATGGGCTATATGATTGCCTTCAAAATGAACTGTTGGTGAACTATATTGGCCGATAGAAAGTCTGCAATCTGCGAGGGGTCTTATACGGATAATGCGTCTAAAGATAGTCCAAATATCCAATAATTAATTAATTCATTTTTTTTTCTATATAGAAGTATATATGGGACATTCCACGCCAAATCCCCCATATACATCCAACTCAAATAAGTATATCTATAAACTTATTTATCAAAAAATAATCTTAAAGGAAAGCGAAGCATACTCCTATATGCTATCATTGCAAAAGTCATGTGAATAGTTGGAAAATTGTATGTCCTTCAAAAGCTTTCATTTCACATGAAATTGAAATACTTTTTCAACTTGAACAGCAATTGCTCTCCCAAATAATACCATTTCGACGCTCCCAACGAAAACTATAGTACCTTAAGAAATTGATCTTATGAGTTATACTATAATAAATATACTATCTAGACAACCAATAGTAGACTCTGAAATGTTACAAATAATATAATTCTGCGATTTATAATGACTTTTAGTCATAGTTTTCGTTGGAGACGCTGATTTGTGAAAGTTGTTAAGTTTTCTGCTGTTTATGGACATTATAGTTTTCATGGGCAGGCAGTTCTCTCTGTATAAGATCATATTTGAAATCACCAAGAAACTTCCGAATAATATGTTTCCGCTGTCATCTGATGTGACCAGTATGATAATAGTTAGTGAGCGCCTTGAAAGTTTAGAATTTTCAATTTATCGCGATAGAATGTACAAAGACTTATGATGGATTGTTGCAAATAACCTTCTGTATAAAGATGTAATTATTGATAAATTATCTAAGATTAAACGAATACGATTACTGGTGAAACAGAAAGGGTCGACAATATGATAATGCTTATAAAACGATTGGAAATGTTGCGAGCATTCGTTCGTGCATCATGGCATCCAGCATATCTGGATATCTTTGATACTAACTATGCTGGGGTACAATGTTACTCAATGGCTTTGTCGAATATTGGGAGAGCAACTATTCTTTCACCAAATAAATGGAACAAATACTTTAAATAAAATGTCCAAAACGTTTTGATGCCCAAGCTTCTCTTTGAATTCTAGCTAATGTAAGGCAGACTGCAGAGCATTTTACTGTTTACCATTGCTTATTTGGGGTGTCTTGGCTTGGAATTTTTTATGTATGTATTTACCTTCTTAAAGAAGATAACTATTAGAAAGAAATAAAAAAGAGAACAAATTATAATTATATACCATTAAAAAGTTGTTCGTCACTAACTTATGCATACAATTCATTGAAAACACAATCAACTCTCAATGTTTAAATAGAATATTTATCCCATCAGCTTTTCATTAACCTTTTCAGACCCGACTTTTTTTGGCTGATGGAAAACATTTTTTTTTTTTTAATTTCGTATTACTGTGCTATAAAAAGTGTTTTTGGGGAGTTTCATAATTTTTTGATTTCTAAATAAGAAAATACAGCTAAGTAAACTTTAGTTGACCTAATATATAAACCATTATAAAACGAATGATAACAGATTTAAACAGATGACTATTATTCGTAGATCAAGTTTAGTATGATAACAACTAGCAAAAAAAAAATTATGCATTTATATTGATATTTGGCTGAGTTATTCTTAATTAAAGTTATACTTAAGTATAAGCTGTTTGACAGGGGAATGATTTTATACACTTTTTATTTTAATTAATTTACTATCATAGTTTATGTTACTCATAGAAAATTTTTTATATTTTTATTGAATTCCTTGTGGTTCTTTCATTAAGAAATGATTGCTATCTAACATATAAGTTTGTCACCAACTTCAAAAAAAATTATTAAACGTAGGTACACTATAGTGTACCCTGGGTCTGAAAGGATTAATATAGATACATTTTTATTTTAGCTCAAACCCCTCTGTAAACTTCTCTATTTCAAAATATTACCGATATAAAAATACAACAACAAAAGTGAAATTAAAGTTTGAATTAAATTTTTTTTAAATTCATTTAAAAATAACCTGAAATAATAATTTATTCGGTTCTATGAAATATGGTCCGGATAAAAGTTAAATTTGAAAATTTAATTACAGATTTACTAATCGTGTAGTGACGTTATGGTATAGACCTCCTGAACTACTCTTAGGGGAACGAAATTATGGTCCACCTGTCGACTTATGGGGTGCAGGATGCATAATGGCAGAAATGTGGACCAGATCACCAATTATGCAAGGCAATACTGAACAACAACAACTAACATTCATTTCTCAGTTGTGTGGTTCCATTACACCAACCATCTGGCCTGGAGTGGAAAAACTTGAGTTATTTAAACAAATGGAATTACCACAACAACAGAAACGAAAAGTAAGCATTGCATAAGTTTCACTGATACTACATTTTTAACTGTTGTTAATTTTAGGTGAAAGAAAGGCTTAAACCGTATATGAAGGATCCATATGCATGCGATTTGTTAGATAAACTGTTAATATTAGATCCCGCAAAACGTGCAGATGCTGATACCGCTTTAAATCACGACTTTTTCTGGACAGATCCCATGCCAGGAGATTTAGGTAAAATGCTCGCTCAACATTCGCAAAGTATGTTTGAATTCCACGCCCCTCCTAGAAGATCCCGTCCTAACAATGCAATGGCTAATCAACGACCCGTTCCTCCCATTCAGGAAAGTGGGTATCAGGATAGGGTGTTTTAACATTTTTAAATTGACTTAAGTTCATTTCAAGTTTTTAAATCGATTCTGATTTTTTATTTGATATACATACTTATGAACTTTATTTTATGTATAGGATTCGTTTTTTGTTTAATTTACCATGTTCAAGTTATAAAATAGCGTTTACATACAAAATTTAACATGGTAAATTTATTGTTTAACCAATTGTTATTTTTTCTAATTGTATTATGTTAGTAAATTGCAATACTTTTATTATTGTTGTATTGCATAAAAAAAGTGTAATAAACTCAAAGTTCCAAATTATAAAAAAGCTCTTAAATCAAAAAATATTTATATTATTTCTAATCACGACGGTAATACAAAAGTTAATTAAAATTAAATCTAAATACAATAAACACTTAAAAAATTTATTTCATGCACAACAACACAACCAAAAGCAGCAAATCCTATAACATTTCTCCATTGCACTTTCTGTAGTCGTTTCTTGGTTTGGTACAACTGGATTCGAAACTGCAGGTTGGCGAATTTGTAAGGCATTATTTCTACTTGCAGTTGGTTGGACAGCTAAAAAGGTATTGTAAGTTTTGGAAGGATTTGAAGAGTGCGACTTGGAATTTCCAGAAGCTGTATCTACTTTTCTACTTAGCGTATTACACCTACCAGTAACCGATGTTGTAGCTATAGATGTGGAATGTTTGGGCAACGGAACATTATAAGGTTGTTTATTTTCAATCTTGACACTTCTTGGAGTATTACTTTGAAACGGTAAAGGTTGAACTCTCTCACGCCATATATCTTCTGCTGTGTTTGGTGAATTTATTGAGTATAATGTAGTTGGGTTTTGAATGATCCTTTTGCTTAATATTTCTTCTACTTCATTACTCTTAGTTATGCTACTCTGAGGAGTTGAATATTGGTGTGAGTTTCCATTTGCATTCTTGTTAGTAAAAGGACCTACGTAATTTGGTCCCCTTCTAAAATTTTCATTTGTGGTAAAGCTTTGGTTTTGTTCTGTCGTGTTTATTTTGAACTCATTGTTAGAATGGTTGTGGCTGAATTTATGTTGTATATCATTTCCATTTGTATGAGGAACACCTCTTTCAAATCTTTGTCTATTGGGTGCTTTTCGACCGTTTACATTAGTTTCACTTTTAGAAGACAACACTGCTAAATTTTTATAGTCCGGTTTTTGTTGTACATTACTTTGAATTTTATTTTTGTTTGACAAATTTACGTTTTGCAATTGTGTTTCAGATTGTGGAAATTGACCTTCATTTATTACCACTAGTTTTTCTAGATAGTCTTCAAAATTTGGTGGAGGTGGTTTCATCCTATAATACTCGTCGTCAAATTCACTTCTGATTGAACTACTACTACTTGAACTTGACCAATATCCATTTTCTAATATTTCTTTGTTAGTTTTCATTTTGAGAGTTAAAATTCCTAATGTGCATACCTAAAAAAAAGTATAATATAAGAACATAACCTCTATCTAGCGAAGCTTAATAATAAATACATTAGACTGGGTATTAGATTTCTAAAATACTTTCTTTTTTGAATTACTTAAATATAGTCAATCGGGTAAAAAAAATATCGATCCTGCCAGGATTCGAACCTGGAATCTTCTGATCCGTAGTCAGACGCGTTATCCGTTGCGCCACAGGACCTGTCGACTGAATTTCTCCAAGGAAGTATTTTAAAACATTTATAGCTGGTTAACACTGCGATTTCTTATATTATTACTTTATTATTTTATTAAAATTCCTAATCGTAAGCAACACTCAGATCATAAATATGACCAACAGTTTTGGTGTTTTCGCTATGCAATATTATTATAGTGCTAGTACAGCAAAAAGAAACCATTCTATAATCAGTCTGTTTTTGCCCGATGTAGTAGAATTGGTTAATCATGATGATACAAATTAATTAATAGTCAAATTCTACTTTTTATTGTTGTCATTACACTGCATAGTATGTATTTTGTTTCGGGTTGTTTATAACCGTTCTAGTGGTTCTAGTATGAAAATCACTAATTATTTTGCTATGGCAAAATATTTCTCATATTATGACAAGTTATTTTACGACTGCCTGTTTGAGAAATCGTATAGTGTGAAGCAGTCTTTAGTGTTATTAAATAAATAATTTAATAATCATTACCATTATCAACACAAAGGACTATTTCGTTCGTTAATGTTATCTAAAAACGAATTCTTTCTATTTTGACCTGACCAACAGTCATGCGACTAACTAACAATAATTATATCTAAATAAACTTTTCAAAAAATAATAAACTGTTACTTCAATAATTAACAAAATTTAATTTTGGTTTTGATTGCCACATAAGTTTTGGATAATATAAAATGTTAACCAATAAGAGAGTAGTTACCAGTGATTTTCTATACTTATTCACGATACACTTACAACGGTATGCCGACTTTGTAACCAAAACTCGTTTGGTTTGCGCACAGTGACGTCATCGGGAAGCAGATTTTAAATTTGACGTATAGAATTGTATTAATTTGTTATGATTGGTGATTTAAATATGCCTTGTATACTTTTTAAATTAAAAAATGTTATATTTTTGGTGTGGTACTACTATTCATGTGGGTATACCTCAAAATTCTTTCAACTATTTTATTTCCTTGTTTTGGGCTTTATTAGTTACCTATTAACGTAACTACCCATCTAATGCAAAAACTTATGCAATTACAAATAATTTTGCATTTTACAGTAGCAGTCAATTTTTGCCAAATATAATTAATGAAGTATTTTTAAAAATAATGTGTAAAAAAATAATAATTGAGGGGAGCCGATGTAATGGAATTGATTAATATTACCTGTTTTATTTTAGTCAAATTCTATTTATTTATTTATTTCTACTCAAAATGTTTCAAGTCTTTTAGACTAGTTTTCAAGTGTTTCAAATAAAGAAATAGAATTTGACTAAAATATAAGGTAGATAATATTATGTAAAAAACCATTATTATTGAAAATTTCTAGTTTAAAATAAGTTCATTATGTATACTTTTATTTAAATAAATTCATCACATTTATTATACAAGTGCAATATCCCAAATACTTCGCGATAATGACAAAATATTTAAGTAAATTCATTACATTTACATATAAACGTAACGCGGTTGCTTCCCGATGACGTCAGAGATTGTAAGACAGAGACAGGCATCACCTGCGCGTTGGCATACCGTTGTAAGTGTATCGTGTACTTATTGAAAATTTTGATGGGACAAACATACAAACTTTGTGTCTGGTATGTTTCTGTAGTTGTAGTTATGAAATAACAAACAAATAAATATCGCCACCAAGATCTCTGGATTTGACTCGACCAGATTTCTTTTTGCGGGGATTTTTGAAACGCATAGTTTATATTTATATGTCAACAAACCAAAGACGATAGAAGAGTACAATGCAACATTTGAGTCGAAATTACAGTGATATCGTCCGAGACGCTGACCAATGTGATGGAAAATGCCAGAAAAAGAATTCGCTTTTGTGTTACCACTTAGGGGTTGTCTTTTAATCACGTGAGGTTCTAACAGGGAGGAGTTAGAATAACATCACGATTGATCACGATGGGGGGGAAGGGATGGGGATGTTGTGACAATCACGTGTATATTTTCTTACGACCACGTGAAATCCCGAGCGAGCAAATTTATGCCTAAAAAGCAATATAACAACAATATTTAGCTCTCAGCTGGCTTCCGGCACTGGACCTTATGACGCCATTCGTCGCCCCGCTGCAATATGTCTTCTGTCTCGCCGTCTGTACTTGTAAAAAAATGGCATAAAAAACTTCACGTGATTAAAGGACGGCCCCTTATCGTTAATAAAAAAACACAACTTTCCGAAATCTGAACACAGAACAGTATTTACAATAAGGGGACGTCCATAAATTAGGTGAGGCGTTTTTCTTAAAATTTAGACCCCCCCCCTCCCCTTTGGTGAGATGTAACCCTCCCCTCCTCTCTATCTTCTCACGTGAGATTTACTCTATAATTTTTTAATAATTAAATTTATTTGATATGTTCATGTATTTTGCTTCAAACCACTAAATACCTAAGCGTTGATATACTTCTCGTCCCGGTATCAATGTATTAAAAATATTATAGGCACTCTGTATCTGTAACACTATACTACATAAAGTATCCATTTTTAATTTTTCTAAAAATGTTTACACTAAAATACAAAATGTTACATAATGTATATTCTCTAAATTAAAAGGTTGACGTGAGATTTTCATTGACCCCCCTCCCTTTAAATGAGATTTGGTGAGATTTTGCCGGACCCCCCCCCCATTTTGACCTCACGTAATTAATGGACGTCCCCTAATCTGAATTCTCAAAGTTATTCAATATTTCCATTGCCTAGATTGAGATGGCGTATTCTGTATAAGAAAATTAGTCTTCAAAACGTACAATTTACATTGCTAACGCTAACATAACACCATAGTTACCACAAATGTGTTTATGTGAACTGTGGAAAATGTGCCAGAGAATTCCCAAGTTTAAAAAAATTCAAATTTCCTATAAAAGATTAAACTAGATGTAAAACGTGGATAATTAATTCAGGTAAGTTATTACTTATTAATATTAAAAGAGCTATAAAATAATGTCTTATTCAGAATTTGTACCATGTTAAAAAATAGTAGGTACATTTCTCGTATAAGTGATGCACGAATGTAAACTTTTTGATCGTTTTGTAACATGATTTAATAATCCAAATTAAATAATTTTCTAACTAATTTGAAATTTTCTAGGAAACAACAGCTTGCCTATTTTAAGTCCAAACAGTCTTAAAAATAAGTTTATATGTGAAGAACACTTTTCACCAGAATTTACCACATCAAAAAAATTTAAGCCAAATGCGGTGCCTTCTCCAGCAATTTCTGAAATATCTCCCCAACTTCCACTTCGTGTTTATTCTTCATCTCCCAAACAGTTTCTTCAATATTCACCACCATTACAGCAACAAACAAGTGCTCAAAAAGAAATTTCACCTTCATCTGATAATCACTTCATTAACAATTGGATCGATATGCCATCGCCATCAACATCGAGTAAGCCTTGTGCAAAGCGCAAACTATTTTCCGATGAGAATACACACAGAAGAAATAAAATGAGAGAAAATATTGAAGCAGAAGAAGCAACTTCAGAAAAAGTATTCTCAAATTAATAGACTTAGGGCCGATATATTCATCTCCTCGTAAAGTGTCTTGTAGTTATCTGTTTAATAAGTTTACAAGTGACTTGTAAAAAATTGGGGTATATTCATATATATTTATGTGTCTTGTAAGTATTGGCAACTTACTAGGCAAAGTTTAACTTTGACTGCATTTTATTAATCTTATTGGTCAAATGAGTCCAAATTTGACCAATAGAAATTAGTAAAATTTATATTTGGTACACTTTTTCAATGAAGAGTAATGTCTTTCAATGCGACGATTTTATTAACTTTTATTTACAAAGAAGAGCAATTCTCAATGAGGAAGAACAATTTTCAGATCAATATTAATTATAAATCAATTTTTATATGCCGATGTATTTTAAATAACTCGGAATTACAAAAAAAAGAACCCAACACTGAAAGAAATTTATAGTTAAATTCAACCAGAATCAGGTTCCCGCAACGTAAAAATCAGGTAAAAAAGGGATTCACAGACAATCAAGTCAGGTCAACTAAATATATCTGGTTAAATGTATCTGGTAAGGTTAGCTTAATAATGTTGAATATATCATATGTTATATAATTGAAACTACCTGAGCTTTTGGTTAAGTAAACACTTAATATAAGGTTAAACGAAACGTATATCACAGTCTGATTTTACCAGAGTGTCTGGTTATCAGAACCACTGTGTAACGTTGGCGCACCTTAACTTTTTAGTAATACTTACTATATATGTGGCCAATTCATGTATCTCCTCTGATTAAATAGATCAGACATTATGATTGCTTTTACCAGATTCTCTGGCTAATTGAACTACCTTGTGTCAGTTGATTTAATCAGATGTTATAAGTGCTTCTACTTTACTGTCTGGTTGACTCAACTATTTTGTGTGTTAGATTTAACGAGATGGTATGACTGTGTTTATCATACCATCTAGCAGACTAAACTATATTGTGTATTTCATTAACTAGGTGTGATGATTGTTTCTATCTTATTTTCGGGCTAAATAAATTATTTTGTCTAGCTGATCGAACAAAATCGTCATGTTCCTTGTACCATAATGTTCAGCACATTTGACTATACTGTTATATTTGGTTTAACGAGATGTTATAGCTATTATTTCTTTTGTGTATACACAGAAAAAAAAAGATTAGTGACTTCATCTAAATAATTGAATGAATTTTAGCCATTTAATCAAATTAGATAAATTCATTAAAATGGTTTCATCAGTTTAACTAAATTGGTTATAAAACTTTAAATGAATTTATTTTAATTTTATTAAATGGCGACAATTCATTCAATTTCTTTAGATGAATCACTAAATTTTTTTTCTGTGTGGTTGTCGCAATCCAATCACTTTATTTATTGCAACCTAAATCATGGGCCAGTGTAACAAATGGCAAAGTCAAGATTTCGATGATAGTAAATCTCGAAAATTAATCTGTGTTTTACTGAAATAAAGAGTTCACATCCTGTTTGATTAGTAAAAAATAGGATATACGGAAAAAGTATGTACCTTGTGTCCAAAGCATATAAGTGAAAGATAAATTAATTATATTAAATGAATTTATTATAAAGTTAATACATAAGCTACTTTTAAGAAAAAAAATTATTAAATATTCTATTAATATTAAATAATACAGAAAAAAGTTATTGTTACAGATATATTAGTCAAAAATACATAACATAAACTAACAATTTTTGCCACCTAAAAATGCTTGTATTTACAACGGATATCTCAATGTTACAAATCGTCTACCATCTGGTGCAATATTATAGTTATTTGGTAACATTTAAATTCTTTGTTTGACTTCATAACAGTGCACGTGGTCACAAAACCCTAGTGTGAGAAGTTGGTCACATTTAAAAACAATTGTTGACTCTCCAATTATAAAAATATCTTTTATGATACCAAATACAGGTCCATCTTCATTGATATCTATAGTGAGAACATAATTTTTCAAATATTTAGTTCCTCTTGCATTAGCCCAAGCTACTTTAGAAATAAACTCCTTACCTTTTTCTAAGGCGAGACAGTGAAGAATTTCAGTTTCAATAGAAATGTGGGTAGTGATTTTTTTCCCCACGGTAACTGCAGGAATTATTTCATGCTTACACACTGTTGTGATTTCATAAGCCAACGAGTGGAGACGACTGGAAGGTATCCTTTTTTCTGGATCGTCTGCTAGCTCATTGTCAACAATTAAATAACATAATCTTCTTCGGGCGCGGTGATCCAGAAGTCCCGTTTCACCGTATTGTTGAATTGAGGCTCTTCCTGATGGCGTCCGTTTCAGAAGCAACTCGACTTCCTAAAAATTACATGAAACTTGTTAAAATCATGAGAAAACCGTATCCCTATACAAAACGAAAATATTGATTTCAATGAAACCACTAGACTTATTCCACATCACATTATGCATGTTGTTAAACTTTTTATAACAAATCTAGAAATAACATAAATAGTTATTTCAAATGTGAAAGTAAAATACTATCTCAAATTATGGAATTGTATTAACTCGTAGCAAAATTTAGTTATACTCACACTTGGAATCGGCTGATGCCTTCCTTCTGATGATCTCTATCGCGACAAGGCCAGCGTCGCTACTGCCAGAGTCCAGTGGAACATTTACATAAAATGGTACTTCAGCGTGAAATGCAGATGGATCCGCTTTTTGATGTATCTGAAAATAGAATAGCCATAAGAATTTAAAAAAACCAATGAGGTGAGTAAGTTCCATTGCGATATAATACATCAAGGTTTTATGGAGTTAAATTTTATAATCAACACTGTAGGTTTTCAAAATTCACACAACTTGGCCTATTGAGTAACCCTTACAATAATGTACTTCTATTAACAAATAAAATGAAAGTGTGCATGAAATTGAGTTGAGGCAAAATTTGAACTGAACCTACCTCTTCTGTAACAGCATTCTCGAAAATAGCCCGCCACTCCCGCAAGTTGTATAATAGAATGCTACGGTCCCCAGCATTTGGAATCATCTCCTTCACGATGTCTGGCGTCATGACTGCTAGAGCTTTTATAGTAACATTATTTTCTAAGAAGAAAATATTAAAAAACTTTAATAAATTTTACAAGAAGTAATTTGTCAAGAGCACATGCGTATTTTACTCAATTGTCGTGAGTACTTTTTGTTATTTCTTATTGCATAGGTACTTAATATGATGCGTAAAAAAGCAGATTTATTGCGATGTAGCCAAAAATTAAAATCACAATTACCAAAAATCGTACGTACCTTTAAATATATTAGTGTATTGTTGCAATCCCCACGTTTTAAGGAAGTCTACCACATCAAGATCACTCATATTTCAAATCACAATAAATTAAGTTTTATATAATAACACTTTACAGCAAGTTACCGCAAACCAACCACTTGGAAAAATGGCTGAACTCGATAGTTTTGCATATCAGCAAAGTAGATGTTGGTGGGATGTCTTTTTACCCGACTCTCAGGTTACTTCAATCATAGCAGTTAGATAAATTTCCCTTACATTGTACGATTGAAGTGATTTAGAGTAAATTTAACTATATAAATATTATAAACTTTACCTAACGGTTAGATTGAAAGACAATTGCATTCTGCATGTGCAACCAATCCAATATAATTTAATTTCAATCAATTGTAATTGTAGGGAAAAATAGAAAATGACCCAATGTAGCGAAAAAATTGCAATTTTATTATTTATTACTCCATTATAATATTCACCCTTATAGTAAGTTGAAATAGAGACACATAACATATTATGTCCATCTTTCGTATTAGTTCAAAGAACGTTGTGAATGACATCATTGTTCAGGGAATTACAGAAAGAAAATAGAATTGGCAAGGCCAAAATAAGTGATAAATATGAGTAAAAATAATTTTTACAACATTTGTTTAAAATAATTTAACACTAAACCCAATGCCTGATGCAACTATCACTTTGGTTGCTTCAGCTTTCAACTTGTGGCATTTCAGCTTTTGGTAAAGCAAAGTTAACAAACATGCACTCAAGTTAAGTTACCTCAATGATGTAGTTCGATCAATAAAAATATCTAGTATATTTAGCCATTTAGTGAAGCAAAATTAACAAACATACACTCGATCTAAGTTAACCCAATAGTGTAGTTAACTCAATAAAAGTGTCTAGTGTATTTAAATATCAGTAAGAGGTGGAATAGCCAAACCCTCTGGTTAATTTTACAATAACATAGTTCAATTTTCTTTTAGCTAATCTAACTCCTCTATATGGTTAATTTAATAAGAGTAATAGTTTAATCCACTATATACGGTTCTACCATAAAGCTATGGTTAACATAACTATTCAATTTGTTAATACATCTTAATTTTTCAGTTTTTACTACTAACACAGGGTAGAATTAGCCAGATAGCGATTAACTAAAATATAGTTAACCATATTTCTTTCAGTGAACTCAACCAATTTATAGATTGTGCTTATATTATAACAAAATACCCAAATGAAATCCACATCGATGGTCATATTTTTCAAGAAATCATCTGATTGAACCAATTGTCTATTGTAGCCTCCAAACCACAAAAAACTCTCTGGTTATTCCAAAAGAATGGTTTACAATAAGATAATTACCGAGATGAAAATTTACCCGAAAAAGTGTTAGAAAACATAATCTGACTTCAAAGTGAAAATTTTTTCATAACAATAATTATTTAGAGTTGGGTTCTTTTTTTTGTAATTCCGAGTTATTTAAAATACATCGGCATATAAAAATTGATTTATAATTAATATTGATCTGAAAATTGTTCTTCCTCATTGAGAATTGCTCTTCTTTGTAAATAAAAGTTAATAAAATCGTCGCATTGAAAGACATTACTCTTCATTGAAAAAGTGTACCAAATATAAATTTTACTAATTTCTATTGGTCAAATTTGGACTCATTTGACCAATAAGATTAATAAAATTCACTTGTAACGTTTTACTTGGTACTTCTAGTGCCTTGATGTTACCCGTAACTCGTATTTACGAGACGGTTGCCGCTATTGGAAGGTGAATATACGTTTACCAACGACCAAGTAACTTGTAACGCTATCGACCACTTTACAAGGAGGTGAATATATCGGCCCTAAAAGAAAAAGCAAATAAAATAAAGAAGTTTTATTATTTAGATCCAAATCAAATTCGCTCCAACTACTCGAAACATTTGGTACAAATGCAATTGCGTCATAAGCCGAGGCAGCCGTGGACTGTACATGAAAAAAACATGTCAATAACCCTTTATTACAAGTCGCCATCCATGTACAAATTTATGAGATCTAAGGGTATAGTTTTGCCAGCTGTATCCACTATTCGTAAGTGGATTAGCGGTTTTAATAGTGTACTGGATTCAGCAAAGCACTATTACGTCAAATACAATTAAAATGCACTACCATGACAGAACAAGAAAATTATTGCATTTTATGTTTTGACGAAATGAGTGTCAAGAAGTGTTTGGAATATAATAGTAAGTTAGATATAATTGAAGGGTTTCAAGATTTGGGCTACCTAGGAAGAAAATCAGTACTTGCTAAGCAAGCAATGGTTTTCCTTATTAGAGGATTATATTCCAAATGGAAGTTAAACGTCGCTGATTTTGTAAGTGAGAACGGAATTTCAGCAAAACATTTGCAAGATGTACTTACAAAACGCATTGAAAAATTAGCGGCTACTGGTTTAAAGGTTAAAGCTGTTGTGTGTGATCAATCTGGAATAAACCAGAGAACTATGAAAGGGTTAAATGTGACTAAAGAAAAACCATACTTTATAGTTGGAAGTGAAAAATGTTATGCATTATTTGACGTTCCTCATCTATTTAAATGTTTTAGGAACAATTTACTTAATGGTGATTTTATTTACAAAAACAATCGAGTTTCCCTCAAAGACGTACGCGACGTATATATGCTAGATATAAGCAGTGCTTCCGGACGTGCTCTACCTAAAATTACAGACATTCACATTAATCCCAACAAATTTCAAAGAATGTCGGTAAAATTGGCTGTACAAATATTTAGTCACAGTATGGCCGCAGCTATTAAAACTGCAGTTGGTTCAAAACAATTAAACAGTGTTACCGCATTGTCTACAGCCGATTTTGTCGATAAATTGAATAAACTTTTTAATGCTCTCAATAGTCGTCAAATATATTGTGCTAATATTTATAATGCAGCTATGTCAAAGGAAAACCATTATGTGCAGGGTATTTTAAATGAAGGTTTAGAAATATTTTCATGCCTTCAAAAAATTGATAAAAGTGGAAAACAAACTAGACCACCATGCTTTGAAGGAATACTACAGTCCATCAATGCAATTAATATGATTTTTGAAGACAGTTTGAAAAGTAATTATCCATTCTTGTTAACTAATTGTTTAAATCAAGATGTTTTGGAAAATTTGTTTTCGGTATTTCGACAAAGAGGTGGTTTTAACCGAAATCCGACAAATCCGAAATCCGATTCAAATTGTGAATCGACAGAAAATTTTAATTTATTTGAAAATCAAGATGAAGATATAGAAGAGTCGCTTGAATCGGAAGAAGAAGAAGATTTAGAGCCAATAAACGCTGATTCCGACTCGAAAAGTGTTTATGCAACTATAAGACAGGCAGGACCATAGTATAAGACTAAAAGTCTTATACTATGACAGGACCTTCTCATTCTCAAACATCAACACTTTCAACAATTACATTACGAGACTGCTCGGAAGTGTATTTTGCAGGATATTTAGTTTTTAAGTGTCTAAAAAAATTTCAGTGTAGTAATTGTAAAGAAGTTTTACAAACAAATATAATTATGGAAGATTCAAACGAATTATTGCTTTTACATAGAAACTTTTCTACGGCAAAATGTTTAGCATTGAAAGTTCCGACTGAGTTAATTAAGACATTCGTAAAAATTTCATTTTTACAATTTAGTTTATGTTTTGATGAATGCAAAGCTGATAAAAACATTAAAATGGTAATTTATCAAGAAATTGTTTCTGATTTGAAAATTAACTTACCGGTATGGTTTGATACAGACGATGTTTGTCAAGTTCATCGTGATTTTATTTTAAATCATTTTATCATAGTTAATTTGTATAAAAAATGTAAATTCGCTTCAATTAAAAATTGCCAAATAATTGCAAGTGATAAGTTAAAAAATTTACAAAATAAATAATTTTAAATAAAACATTTTTATTGCAAACTTAATTCGCTTCTATTTCTTTATATTGTCGTGTTCCTAAATCATTTAAATTTTGAATTTTGATTAATTTACAATATTTGAAATTTTGATTTTATCATGAGATTTGAATTTTATTTTGTGAGATTAAATTGTATTTGGAAAATCTTAATTTTAATTTTATTTGTGTAATTTAAACTTGTATTTTAATTAATTAATGTGTAAATATTGTAAATATTTAAATTTTTTTTAAAGTTTACTGAAATCGAATTATTATTTTTTCACAACAATATTTTTATTTACATTTGACAACACCATATTACATTGTAATAAATTTAAAAATAAAATATTTTAAACCAGGCCATAAAATTTTCGAACCTTTCGTTTAATTCCAATCATGAGGTTTTGTACAGTATTGTTAACAGTAATTGTTATTGAATCGGTTGCATTTTTGAATTTTTTTAAAAACTATTTACTACATATATGTATCTGTGGTTTGTTGTTTTTGCTTTTTTAAGTTTTAATTTAATTTGTTCCCAATATTTTTCAATTGGCGAAGTGCTGGAAAGTTGGAGGATTTGCATATTGCGGTAAAATATTGATACAATTTTGATTATGAAATTCTAGATTTCTTACTTTAATAGTAGGTAGCCAGAACAATGGTGAGGTGTTGTGTAAAGTCAGAAAAGGTATTAGCCGATTTTTGAGGCATTCATTTGAATAAATTTCGGTGTTTTCGTAAATAAAATTCGGCTCTCGGCATAAAAGCCCAAAACTTAAGAGACCAGCTGAAAATGGTGAAAATTTGTTAAAAATTCTTGAAATGCTAAGTTCAATTTTTGTTAATAATTGTCTTTGCGACAATTCAGAATTTTTAACATGTTCGGAAATAATTTGCTTACACTTGGTTACTTGTTGGAAAAAATTTCATGAAACCTTACCTAAAATCAAGTGACCCATTTTTTCAGGTGTCGACTTATCAGAACAACATTCTAGTAAAGCTAAGTTTCATACCTAAAACTGAATTGTTTTATTTTATTTGAAATTTTAGTTTTTGACCGCTAGATGGATGCACTCGCTGATCCAAAAATTCACTAACTTTTCAATACCCAGCGGTTGTCCAACTACTTGTATAATTAAACTATGATAACACTATGCTCTTTTTTTTAGGCACTGTACCTAGTTATCGTCAGCACAAATAATTTAATATTCGTGTTAATTAATAACATAATAATATACGCAAAAACGAAATATTCAACAAATATTCATAATAATATGATATTATTATAAATCATATGCTGTCTATATGATTATATTCATAATATCTCTTACCTCCCGATGTTATCCTAACCAATCGGCCAACAATCGACGACGTAGCCGTTATTATTTATAATAAAGAATATTTTTTCTTTATAATGCATTTCTAAACAGAATGTTTCAACAAAATAGCTTATTATCTACTGACAATAATTTATTTGTTGGGTAGATAGTAATATGTATGTATAATATAGGATGTGTAGCCGTTTTATCTAATGAACAAATAGATAACTTTTATGTAAGTATTGACTTACCTTTCAAATTTCAATTTCGATAAATAATTTATGTTTTGATTTCGTAATTATAATAAATTTAGGTAGAGACACGGTCAATACGCTACAGCACAACTATTAATTATTTCTTCTGGCTTAACAACAATTAATGCACTTCCTTATAAGAATTACACTATGTATGCTACGGAGAAATAAATGCGACTGTGTGTAATAAACGATTAGCAGGTTACGTTCTAGTGAACCACCTCCACCCGGCAAACTGTACTTGGTACTTGCATTGCTTGCATCAGAAATTCAAAAAAATCATAAAAAAATAATCAGTCAATCCCCCTATCTAAGTACGTAGGTATGTAAAACCCTATGTACTACATATTAGATTAGTTAGATTAACATTCTATAGACTTGTAGGTGTTCTGGCAGATTAATTGATTAAAAAAAATGTATAATAATTCCTGAGTCCTTAGAATACTCATCCGGAATTCCTCGGTATTTTCCGCAAACATATGATGTAATCTATGATCGTTGCATTCAGCTAAATGCAGGTGTTAATTATTAATAATTATTATAGGTATTAGTAAAATAAAATTTTCCTTAAATGCTACTCCTAGTTCATTTATTTAGTATTTTTTTAAATATTTTGATAAAGTTATTATAGGATAAAGTTAACTCAGGGGGACTGCGCCTGTTGTAAAAAAAACTATTTAACCCATAAGTCCACGGGTGCTGCAAGCTTCACTTATATGGTCAGCGCCGGCCGTCGAGAGCCACGTCGGGCCCCGCGCCAAGACTTTACGGGCCCCCTGCTCTTAAAAATTTCGTAAAATAAAAAAGAAGAACATGAAAATTCATATTTTTATTAACGAAAACTACGCACAAAACATCTAAAATAAATAAAGTTAATTAAAAAAATCAACAGTAATCACCGAATTTTCGGCAAAACAATATCATTAGTATGTAATTTTTTTTAATAAGAAAGAAAAAAACAAAACCCAATATCTAATTTTTTATTTATTCAAATTTTAAAAATACGCTTTTCGGGCCTGCTCTTTTTGCGCAAAATCTTCAATTACTTCACTGTAATTAATTGTTCTTGCCATCTTACTTTCGATAGTTAAATAGCTAGACCGTTTAATCTTTTCTGGTGTATTGTGGCCCTATAGTAATTATTAACGCATACAATATACAAAGTTTTATTTGCACTTTGAAGATGTTTTTAGAGAATTTATTTAGTTATTCGTCCCCCCCCCCCCCTGATTGGGCCTGTATTACGATATAACGTATGTAATTTACTCTACCCGTTAACTGCATCAGTTAAGAAAGGGGAAAAAAGAAGGAAATTGAATCAAGGGATACTACAAGAGGGGTAATGGGAGTAACTATTCACCAACCTCCAATCACTCTTCAAAACTCCAAAAATTACGGTTAAATGCACTAAATTGTTACAAATTCCAAAAATATATACAGTACAGTTTCGATAATCCGAATTTCAACATAAGTCAAAAAATTTTCAGACCAAAATAAATTTTCATCACAGCATGTGTTGCCCCACTCCAAAGGCATACATGTCAAAAAAACTGGCATTCACGATTCCGGCTGATCGGCTTATCTGAAATCAAAAATCCAAACGGCATTTTAATCTGTGAAACTGTGGCAATCGAGTGAACTAGAATCATTCTAACATATTGAAAAGTGAAGAATTGAGATACTTTTGAAAATTAATTATTTAAAATTAATAAATTTTATTTAATTAATTATTCGTCAGTTCTTCAATTTTCAATATTTTGGAATAATTCTAGTTCACTCGATGGCCAAAGCTTCACAGATTAAAATGCCGTTTGGATTTTTGATTTCAGATAAACCGATCAGCCGGAATTGTATGGAATTGTTTGGAGTGGCACAACACACGCTGTGATGAAAAGTTTGGTCCGAAAATATTCTGACTGTTAAAATGTCAATAATTCTATAGTAAAAAATTGAAACTTACATATTTTTATTGTTCGTCAAAATAGAATCCCAAAGAAAAGCTAAATAAACCGGCAATCACACGGGGTCACCCCCTTAAATAAGATACAACCTCAGTACGAACCTCAGAAATAACCTGATATCTTTTAACATTTGTATTTGTTTGAATTAATTAGCAATTAATTTATGTTTGACAGTCTCAGAACATACAAATTCAAGTACCGACACGTTCTTTTGAGTAAAATCAACAATGTTATTATCAAAAATTCGTCAATTTTCTTTAATTTAACTTGTTTTAATTTTAAGTAAATAAATAATCAAAGGCGGAACTACCGGGTTGCGGGCTCCCGGCCAAAAAAGCCCCCAGTTTAGCTGTAACCTTGCTCAATTTTTTCAAAATAATTTAAAAAACATTAAAAATACACTTATCTAGTATTAATATTTACTTAATTTTTAATATTCACAATGAAATATTATTTACCTATTGGCAGTTTTCTTTTATTGAAATAAACAAAATGGGCATCATTTATCCTTATTTTAAATTACTGACATTAGTAGTACCCTATATCATTCAAAAAATGAATGATTTCCCATTTTAGCAGCACCAAAGTACAAATTTTGTTCAGTGACTTGTAACTTCAGCTTTGCCAGAAAAATAATTTTTCTACTAAAAAGCAGAAGTAGACTTAAGCAGCCTTATAGAAAGCTAAGCAATTTAGCAATGCTTAGCATTGAAAATGAAGTTGCTTGAAATTTAAATAGTAGCAAAGTAATTGATATATATATATTTGCCGATGCAAGAAAGAAAAAAACTTTAACTCATAATTTGTCTAAAATGATTATTATTGTAATTTTTATTATGTAAGAACCGGTTTTACAATAGTCGGATACCATGTCCGAAACTTTTCTATTTTTTCTTTTCTATAAGTTAAATCTATTGCTATTAAGGTACTAAAAATCTTAAGGAATTGAGACAAACTTTTACAATAGCCATCGTAAATGAGATGAAATTCCTATTTGGAAAGATTTTATTGATTAACTTTAAAATATTTAACAGTGTTGAAATTTGATTGTTTTGAATTTGGGTCTTCCGTTTCCTAAGGAGTTAAGTTAGAAATTTGCAAATCTTTTTTATCGTTGAATCTATTTTGAATGCTCTTTCGAATGGTACCAAGAACTTAGGTGTACTTTTTTCATTCACGAGATATAAATAGTGTTTTCTAACTTAAGAATTTTTATTGCACTGCTTTAGAAACAAAACTCAAATAGTGCGATTGTAAATAAATCCTATTTAATTAAATTTTCTTGAAAATGATCGAATTCCCTATATTATATTAAAGTGAAATTTATTTGATTGTTTTATTGATGAAAAAACTGACAGAATTTGTTAAATATACTACTTAATCATTTTAATGGTTTTTCGCTAGTAATTAAGTAATATAATGTAATAATTAATTCTTCCAATCTTAAAAATATTTTTTCATTGAATTTTTAATCCAAGTGCAAATCTTTTTTTTCTGATTTTCGTCATTGAATATCCTCTGCTATTTGTCCAAAAATAGCTATTTCAAAAATTGTAGAGATTTTTGAATAATGTGGAACCGATGAATAAGAAAAATGGAGGACTCTTTGCTATGCAAAATTAAAAAATTCGAGCCAAGAAATTGCATTTCTGAGTTATATCTATATGGTCTCCTTTTACAAAGGAGTAATGTAATTTTAATAAGAAATAAAACAAAGACGTTTGAAGTACATAAAAGTATATTTTGTTTTTAGATCAAAATTTATACAATCTCTCTTGTTATGAACATTTGACAATTACTGGACTGTGTATTATATTAAAAATGATTAGGAATTATATTATGGTACAATTTAAAAATCTTTATAACAGAAAATAGTTATTTGTGTCAGTATAAAACAACTAACTATACATAACAATATGTATATAATATATTATGGCTAAACAGCGATTGTCAGACCCTTAAATCTGCATATAAATGAACAACGCAACATGTTACTGTCTTTATTACACATAACAATTCCTTCCTAAAGCTATCTGCATTAGTTAGCACACATTGAGGTAATATAATTGTTAGACAAATACCATTTCGAAATGATACATTATGAGTGTAGTTGACTAACTCACAATATAAAATTTCCTCTTTTTTTAATTATTTAAAACTGACAGAACATGGAGGGAAGCGTCGCTCAAAGGACATACTTTACTGTATCACAGCCAAGAATTCACATGGAAATTAAAGTATATAACATTAAAAAGCATAAAGAATATTTCAGTCACCTTTGGCGACATATCAAAATATTCTAAATTATTCTACATAAGTAACAAACACTATACTAATATATTATAAATCAGTTCGTGCATGTATCAATGTATGAAAATACACAGTAAATTAATAAAATACAGATCTTTGTGAAAAACATTAAAAGCAGTTCTATCACACGACTCCCTTGAGATCGGCAGTGGCACGGGTAACTTGCATTGCCACAATCTTCTCTACGTATAACAACAAAACCCTCTTTAAGTTAATTCTTTGCAATTAGAAGTATATATTTATATATCACTCATCATAATACTCGATTCGTTCGTTTCTACAACACCCTTTACGTATACCTGCAGCTCACAATAATTTATTTATCTACCATAGATACTGTCATTTATTACTTCTCCTATTTCTTTGCTTTTCTATTGTCATGAAAATTGTGTTATACTCTTTTTGATACCTACATCTATTCCACTACAATACACAAGATAAAATGTAAAAATTATGAATGAATGGGAAGAATTAGTAATCAATTTTTTAAAAAATTAACTTTTGCTACAGGCCATAATTATATAAAAAAAAATTTAAACAAAAAATACCTAATTTAAAATAAAACTTTATAATAAATCAATATTGGGTATCTACTATGTATGTAAATATTTACACTACCAACAATCTTACATAATTAATTACCTTCATGTTAAAATCTCTCTCTCTAATCTTTGTTCAATAAAAAAATACAATCTTTAATTTACACCAAGTAAAAACAAAATTCACAAGTAAAACTAACTTTCGATCAGCCTTTGTTCAATTAGTTTTTAACTTTTTTACAATTTTGTCCATCTTCATCACAGCTTTGTTCTGGAGCTGACCATCTCCTTTTTTTATTTGAATTAACACAGTCTGGAGAGCTCGATTGTGGTTGCAGATAACTCTGCTGACTAACGTTAGGTTGAACAGTATTTGAAGTCACTTTCTGACTGTTACTACTCACAGTATTATAATATGGGTTACCCACAAGAGATTGACTACTTTTTATTACATGATAAGACTCCGAAGGTAACTGTTGATTCCCGGTTGTTGATATTTGTCGTGTCGTCACTGCTGTTGTTGTTGCCGTCGTTAATATTGTTGAACTATGATTTGTGTTACTTATAGGAGGAAATTCTCGCGGTGTTAACGATACCAAAATATCTCCAACTTGTAAACGATGTGCCTTTAGCCCGTACACTTGAAACGTACGGTCGGGCGCACAGGAAGCCCATCCTTGGCCGTACACAAACAATGGATGTTCCAAAGAAGCTTCGCATTCAACCTGAAATTAAAATGTCATTTTTTAATAATCGTATCATTTAAAAAATTAAAATTAACTACTCTTTTTGATAGGAAGTTAATTTATGTTGAATTGGTTGGATGAATCTATTTAAAGAACAGCGTTGTATGATACATCAAAATAAGTTTGCTATTAAATTAAATGAAACGCGAGAAACAAAGATAGTAATTATGTAAGTTTGCAAAAAATTTGAAACTCATATAATATAATAAATGCAGGCAGTAAATACTATAAATTAATCATTCTTACACAACCTCATTACATTATAAACTTTATATTATGTAGTACAATGTAATCCTCGTACAATATCAAAGTTTAATTTTCCATAAATTGGTTTGTAATATACTCAATTTAATTACTCAATGATGTTGCCAGTACCTTGTGTTTCATACATCTAAAGCAGCCTTCACATGATGCTTCTTTAGCAGCGCCACAAGCAATTATGCCATATGCGACCGCAGAATCTCGCAACTCCATTATTTATTTTTGTTAAAAACGTAATTTATTATAACTTTTTTGGTCATATTTTATTAATTTAAAATTAAATTATTATAATAAATAAAATTTTATTATAGAAATAAAAACCTATGAATTATTCAAACTTCATTTTCTCTAATTTGCCTGGATATTATCTGCCCGAATTTCGAGTAGTACTACTCCAAGTATGAAAATTTTCAAAAATTTGGTAAACCCATTCCATCCTGCCCAGGGTCTATTTTTCACTGAGTTGGGCCCTAAGCTCTAGCAAATTTTCGGGCCCCTTATATTCGAGTGTAACTAATAGCATCTAAGGCTCATGTTTTGGGTTATTTTATCAGTATTCGATTTTTATGTTCTCCTTTCGAGCCCCTCTGGCCATTGGGCCCTAGGCACGTGCCTAATGAGCCTAATGGTAAAATAAGCCCTGACCCTGCCCTAGTAAGATATAATTTTTCATATTATAAAAGTATTCAAGTTATCTCGGATGCTCTTTTATTGGAAGAACAAGCAGGATTCAGAAAAGGGGAGATCATGCGCTGACAACGTCTTTACTGTAAATCAAATAATACAAAAAAGACGAGAGTTTAATTTAGAGACTCACTTAGCTTTCATAGACTACGAAAATGCATTCGACCGAATAAATAGATCAAAACTATGGAAAATAATGTCTAAAAGAGGATACCCAAAGCATCTAATAAAAACTATACAAACCCTTTATAAAAATACGAAAATCTCCATTGATACAGGAAAAGAAATAACCACATTAATCAAAACTAATCAAGGGCTACGACAAGGATGCAGTTTATCACCTACTCTTTTTAATATATACATAGACGATCTAATGAGAGAATGGAAAAAAGAAGTGGACCCAGGTATCAAATTGAATCAGCGAGTGTACTTAAATACTGTTTTGTTTGCCGACGACCAAGTTATCATATAAGATGACGAAAATAAATTACAAAAAGCAATCTATCTACTCCATAAATTAAGTTCCAAATACAATCTTCGAATATCAACCCAAAAAAACCAAGACGATGGCCTTTTTAGGATCTGATCCAGCAAGAACAAAGATAGTAATTGACAATAACATTCTAGAACAGGTAAATCATTTTCAGTTCCTAGGTTGCGATGTCACATATGAAGAAAATAAAGATATAGGTAATAAAATCAGTAAATACCAAAGAATATGTGGCACAATTAGAAGAACGTTAGGAAGAAAAACAAGGAAAGAAACGCAATTAAAATTCTACAAAGTAATGGCTGCTCCAACCATACTATATGGCTCTGAAAACTGGACAGTAAGAAAAAAAGACCTCCAAAATATCCAAACAGCAGAAATGAAATTTCTAAGAGCAGTTAAGGGATGTACCAGAGAAGATAGAATTAGAAATGAGGACATAAGAGAAGAACTAAACATGTATTCAATTGTAGAAAAGACCCAGGAATATAAAGAAAATTGGAAGAAACACTTAACACGTATGCAAAACAACAGAATACCAAAACAAGTACTTGAATACAGTCCTAGAGGAAGAAGAAGCGTTGGTAGACCGAGGAAACGTTGGTAAAGCCGGAACAGGCAAATGTGCCTAAACCTGGAAAGGCAGAAGAAGAAGAAGATATTATAAAGAGTTCCCTTTACATGTCATTAGAGACAAGAATCGCAATCGGACATAACTTGTAAAAAATGGTATGAATTTGTACGAAGCGAATACATTCCTCTTAAGCGCTACGAATTTAACCTTAGCCATGACGGATGAATTTGTCATAATAATGGTTCAACAGGTTAATGTGCGAACCAAGACATATTAATAAACCTAAATAAATAATTGCTTTCCCGTAAAATTTCATTGTGTAACTAAGCCGCTTATTCCAGCACAAATAGATGATATATCAATAATTTATTCAAATTTATTCAAAAAGAATTTTGGAACAGCAATAATAGTTACACCTACACATTTTCAAATATAAATTTGCAAAATGTTATAATTTATTTTAAACTTTTAAAAGTTAATTTCAACATTTATGAACTTTCAAGTTTATAAAAGTGCATGCAAATGTTTAACCGCAATTATTAACAACACCGCAGAAAATTATTTTAGTTATGGTAGGTGGTAATGGTTAAGCACAGTGAAGTTCAGCAATAGGATTGAATAATTATGTAAACAATATAATGCGTGTATGAAAGGGCAATGACAAGAAACAGCACATCATGCTTTTGTAAACAAAAATATTGGGATAAATATATGGCTATAATAGCTATCAATAAGCAAAGAGAAGAATCCTGCATTGCTTAGCAAATACAAATGGAAACTAGTAGAAAACAATCGAGGAGAGAGTAACCAACAAATTATCTAACTTGTAAAACTTTTGAAAAAGTGAAAAAAGCAAAACATTATAATTTACAAAATAATACTCGAAGAACTAAGGTTCAATATGTATAATGTGTAGGTATGGTATAAAACATAAAAGGATGCCTTGGGCATTAATAATTGCTTTTGTGCTATAGTTCGCGGTAAATTGAAAGCCTTACTTTTTAGCATAGAGAAAAGGCTTCCTTTTGTCCATGAATGTCTGAAAAACGTACATTAATTGTGATTACATTATATAAGGATTATTTTTTGATTTTTTAGCATAACTTTCCATTAAAATATCGCGAAGGTTATAAAAGATTATTCATGGATTACATTATTTTCAATCTGAAAGTAATTTTTTGATAAAACCTTGAACTGCCATCCTAAAATTTTTCGCGGTCAAGTTCGCCTTTTTATTTAATTAGCACTGGTGAAATAATAAATTGTGAAAATGCCGCTGTTTTAATGGCATAATTTTGTATATTAAAAAGAAGGGGAAAAGTTATGCTGAAAAAAGTTCCGGTTATTAACAATTACGAATAATGTATGTATGTGCGAATGGTATACATGGTATGGTATGAATAACAATATCAAATTAGAAAGTATTTTGAAGATTTTCCTCTTATTGTTTACAATTTTAATAAAAAATAAAATAATAACTTAACTTTAAAATAAACAAAAATAAGGCCTAAAAAATCGTTGGTTGTCGAAACCAGAGTTTAGGAAGTAAACCACTGACTTGACTCCATATAAATGTCTTGCCTGACTGATTGGCCTAAGAAACCATTATTATCTATATCTATGTGTATTTTAGAACCAAAAAATATACAGAAAACACTACTTTTGAGAAATACGCATAAAATGATGAAAATGCTTGCGAAATTATACTTACATTGTATTGTATTTGTAACACTTGTGTTTTTAATTTTTTGGAAATTTTTTAGGGTATTTTTGGAGAATATTAGATATTTTCAACAACATAAATAACCAAATGACGGAAATTCCATTGATGTTTTCTTTTGTTAGTAGGTATACAACACTTGAAATTTTTACAAAAATACTTGAAAACCTTTAATTTAAATTATAAATTAGTATAGCTTCAAGAGCTATACTATGATGTATCTTCACGAATATTGCCCTTTTATTATGCAAATTTAGAAACTTATAACACCTATAATAAAAATTTCATGTGAAAAGAAGCTCTTGGATTTTAAAATCACATAAATATAAATAATTCATTTTATTTGTAAAATGTAATAATTTTCTCCAATTTTTATATGCAATGTAAAATTGTAAAACTGTTAAATTTTTTGGAAAATTATAATGATTTTTATTGTAATTCAAAAACTATGTAAATAAATAATTACACTAACGTTTGTGAAAAATTAAAATATTTGTGTAAAAATTACAGCACAATTTAAATTTACTGATTTAGAAAATGTAAAATTAATTTCTGATCTATAAATTTAAAAAAAATTAGTGAAACCACAATGATATCTGTATAATTTCATGTTGTTATGTGTTTTGAAGAGTATTACATGCCCACTGTGTGAGTCCGTATGTACAGTGACACGAATAATAACTCGGACACTCCTATGTTACCAATGTAAATTGGACATTTTGAAGCCGCTTTCTTTCATATAAAAATCGATTTTACAGCAAAACTTTTAAAAGATTTTCTGTTGCAAATTTTATAAGCTTTAATTTTGTTTATATGCATTTTTTTATTTTGTTGCACCGTTTTTGACTGAGAGCGGCTTAACCAAGACTCTGTAAAATGCAAAATATATTGTCATCTATATCTCGAGAACGATGCAAGAAAATTAAAAATGTAATAAGCATTTTTTCTTGTAAATTTTATTCCCTACATTTTTGTTTTTATAGATTTTTCTATTTTGACGCACCGTTTCCGAGATATAGATGACAATATTTTTCGCATTTATTTAAGTCGCTCTCAATCAAAAACGATGCGACAAAATAAAAAAATGCATATAAACAAAATTGAAGCTTATGGAATTTGCAACAAAAAATCTTTAAAAAGTTTTACCGGAAAATAGATTTTTATATGAAAGAAAGCGGCTTCAAAATGTTCAATTTACATTGGTAACATACGTATACGTATACGCGATAGCTGCTGCAATATTATAGCATTTATATTTTTACAAGAAAGGTGTTGGGTGGAATTTACATCCAAGTGGTATTTTTACAATTCCCATATGTACCCTTTATTGTAAAAGGGTAAAATGTAAATGTACTTACAAAGAATGATTTTCTACGTAATTTTTTTACAGTGTACCTATATTCATTAATTTATTATTATCACTTATCAGTAAATGATCATTCTAGTGTTAGTGTTTTCATTGTATTTTTATTACATTATACATATTACAGACTTCCCGAGTTCCGATGTCAAAGTAATTTAGCTACATAAGAATAAAAACCGTCCACCCCTATGACCGATTAAGAACAGATATTAATGTGAAATTACTGCAATCTACAACATAATTAAAAGTTGTCCCACGTATACATACTACTATACATAATATTATGTATAATAATACAGAAATTATATCTTTCATAATGCCAACTCTTTGAAAATATTTTTTGTTGTTGCAAACAGATCGGTTATCGGTGATAACTTAAAAACATTTTAGTTCTGAAAAGTGTTTAGTGCATTTTTTGTGTTTTCTAAAATATTGATATGGTTAATATCGAGTTACACTACTTAAACCACGTATCAATAGATTATTTAGAATTGGCCGCATAGTTTCAAATGTTATGCAAAAAACTGTTGTTTTAAATAAATAATTATTTTAAACGCTATATCGATGAATCTGAAGCGGTAACTGCACGTATGCATTAGTTTTCCGCACTAGTGCGAAAAAAAATTGTTTTACGAATATCAAACGAATATCAAAAAGCTGAACTTTCTGAAAAAGAAACGAAGTTAAATAATCTTAAAACGTTTGCAATAATATCGTAAGTAGGTCCTAATGTCTTGAATGAATACGAAAATGTTTGTGCAAATCTCCTAGGATTTGAGTAATTCAATGACGTTACCAATTAATATTGTGTAATCTCCTAATATACTTTTGTGCTGTTAAATAATAATAATTAATAAATCATTGATTATAGCGACGACAGAGTTATGGAAAGAACTATATGGTCAAACGAAATGGTTCTAGACTACTAAAAACATTAGTCTGGTCAATTGACGAGAAGTCAAGGTTAAATAAACAATAAATATCAAATAATGTTTTCGATTTTCTGGTATCCAGGCTATATTCCCCCCGCATACGGCGGCGGTATAATATGTCGTTAAAAGTTGTCCTTTACGAACAGGAAAAAGTAATGATTCTATATTCTAAAATCCTTTTCCGAGTATACGATAAAACATAAAATTACCGTTACACCAATATAATAAAAGATAATGTAGTAGATTAGATACAATTGTGGTAATTCCAAAAAATTTTGAAAAATATTCTGCTATTTTATATTTTTATTTTTTTTTATGCAAAAATTCATAATTTTGGTTCGTGTTTTAAAATATTATCGGGGTGTACAATAGCGGAATGTGCTGCGTGTAAAATTCTCGTAGTAGTACTACGGCATCGAAACTACATTGTGCTCCAGGTGAGTTAGAATAATCGTTCCGGTACTAGATGACCTTGAACGTCCCAGGCCTACTCGGCGGTCATAATAACCAGCCTGTTCGCTACTCTTGCTGAATAGCAGTTTCTCCTCCGGATTCTTGCGGATCGTCTGGCGCCAGCCTACCCACTTCTTTTACGATCTGTCCTTTCACCGGTTGCGGAAAGTTTTAACGCATCACAACTACCTATTCTGATTTCACCTTTGAAAAATCACTCGTAGTAAAAGCAGGTTGTAAATCACGAAGGAACACAAGCTGGTTTTCTATAAATAACCAATGATCTTTTCTCATTAACAATCAAATTGCATTTCTTAGGTAGAATTACACAATTGAGTGTGGTCAGTGACCTTGTGTTACCTGGCATTAGTTAAATATTAGTTGGAGAGTATACATCTATTTTACTTCTTTACTGGCCGTCAACTTGTCTATTTAATAAAAATTGAGGAGATGTCAACGCTAATGGGTCCTCGCATATATTATCAATGATAGACAGAAGAAAAATGGCGTCCTTGTAAATAAATAAATAAATGTAAATACATTAAGAATAAAAGATTAATAACACGGTACGTGCCACGTACAAAATCTTCGATAATATGTCGAATGTAGTTAATGTCTATCATACAAAGGGAGAGGAATTTATCATTCATTGTTTTTACAATGCCAGTGTATTTGGTTAATAATTACTTAATAAGCAAACCAGAAGAAAATTTTAAGTTCAATGTACTTACATAAATATACAAAAGCTATAGCATATTATCATTTTCACGCTCGATTAAGCGATAATACAAAAACTACTAGCAATTACTAATTAAAAAAATAAATTACCTGAGTAGTTCTTTGATTATAAGTGAGCGTAAGAGTTGCGGTTCCTAGAATTGGATTTTCTTCAATTTTCACGACCGTACTTTCAGCTAGTCTAAGTGCAGTGCAACATTCTGCAGAAGTAACAAAATCTTCGGTTCGCATGTCTTCTATTTTTCGATAACTGCCATTTGATAATTGTATAAGTGAGCCTTTATTGAAGTTTCCCGAAAGTATAATATTATTGTTAAACGGTTTTGATGGTGACTTTGGAGGCGATATGGTGGTAGTGCTTAATCTTTTTCTGGTATTTTCCAACAACTTCGGACTATCCGTCAATTTTTGTAAATCGACGGGTATTTTTAAATGATTGGTTTCTCCGGGTCGAGTAAGGATTCTATGTTTTAAAGAACCCTCTTTACCAGTGGGCACTTTAAAATTTACGGACGGTTTTTTCTCATTACGTATAGATGTCTGTGGGATTTGTTGTAAAGAAACTGGGGGACTAAAGGTGGTTATTTGAGGTAAAAAATTAACTGAATTGCTAATTGACGATGGCGTAGTTGGAGTGTATGGCGGTTCCAAAGGTGAAAGAGGTGGTGGAGCATAATTTGGGCGAAGTAAAGGAGTATAAGGAGGTTGATAAAGAGGAGAGTACGGTCCAGAATTGTGGTATGCAAAAGGTGGCGGTGGTGGATAGAGTCGCGAATAGGCCGCCGAATATGATATATCTTCGACGGAATCTTCCTTTACTTGTGTAATATTTCCAGGTGTTGAAGTGGGTGGCGATGGATATTTATTAGGAGACCGTTGAGATGTACTCAATCTGGCACCATTTAGAGACGTATTGATCGATACGCCATTATACCTGCTACAAATACGAACACATTAAAATGTTGTTTCGGAATTATAATTAAATAGTATTACTAACCCGATTGGTGGAAGAGGTTTGGGTGCAGGCCGCAAAAACTCGGGTGGTTGTTTGGGCGGCCCGCCCCATGGTTCAGGATATGTCATATAAGATATACGTCCTTCTAAACCTGTGGAAATCATCGGTACAATGTAGTCTGACGGTCTCCCTGTAACAATAATAAAATATTAATTGCCAATACGAAAATCGTACATCGAAATATCAATTTAACAATGAAAATAAATTGAAAATTTAAAACGTTCATCACATAGATAATAATTCAAGACGTAGGTAATGAATGAATGAAAGGAGTATAGTAGTAACCTACTGACACAGAACTTTTAGAGCTGGTATCGATTCTGCTACCCCTCGTTCTATGAAACACTTTAGCATGCACAACGCCATCGTAACTAAGTGCAAAATTTTCACTCTTTTACACATTTGCTTCAAATATGAAAAAAGTTAAATAAGAAAATACGCACAATACGACAATTTTGAAAGAGACCATTCGAAAGGATTAACGAGCAAATAATGAAAAAGTATGAAATTATAATAAATATCAAATAGTAAGCAAGTTGAGTGTGTACTGTTGTAGTGTTCGGGTGTTATTAACAAAAAAAAATTTTATTTTATCCAAAAGTAGAACTATTTCGAGACAATACAGAATATTGTATTAGATGATTCCAGTTATATAATTATCAATTCACGAACATAATAATTGCTTTGTTTTTTAAAACTAAAAAAAAAAAATGAATGCATTAATAAACAACCATTAAGATTATTGAAAAGACTAACTTCAAAATAAGAATAATTATTAATAAAGCAACATTGTATGCCAAACGTCTGTGAATGCCAAAATGTGTATGTATGTACGTACAAGTATGCTATTGGCACGAATGTACTTGACAAAGCAAAGGCGTAGTAATACTACATAGTAACTAATATAAATTATTACTATTATTAGTTATTATTTAGAAAATATTAAGTGGAACGTATTGCATCACAAATAAAGTAGCTCGTCTGTTCGCTGGGGCGCGTGTCAGGTCAATTATTCATTGACTTGGCGTCTCGTGCGACTGCTCTATTCATTTCTAATAAAACTACTCTAAGGTCTTTGTTCTTTGAATTGAGAAATGTCAACTTAACGCGACTTTTACTGTCTGTATAAATAGAATACGAAATTAGTGGTTTATCACAGAGTCAACTATTATTATTGTGATAAAATCGTGAAGAACGTTTGCATTTTAACTTACAATCTCTTCTCTTACTTACTATAATATTGACATTATCGTAAAACGGTTTCCCCTTGCAATAACATCAATTTCATTATTAGCAGAAATATTTATTGTAAAATAAAGTATCCTCTCTATGGAAAATCTATAGCAAATTACTGCATTACCAACAGTTTGTTTTTTAAATCGCTTTAAAGAGAACCAAGT
Organism: Cantharis nigra; assembly: GCA_958510845.1. Taxonomy (NCBI): domain Eukaryota; kingdom Metazoa; phylum Arthropoda; class Insecta; order Coleoptera; family Cantharidae; genus Cantharis; species Cantharis nigra. Next base: position 66,914,381 of record OY294028.1, read on the forward strand.
TTACATTTCAATCAACGCGCCGCCGTCTCTTTGTAGCTCATTCATCGTCACCCTCTACTATTTCATCGGAAAATGTATTTTCTACCCTAGATGGTTTTTGGATTTGAATAAAATAAAAATTGCAGTATACCCATTTGTTTCATTTTGGATCATATTTATGAATGAATCTAGTAAAAATTGTGAGGTTGGTCCGGAAGTTTTGTTGGAAACTGATGACTTGACCTTAAAACTAAAATCAATGCAGCCGTAGTGTGGCGTGGTTGCCGTGGAAACGTCTCCCCATTCATCCCGGTTTAGCCGCCTCCGCATACACGAGCAGACCACCATCAACCCAATTTATAACACGTCCGCATTACTATGAAGCTTATAATAAATGTTGACCCAATTTTTATCGCTCTTGATAAATTACGTTTAGATTCCATCTAAATTGAAGGTAGAATACATAGATTAATGTTAGTAATAACGAATGTCTAGGAATCAATTATATCGTGAAGTAGGTACCTATAAATAACTCGAATCGATTAACAATATATATGGGCGTTATTTGTTGAATCTATAAATAAATATAGTTTAACCATGAAATACTATGCATCGCTAGATATATAGTATGTGCTGCATGGTTCGATACTATACACACGTTACGCGTTTGTTTCTTCAGCTATAATCTCCATTTAATATTACTTTGAAAATCGAACGGTTTGAAATTCGAAAACTAATGTAAGCGCTGTTACCAACATACATTAATGGTGATCATTTAAAATGCAAACATATAATTGTAAATTTAGATGCGCAACTTCCCGTCTACTGTAGTTTATCAGTTGGTTATTGATTGTGTGTGGCAGGACTGACGTATATTAATAGCTTTTGTTCCAGACACAATGAATACGTTTATTAGTAAAATTGTTTAAATACGCTACTGTAGTAGTATAGGTATACCTATACGGATTGTAATGTATTCGTAATGCTTTAATTATACCGGTGGTAAAAATCAATCCTATATGGAATTTTCGATAAACCAAAAGGAAATATCGTCCCCATTGTAAATGAACTATAAAATTATTGCAATATATTCCCGGTTGGTTACTTTAATATAAAATAGTAATTGTTATGTCAAAGGTTATAACTGCAATATATCACAATAAAAACGAAATATCTGACGATAGGAAAACAATAAAATTCTTCAATTTGAAATTATATTTTCGAATTCTATATTGAACTATATTATTTATGCTATGATAAAATATTGTATTAAAGTTCTCTTATCTTATGTTGTATAATATATTATAATACCGAAGTATTATACCACATTACTTCAAATCAAATTCGACATATAGACAATTTATATAATAACAATGAAGCTAATATAAGTCAATAATAACAACTACTCTGTCTATACCAACTATATCACAAGAAAATTACTTGGCAACTCACATTGTATCAATATTATTCTAAGAAAACCCAACTAAACTTATTGTGTCCAAATCCGGTGGTATAAATAAATAAGTGATTCAAACAAAAGAGGAAATTTTCCATCTTATGTAAACTGAAACATTGTTATTTATAAGTTTTGAATGAAAATGAAAATCTCATCAGTTTATCCTATAACAACAGGAATGCAAGATAGGAAAAGTATAGGATGCAGAGAAATAAATTCAATTGCTTATTTAAAAAAGTCTGTTTAATTTAAGATTTCAGTTGCAATTTAATACTACAATATAATAATTAATAAATAAAAATAATCTTGAAAACTTTGAATCTTCGTTTAATCAAAATTTGACATAATATCGTTCCTGCAATCTGCAGTGATTGAATTAGATGTGTTGCAGTCTTGCAGTGTTGCCATATTGGTTTAGTTGAAAATATCTAGATGTCGGGCAGTTTATCCCTAGAATTCCCTGGATATTTTAATATGCGAACACAACGGTGTAGCAACATAATTTACACTAGGAGAAAATTCCCCATCAACTCGCCTGCGCGGAAAACCACCCACAGGTGCAATAGCGGAAAACCAAATACAGAAGGCATTTATTCGAAACACACAATTTATTATCAATCAACAAGTGTATTCAAAAACCAACACGCATAAACCAAATGCGTTCAATCAAAATCACATCTGTCGCTGCAGAATCTGATTACCAAAAAACCAACACCTGCAATCGACAAAAACCAAGGACGTCTAACAAAAATACTGAAAATAACAAATAATGTAAAATTTCAGCAGCAACGAAAACAAAATATCTAACCAGGGTAATAAATACCATACTACACCGACAAAACTTTAAATTAATTTAAAGCCGTTTCAAAATTACAAAAATAACATTATTTCTAAAAATAATAAACTTCTAAATTTTTGCTGTGTTAATTAGCTTTTTCACCACACAGGTCAATATCCCTAGATTTACAGGAAAATTTAAAAAAATCCCTTTTCCTTTTCCACTTCTAAAATCCCTAGACCTGGCAAAATTGATGTGATGTCCTCTCCTATAATGGATTACATGTATGATTGCTTAAATCGGCGACGGGCACGTCCGACTTTACCCTTGATATGTATACATATATTATTTCGATTCAATTAACTACTTGGTTATCGATCAGGCACTGATGTATTACTAATGTTTACGACTTCCGAAATCTTCAATACCGAACATCAGTGGTGTAGCTTCAAATTTTAGACCACACCGCTAATATTTAACCAAGCTAACAAACTCACAATATCATTGGTAATAGTTTTCCTTAATCGCAGGTTCAATTTTGTAATACTTGTTATAGAATCACCTTGCCTGGATAAGTAAATTTGGGTAAGTCCAAATCGACTCTACAGAACTTCTTTCATTTAATTTAATTTAAAATTCGAAACCCATTAATTTTAGACAATAAAAAGGTAGAACCTAGTTTTAAGATAATTTTGATTTGTCAACGGAAAAAGCGACTCGATAATATTAAAAATTCTACCTACTATTTCAGCAGAAAATGAAATGTTACTGTGATTTCTAATCTAAGAATTTCTTATGTTTTCTATATCTCTCTGATGCAAAACTTATGCAAAGTACGTTCGTAGTCTGGGGGTTAGAGAATTGAAGTACATTATATTGTATTGTTTCTTTTATCTATCTATACATCGGTTTCAAAATATCTCCGATGTTTTCCAATACCTAAGAATAACGTTAGATAAGCTTTATATTTTAAAAATAACAGGAAACCTGTTAAGTCACCACAAGTCACCACGATTAGCATTGCTTTACTCCCACAATGTAATTTCATCACAAATCAGTTATATTATTTGTACTTCTTTTCACCAATCGAAGATTTCATTTTTAATATTATAAAATTAATTTGTCCGGTGGAGATATGTCATACCTCCCAAAACCCTCAGTCATCATTTAATTTATTCTATCTAGTTGTAAGGTTTAAATTAATTACTATGCCACTGTTGATTCGTAAAAATTTCTTACAATAAATATACCAAGTAGATAATAGATACATCATATTATATGCAAAAAAAACAAATAAAAATACAAATACAGGCAGAGGACTTCACGTTTTGAATATTCAAGATACGCTTCCTTGTTCCTTTATTTAACTAATATAAAAATTCTTAAATTTCTTTGTTCGAGCTTGTAGAATTTGGCGCTTAAAATTTTTGAACCGATACACGTCAGAGGTATGACGTCTATCACCACCTCATAAAAATGAAATTCCAATTTTTCACATGCGAATTGGGATTGTATAGTGATTTTTATATTTATAAGTTTGTTTACATAAAACTTGTATTTACAGTGTTGAATGTTGCTATGACAGTTCGATATTATAATCGCATGGTGTTGAAAATTTTGACAACGCTGGTCTAATGTGACATCGTCAATGCTCATGCCGTGATTGGTTTGGGTTTTAGAAACAGCATATCTCAATTTCACCTCCATAAATAGGACGTTAAAGTCTCGATACTGAGTAGCTGGGGTAGAATAGTCAGAAAGGACGTCATTGTCGAACGATGTTCTTAGCAAGCAGATATGTCAAAATATAACAAGAACAGTGAGCAGAAGGGCGGTTCCAGTTGATTGTCTTTGAAAGATTTGGATTATTTGAATCGACCTAAATACGTATGAGCAAAGCAGACAAAAATTTTAATTAAATTATTACAAAGAAATTAATAAAGACCTAACCATAAATATACGCAACCAATCCTCGATAGGCGATTTCCCTTTTTCTTACATCGAAAAAGTGTAAACGGGAGGCTAACTTACCAAGAAATTGTTTCGAAAATGTAATAATTTTTGTTTTGAAACAACTAGAAGCGACCTAACGTTAAAATCGGGTGACCTTTTAAGATCTAACGATGACCTAATATTTTCATATTTTTTTGTATCAAAATGATAAAGATGGAAGGCCAACTTCATGGAGGTGAAAAAACCCTGCTCGAAATATCAGTCTTGTTAACGAAAGCATAATACTTTACAAAGTCCTCCAGGCCTAGATAACAAAAATCTGAAGCTTTGAGAAGTAAACAAGCCTTCAACTTGGAACTTCCTTTGAAGTCCCCTAACCTTGACAAATAAAACTAGGAGTGGGCGGCTCTTTCACACCGAATTTTCTGGATGTTTCCACTAGACGTCAATTTTATGAATTCTTCTTTTTATGCGTATTTATTTGTAATTCGATATTATCTGCAGAAAATTACCGTAGATATCCAATCAAACCAGGATGTTTGATCTTTTTTCTACACAAATTTTGTTAATTTGAAACCACAACTGCAAATGCACTACACCAACTGTCCATTTCACGATATGGTAATCTCTTTTACTATTACTTGAGCAATCCAATATATCCATATGAAATTTGTGAAAAGTACAACTGCTTCTCAAGTTTAATAGACCTAAATATTCAAATATTAATAACTTGTCCGCATAGAATCGCGACCAGTAGCCCTTGATGTGTACACAATTAAGTGATAACAACAAGTATCCGATACTGATGACGACTAATGAGTCAGAAACACATGTCACAGTGTGATGGCTAGGAAGTCAAAGAAGCAGTACATGTGTCTATCGCTCTTTTCCTTAATTGTATTTAATTTTTAGTTTTTAAACTACACTTGGCACGTATGCATGATATTTTCTATCAAATTAACAACTTTGTTACATTCGGTATACAGTATTCCGTCTTATTTCGCGGTATTCTTATAATACGATTTCCATATATATGACAGTTGAAATTTAACGATAACTCTCCTTATTATCGCGAGGTTTTGATATAATGGTTCTTATAAATACCATTTAGTATATTGTGACGTACTTACTTTGACAAAATATAGTAAACTCTCGATTATGTAGCATAATCGTAGTCGGGATCGTAAACAATCTATTAGAGTAAGAGATTCTACTGTTTTGAGAAAGATAACATATATTATAACTGTGGCCTGCTTTACAAACTAAGCAGTCAGTGTAATAAACACCCCGATATTGATCGTTGGTAAACATAGATCACAATTTTAATAAACAGCATTATTCTAATTTGTGAAACAAATAACAAATTTAAATAAAATGCAGATCTTGCAGAATGAAGGTTATGAAATTTAAACGCTTAGATAATTACGATTTCATGAAAGATGCTTTATAATTGAGAGTCTTTATGATTGCGAGTTTACTGTACAACGTTAAAAATACACTGTGCTTCAATAAATTATACAAACAGCTGCTAACAACCCGCCATGTTGAATTAAACTTACGTTACGTTGTATATCTAATACAAAACACCTTGTTTTGCCTTCTAGCCAGGTTAATCATTTCTTCAGTTTTTTGTTTTAATTTTAAATCGTAAATGAAGTCAAGACAGGCAATATTTACAATTTTTAATTATTCAAAAGATAATCTTACCTTAATATCATCGGTTACAAAAGAATAATCACATAAATGTGAACTTTTTGTAATTAATTTAAAATGTTGCTTTTAAGTAACGACGCTCCGTTTCGATAATTGATAATAGAAAACTCAAACTTTTTTTCGTCTGTCAATAGGTATTCTCTTCATTACTAAAGCATCATTTAAATTGACGACAAAAAAGTATTCGTATTTTTAAAATTTATTATTTTCTTGAGAATTCGTGAAGTAACTACCGACTGGTTATGTGAAAGTGAAACAAGTATTTCTTGCTTGAATTTAAATTACAAGACAAATTTAAATTTCCAAACAAGAAACACGAGTTAATTGCTTTTGCAAAAATATTTTGTATCTTTTTTAATAAGTATGGCAAGACAATTGAACGAAAAAAAAAATGAATGATTTGTACATAAAATTTGGATTGGATAAAGAAAAACAAAGACAATACTAAACTGTGATTGGTGGATTGTAATATTTTGTTATGTGAACTGAATTGTTGCCGTAATTCGAGTGTGATTGGTTGAATTTTATGTATCTTTGAGTGAGATAGTCAATAATTGTACTTACTATATCAATAACATTAATAAATTAATGATAGGCCACAAACAAGTGTTTTTCAAACCTCACAGAACAATAATAATAAAAAAAGTAATTTTAAATTACATATAATCCCATAAAATAGTTAATTATTATACTTCATTCATTTGAAATAAGATCATTATCAGTCAGAAGTCTAATGATGTAATGTTTCCTAGTTTAATGACGAAATGTCTGAAAATTATATATGTAATTTTTAAAAATTTGTAAGTGCAAATTCCGTAGAATAGCAAGTTCATAAATCATTAGATACTTATTATAATATTATTACTTACTTATGGAAAAAATACGTAAAATAGAATCCTAATAGATTAACATATAAATAATGTAATATGTACATACATATTTGTTAAATTTGCGTGTGGCTACGTATAGTACGTTTTATGCTAATTTTAATGTTTTGAATATTTTAAATTTTACTAAAACCTTTATTTCACATAACTTGATACGTAGTCGATAAAAGTATAGTAAAATACTACTGCAATCAAGGAAAAATTACATTGTAAAGATGAGAAATAGAAGCAGACTATTACCTCAATATTTTCAACCAAATATTTTTTATAATTTTTATGATTGTGATCTTCCAAATACTTATTATTTGTAACAGCAAAATAAAAAAAATACATTTCCTTGATAACTAAAAAGCCACTAAAATACCTATAATTTTATCTGTGGATAACAGATTAGTTTCAGTTTTATTATATATAAAAGTACCATGTAACAATGCACGAACAATGGTTCAACATAAAAGTTAAATGTAATGAGCGTTCTTCGTCGAACTTGATGATAATGAGCCGCAACTTTATGTACAGGAATTTGTTTTGTCGCAATTTTGACATTCCTATAATTGCAGAATGCAGCCAAAACTCTTACGTCTCCGACTGCCATTGTTTCAATCTACCAAGGCCACAACGTGCAATGACGATCAATTAAAATCAATTGGTCGTACGTGCACGTATCGTCATACATAGTAGTTAGCAAAATTTACTAGCAAACTCGAAGCAACACTTAAATAATGGGTATGTTAAATTGAGCTCTAACGCAAATTAATTTAGCAATTAAATAGTTAACTTGGAAATCTCTCGCAGCCTGGAAATCTTCCCAACATAGTACGTGCAAGATACTAGATGAAAATGTATCCGAAATTTTTACAATTCGACAATGATAAGTAGTTTATGTCACTGCATATCATCCATTATTATTTAATAATTGATGCAAATTGTTCTTATTGTACATCCAATGTGATGCAAAATTTAAAGTTACCAGAAGGTCACCGACCTCAAAAGATCAAATATAGTCAAGTATATTATTATCAGAATTGGATATAGCAATAGTTAACTTCTTCTCATGGGACATTTACTAATTATTATAATACAGAACAATAATACCCACATACTAAATATAAATTTAGAAACTTCAAAAATTTGTAGTCGATCGTTTCCGGACCAAGTAATAGCTTACACATGGTTTTCAAAATTCATAACATAACTTGAAAATATATCTAGTTGAAATTAAAATTACATTTTGTAATCTAAGACAAAAAAAAAAGTAAAGAAAAAGTTACAAATGTTTTAAGCACTCGAGAAATTGTAATTTACATTTTATGTTGCCCTATTTTTACATTACCATTATTTGATAAAAAAAAAAACTCTTCGAGCAATTTTAATTATTGCAAAGTAATAACGATAAACTTGGCGCAACATTAACGGTAGCAAATAGTGTTTGCAAGAAAATAACATCATCGATCGACCACCACGCTTTCTACCATTCATTGTTGAGTCCGACCCTGTCAAGATAAGCCAAATGATGTAGTACCACTAGTCACGCTAATGCAAGCTTACACACAGGAGTCATTCTAGCGTTTATTCTTTCATACCGATTGCTTCTTGACAACTTTATTAATAAATACGTAAACATAGTTAATTTAATTATATTTTCCATTAGATTACCCAAAGTAATCCAAATTAGCGGTTTCCTGAAGTGCAATATCAAATGCGATGTGGGATTAGAAACATCAAAGAGCAAAAAGTATCATAGGAATTGAAAGCAACATCTAAGGACATTGAAAAACTCAATATTGACTCTTTTCGCCTTTTGAAAAATTGTAACACATGCAATTGGATTTGCCCATCATAAAGACAAGAAAGTCTTCATTAATAAATTTCCTTCCATATTACCCAAACAATTAAGCCAATTGTTGCATAGTATACTACACAACAATTATTGTAACAATGCCTATCATTTTTTGAATTGAACCAAATACGTTATTAATTCTATATTGTAGTATGTAGTAACGGAAAGTAGGATCGCCCGCCCGTACGCAAACCGGAATCGAAGATCTGATTATGCCTGATAATGATACCACAAAATACTAAAAATGGTAGCTATCACTATGACTCACACGTGAATAAGGAAAATGTCTCAAGAAATACACAGTATGTAATGTACTCACATTTTTCCAAGATTAAAAAACATTTATAAATTAATTGTTGGTTTATTTACAGTATTAAGTTTCGTATAACCTACACGGTTCGTTACCCTGTGCAGATTCAATCGATTTTCCACTTCTTGGCTAATTGCGGCGATCATAGAAATTTCTGCAAAAAATATCGCGTTTTCAAGACGAAATTACCATTTTAATTTATTTTACGCGGAAATAATTTCTTCGAGATCTGTCATGTCCCAACAAAGAACGTTGACCCAAAATGACTACAACCGATAAGTAGAAATTGCTTATTATTATCATGGAAGCGCATTTTCTGTTTTGAGTTGGGCAATAAAATATTAAAAACGTTCCAAAGCAAATTAGACGTTGCGGTTCACGCACAGTCTAATTCTAAACTTGAAATTCAAATGATGGTCAATATTATAAAATATAAAATGGAATTTCTATTTCTTTTTTGTCTTCCGTATGACGGCATCTCATGGTCAGCCATCGCTCAGACAATGTTCCATAATATGGTTTCCAATCAAGCCGATTCATAAATATTCCATTCAAGTAACTACTATTCATACGTTTATGATCGATGTTGGAACACGCGTAACATTAACCTTTAATATTATATAGTTCCATAGAGAATGGCATTTACCATAGCTCATACGATCACAGATCCAAGTATTATATAAACTTTGCAAAAAAATATTAGTCGCCATGAAAAATAAAAAACCAAGATAATATACGTAAGATTTACTATACAACACCATGGCAAACGACATTCCTCCGACTCAATCATTACAAAAAGTGCTACCGTGCAGCGGTCTCGTAAAATATTGACGCCTTTTCTAAAACTTACACAACAAATCATAAACGTAATGTAAATGAACAATCAAGTCAACTTAAAATAGAACAGTCCGAGAGTGATATTTGTAAAAGCGTAGGTAGGTATGTCGACGTTACCAAGGCAGCACATGCCAACCTATTTATTACTTCATATAAGTACATTAAATTTCCACATGAAAATTTTAATGCTGTTAACATAACCAGTACAAGTCTGATCTGTTTATGAACAAGTGAGAGAGAACAGTGCATGCAGAAGTGGAAAATGTTCGTGCTAGAGGGAAAGGCTGTCGTATACAACCAATGACGGTTCGCTTGGCAACAAGAATGCTATTAAACGAGATTTTCGATACTTTTGGATCCAAACCTGCTCATCGAATCTACATTCCTTGAATTCCCGCTAATAACCGTCCGTTCATCCACATAGTACATAAATGTACTATTAATAATATACTTAGTAGGTACTTACATTATTCCATTGGGTAATTTTCTATCATTCAATTAAAAAGTATTTACCTCAAACCTACCCAATCACTCCTACATTAAGTACCTACTTTCAAAGTTCCATATTAAATGTGTATATGGTATATTTTAGGTTAATATCTACCAAGTTATGATTTATTGCGCAATATAATATTTAATAACTCACAGGCAGGTTACAGCCTAAACTGGATAAGTACTTCGAAATCTATACGACTATGTTTAATTAAATATTTTTTAAAGAAACAAATCCATAATTTATGGTTTTTGTAGAGAAAAAATTAGTTTTAATAAAATAAGTGTTATCATCGGGGACTCATACCAGCAATGGAGTAGGTAGTTCAACATTCGAAAAAGAGTTTTCAGACCATCTGCCTTACCGTGAACTATCAAAGGGCTACAAAATTTGAACGTGTTCTGCTGACACAAATATGCCAATTACGAAAATGTGGCAAACCGAAACCAAATCGCCAACCAGAAAACATGAAGAATACCTATTTTAAAAAAAAAAGGAAATAGTTACAGCAATAGAAAAATTAAGTTACGTAAGTAAAGGTCGATTGGTGCTTTCAAGAAGATGTAAATTTCTAATAATAATGCCGAGTGAGAAATCATATTTAATGTGCATTAAGTAATAATTCTCTAACAATGCGCAAAACAGTTGTCATTTACAAATTACAATCAAAACAGCATTGTATTATGTATTATAATAATACTTATATAATATCGCCATAGTAAAAATAAACTCAACAATGGATGCTTTTGACTTCGATCGTGTAAATTCACGTATAAATAATAAAAAATAACTTACCAACAATAATAAACCTTAATAATTCAAACTCGCAGCATTGTCGTCTATAAGTACACTACAACATGCAGACATAGTACTTAGCCCACAGATATTTCAAATGAATCGCCTTTGGCGCTATCAATACTTTTCGTTCTATTATTCTATTAAGTTCACTAATTTTTGTATTTATTAATATAATATTAAAAGCTCATCTAACGTAGTTACATTTTGTATTTCCCATCTTCCTGCAGACTTTCATAAATATTATCATTGAGGAAGTAATTCTGAACGGCAGGCATCCGGAGATTTCACCTCATCTTGGCCACCTTGATGCCTATTTTCGTTTCAACTTTTCTTTAAATGTCACATTACACCAATTCCACATGGTGGAAAAACTTGAATTTGAAGAGATAAATTCGTGAATTCTTCGCTCTGGACGTAAGTAGTGTATATGAACGAAACATCGTAAATCATTAATTTTAATTCTTAAATTTTACAAATTGTGAATTTAGCAAGGTATTTTGATTTTATCAAAACGTGGTCATGCTTATTACCCGTATATTCAAGTGTTGACTACGTGTTTATTCACTGCACAATCCCATTCAACATTTTAAATATGCTCGCAAAAAAAACTGGGTGGCTTATCCAATTAATTTAGGAACCGAGTCGTGTTTAGTAATGAGTTATTATTTCGTTTATAAGTTTAATTTAAAAATTAGAATTGAAATAGAAGGTTAAAGTTCTGAAGTCCGATTTGCTAGACCACTTGGGACAAATTTTGCACATCCGCTCCCGAAATTAACTTCGAAATTATGACCTGTAATGAGCGTTCGAGATGAAATTTTCCGAAGATCTAGGAACTCAATGAATTTAATTACAAATCCGATTGTCTAACATAAACAAAATTTTTATATTTATTTACCAACATAAGTGCGTTTAGCAACATCCAATTTATCGGTGTATTTTCGACCTTTGTGAACGCTAGTTCAACATTATAAAAATTATACAGAATATAATATATGTATGTGTGCGTAACTCGTAATAATGGTATCGAACTATCGATTAGAAGTCTTCTCAATTATCGAAAAACGGAATAGTATTTTGGTTACTATTTAATGATGATTACCACTATATCACGAAAGGAAAGGGGGGGGGAGGTGACTTCCATAATTATAATAATCTAAGGTTAAATAAAAAAAATTAAATATAGCAAAATAATATTATACAAATACTGCAAAATATTTTAAAAACCGTCGTCTTGCTCTCAACAAGTAAAATACAATATGCTTTCAAGTAATTTTTTTTTTTTTATTATATAAAAGCAATTATTGTTTGTTTCGCATATTTTGTTCAGGTGGGCGCATAAGTGAACCTCGAACTTGATCTCGTGATCACAAATTGAATTTACTATGCGAGTTTAGTACCTTTTTGTTTGCAAGTGTCGAGACGGTTTCGGCCATTTGAAAAACCTTCCCTTTGTTGATGAAACACCACGACGAAATAGTTTTTCAAAACATCAAATTATTATTCAACATTGAAAAGTCGAAGTTTTATGATTTACACAGTGGTAGATATTTTGCGCTACCTCGCCAACCGACGAACCGAAACTGATGAACAAGTGCCAAGTCGCGACGTTCGCAGCGCACCGTTCGAACAACTTACGCCATACCCATACTATACACAATGTTTTCCTTATGATGGCGTATTTTTATCTATCATTTCTTTCTACAAATTGCTTACTCCGTCTCTTTCTGTTTAACGTTCATGTGTATCCAATCGCTTATAGCGGATAACGAAAACAAACTCGCGAATTTTTCGGCGATCCATTATTCTCGTAGATACTTCATTAACAAGTTGCACTTACCGACACTTCCAAAATTATCTGCACATTAGACAGGTGCCAAAGTCTTGTAGACTAAAAATAAAACTCCACACTACATCCGTTCGTTTGCATTACTATCTACCTACGCTTAATTTATCTTATCAGTCGATGTGCAAATCTAGTTTAATTTTGGCGGCCGGCGGCGTGTAAAAGTCTACGACGTGCCAGTATAATATTATGAATGATGGAACCGTTTTATTTGCTCAATAAAACACGTAGTTTCGCTTTACATTTTAAAATATTCATTTAGCCAAAATTAAAAACAATGAGAAATCAATAACAATGAAGGTGTTTGTCGTTTTATTAAGGAATGAATTAAAATTGTACAAATTCGTCCTCGGAATTGGCGACAGAGGTTCTACGTTAAGCTTGTATCGAGCTGACTAATATTTACCAAGGTCAATTCAGCCACACAATAGCAATATGACTAATGACTACAAGTTAACGTAGCGCTACGTGCTTACATTTTGCATTTTGCGAAAATATATGTACATACATCGTAACCTTCTGCATTAATGCAATAACTTAATTCATCTCAATAAAAACGATATTTTGAAATTAAGTTAAATGGGTGTTCAGGGTCGCTTTTACCTGGAAAGGTACGTGAGACGGTCGAGTAGTCCGCGGCGACCGCGAGGTGAAGGTCGCGTGCACGTCAATGGGCCTGGCGTTGTTGCCGGGACAACCGCTAGGAGGTGCTGATACTATTTCTGGCATCAGCTAGCAGCTCTGCTACGCACACGCGCCCTATCGCACAATATCAAAATCGAAAATTTTTTTGTTCTAGCTTGTAAACAATGTTCTACGTTACGTGGTCTATTATTATATTACAATTTATTATGATCCGACTTATACAATAACGCCAAATCAACGTACCTACTTATGTAAATAATTAACATTACAAAATGCAAAGAATGCAAAAACGAATAAAATTTGTACTATCAAATTACCTAAATAAGGTACCCACTACAGACGTCTTGATACTATAACTATTGGATAAGTGCATCGTAAATTTACCTTAATAAACGTACAATGTTGTCGAGTATTGTATAATATTCAGATAAACATCATAAAATATTTACGAATATGGCAAAGTTCGAAGAAATTATTATCGTTTGATAAGCTTATCAAACAATAAATAGATGTTAGTGCCTACCCATCATCAATATATTATTTTAATTTGCTACAGAGAAAAATAAGAAAACCAGTTGACAAAATCGAGAATTGACGTAGTAGCTAATACAACCGGTAGTGTACCAACGCCGCATGGGTTGACTGAATTCCCAGTATAGTAACTTCAATTTATTATTATTGTTCAACGAGGAAAATCTTGATAAAAATAAATTGATATCTTTATTTACGAACCAATAAGAGCCGATAGATTTGTTTTTCATCAAAGGTGAAGTATAGGAAATCTCCAGTTTAACGTCGGTTTCGAACAGAGCTGGATTAAAATTTTTGTAAAATTCTGAGAAAATTCAGAAAAGGAGAATTCAGAAGAAAATTAAACTTACATTTACAAAATAAATATTATGGAATCCACTTTCGTTGCTATTATTGTTTCATCGAATTATCTATTATTATTTCCTCACAATTAATATTATCTACAGTGTTTTGTTCTAAGAAATTGAGAATAATCTTGCACCAAATTTATTTGTTTAAGTTTCTACATAAAGAATAGTGGATACAATTTTTGTCTTCTTTACAAAATGAAGCATATTAATTTAAGGGCAAACTTAAATTTTCGTTTTTAGAAAATAAAAAAAAGAATTTTTAAGTTTAACTTGAAACTTGAACTTTAATTTTATACAATAAAAATTACTTTTGATAATTTTGTGAATTTATTTTTTTGTTTTATACATTTTGTTGCTCATTCGTTCTTGTATAAAATAGATTACTTTTTTAAAGTAAGTTTGCAAAACGAAAACTAGACTCAAGTTGTACAGCTCATTAAATTTTCATTTCAATCTAGAATAAAAACGTTTTGTTTCGATACACGGTTTAAAGAAAAACCAACAAAGGATAGAACTTGAAATTTTGCTACATTAGTCAATAAAATGGTTCTATATTATAAAATACGTAAGAAATAAAACAAATAACTTTAAAGGGAACTACTTTCCCAATGGTCAATGGTTTCAATTAAAACAAAATATTTCTTATGATAGTTGCCTAAATCACTTTTGGGTATAGTTAACGTGACCATACGTCCCGTTTTTGGTACTCCGTCCCGGTGTCCCTGAGGAAAGCTTCGGGACACAGAATTGTCCCGTTTTCAGTTAAAGATCAACGATAAACGATTTTTAATTGAATTTAATGCACTGATAAATTTATTTTCATGATTACATAATAAAAGGGTAAATCTGAATGCTCTTTGAGGGTTTTTACTCTCAAAAAGTACCAAATTCAACTGATTTTTCGTAATCATCAAAATTATATGTATTTTTACCCTTTTGATGATTTAAATAAAAAAAACCTGTCCATTAATATACTTACATTAAATTTTGAATTAATTGGTTTTTTTCTTTGTAATAATTATTTAGCGATTAAATCCAGTTTTTTCAATTGTCAAAAATTTATAACTCAAAAACCATTGACTTTAGCTAAATTTCATCACAGTCGTTTTAAAATTGCCCAAAATATTTAAAACAAATTATTAATCCCTGAAAAAATATTTTTTAAACAATTTATTCAAATTGACCCCAGTCTCCCCTAATTTTGACAATGTCCCGTTTTGAGTAAAACCGTAAAACTATCAATGGTCACGTTAGGTGTACTGTGTGTGGTTGATTGCAGCATTAGTTCTTAATTCTGCTACACAATTTAATATTCTCGAGTTTCGTGGTTGTTTAGTTTTTCGAATTCCGATTCCTGAATACACTAATCCGGAATAACAAACAAAGCATACTATTTCTTTCTTATTCGATTAATTTTTGTCTTGATACTAATACACTATTACAGTAGTAATGGTAGAAGCGGCACGTAGAAATGCCTCGCTACAGACTTGCAATAGAAACTTAGCATCTTTAACAACCTATAATCGTGATAATATACAGTGGCTCCAGAAATTATTGATACACTCCTATGTTAACCATGTTAAAAACGGACATTTCCATGATCCATTTTCTCATGTAAAAATCTATTTTATAGCAAAATATTTCAAACATTTTTTGTTGCAAATTTCATTCCCTTAATTTTTGTTTCTATACATTTTTCTATTTTATCGCGCCGTTTCTGAGTAACAGCGACTTTAAAAACACTCTGTAAAAATTTAAATACTAATTAATTACCTATGTAATTATTATACAGAGGAACCCATAAAAACTCCAAACATAGATAACATATTCGGGAATTCGCCCGTGGCTTGCGTTCGAGTCCCGGGAAAAAATGTTGGGACAGGAATGTCCGCCACCCGAACATATCGATGTTAAACCCGGAGATGAACTACTCAAACCCGTACAGTTGGCAGCCCTAGTTAATACAAACATAAACAACACTTTAAAAAATAGGGGTAATTTTACAGGGTAAAAAGGTAAAGTTACGCTTTACGTAGTAAGCGTAACTTTACTTTTTTACCTTGTAGAATTACCCCTATTTTTTACAGCAAAGCATATTTCTTTCATCTCAATCAGCCGGAAAATCTTAATCGCGCGGCACGTTTACGGTTGCGACCGTGCCGGTTAAACGGGAGATTACTGTTTACTATAATATTTAATTTTTTTTATAATTTTATCTTTATCGTCACGATATTGATAAAATCAAAATGATTACATCTTGTAAAGTATATGTACGCAAAGCCCAAAAACCGGAATGTCAATGTACCCAAACATTGTCTAATACAAAATGTTCGAAAAGGGGGAATTCCCAATGATTCCATACCCAAATAGTACCATCTGGTGCGTTCGATTAACCCTTACTGTATCGCAGTGGTGAGGAACCTACCACAATGTAGATTTAAAATTCAACAGGTGAATGTATTTAAAACTCGTTCTCTGTTGTTATAAGCTAATGAAATGAGAATCTTATCTTCCACAAATTGTGAAACGCATAGCTACAGCAAAATTGAAAAACTCAGTTCAAAGTACATCGATCCCGCAGTTTATTATTCAGCGCTCGTTTCAATAATTTTTAATGAATTAATGAACAAAATTGTTTTACTATAAATATTGGTATTCAACTAATTGGGTCTATTTATAGAAGCAACTTGTAATCTAAGCTAAACAGCTGTAAGAAGCTGTCTTTGCTTATAAGGAGATAATTCCGAAAACAGCGATTTATCTAAGTTGTTTGCGTTGTCAACTTCCAACATTTGTTTTGCTTACGTTAACTTGATGCTATTACTCCTCGTGTAATTTAAATTAGAACGTACATAATATTATATAAATCTATAAATGGAACTGTATACTTACTATATGTATTATATAAAAGTTGTGTGTGTGTGTGTGTAATTTATATATTACAGATTGAGATCTGCAAGCCATCAATTAAACAAAATTATTATAATTTTATCAATTTTCTTTATAAAATATGCAGATATTTGTCGTTGGAAGTACTAAATTATTACGTATAATTTATAGTATTTTTACTCTTTCGACATTTAAAAAAAATTGTATAAAACAAATTTCAAAATTTGTTATACGATCTCGATAGAAAAATAAATTTATAGTTAAGATAATAACAAGAAATTATATTATTAAATGAATATCAACAGTTTTGATTAACACAAAGCAAGTATTTGACCAGGAGCCAATTTTCTAATTGTTTAAAAATTCTAGTTCAAAATTTATGAAGCCATCCTACTCTGGGTAATTTTATATTGCAAATTAAAACTCAAACGTATTTATAAATAAATGGCGCCAATGACCTCTCGGTTATGCATGTATGTATGTTTTGTTGGCTAACCTCAATGCGTGGCCGCAGAAATTTGCTGCGTAGTAAAAATAGTGAGGGCGGTGGGTTGAGGAAGCATGTTTCAGTAGTAATTATTTTCAGAAATTTCGGTCAATTTAAACGCAAGCTACCTGAAATATTACCAACAGTTGGAGAAATTTCAAAAATCCTATCCTAAGAAGCAAAGAACCATCATCCAGTATAATGTAGATAGGATTGGGTTAATTATAAACATTGTAAGAAAATCCAGACATACACATGTACTATACATAGTATGTAATAATGTTGCGTGTTCTTCACAGTTAATTCGCTTCCGATTATCGGAGTTAATGAATGAGAAAAGACGGATGAATAATCAATGCATATGAGCATACGGGTAATATAAAGTTCCATGTTGTGATAGATTCGCTTTGTAGATTAAACTTAAATGCAATAATTTAACATAAATAGATAGTAAGTAAAATATTGTAATACTAGACCGTGGGGTAAATACATATTGTATAGCGAAAGAATTATCCATTGCCTAGGTACATTACATACTATTAAGTTTTATTGATTTTAAATCCAATTTTAAATTTAACGACCTGAAGCTTGCTACACAATGATTATTAAATTATTATACTAGTAATTTATAAATTACAAGAAATTTGAAATATTCTTAAAATAATAAATTAGTGTGATCAGTTGACTGCGTAGTTTTTGGAATTTATAAGTAAATAAACTAGGTATCCTATATTTTACAAGCATAGAGGAAGATAACTGTCCAATGTTAGGTATTAGTAATAATAAATAACTATACTTGCAACTTATAATTATTATTTGAAACTTGTAGGTTTGCTTTTATTGGGTATCGGATCCAGACCATACAGATGTGTATTCTTATATTATACCCGAGAAAAAACAAGAAAAGTGCGTAATTGCAAATCATTTGATTTTGGCAGCAGAAGACCCCCAAAATAACATTTTCCACAAGAAATCTTTCATGCAAGAAAGAATTAAACTATCCGTTAGTTTTTGAATATACAATTACATTTCTACAAATTATGACAATTTTCTACATTCGGAGAATGTCCGAAAATACAATTTACGACAAAGAGAAAAAGTTGGTGATTGTATTTTATTGTATTACACACGATAACATTCCAAGTTAAAATTTTTTTAGAAGACCTATGTCCATATTCACAAACGTTCGTAAAATATTTAACGAGCCGTTTAATTTTGTTACCCAATGAAAATGATTTCGTAGAACAAGCAAATAAATTCCATTGGTTTGTTTAAATAAACGGTTCGTTAAAATTTTTACGAACGTTTGTGAATATGGACACTAATCTTTTATATAATTTATTCTTGAAGAAAACCAGTGACTTACGTGATTCGAACCAGAACCAAATTTGGACGTTTTAACGTGAAAGAATTTACACCTATACGATTTTAGTTACAAAGTACTTACACATCTGTGATGTATTGAGAATAATAAA
This sequence comes from Cantharis nigra, assembly GCA_958510845.1. NCBI lineage: Eukaryota > Metazoa > Arthropoda > Insecta > Coleoptera > Cantharidae > Cantharis > Cantharis nigra. Next base: position 66,933,648 of record OY294028.1, read on the forward strand.
AATTTTGTTACTTAAATTCGAAACTCACAAACGATAATAATTTTAATAACTACTCAATATAAAAAGCATTTGTGGAAACACAAACTTGCAGGTTGTTAGTTCTGGATAGTTAGTTTGTGTAATATCTATGTTGTTTAGTCTAACTGGTTAAGATTCTGGACTTCGAACCTAAGGGTCCCGGGTACTAATACTAGTAATAATATTTTATTAAGTAAAATAAGCTTTTTCGCACTAGGGCGAAAAAGTAATTGTTTCCTGCACTAGTGCGATTTTCTTTTTCACACATGCGCATTTAAACGTAAATCCCAGAAAGGGGGTTTTACCTAGTATTTAACCACTTATTGCAAATATAATTTGGAAATCACTACTCTATAATAGTTTAACTTATCAATTGTTTGTTTTTTATTCAAACAATAGTAGAAAAAATATTGTTATTCATAAACCTCCTTCACGGTACTTTCGCTACGGCTCGAGTGGCTGGGCAATTATTGACTAATATATTGGAAAATATTTGCGGTGGAACATAAAATTTGAAATCACGCTACTCCACTGGCTTCTGAGAGTCTGATATAGTACTCCCGGCGTAGGATGTAATAATTTTAGATCAACCATTTGGTAACTCATTCGAGGAGTAATATCTCTAAAATTTGGAATTATTTTGGAAATAAAAAATGTTTAAAATTCAGTTTATTTTATTTATTTATTTATTTATTTATTATTATTTACGAATTCGTTAGATTTACACTTGTTTGGAATTCCTTTAAAAATCCCTGCATTTTTTTTGGAAAGCTCTGGAAATCCTTCGAATTGGTGTCCCGTGTACATTCATTTTTCGAGATATTTATTTATCAATTATCACAATAAATTTATACAACTTTCATAGTCAGTGAGCAAATTGATTTCCAAATTGTTTGAAATTGCCTTTAATTATAATGTACCCGCGGGTAATAACGCTCAATACCGCACTATCAGACACCTATTGCATGTAGAAGTTGCTAAGGGGGCGTCCATTAATTACGTGAGACCAATTTGACGATTTTTAGACCTCCCTCCCCCCTTGGTGAGATGTCGTGAGATTTGGTTCGACCCCCTCCTTTATTTTTAAAATTTAAAAAACATAATTTGATTAATTATTTTTACTTAAGACAAAAAAATTACGTGATATTTGACGAAACCCCCCTCTCCCCAACTGAGATTGGGTGAGATTCGGCTCAACCCCCTGCCCCCCCTAAAACCCGCACGTAATTAATGGACGCCCCCTAAAATTGTGCTGGAGCTGAATATTCCGTTTCTAGCCCCCAGTGTTACATCATTCATCATAAGGTGAGACCGTGCAATCCCAAATAATAAAAATCGGTTCAAATAAATCGTAAATATTTTTTGTAATATTACAGTTAGCTATACTTATAAATTTAAATTTTTATTTTTATAAAGAGTACATGCTTCGATGATCTTAAAAACTTGAATATCGTATCGTGGTCCATATATTTTTTATTGTCTTTCTTACATTACCTGGTCGGTGGGTATTAAAGCCTACTAAATTTAACCATAAGTCTTACTTCTTGTATTAAAGTTTGTTTGCTTTATAATGTATTTTACAGTACTTTTGAGATATTACGAATGTAAATAATTAGTACACATATTTATTACTAAACGATTGAGCGTTATTTTTAGTGCTTCGAGCCCCATGCCTCCTAAACGAGCCACGTGGTCAGAAATCGATGATTTTGAGTGCTCCGAAGCGTTGTAATTAATACTTTTTTTAAATAATGTTTAGTTGTTGCATTTATGTGTTTATTGATTTCAAATTTATTATTTAAGTATGTTAGAGCCAATAGGCCTTATTATCCTACCATAGTAAAATAAGGCCTACTGGTAAGGTTTCTAAAAATGTTTAATTTCGTGTTTCTCTATGGTGCAAGTAACCATTTAGGTTTATATTTTATAGAAACTGTACCAAAGATATGATTATCATTAAAACATGTTGATTAAATAGGATATTTTTCATTTTATTGCAAATCTCCCTTAGCTAGGCCTTATTACCCGCAGGTACCTTATTCGCATAAGAAAAAAATTAAAGCAGTTTACTATCTACAACAGTGCTTCCTAAACTTTTTTAGCTCACGGACCCCTTTTCCTATGAAAAAAAGACTACTTATTTTTAAGCACCTATCTATTTTTTTTATTGTATTGACACGTAAAATTTTTCTACTAATTTATTTATTGTTATTTTATGTAGTATGTGGAGGTAAATTTACAAGTTAGTTGTATTCGATTTTTATTGTTATTCATTTTAACTTCCATAAAAATAAAAATTAGTCACAATTTCTTTATTTGTTCGGACCCCCACATCAATTTTAATTTTTCGTTAACCCGCTGAATAATCCCGAGAACCTCTGGGAGTCCCATAAAGAGACCGCACTTTGGGAACCACCGATCTACATAATCTTGAAACCCAACTGACTTCAAACCCTAACCGACTTTTGATTTTAATGATTTTAATACTGATTTCGTCCCGATGTTCAACTTTTACATTTTTTTAAAAAAATTATAAAAAAATAAGTGAATATTTATAGGTAATATCATGAGGTTTGGTATTTTGGCAATACAAATAAATATATTTTCAACTTCTCTTATCTGTCGTCCGGTTCACCTGGTCCTTTCGAAAAAATTTCCAAAAACGAAAATTTTTAAAACTTTAAAAAACTAATTATTTTTAATGAAAATATAATTTTTTAGCTAAAATAAGGCATTCCTGAAAATTTCGTAAAAAAATTCCAACATCCTAGGCGCTTGGTCCTTAATGGGTTAATAATAATTATACATTAGTAAGATCTCACGAACAAAATTTAGAGCCGTTCAAAATTCCAAAATGCCGTTCAACCAGGTGCCGACAGTAAAAAAATCTCAAAAAATCTGAGATTTTGAATCTTTCAGATACTAATTAAATCCGCAAACGCGTAAATATCGATTGATAAATTCGGTGATCACACTGTAATTGTTTATAAATATTTAATTTAATTAAATAAAATACCTATATAAAATACTCACGATCACCCAGTAATGTGCGTAGTCGCAATTTATATTTGATTAATTCAGAAAATAATTTTTATTAAAAAATAAGATAAATTAAATATTACGTAAAAATAATATTACATTCCATAAGAAAAAATCCGACGTTTCGTTTAGAACAAGATTAAATTGTTAATTGCACTATCAATTTTTTTTTTTTAATTTCTGCTTGTTAATTTAAATTGCGAAGAAAATTCGTTTTAAAATGTTGAGGCAGAAGTAAACAAAGGTTGAGAACCCTGCTATATATAACAATATATTATATCATTAATATGGTCAGGATTTTTATTATAAACTGTATGTAGTAAGAAAAAGTAATGGCAAGAAAAATTAAACCCTGCACGTGAACCATGTTTTACGCTCTTCTGAACAACACAATATTTACACTGAAATATACATTACAAACAATTTTGATTTTAAATGAGAAATCTCTCAGGTGAGAACATGAAGATACCGCGAGATACGAGGTATACTATCACAAAACGTGTAGCCTTCTTAAGAAGTCAAAAAATGAAGAGGTCATTATTAGTTTTGTTTCTGCAACAGTTTGAAACGTGTTAAAATTGTCAGACGCATGCGCGGACCAGTTTTAGCATTTTAATCTTAGAATTTTAACGTAGCTTATGCTAACAGTTTTAAATTGTTTTTTGCAAAAAAAAAATTAAATAAAAAAGCTTTTAAAATTTTAAAAATAGATAAAAACTCGAATGCTAGACGATTATTCTGTTTTTAGCCCAACATATCTACCACTCTACCAGTATAATTTTGGGGTTCAGTTGGGCAAAACAAAACAATTATCCGGCGAAAAAAAAAGTGGATTAATCAACTTTCAAAATATCAAAGAAACACATTTTAATAGAACACCAAGCATTTCTTGTTTTCCGGATGTTTTCTGTATCAAAATAGTAATCTAATTTAAACTCACATGAAATAGACCACGTCAATGGTGAATGACTGTATTAATGAATTATATCAATAATTGTACTTTGATTAATATATACTACTTAAGTATGTACTAAGTTCTATGCATGTAAGGGTATCTCTCTATGAAATAAGAAAAAATAAATCGATTAATTCAGAAACGTGATTACACATTTTCTGAATGTAATCTATTGTTGTAAAGCCAAGATTAATTTGCCAAAACTAAACTTATAACCACCCACGACGATACGTTGAAACTAAATGCGACGTCATTAGCACATCTATTTTAAAATTCATTTTCCGCAATGAAGTAATTTTCGTAACTTATATTATTTAAGTAAAATTTTTGCCAAGAACATTTATGTTTTTACATAAAACAAAATAGTTATTAATGGAAACTTAAAAAAAAACATTATAAATTGAAATATAGATAATCTGCGACCTCGCAACATATAAAACGGATGTTCAAAATTCGCAAACTGATGACTGAAAAGAATTGTAGAATTGTATGGCTGGTAAACCATTTTGAAGTAATTTAAGCAGAACTGACATTGAATTTAATTGTGTTATGTATGTAGGTACATTAAAATTATCTCTCTTTTGCACAACTTGCAGGACTTTTAAGGAAAAACGTCGTAAAAATGTTGTAGCGTGTATAATTTCATATTTCCAAAAAATAAAGAGAAGAGAACATACATAAGTAAGAACATCAAGATAAAAAGTGATTTTGCATTCTTAATCAAACCATTTTTGACGGAAGGAAGGAATTAATCAAAAATATTTTTTAGTGAACTAATTTCCTAAAAAACCATGGCAATAATAAGTATAAAAGTAATATAAAAATATTAATTTGGATTTTGTAGAAGACGAACAAAGCAAAAATGGCGAGGTCATGAAAAGAGTTAAATTTGTCTCTAAGCAACATAATGTACTATCTGAAGTATTTACTTTACTATAGCATATTTGTTTTGAATGTACGAGTAAACAAGGTATTCACGCAGTCTGCTACAATTCCTATCTCAACGAGAAAAGTATTTTTTCATTTTGTTATTACCTATGTGGTATAGGTTGTTATAGCAATTTGTATCAGCACTTCAATTTATTAATCTTAAAACCTCGCAATACAAAACAATACTCAATTAACAGGTAAAAAAAGATAACAATCTTGGTAACAAAGAGATAGAGCGTGCTTAATAGGTAAACCATACATTTTCAGACAATTCTGAATCCGAGAACCGTCAAGATTCTTTAGAAATATTTGTAGGTATTGTTTGTAAAACAGCCGCAACTTGAAACCTTTGGGTTAGCTCTTCAAATAAACGTGAATCCATGCCACGAATAATATTACGGCTTTTTTCACGAAATTGGCCTTCCAAATAAACTTTAACCAAGAATGTAGATTGTAGACACGGCAGATAGAATTTAAATTTCAAATAACTCCAACGTTAAAATAAAAAGGTGGGAAAGAATTTACACTAATTAGGTAGGAAGTTTTGAATACATATTTCTTTTTGGGTAAAATACAAAAAACTTTTGCATTTCGATGGGTAGGTATTTTAAAAAATATGCTGAAATTACAGAAAAAAGGCTAATGGGAGAATTGAATAATAAATTAATGTTAATATTTTTGACTTATTACGTCTAGACTTAATTATCATTCTTGGTAACATATAATATCAACGTAATATGTAATTGCTTACATGAAGGAACTGTTGGCACGAAACAACACATTTCTCGGGAGTCTTTTCTATTTTCTCCAATTAAAATAATTAATATTTCGAGAAAATTTAACAGGATAGAAGGATTCATACTAGTATTATACCACGATGATATCTTTGATAATATTGTCTAAAATATTCCTTTAGATTCAAAATTTAATATATACAACAAATATTTTTTAGAATATAACAGTGGTACATCAAACTGCCACAAAGCAGAAAAGCAATATCGCAAATACATACCTACATACATAGCGCAAGGATATGAAGTCTGCTCCGTGAAAAATATACGGTCCGTGTACTGGAAGATAAAGGAAAAACTCAAATATAATAAAAAATACAGTAGAATTGTATTTACAATATAAAATTGAACGTATCCGTAAAGTAATGTCCAACTATTATTGTTCTGTAAACCAATGTATGTGGTTGGAGAAATTTCAGCGCAATATGTTTACAAAACTTAGCGTGGGTCATTTATTTTGATAAAAAAAAGATAACTTGGTTAATTTTCACAGATTCTCATAACATCTTGCAAATTTTAAAATGAAATTAACCCACATTTAATTTGAAAAAAAACACTGTCGTGGATGTTTTGTTACAAAATATTAAACGAGGGTGGCACGAGAATATATTTTTCAAATTTTAAACTATAATCTCCTTGGAAGCATTATTGTTGTTACCCAAGTTATGTGTACATGAATAATATAATAATAACTCCGGTAGTCATCGTTTTACGATGAAAACATTTAACAATTTAAAGCGCAAGATAAAGTTGCATTATAAATAAACAAAAGATTTAAACAATGGTAAAATATTATGTACTCACCAATTCGAAACCTAAAATGCGCTCTTATCTTGTCCTATATTTTGGCTGTAAATCCACGTTATCACAAAAACAATATTAAACACAATAATATTTTGAAAAAGAGTTCTAAAGAATCTACCACAATTTTTTCATAATATTTTACCGCAAGAAGTACATACTATCAACTGGTGCCAGCGGTGGACCCGTGCGTACACGTTACTACTACACTACTACAGGAATGTGGGGGGGTTACTACGCTATGTAGACCACCACCATTTCTGTGAAATACTTTTAAATTTAACAACCAATATTTGCTTGTTCTGCTCAAGCAAGAAAGTTCAGACGCGTAGGTGATTCTCTACCAAGTTTTCGTTAGGCCATTGCTATATCATCTTGAGGTTGAGGTATAATTTTGTATGCATTAATATTTCATAATGAATTCTTTGCTAGACGTTCGTTCTTATTATTTGCGGTTCGACTCAATTTATAAGGAAATTTTAACTTTATTAAATTATGAGTCATCATCATTCATTTATTTTAACCTATAATATACTGTAATAATCAGAGTACGGACTTTTAAGCATAAAAAATCGTGAAAATAGAGCTTAAAATAGCTCAAAAAATTACCATTATATGCATAAAGATATGATTTCATCTTAAATATAAGCATTAAAAATAATTTTTTTAATAAAATTTATTTGAAAAGTAACTCAAAAAAAAGTAATAAAGTAAAAAAAATAGTATAAAAAGTAAAATAATAAAATAATTTCTCTACATAATTTTTTTTTCTAAAAAATGAAATTATTAAACTTTTTTTCTAAATTTTTCATTAAAAATTAATTGTTAATTGAGGCGTTCTTAAATTTCACTAAGACGCTAGCTATTTGCTTTAATGTATAATTAAAAATAGTATAAAAAGTAAAATAATAAAATAATTTCTCTACATCATTTTTTTTCTAAAAAATGAAATTATTAAACTTTTTTTCTAAATTTTTTATTAAAAATTAATTGTTAATTGAGGCGTTCTTAAATTTCACTAAGACGCTAGCTATTTGCTTTAATGTAAAATTAAATCCAATATTTTATGCCAATATTTAATCTTTTTTTGCCACAAAACTGGAACTTTTGAAATGGTATTTTGAAAGATGTTTACCACATCTATAGCTTCTGTTAAAGGACGATCTATTGTTTCCAACTACCTAATAGAAGAGCTAATTTAGCTATAAGGTGCTTTTATAAAAGTGAGTTTTTAGTTAAAGCTCCTTTTATTTAATAATTTTGTTTAGTCGACGAATGCCTACTGTGATTTAAATTTCAAACCTATTTATTGCTCTTATCCTTAGGGGTAAACCGATAAACATCTACCAATTTCAATTCCCTAGTCAAGAAGCACCCCTATATTTAGGTCACAAAATTTTGTGACTTATAAAATTGGTAAAGTCAAATCGTAATTAGCTCCCGGTCTAAAATAAATGTAGGTATTTATGTATCGACTGCAATTTTTTTTTAATTTATCGAAAATGTGCTAAAAAAAGCACTAAAAATGTTTAAAAATAAATCTAAGCATAAAAGTATCAAAATAAGCATATAAGCATAAAAAAATTAGCGCCAAATGCCTTATTTTTATCAAATTCATGGACATTTATAACATTACACTTCTGCTATCAATATTTATGGATAGCAAATTTGCTAGAAATCCGTACTCTAGTAATAATATATCATATACATATACCTACTAGATATATAGAATAGGCAGAAAGTCATATTATGTATATAGTAGGTAAGGTATGTATGTAGATTAAGGTAATTAAATAATTTGCAAAAACTACTTTTATTTTTAGTAAAATAAATGAGATTTAAAACATCCGCCTATTGTTGTATTTTGATGGTTGTACATAATATTATGTCCTTAATTTATCCGTACACATTTTAATTTATTTCTCAGAAATGTTAACTAGATAATTAACAAACGAGTATTTTTTTCTTCTTTTAACATGTGGATTTATCATAAAGAATCATTATATTTTGGATCTTGTGGAAGTTTTAAATTTATTAACCACGACAAACATAGCGCACATTTGAGACTACTTAAAAAATTCGTAGAAATTTCTTACTTTTTAAAACAATATAGTATCTCCTTCCTCATTTATTTATTCTATCTTTTATAGTACCTTGATAATCACGTTTTTAAATTGTTTCTTACAACTGAGAAAAGTGAGAATATATTTTTTCTACTATCTACTGTTTGAAAAAGTTAACTTCTCCAAATTCGTTTCAATAAGATAAAATAGGTTCTTTTCGCATAAGTACGGAAAAGTAGTTTTGTCACTCACCCGGTGCGTTTTATTTTTCTTCACATGCGCATTCAAATAAAAACCCCAGAAGTCAGAAATGACTATTACTATTTTTGGCATTTTATTAGTGCATATGATAATCCGAAGTCTAATTATATAAATATTCTCGGCGCCTACCTATTATAGGTATGACGGCTACCTACCCTAGTATATAACCGCTTAGCGCTTATTGCAAATTTTAAATACATAATTTGAAAATCTGCACTGCAACTATTACATTTTTTGTTTCTTATTGAAACAATAATATGAAAAATATTGTGTGAAACACGTATGAAATAAATATCTAATAATGTTTTTCGCACTAGTGTTGAAAGAACTACTTTTACCCTACTCGGACAAATATCGAAAAGTTGCACTTTTTGAAACAGTAGTAAAAAAATCTGTTTTCTGTTACCAAAACCTCGATAAAAAATTTCACGCGTAGTGCGGAAAAATGTCGCTTTTCATGATTAGTTGCGCAAATAATTATGGTAACTGAAGTTAAACAGTACAGCATCGCCATTGCTGTTCATTTGGCCCAAAGAACTAGAAGATGTAAAAAGAATTGCCAAATTAAGCATTACATTGTGAAGGGAACTGGATTTATTACAATTTTTTGAAATAAATAGCTATCTAGGTAGATACTAATTTCGGTGGATTTGTCAAAATTTTTGAAAACAACTTTTGATAAATTGGTACTACAGGTATAGTAATTTAATTGGAATCGGCTGTAATGTAAAATACAAGGGCGAACCATTTCCTTTTTACACATTTATATTTTATGAGATTTTTGAAACAGTTCCCCGCATTTCTTCTTGAATTGCTTTTTCGAATAAGCAAAACAAAAAACAAAGAAAATTCATCTACAGCTTTCCTAAGATTTTTTGAATTTCTTTAAATTTTTCCGAATTTCTTGAAATACTTAGTACAATTAATTCCAAAACAGTTGCCCTCTAGGGTAAGTCTTTAGGGCTGTGTTTGAATTAAAACTTACTCGATTTTTTTTGTTTTAATAAATAAAGGTGAGTAAATGAATTTATAATAAAACTGATATAGTAGTCGGTCCCCCAGGATTGACTCTGGAGTATCTGTGTATCATGCAGCTTTGCGAAAACTTGACATGCAGCGCGAAATTTTTTTTCCAAGGTTGGCAACACTGGTAGTTAGGGTTCTCCTAAACTCAACGAGCACCGGCAGCGTTCGTTAGTATACGAAAACTCGCCTTATAGTGTCCGTTTGTGTAAAATATGTCTATAATAGATTCCCCCTAGTGCATCAAGCCATCAAGGTGTGCGTTGTCATCAGGTTCCTTTTTACGGAAGGAAAAATACCTACTGAAATTTTTTTATGGATCAATACTGTTTATGGTGAAGGTGAAACATTGAGATTCGGAAAATTGTGCGAAAGATAGATCCCACAACAACTGACAGAGCAGCACCAAGAGAATTGGGTCGCTTAACGCTCATGAGTTCCTTTAACGATTTGAGTTGGAAGATGGGGATTTTCTAAGCTTGAATGTGACTTGGAGTTTTCAGATTTTCATCTTTTCATCTCGCTGAGTCCCTGAAAAACCCATATGGCTGGTAAAAGTTTTTCAACCGACGGGGAGGTGAAACAAGAGGTCTTGAACTAGAAGAAGAAGATGACGCTAGAATTCTTTGAGGAGGACATCAAAAAGTTTGTCTCACGGCTTACAACCTACATAGAACGGGAAGGCGACTGGGTGGAGAAGTAACTGACATAATATATATTAATTTATTTATTTATAATAACAACTACAATTAGGCATAAATACCTGGTGGCAGTACATCTACAAAATACATATTATCGTGTTCCCAAATCGTTTTTGGAAGATTTTTTTATTGAAGTTTGATTATTTTTGTGTTTTGATGATTGTTTTTCAATTTAGTTTTCGATTATCAATAATTTTTGTAAACATTTGTAAATTTTTAAATTTTGTGAGCTGTTTTGTTGCTAACAAATTTGAATGTTGGCACAAAAAGACGTGTAATTCGAGCTTACCAAGCTTGCCCGTGAGAGTGAACGGACGTATTTTGCGAGTATCTTGAGAAATTTTGAATTTGCGTCCCTGGAAACAATTGGAAAAATTGAAAGTAGATTTGGATCCGTTAATTAATTAACGAAAAATTTGGATGATTTGGGCGTTAAAAGTTATAATTAGTTTTACGAAGAATTTAATTCGTTAATTTGAAAGGAAAAGTAAAATTTGTGTGTGCACGAAGCAGCTGGCCCGATAAGACTCGCGATTATCGTTCCATTTTTCGACTCCACTCGCACTCCCGAGAAGTCTAGTTCCCCGACTTCATTAGCTGGCCGGCACCCAAAGTTAGAGAGGGAAGTTGGAAAAAAATAAATTTTTTTACGACGTTACACTACAATACAATATAAATACAACTAATATAAATTTAGTCAATGATTAGATATCAGTAGCCGGCTGATTAAGAACAAGTCTTTTAAACATTTATAAACTTGGTAGTTTTTCATCCAACATAGTTGGTGGTAACTCATTCCATAGTTTTATAGCAGAACGCAAGGCTGATCCCAACACAACATTTGTGCTGTAGCATGGAACAGTCTTGCAGCACTTTGTCATGTATACATGTTACTCCACCCTCTTTTCGTTGGAATGACAGTTGGGTTATTTATTTATTTATTTATTAGCTTAGATACACTGCAAACAGAAAAAACTAATTACAAGAAGTGTGCATAAAAAACAATACATATTATGGAAAATGAAAGTGCTAAATCACTCAGCACTTCTGTAGCAGACCGCCGCAATATCCTTAAGGCTTCTATGGTTGAGGTCGGTATCATCGGCAATGCAATTATAGTTGCGACAACAGATGGAGACAGGAGATGAAGCTACAGTGGCGTATTTACCCAAGGGCTAAAAGGGCCATGGCCCGGGGCGGAAGGCTTCGAGGGGCGGCGTAAGCCGTCTCTCGCGCTCAGCTTGACGGGCATTTTATAAACGTTACCTACACTGAGAGAACAAATAAAAATTTATTTTAGTTTTATTTTTACTAATTTATGGAGAGGCAAACCTTTTGGGCTCAGGGCGCCAAATTTTAAAATACGTCACTGTGAAGCTAAGAAGTTCGTACGGCTGATCTTACATTAAAAGAGGTTGCGCTGTCTAGAGCAACTTCTAGGTACGAGGAAGTTGACAATCGATCAAGTTTCTCAAAAGTTTACATAGAAACATAACGGGTGACACAAAATACCTGCTTTCAAGAGACACCAGATCGAACCGATCAAGAAAGAGGACGATGATCGAATCCCTGTGTCGGATACTCACCATCCTGAAGGAATGCCAATCAAGCCGCTTGATGTGATATGCGTGCATTGGGTACCAGATAAGTGCGGCATATTCTAGCCTTGATCGAAAAAACCTAAAAAAAATAAGTTTTAAACATAGGACCATACATGCGGGAGGCAAAACCTAAGGTACCACTGATGTGTTTGATGATGGTTAGTCGCGAACCGAAGGTGACACCAAGGTCTCTGAAAGAATCAGATATCTCCAGAAAGGTACCCTCACAAGAGTAATGAAAATCAACAATAGTCTAGCGGTTGATGAAAGAGACTACCTTACATTTCGAGATTTGTAGCTGTAGCCGATTACGTTTACACCAGGAATCTATGGCATCCAGATCTGCTTGCAGACGTTGGCAGTCTTCAAGTGCGGAAATACTTAAATAAATTTTAAAGTCGTCAGCATATAGCAATTTGCGAGATGTTACATATCTAGGCAGATAGTTGATAAATAATAAAAAAATAGAGGACCAAGATTTGACTCTTGAGGAACACCGGAACTAGCAGGAAGACTGAGGACCCTGACCCATCATACGAGTTCTTAAGAATTTTCCCTGTACGTAGATGATTGTTTTACAGCATTTTTCGAATTGTGACATTTTATCCTAAGGTTGATCAATAAAATGATCAAAACTAGTAGTTAAAAGGAATTTGTTTTATTGAAAAGTTATACCTTTTCTTCACCAATAATATCGACCATGCATTGGGATTTGGGAGTAGGTACTTCATCTTATATTAGTAAATAGTAAGATTCGAATTATATTATAACATTTACGAATACCTAATTACAACTGACGCGAATTAGTGCACGAATGTTGGAATTTTTGTGATATGAAATTTTTTGTTTGGTCATCTTGACCGCTTGGTTTAAGTAATTTAAAGATAAAGAAGAAATTTAAGAATTTAATAGGTGAAATTTAAGAATCTTTTAGTGTTTTTTCATCCTGCCAAAGGTACTACTACCCTTTTCTACAGGAATACTTGCTGATTGCTTTCTCTAATTCTGAATTTTTACGTAAAAATTAATTATATTTTAATTAACGAAGTTCTGTTTTCGACGCTTCTTAACTTTTGAATAGAAAAATTCGAGTAATCGAATAAAAATTATATACAGAAGTATCTTGAATCGCCCTAGAATTACCACAGCATTGCAGACTTATGGAAGTTTGACTGTAGTTTTAGAAACACCGTGTTACGTCATTGAAAATATTATTGCCAACTAACAGTACAACAGGTTAAGATTTAATTTTGATGTTTTTGCACTGTGTTGTAAATTATTCATAATCGATAATTTTAATAATTATGATATAGGATTGCAACCAACCGATGTAAATTGTTGTATTGGTCCATGCCACTCCATATAAAAGCTAGTATACGAAATATAAGCGAGTTCATTGTTAAAAAACACATATTTGTCTCCTTGAATTAGGTTCATTGAACTGTATTATTGGCACTGCAGTTGTTGGATGTATCATGATAATGATCTCTATTGGTGACTAGTTGGATAAAATGTATTCATAATAAACCACGCCAATAAATTGATCCACCCGCGAAGATATAATTTTTTTATTCTAAGATCGATCATAACAGGTCTTGTCTGTGTTACGTTGCGTTGGTACATTTAAGGTTTATATTACGATTATTTACTTCGAAATTTGGCTATAGATTAAATAATTATCTTATAAACTACGGAAGGAATGGTACAGGTTCGATATGTAATTTTGACCAATCAGAGGCGATAATAGGTTTTTGTTGAAAAAATAGAGTTTCTTGATTTATGAATAACTGCCATACTAGTACGATATATAATAATTTTAATTTTACTGTTTGCAAAACTATTTAATATTTAAATTATTATTGTCCTTCGTGGTATGGTGAATAAAGTCATTTAGATTTAGTCTACACGTTAAAAGTATAATGCATTTCAATGTTGACCTTTGTTTGTAGTGATTATGTAGAATATTATACGTATACATTAATGCATGAATACATCATAGATAATAATAATTATATTATAAACAAAAATTAGAAGTAATCAGTAGTAGTCAGATGCAGGTACGCATTTTTTGTGATGTGCAATATAAAAGAGCATCCTTGAACTTTTGGAGACTCGATTCGTTTTTATTGGTCAAAAGTTTTTGAAGACAACCATTTTATCACGTAATATTTATGTTCGTATAATGAATACCTGTGTAAGAATCCCATAAAAGAATGGTAACAGTAACAGGTCTATAACAGTTGTAAGTATATACTATGTACCATTGCTTACCGAAAATTAGAAGCTGATATACAATAAATAATAAATTAACTGAAATTTCAATAAAAATTAGGCTCGTATACCTACATAATATAAAATATAGGTACATTACATATTTCCTAATAATTTTTTTAAATTAACAACTACTATCTATGAGAATTCGATCTAGTATCAACAAATTTAAAACGTTTGCCAACAGAAAACAATCGAATTCAACTTCAAAATATGAACCTTCGTCTCAGCATGGTGTAAAAGGTATAATGTTTTTTTGATGAACTTGGTTCTTCAAAATTACAAAAGAAGTCGAAGCAACTCTTGTCGCGCCGGCTGCCAAGTAAATCAAATAGCTCTCGAAGAATGCCTGAATGAAGAACCCATTGTGGATGAATAATACCGTATCGAAAATAACTTTGTTGCTCTTTTCTCATTTCGGCGTCCTAAGAATACAGAGATTAGCTGTTAAGTCAAGTGAAAGCATTTTAGCACGTCAGAGGGATGCGTGATGGGAAAATCCCGATATACCCACAGAGAATACAAATAAACTACATAGTACATCGAAGCGTAGGTATGAAGAAATAATTTCATAAGTAGTATGTGGTATGGCGCAACCTGTTCCAATTTCAGGTTTCTATCGATCACAAAAAGTGGTGACGATGGTTAAAAAATGTCGGTGATTCAGACAGATAAGGTTCTATGCAACGATTCACACGTCTTTTTAAAATACCTGATATTTAAAATAATTTCACATTTGGAAAAACAATGTATGTGCATAATTTTTTGTTAAATAGAATCTTGATGGAATATTACAAATATATAAGTAGATACTAGTGGTGTTCTATTTATCACATAAAATATTCAAGAGACCATCGGCTATTTACATAATACATTCGATGAATGTCTCCAGGACACAATTTGCTGCTCCAATACAGACTCCAGCTAGACAATTTGACCATACCGACTTGATTAAATATCGTTAGCTTATTATTTAACAAATACATTTAAAATTACTACAATGTTTCACTTGAGGCACTTCCAAGAAATATCAGAAAAGAAAATCACCTGAATTACCCCTTATCGGGTCTTCGAAGTGCAACGTGATCTACCTGTAAATCTGAACGGTGTATTTTACCACACCTACCTGTGTTCTATTCGAGTGGCCCCCTATTGCTCTATTATGTCGAAAGCTTCACCTCTATTATTTACCAGTGTCTTTTTGCAGTCGACTTCATGTTTCTTATTGTACGTTTAGTTATGGTTCTCCGTTGTTCTCGGAAGGCGCCGTCTCAAAATAGTAAATTCTCTTAATATGGGTACGAACACTATACTTGCTAAGCTAGGTACTACTCAAGAAAATCATTTGTTTACATTGGCTACAAGCAGTTCGACTAGAATTGTATTAATTTACAATGCAGTTAATTAGTCTTTGACAGACTACTGTGAGACTACAATTTTCGTATTTAAGTATTATAACAATTTTTACCTGAAGTCCTTTTCACTTTTTTAATAATAATTATTGATTGCCAAACAATGCTACAATTAATTTTGCCACAAAACAAACGTAACACATTTAATTGAACTAAACAGGAATTGTTAAATAATTCATCAGATTCAGCAATTTATGCATTCGTAATTGAAGTTAATCTCGTGCAAATATTATAATTCCATAGCAATTACTCGAATTGTATTAATTTATTAAACTATTAAACTTTTATCTTCTATATGCTAATTTTGTGCTGATGAGTAGGTATATTGTTGTTACCAAGCTTACTCATCCTGCTTCATGATGTCATTTAACATAACGAGAGTAGCAAGGTTTTATTACTGGTTCCAACATGTGTGAGTGGATTCGGAGAAATAAAAAACGGAACATTTACAGATAAATATTAGAATTTCCAGTATCGTACTAAGGGTCGATTAATCCTTTGTTAGGCGCACGATTTCCAATTAATTGCAGAGTAGTCCATAAGAAATGCATTGATTGGTAGAATCCTGGTCTCTAATCGTGGACCGTGCGCCTTACGAAGTGTTAAAACAAATAAGAATAACGTTAAGTTGGTAATATTTAAGTTTAATTCAGAACGGACAACTTCAGTTGTTATTAATTTAATAGAAAATTAACTTTAAAAAATTGGAATTTCGACTAAATAATGTGGGATTTATTTAATAATATTATATTATAAGTATAAAATTTTATGCTATATTACACTGAAAAAAATAGGTAGTACATCAAAAGTTCATCATTTTTGCGCTGATGAACAAAATTCATCATATTATAATTTTGTACAGCAGCGTAACTAAGGGTTTTTTAACATAAATAATTTGGAGGGATTTCCTCATTAAAATGTAGTTTGTAATCTTTTTTTGAATATCTCTTAATAACGCTAGTTTGCTTAAATTTATTTGGACAAAAATTTAGATGCGGTTTAATACGGTCATTCCTTAAAGCATCTTATCCAGCGGACGTGAATAACATTGAATGATAACAGTCGAATTTAGACTAGAAATGTTTTTTAAAGAAAATCTTGTTTAGTATGATGGGTGTCTTTGAGATGCTATTAAAATAACTAAAATTGTTGGGTTTATACAAATACTATACAAATTTACCTTAATCTGAGATTTATTACATTTCTTAGTAGATGCTGGGTCATCTTAAATCATCCTAACACTTCTAACTTGCAGGATGAAATGAGTAGGTACCTCTCTACGTCACTGGTGGAAAATTAAGTGGTGTAGGTTGGGTTGCATAATTATGTAATAAAAGTTTCTTGAATGATTTTTTCTGTACGTTTGGATCAATAATCACTAATCAATTTGACATTTTCTTGCGAGAATTTATGTGCTGCACTTATCATATGGTCAGCCAATCCAGTTTTCTTAGAATTAGATTTAATGTCATAAAGATGTTGGTTTATTCTTGATGAGAGTCTTTGTTTAGTTTGGCCAATATAGCGACCACCACAATCACACTTTATCTCATAAATTACGTTGGCTCTATCAAGAGTGGGTATTTTGTCCTTAGTTCTCGAGTAGAGTATGTTATTCAGAGAAAAACGGTTATAAAAAGCCAACTGCAACTCAACATCCTCCACACTTTTCCTAAACACCTCTTTCAGTCTACACGCCAGCCAAGGATGGTAAGTGACTTTACTAAACTTTTTGATCATTTTTTGGTCTTCAGAGTTTGAGGAAGACATGGGTGGAATGTTTGGTTTCTTCGGAAACAAAATCAAATCCAATAAACGTATCGGATAACCATTGAGTAAAAGTTGTTGTTTTAGATCGTGTAGTCTTCTATATACAAGTTGTTCTGGTACGCAGGTATATATTCGGTGTTTAAGAGTGTTGATAATACTTAATTTTTGGTTTAGAGGATGAGATGAACTACCATTCAGGAGCCTGTTGGTAGACAAGGCCTTCCTATATATGTCAGTGACTAAACCACCATTTACTTCTCTCTTCACCAATAGGTCCAAATAAGGAATAGTCATATTTGTTTCTAATTCATAGGTAAATGTAAGTCTTTCATTATACTCGTTGAGTATCTTAACACAGTTATCTATTTCTGTAATCGGAACTGCAGTTAGAACGTCATCCACGTAGAGGACAAGGAAGAGCAACTCAAAGGGAACAGATCCAAAGAAACTCTGAAGCAAATCGTTCATAACAAAACAAGCAAACGGAGGTGAGCATGGATCTCCCATCGCACTACCGCTCAACTGGGCGTAAAAGTTACCATCATAGATAAAATAACTATTATTAAAAATAGTCGCTATTAGTTGAGTAAATTCACGTAAAGGGCTGGACTTGAAAGGCTCGATAAGGTCCCAATTATTTTCAATGGATGCAATAACGGCTTCTTTAGAGATGTTAGTAAAAAGAGAGTTGACATCAAAAGAAACTAAAGTATAGTTTTCCGGAATAGTGCTATTACAGATTCTCTCTTTTGCCTCTCTCGTGTTGCTTATATTGAAAGGCAACGAAGGGACGGCATTCTTCAAGATGTTGTTAATAAACTTCGCAAGCGGTATAGATAGAGACTCCACACAACTGATGACAGGGCGCAACGGAACATCTTTTTTATGTACCTTAGGAAGGCCATACGCCCTCGGAAATTGAGAATTGTATTTTGTTAAAGATTTTTTGGTAATATCATCGATGTAACGTTTATCGTGTAATTTCTTTATTTTCCTGTTAAATCAACTTTGCATGGCTGTGGTAGGATTTTTGTTCAATTTCCTGTATGTGGTGGTGTCACTCAATAAATTCATCATTTTATCCTTATAATCCCCTTTATGCATCACAACTGTGGCGTTACCCTTGTCCGCTCTTAAACTTGTTTAGAA
The DNA here is from genome assembly GCA_958510845.1 of Cantharis nigra. Classification (NCBI taxonomy): domain Eukaryota; kingdom Metazoa; phylum Arthropoda; class Insecta; order Coleoptera; family Cantharidae; genus Cantharis; species Cantharis nigra. Next base: position 66,952,433 of record OY294028.1, read on the forward strand.
ATAGGGTTTCTCTCCTCTCGCCTGTTTATAAAGTTTTGGGTAATATTGATAAGTTTTCCTCTAACTAGGTCTTTTTTATGGAAAGGTAATAAAGTCGATTCTAAAGTGTGTTCTAGTTCTGACAAAAAGGTATATACAGGAAAATCTTTTATTCTCGGAGTGATCGTGAATTTTGGACCCAAAGATATAGTCTTAGAGACGATATCTGGTAGTTCAATGTCCGTGAGATTAACCACCCAATCATTGTCTCCCAAAACAAATGACCTCTGCTGTTCACGAAGTAATACCTGGAACTTTTTGCACATTTTTCCCCGGATATCAATAAAACTCCCATCATAATGCCACCTCTCGATGCTATAGTGAAACGATCTATAATGTCATGAGGTACTACCGATTTTAGTATGTTCATATTATGTAACATAATTTGGCTATTAATGTAGGTAATACTCTTTATAGCTAACTTAATGTGAATGTTAAGAATGTTCTTCTTAAAACGATCTAAGAACCCATCAGCCCTCCTCAAAATCTCTCTATCAGGTATAAGTTCCTGAGTTAGACAAGCCACTTTTTTCTGATTGAAGTTTGGGTATATGCCCTTGACGCGACAACGCAGGAGGAAAATTCTCCTGTTTGTTGGCCTGGCGATCTTCCTGAAATTCGCTTTAATTGCGTTTAAAGATGCAACCACCTCAGGATAAGTGCAGCACATAAATTCTCGCAAGAAAATGTCAAAATTCTTGCAAATGAAAGTAACTACCGCAAGGGAACTTTCGTGGAGGCGGCGTATATTTCGACTACCCCTGAAAATATTAATCTTCAGGCAGATTTTTCTTATATTAACGCAGGATACAAGAGCTTACTCCAGAACTTTAACAACCGATTCAGTTCGAATTGATTTCTTTGTGTTGACCATTTGCAAGCGAGTTTTCCTTTGAAATTTTGTTTAAGATTTTTGTATTTTTGTATTTTACACTTTCTGTTGACGTTTTATTTGTAAACTTGATTATGTTTGTTTACTTATGTTTTACACAAGATTGCACCCACGGTTACAGAATTCTTTCATTTTGCTGAATTATAGCAGATTTTCTAACTTTACATGATTTGTACATATAGATGGATTGAGATTTGTTCGCGGGTAGTTTGAAATTTTATTACTACTTGTTGTCGCTGTTGTTTTATTGGTTATTATCTTTATCTAAGCGGAAATTAAAGCTAAATTGTAATCAGTGAAAATTTGTATGCAATTTTGGTTAACGAAATTTTTACATGGTGTTTTTCGCAAATGTTTTTTAATACATATTACTATTTATATTTTTATTTATACAATTTTATTGACGTGACTTCGTTTGTTGTGACTGCCAAAAGATATCATTGCTCTCCATATAATTTTGTAATTAAACAATTTAACACCTTTATTTGCTTGGTGAGTGCAATCTGTGTTTTTGCTCCGTTACAGGGCTCATTTGTCATTCTTTTATAGTCTTGAAGATGGAAAAATAGATTTTCCGAAACGTCGGCTTAGCAGATTATTTTGTTTTATTGGATTTCCAACATACCCGATATCCTTTTACTTATATTCAATATCATTGGTTGAGAATTTAGTGTTTCTTACAATCACTAATCAGTATGGATTTTTCACTTGTTGATCACAAGCGTATGATGAGATTTATAGTGGAATTTGATGTTTTGGGGTTTAAATTTTAAAGAATAATCAAAATACAAAGTTCAACATTCCAGACGACAGAATATGATAGTTCTTTAGATGTTTTTAACACGTTGACTACCATACTGCCATCCTAAGGAAGAAGGTCCTATCTGCAAAATACTGATTCTGAGTTATTCGACTTTTACGTATCTTTCAATGCCGTCGTCCGTTTTCATATCTCAAGATCTAATAAACCGATTTATTTGAAATTTGGTGTGAATGTTCTTTATACATTACTCTATCGCAAGAACCACGCTCAGATCAAAATTTTTAATTTTACTATGATTAAAAAATTCTGAATTGTTAACAAAATATTTAGTTAAAAAAACCTATTTCTGCTGTAGTTAGGACTTTTTTTTTTGGTAAATAGGTAAAATACATTGCATAGCATAGATAGCATCAAAAATCTCAAAAACGTAAATTTTGCAAATAGGACCTTCTTCCTTAGGACGGCAGCATAGTGGTCCCTAGGACCCTAGGGACTGTTTTAAAAATGTCCGCTGACGCCACTGAGGTCATATATGGACCTCTACCAGTGATTTTCTAAATTTTCTATATAGAAAATCACTGACCTCTACGTATGGTTGCTTTGGTTTAAAATTTCTAGAAGCCATGGGACCATTATTAAAACAACATTTTATGCATGCAATGGACCGCTATAGCCCGAAATTATTGTTTGCCAACACGAATTCTTTGAAGTATGTTTTAATAAGACCAATAATGCCGAATAAATCACATTTAAATTTTATTTTTATATACAAAATTAAGAAAACAGAAATAGATCGAAAAATGTAAAAATGTTGGCGGTCCCAGTGGACCGCCACAGTATTTTTATGATTTTAGAAAAGATATTGAAAATAAAGCTACATAACAACATAGTAATTCAAATCTTATTCTACTATCGTAAACTTTACAAAAATGAAAGAAACCATCGTGGCCTGTTGAGATATTTTCATAAAAATCAGTTAATTGAAAATATCTGATATCGAGCTTGTCAATTTTAAATTTTAACTTAATGCAAAAAAGAGTGATAAAAATTTCTAATCTCAAAGATATGAATGATGTTTAAATATTATAAAAGAGTTTACCATGCAATTACATATAACTATTATGTCAGAATGTTCAGATAAAAGAAGTTGGTTAATTTATAATAAAATTAGAGGTCCGGATGATGTTCCGCATGGTGTACTCAGGTAGGTCACATTTAATAAGGGTCATTTACCAGATAGGTAGTGCTTTTATCCATAAGCAAAAACTATGCATATTTATGACTCATATCCTCATGATGGTTTCAAATGTGTACAATTAACCTAGCAAAGAACGGAGTTGTACTATCAGCTTTTGTTAATTTGTTATGCAAACATAAGAAATTTACTTTGTAAGCAAGTACAGTAATTTTGTTTACTATTACCTACTAGTATGTATATTACAATTTTTTCTTAAAATTACATTATAATTGCAAAGTATACACCAGACAATAGAAGAAATTAAAGCGTGCTACAGTATAAATAGCGATAATTCCACGATGATCAGGGCCGGCTTAACAGTTTTGGTGCCCCGTGCCTGTAAGACTTGTGCGCCCCGTGAAAAGTTCGAAACTTTTTTTGTTTTGATGAAGTTTTTAAATAAAAAAGTAGTATAGTAATCAACGATTTGTTGGCATCTAGATTCGTCGATTTCTTATAGATTTATTATTTGAGAAGATTTTATCTATACTAAAAATAATAAAAAATTAATTTAGATATATTTTTGGCCCCAATAATGCCCGGGTTAACATACAAATTGAAAAATATTTGCGGTAAAATATCAATACTTTTACATTTTTCTTACTTCATTTGATGGGCAGAGATAAATGTTCTGAAAATTTTTTTTCCAAAATTTGTTTATAAATCTATCTATAAAAAAATGTGTAATTTATGCCCTCACTACCATAATTTTCCTTAAATTATTAAAACCTTAAATACCTAATTAAAAATATTTTTTTTTTAAATTTTAAATAAAATATTAAAAATAAAAAAATTTTATGGTTACGACGTTATGAAGAAAAGTATAAAATAAATTACAGTGCGTTAATGTAGTCATAATAAAAATAAGAAACAAATTATTTAATTGCATAGTACGATATCAGCAATTTATATATAAAAAAATTAATTGAAATGCAATTGCAGCAGATAAAATTTGTTGTGGACTGCATTTTTATGTGCACAATCTTTAGGTAATGATAACCTCTTGCACTGCATATGCTTTAAAACGAGCAATAAATACGAGGCAATTCTGAGATTCAATTTATGAATTGTTTTGATATTACTATTTCTATTTTATTCATATAATTTTTTATTATGCACTTTAGAGAATATACTAGGTTGGTGTTATATTTGAGTCTCGATTATAATGCGTTTAAGTATCTTTCAGTAATTTTGGACCCCCACCTTCCCTGTAATTAAAAGAGAAAATAAGAAAATTGTGAACCCTCTACCCCAATTATCACGTAAGAATTTTATCAACATTTTTATTAAACATCAAAATTAAAATTTAAAAACCCCAAATTATGTTTAAAATTAAAGTAGGTAGTAGTATTTTAAAAAATCAGAAAATTAAGAATCCAAACCAAATTAATTTAAATAATAAATAGTATTTTTAAAACATTTTCATTTATTTTGTAAAACAATACATGGGGGTAAAAAATAATGTTAAAATTTAACTAACTAAAACTAACACAATGATTACGAAATACAATTTGGATACGGAATAGGTCAGATAATCGGCTCATTATAATGATTACAATAATAAATTTTATATAAATATTGCTATGATTTCTTCTTGTAATTTTCGGGTAGTAATACATTTTCTAAGTTTTAAACTTAAATTAAAAAAATAATTTTAATTAAACTGCGGATTTCGTTTGTATAAATTTTAATTTAGCAAGGAATGCTTAATTCATTATTGATTATCAAGGTCGGTCATCTACACCTGGTAACAAATTCATTTTGCCTAACTTTATTTTTACAACTTCGTTGACAAATTTTGATTATATTTTAATTTAGCTTTCTATTAATTAATTTAATATTATAACTTTTGTTACCTTATTAATCAGATGCTTCTGCCGTATTTCATCATTAAAAAAACTCTCTTCTTTAATATTCATCTCGTCATAATTATTAAGTTTTGTATAAATATTTCCAACTTCAATTTCAATCAAATACCTGAATCACAAAAATGTCTTTATTTTTAAATTTACATACTAAATTCTTTTAGCAGAGTAACTTATTATTTTTGCTGTTAGGCAGCGAGACAGCGCAATGCAAACACATCGTTCTTGCCAGATTACCGAAGTGAAGCAATAATGCTCGCGCTATGCACTTTTGAATGGGAGACAGCTTTAGAAACACCTTGTCCCTGCTTCTATTCCAATTGGGGGGTAAATTAGTATAAAACCACAAAACTTAATAAAAGCCCTCTCGTGTATCGGAAACAGTCCTGATCGGAAAACGTCGTAGAGTGATATGAAACCGATGTATATATAGACTTATTTTGAACATTTCTTCCTTTTCACACCAACCAAATTTTGCAACCAGAAAATAATAGATTAGCAAGAGCAAGAGAAAAATGATAGATTACAAAAAAGAAAAAAGAAATGATTCGATGAAGTTGGTGAAGAGAAAGTGGCAGAAAACATAAAGCAAGAATCAAATGGTTAGGAACGACAGACCTAGAAGATGTAAAATATTACATAGAAATGAATGAATTTATAATGAATAAAGAAGAAATGAATCGATAAGAAACATAATGGACGGGTGACCGAACATTTTGCTACTGGGTATTTCGCTCCCGAACAATTCGCTTTCGGACATTTTGCAACCAGACCTTTCGCTACCATGCGATACATGAAATACCAAGGTATTAACATGCTGAAATGGGGAAATTGAGTGAATTCATCTTCAACTCTAGCTTTATCAATTATCACAATAATAGATGCTATATCTGCTAAACGAATAGTAAAGAATTTGACGTTTTTGCATTTAAAAAGTTTTTGAATTACACCATTGGGTATTGGTTTACGAAGACGTTTATACCTTTAACAGCATCGATGGCAGATGCAAATGACCTTGATGTTCTCAACCAGCAATTTCCTTATACGAGTATATCCTTAATTTATTAGTACGGTAGTATGAGATCCATAAACATATAACGAATACCTTCACTTAAGTAAGGTTTATCTTAATTAATCCTTAATTATATCGATCTATTTGATAGTTGCACATCAGGTCGTGTGAAAAACCTATAATTTTGTTTTATAAAGTGATTGGAAATTATTATTTATCTTATTAGATGGTCGTACAATAAACATATTACTTAATTATTTATAAAATCTAAAAACCTTGTAATTAAGGCTATCAATTCGGTTATCAACATTGTTTTAAAATAACTACTGTAGTAACACATCTGTTTGTTGATATCGCAATTTTTTATACAAATTTATGCCGACTTCTATTTATTTCTTAATCATCCGAGCGTCAATTAATATTATTATTAATTACATTTCTTGAAAAAATTTGGTCTTTCAGATAATTATAAACTAGTTTAAGGAAAGGACGTTGATGCTATAGAAAAACATTGCATTTATAATTAGTAACAAAAATTAAATTTAATATTGGTTACGCAATTTTATTCTGTATAATTTATGTATTTTATTATGTTTAAAAATAAAGCAAATAAAAACAATGGTAAAAGTAATAGTTTTACCCATACTAGGTATATATCTACTCCGGTTTTTATTTATGACCAATTTCACAATTTTATTTATTTAAATTTAATATACAATTACAGTTTTTAAGCAATATTCATCAAGATTTTCATCCTTTGTTCGATAGAAAATTTAATGTTTAACTTTTTTAGTGTTCTTCTTTATAGGTTTTAAATTAAATATTAATTTTGAAGAACCCGATTAACCTTGAGAATATTTAAAAATATTAATATTTTTAAGAATTTTTAGTATAACTTATTGAATTATTATGATAGCATCGGCTAAATACATTGGAGATCCCTTGACGAGTATATTAAAATTTGTGTCCAAAGTGGTAACCGGTAGTAACAAATAATAAATCAAATAATCGACAACTGTTTTTTATTCAAAGAAATATGTATATTTGCATATAATGTGAGTCGTCCGTTATATTAGGGGTCTGAATAGTAACGTTGCAAAAAACTTTGGGGACTTCCCTCAAAGCCCTCATGAGCCAATTTTAACAGTATTAACAATTATTAAAACTGAATTTGTTAAACATATGTTGCGGAAAAGAAGTGTGTTTGAAAGCCTTTCCTATTAATTTCAAATCTGAAGAGAGAGGTTCCAGAAACCACAAGGTTTTTTAAAAACTGGAGAAAAAGTTTTTTTCTTAAATCGGTTAGGGGAGCCGATTTATATATTATGTTATTTTTGTTTTTGTCTTATTACAAAAACAAAGCCCCCGTTACAACTTGTTAAGCTTGTTACGCCACTGGTCATAGTATTATATCATTTGAATTTATTTTAAAAAACCCAAGTGCGGTTTCGGTAGAAAAAATCGCCTTCGGTCCGATTTCACAATGATTTCAAGCCACTTTAACTTTTGACCAATCAGGCAAGCCACTGGCATAATAAAAGTACCTTTTTGTATGTTAAAGTCTCAATTTTACACTCATGGATTTTTAAGCTGAAATACGAAAGATGCTGTATCAGCAAGCAAACCAGATATTTCTATATATGGTTACAAAGTTTAATACAAATTCCATTTTGTATTATCTTAATTATACCTATTTTAATTTGAATATCTTAATTATACCTATTATACATTGTATATATTATATTGTTATATATTATTTATATGAATTATAAATATTATCTCAAATTCTGCAAAACAAAGCAAAAATAGTTCTGTAGAATTCCATCTTGTTTATCGAGCTGTTTATTAGTTGAACAAGATGACTTTAAAAAGTATTTAATTTTTTTTTTATTAATCTCCTCAGTTACAAGCAATCTACCTATAAGATAATAAGATAATAGGCTTATGTTTTAACAAACTAGTAATAACAAGCAGAGTATTACTTCAGTAAGTAATCACTATATTATAGTATTCAATAAATTATGTTATATAATACGACTAATACCATAAATTAGTCAATATTTCCTTGTGTAAACTATTATTGCATATTAAGATTTGAATCTCTTCACTAGATCAGCTGGTATGTATCTATTTAGTCTACGCACTTCACGGTGGCTGTTTAACAGTCCAGTTGCAAGAGCATTGGGATGAACTGTGAGTCTCTCACGATATTTGGCACTATAGCTTTTGATCTCTTCCCTGATGGAATTAAGCTGTATATCACGTTGGATAACATTGTTAGGCACGTATCTCGGCGCGTCAACAATATCACGCGAAAGACTTTATTCTGAAATCTTTGTAGTATTTCAAGATTTGAGTTTGCTGCAGAACCCCAGAGTTGAATGCCATAAGTTCAGATTGGTTTCAAAGTAGCTTTGTAGAGCAACACTTTATTTTCTATAGAAAGTTGAGACTGTCTGCCGATTATCTAATACATCTACCCCAGTTTCAAGCCCAGTTGCTTCCACTTTGTAAAGATGTGCTTGCGCCATGGGAGCCGTCTGTCGAGGTGCATTCCGAGATATTTGGCATCTTCAGCTTGTGGAAGCTGACAATCGTTGAGCTTAACTGGTGGACAGTTACCCCTTCTCATGGTGAATGTTACATGTACTGACTTAGTTTCATTGGCTTTAATTCGCCACTTTACGAACCAATTTTGGATTTCGATTCAGTTGGTTTGCAAGTTCTTAGATGCTGTTGCGGGGTTATTATGAGAAGATACAATCGCAGTGTCATCGGCGAAGGTGGCAGCTGTTGTAAGTTCTGTTGTTGGCAGGTCATATGTATACAGTAAGTATAGGATTGGACCCCAAAACGCTACCCTGGAGTACACCCGAGTGGATATCATGTAGATCGGAGTACTCATTCTGATGTTTAACAAAGAAAGTTCTATTGCTTAGGTAGGACCGGGGGTAGGACTTAAGTATTAAATAAAAGTGGTGTGGAATGGTTTTCTTTAATTTGCAAAACAAGCCGTCATGCCACACTTTGTCAAAGGCTTGGCTGATGTCGAGGAAAGCTGCTGAACAGTAACGTCTGCCTTCCAGATCTTGATTGATTTGCTTTACTATCCTATGTACCTGTTCAATTGTTCCGTGTTGGTTACGGAACCCAAATTGGTGGTCTGGAATTAGTTTTCGTTGTTCAATTATAGGTTTCAGACGATTTGAAAGTAGTTTTTCAAAGATTTTAGATAGTATAGAAAGCAGGCTGATCTGTCTGTATGATTTTACTTCTTCAGGTTTTTTTCCTGGTTTTAGAATCATTAAAATTTGAGCCACCTTCCACTCACTGGGAAAGTAATAAAGTCTAAGAATCGCGTTAAACATCTGCAGAATTGCTCTAAAGCATTTTTCCGTTACCTCTTGCAGCACTCTTCCAGTGATTAGATCGTATCCCGAGGCCTTCGTTAGGTTAATTTCTGTAATTACTCTCTTCACCTTTTTCAGCTTGAGGTTTTTGATATGATTATCCATTTGAAGAGGGAAAGGTATTTAATAGTAATTTTGTTATAAATTTTATGTAAATATTAATCGGTAAAAATTTTAAAACCAAAATTGACTTGCTTATTTTCAATGTCGCTGAAAGAGCGATGTGAAGAATTAGAATTTTCAGAAGTATAAAATAAATGACTTTTGGATGAAGAATTCAAATGTCAGGTTTTCCCCTTATATGCTTTGGAAAAATGTTAGCTTCACTAAAGTAAAACAAATTTAAGACATAACCAGGCCCCCCGCTACCATATGTAGCGTGTGTGCTATGCACACGGGCACCATCCTTTAGGGGCGCCAAAACAAAGGGTTCAAAAAAAATTGCAAAAAAATTTGCAAAAAAACAAAAACTAAAATTAATTGTAAACAAGAATTTATTTTAATTTATTTTGTTATGATTTTATTCTGTTTGTTTCATTTTGATATTTTAGTCTACAAATAGATATGACTTCTTCGATCAATCTAAACAACAGGTCGATTTTTTTGAATTTTTGTAAATTCAAAATTTTCCAAGTTTTTTTGTATAAGGGAAATCGGTATAAAATGATCCCTTCTAATTTCTATGAAACTATGAATGCCAGCTAATAGGAAATAACAAAAATGCATTACGTCCAACACGTATATTGTAAAAAATTGGATTATCTTGTCTTCTTCTAAGGAAAGGATTTTTAACACGAACGAAGTTGCAGTAAAATGATGTTGAGTGCATGTATATATATATGCGATGTAAATTGTACATAAATATTTTAAGTTGAATTAAAAGATTAAAAGATCACATATTAAAGTTGTTTTAATAAAATGCCTTTTTTATTTTGCATAATTTTTCACCGTGAGGGGGGAATCATTTTACACATAGATGTGTATATAATGATCCTTTTCTATAGTTTTACCGTTGATGGTTTTACAATAAAATGAAAAAATAATTTGCAAATATCTTTACTCAACTATTTTATTCTAGCACTTGTACACATTAATAAAAATCAAAAAGGTTTTTAAATTTTAAAATTATGTTGCTTTTCCCTTAGACTTAGAGGGATCATTTTGAAGCAGGCAGAATAGGCAGAAACTCTGCTTTAAAGCTATGCAGTCTAGAGGTGGATGATATCGGAAAATAACTATTCTATCGATTAATCGATAAATTTGGATAACTATTGATTTATCGATTATTTGATTGATTCAAAAATAAATACTTATTTTAAAATAATTAATTATAATTAATTTTTGAAAATTATGTTCTTATATTTTGTTGTTTAATGTTTTTTTCGTATTTTTGTTTAGGCTTTACCTAATGATATAATAAAAAACGAGGGGTTGAAAGGATGCGTGACTTAATATTTGTGCAGATATTCCTAAATTTACTGGAACTTGTGAACTTTTACTAATATAGTATACGTACTATAGATGCTGACGATTGAATATTATAATTTGTTATTTTTGTTACTGTTATTCATGTTATACTGTATTAAAAATTATTTGTTAAAGTTTAAAAAAACTATTGTTAGTTGATAATTAATAATTAATCGATATTATAATTAATTAAAAGTTATCGATAATTTATTTACAAAATTGATTTCGTAAGCTATTTTAGATTATAACATTTTTTAGTAATTTTTTTTTAAAATAAATTTTAATTTATTAAATACCACGTTAACCTTTTCGCTGATGTCTTTTTTTTCTGTTGGAAAAATCTAATTTTTGTAAGAGCCGTTTTACATTATAATAAAATTTGTAGCAAATCTATGACAAAAAATTGCATTCAATTTTACAAGAGTGTCATACAAGAAAATTACTTAACAAATTTGCATCCTAAATTTGATACCAAATATTTAGGACCTGTTCTATTCTTGTAACAAATATAAAACAATATTTGTGTGATATTTCTGTCAAATATGACACTTGATATTTTATACAATAATTGCTACCAAATTTGTGACAAAATTTAATTGCAAATTTATTATAATGTAAAACGGCTCTAAGTGTAAAAATGTAAAAATGGCCAGATTTTTTATTAAAAGGTTGTGTATCCAACGAGGAAATTCCGTTTTGGTGCTAGAGCGATGCCTACGGAGGCAATTTTGAACGAATTTTTCCAACATACTGAGTAGTTTAATGTTTCTATTATATTGGTTATTGGTTTTATAAAATCAACTTATAACGTAAAACTTAATAATTTATAATAAAATGGAATTTTTTGAAAAATTCTGATATAATAAACGATTTCACGAAAGTGTAACCAAATTAATATTATCTGAATTTTGTTGGGGTACAGTTTGTGTGCAGGGACGTTTTACCCTTTAGGCTAAAAAGGCTAAAGCGTAAAGCGTCGATTACATTGAGCTAGTTTACAAGCTGATAGTTGGCTATTTTAGAAGCGGACTAGTCGGCTAGTGCGATTGTAATGATTACACGCAAAACGTGTACTACTCGCTCAGTAGCCAACTAGCTAGCGAGTAAAAACCACGTGTACTACCCCGAGGCGGTTTGCCGTTGTGAATATTAGGTACCTACGTTTTAATTAAACTAATATTACGATTTTTAATCGACATTTCTTTTTTTAACTACTGTTAAAATGAAGTGGAACACAAGTAATATTATACAATTTCTTAATGTGTACCAACAGTACCATTTGTTATGGAATATAAAAGATAAAGACTATTGCAACACAAAATTAAAAAATGAAATTTTTCAACGTTTTTATAATGAACTTAATGAAAATCAGTTAATCGGAGAAATGGATGTAAAGCAATTGAAGGCTAGAATCAAATCCATTAAAGATGTGTACAGACAAGAACTACACAAAATTGAAAAAAGCAAGAAAAGTGGAAGTGGTACCGAAGAAGTTTATTCACCAAAGCTTGCTTGGTTTAACGAAGCAAATTATTTGTCAGAGGTTTTGAGTACAAGAAATAGCAAATCAAATTTGGTGAGTAAAAATTTTTAATTTTAATGAATATTTAGGTATTTATAAATTAATAATAATTAACAGATCATTTTATATTTATTATTTAAACTATTATTCCAACTTTCTCCCACTGCCACGGCAGAGGATTTTCTTCTATGAAGTGGGTAGCATATGCTCGTCTGACATCCTCAGCAGCACGTTTGTAATTATTGCTGCCTAAATTATTAATAGGTTGCAAAATGTTTGCATTTTCCCTCCATAGTCCAGGTGTTATATTTCCAGTATTTAAATCCTCTCTATCTACTGCTTGTGAAGGTAAGTAATTTCCTGGAGCAGTCTTTCGTAACCAATTATGAAGACTGCAAGCTGCCCAAATTACTTTATCAGTAGTTTCGGGTTTTAAATCTATTGGTCTTGAAAATATTCTGAATCTCCATGCAAGTATGCCAAAAGCATTCTCAACAACTCTTCTGGCTCGTGAAAGACGATAATTAAATACCTTTTCCATATCACTTAGCCCAGTTTTACTATAAGGTTTCAAAAGATTTGTTCTTAAAGGGAATGCATCATCTCCAATAATAACAGCATGGTCAGGTATTCCAAGAGTATTACTTTCCATTGCAATATTTAAAGTACTATCTCTAAATATTGCGCTGTCACTTGCGCGTCCATTGCCACCTACGTCAATATAAGTAAAGCAATAATCGGCATCAACCATGGCAAATAATATGATGCTATAGGTTTTTTTGTAATTAAAGTAGCTTGAACCGGAACAAGGAGGTCTTTTGATAATTACGTGTTTCCCATCAATGGCCCCGACACATCTAGGGAAATTCCAACGTTGGGAAAATTTATTTTCGATTTCTTTCCATTCATCAACTATTTTAGGTACCTGCAAATAATAAGATTAATAAATTAAATCAGTTAACATAATTTTAATAAATAATAAATATTATAAAAATAAATATATGTGTGTAATATATTATGTTATTTATTAACTCATCGTTGCGAAATTTATTTAATAAATCTACATTATTTGTGCATTATTATTTTTGTACTATTTCTAGGAGCTATCGCAAAACAGTGAAGAAATAGAGCCAGATGAGGACGGTCAAAACTGCTCGAAATATGATGTGTCTAACAACGAAAGCAGCTGCCCAAAAGAACTCCACAAAGAGAAGCAATCAACAGAAATGAGACCACCAGCAGCATCAGTGAAAAGGGTCAAAAAACGAGTAGTATCCGACGAAAACTCAAATTCTGAAATATCAGTCGCGATTCAGCAATTGGACAAAATTGCACAGAACGCAGCAGAGGAGAAGCCATATGACCAGTTCGGAAAGTTTGTTGCGGCCGAGCTTCGTCAGTTGCCGCAGCGACAAGCAATTTTACTACAACAGGAAATTCAGAATTCTATCATTCGTTCTAAGCTAACATCTTTGGAGCCTGCAGTTAATTCAAATTCCCGAGAAGCAAGTCATGTTCCATTTTCACCAGTCCCATTTTCACCATCTTCTGACTATTCTACCTCCTCAAATGACGATGATGTTTTAAAACAGGTTATGTTTCAAACATTTGGACCAAGTTCGCTGTAATACTAAATATTTACTTATAACATAATATTTGAGACAAATTTTAAATACTAATTTATTAGTTATACAAATATTATTTTTTTTATTTCAGTCTTGTGTCAATTTATATTACATTACAAGAAATATAAAAATTATTTTAAAATGGCATTTTTAAATTAATTTTTACATACCTCAATGAATGGTCGAAGGACGAAAGAAATCGCCGATAGCACTTCAGGCAAAAATATCGATATAGTCGATTCGGGAACTCGAAAAAGGTATTGCAGAGACTTAAAAGAATCACCAGTTGCTAGATAACGTAGTGTTACTTCAAGTTTTGTGATTACTGGGATTGCCATTCTCATAACTGTATCTTCTTTTTTGAGCAATCCATCTACCATCTTCAGTAAATCTTCAAAATGGGTACAGTCTAATCTCAAAATATTGCGATAAGCTGAAGCGTCTTCGTCCTTCAACTCTTTCAGTAAACTGCTCGATGCACCATACATCTCGCGTCTCCCTATCCATTGTTTCACCCATATATTTCTTTGCCTTTTCCGCTTTTCTTTTTTTTTTAACTCCTTTTTGATAGCATGAGCTAAAATAATGACACCCGCACGTACAATTTCCGTCGACATTTTGTAAACACTGAAACCATAAACGCCAGCGAGTAGCGAATAAAGTAGACCAGCTTTCAACTTTACTCGCGGATAGTTAACAATCTGCTAGTTGGCTAGTGAACATGATTACACTAGGCGAGTTTACTAGCAGATAGTGAATTTGCCAACTATCAGCTTGTAAACTAGCTCAATGTAATCGACGCTTAAGGCGCCAAATTCTAAGAGGCGCCAGATATTTAAAGAATTCTAGGAATTTTAGGCGCCGCGAATTGTTATCCCGAAAAGTTTAAAAACCCCGTTAATTTAAAATGCCCCATGTTCGAAAATTAATTAAACATGTCTCTTTCAGTAAATAAACATTTATAGGTAATCGATACACAGTAGGGAGGAGGGGGCGCCGAATAACTTTAGCATAAGGCGCCTTAAAGCCTAAAAACGTCCCCGTTTGTGTGTGGACATGTTAATTTTGTGATTTTCAAGCAGCTATAGGTAAATTAAAAGTTTTGTTAGTGTAGTATGGTCAGTATGGTAGTATTTATTTTGATAAATTATCGATGCCCTGGTAAGATTTTTATTTTCTGTCTGCTTGCAATTTTGCTAAGATTTGTTATTTTAACATTTTTGTTTGAAGTCATGTTATCAGGTCGATCTATTGGACACAAAACAGGTTCTTGTGTACATCTGATAACTGATATTGTGTTTGGATAATGGCTTGCGTATTTGGTTTTCCGATGTTGTATATGGGATGGTTTCCGTGTGAACAAAGCAGGATGAGGAATTTAATGCGTCCGTGATGGGGTATACAATTCATTATCGGCACATCTGGTTTAATGCGAGAGGATTTGCTAGCGTTGGCTCTCGAAGTGGTACTGGATGGTACACAATGATTTGTGGTGTTGAAGAGATTCGATCGGGATCATTTTTGGTTTGAGTTGGAGATCGCCTAGCGTGGATGTGGAGGTGCTATTTAGGACGATTTATTTGTATAGTCAATTTATTGTAAAGTGATTTGAATTGATGTTTTTGATTAATCGATGCAATCTGCGATGTTACAGATTGATGGCACAATTTGTAATGCATTTTCTTTGATTATGTTTTGTTTTGCTTTGATGCTTTAGTGATCTTATTCGAGTCCTATCATTAAACAGGAGGATAGGAAAGCGACATTCAATTCGTGTAAGTGGACTATTTTTCATTTTAATTTCATTGTGTCATAAATTATTGTTGTCTAGCCGTCAGTACGGAATAGCGTTGTAGTGTCTGCTACAGCCTCCATTCAGATGCGCAGAGCATTTCTCCCTCAGAGAGTTTTGGGATATTGCTTTTGTGTTAATGTGTCCATGTTACTTCCTTTTGTTTGTGATAAATCGGGTGGTTGGATGGAGTAATGTCGTCACTTATACTGATCTATGTCGACTTTTGATCAGGCATCTTCCAGTTTGTTTTATTTATGCTTTATGCATCTAGTCTCATAGCTGAAATGAAATCAAGAATCTTGAGAGTAGTAGACTTGCATTATTTTTTTGGGTTTATTTATTGGGTACATAGGAAAGATTTGCTGAGCCTTACGTCGGAGCATAGCCATGGATGGGCATGAGGTATTTGAATCCAAGTTGGTAAGTGAAATTTACTTCTTGGATGACCAATGGTCGGGTCCGAGAGGGTTCATAGATTTATGCTTTAAATCTTTTTTAGTCCTAAACATACAATTTCTTTTATAGTCATTATAAGTTTCTATAATTGTTATCGATTAGATTCAAGCAAAAATATGTTTTCTCAGTATTATTTATTAACCCTCCATTAACGGGTAGAATAAATTTCATAATATATTATTCCATATAAGTGAAGCCTGATAGACTTCACCCGGTGGACTATAGGATTAATAAATTAGTAGTTGAAAAGTTTAAATTGGGAATAAATTCCAGTTCTATTAAATTTTTATATTCATGTGCCATCTATTGTTATACACTGAAAACTTTCCTTGTAATTTTCTACATTGTACTGATTGTACTGTGGTTGCAATTTGAAAGAGTAACTGGTAGATCGTTGAAAATCCCATTTTGATTTTCAAATTTTCATTAATACTACAGATGAAGATCTTTGAAATGATTGGCATTATTAGTAAAGTTTATTACAGATAATATTTTTGTTTAGTAATAAAAGGTTCCTGGTTAGATTACAATTTATACAGCGAAGTACAAAATTTATCTAAATTCGAAAGATAAGATACATACAGGGTAATACAAATTTGTCGTTTAGAAATTTGCATATCTTTTCAATTTAGGTAATAACTGTAAAAAATGTAAATATGAATGGATAAAGACATAATTTCTATGATGAGATTTTAGTACACAGGGTCAAGAAACATTAGAAATATCTTTATGTAATGATAAAAAGTTTTAAAAATTTTTATTGTAGTAGTGTTATTACAAGAATCATTTTACAATAAGTTAACGTCATGTCTTTAATATCAAACATAATAAATGCGCATAAGTGACTGACTTAAGTCAAAGATTTTCGACAATAATTAATAAAATCTTGGTATTTATTTCTATATAGGTAAAGGTAGATATAATAAGTAAAAGAATATCAAATACATTTAGGGCAGTTAACTTAGCTCTAGTACAGAGATAAAAGGTTTTCTAAATTATTTTCTTAATAGAACAGTATAAATGTAAGAAATAGGCCCAGCCTATATTTAGTAATAAATTGCAGCAATATGCTGTGTTAACATAAACTATATAAAAAGAGAACATTAAGTTTCATAGATTATATAATAACAAATCACAGACAATAAATAAATCTCTAGTAATGTTTTATGATTGCCAATTTACATTTGCTCAGAAATTCGAAATGTGTGGCAAAACATACATACCAACAAGAATATAAAGAAGTTAAAATTATAGTTTAAAATTTAAATCACATTAAAAGCAACTACTTTTTATTGTTATAAATTTTGCGCTTTTACCAAATTTTACAATGCAGTATCTACAGATATAATATTTAAAAATTTAATTTTAGCCTTGACTATTATTATTATTTTTAAATACTTCATTTCGCTATAAAGTCTGAAGTGGTCTTGCCTGAAATAGGCGTTTCATAATTTTTATTACATAATTTTTTTATAATCAACATTAAAGAAGAAATATAACATTAATAATAATTAATAAAGATAAACATTGAATAACAATCATAGTTTTAATTTAATTTTGCTAATATCAAAAGTAAATTGTTCATATTTTTATTTAGGTAATATTTTTTATGCAGCAATCAATAACTTTTGTTGTGATCCAATCTAAGCACAATTTCCTACTTACATTTATTTTGTTAACAATTATTTATATTTTGACAAGAAACATTTAGTATACTTACGTCCTACGTGATTTAATCCAACATTCAATCTTACAACTAGCCGTTATTGATTTTGTGCTAAAATTTCTTTAAAAACTGTAGATACTATTTTGTAAATTTAATCTTAAGTGCAAAATTTATCGTAAATAAATAAAATACTTATTCAGTCAAAAATGGCAGTCCAACAAGTTAAAAAATTAATTAAGCATCGTTCACACGTCGTCTTAGTTTGACAATTTCCTGTGGTTTGTGGGTTGCTTGTATTTGCAGAAAGTGGAGAACAACTTCTCAAGCTTAAAACTTTAGGGATATCGTCACCAATTATTCTTGGTTCAGACCATTTGTGATGTAGGGTTTCGACAGGCCTTTTTTTACTTTTTTCTTCTATATAAAATTTTATCAGTCTCCATTCTTTTTCTTCTAAAATTCCACTACGTGTTGGTCCTTTAACGCCATCAATTGTTCTATTCATAAATTTACTTTTAGATATAAGGCCATATCTTGGGGTATAACATAATTGTCTTAACACGGCTTTTATATTAAGAAGATGGGTATTCAACGTCCTTCTGTGACATTCGGCGATCGCCCATCGATATATGGCACTGTAAACTATCATTTCGTCCGAAACTTGTAACGTGTTTCTTTCAACGATACTTAACATGTCAGGATACGAAAGGTTCAGGATTTCTTTCTGTCTTAAAATATAATCGGCGTGCTTATCAATTTCTAACAAACAGTTATGTCTCAAAGAATTTGTCAACTCTTGTACCCAATTTGTATCTCTTTGTTTTTCGCTTTCTATTATTGGAGGTGCAGAAGGTTTGAAGTCGTTATTATCGTTATTGGGCATTTTACATTTTGATATGTTGGAATAAATCATAAGTAAATTTGTTTTATCTAACTGTTGATCGAGATTTTCAATGCACTGTTTTACTAAAGGCATATTCTGTAGTCGAGCTCCAGTTGATAGTAATTCTAAGGCGGTTTTTGGAGATTTTATTTGAAGTGGATCTGCTTTCATTGAGCTAAAACAAAAATTTTCGTTTTATTTATTGAATATTAATTTATTATAATTATTAGAGTTGGAAAACAAGGAGAAGGTCCTTATTTATAATTATAAATAAAATGGAGAACATAAAAAAAAATTTATCACTGCCCCTCCCCCCGTAAAGATATTAAAAAAATAATAAAAAAATCTATTAAATTTAAATTAAGTTAATGGCATTTTGTATTTTTATTATTAAAAAATATATAATTTAATTTTATATACAAATATATTAAAAATATTATTTTATGTTTACTATTGTTTGTTTTAAAAAATAAATAAATACGTAGTACGTTTCCAGCTTTGATTCTATAATCAAGAGTGCGTTTGTACATCAGAATTAAATAAATTTAAAATAATGTGATTGGTAAAATTAAACAGTTACCTTTTTAGATATTTTTTGGCAAATTTGAAAACCATTTTGTCCTTGAAACTTGGAAATAACTTGACAATTTCAATGTAAAACCTTAACTTTGATATAAAACATGTTACACTGTTTTTAAATTACGTTAACTTTAAAAGTGAAGTTGCTAACAATGGCAATTTTTCTCAAGCTTTAATAATAAATAAATTCGCAATTGTGCGATTCGGTATAAAAAATAAAATTTAAATTTACATACATGAATATTTAAATAAAACTTTAAAGCGATATATAGGGACCGAGCGAATACCGTAAAGTGGCGCCTAAGGCGGACACTTTGAACATTTTTGGCGTGAAGGTCATAGCCACAAAACATATATTATTATTGTTAAAGATCGTTAATGTTCAATTTAATTATGATTTCGCTGTGAATCTAGTATTAACACTAAAACGTAATTATTTTCAAAACATGCTACATTTTATTTGTAAAAAAATACAACATAATTACATGACAAATTAAAATTTAATAAAATATAAACCAAATTTAGCTCTCTTGGAAATGTTTATAGATAAGGGAGGTTGTCGAATAAATTGGTGGTTGCAAGTTAGCTAATGCACAACACAAACGGACTATGTCATCAAGGTAAGGCATTAAATCGTGGCTTATATTGTGCAAAATATGATGGGTTTTGATTCGCTGTATTATACTTCTTTCGACATGAATTCGAAAACTCACTTGACTACAAAAATCTCTTTAAGCTTCTTCTGCACAATTAATGTTCACTTGTTCTTTAGATCCACAAGGTCCTACTAATTCTAATTTATTTTCTTTTCGCTTGATAGCTCGTTCAAACCTGGCACATTTCTACTTTTTCTAGAAATTGGTGTTTTGGCGTTTTTTTATGTACCTAATATCAAGTTTTACTGTTACTTTTATTATACTTGAATCAAAAATTAATGTTATATTTCTTCTTCACTCAACAACATAAACTCTCGGACACTTAACTCGAAAAATTAACTTATCATGGTCCGCCCCCCTCCCCCGCCTCTACAAAATTTCATTATTAATTTTGAAGTCAGGGGAAACGGAGAATTTTTAATACGGAATTTATAAACAGGTTTCGTAAGTGGAACAAATCTCCGTTTCCCCTGACTTCAAAATTAATGTTTAAATTTTGTAGGGGGGGGGGGGCGGAGGATGATAAGTTAATTTTTCGAGTTAAGTGTCGGAGAGTTTATGTTGTTGAGTGAAGAAGAAAAAATTATTTCTTCCTTTTTAAAGGGAACAGTAGTTTTTAAAGTAAGGTGCTTTTACAGTCAGGGATTTTTAAAATTTTTGATTTTTATTTTATTTCACTCTTTTTGGAGTACATTTTGTCAAAATGTATCGAAAAACCGAATATATGTTTTAAACCGCTTCGTGATCCAATCAGACGATGTGGTAGCGCGAATTGTCAGCCAATGATATGAATTTGACCCTACATAATCTAACAAACATAGAGAACGGGGGGGATAGAGTAACTAATCTTGGCCGATTAGACCCTCGCGGCAAAAGGCATCAATTGGCAGGATTTTTAGCTTCTGTTACAGCGATCTGAGATCAAAAATTTTGGTTTGAGCGTGTTCATAAAACATGTACCTATCTTCTAGTTAAACCAATAAAAAAGCAAAAAAGTCAAAAAATCATAAATTGGCTCACCTTAGAAAATAAAAGTACAATTATTCACCCTTTTTTTCGATGGATTTTTCAAGGGTTTTTCCTTCCTAGAATACTTTAAATTTCTTGCCATAAACTTTCTATCACTAAAATAAACAATTAGGATGTCTTTAATTGTACCAGTAAATGAGGAAAATATGGAATATACTTATTGTTTTTCCTGCGAACACTTTTTATCCATTGATCACGTCGCTTTTTTTCGTGTGTTTTTGCGGGAAATCTATAAAATTTTACAGCTCCTTCGGTGTTTAAATAATTATTTGTACACCCAACAACACAGCAATTCACATGAGTACCGATTTTTATTGTTAAAAGCACGTGATACTAATAAACAAAATCTAATATGCAATATCACTATTTGAAATAATCACGCCAATTGTGCAAATTATCACCACTACTGGCGCTAGTTGCAAATACGCTCGGTCCCTATATCTACTTAATTTTCAATTTACATTGTCGTCAGAGTAAAAATTAGCTAGATTCTACAATAAAAATATTCCTTCGATATCTTGAATTCTTAAGAACATGACCTTACATTTACGTAGAAGTTTTTTATTTTACTCTTTCTTTTTATTTTTCTAAACATTGTTAAACAATAAACAAGATATATTATTAAAATATAATAGAAAGTAAAAATATCAAATTTAATTTCAAACAATAATAATGTAATTGTTTTAATAATACCTAAATAAAATTAAGGTAAAACATAAGATGTAATTCCGATAAACGATATTTTCGAATGTTTCGTCTTTCAGGATATGCAATTTTTTAAACAAAAGTTTTCATTAATAACAAAGTCCACACAAATCATTTTAGTGCGAGCAAGGCTTTGATCTGATGGATATATGAAATAAGTAAATATTATTTTCTCATTATACTTCACCTTAAATCTGTGATAATTTTTTGCTTGTGGTATATACATTTTAATTCAATTAAATTTTAAGTCTGCTAATTTTTTTGAAAAACATCAACAATAAGTAAATTTATAGGTATTTCAAATATTTTAAAGTTTCATAGAAAAATATAAAATTTTTTCGAACGTCTTTTAATTTAAAATATTTTATTTAATTAAGTAAAGATAATACCTACCTTGTTATATTTTTGTAGGCCTCTTCTGCATAAGAATATCTTCTAACATTAATTGCTAAATCGTCGGAGCTTCCATGACCCAACATGGGCTCTGTTTCCGTAAAGGGTTCATTTACTACAACCACCATGTCTCTAGAAATTAAAAATTTTTAATTAGAAATGCTAGAAAAAAAATTCACAAATCTAATAAATAATTTGATAAGGAAATCATTACATTATTTAATAATATGGATCTATCGAACTGAGTTATACACTATCACCAACAGTTACCATTACAATATTGACTTGAGAATATAATACAAAATGTATATTCTTTCGAAGAAAATATTTATTGCCATGACGATTATCATGTAAATGAACCATATAAAATATTTTGGTTTTCCTTAGTATCCACCAATACCAATCCAAACTAAATTTATTGCTTATTGTTTTCATGTATATCAATTCAGTCGTAGATTGTTGGATCTTCCTTAACAATTTAAATTTAAAAAACATTTTATAGTATCTATTTTCATTTGTTTAAAAAAAAAGGTAAAAGAATAGGCTAAACACAAGGCAAACCAAAACTTTCCGGTAACGAAAATTACGATTTGATATACTTTTCCAATAAGGAAAACTCAAATTAAATGAAATAATGTTGAAATTACTTGATCTATATTTTGAGAAATAAAATTATCACACATTTTAAATACTCCACTGATAACAATAATAAAAAATTTTATTTTAAATGTATTGTTTTAATAATAAATTCTTAGTTATTAAGGAACAATCAACTAGAATCTAGTGTTTTCAACGAAAGAAAATTTAATTATTAAATGTTAAAATATTTAAATTTAAGTTTACGAGTAATTAACAAACCTAGAAATTTCATTTAAAATAATTTTTTAAAACATTTTTTTATTTTACGCATGTTTTATTTTACTTATTGCAAAGATGATAAAACATAAAATTTTTGAAAGGTGAGAGGATAATTAAAATAAACACGATATTGATAATGCAGAATATCACTATTTCATCGTTATTTATTATTTAAAGTAAGTTTTCCTTATTATTATTCAAAACTATTCTCTTATTAATTTTAAAACATTTTGATAATCTACTTTTTTGATAATTTTATAAAATAACAGATTTATTTTTAATTGAAAAATTTTTGCAATAAATTGTTCCTGTTTTATTTAATTTATGATCACCGTCTGATGATTCGATAAGTTTATAACAATTTTATTTTATTAAATTTAAATTTAACTATTTCAAAATGTTTACTTAAGGGGGTATTCTAGTCTAGAGGCATAAATTTTCGGGCGCTTTTGAAGCTCTGGACAAATGAAACAAAAAATATATTTACTATCCACTTTTTTACCATTTGTTTATTGATATTTTAAAATTACATAAAAAATTAACCGAAAACAAAAACTCAAAATTCACAAAGTTATGAGGTGGCAAAGTGGGAGGTCCAGAAAAACTGGTGTGCACGATATATCAAGTTCTAATGAACCAATTTATTTGAAATTTGGTGTGAATGTTTATCGCATGAACTACGCTCAAGTCAAAATTTTGAATGTTACAATTTTTCAAAAAATTCGGTTTGTTAAAAAAATATGCAAAATAATCTTTTTCTTCAAACGGCCGCCTGTGAAAAAATGTTTGTTTTACTTTTCCATAGTTCATGCTATAGCGGCATATATAAAAAACATTCACACCAAATTTCACATAAATCGGTTCATTAGAACTTGAGATATCGTACACACCAGGCAACCCTTCTTTTTTTTTGGACCTCCCACTTTGCCAGTTCATAACTTTGTAAATTTAGAGTTTTTTTCTTTGGTTAATTTTTTATGTAATCTTAAAATATGAATAAACAAATGATAAAAAATGGATAGTAAAAATATGGTTTGCTTCGTTTGTACAGAGCTTCAAAACCGCCCGAAAATCATGCCTCTTAGACTAGAATACCCCTTTGAACTTTTAACATGATTGTTTTATTAATTTATTATCTGCCTGTTCCTAGCTTTTAATAAAAGATGTCTAATTTAAATTTGGAAGTGGAAGAATAAAAATTAAATCAAAAACTATGTCGTAAAAGCAAAATCTCAAAAAAAAATCGATAACAGGTAAATAAAAGAAAATAATATAATTAATAGAGGAAGTGGAATAAGAAATTGTAGTAAATGTAATTCTAATGGGTGTAAACTTTCGTTTACGCTTTTCTTTAAAACGTGCAAATATTTTTATTTTATCAGTATCGTGCAAGAAAAACAGGTTTTCGAATTTAAATATCTGTAACATTAAATCAAATTTGTTTTGTGAATTACTTGAAATTGTTTTCGGCTGTTTCATTAATATTATTAATAGGTGGAAAATTCACCAATTAATATTAAAAATTATAAATTATATGAAGAAGCATTAAAAAGTGGGTTAAAGACACGAAAATTATTCTAAAGAGAGAAGAGAAAATTAATATTGCATAATGGAAAAACTTACAAAATGCGCAACAGTCTATAAACCACATAAAAGAATAATTAGTAAAATTGAGGGTTTTTTTATATAGAATCGGTAATATTCTAAACGTGTGAAGTCTTGAAAATACTAAATGCTTGAAATACAATGAAAAATTAGGAAAATAAATGAAGTACAGCTTTATAGTGAATTATTCATCAAGTACTCGAAGTGCGAAGTTATTATATTGTACAAACTTTTTTCTAGTGATTGGTCTTTTTAGGTTTAATTTGTTGTAGCAGCGAAAAGCTATTTTGCTATAGAAGCTATTTATGATTTACCTTACAATTGATGGCGCTCGTGACGCTACCAAATGTTAACAACATGGCGGTTCTATTACGTATACTTGATATTGTTTTGAGTTTGATTTTGAATAATTTTTTGGTATAACCGCGGAATTCAAAAAATAGAACACCAAAAGAATGCAAACATTTGGTTTATAAACAAAACTTTTTATACCAACTATACGTATTAGATTAGCTTAATATTTTTCGGCGTGATGGCGTTCGCTTAATGTAAATTTAGCTACTAAAAGTGTTTTTTTTCTACTATTTTATCTCTACTAAATGAGATAAATGGAGGGGTCAGAATAGAAGTGAATCAAGTCCATATTGGTAATTTTTGGAGATACGGTTATTCCGAATAAAATTTATTATAATTATATATATAATTTTTATGTTTCTTATTATCACATATTGAGTATTAAAAACCACTGGATGTAATTCTTTGAAAAAATTGATTATTTTATATTTTTTAATAACGATTAAAATACTTTAAATATAGATAATTTTCAAAAAGCTCATATGGACTTGATTCACTTCTATTCTGACCCCTCCAAATCCTTTTCACAGTAAGTACAAATTTTTTTTTCGTAAAATCTCTTTAACTTTAGAAGCTTGTGTACGAAATTGTTAAATTTTTGGTATTACACCCCAATGCTCCCTATTAATACCACGCTTAAAAATTTGAATTTTAGTTTTTTGTAAATCTTCTTAATTCATAAAATACTATTCAGATATTATATAATTGTGTAGTACAGAACTAATACCACATTTTTTTGGGTTATTGGATTAATCCATTTTTGATTGTAGCGGTCTGAGAAATGATACGTTTTAACCATCTAATGTATTAGAATTTTAACCATGGTTAAAATTATTGCCTAGAAACCTAGATCGATCTCGGATTTACGATCACAGTAATATATCCGACCTGATCAAGATTTGATATATTTTCTACTTCTAGGTATCTCTTTTATGATTATGAGCGGCTCGAGAAGACGGTCATAGAGAAATAGTGTTACAAATCTTATGAGTGATGATATATTAGTTTAAATTAGATAACACAAAGTACCTTAAAATAATATTTATTAGGTATTCGCATATTGAATAAATAATGCTTACGCTTTGATGACCTAATACGCTAATAAATGTATTTAATAGCGCTAAACGTAAAAATAACAGGAGAGATCATTATTTACACAAGTTTTGTAGTATATTTGATTAACTTAATTAAAATGCACCAACTGATGACATTTCAATTATGTATCCAGAATAAATGGATTACTGCTGCTTACTAAAAGTTTTACTAAATGTAAATATTTATATAAGATATTATTATGTTGCCGCGACAATGTTTGAATAATATGATTATAATAGCATCAAAGACTTCTTCTATTACCCCTGTGCAAATGTATACATCATAATTATAAAATTATATTAACAACAAGATACATTGACTTGTGAACAGAACATTACTTATGTTTTCAACGTCTTATCAAAATTGGGGCAACATTTCTAGCTTCAGATTAAAAAATCAATTGTTTTAAGGAAAATTGTCCTATAATGGTATACAGTCGATAAAACAACAAATTTGCTTTTGGTGGGAAATTAATAGAAACCTATTAATTTAGTTGTTATAGTAGGTTTTCACCTGTTTCAACCGTTTTAGCTTGCGAGTAAAATTTAAATATGTTAAGCCTGGTTTGCACGGGTATAGTAATCAGTAGAGTTGAGCAGTTAGTAGAGTAACTAGAAACCCCAAAAACTGTGCGGGTAGAGTAGAGTAGCGAGTAGTTGGTAGAGTATAGTACTATACCACGTGCAGTAAAGTGGACTCTACTCTACTTACCCCCACCACAACTTTTTCTGTGATTTTGTTAAAGATTTTGTCTTTCACCATGCTCAATAGTTGTTCAAAATTTTCTGGTGTCATCCTGATACACCGTTTATATTCTAACTGATCCTCTTCGGTTAACTCCTTTAGTAGAAGCGATGTTGCTCCGAGTGAATCTCTTCTTTTGAGCCATTGTCTCACCCACACTCTTTCTTCGCTTTTAATTTCTTCATCTATCGCTTCCACAAACTCTCTTATTAGAGCCATTAAAACTCTAGGCAAATAATTCTTCTTTAATTTTTTAAACACCATTTTACTTCGAATAATAAACAACTATACTCTACTATGTGTAACCAAAAAAAATCAAAAGTGGCAGAGTAGCTCTATTCTCCTGATTACTATACCCGTGTAAACCAAGCTTTGGTGTTGAAATGAGCCTGACTGCTTTCCTTGCACTAGACCAGTAGAAAACGATTTTTGAAACAGAATTAATCGTAAAATGCTAATACATTAAATTTGAGTTTACGGTCGAAACCGCAAACAATCCGTAAGATTGAAATTTTCCTGGTAATTGGGATGTAAAGATAGTATGTTTTTATTACAAGTCTGGAGCGAGGCCACTAAGGGGTCTTGATGCCGGTTAATTACATGCCGGTTGAACGCGAGTTTACTCTAATGCAAAATGCAGTGTCTCCCTCTCGCGTGGTGATTCTCAATGAAGTAGAACATACTATGTTCATACTTACTAGAAACCTATATTATATTTTTCAGGAAAGGCTTCCCCAAAATTAGAAATATTTTTTAATTCAAATTTTTTCGCTTCGTAGTGATAATCAACTAAATCAAATAAATTGCGATAGGACTCCAGGACATTAATAATTGTCCGACTTTTCGTTCGACAGAGAAGAGAAAGTACCTAAATCATTCTTCATTAAACTATGTAAAGTAACCTTCAACATTTGACCTGTCTTGGAAAGTGTTTGACCTGACTTCGAAATTAACATTCAAATAAACATTTAAAAAATCCTAATTTAAACTGTCTGCATACTGGGCGTTAATTTAAATTTTTCGTTATGTTTCCTGGGTATAAGTCATTGCCTTCATCTTTTCAATAAAATTTAAATGTAAACAATACTCAATAGTCTACTTATAAGTATTTATGTTCGGCAGTATAGGAAAGATTAATTAAATTTAAACTCATTAGGTAGGTACTAAACTAAAAAGAATTAATTGCACAGGAAGCTATAAGATTCTTAAAAATAGACATGGTATTTCAAAGAAGTATTTTATAATTTTTTGTTCGAAAGATTCAAATAATATATTGGACGAGAAGAACAAAGTTTTTTTTATCTGAAATTCATCTGCAGTTTATAAAATGTAAAAGTTCCTTGAAAATAACAGTTTCGACTGTAAAAATTGAAATCGAGTTCAAAGCTTAAAATTAGAATATGCATTCCTTAGTAGCAAAACATTCACATATTGGCTATCTAAAAGAAGAAACTCGAAAATGATCTATTTTTGTATTTCATAAGTATTTCTTTATGAACTAATGGGTATGACCGGGTATGACTCAAAAATTCGCATACAGATCTTTTCTGTAGTAAATCAAATAAAACAAATTTATTTGTTTTTGTTTAGCTCTGAAGCGATGAAAAGATTTATTTTGTGTTTCCTGAAAAATGGTTAATTATTATTATTAGATAAATTCTGGAACGGGAAGACATAAATAAATAAATGATTTTTCAACCGTGTTATATTACATAATTTATAGCTTTAGTGCTGATAAAGTGGTAGTTTACATGCACAATAAAGAGGAAAACTCTATACTAACCAGAAAACAATCTCTTCACAAAAATTAAAAACAAAAAAATTTTTTTGTGGGGAGGTTATTGTTTTCTGGTTCCAGTTTTACCCTTTAGTATGCCTGTTATATTATGTACCCAGCTATGGACCAAAAAATATCTTTTTTTATGGACATCTTTTACTTCAAAGTTTGGTTTCACTTGTTTACAATGCCCTGTGTATAAAAAGTTAATAAAAGTAATAATAATATTGGTTTTATGGTATGTAATATTTATTTATGTATATGTTTAGGAATTATACACTGAAAAATAGTTAATAGTTAATTTCCAGAAAATAACCGAAACTTACTTTTTGCACAAGAATGGAAAATCATAAATAATTATTTGACTATACACGCTTTATGCTTTGTACTCACCCCATTTACTTTCGTTAAAATTTGATTATATCACATTGTTGATTTACTAACTAATACAATTTCAAACCTTTCTAGTGGAAATGTGCACAGACAAAATTGTTAAGACACAAAGGTAACGTCAGTTTAATCAATAGCTATGGTGCGCAGTGAGTACACTTGTCCTTGATTTGAATTTTGAATTCGCTCTTTATCTCAAAATGACAATTTGTAAAAAAAGAAAGCGAAAGATTATTTAAAAGGAAATTTAAGACAAACAAATTATTGTAAAAATACTGCAAGAGCACTCAAAATTTAATTGATGAAAATTATAAAACTAAAAATTAGTTAATTATTTTCGAAGTATCTGAAGTGGTAATTATTTCACTCGACAGTACTTTCAGCTCTAAACGAGCAAGGCCTGCAGTACAATTTTTAATTATCAAATCAAATTGAAGTATTTTATTAATGCTCGTACCCGCATAAAACGCTCGAGTCTAGAAGAATGCAATTCCACTTGAAAATCGGCAATAGGTAATTTGTATAAATAATATCAATTTGGGTCGTTGACATTCGAAAGAGTAAAATAAAAAAAAGTTTAATTCTAACCAAAGCCTTACCAATTTTGAAAGATAAAGTAATAAGCTTTTGCAGTAGGTACTAAGTCTTTTGTTAATAATACTCTTAGTCCATGTACTTAGTAAAATTATCCCTGAAGACGCTCAACTTGCAATAATGGATCACGGTAGCGGAATCTCATTAATGCATTCTTACGCGTCAGTGGTAGATAGGTAACTGATAAGATCTGTAATTAGTAATTACCATATAGATATATTTTTCACTATTTTGGTTATATTTCAGAAAAATACAATTTTATCTGAGAGATATGAAATACCCTGCACTATTGGCTACAGAGTAATTTGCGAATAACCGAAATAGTGCAGTTTAAATCCCCGTTTTGTGTCTTTCAAATTCAAGAAATTTTAAGGGCCCCACAATATGTTTAGTTTTAAGCTTGGAAAAAACTCGTTCAACTACTGAGCACATAGGTAAATTTATTTTTGGTCTCCCTGGGAGTAGAAGTTCGTTAATCGATTGCAGAAATAGTAATAGAAGTAGTTGGCTTTATTATGGTTAGTTTATGTTTAGCTCATCAGACTTCTTTTTTTCAATATAATGGTTATTATATTTTAAATTTTGATTGAGTTTCAATGTAGCTATTGGCACACTGGGGGGTCTGGGGGTATGGAATACCTCCAGTGCACCATTTCCTTTTTGTTCATGCATTGAAACTGAGAAGTTGCTCAGTAGAGCCAATGCTGGGGTAATCTAGAGCTAAAAACTGAGGATACAGAAAAGAATTAATTAGAATTATTACAGGTTTTAACGGCTTATACAGATATTTTGGAAAATATAAGTAAAAATCTCTAATATATATAAAAGAGCTTGTTTGTATGTTTGTTCGCTATGCACCCTTCGACCGATATTAACCAAATTTGGAACACATACTCAGTAGGACTTGAAAAATGTTTTAGTGCAAGAAAATGTTAAAAAAAGTTGAAAGGAAAGTGAGATCTCACAAAATTAGCTGACGCGCATAAACGGATTAACTAACGGATTAATTAATTAATTAACGGATTATTCTTATTCACTAAGGCAAAGTATTATATTTTTAATGAGACCCGGGGCGAAGTCGGGTATCCAGCTAGTAAGTATATAAATGAACAGATGAACTAGTGATATGATCGCTCTTGAGTTACTGAAACAGAAAATCATAATAATTTTTCTTCTTCTCTAAAAAGGTCAAGTTTCTTTATTTTCGACTGTATGACAAGATTTCTATTCACTACTGGTACTTATTAGTTTTGTGCGTGACGCTACCAAACGTGAACAACATGGCGGCTATATTACGTACACTTGATGTTCTTTTGAGTTTGAATTTGAATTATTTTATCGTAAAACCGCGATGAAATGATAATTCACAAAATAGAACACCAAAAGAATCAAATGTTTGGTTTATAAACAAAACTTTCTATACCAACTATACGTATTAGATTAACTTAATATTTTTCCTCGTGGTGGCGTTCACTTAATGTAAATCGCGAAAGTAATAATGATTTATTTTTGTAGGACGGTAAACTGGCTGAGCCGAGATTCGAACGTAGAAATCCATATTTATAGCTCTAGCGAAATACTTGATACTGCACACTGCTTTCCATGCGTTTATGAAATAAAGTTATATTGTGGTGACATAAATTTTTTATCTGCAGTAATGTTATTGTGCAATGAAGAAATGAGTACGGAGGTGACTACATCAGTTCCTTTTAATAAAACATTATTTCCTGTATGGGATATTTTGTATAATTACGTATAAATTTGTATAAAATGCAATCCACAGTTAAGATAAAATCTTCAGTAAACTATTTTAGGTGATACTTTTAGGTTACCTCTTTTCCTAATTATGGTTAGGATTATTCGTAAATAAACAAAAACTTTTGATCATTTTTGAATTTTTAATGGTCTGCATTTTGGTTGAAAATTGGGTATTGATTGAAATTGGACAATTATTTGGATTGATAAGTGCATTTCAAGATCGAAAAATAATTAAAAGTTTGTATTGAATAGTTGAATTGAAAAAATTAAAGGTTAGCATTCGATTTTGATTTCCCATTTGGAGCTTTTGCTGAAAGTAAATTTTACATTGGAATTAATTGATTCTAGAATTTGACTTTACATAATTTTGTATTTTAGACGAGTCTCATGATCCATGGGGATCATGCAGGGGAATTAATACAGAGGTTGGGATTTTATTTTGTTATTTTCCGGTTTCGATTTTATAACATCATCAGGTATTTTATAATTTTTATGAAGAGTTGTCAGTTATTTTTGAAAAACTAAAAAATTATAAAATTTTCTAATTCGCTAATTGAAAAATAAATTATGAAGTTTAATCCACCCCCATATAAAGTAGGGAGGGGGGGGGGATTTTGAAATAAAAAGAATTGTAAAGTCTGAAAAAAGGATAGCTAAATTCTGTCAGGAATGCAACGCTTGTTAATAATAATAATATGATTATTTGTATTAATAGTAGGTTATTTAGATTACTATTATTTATTTGCAATAAAATATTGAAAAATATTCAAAAGCAGTGAACCGCAGCAACTGTTCGCGAGGGCCGTGGGTTGCGGTATAACTGATATAAAGGTCGATCGATGATTTTAGTTGATCGTTCGAATGAATATCGTTTTGCGTGATCGCAATCCTCAAGCAATATTATATCTACCAAATAAAATTTATTTTGATACTGGTCGAATTGATAAAATATGGTAATCAATAAACAATCAAAACATATTATTGTACAAGTATCTTATAATAACGTTTAAATTTGCAAAATATGACACATAAAGTGAAAAAAGACTTTTAATTAGCGGATGTTTATACTATTGATATTTGAATATTTACAGCAGCTATCTTTTGCATGATGGAAGTGGTCATTTGGAATTTCGTTTTGATGCTTATAAAAAACCACAGAAACCGCAGTTAAATTCTAATATTTGTCTCGATCTAGTTTTTTTACAAATTTCAAAAATACATTCAAGTTTCTAAATAGCCAAATTTTCGAGTTTGATACGAATAGCGTATATGCCAATTAAGTTTGCTTTGCATTCGAGGCAATCAATATCTTGAATCATTTGAGTAAAATCTACCTAGTTATATTAAAATTTTCCAGTTTAACTATTAAAAAATATTTTGCCAAATCATTCAATCTTAAAAATCTAGAGTAAACTAATTGAAATGTTATGAAGTACAGGATACCAAATAAAAACAAGAATACAATTTTTTATTGATGTTTAAATAAATATCGGAAACCATAATTATTCAAAAATATTAGAGTGGTCAAAAAAGTTAATATTTTAAATAAAAAATATCTCTAAATTAGAAATGGCAGAGAGAATCATGGATATTGTCTAATCGATATCGGCTATAATTTTTTATGTAAAATGTCACAACCACTTTTATTTATTATATTTACAAATTGCTTTGGAACTGCCGTTGACATACTGTTGCTTGTTTAAAAAAATACAACGTGCTCGTAAATAAATCTGTAAAGTTATTAAATTGTGTGACCCTTTTGGACATTTCAATGCCGAAAAAAATCGTAAACAATAAAACAGTATAATTTTTTTAAAATTTCAATTTGAAACTTGTTTTATTGAACTACAGTGGTGCTTAATTTATTATGCGCGCAATATTAACCACCCTAAAGTAAAAGACTGGTGACCTAAATTTAAATTCCTCAACAATAAACGTTTTCTTTCTTCCCGGGTCAAGAGATTTAGTTGGTAAAATTTCATTATGTTGTGAAAAATAAGATAATCGTACGCGTTTCCTCTGATAACTTTTGTTTAAAAATTTAATAAGACTGTAAAAATCTATAAAATTATTAATTAAAAAATTTAGTGTTTTAAAATACGAACATTCAGGTGAGAATAATTGGCGAAAAATTCAAAAAGGTTATTTATAAATAATATCTACGAATATACGCAAATACTTACAGTTCTTGAGTATAAACCAAAAACTTTAGTGGCGTAAAAACAGAAACAACGTAAAATTTGCACAGTTTCACTCAATAAATAATTAATGTTCTGAAACAAAAAATAGAAAAATGCGTAACAGATCCACGAATATTCATTTAGCTTTGAGCTTTCGAGGCTTGCAATAGACGTCGACGACGCGGCGCAGGTCTTGGGTTACAAAACAAGATGTAACTTCGGGTTGTTTCGATCACACGATTCTGCAACCAAAATAATATTTTTTCAAGTGTCCAAACACATTTTTATGGGTTTCAAATGTTCAGAATGAAAAATGTTTAATAATAAACTTGAAAATTTCAATATATTGCACTCATGACTATACTACCATAATATAACAATTATTACAATAATTTAATTGCCAAAAAAAAATAGTTTTAGTTAATTAATAAATACATATAACACTTACCTGAGACAATTAAAAACTGGAATCCTAATCGGTGGATTTAAAACTTTTATCGATTTTATCAATTTTATAGATAAGTTACAGAAAATTGTTTTAGTTTTAACGAACCATTACGAGTGTTATTCCCCTGCAATGTTTCGAATAAAGTTTATTATCGATTCAACATTATAAACACTTTTAAGTTTATTAAATAAAGAAAACAAATTAATAAAATAAACTAATTTATTTAGAAAACGTCTTTATATTTAAAAAAAGTTGTTACACTTATGTAATATTTTTTTTAATATCAACAATAGCTGCTGCAATACCTGCTAATATTTTTTATAAAAATAAAACCAAAAAGAAAAAATAAATTGCAAAGAAACTTAAAAAAGTCAATATTGCTAACCCTCGAAGTAACCGCAGTTGATGTGTATTATACAAAATTGGAAAAACCGTCAAAGGAATCGATGAATATAATTTGA
The DNA here is from genome assembly GCA_958510845.1 of Cantharis nigra. NCBI lineage: Eukaryota > Metazoa > Arthropoda > Insecta > Coleoptera > Cantharidae > Cantharis > Cantharis nigra. Next base: position 66,986,691 of record OY294028.1, read on the forward strand.
AATTTAATTAAAATTGCCTATTCAAATTTTTTGGAAACAAAGCTTTGAAGATCAAATTTTCTATTTTATATTGTAATAAAAAATCGTAATTTACAGAACACCAATTCTTAAAAACAACTAAAAATAATCGTATCATTCAGTAAATGCTTTACCTATTAGTCTAACATTAGTTTTATATAGGTCGAGCATATAAATAGAGTATTACCTAGTATTAAACACTGATAAACATAGAAATTACCTGTAAGATACTGAAATAATTTTTTTATCAAGTTTTAAATGCAATATCATACGAAGCTTCTTTAACCCTTTGATTGAAGTATATACTTAACCAATCAGGATGTTATGATCTTTTTCTGATAGTTGATCCATGGCTCTCAAACTTATAATTACTTTCGGGTAATAACTTTTTCCTTATAAGGTAAATTACAGTGATTCATCGTATGAAAACTGATGCAAATATCTGGACTAATAAATACAAATCAATGCCAATTAAATTAGCTTTTACTGAGACCATTAAGATTACAGAAAACGTGAAATTCTCTTTTTATTTAATTTGTTATGAAAGTTTGTCACAGACTTTTCCACTCGATTTTCAATCACTTCCAGTCTTTCATTTTTAGTGTTACCATTGTTTATCTATATCGATATAGATAAACCAAAAACAATACGATAACTGTGCACACGAAAAATTTTCTTGCCGTTAGAGAAAAGCTGAATTTTAGTGTTTTTAGATACAAATTGGAATTCTTTGGGCTGCCCACTGTTAAATTCGACATAATATTGATTCCATTGATCATTTACGCGATTAAACATTTGTTCCACATGGAATTTTATACAACATTCGACTATTTTTAAATTACATTGCCATACATCATATACAATTAAAAGTATTTGTACAATGGCAATTTATTCATTAATCATTACATTTCTATAAGAAACCCTTTCCCTTTTACAATTATTCAGACGTAAATATCCCTCAAGGATTTGTAAAGCATAATAAATAAATAAGCCCAGAAAGTCTTCAAATTCAAAAATTTTGAAAATTCCCATTTTAAATAAATGTGGGATTAGGATACATTATGTACCGGCCAATCTGTAATCTTATAATTTTTGGAACCTTTCTCTTAAAAGGTCAGGGTCCGAGCTTGAGTAAAATATTTTGCTCTTTTTCATAATATTTATAAAATATGCTTCCACATAAAAGTATAATAAAATTTTGTTGCTTTAATTTTATTGACACTGAAAGAAAGAAGCAGGTAGCAGATACAAGACCAGATGTTTAAAAATACTATTTTAAAGTTTTAGGTTTTACCAAAAAGAAGATAAAACCATTGCATAGGTTTTACGGTTTTACCCAGGTTAAACGCAATTATGCAAAAATGTGAAAAAGTAGTAATGTTTCCGTTTGTAATGTTTGTTTACAATTTTTTTTGCTTGAAAAATGTCGATATTTCTTCAATATCCCAAATGTGATAATTTGTAGTTACATTCTTCTGACTCCAAACCCTCGATGTTTGAAAAATAAACGCAAAATAAAAATTTCAAGCAGATTTTGTTAGTCCACGTGGTCTTCACAGTGGCAATCAAAAACTTTTCTTGCGTGAAATACTGAGAATGTTTGTACACAATTTATTTACATAACTTTATATTTACAATTATAACAGATTATATGATTTTCACGTTTTCTATATCTTCACGGTTCTTTACTTCTTTCTCACCCGATTCTCCTTTTACACACTTGCTCTCAGCTCTACCCTTTTTTCGACCGCTGCGCCTCTCCTCGACAATCTCGCTTGCGACCTCTAGTGAACCTTTGTCGAAACTTCAAACGCGCTAAACTATTTAAATTTGAATCTACGTATCTAAATACAATTTCCCATAACATCCCCCCTGAATCTATTCTTGATTCCTTTCCTTATCTGGGAAATTTTTCACTGCGTCCCCCCTAGATCCTCCTTTTCCGTTTAACTTTCTTTTAAATGCCCACTTGGTTCTTAAGATCCTTCTGTATTTGGGTTTTACCACTATCGTCCAAGTGTTATTTTCTTCGATATTACTGAATTCTTCTTCCGTTGCCTTCAACCATTCTCCTTTTTCTACGCTACGTAGAGCTTCTTTGTATGATCTTGGTTCAGTCGTTAATTTCTCCCCACATACAAAATTTAGCTTCATGTTGTAATCTTTCGTCCAGCTAGGTTTCTTCACTTCTCTCCCACTTCTTGTTCGTCTCATTTCTTTCGTGCCTGATTCTTCTTCGGTTTCAGTGGGTTGCTCGCTTTCTACTTCGATTTCGGAGGGTTGTTCACTTTCTAGTTCTGTTTCGAAAGGTTGCTCGCTTTTTACTTCACTTTCGGAGGATTGCTCGCTTTCTACTTCGCTTTCGGAGGTTTGTTCGCTTTCTGCTTCTCTTTCGGGAGGTTTGTCTTCGTTTGCCTCTGGTGCCATTGTTGGTTCCATATCATCTTCAATGGATAGCCCCCCCCAGTTTATTTCCTGTCTCCTAGTCATTTGCGGATTCGTGTTTGACGTTTTCAGAGGGAAGACGTTTTCATCGAAAATCACGCTTCTGCCTATAACCACTGTATTTCTTTCTTCGTCCCATAGTTTGTACGCCTTCGCTCTTGCATCATACCCTATAAATATGTACCTTCTACCTTTCGGTTCCCATTTGTGTTTCCTTCTTTCGTTAATGCACCACGCTCGACATCCAAAAATTCGAAGGTGATCAATTTTTGGTTTCCTGTTGTTCCATAATTCATATGGTGTTTTCCCGCCGTTTGAATTCGTCGGTATTCTGTTTTTCAGGTAACATGCCGTTAGGGTGGCTTCAGCCCACATGTCACTATACATGTTGGATTCTTCCATTTCACACCGCACGATATTCATAATCGTTTGATTTAAGCGTTCTGCTACACCGTTTTGTTGTGGCGATCTTGGTGTCGTGAGTTCTCTTGTTATCCCCAACTTTGATAGGTAATCGTTGAATTCGTTGCTGGTGTATTCGCCCCCGTTGTCACTTCTTATGGTTTTTATTTTCTTGTCAAACCTTCTTTCCACTGTTCTTCTGAATTCGTCGAATTTTTTCAAAGCTTCATCTTTCGTCCTCATCATGAATACTTCAGTGTAACGTGAATAGTCGTCCGTGAAAGTTATTACATATCTATTTCCACCCTTTGACGTGGGAGTTATCGGTCCCATCAAGTCAGTGTGTATTAACTCCAAGACTTCCTTTCTTCGACTTTCGGTTTTCTTTGGGTAACTCTTCTGTTTTATCTTTGACGTTTCACATACGTCGCATTTTGTTTTGTTTTCGTCTTCAACTTTCTCGACCATTTCTCCGCAATCCTTTAACAGCTGTTGCACATATCTTTCGTTGGTATGACCTAGTCGTTGGTGCCATAGTTTTTCACTGCCTTTCGTGACGTGATACGAGGTTGGTTTTGTTATGTATTCCTCCTTTATCGTATACAAATTTCCCTCCCGTTTGGCTCTAAATAACAGCTCTTTATCGCTGTCCAAGATTGTGCAACTGTTGTGTTCGAAGGTTACCGTAATTCCTTTATCGCACATTTTTGCTGTTGACAACAAGTTTGCATTAAGTCCTGGTACGCATAGGACATCCTTCAATGTAACCATTCGACCGCCGTTTGTGCCGTGCCATTTTGCTTTTACGTCTCCGTAACCAATTGCCTTCAATGTGGTCCCCCCTGCGTTAATAATTTCATTCGATCTCTCATGGAACGTTGTAAATTTTTCACGATCACCAGTCATGTGATCGGTGGATCCGCTGTCTATTAACCATACCGTTTTATCGTTTTCCATGTCTCTAGCGTGCCCTAAATTACTTTTAATAATGTGTGCTGTACTGTTATTGTAGTATCGGTTGGGTGCATCTCTACTTGTTTGGCAATCCTTTCCGATATGTCCAAATCTGTTGCACCTAAAACACCTTACATTTCTTATAGTATTCATGTGACTTACGTTTAAGCTGTTGTTTCTCGAGCTGATGTTGTTTCTTGTGTTCATTGCTCTGTATTCGGTTTCGTCTTTTCCCACTTCATTTTCCTCTAGGCGTCTTTCTTCTTCTGCTAACCTCATTTTTAGGCTGGCTGGGGTTAAAGCATCGTCGTCGATCTTAATGGTTCTTGTCAAATATTCGTATTTTTTTGGTAGCCCAATTAACATTAGTCCCATCAACACTTTGTTTTCAAAATTAAAACCAGCGCTTTGCACTTTCTTGTAAAGGTTGTTTCTACGGTTTACATATTCTAGTATCTTCTCGTTAGTACTTTTTTCCAAATTTATGAACTCCTTCAACATCAGTACCGCGTGGTAGCTATCGAATTCTGTATGAACCTCTTTTAACCTATTCCATACTTCGTTGGCTGTTTCGCACTCTTCGATACTATCTAGGTTGTCGTCGTCTACGGAAAGATAAATTAGAGACTTACATTTTTCGTCGGTTTTCTTTTGCTCTGGGGTTAACGTGCTGGTGTTGTACCCGATGGCATCCAAACAATCTTTTAATCCAAGTATGCCACGCATTCGCATCGACCATTGCCTATAATTCACGTTGTTCAATTTTTCCACTTTGTCGTCCATCGTCGTTAAATTTAGTTTATTTCGCCTTTATGTAATTCACTCTTGTTCGATCAATAAATTGTATATTTATCTGCAGTATTTATTTGCTGGGCTCCATAACCTGTTCGTCCACGTGGTCTTCACAGTGGCAATCAAAAACTTTTCTTGCGTGAAATACTGAGAATGTTTGTACACAATTTATTTACATAACTTTATATTTACAATTATAACAGATTATATGATTTTCACGTTTTCTATATCTTCACGGTTCTTTACTTCTTTCTCACCCGATTCTCCTTTTACACACTTGCTCTCAGCTCTACCCTTTTTTCGACCGCTGCGCCTCTCCTCGACAATCTCGCTTGCGACCTCTAGTGAACCTTTGTCGAAACTTCAAACGCGCTAAACTATTTAAATTTGAATCTACGTATCTAAATACAATTTCCCATAACAGATTTGTGGTATGTCGGTATTTGTTAAAATATGATATTTAACAGAAATTAACAAAACGTTAAAATAATAGAATTTTAACAGTAAGGTGAAGACGTAAAAAATCATTATATAAAGAAAAAAAAAAGATATTAATAACTACTTGACTTGATGTTAAGTCGTCAAGATGTCAAATCACTTGGAGTTGAAAATTTTGTGCTCTTGGTAAGTCATTTTCCATCAATATTTTACTTGAGATTTTGATGAATTTAAGCATATTGGAGTCCTAGAAGCGGAAAATCATCATTTCCAAAAAATGTCTGTATGTGTGTATGTCATCAAATTTTGTGTGCGCTCTACCTCAAAAAGTAATAGGAATTTTTTAACAAAATTTCGTATTTAGTGCATGTATACTATGTACTTAGAGCTGATTAGATTTTGGTTAAAATCGGTACACGGAAACGCAAAAAAAATAATATTTTGTAATAAATTTAAAAAATAATTTTTTTCTTTTTTTTCAAATTTGATTTTTTATAAAATTTTTTTCTATAATAATATTATTCGTATTCGTATTAGCTGCACGGGTAGTGGTTCAATGCCCACTTTGTACTGAAGCTCTAGGCTTATTGTACCCCGTTTTCCATTAAGATGTTAAGGAATCTTATTAGTATTTCGATCCACAGTTATTTGATGTTCACCAGAGGTCTGAGCTAAGAAATTTCAGAATTTCCACTCATAACTCAACTAGCGATCACACACCAAGCCACCACTGTGGTCATAATAATATTAAAAAAAGTATTAATCAATAATTATTGTGTTAATATCCTATTTTTGTAAATATTCCTTTTTCAAATTAAAAAAAAAATTTTTTTCTTATTTTTTTATTATATTCTGCTCTATAATAATAATAAAAAAAGTATTAATCAATAATCGTGTAAATATTGTTTTGTTATTTAAAAGTATGATAAAGTTATGGCATGGCCACATCCGACTTTTTTAAATAATATTCTTAATAATGCAATTGGAATATTTTTTCTTGATTTTTATTTTCTTATTTATACCCGACTGAAGATTGAAAATAATCGTGAAATAATCGCATTAGTAAAAATTTCTAATTTTAATTTATTTAAAAAAAGTTTTTGTAACGTAATATTCATTTTATCCTATCAATCCTCAATATCCCTTTATTATTAGAAGGAATGACTAATCATTGAACAAATAGTTGAGGCTAATAAATTTTATACTTCATTAAAAAATTAATAGATATGTGACAATTAGTAGTTATCAGCGTTTAATTAACGAGAGGGTTTACAAATTTTTTGTGAATTTGGTTAGTATAGTATAAGCATAAAAAAGGAATATTAACTTCAGTTATTGGAATCACTTAAAATTTACAGATTTGGTCATCAAATAAAATGCAAATCTGTAAACAAAATTCTACTAAACTAACTAGGGGAGGAAACTGTAATTGCAACGAGACCAGGCATAACGATTAATGCTTGTATAAAGAATTATGGAGACTTCAAATAACAATACTCTGAAAGGAATGACGACTTTATTTATGATAAATAAACTTCGTAACCAAAGAGTGTTGTAATGATACAAACATAATTTGTATTTAGCGCTTGATGTACGATTTTAAATTATTTGGAATTACTGTCAAATGTTGAACGAAATTGCTACCAATTATTTTATTGAATGCAGCCGTGGAAGAATTACCGCGCAACTGGAGACGCAAGTTTTAAGAAAGACTGAACCTGAAAGAGTGAGGTTCAATCCTTAACACTCTCCTGTACTGTCCTTATGACATGTCATTTCGACCCTTTCGGAAAGTGCTCCGTAGAACACCCTGTGTTTATAATTTGAATTCATGACAAGTAACATAAAATAAAAATTAAAAATTTTAAAAACCACCGACTGTAAAAGCACCTTACTTTAAAAACTACTGTTTTCTTTAAAAAGGAAGAACTAACCTTTTCTTTTCTTTCGCCCCCCCCCCCCACTACAAAATTAATTATTAAACCAAAAATGGTTGGGGATCTCCAGATGCAGTTACATATTCTGGCTCAACTTACATTGCCATCAGAAGCGGCAAACACTCTTCATCAACTGCAGCTAGTCATTGTGATGATTTTAAGAAGCTGTTGGAACTGGAGTGTTTTGAAGGAATTGTAAAAACGAACAACGAAATCAAACCGGTATTCATTATCTCTGTAGATGGCGGACCAGATGAAAATCCACGTTATCCAAAAACCATTGCTTTTGCTATTTAGCATTTCCGGGATTTGAATTTAGACGCTTTATTTATTGTTACAAACGCACCTGGACGTAGCGCATTTAACCGTGTTGAAAGAAGAATGACACCGCTCAGCAAAAAACTTTCTGGATTTATTTTAAAGCATGATATATATGGAAGTCACCTGGATTTTAATGGGGAGACCATCGACATCGATTTAGAAAGAAAAAATACAATCTGAATTACCAGAAGACGTGGATCCCAAGTGGTACGCAATTCATTTAAGATAATCGCAGTATTTATTGCAGATTACAAAATGCAACGATATCAAATGCTGTGGTAACCTTAGAAGGTTACCAGACAGATGTCTTCCACCACCATATCTCGTGCATAACTTCAAAGGAAGAATTACTGTGCCAAGTCCTGAAGAAGAACCATATAAATCGATTATTTTTGTTTTATAATTCTTACGTCAGATGTGTGTGGGGAGGTTGCCAAAATCTTACATGCCCTTATGTGGGGGGTGGGGGTCAAAAATTTCTAAAAACTCGTCCTTACGTAATTAATGGATAGCCCTTTATTGGTAGGGAATTTGATTTTACGATTCGACATTACATTAGAATTATCATTCAAATAACAAAAATTATTTTAATAGTTTAATTTATAGTGTTGTTTTCTTAGGTCAATTAAGCATATTATGAAATATGTATGACATTCATGGTTTTAACTATAAACTAATATGTTTTTATTATTTCCTATTTTTGATTTAGAATGAAACAATAGTTAGTTGGAGTTCCCACCCAATTTATTTAGGTGCTTATTCTAAAAATGTATTTTTTTGGAGTTTATTTATAAATTTTGTATGCTCTTGCCCACCCCAAATATATCGGGCCTAATTTGTGCCTACCCATTTCAAAAATGCTGACGCCATCGCTGGGCTAAGAACATAAAGTCGATGTCACATTATAAAAATTCCATCCAAATTTTTATAAAAATTTGTATAAAAACATGGCGCTGTGGTGGCAAAATTGCAAATTAATTTGATACTTAAATATTTTTATAATTTGCGCTATTCATCAACGCCAACACATTGTAATGAAGCGAATTGATTTAAAAATGTATAATTTTATAATAATTATTACAATATAAAAATAATGTTTAATCGTTAACAACCTATCGGGAATTTTGACTATTGGTCTAGACCCGTATTTTTCAGACAACTTTTCAAAGTTTTTTTTCCATGAAAACCTTACTCGGACCCTCGGACCTTACGAACATTTATAAAAAAAATTAGTCAAATCGGTCCAGCCGTTCACAAGTTATGAGCTTAGCAACAAACAGCATTTCATTTTTATTTATATAGATAGATAGAAGATAGATGAGGAACGAACATCCGCCTGCGCCAAAGATTATGTTATGGAAGTCCATTAGATGGAAAAAAAAATTTTTATTTCAGATTTTGTACAACCTGAGTGGTTCCTTTTCGAACTACCTGTCAACAACCATGGTTGCGAAAAGAAAACCAGGGCAACAAAAGATATCTGTTACAAAATCATCCTACTTGTGATATGTATTATCCAGTGATTCATTCATTCAAATCACTGGTATTATCATAGGCGGAGACGCTTAGAAATATTAATTCTGGATCCGCCGGCATGCATTATGTTTTAATAGGAACGGAGATTATTGAATAAAAGAATATTTCTTATAGAAATATAATAAATAAATTATAATATAATTTTATACCATTGCTATAAAATGACCATTGCTCAGAACATATTGTTATAATGTCAAACCATATACCATCATGATTTGTGTGTCCTGAGGATGAAGATATTAAACTCTTCGAAACGTTGACACGACAGATCATTGTCCTTTTGATTTATCCAGTCAACCCAAAATCCTTTAAATATACTTATATACGCTGTATTGCATTGTAATTTAAAATACCGTCAAACAAATGAGGAGGTTGCGTGCAAAACCGGTTAAATCCATATTTAAAAAAAATGGAGTAAAGCATGTTTTTTATATAAATTTTGTGCCGCCTACACGATTCTGAAGTTATTTGTGAGCGAAATCGGTTAAATATAGTTTAAAAAGGCTATCAAAGTTGGTGTTTGGGCGCTAAATCGGTTATTTCCCATATTTTACTGCAAAACCGTTTATACATTTTACAAGAATGGATTTAACCAGTTTTGCACGCAACCTCCTCAAATGTACTATGTCATATAAAATTCCATGCCAAACAAATGTGTGTCGAATAAATGTTAAATCAAACAAAAGCAGTTCAATAACTGCTAGTCGCACAAATGTTCTCAAATCATAAAAATGGCAATGGCAGAAAAATGTGACATTTAAAAAAATTAGATTGATGTGTCGGATGATTTTCTGAGAAAATTCCTCTAGAGAATGTTATCGATATTGTTTCAAACTTAATGATCTCACTGTATATTATGTATAAACACAAGCAGTTAACAGTAAAACATCCTAGTTTAAACACGTATTGCAGATGGTTTCAAAAGATATTATGTACCAAGCAGGATTAGTGCCAAAATGCGTAAAATTATGAAATAAAACTGCTAATGGAAAAATATGTATGGTAATTTATATTAAAATTTTAAATTCATTGGCAATTATAACATACAATCATGTCAAAACTGATGAATTACTTTACATTTTATAAAAAATGATAGATAATTGCACCAAAACTGTACTGATACACAAATATTTAAACATTTCGTGCCACTACTTCTTTATTTGCTATAAAACAACAACCGTTCCCAGATTCCCTATATCCTCCAAATATTACAACACAGAGAGAAGGGGGTACCATCTTAAAATGTATGCTTTCAACCCACTTGTTCACCTTTTCGCAAATTTCCACGGCATCAGCTTCAATTTGATCTTCAGTGAAATTTATATGAGCTATGTTCAAAGATGATTTATTCATGCCATCACAAAAAGTTCTGATTATGCGCTTATTTGAATTGAAAGAATGGAATTTTATTCGTTCAGTTTCTTTTGGTGGATTATCTTTATACGTAAAATAATTGTATTTCTTGGTTATTTCTTCGATGCTTACTATCAATGCAGTTTTATCAAATTTGGTACATTGCTTTAGCATACTAGTGGCATAATGGGGAGTTGCTAGTTCTGCATGGTGTTTAAGTTGAGAAGTAATGTCTGCCATTACAGCATCACCAAAATACAGATGCTTCGATAGTTTAAGTTTCACAAGGTTTAACGATGCTAAACTGTCTTCTATGGAACAATGGCCTTTACTACTTACCTGAATCTTTTCATTTAAAAAATCCTTGGCTAGTGTTTGTAGCTTAGTTTTTCTGAGACGATCGCCCGATAAGTTATAGATAACACTGGTATCTATTACATAAGGATGCATCAATTTTAAAGCGTGTAAATCGTTTCCTAAAGATTGGCCAACTAAAATGGCATCTGGTGGTAAGAGCCTTCTTAAATCCTCTTGTACATCCTTGAGTTTCTTAGTGACATTTACCATCATTTTGTGTGTTATACCAGAGTATCTAGTAACGTAGTCTATAATTTTGTTGTCCGGTTTCACAAGTTCTTCATAAAACAAATTACCTTTTTCGTCCACAATTGAAACTCGAGTCAGTTCAGATTCACGTATACTCGTTACACACATTTCACAGTCAATGCCAAACATGGGACTGGATGCCGTTACATCTTTGTAGGAATCTTTCGATAAAACGTAGCCAGCATATTTCTTTTCCATAAGTCCCTTGATAGGCATAGGAAAACATTCCTCTACCATTTGCCAACCTGATAACAACAAATGAGTTCTAGGAAACTTGTCACCTTTAGGTAACTTTTCATCACTAGTTTTGTTATCTTCAACAGGAAACAAATCCCTAATACGATCAAACAGATCGGAACTTTTAGTAACGGCTTCTTCAAGAGTACCATATTTGTCAACGAATTTTTTCATTTTTGCTGTAGATAGCGATACGGTTGCAATATCTTGCACTACGTCACCTTTATAAGCACCCGGTGTAATCATTTCAACTTTAAAAGGGAACTTTTCTTTTAAGCAGCTAAGTATACTTTCGTATGACAAGTAATGATATAAAGATAAATTTTCAATGATTAATACGTTGGTGTGCTTAACATTGTTGAATTTTTCTAATTGGCACCAACGAGCCGGACTGTAGGGTGAATGATGTCCTAATTGAGAATACATCAGTAAATGTTGTATGTCACATAAGAACAACGGCATTCTATCTTCTGCATCAACTGATAGAGCTGCAGCATCGCCAGCTTCTCTTAACTTAAATTTTGGCTGCGATTTTTTAAATTTTTCTCTCTCACGTAACATTTTCTTTAATTTTACAAAGTCTTCACCAAACACTTTAGGCTTACCAGAATTTCCAACAGCTATATTCGAATTTGTATCAATACTAAGCAAATTTGGATCAGTTTTTTGTTTTTTAACAGGTGGTTCGATGTCTACACAGTTACTAGCTCGAGTATTGTGATGAAATGTGTTACTTGCAACCACAGAGGCCATCTTCTTCTTTTTTCTTTTACCATGTACAATTGGTTGCGATGATACCAAGCTCATATCTTCTTAAGAAGACCTATAAACAAAAACATCAAATGAGTTTACTACCAATTTTAAACTTATTTATAATTTTTATATTATTTGCAGATTGTTCAAAGCAATTCCATTTCTCATATGCTTATCAATTTATCAGTTATACCGTTATGTGCTCAAATAAAAAAATAAAATGTACCACTTTCTTAATGCTGTAATTAATTAATTACAATTTTAACACATAATTAGAGAACATTTACCTGGATTTTTAATAAATAAGCACTTGTAACTTTAATCAAAGCTAATAAAACTTAGCTTTAACTTAAATTTACATAAAACTTACTACAAATTTTTGAGGTTATACTTCAAATTGTAAATAAAAAACCATGCAACTTACCGACTTCATTTATTTGTTCTTACAAAAAATATTAACAAAATAATTAAAAATTTACAATTCAAATCAAGAAAAAATTGTGATATTATTATCACGAACACAACTTTTTCTTATTAATAATAAAATTAATAAACATGATACACATCGTGGTTGTAATTAGTAATGTCTACCAACTGTTATCAAATAATTATCCTGTTATTTAATGTAGCAGTGGCGTATCTAAGATTATAATCTAGGGTTTATCTAAAAAAAAAAAGAATTTTTTTAATTGCAAAGTTCAATTGACACAAATGCAATTAATCATGCGAGCAGTTATATTTATTAATAAGAAAAAAAACTACGTTCTATCAAAGGGGGGGGGAGGTGTCATGGTAAAGGCTACGTTAGGCTACATGAAAGAAGGGAGGGGATCTAAAGAGGCTAAAATGTAACCACGTGGCATGGTACTATTATAATAGTATAATAATAATAATAATATAGTATAATAGTACCATTCCACGTGGATTATGGATGACCCCCAAATAGCAAATGGCGTAACTCCACTTTTTGGTAAAATGAGTTCTTTCTGAAATTCGGGTAGCTAAAAGCCTATCTCATCGATTGTAGATTTTAGTATCGCTAAAATAAACAATAAACAAAGCAATATTGATTCACCAAAATAAATTCTATTATTTGTTATAATGCTAGGGCCACATCATCACATTAGACGCAGGTGTGGCTCTAGCACTATGGAGATAAAATTACACGTAAATATCTGACAAACCTATATTATTTTTCAAAAAATATTCGATTTATAGAATAATTCGAGTTAGAGCAGTTCGAGTTAGGGAAGTTTCACTGTATATCAAATTAAATAAAACAATTAGCCTAAATGTTCGGTATCTGTTATTGGTTCATTCAATTAATTACCCGGGAGCTATTAGTTAATCCTTACCGTGATAATATGATTAGATTTTACGGTGAATCTGAGATTCACGGCCCGGAACGTCTAGAGAGGAGAGAACCGGAGCGGAGGGTGTGAAGGGTCGGTACTCACTAAAAATATCCTCCTAGTCCGGTCCTACTCGGCAAAGTGTGCTACTAGGAAGGGGGTGACTTCCCTCGATGTGTGATATTCGCAACTTTGTAATTAATTTATTATTTATTATATTTATTTTTAATTCATTATTTTTGAATAATTGAATCTCATTTCTTGTGTTCAAAGCTCCCTGCGTTCAGACGTCCCCGGGTTCAAACGTTCCCGGGTTCAAACGTTCCCGCGTTCAAACGTCCCCGCGTTCAAACGGCCGCGTTCAACCCAGGCCCGTAGCCAGGATTTTATTTGGGGGGGGGGGCACTCAAAAAATTTAAAAAAATTTTGGGGTTCCCCTTCCGAAATTTTTTTTTCTACTTTAAAATATCTGTGGTGGGTAGGAAAAAGAGTATAAGTCAAAATTTGAGATATATGAAAAAAATGGTTTGAATTCTTACTGCTAGATGCAAGATTGACCAATTAATAAAAGTTCAATTAAGTGAGGTCTAATTATGTCATTCAAATGTATATTTACTCTGTATTATTTATACTTATTTTATAATTGACGTAAACGGTTGGGATCAGATTTTCGACTTATACTCTTTTTCCTACCAGATATATCTATTTACCAATTTTATTTTCGAAATTCAAAATTTTTTTTCAAATTTTTTTTTTCTTTTGAACATTTCGGGGAGGGTCACGTGCCCCCAGGTGCGCCCCCCCTGGCCTGGTTCAACCGGCCGCGTTCAAATGTTCGGCTCAGTTCTAAACAGTATTGAACACTTTTGTATAATATTATTGTCACAAAAAAAATTAAAAATTTGACACTTAAAAATCTTTAGTGTAATGAAAATTCAAACTTTAATTAATAATATACACATACTAAAAGAATTCGCTAAAGGAAAAGATAAAGAAAATAATCATATTTTGCAAAAGTTCATAAGAAAGGTAAGATTTTGAACAATAAATTAATTTAAATTTTTGATCTGCTTTGTTTATCATGTAAATATATAAAAATAGTCCTGATAATGAAACCGAAAGAATAACAATAAGATAAGCTGATAATCAATACTTTGTGTGTTAAGTGTGCAAATGAAACTCTCAAAATTTAAAAAATATCTCCTGTAGCTTCTCTCTAGTTGAGAAATTTCAGAAAACAGTTCGGCGCGAAAACAGCATAGCGATACAATATCGTACGTTATGAAATGAAGTGTTTTTCTAATTGGGTAAAACTAGTGCCCGTTTTCATAAAACTTTTAACGAGCCGTTAAGCCAGTAACAAGCCGTTAAATCCAAATTTCGATTTCATAAAGGCTTGTTAGCACTAATCAGGCGTTAACTTTTAACGCACCAAATTTCTCCAGTTAAGTACTTGACGAGAGATTATAACGAGATTTCTAATCTCAAAACTAGGAATTGTTTTGTAAAACAACAAAAATTTAGATTTATAGTTTTTCTTTGATAAATGGCTTAATATTAATAAAAGTAGATAATTTTTATTTTTATTTATTCTAAGTAAATTTAAATCCTATAATACAGGCCCGTGCGCAAGAGGGGATTTGGAGGTTCAAATCTCTCTCATTACATATTGTTTTACCAATTCAAGTAAATACTTTTTATATATTTCAAAAATTGATATAAACATAATACATCAATCATGTATTTATTTTATTAATTAAAAATTATTAGTTCTTGAAAATAATATAAATTAGAATTATCAAATTGAGCTACAGGACATAATAAAACACATATTTAAAACGTTTTATATGAATTATTATGTATGAATTAAACTTGAAAAAGGAAATGTCATTTTTCGAAAACTCGTTTTAAATATGTGTTTTATTATGTCCTGTAGCTCAATTTGATAATTCTAATGTACTTATTTTAGAAATTTTTTTTACAAATCCCCCCATGAGGAAATCCTGCGCACGGGCCTGCTATAATAATATAATATTTTTTCAAGAAGAATATTTTTCACGAGCGAAACGTTCACGAAATAGAAGATATTAATAAAATACTTTACTTGAAAGTTTAAATTCTATTAAATTGTCTACTTATAAGAATATTGACAAGTAAAGGTGAAGTTTTAGTTCGAATACATCCGAAACATAGTGCAACAATTACTAGAATATCTAGTGACACTTCGTTAGTTAATTTAACAAGAGATGTGCTTTATGAAATTGAACAAAATTGAACGGCTTGTTAAAGTTAACAAACCATTAGTTAACGAATGATTAGAGCAGTCTTTATGAAAACGGGCATAGGTAATACTAAAAAAGGATAAAGAAAATCAATATCTATAGAGTAAAAATGTTTTTCTTTGAATCAAAAAGCGTTATTGTTTAAAGAATTTTTTTTTAAAGAAAAACACTTTTACTATGTAGGAAGCAGGTCACAAAACGTGATTAAGTGTGATCAGGAAGACGAAAAGTAGGGGGGAGAGGCTTAGCCAAATTTTAGAACTAATTTTTATTTCGGTTTTAGAGCAATAAACAGGGATCTTTGATTTGTGACCAACTATGATAAGAGGAAGAAAGGCAATCGAGAAATTGAGAACGTCTTTTATTAACGACCCCTTTGCTGTACATTATACAATCATATTATAATTAATTATTTTAATATTATAAAATTATTCATGATCTTTATAAAAAACAAGTTATCTAAATATATTCTTCAATAATTTATTACTGTTTAAAAACTATTTTCGTCCATTTAATATTTATGGGCGCCCGAAGGGGGGTGGGGTCAGTAGGGGCCTTTGCCCCCCCTAGGAAATTGAATGGAAGAATAAAAAACAATTTTTACAGACGAAGAAACAACATAATGAAATTTGGAAACTGTAAATATATGTAGTTGCCCTCACTGACATTTATTCCTTCGGGCGCCCATGTTAATATTAATTTAATTATATTTTCTTTGAGAACTACCGTATACTTGTTACAGGTTAAAAATTTTAGAAAATACAATGCGTCTTTTAAAAAAGAATTTGCACCGTTGGTTATTAACAGCTTATATGCATGTACATAAAATTCTTTTGGGTTGTTTGTCTAAAATGTTATATTGTTCTTTGTTTTTGATTTATGTCAAAAATCTGGTTTTGTCAGTTACTTTTTGTCCTTATACAAATCCCAAAAAAATTGATTTTATTTAAAAAGAACACACGTATTACATTTAGTCCAGTCAGTATGTACAAAATAAATCGCTGAAATTGCATTAATTATAAGAAGCAATTTTTTTTCTCCAATTGATAGGGGGGATTATTGATAGTCTAAAACAAAAAACTCGGGAAAATCGCCATGTTGCTTTTTCCGCCATCTTGATTTTAAGGGTTGATTTTTGTTTATTAAATAACTCAATTATTTTCAACTTTACGGTAAAAATCCTAAGCACCAAACTTGTTGGAAATTTAATTTTCCATACTTTCTGTTATAACCTCATTTTCCGTACAATCGATATTTTTGCATCCACAGGCGACGAAGTGGGATAATTGCATTATCTGCTTTATTTTCAATTGTAGCGTATGAAGAGTAGGAAAGAAAATTATAGAGAATGAAATTATCTAGCATCACAACTAGCATCACACTTAAAGTTTAAAGTGATACAATTTATAAAAAATATGGACTACAGTGACTCGCTTAAGTTCTCTGACACTTTTATGCTACCAATGTAAATTGAACAGTTTGAAGCCGGTTTGTTTCATACAAAAATCAATTTTACAGCAAAACTTTTTAGACATTTTTTGTTTCAAATTTCATTGGCTTCCATTCTGTTTATATAAATTTTTTTATTTTGTCGCGCCGTTTTTGACTGACAGCGACTTAAACAAGACTCTGTAAAACACAAAAACTATTGTCATCTATATCTCGGAAACAGTGCAAGAAAATTAAAATATTAATAAGCATTTTTTCTTGAAAATTTCATTCTCTACATTTTTTTTCCTATACATTTTTCTATTTTATCGCACCGTTTCCGAGATATAGATAACAATAGTTTTTGAGTTTTACAGAGTCTTGTTTAAGTCGCTGTCAGTCAAAAACAGTGCGGCAAAATACAAAAATTTATATAAACAAAATGGAAGGCAATAAAATTTGCAACAAAGAATGTCTATAAAGTTTTGCTGTAAAATCGATTTTTATATGAAAAAAAGCGGCTTCAAAATGTTTAATTTACGTTGGTATCATAGGAGTGTCCGAGAACTTATGCGAGTTACTGTAATTAAAACGCTATAAACAAGACTTTTAGACGATTCCATTTTCTATAATTTTATTTTTACCTTTGAAAACAAATTTACTACATTTGAAAACAAATAAAAGGAGATAATACAATTATCTACTTTCATTTCTACTTTGTCACCAGGGCCCTGTTTCGTAATGAAAATTTTCTAATATTACAAGTTACAAGTAACTTTAAATACTCTTCAAATCGTTAATTTGAACACGTAGCTGCGTGGTTTTTGGTACTTATTCATAAAATAACCTATTCTACAAGCATAGCCAAAAATTATTCTTCATTATTTTTCAATAGTAATAATATTCAACTTGTACTTTCCGACTAATAGTATTAGTACTATTATGAAACGCGACCCTGTAGGTACAAAAATATCAATCACACGGAAAATAAGGTTATGACAAAAGGTATGGGAAATTAAATTTCCAACAAGTTTCGTTCTTAGCATTTTTACCGTAAAGTTGAAAATAATCGAGTTATTTAATAAACAAAAATCAACCCTTAAAATCAAGATGGCGGAAAAAGCAACATGGCGAATTTTCCGAGTTTTTTGTTTTGGACTACCAATGACCCCCCCTATCGATAGGAGAAAAAAAATTGCTTCTTATAATTAATGCAATTTCAAATGTACACACTGACTGGACTAATTGTAATTAGGTAAACATAGTAAAAAGATTTTAATAATTTATTCTTATATAATAAATCCATTTCTGACGAGGCCCACAACAAAGTTGGGCAAAGAAAAATCCAAATTCCAGAAAAATATAATGAACTCAATAAGTATGATTTTATTAAACTTAATCTTTATTTAAATATTCAATAAATATTCAAAATGATATAAAAATATACAGGTCATGAACTGTCATTATAATTTCTAATAAATATCACACTTCTCTACTATCATATTTCGTTGAAATCATTTTCAAGCTTTTTTATATATTTCCATTTCCAATGTATAATAATGTCGACAACAAAACTTCAAAATTTTCTTTCATATCCAATTTCCACATTTTTTTTGAAACCCTTGTTTTCTAACACGTAGTACCATGAGAACATTTTAATTTGTTTGTAATTTGATTTGTAATTTCTTCTATATTGTCTTTTATATTGTATTGTTTAAATTTTAAAATATTCATAAATTTAATATTATTTTTTGTTTTCTTCTGTTGTCTCAAATAAAACGTATCTTTTTTTCTATAAAAAATACATATAAAAAAATAATGAATACCGGGTGCTGAATGAGTTAGCCGAACATAGGAAATTAACATGTAAAAACTTATTTATGCAAATTCCTGCTTCCCTAATTATTTTAGTAAAAAAATGAAAGACACAAAAATAATGCAGAAATACAAACTTCAAATGATAAAAGCATTAGATTTCATCTAGCTTTTACTTAAAAAGTCCAAATATGCTTTTAAAATTGTTAAAATTTTGATTTATCGGACTGGCCATGAAATAAATTTAATTTAATTTCTATTTTCAAAAATATTGCCTTGGCAACTTTCATGGCCAGTCTGATAAATGAAACTTTTAACAATTTCCAAAGCATTTTTAGACTTTTTAAGTAAAAACTAGATGAAATCTAATGCCCTTATCATTCGTAGTTTATATTTCTGCATTATTTTTGTGTCTTTCATTTCTTCTCTAAAATAATTAGGGAAGCAGGAATTTGCATAAATAAGTTTTTACATGTTAATTTCCTATGTTCGGCTAACTCATTCAGCACCCTGTATATAATAAAATAAAAAAAAAACAAAGAAAAAACATAAATTTAATATAATAGATACTTAACAATATAAATTAATATTATCACAAAAATAAACAAAAGAAAAAGTCTTAATTAAATAATCCAAAATTAATAAGGCAGTAAAATTTAAACGGCGCATTAAATTAAAATGCATGGTTTTATTCGTTTATTTGAGGCTAATCCTTTCAATAAAATTTTACTGCTACCTTAAATTTTTTTACGAAATCGACCATCAGTGTTTGTTCACAATGTACGTAAAACGTAAGACGAACATAAGGCTTAAAAGTATAAATACAAATAAAAGCTTAACGGAGTATCGAATAATATTAAAATCTTGAAGTACCAGACATATAATGTTCTTTTGCATATAACAAAATAACTTCAGTATTATTCAATATTCGATTAAGGTCTTATTTGTATTTGTAATTCTTGCGTTTTATGTATTTCTTATGTCTTATGCCTTATGTAGATTGTGAATAAGCACTTAAGACTTGCTTTGCAACACCGTAGAGTTACTTTATTTATTTATTTACTTTTTAATTTTGATATTTTAAAATATACTAAGTAATTATTGCTAATTAATGAGTAAATTAACTTTGATAATTAACAATTTTATTTAATTTTTTTGATTTCATTTTTTATTTTTTTATTAACTAAAAAATTAACTATTAATTTTGTAACTAGGAGGAGATAAATGGAGCAGTATGAGATGGAATTTTTCTTTTTTCATTTTTTTCATTGTCTTTTCTCATTTTTATTTTTTTAATATTCAGTATTTCAGTCACAATCAGAGAAATAACAAGTCATTGTGTCAGCAATTTTAAGAAATTTTTTATAAAACCGTATTCGTAGCTTTTCCTATGCCTTATGCAAGATTTGATTTTTGAGCCCTTTCATTTTTATTTATTATTAAATTTTATTATTAAAATTTTAAATTAAGAAAATATAGACAGTTTCACTTCGGAACCCTGTGCCTGTACCTATCTAATAACGACTGTTATATTATTTTTTAGTTTGAATAATCATC
Source organism: Cantharis nigra (assembly GCA_958510845.1). Classification (NCBI taxonomy): domain Eukaryota; kingdom Metazoa; phylum Arthropoda; class Insecta; order Coleoptera; family Cantharidae; genus Cantharis; species Cantharis nigra. Next base: position 67,006,917 of record OY294028.1, read on the forward strand.
CAAAAATAAAGTTATGTGTATAACATTTTTTACATTTATTTTAGATTTTTTGGCAGTCTCTCATTATTTTAAGCATTTAAAAAATCGGACTAGTAGAAAGTCAAAATAACTAGTAACTGGATAATAGGTATACCTACTATCGTAAATGGTTAAAAATATGCATCATATAACAAATTATACTACAAAACTACATTATTTACATAAAAGTTGCTGTAATACAGTACATATAAATCATATAAATAAACTATTATAGAATTTATATTGATATAAAAAATTAACGATAAGTTTTGCATTCGCTTCTCATAATCGTATAATATGCAAAATTTGTATCAACAAAGTTTGCTTTTCAACTCTAATGATATAACTATCTACATTATAATATTCCTGTTAAGTTTCTTCTCATAATATGTTACCTTCATCTATAAGTATGCCATACATCCATGATCCATGATTACAATGGCTGTAAGTTGGTCATAACATTTTTTGTTTCTTTAATTACTATTGACGACGGAACTCAATAATGTTACATGTTACTTATATTCCTAAGAATGTAAGGAATGTAAAATAATTACAGTAATGCAGTTTTGTGTTGAAAAAATTACATAAGCATGCTAAGACAGCTAAAGGATAAGGCTATTAAATATTAACACTCTCGGAAGGTAATAATACAATTACAACTCTACATCTCTACAAACTGAAATAACTATTTTATAAATATATTATAGAATAATTTTTTACCTTTTTTTTATTTTTAAATTTTTTGTAAAACTACAAGTTTTACCTATATACAGAGAAGTAATAAAGCTAAGTTTCAAAACAAAATTAATCATACATTTATGTTTTCTATATGTTTTTATAATAAATTTTGTTAAACATGTATAACTTCATAGTTAATTAATTGCAATTAACAATTCAATTCTGTTATTAAGTATGCAAACATAATAAATTACAAGCACTAATAGGTGGACCGGAAAGTATGCTTTTTAGGTGGAGTAAATTTGAGCTCTTTAAAAAATACATCAGTTTGCTTTTTAGTTTTTTAAATAATTAAAATAAAAACTTCTAAATAAATATAACTGATAGTAAAAAGTTATATGAGATTTAATTGTCCTTCAGATGTCGTAGCCAAAATAAACCAAAAAAAGTGTACTATCTAATATCTAATTAAAATTAAAAAAACTCGATTGTTGACTGATTTTATAAGTAGATCTACCTAATATATTTTTAAATGCCTTAAAATCATAAAAACTACACAATTTCCTGAAAGATATATTAGGTTGATGTTAGGTAAAATACATTATGCATTTTTCTGCAGGAAGTTTCGCCAGCAAAGTTTTAAATTTTCAGAAGTAAAATTGTTCATTTGTATGGACTGTGACTTGATGTTAGCTGAATAGGTACTTTCGTAATATTTTTTAACTGCACAATGAAAAATCATCATTGCATACTTCCGTTTTTTGTTTGTTTTCAAAAGGAAATAAGTTTTAACTAAAGTTATAATCAAATAATAATTAACAAAGAAATTATTCGGGATATGTTGCACAAAACTTTCTTTTTTTCAATAATTTTCCACCATCAAATTGATCATGATCAGTGCTTTATGAACCCTTAACCGATAATACCGTAGATTTGTTGTGAAATATTTAATTATTACAGAACAATTAGTTAAAAAGTTGTGATTTTATGTTAACATTTGTATGGCAAATTCTATCATAAGCCCTATCGAATATGAAGGAATTTCGCAAGACTGCTTCTGTAAGTCTTCTATTTTAATTTAGTATTTGATATACTATAATAGTGAATATTCTGAAAAAAGGATGCGAAACGAAATTTTTAAACTCCTTTGTATTATAACTATTATGTATATACACATTAAGTATTCTCGCAGATATTTGGGGCGATTATCGATTCATAAGATTGATTTTCCTGCCAAACCTCTTTGTTGTTCTGATTATATCTGACATTATATTTTTTATAAATGTTTTTTTCAATTAAGGTTCGGTTAATTGCCGTTTAAATTAAATTGACACCGTTTTAATTATGGTAATTAAAAAAAATGATTAGGTGCCTCCACTCACAAATCAAAATAAGATTAAGTGCTGATTCATCCACCGTTAAACAAGGCATAATAAAATTTATTTTATGATTAAAATCAATCAGTGGTAAGAATAATTACCTAGTTTAATTAAATGCAATTTTAATACTTTAAATAAGTTGCAATAACGGATATTTCATCACTTTATAAGTAAATAATAATCTGAAGTAATCGTTACGGAAGAAAGATGGTGATTTGCTAATTAAGTCTACTTATGATGCATTCGCGTATTATTTTCTTAATAAATCAGGTAAAATTGTAACGGAAACACGAAATAGTAGCAGAGTCGTTGTACGAGGGTCACTCACTCTTTTGATGGCTTCTTCAGATGTATTATTTTACCGGTTATTGTCCGCGATCTGCCTTGTGAGACGGTTCGAAAGTGCTCGAAATAATTTACGCATTTATTAAAATTATTTAAAATATCGCCGGGCCTATCGTTTAAAAGTTTGTTATCTCTACATACGAAAAATAATATAAAATTTGATAAACCGCAAGCGCACTTTTATATTTTAAATTCGTGGGTTTTTAATGTTTAAAATTAATACTAATTTGTTTAAAAATTGTTTTATTTTCAATTTTTAAGTGTATCTGGCTATTAAATGTGGATTTAGTTATTAAAAGTGCATAAGTGAAAAAGTAGAGTTCTCCGGCATTATGCAGATCATAGAGCTTCATCATTTGGACTATGTAAATATAATTTTATATTTTATTATTTTTATACGCGGCAAAATCTAACTAAACATTTTTTTCACTTAAAAAAAATGAAAATGAAAATAAAAATAAATAATTATTTATTTATTTAAAAAAATTTAATAATTGAAGCAAACTAGAAGAATGATTTCGACAATAGAATCATCAACATCAAAAATCTGTGAAAGTCTTTCAACAATTATTCGAATATAAAAAGCAATATTATGAATATATACCGGTGTTACCGCTTTAAATATCAAAGAGTTTGATTTAGTTCGAGAATAACGGTTAACTATACCATATAAACACCTTCACTCAAATCTAGAAATAGACGGCAAAAGCTATTAAATTTTCTCTGTAGTTATTATAAATGCAAATTTGAATAATTTAACTTTTTACATTGTCGAACAATAGTTCATTTAGTTTCTTTTGATAAAAATGAGAAACTCTTGCGCCAATTATCCGCATAGAGAAATACAAAGTTTTCTTTAGAATCGGATGAATAATGACCAATAAATTCTTTCATGATGTTCGTTAATTTTTTATTGCACGGTACTTAAGGCGTAAGACCTCAGGAGTCAGAATAAAAATATAAATAATGTAACTGCGTAAATAGTTAATAATTTTATCGATGCAGAAACAAATGTCACTTTTACCAAAATTACTTTTTTTATTATACCAACATTTTTACATTTTGAAATATGCAATTTGCAAAAATGGTTCACCTCAGAGTAAATTTAGGTCACATTTGTCCACAATCATTAACACAGAGAGATCGACGGTTTTACGTGCCCTCCGAAGCGGCGGATGGGCGTATAACGAAATCGGGACTTTCCCGGACGGCATCTATGACAAATCCGCATTTTTGAGGCTATGGCGACAATATTTTTACAACCTTTTTAAGGAGAAATTTTACAAAACACACTCCTTCGAAGCGGTAAAAAAATTTGACTGCTTATCCTCATCCGGAAGGTTAGTTCCTCTCAGAATTTGAACCAGATAGTTAATCAACTACTAGGCTAATGACCATCTCTAGAAAATCGGTTAATCACAATAAAAAATAATAATTATAGTCCCAGTAGACATGATATTTAATATTATGTATTTGTCTGATATATAAAAAAGATGTAAGACGACAGACTGGTGACATCTAATCTTCACTGACTTTCAGAAAGTCTGGCGATGATGCTGATTTAAATTAGAATTACATAGCGGGAAAAATATAATAAGAACATCTTAAACTAAACTTATGATAATTATTAAATTTTTAGTTTCCGCATTAAACATTATTTATTAAGATCAGTTTTTTCAAGTGTAAATTGAAAAAAAATATGTAAATTTTAGGCTATTCTTTATTTAACTGCAGTGGGGTAAGTGCAGCCTACTTTTTGGTAGGTACCTATATACAGCATTACAAAAGTATTGATTGTAAATATTTTTTTAGTTTCAGATATTTGCCATATACATAATTAGTAAATTTACTCATTACCACTCTATTTTGAAATACTTTTTGCTTTATTTAATTATTTTTCTTAGTTTTAGACTTTAGAGTTATTTTCTTCAAAAGATATAATAATGTACAATTATCATTTTGATGAGATATTACAAAAATTAAGTTAATTTAAACTAAATTCGGACATCACTGTAAATTTTACTAAAGTGGTGAACTGCCACAATCAAAAATTTATGAAATGCTATATATGTAATATTATTGTATTCATATATTATAATCCAGTCAAATAAGGATTTCACCTGGAAATAGTTAGGGGAACATTTTCTTGTTTTAAACTCAAGAGGAGGTGTTTAGTAATGTAAATCTCGATTTTCGGGAAATTCCCCTAATTGCGTTTGCCGCCATCTTGATTTAAAGGGTGGTTACTTGTTTTTCAAATAACTTGCTTATTTTCAACTTTTAGAATAAAATGATAATAACCAAAGTTGTGGGAAATGTAATTCTCCACAAGTTTGATTCATATTACTTTTACCCTAGGATCGATATTTATAGAGTTAGACTGCAAATAGGGGTGAAAAACGTTTTTCTCAATTATCTCGTTTATCGTAAAAAGGGTAATATGTAATTGCGTAGAGAATTTTATTTTCTTTAACTTGGAACATTACAATTTTTATCCTAGAATCAATATTTTGAGACTTATTCTGAATTCAGGTGTGGATTTTTTATTTTCAGTTATCTCGTTTATTATCATGTGTATCGTAAAAATAGTAATATGTAAGTAATTATATAGAGAATTTAATTTAAAATATTTAAAAATACCATGTTTACCATAGGATCAATATTTTGATTTGATTAGATTTTCAGGAGTTTATAATAACCTTAAATCAAATTATATGTTACTAAAAAAATTACTATAATACAAATACATATTAAATATTACAAAATAACAGGGCACTGGCCGAAAAGTTACTCTCATAAATCAAATTACTTATTTAATTACAAATATAAAATGAAAAAACTTTCTTCGAGAATTAATATATTTTTAAGTGAACCTTGAGCTGCTTAATAACTAAAAAAATTTAATTACGTTCCTCCTTTATTTTATTAAAATTATAACAAATACTAGGATTAGTAAAAGCAGTAAAAGTAAAACTTTTCGTGACAAGCCTGCATGGGGTTGAAATAACTTATTTCATTATGCTAATAGTGTAAAGTATAATGACAAATAAATAATTTAAAATAATAAATTATTCTAAATTTCCGAATCCTTCTTATTGCACTGAAGCAATGAGATTCTTAATTCAATTTTATAATTTAAAAAATTTTTCAAATAATTTTCAAACAAATTATAGTTTCCAAAATATTGTTCGACTAATTTTTAAATTCAATTCCAATGTAAACGGTATCTGGGAATGCCAAAATTGAAAACATTAATTTCCATTTATTTTTCTTATAAATCCAAATTCCACTTTCAATAAATGAAAACGGAGCGTTATCGCCTATGGCGATGTCGGCATAACAAGTCTTATTTGTTTGATTTAATTTCTAATCAGCCCGATATCCCTTCGTTTTCATTTTATTGCTTTTGGATGAGAATTGTGTTTTGTGTTACTTACTTTCAATAAATTTTCAAAACAAAATAGGAAACGCATAAGGAAAGAAATAAATCATCCATGCAATGGTATCAAATTATATTTTGCAATACTTTTGGTTTTCAAATTCAAATATTATAAATTTTATCATTATAAACCAATTATAATTGTAATATTTCCAAATCCAATTTTAAAATAATCTTTTTTAACCTCTTGAATCTGAAATTTATCGATTCAAATTAAAAAAAAAATTAATAATTGTTTTGATTGATGAAAAATTAATAATTTTTTAAGTTATTAAAATTGGGTGTAATCAATAAAAAATTCTCAATTCTGATAAAACAAAAATCTCTCATTTCAAAATATTTATTTAAAATGCCAAAAAGTGGAATTATTTTTACATTCTCATAATATTGAAAAGATTCGCGCTAGACACTTTAACATATGACATAAATATCTATACTTATTATCCAAGAACTCGAAAATAGTTATTCAAAAAGTTATAGGTACTCACATTTATGTCAATTACAATTTCTTCTTTTTCATTTCCATTTATGCAACAAAAATAATAAATGTGAATGCTCTTCAGGAGACGTGAGAAAATACCGCTTTTTTGTAATAACGATTATTATTGTTCTTAAATCTAGAATTTATTAAATAAGTAAATTGAGAATCACATCTAGAAAACTCATATCTTCATTCAAATACATTTTTTCTACCATAATAATATCTTTATAATACTTATATATCGTTTTGATTTAGGATGAAGGTTACACCAATGGTACTTCAGCTGTAGTAGACTCAACTTTTCGCAACATACAGAAAAATTCGACAACTTTTTTGATATGGCGAATCGAAGTAAGTTTCTACTTGGATGCTATATTAATCTATATCTAATCAATTTATTATACTTATTAGAACATGACAGTCGTTCCTTTGCCAAAAGATCAATATGGCACATTTTACGCCAACGATTCATACATTATTTATACGGCTTCTCAAAAAGGATTACCAACCGGAACCGACACGGTGGTATGTGAGATAATAATAAAAAAAATTAAAATTTTTATTTAATTTTATACCAGAATAGGGAAATCCGCAGTGGACCGTTGGAATACCACATTCACTTTTGGTTGGGCACTTCTACCACTCCCGACAAGTCAGGTGCAGCAGCTTACAAAACTGTAGAACTTGATAGCCACTTGGGAGGAATTGCCACCCAACACAGAGAAACGCAAGGAAACGAAAGTGCAAGATTTAAAAGTTACTTCAAAAAGGGTTTAAGGTATATCGCAATTCACTTCGTTAAGTTCCACCTACATTAGTCATTTTTCAGAATTTTAAAAGGTGGAACAGAAACAGCCTTCAAAGGTGTTCGCGAAGAATTCGAGCCAAAAATATTTAAAATTAAAGGTCGCAGAACACCAATAACGACAGAAGAAGAACAAATTTCTTGGAATGTATTCAACAGCGGCGATGTCTTTATCATATTGACACCAAAAATTATATTTGTTTGGATTGGCAGAGCAGCCAATGGAATAGAAAAATTACATGCAGCAAAAGTAAGATCTCATATGGTAAACTTATAATTTTCAATTGCAACGAAAATTTTTAAGGTCGCTTTAACTTTAAAATTGGAACGCAATATATCCAACATTACATTTGTTGATGATGGTTATGAAAAAACCTTACCAGAAGAAGATAAAATTGAATTTAATAAATATTTACCATTGGAAAAACGAGTGGTGTACCCTCCCAATCATGGTGCTTCTGATGAAGAAAACGACCTTTATAATCAGACCAACCTTCGCCTTTATCATTGTTCTGATAATTCGGGAAAATACCGTGTGTCGGAAATAAAAAGTGGTCCCATTAAACAAGCAGATTTGAATTCGGATGTAATTAAATTATTTGTTTAAAAAAAGTTGCGTTTATGTTTGAGTTTTAGGATGTCTACATAATTGATAATGGAGCACGTGGTATTTGGGTTTGGGTTGGAAAAAAAGCTAGTAAAAAAGAAAGGACGGAAGCCCTAAGAAACGCGCGAGGTTTTATCAAAAAGAAAAATTATCCAAATAACACGAAAGTCACAAGAATTATAGATGGATCGGAACCTACCGAATTTCAAATTTTGTTTTTAAATTGGACACAAAAAAATGAAATAAAAATCAACGGAAAAAGTTCAAGTATGAACATTTTTAAATGCACGATTTAAATTCTAATCAATTGGAATTATTACAGTTCAAAAAAATGGTAAAATAGCTGTGTCAAAAATGGACTCTTTAACTTTGTATGAGCGACCTTTATTGGCTGCTGAATCTCAACTGGTAGATGACGGGTCTGGTACCTCACAAATTTGGAAGTTTAGTCAATCTAATATAACAGAAGTGCCCGTTCATAATCATGGAAATTTTTACTCTGGCCATTGTTATTTGGTTTTATATAGTTATGATAAACCATCCCTAAATTATATTATTTATTATTGGCTGGTTTGTATTTTTGAAATAGAAATTTTTTTGCTGACTAAAATTTTTTTTAAAGGGAGCAGAAGCACCAGAGCAGGAAATTGCATTGACTATTAAAAAGGTGGCCGAAATTAATAACGAATTGGAAGGAAAAGCTGTGCAAGTTCGTATTGTTCAAGCTAACGAACCTCCGCACTTCTTACAATTATTTGATGGAAAAATGACCATATTTAATGGAAAAACCCACCAACACGAAGGTATTCTGCTTATTCTATACATACATCATGGACCTAGATAATGAGCTGTATTTGTTGCAGACACAGAAAGAAATACGAATTATTTGTTACAAATTTTTGGATCCAGTACTTATAGTACTAAAGCTGTTCAAGTTCAATCACGAGCTAGTTCTTTAAATTCCAATTACTGCTATGTTCTAAGAAAACATAAACATTATTTTATTTGGTGTGGAAGTTATTCGACAGGTGATCAACGTGAAATGGCTAAAAAATTTGTGGGAAAAGATTTCGAAATGTTAATGGAAGGCAAAGAAAGTACAGATTTTTGGAAATATTTAAATGGTGTGGAATCATATACAACATCAAAAGCTCTCGACGAAATTAAGGATTTAAGATTGCCCCTATTATTTCAATGTTCAACGATGCACGGACAATTTAAAAGTACAAACAATTATATTTTAAATTTTATTTCGTTTTCTTTATTTTTTGTTGTTGTAGTGGAAGAAATATTAAATTTTACGCAGAACGATTTGATACCAGAAGATATCATGTTGTTAGATGCCACAAATATAATTTTTATTTGGATTGGTGATTTCAGTACAAGAGAAGAAAGGAAACTGACAATTAAGATTGCCACTAATTATTTGAAAACTGGTAAAAACTTTGGAATATTAAGAAATGTGAAGATTAGATGTAACACATTGTTTTAGATCCTGCTGGGCGAAATATAAACACACCTATTGTTGAAATAAAACAAGGATACGAACCGCCAAACTTTACAGGATTTTTTTCAAGTTGGGATGATTCTTTATGGATAGTAAGTCATCAAATATTATTTTCGTAAAAGTATTATTCATGGGAATACCCTTTAAATTTTACGTAATTTATACAGACACTAAAAATAGTTTTCTACAAACTGTGGTAATGACTGTAAAACCTAAAAATTATTTTTATTACAGAAAACTCATAAATCGTTTGACGATTTCCGTATCGAAATAGAAGGCACCAATTCCAATAATAATTTAAAAGAGCGAACTGTACTGATTTCGGAAGACGAAAATTTTGATCAATATGATAAATATCCAATCAGTATTCTGAAAGGTGCTAACGAAGATCTCCCCAACCAGGTAGATGCTTTAAGAAAAGAGGTAAATCCCTGATGTTGGTGATGCTTGACTTTACTTAACAATACTTTTTTCAGATGCATCTTACCCACGACGATTTTGTGGCAATGTTTAAAATGAATTATTTGGAGTTTAAAGTTTTGCCTAAATGGAAACAGCAAGAAATGAAAAAGAAAGTTGGATTGTTTTGATCTAAAAAACAATAATAATTATGTATTCTGTACAACCCACTATTGTACATAAATAAGACTTTAAAAATAATAAAATATTTAAGTTGTTAGGAAACAGCGTGTCTTGTAAATAAAGTAAAATATAAAAAAAACTGAATAATTTTTATTATAAAACTTTCAAACATAAGGCAATGCATTTAAATTATGATCACCAAACATCACTTAATTTCTTTAATAGTAAAGTACATTCTGTCTTTCATATATTACATAATAAATAGCTTTGTATAATCTAAGGCACAGTTAAAAATTGTTTGCTTCACAGCACATTTTCGATACTACTGCGGTAGCTCCAATAAAATTAAAAAAATGTTATCGTTGTACATGCTGATATTTTCTAATGGAATGTTTATTATAATTTTTCAACGTATTCAAACAAATTGGTCTGTTAAATTAGCACCTGCGTTTGAATAAATATCAAATTTAATATCGCAAATTTACTTAAGCAAGTATTTAACACATAAAGATTTATTGTACAAAAATAAAATGTTATAATCATATTATAAATACAAACACAAAATATTGAGCTTGCTTAAATGACAAATATTAACTTAGATTTGTACATTTATTAATAATTTAAGTAATAATTGTGTATTTTGAGAGAAAATTTTTTAAGAGTTTTAGTGAGCAAAATTTTTGATTAAAAGTTTTAAAAATAATTACTGTTTATAACTAAGATAAAAATAATAAATTACAGTTAGTACCTTATTTTACAAGTGTTATTGTTTGTTACTAAAGGAAGAATTAGCAGGTAACGTGGCCGACCGCTGCTGGTTATTCATGTATGGCTTTAAAGATGACCGTGTCGATTCCCTAACAATTAAAATTATTGTGATAATAAAACCATCATTAAAATAATCTGTAAGCATTTAATTACGTTCATTAATTGCAAAGCAAAAATTACAAGCACAAACGAATTATATACATTGCCAATACCAAAATAAAGCAAAATAAGCAAACTCAATTTTAATAAAAAATACAAATTTCTTAACTTAATAAATAAAAATGCAAAACTACATAATACAAGGTATGTATTTATTTATCTTTTTTTTAATAATATATACCATTACTTTAATACAAAAATATATACAATAAGAAGTGTAAAACATAAAACGTTAATAATAATTTTCTTCCCACAATTTTTGAATATCATAATAATAAAAAAATATACAATAGATAAAAAAAATACTTTTTAATATGCCACAAAAAATTCGTGCACATGCTTTCCAACATATAAAAGCTTGACAAGACTCACCTAGGAGATATTTTAGCAGAATCGATTGCATTTGAGTTATTGGCTTTATATCCGGACTTTTGTATTTTTTTACTAAGCCTACAAACCCAATGCTTCTGATCATCTACCGAAGGAGCTAGTAAAAGCAATTCTTTGGCATAGTTAGGATCATAGTGCAACTTGCAAGGAGCTAAATAGTCTTCTTTTCTGTCCAAGTGTTCCTTATGAATTTTGGTTCTACATCCTACAATACAATAAATAAATTACAAAGTTTCCTTAAAAGATATAATCACAAAACTTACTTCTGCACTCTAAAGCTGGCGGTGGCCGAAACATATGCCACATGGGTTTAGGACAAACTTCACACGTCGTAGGCATATGGTAAGATATTTGGAAAAATTCGTGACCCTTATGCATAACAGCACCCGGTTTATCTTCACCTTTTATCGAACTCACATCCAACATGTTACCCTGTTCATCGGTTTTTCTCATTTCACCTTCTCCCGCATACAAAAGTTGAAAAATTCGAGGAATATCTTTTGAATCAGCTCTTATCACATCTCCTTGTGTCACCGACCGAACATGAAAAACTTTGCTGAAAATAAAGTTTTTGTATTAAAAATGCAAAATAAATTAGAAAAAAAAGTTTACCACAAGTCGAGTACGATTACTGGATCTGTATTCTGTTTATCATTTTCCGAATTATAAAAAATAATTTTCCTACTGGACACCACAACATACTGCTTTCGCCAACCGTGCCTTCTAATATTTTGCTTTGTAGGTATCGATAGCCAGCCTTCGAACATCGTATCCGAATTAAAATCATCACCTTCGTTATCTGCAGAACTTAAAGAAGCAGTTTCACTATTTAAAGAAGCCAATTTCATCTGTAGTTGTTCAATTTCCGAATCTTTGCTATCCAATTCCATCTGAAGCCTTTGTTTGGCAAGACTTTCTTCACTCAATTGAGTCTAAAAAGAACACAAAAAGGTAACTGCAATAATGTAACAAAATTTACACCCACCTGTAAATCTTGAATATTTTTTTGCCAGGTCGTTGAGACTTGCACAAACTTTTCTTTTTCTTGAGTGAGTTCTTGTTGCAATTTTTTCAAGTCTTTCTCTTTCCTACGTAAATCGGCACTAGAAACTTTGTCTTTACCTTTACCCTTACCCTCCCTAATATCTTTTCTATTTAGAACCTCGTGTAATTTATTAACTGCTTGTTGTTTGAGCAAGGATTCAGTCTTTAATTTAGAGTTTAATTTTTCAACTTCTTCACTACAATCAATCTTTTTGTTAAGTTCTTCTTGTACTTGCTTTAAGTGTCTATTAAGTTCATCTTTTTCTTTCAACAATTGATCGTTATGTTTTTTGTATTCATTTTCACGTTCCTTGCACGAACTAAGAGCGTATTCTTTAGAATTTAAATCATTTACATGTTTGGTTAACAGATCCTTGACCTCCAGTTCTTTCATTGTCTTTTCCTTTTCAAAATCTGCAATGGTTTCTTCTGCAATCGATCTAGCCAGGGCTTCGGAATCAGCTCTTGCTAAAGCAATTTGACATTGATGTTTCAGAGAAGCACGCTCTTCTTCAAATTCGTTATTGATTTTGTTCTTTTCTTCCAATTCTTCTTTAAGTTCGTTAGTTTGAGTTTTATACAAGGTAGAAAAATATTGTTCGGTCTCTAATGAATCTTGCAATTCTTTAATTTGCAGCTGTTCTATTGACCACTCTCGTTTTACCTTCAGTAACTCGTCTTCGGTGTGTTTCTTCATTTCCTAAAATTAAATTGGTTAAAACAAACTTATTGTAAAATCAGATAAATCACTCACTTGTAGGTGTGCAATTTCCTTTGCCATTTGTGATTCTTTGGCCTTTAATTGTGCAATTTCAGATAACTGTTGGCTTATTTCACTATTTAAATTCGTCTTTTTGTGTTGTTCTTGTTCTACTTGACTTTGCAATGCTTTAACTTTCTCTATTTCTTGACGATGTTCACCCTCGAGTTTTTGTAAGCGTTGCTGAATTTGCCTGTAATCTACCGAAAGCATGGAAATTTGTCTTTCTTTTTCTTGTGAATTTAAGTCAGCCTTTTGTCGTGCACCTTTCTCTTCGTTTAACTTCGCCTGGAGTGCTAAAATATCATCAAAGATTTTGTTAACCTATATCAGTGGTATAAAATTAAATTATAATTCAAGTGCAGATTTCTATCTATTAGATTGCTCCGGGGTGTATTTGGCCAAGTTTTGGCTTTGAAATATTGTATCTATATGATTCGTGCTCCTAACATATTCAATAAAACTTACTTTTTCACTTTTTGTTTTGTAAGCAGATTATTTTTGTATAAACGAATGTAGCCAATTTTATTGCTATGGCCTATAAACTTTTAAATTGAAAGAAAAAAAATAAGTAATAAGTTAAAATTCGATCAAAGATTTCAAATCACAGCTTTGGTACTACAGAAAAGTGTGATGATTATGCTCTTGATGATAGAAACATGAATTTTTGACACACGTTTAGACCATACCCTAACGAACTTTTTTGGTAGTTTCCCTACAACATTTAAAAAATGTTGACTAACAAGGAGACTACCTGACCTCTACCTCACCGATTTGGTTCATTTTTGGTGTGTGTGTGCAGATTGTGACTTAAAATGATCGGGTTAAAAATTTGAAAATTTATTAGTTTGTGGGGTACGGCTAAAGGGCTAAATACTCAAAAAATATATCAATTTTATTATGGATTCGAGGTTGGTTAGTAACTTGGTCAAAGCCTAGATGACTGCACTCTGTAATGAATAAATTACTCACCTTTAACAACTTCAAGATTCGCTTCCTCTTTGCTAAGAATTCTACTTTTTTCAGTTTCTTCGTGTGCTCTAACTTCTTGTTGATATCGGTTTTGAGCGGCCTTCAATTCCAGCTCCAGTCCAGCACATTCCTTTTCTAAATTTGATATCTTTTCACTAAGTTGAGTGTTGTCGACTGCCATTTTGCCTTCTCTTTGCCTAATTTGCTCTAAATCGCCATGTAGAACTGCGACCTTATTTTCTAAAGATATTTGCTGATCTGAAGCTTGTGTTCTTGAATTTTTTTCCTGAGTGAGTTGTTGCTGCAAAGTGTTGATTTCCATTTGTAAAGATTCGCGTTGCTTCTGTAATGATTGCAACATTGTTTGAAATTCACTAGCCATTTGTTCCGATGTAGTCCTGGCCATTGTAAGTTCAGCTGCCTGTTTGCGCAGTCTTTGACAATTTTCAGTCTCGACTTTTAATTTCTCTTGTAATTCTCCCATTTGCTTTTCAAGTACGTTTATTTTATCATTGTGCTGTTGATTGTTATTCATCTCGCGCGTTCGCTTGCTTTGTTCATCCTCCAATCGCTTCTTAACATCCGCTAATAATTTCTCAATTTTACGACGTAACTCGCTTTCGTTTTCAGCTTTCCTCTGTATTTCTTTGTAATTATGTCTTAAAATAGTAATATCTTTTTCGTACCTAGATGCCTCGTTGCGCATTTCTACTTCACGTTGCGCTAAATTATCTAATTGAGCAATTAATATTTGTTGACGAGATTCAGCCATTTCTAAATTGCTTCTTTCTTGTTCTAACAGTTTTTCGAGCTTACATACTTGTGCGTTTGCGCCTTTATCGTTAGATATATGATTTAAAATTGAGCTATTATCAACTATGTCACCCTTACTTGACAGTAATTGATAATCAGAATTGTAAGTAAATCCTATAAAAGGTAAATGATTTCCTTCAAAGTGATTTGGCACGGGAAAAACTTCCTCTGGCGTTTCATCTTTTCCGTAATCGTCATCAAAATTTCTAGTATCATCATCGCCCGTTAATTCTGGAACCACCGGTGGTGCAGATTCCCGCAGATTTTCAAAAGACCATTGGTCGTTGATAAAAAATGGATGATTTTTTATTTCTTCTACACTATTTCTACCTAAACGTTTCGTTCTATCACATAGTAAGCTTTGTATTAAAGATTTAGCTTCGGGGGAAATTTCAATTTCTTGTGGAAACGTAAGGTACCTGTCGTGGTACATAATTTTATTATAAGTACCCAATAAACTGTCAGCATAGAACGGTGTTTCGTTAAAAAGCATTTCGTACACAAAAATTCCGACAGACCACCAATCACATTCTCTTCCGTAAATACCTTTACCGTGACTCTGAAGTACTTCTGGTGATATGTAATCAGGTGTTCCTACTACATTGTTAGATCTCACAAGTCCATCTTCATCCATTCTCACGCAAGTACCAAAATCGGCTAACTTTAAGTGTCCATATTTATCTAACAACATATTGTCTGGTTTAACATCTCGATGAACAAAACCCATTTGATGGATCACGTCCAACGCTAAAACCGCCTCCATAGTGTAAAATTTTGCCCACTTTTCGGGAATTTCATAATTTTCTATTAAATTTACTATATCACCGCCAGGCATATAATCCATGACCATGTAAAGATGCTTTGAATCCTGAAAAGCAAAATGTAAACGCACAATCCACTCCGAGTTTGCATGAGCCATGATGTGCCTTTCCTCCCAGAAAAATGCGGAATCCGATCTTTTAATCAAATCAGCTTTACTAAGACGTTTCATTGCAAAAACTTGATTTGTTAATTTATGACGCACCAATTGAACTTTACCGAAAGCGCCTCTACCAATGACTTTAATGTGGTTGTAATCATCTGTCTTCATTCGTAGATTTACTATTTCACTGGCAAACTCTTCATCTGTAATTTAAAAAAAAATATTATTTTAGTTACTTACAAGTGCAATTTGTTTAATCGAGATTAACAACCTGAGTCCCTCTGATTTTCTCCTTTTTCTAGAAAAGTTTGTATAGTTTTAAAAATGAATTTTATGAAAAATAACATTTGGCTTATAAGTTAAAACAAGTTTTAAGGATGTTTTTAAAGTAATTAAATTAAATTAAGAGATTATCCATAATCTCTTTATCTTATCATCTTTATTTTAATTAAAATAAAATTACTGTACTTGATTAATTAACAAGTACTAAACATTTTTAAATTGAATTTGTTTGTAAATAGATGAAATAATGTTTGTTTCTAGAATTCAATGGTGTTCTATATTATCAACATGCAGAAACACTAAGGGGTAAGGTTAATTTTTGATACAATCGCTGCATATTTTCAATACTTTTTTTTGACGACACAGTTAATATATACTTATTTTTAAAATTACTACTTAATAAAGTAACATTTGAAGAATATTCTGTAAAATTTTCATTAATTTTTATGTAGAAATGAGCCATTATTGACAGCAAATCTCTGCGGTCTTCTCAAAAAAAGCGGTGCCCCTCATAACTCATCATTGGATCATCTAAACTCAAAAATCCAAAATGATTTTATTAGTTGATAAGTTTCTGCAGGTAACTACGTTGAGTTTTTATAAACTTTTTAATTTTAACATATTTTAAAATAATAAAATTTTCGATTTTTTTAATGGAAAAACGGTATTTTGACTTCCAAGTGCTGTAAAAAATTGAAAAATCAATATAAAAAATAATCTCGACGTGGTTACCTGCAGAAACTTATCAACTAATAAAATCATTTTGGTTTTTTTATTTTGGATGATCTAATGATGAGTTATGAGGGGCACCGCAAAGAAACTTTTTTTTAAACCATATAATTGACAAAATATCCATTTTTACTTTAGATAATAAGCGGATGTAACCAAACTTGCCAAGGCCAACTTCAGTTTTTACAACCACAAATTTGGTTTTCTTTTTATTTAATTTGTCCCCACCCCGCCGGGCAAATATCCCTAATAAAAGTGTTTATAAAAATTAACATTCTTTTACTCCTATATATGGCCAGGTAAGCTAAAGTAGAATTATAAGATAAGTTTAATTATTTTCTATTTATGCAGAGTGTACTGTATATTATAAAATATCTGTTCGAACTGTGTATTTATGTTACGTTAGTCATTTATTGTTATTATACACCAAATAGTAAAGTAATATCTAGTAATTCATATTTTATACAATTTTTTTTCAAAACGTTACAAAAACTTAAACAACTACTAGTTTAACACAATGCTAAAACATTATTTTTGATGCCTGTCTGCCTCTGGCTTCATAACTCATCAACGGAAAGTCGAATTTGTTTAAATGATAGAACACTTTGTCGAGAAAGTTCTTACAAGAGGTAAATATCTCAAAAGAATTCTGTTTTTTCATTTCAACAATTTCCTTAGAATTTCAGGAATTTCCCAGAAATTAAGATTTTCAAAGAATTCTAAGAAATTACAAAGATTTCCAAACAAGTTCCAATCAAAGAATTTCAATTGATTTGGAGAATATCAACTATAACAGATACAATAAAATGGATAGGAACAATATTGTAGAAAATTAAATATTCTACAGAAAAGTCCTTAAAAGCATGTACAGTTGAGTCTCGAAACCGTGAACAGCGAAAATCATGCTGGATTTTTTAATATTAAATCTGAGTATTTATCTTTTGTTTTATGCTATAAAAATCTTTTTTCTTCATTTTTTTATGTTGTAAAAAGGAGAAAAATTCGGGAATAATAGTAAAAAACAAACATGATTTTCGTTGTTCACGGTTTTGAGACACCACTGCACTAGCGTACCTAGAGAGGGGGGTAGGGGTGGCACATTTTTAGGGGCGGCATTTTGTTTCTTTTTGTACAAAAATATTTTTACAAAATTTAAAAAAAATAAATTCTTTAAAAAAAAATATATTAGGGGGGATGGGGGCGGCAAAAGCTCTAGGTACGCCAGTGCACCACTGTATTTATTTTAAATAGTTTAGATGCAAAAGACATTCAAAATCAAAACTTATGTTTTTTTTTTGTCTATTTCTTGTATACCGGGTGCTGAATGAGTTAGCCGAACATAGGAAATTAACATGTAAAAACTTATTTATGCAAATTCCTGCTTCCCTAATTATTTTAGAGAAAAAATGAAAGACACAAAATTAATGCAGAAATAAAAACTACGAATGATAATAGCATTACATTTCATCTAACTTTTACTCACAAGGTCAAAAAATGGTTTCAAAATTGTTAAAATTTTCATTTATGGCACTGGCCATGGTAAGTTTCCTAAAGTTTCCATGGTAATGATATTTGAAAGTAGAAATTAAATTGAATTTATTGCATGGCCAGTGCGATAAACGAAAATTTTAACTATTTCGAAAGCATTTTTTGACCTTGTAAGTAAAAGTTAGATGAAATGTAATGCTATTATCATTCGTAGTTTTTATTTCTGCATTATTTTTGTGTCTTTCATTTTTTCTCTAAAATAATTAGGGAAGCAAGAATTTGCATAAATAAGTTTTTACATGTTAATTTCCTATGTTCGGCTAACTAATTCAGCACCCGGTATAAAATTTCATATGGGCAATATTGTAGAAAATTAAATATTCCAAAAAAAGTCCGGGAGAGCTTATATGTGAAGAGTACACGGGAATAACGATCAGGGTCCAATGTTGTTGAAAAATAAACTATTAATATCATCTGATAGATGGTAATGGTAGGTATCTCCTAGTAAACACATAATATAAAAATGATTTTAATCCAGCGTCAAAACGTTTTTTAAATATTAAAATTTACATAGCCACTTATGGGTAAGTAAATCTTTAAATGCGATTTGTGCGAAATATGAAACTTGTGACTCTGATCATTCTTCCCATGTACTCTTCATGTATTTACTTATCTTTGTTAATTTAGATTCAAGAGGAAATTCAGATTCATTCAAAGTCACAGATTACAATTATTCTTTAGTAGCTATTAATAATTCAGTTTGTTGTCAAACTTTTATCCAAAATTTTTACTTGAATGTTCAGTTAAAAACTAATAAAATAATATAAAATAAAAAAAATGTTTAAATTTCCCAACCTAAAAAATAAACAATAAAACTTTAAATAACAAGTTAAATTCAATAATATAATTAAATTATATTTTTAAGCTTTCGACGACTTTTATCGTCTTCTTCAGAAATTTATTTAATATAAACAAAATAAATTACATGGAAACAGGGAACAAACACATCGTCATTTGATACGACCTAAGATCCAAAAGATCGTGAGTTAAGGAAAAATACAATTCAGCCATTTACTAGTCTAGTTCCCACTGCACACATTGGAGTTAAGTTTTTCCTATTTGACGGAAACTCAGTATAGGTTGTTCCTTAACTCACGATCTTTTGGATCTTAGGTCGTATCAAATGACGATGTGTTTGTTCCCTATTTCCATGTAATTTATTTTGTTTATATTAAATAAATTTATATTATATTAAATAAAATAAAAGTCGTCGAAAGCTTAAAAATATAATTTAATTATATTATTGAATTTAACTTGTTATTTAAAGTTTTATTGTTTAATTTCTCACAAGTTAAGATTTATATATCTAAAAAATAAACATAAAAAAATCTGATGTGGACACCACATAACTTCCTTGTAATTTTTATAATGATTGTACAGGTATCTCGTTAATCTATTTATGCGCGTCATGAATTACGACTTTTGGCACGGACAATCGCAACCAAAAATAGAAGGTGCACAACTAGATGCTATAAGTGTCTCAAATCCAAAATTTCAACTTTCTACAACCTACCGTATTTGAGTTATGCGACATACAGACGTCCGTACGTACAGACGTCACAACGAAAATAGTCAAAATGGATTCAGGGAAGGTCAAAACGGATATTTCCGTCAAAATCTGGAAACCGAAAAAAATCGGGATTACAATACTTCCTTGTTTTACAAGGAAGTAAAAAAGCGTTTTAAGAAGAAAAAATTAATTCCACTAACTAGTTTTCTATATTCTAAATCTCATTCCTTTCACTTTATACAGTACAAAAAACTACTACTTAGTCGGGGAGCTGCAATAGAATATAATATACTCAGAATTGGCATCAGCCCACCTCCTTCTCAGTTTTTTGGCAATATCCCCAACGCCATATTCGGGATTTTTATATAAGTATGAGTTCCATGACTGAATTTGTATTCTATAGTGAAAACGGAATTAAAATTTAGAATAATATAGAAAATTAGTTAGTGAAAATATATTTTTCTTTTTAAAGAGATGTTTCATTGTTTAGGTTGAGAGTTTCTATGTTTGAATAAAGAGTCCCTTATAAAAGGAGGAATAAGAAGAGAATTACCGATTATTTAAATTTTTGTAATATTCCAGGAATAAAATAAGTAGGTACATAAAATAAGAATTATTCAATTAGTATTGAACATTGCTCTTAAAAGCAACAAAAAATTCAAGTGTTAGTTGATGTGTTTTCAGGTGCCCACATAACATTGTAATGCTTGGTATGGCATGTCTATCAAACAGCAGAGATATTTTATGTGTAGACAGACACTTTTAGTAATTATGTAAAAAAAACATTTTTATTTTTCCACTTAATTATATCGTCATCAGGAAGTTACAGTAATTAATTATTTTACAAACTTCATACAAATTATAAAAAAGCGTAAACAAAAAAAGAGAAAATATTTACATTTAAAATTTTTAAATAAAATTGGAATGGGGAACAGATTTTAATGTATAGGTTCTGAATAAATTTATTCTATTCATAATTTAATACTACGATTAAGAAAACAGCTCATTGAATCTAAAACTTCGTTATGATATAAGAAGTCCTTTCATATTTATTTGTTATTGCAATTTTTATAGTGTGTATAATATATCGTTAAATTTAAACCAACATTTTTTTATGATTTCAAAGAAATTAGATCAAGTTGGAAAAACCTCCACTTAACAATGATTCAAATTTTATTACTTAAAATCTTACAATAAAATACCTAACAGGAAAAGGTTATACAAAATAAAAATAATTCTTATTACTTTTAACCCCTGGTTATTACTAAACCTAGATCTTTTCACCTCCAGGTAAAATTCCAGATGTTTTATCTAACAGATAAAAAAGTAAACAGTATTAGTTTATGCTCCCGAAAACAAAGTATCTCCATGATGAAAAGTTGTTTATTATAAAAAATTTTAATAAAAATATTCAATTATGTAAAAAACAATATAAGTATGTAATTATGAAGATAATGTTGATGCATTCAGTTTTATCAATTTTCATTTTTTTTCGATTACCATATCGTAACCAAAAATCCCCCTTGTTACAAATTATAACACTCGACAAACAGCAAGAGAAGGCTATAATTAAGTTTTTGAATCTAGATAAGCTCTTTTAACAGGTTTGGTTTGTCAGTTACTCAGTTAGAAATATTTGGGTGTAAATTATAGAAATTGTAATGTTTAAAAAGTACATATTGGTTCAAGAAATATAAAGCCAATATTAGATTGCTAGTACACTAGATACATAAACTTCTACCCTCAATATTTGGAAAAACCACTGCTCGTAGTAGTAAAATAATATAAAATAAAAATAAATAAATAAATAAATTAAATAAGTAAAATAAAAAAATTAGTCTAATTTTAGTGCTCTTTCATTCTATCAAAGCTTTTCCCTATCATCTAGTTTTACTTAGAAAGTTCCATTTGATAGAAGTTACTATTATCTACAATTCAAAATATCTTGAGCCTACAAGTAGCTACTTGAATAAATATTAAATTAGCATGTCAAACTCACATCAGTATAAATAAAAAATAAATAAAATTGAAGGTGGGTTACACAGATTTGTATATTAGTTAATTCGAGTTAACTAAATTCTTAAGTATATTCGAGTTGCACCAACTTTAATCAACTATAACCAAGCTGTATTCATGTTAGCTAACAGTAATGACCAGACAATTTAATAGCAGATTAAATTTTAACTTTGTCTTAACTAATTTAAGCTAATTACTTTGAATTAGTTAACATAGGTTAAGAGTACCACCCAGTTTCACCAGACAAAATCAAATTGAGTTTAATAGGGGGTTAATATCAATCGATTATAGACATTATCGATTGTGAAAATAATCAATTAATTATGGAAAAAACCAATTCCTATAAGTTGGTAGAAGATGTTTAAAAAACATTTTTAGAACCTACAATAATTACTTTTATTAGTTTATTATGGATATAGGTAAGCCTATATTGGTTCATAAGTTGCAATCGATTATCTTCAATATTCAACTAAGTTATTAAATAATTTTATATTTTGCAAAAGAAAAACAATAAAGGAGCGCAAATAGTTAACAGAAGATATATCCCAAATCCTACTGCCTCTCCGAGATTCCAAAAATTTGCTAAATTCTTTGTAAATTTATTATTAAGAAAATTAACATGTAAAGCAATGAAATTTGTCCACCCTGTACATGATTTTGAAATAAAATCAAAACCAATGACACAGAAAACAATTAATTAAGGTTATGCATATCAATATTACTCATAGCTTTCAATGATTAATAAACATAGACTAATTAAAAATTAGTAAAACTTAACAACACTCACATCTATTAATGTAGACTTCAAAGTTTTTAATTTTTTTTATGGCAGGATGATCACAATCGGTAAGTAATGCTTGCACCGTATCCAATAAGCAATCGATATTGGCTTTACTCTTAGGATCCTGTATTTGTTCCTCTAAAACACGCAACCTTCGTTTGCGATCCTCGTCTTGTATTTTCTCCATGTTGGCCACTTTGGTGGTACACTGGAGATTATTGGTAAACATTAATTTATGCTAAATTAATGCTTGTTGTCATTGATTTATGATCACGTCTAAAATAAATAAAATAGAAATTATTACGTTAACATCATAAAGTTAATGATCTGCTTTGTTTATAATGTGACAAATAGCCACAAAAATGTAAATATAGAACCGATGCTGCACCTATCAATTTTATTAATAAAATTTTCAATTTACTAGTGGGAGGTCAGTTCCAAAAATTATTTTCTCTTATATTTATAGGCTAGACAAGACGATATTCTATTTTAATAAAAATAATATTTGATAGGTCAACTATAATTTTTTTTAAATGCTTAATGATATCTTCATTACCTTCGTGTTTCACAACATCGGAAGACTTAAATTAAACTATCGATAATCACTAACTTATAGAAAAAAATTGTAAAATTAGGAAAATAATTGGTGTACACCTCTCGGCTGCGAGCAGCCATTTTACGTATTAATTTTTCTCAACCATCGTGAAGTTATCTAACTAATAATACACAATGCGCTTCGAATCTGTTCGGTCTTAAAAGATATTTTATCGTTAAAATACAATTTAGCGTAATCGTTTTAAACTTCTTCACCGGCAATTTTTTTTTATTTTTAAGTTTTTTATATACAGGGCAGGGCACACAACACTCTGCTTGCCATGCCATTCGAAGCAGTTTGCAATTTTAAACTGTCAAATCTGACAATCGTAAGTTGTCAAATTGTGAATAGTTTCAAATTTTAATTTTTTCCATTTCACAACAAAACGTTATTCAAATATAATATTTTAGTAACAAAAAAGTAGCTTAGGATGTACTTCGAGCTTTGCAGATTACTTTTTCATCATCAGAGTGTTTTCCTAAAATGGTTTTTCTTTTATTGACAGTACCTAATTCCTGTTTTACTATGCACCCCTCTTCCCTCTTCGCAATACGATTTTTTCCCAATTTTGATCAAGATGTAAGATTCGATCATATCGTGTGATACATCGTTGTAATCAGAAAAAAAAGACTTTTCAAAAATGCAAAACTAGTTCTTTTGGTTTTCGCCTGAAAAAATAAAAACGACAATAAATTACAAATTTCCGTTTTTTTCCAATAATTAAAAAACTAAAAATGACACATAAAATTTTTTTTCAAATAATTGTCCGGCATAAAAATGCGCAACTTAACCGAGCTTGTATCTCTTATAATAACCGAGATCACCATGGTGGAGCTTGAAAAACGGGCATCTTGTAGGTATATATATAGTATATCCAAAGCTTAAAAAGAACATACTAACATACTCTCTGAATTCTAAGATATGTCTGAGATCGAGCGAAGTATCGACTATAGGTATGAGTATTAAAAAATCGTATAGAAATTCTTGAGAAATCTATACATTTGTCTATACCCTATGATTAGCCTTTGAAGAATGTCGCGATATTTCCTCTATTTTTTGTTGTGCACTATTTTTGGAAATTTATTGCTAATTATAATTCTTAACTGAGCGCTAGCTTGTAGAGTAAAACTCTGGACTGTGTGTCTTTAGTGTTTATCTGATATAATATATCTACAAACTGATGAAGAAGACTCTCAACTGAGGTGCTTCTCCTACAAAGGTTGAAATGTGCATCTGTGAGAATATGTGATAACTACGGACAGGAAGACCTCATGTGGATTTTGGGAAAGTTAACATCTTAATACATCCGGTGTTTATTCGCCTTCCCGAAAACTTAACAAAGGGACGTAACGAATTCGTCAAGGACCTATAAGATGCCAACTAAACCCTTTGGTCACCCATCTGCAGTTCTAAAACTTAACCTAATCGAATCGATAACTTGTGCTGGACATCACGGTCAAGGCCGCTTACTCCATATCTAGAGGGTTTGTGCTTTGCAGGAATTTTTTAAGGGGTTCGTATCCTTTATGTGCCCTTTGGACTATCGTAGAAAAAGGACCATTATTTGTGCCGGGATATTCTGTTTGAGCGTTCAGAAAAGGAGCCTTAGCCCTGACGTAATAAACACCGTACTATAGGAATATCCTGACTAGACAAAAAATTACTAAGATTACCTAAAACTAATAAAGTTTGTGAAACAACAACTTTCTCAAATTAAACAATCACGAGCCGTCACTGATTGTCAGTCAATGACTGGTGCTGAATTGACCATCGCTCAGTACAGTAGTCGCATACACAGTAAAAAGAAAAAAAAGGAAGTAGAATGAAAAAAAAGGAAGTAGAAAGAAAAAAAGGAAATAGAAATAAAGCCTGCAGTTACGGCTTGATAGTGACTGACTAAATCTGCATATCTATGTCAGTCACAAATAACAAGATATAACAATATTTTGATAATTTGATTTTGTAATAATTAATAATTGGCATCCAAAACTTTGTTTTGATAGTTCTGCAGCTCTTATGGAGATAGTTGAAGTTCCGGAAATTGAAGTTCTGCTACTGCAGCAGGATCACAGGGAGATAAAAGACAATTTTAGGGGGGTCTAACTTTATAAAAAAAATAAGTTTTTTTTCATTTAACTTTTATCCTGACTTACCTCCAATTCAGCGTATCAAAACTTAAATTTTCACGCATAACGAATTTGTTTAAAAAATAGGACAACTTTAAAGCATGGGACTTTCTTGTTCCGTTTTCAACTTTTCGAAACACCGAGACAATCTTGCTTAAGACTGGACGGTTGGTTACCCCGAGGGTCACACTAGTTTACGTAATATAATTTTTTACAAATTATTATTTTTTGACATGTTAGATAAATTTATTAATAATTGCAAAAACTTAATGTGTGTTTTTTTTTCGTAACAAAATTCGAAACACCTGAATTCAAGTGTACACTGAGAGAAAGAAATTGCTTAATCAAATGATAAACGATTCAACCAACAAATATTTTGCATTGCGGGTGTCGAATGCAAAACGTGCATTAAACTAATGCAAATAAAATGTTAACTTTTTTGCGTTATTTTAACATGAGAAGTATTTTCTTGAACGTTCTCGTTGTGTTAATTGAATCAAAATTTACTACACTAAAGCTATCAGTTTCTTTAATAGGACGTAGTAAAAGGTTGATTCAACATTCCGCACTTTTCGAACTAACCAAGTAGGTAGGTATATTGTATCAACCATTTCTGTGCATTAAATTAAACAATTTATTCTATTGTTTGAATCATTTTAGGTTTATGATGTTACTTATTGTAGTATATGGGGAATTATGGGTTGGTGGGGCGTTGGTCATGTGCCAGGTGACGCTGAGCAAGAAAAATGGTTGTCGTTGTAAAAAATATTATGTGTAATCAAGCACTCTAAATTGAATGCGTATATCCAATGTTGAACCATCACAATAGGTGTATTACTGTATTAACAGTAGTGCATTTTATGAATAAATAAATTTAAACAAATAATCCTCAAAGGTATTAACTTTTAAACAATTATTCATAACTGTAGTATCCATTTTTCTAGCACTTTGCAAACGCACATTTCATGAACACATCAAGGTTATTATGCATCAAAGATCAAACTGAAATATATGACAATAAACTTGCGCAGTGGCTCGCATATTTTTCAAGCTTCTATTCAACAATTTTATTGTGTTCAGTTTAGCTGATTAACATTTCGGTTGCATTGAAATGACATACTAAAATGCTACAACAAGACAAAATAATAGTTTCGTTCAAGAATTTCATTGGTTTTCTTCCAATCTAACTATTTTATTAATTCAACGATAATATCGTATACATAGAAGCTTATTTGAACCCATTATAAACATTAAATCAACTAATATTTATTTAACAAAACTAATGCATTGAAACAACATTTTTGAATTTATTGTAACAACTAAAAATTGTTTCATTCAACGAAATTTCGTTTAATTCAATAAGAAAAGATTCAACATTTCAGATTCGTTCAATTTACCATCTCTTTTATCTCAGTGTAGTTTTAGTTGTCCATTTACCACCAAATTCAGTAAAACAGATTCTTTAGAGATTTCCGTAAAACTAAAAGCTCATGTTTTCTAACATTTTTTAAGTTTTCTTCAAATTTTCCCGAATTTATTCAGATTTTTCTTCACTTTTTCCAGATTGCGCATTCGAGCCAGCGACGCGGCGGCGTCCATCTGTTCGGAATCACATTTAACACTTATGGCATAAAATTATCTTTCCAATAAAACCAATACCACAATTATTATGCGTTTTATATTATTTTGAAGTTGATGTATAGGTAGGTACCTCTAAAAAAACTCTCTTCACTTTTTGCTTGTTTTGCTAAATTGTAGCTTTATGTATATCAAGAAAATCAAGAGTGGTTCCACTACCATCTCCTCTATCCATATGCAATATGTAAATTTTGGAATCTGGCAATATGTGTGTTGATACGTTGTAAAACCGAAAATAACCGAAACATGTATATATTTGATATTTGTATAAAGATAATCTTCTGATTATAAAAGTAAAATTGGTGAGCTACATCTAACTTAATTGTTATAAGTGACTAAATAAGTAACTTAGCAATTTAAAATTGAGTACTATATTTCTACAACCAATAAGAACACGAATAATCGAGTGTGGAGATTATCCCACCCATTCATAATTCTTCTGTGCTTGAAAATCTTACCTGCGCATTGCGGTGTGTTTTTGTCGTAATTAAACGTACATGTTCGTATTTTCAAGTTCACGAATGTGATTTCGACGAATCAACAAGTTTTTAAGTTGAAGATTTTATTTACTAATGAAATTATGTTTGTGCAATCAAATTGATATTGAAGAATTATTATAAGTTATAAGTTAGTGATACACCGATAATTAATGTAATTGAAATGTAAGTCAAATTATAGGTAGTAAATATAAAAAATATCATAAAATTAAAAAATTTTAAATCTGCAAATGTTATTCGATGGAAGGGATTGTGATCTCGAATACCACTGTAAAAAATCCAAACAAAAACTTAAAACTAAATTAATTTACTATTATACGGGGTGCATATATTTGAAAAATACCCACCTTAAATTTCTTGTAAATTTTACACCGCAAAATATATCTAAAAAACTGTAAAAGAAGCTTTTATAGATAGGTAAGAAGAGACTAGACTGTGTACTCTGCGTTGCTCTAGAACTCACCCCCTCAACTAAAGGTCTTTTAAAATACCATCTTTAGACATGAAATTTTTTCAAATTCACTTCTTTCATTGCAAATTACCATGGAATCTGCTTTCTAAATAATACTAAATTACTTACAGATGAAGCAAACTATAATAGAAAAATTTTAAATTTATCTAAAAATAATAATCTTCGATTATCAGCTTATTTTACAAATAAAATAGATTTTAAGCAATTTCTTGAAAGCAAATTTTTCTTAATAGAGTAGCTGTACTATATTACGTAGTAATAGATATCAATGTAATATAATATAAACGACACGCGTGTTATGCATTAAAATGTCGATGTCGAAAGTAGAACAATCTTTATGCTGAATGATCAGATGTGTTACATAGGTAAATGTTTAAATGAGAATTTGTGAAGGGGAGACGATTAGTCTCAATTTGATGAATTATGGCCGTATTCACCAACTACAAATAGCACTATTTGTCGAATAAAACCAGTATTTTGCATTGTAATACGTCATTTTGTAGTTGATGAATACGGCCATTAGTAATTTAATTAATAAAAATAAATAGAATTCCACATCTTACTACCACCATCATTCTTGCAAATTGCTCGATGGGTAACACATAATATGAAGTTCAATAAATTTCCCTTTACACTATAAAAGTTATGAATAATCTCACAATCTTTAACAAAAATTCCATGGGTTATCTAATTTTTCAACTTTTGTAAATTTTATTTAGATTAAAACCAAAGTTATGAGCAAGCATGTTACCTTTTATGTTAAAAATTTGATTTACTCGATCAAAATTTATTATAATGAAATACAATGATTTTTATATAGGTAAATAAATTTGTATAAATAAATATTTCCAATCCACAATTTCAATATTGAAATTTTATTTGGTATAGAGGTAATATGTTGTGAAAAGACTATTATTGTAATGTTTAATGCATAAGTAAACTGAAATTGATGATGCAAAATTTGAATTCCAGTTTACGAAGGTTTCTATTTACATTACAACGTTTAATTGATTTTTAAGGTTTTCAATTTAAAAATGAGAAGATTGCTTTCTGTGTTGCCGCAAATTCGAAAATATGTTACAGCTGTGTCGGGTACGTTCCCAAAATCTTCAAAATCATTTTCTGACGTTCCTACATTAACGTGCATGCCAGTGATTGGTCATTCTTATTTATTCTTACCTGGAGGTATGTAATCGCTCTTTTATTTTGTGCTGTTTTATATTTAAAATTTTAATTTTTAGGAAAATATAGTTCGGAACGCGTAACAGAAGCTATTCTTGATATCAGTAAAACTTTGGGTTCAATATTCAAATTAAAATTAGGAGAACGTTACATGTTAATATCCACAGATGCAGATCACACTGAAGTATTATTTCGTAACGAAGGAAAATTGCCAATTAGACCCTCGTTTCCTGCACTGGTGCATTATAGGAAAAATAATTTTAACAGCATAGGAATTGTGCCAGGAAATGGAGAGGAATGGTATAAATTTAGAAAAGGAGTTATACCCTTATTAAAATCAGGTGTTGTTAAAAAATATGCTGGAAATCATGAAGAAATTGCAGACTCGTTTGTAAAATATATAATAAAAAGTAGAGATAATAATTTAATTTTGTCGGATTTGTACAGCCACCTTATAAAATTTTCAATAGAAGGTGGGTTTCTATAAACTTTTAATATATTTTCTGTTTTATTAAAATTTACGAAAGAGATTTTCAGCAACTTCTGTTATAAGTCCTGGACAGCATTTTAAATGTTTACTTGAAAACGAAGAAGATGCTAAACTAATTAGTCAAGCAAGTATTGATTTTATGGATGGTCTGTATTCTACGATGATAGGTTTTCCTATATGGAAAATATATAAAACCCTAGGATATCGTAAACTCGAATCTTCGCATTGCGTTATATATAAGTAGGTAAACCAGATTTAATTTTATTGTCGTTACGTTAACATTTTTGCTTAGTATAATTAAAGATCGCTTAGAAATAAATAAAAGGATGTACGAAAACCAAAAAGAAATGATGGAAGAAAAATCGTTTATGTTTATGCTATTGGACAATAAACATTTTAACTGGAATGATATGATTATGTTAGCGATTGAGGTATTTATGGCAGGTATTGATGCAACAGCTACAACAATTGCTTTAACATTACATTATTTGGCTCACAATCCTGAGATTCAAACTATGGCACGAGAAAGTTGTTCCACTGACGAGAATAATTCGTTTCTGCGCGCTTGTATTAAGGAAACTTTGAGACTTTCACCTACCGCAGGCGCCAATAGTAGAATTTTGGTAAAAGATACCAAAGTAGGGGACTACATCATTCCCAATGGGGTAAAAAATTAACGTTTTCAATTATAACTATTTACTGATTAAACATTTTATTGAAGTTTATTCTTTTAGACCTTAATGTCAGCTTTTAGTTCTGTGACTTCAACCAGTGAAAAATATTTTACTGAACCCTTAACATATAAACCACAGAGGTGGTTAAGAAGTTCGCACGAGACGATCCATCCATTTGCTTCTTTACCTTTTGGACACGGTCCAAGAATGTGTCCTGCAAAATGGTTGGTAGATCAGGAAATAACAATCCTTCTCAAAAAGGTGAGTACAGATGCTATTCAATGGCTTCCACTCCATAATATTATTTCAAATTTGTAAAAATATAAAGATAAAGTAGTTTTTTTGACCTTCCCACAGTTGTGGGAAAAAAAATTCTATTAAACTGAATCTGTATAATGTGTGAGATTTCCATGTCGAACCTGCATATTTACTTTTTTTCAGATCTTGCAGGCATTTAAATTGGAACCAATGGGATCACCGATAATTGGAATGGTATATCGTATGAACCGTATTCCGGATCGTACAATAAACGTAAAATTTATTAATACAAATTGCTAAATATTTATTCATTGTACAACAATACATAGTCCTCAAAATTACACTGTTATTCGAGATATTTACAATTTGTTACTTATTTTGATATTTTTAGTTTTGTACAATAAACTCTGATTAAAGCTTACAGTGAAATTGATTCGAAATTATTTTAATAAATATGTAGGTCTAGCATATAAATATTCTCATTTATGATATAATAACTGATTTAATTTATATTGTCGATGTTCACTGTACAAAAATATAGTGGGTGCCGATAACCACTCGAAAAACTTGATCGATAATACTAAACGTAACAATTAGAACAAATAAACTTAAAAAACGTCTCGGTTAAATTTATCACGGCATTTTTGTCCAAACACCTAATGGGGAATGTAGTATATGGAACAAAATCACTATATATTTTTCAACTCAAAATAATTACTTCTATGTTAAAAATTCTGTATTTAATTTATATAAATAAATTTTTTGTTCAACAGTAGTGAAATATTTTTCACATTGTATAAACGCATTTTACAAAAATTAAATAAAGTAATAATAATAATAACGTCCAAGTGGACTCTGATAATTCTTATCTAATTTTAACTGTCTAAACAATTGACTTGTTCTTATTTTTTAAAACAAAAATGGAACTCTTCCACCAAAGGAAAACAAAAACGTTCACAAAAAACTATAAGATTACATTTTTAAATTTGGCTCGAGAGACCAAAAAAAGGGAACAACTTAAAATTCATTTTGATCACCAAGCAGTTAAAAATATTTCATAAGCTATTAATTAGCAAACCCTGCAGTTGGTATACACCACACCTCACGGTTTGGAACAAACAAACAAACGAAAATGAATTGTGAAATGAAATTTAACAACACGATAAAATTTAAGTACAATTTTTTTGCCTATAATGGAATTATCACAAAATTACAAACGATTGCTAAGCAATAACCAACATGTTTTGTGCCCACGAAAGGAAATATTTTATAACCAATAATAATTAATTAGCCAAAATTAATAGGCAATCAACATATT
This sequence comes from Cantharis nigra, assembly GCA_958510845.1. NCBI lineage: Eukaryota > Metazoa > Arthropoda > Insecta > Coleoptera > Cantharidae > Cantharis > Cantharis nigra. Next base: position 67,038,702 of record OY294028.1, read on the forward strand.
TCATAAAATATAAATTTGATATATATATTTTTTTTTTTATAAAATCACAATAATAATTAACTGTCATAAATCAAATGGATAACATAAAATCTAATACCTATAATCTATTTACGACCATAAAAGTATTTAAAATAAAAAATATAAAACGTTTATGTACAATTTTACAAAGTTAATTTTAGATCGTATTTACAAGTAAAAAATAAAATGTCTTTGGCAAACGCACTATTTTTACAAACTATAATTATTTGTTTACTAAAGATTTAAAGCTATAGCCACGGTGGCCTGGTCATGGAGTCAAATGGCTGTCTCATACTTAAAGCTGGATGATAACTAGTCGGATATGCACTAGGAGCACCTAAAAGGCCCTGATGTAAAACACCGGCTTGCAAGTATTGTTGATACAAAGGCGAACTAGGGTCCATTAACGACGGCGTTTGATGAGGTGGCATGAACGGATAACTAGGTGGTCTAGCTTGAGGTGCTCCGATAAAGGGATAACCTGCAGTTGCTGAAGGAGGGGGAGGTTGATGAGAAGTTCGAGTTTGTTTATCGCCCGTGTCGGGCGTGGATCTGTGATGAGCAGCAGCCGCCGCTGCGGCCATGTAATAATTCGGTGCCGAACGATAGTCTTCCAAAAAATTTGGATATGTATCTTTGTCCGCGTACAAACCGGAACTTAAACCCAGCCCCGTGGGTGTGGGACCAAAATTAAATGCACTACCGGGCACAACACTAGCAGTTTTTAATGATATTGCACTGGGTTCCATTGGTGGCGCGTTCTTTAGACCAGTATACGATTGAAAACCTTGATTTGAAGCACCACTAACTGTTGATTCGGCCGGCGTTGCAGGTAATGCAGCAAGTTTGCTATTCTTGCGACGTTTTGGTTTTTTCTCTTGTTGCTGAGGAGGAAACGACGGCGCTTTCGTTTGATTAGACATCGAATTTTGCAGATCGGTCATTTGTCTGCTGTAAAGAGTCGATTGTGTAGCTTGCATTTCGTGATTATATGGCATAGCGATGGTGGGTTGACTGAACATTGGTAAATTGGAAGTACTCGTTGTCATCGTTTTGCCATAAATGTGAGGTCCTGCTAACCCTTTATCTGTGTAATACATATTATCTGTCGAAAAACGATCCACTATATGTGATAAGTTTGTTATATTTCCTCGTAAACCCAATGTTTGATCAACAGTGAGAGTTGTTGGTGTGCTATAACTTGGCCTTGGTATTGGCATATCTGTTTTGTAACTGTTAGATACGTCTAGCACGGAATTTAATCTATTTTCCGTATTTTGTGTAGTTAAATTATTAACGTGAGATTGTTTCTGAGAATTTAAGTTTCTATAATCGGCTGCCTCATTATAACGCATCATCATTTCGTTATTTTGAATGCCTTGCGCATTTGTAGATACCGTGTTTTGTAATTCATTGGTTTTATTAGCTAAAGTGCCCGATGATGGCCTTCCATAATTTAAGTTATATTGAGGTGGATTTCGTGAATATCCAATGTCGGTAGTTGCGTAACCCATATTGGTGTATTTAGACATATCTATCTTTTTGTTATTGTCGGGCCTCGCATTCAAATCTAAAGGTCCTTCGGGTTGTGAATTTAAGGTATAACTGCTGTCGTTACTATAATTATATAAATTTGGAGACGTTGTGAAATTATTCGTATTTGGAGGCACAGATTGGGGTAAAGTGTTTGTTTTCGGGTAAGGCTCATTAGACAATGGAGTTCGACTGTTAGATCGTGGGTTTGGAATGTTTTGATGCACATAATGTTGAGATGCACCTCTACTATTTGGTCTTAGTTCTTGCAGTTGAGATAATTGAGTTGGCGTAAGCTGACGTCCCGGAATAATACCTAACTCGTAACTTCTATCATACAAATTTTGATGTCCTGCAGGTTGGTTATTGTTTGAATGTTGCACAGTTGTTTCAGTTTCATTATAAACTCGTTTCTTAACTGGAAATATAGCAGGACTATGGGATTTTTCCGTTAATCTTGGTGTTGGTTGAGGTGCAGGTTGTTGCTGTTGTTGATGCAACGTTTCATAACTTGGCGGTTGCTGTCGAGGAGTAGGTGAATGCATTTGGGGATTGGGCGTTGAATAATTTGGAGAATGCATAGTTTGTCGAGGGTTAGGGGAATGCATTTGTGGATCGGGTGCCGAATAACTTGGAGAATGAACAGATTGATAATTAGGTGAATTTGCCGAATGATAATTTGAAGTCGATTTAGCTTGATACTGGTCCGTTAATGGTTTGCTGGTGTCATAATAAGTTGGCGGATTATTGGTGTGTTCGGTACCATATTGTGGAGTAGGTGAATTTGCATAATTAGAAATTTGAGAATAATATGGACTACTGTATGAATAACTTGTACTTTCGTTGGTCGAAGGGGTGTAAACAGGTTCAGAATATTGCGGATAGGGTGACTGGGGATTACTTCTAGGACTGCAAGATTTTTCTGGACTACTTTTAGTTGACACAGTGTCTTGATAAAAACCAACTCGAATTTGTCCATTAACTGTAGGATATGCAGATTTCGGAGAAACATCTGGTCGTGGAGAAGCCATAATTGGAGAAGCACCGGATGGTGATCTGTGTAAAGGCGATGGATATGGTGCTGGATATGAACCCATTCTTTCATCAATACAAATTCTAGGAGAATCCATGTCTTGACTAAACGAGGACCTTTCGGAAACCGTACTCCCTGTACTCATTTTACGTACTCTAGGCATTGGCTGTCCTTGAGACACAACAGGATTATCAGGATTTGGAGAAATTTCTGGAAGAACAACTTTTGGTTTTTGTTCTTCTTCTGTGGTTACTGGTGGTTTAGTTGGTACATCTTCCACTTTGGTGCTTTCCTTCGAGTCAGATTTCACATCCACTTTCTTTGGAGGTGGAACTACTTTAGGTGCACCGAACGCTTTAAACCATGCACTCAAATTTGGTGTAGCCGCACCAATAGTTGACTCGGTACTAACTGCAACTTCAGGTTTTTTATCCTGCTTCTTATCCAAATCTTTATCTTTTGGAACGACATCAGATTCTATCTTTTCTAGATTAGATGAAGGCACAACTGGTTCTTGAGTGGATAACTCTTTTACTGGTTCTTCATCTTTTTTAATATCATCTACAAACTTATGTTTACCGAAACTATCCAACACTGAACCCAAACTTAATTTTGGAGTACTTTCGTCCGATTTAATCACTAAAGAATTCTTAATATCCTTAATTTTTGACAAAGCTCCCAATGGAAACAGCTCATCTGGCTTATTAATATTTTGAATATTTGATAATAAATTTCCCTTGCTTTTTCCAGGTTGCAAACGATCGATGGTCCTCTGTACTTCTCTTTTCTTAAGAAATTTGATTGGATCTCTATGAAACGCACGTCTTTTTATCTCTTTTCCAGTAGGATCCTTCCTAGATAATGGTTTATCGAATTTTCTACGATTATCGGGATCTTTTTTACCATCGACATCTTCACCTATGATATCATGTGACGGTGAATTGCTAGCAGAACTAAATTCTGACGATTGTGCTGTTCCATCTAACCATTTATTTATGTCTTTCAGTGTTTGTTCAGTTGCTAAAGTTAACGCTTCATAAGATCCCATTTTATTTCCCGAACTTTTATTTGTATCTTTTTTAGCAATTTTCTTATTAGAATTTAAACTATCCAAAGTATTTGATTCTTCTTCGAGATCTGATACTGCTTCATCACCTTTACTCTTTTTCCATTTTGATTTATTAGTAACACTTTTTTGTGTATCATGCTTTTTATTCTTGCCGTCACTCCCGTCATGATTTTCTTTACTTTTTTCTTCATCTAAATTTTTTAACTTGCTGGATATTTCACTTTTTGCCTTCAATTTTTCTATTGTTTCTCGTAATTTATTATGTTTATCTTTTGGTTCTTTTTGTTTGGGAGGCGAGACCGATCGATCTCGATGCTTAATGGGCTTTTTATCGACATCATCTTTAATTACATCTTTCCATTTATCCTTTTGCTTTCCCCTACCTAAAATAAAAAGCTTAGAAAATATGCAATTTGAATATTACAAAAAAATTACCCTGAATTTTATCGTTTGAATCTTCATCGCTAAAATAAGAGTTTTTACTATTTTTCCTATAAGGTTCAGGACTAGATGGTATGGATGAAGGTGGTGGACTACTACTCCATTCGGCTTGACTCACACTACTAGTACTGTTACTACGACTTCTATTTTTAAGTGCACTAGATTTTACATTGTTTGGTTTTCTACCAACTTTTTTCTTCTTAGTTTTATTCTTTTCTTGCTTTTCCTCCTTTTTTGTTGGAGTTACTTTTTCTTTTTTAGTTGGTATTTTAGAAGTTTCTGTGGCAACCTTTCTTTTGGTCTGTTTTTTATCACGTTTATGGCTTTCGAACAAATCAAAATTAATGTTGCTCTTTTTAACAGGATCTTTGGAGACAGAAGACTCTGATTTTTTGTCGGTTGATGCCACAACAGTTGGTTTATTTGATGATGCAGAAGCATTACCTTTTATTGACTTGTTTTTATCATCTTTATTGAGATCTGGAAATTCCACTGCAATTTCTTCATCCGAAGATGTTATTTGATCCAAATACCTATCGGTTGCTTTTTCAAAAATGGTTAACAAATTACCTACCATTTCTGTATATTCTGAAAGAATATCATAAATAAAGATATTAACATGTTCATTTTAAGTAATTACCATTCTCGGCACCATTGTAGAGTCTACAATTATCAACAATTAATTGAAAATCGTCGCGAAAGCGAGAGTAACTCTTGTAATAACCCGAATCTAGCCTTTCTTCCATGCTCTGTAAATCCATAGGTTTGCGAATTACGGTATAATAATTGGGAGCATATTCCTCTTCGACGGGCTCAACAAAAGGCCAAGCGTCTTCGTGGTTCTTTACATAATCCAAAATTTTATGCATTCCTGTCTGAAGATCTTCTTCGGTTTGTCGAAACCTACAAAACAAGAAGATCAAAATTATGAAAAACCACTTGAATATGATTTCACTTACACAACAAAAAATTTATCACTAGTGCCATTTTTTTATAAATTACATTATTAAAGCAATCACACAAAAAATGTATTTACACTTGAACGGATAGAAAAGAAATAAAGGCAAATCATTTCTAACATTTTATTTTTGAAATGGTGACAAACACAATAAAAAAATAATACTGAATGGAAATAAATAAAAGCCTAACTACTTAAAATATAAGGCGTTCCAAATAATATTGAATCGTTTTTAGTACCTTGTGGGTAGAGTAAACTACTGTCCATTGTGTAAATGCACGAATTAATCAATTATGATCAAAAATAAACAAACAAAGAATCATTGAATGCAAGTATCTATAATAAGAACAATTTAATTTTTATGTGATTGCTTCATTATTATTTTTAACGCCTCATATATTCCACGGAAGTAAAAGAATTTTAGAAAAAAATAAGCAGGTTGCTTATTTTATTAAACCAAAACATAAGTAGGTACTATTTAAGCATAAATCAGTTACAATCTGATTCGACACTACAACAAATTTGCTATACCATATAATAATAACTTGATTGACAATGCAATAGTATAAACAATAACGAATAACACAACTATAGCATCTCTGTTAACATTAAACGAAAAAAACAAAATAATAACAATTAGGGACAACACATTGTTAAGTTGTTACGATACCAAAGGCCAATTATACGAGCATCATTTAAGAATTTAAATTACATAGAAATCTAAAATTGGCATTAAACAAAATTTAGAAATTATTTGATGTATTCAAGGTATTTTTATATTTAATGCCAATTTTAAAGTACCAATAATATTTTTATTAAATTTTATAATTGCGTTGGTACAATATATTGGTAAAAATAATTTTGAATTCTATTTATCCACAGAAAATTCAATTGTTCAAAGCCAATGGATTTTTATAATTTCCTTTTTATTAAATTTGAAAGTTTAGGACCTATCTTATTCTAGGTTTACTGGGAGGCTTGCACCCAACCCAGCTATTTAAAATTAATTAAAGTACTTACACTAAAGAAGTCTTAAGTTTCTTTCGGTTTGGATTTGAAACCTGTTGTATAACGATTTGACCAGTAGCAGAAGCCAAAGAATTATTGGTTTGACGTCCTACAGTGGTAGAATTATTTGCAGCCGCTGCTTTAGCTGATTTCCTTTCTTTACTTGTATCGCTTTTGCCAACACTTCTACTAGAAGAACGAGTAACACTACGATCTAAAAAGCAAAAGAAAAACAGAAAATAATTGTTTTCCAAAATTCAGTCATATATTTTGAAACTTTGCAGTTCAATATAAAAATTACCAACCTCGACTACTGCTGGAACTATTCGATAAATTTCTTGGTTTAGTTTTTGATTTTTTATCACGTTTCTTGTTACCAGCCATCTCATACCGACTTTTTCTGTCTTCAATTTCACTATCTTTTTCTTCGTCTTCTTTAATTCGATTACGACGCTCATAAGATTCTAGCCTTCGTTTTTCTAAATCTCGTTTCTTTTGTAATTCATCTGGAACATCCTCTTCCTTTGTAGTATCGTTTGGAACCACCTTCTGTTCTTTTTCCTAAAAATATAAGAATAGCTAATAATTCCAAAAATGATAAAGCACAATGTATTCTGATGTGAGCAATGCAATCTTTATAGTAGTAGCTACTAGTTTGTAAGAGCGTGTAAGTGCGTTTAGAGGAACACCAATGCACAATAATTGTAATTGGTATACTAGATAAAATCTAGTTGTATCAAAATGTATCGGGAATTTTTGAATTTTGCACGGTATAAGTGACCGAATGAGATAACTTTTTTACTATGTAAGTACAACTGTCAGTGATGTTCAGGTAAATTTTTAGCCATATTCAGTAGTTTGTGTTTAATATATTATTGTTTATTATATAATTTTAACTACATGCGATTCTTAGAGTATTTTATTGTTTTGAAAATAACGGATCAAAAAGTGTAGTGAAGTGTTGGAAATGTTGACTAAGACCTTTGGCACAGAGACTAGGTTGAAAACAAGAGGTTACAAACATTTTTTAGAGAGCCCTGCAGACATGGAAGATAATGCCAGATGTGAGCGTGCAAGAACATCAATTACCGATGAAAACGTTGGAAAAGCAAAAGAAATGTTCCTTGTAAATCTCCGAATCGCTATTAAAGAGGTCACAGAAGAAGTTGGAATCTCGATTGGGCCATGTGATGCCATTTTTAAGGCCAATTTGGACTTGAGACAAGTGGCAACCAAATTTGTTAAATTTTCTACAAAAACTTAAGCGCAAAATCATATTTCAGGAATTGTTCACACAGAAAAAAACAATCTTCGCATTAATTTCAAGTAAATATTACTTCAGAGTAAATTTTATATCAAATTTAGTAAAATTTACTTTAAAATTGGTATGAGGCTGTAATGTAATATACAGTATTTCAAAAACTCATTTCAATACACCTCATAAGCATCAGGTTGTCAGAATTTTAAATACTCCGGGACTGCAACGGTTCGACATACTGAATTTTCATCAAAACATAATATATTACTGTAAACACTCATGTTGACATAAACAAACTTATATAAATCACTAATTGAATCCTATTTTGCATAATATGATAAACTGGAATTTAATATTTATGCAGTGGTTTAAAGCAAATAAATTCAAACTATCAAACAAACTGGTGTTTTTGAAACAGCATTGTTGGGTCTTAGAAGAGCTACAATTATTATTGTGCAAAGTTACTTTTACTTACAATTACTATGCAAAAAAGTAGAATCAACGATTTTTTTTATAAACAGGCCGATGACCTCAGAAAAGTTCCAAAAAATTTTTTCTTATAAGATTATTCTGACTTTTAATAGGTCATTGTGAAAATTTAGGAATGTGTGAAATATACAACATTTAAAAATCTGATAGGACTAAAACTTAGAAGGAAAAGTTAAAAAAACAAATAAAGAATTTTTTGTAGAAAGGATCCAGTTTTGATTTGTTTGTGTGTTATACTTGTATTATACTATGCAATTTATTGTATAAATTCTGCGTAGAAGGTAGTGAGCCTCATCTCTGCAGTAAAACTGTAGTTTATTGTACAAAAATATGTCCTAATGTATAGTATAAGGGGACGCCCATTAATTACGTGAGGCGATTTTTCGACCCCCCCTCCCCTCTGGTGAGATGTCGTGAGATTTGGCTCAATCCCCCACCCCTAATCTCACGTGAGATTGTTTGTTTTACCTTCTTAATTTAACCCAATTCTTTCGCAATTTTACAGTTTCTGGTGAAAAAAATACGTGATATTTGCTGAGACCCCCCCTCACCCCCGCGTGAGATTCTTCTCGACCCCCCCCCTTCTAAACGTCTCACGTAATTAATGGACGTCCCCTAATACGGCCATTAGATTATCAGCCCAGCACTATATGAAGGCAGAAGTGTTTTGCGTGATCCCATTCCCTTATATGTGAAATGCGTAAGCACATGGGTTGCTTACGCATATTATTATTGTTTTTATTGAATTTTGTATTTTGGACGATTTACTACTTCATGCTTTTTGTCATTAATAATTTGTAAATCAAACTGTAGATTGTCAACTCATGTGAATAAAGACATATTATTATTAATTACGCCCATCAGTGTGCATCTGAAGAATCCCTTTAAAACAACTTTGAAATCTATACTATGTAGAGAGATGTATCCTTTTCTTAAGAAAGGGAAAAACCTCAATTAGAAAGAGACTAATTCATAATTATTACTAATGGTCAAGCAGTGGCAATATAAAACTATATGCACATATTCGAACACCCTGCATAGAAAAAAAGAAAATAGTAATAGTTAGCAAAAATTGCAAGATAAGCATAATATGGTATTCAGAATGAACATGGTGAAGTGATCTGGATTCTGGAACTATGATATAATGTTACAATCGAGAGATAGCAAAAACACAGAAAAAGAAAGTAAGAAAGAAAACGTTAGTTAGTAGGAATAAAGTAGAATTAATGATTAGAAGAATGCCGTAATTGTTCCTTTCTTCAAATGTAGAAATAGTAAGAATTACCTCTTGAAGTCAAGATTTAAGGTGAACTGTATAGCTTTCATTTCAACAAGTAATTAAGAAATGTATGACAGTATCTAGTTTTTTAATACATTTGTTGATCAAGGGAAAATTTTTACATCTTCAACAACATAATTTTATTATTATCAAAATTTTTGATATTCTTTTAAATTTGCGAATAAAAATATCCTTTGAGAGAATAACAATATTTTTGATAATTGAATAATTTATATAATAAAAAATTAATTGAATAATTAATAATTTGAAATGACAACACTCATCTTTTTTATGAATCTGATGTCTAGGTATCTCAATAGTATTTATTTATTCATTACAATAGTAATGAATCAAGGGGAAAATATCTCGAAAAAATTTTGTACCCAATACTCGGAATTCCAAAGATTTCCACAGATTCGAGAGATTTCAAAGAATTCCAAACAAGTTCCAATCAATTTCCAAGGAATATCACGGAATTCCGGAGATTTCCAAAACAAGTACACAAAATTTTCGAGATTTATACCCCTTGTTAGAATCAAACAAAAACAAACTTATAATGGAAAAATGTGTAGATCAAAAGAATGATGTAGAGGTAGAAGAGGTGTGAGTAAAAGAAAAATTAAGTTTTAAGAACAAATAATGAACTTGCACGAATATTCTTAGTCGACTATAGAAACAATGAAAATTTAGAATATAAAATATTTTATTATTTTGCATAGTTCCCTCCTAACTCAACACACTTTTTACAGCAACCCTATAGTGCCTTATAGCTTAAAAAATGAAGTTTCTTCTTGGCCTTTAAACCAGCTTTCCACAACTTTCATCATGTCTTCATTGGTAATAAATTTGCAACCTTTCAAACTTTTTTTCAGTTTAGGGAATAAGGAAGGTGTTCCACCAATTGAAACCCCAAATCTCGAAGTTTATTCATGGCAATATCTGATTTGGGTGCTGGTGCATTGTCTTGCACAAACAAAATCTCTTGAAAGTTGGATTATTCTGTGTCTTCCTAATAATGCTGAATAATACTCTCCAGTTTTGGTTTTCCCTTTTTCCAGGTAATCAATAAGAATGATACCACAACCACTGAAGCAAAAACTTTTGAACATAAAATTTCTTTGATCTTGAAGATCTAGGGTTCTTCCATTCCATGGATTGCTGCTTTGCCTTTGGATTGTAGAAATCCACCCAAGTTTCATTCACAGCGACAAGTCTGCTCAGAAAGTTTGAATCTTTTTCAAATTAGATTCCATTTATGCAGGCATTTGAGAATCCATTTAGCAGAATTTTTTTCATACCCAAATCAACATCTCTACGTTTTAGTCCAATTCGATGGTCTGTTAATATCACATCATGGACTGCATCGATATTTTCTGGATTAGATAATGAAATTTTTGACGCATGCATAAGACTTCTTACTCCAGAAACCCCTTCAAATACAGGTACTTAATTATGGTTTGATATTCTATTTTATTGATTTTCTTACATGCAGTGACATACTTTTTTTTTAAATTGCTAGCTTGTTAATGCTCAAACTTTTTGACGTGAAATTTTGCAATAACACTTCAAATTTCTTGGTCAAGACTAAGTAGATATCAATACCCCCTCGTATGTTGATGTAGCACCTTCCCTGCCCACCCCGTACAAACATTTTTTTGAACAATTAGGTTCGTGGAAAGTTGATATAGGTGTAACTTGCTTTGGCGAGCACAAGTAATGAATAGCAACAAAGAAGAAAAACAAAAATATTACCTGCTTTCTTTTTGTGTCCAATCTGCTAGAAGTTCGCCTAGGCAAATTTTCTAATAGGCGTTTTCGAGCTAGTCGTTCCTTTTCACAAAACAATCGAGGTAATTCGGGTAGAAAGTTCTCCGTCAATGTGCAATACAGTTGCCTTTCGGCTTTCGAGGTAGATTTTTTGAACTTTTTGGAAAGCTGAAACCAATCTTCTTCTGTAAAACACACTACTTGCCACACAGATTTACCCTTCTTGTTATTTTTATTGTTAAAGTCTTCACGATATAAGCGTGTGCCATAAAAATACCAAAAAGCTGAATCGTTATCATCGTAACCTAATGGTTCGACACGAAGACTATCGGCTTCTAAATTCTTTAACTGTTCCAAAACGTCTTCGGCATCTAATCGAAAATCGCACAGAGCATACAAAATGTCCACTTTGGTACGTAAAGGTAATAACTGAAAATCTATATCTGTATTAAATGGATTATAACGATCATGTTCCTTGCACTTTTCACGAAATAATCTTCTCAAAAACATCTGATAATTAAAAGTGGATATTTCATTGTTGGGAAGACACCCTGTTAAAAGTTTTACGATGAGTTCTTGTAACCATGATGGTTCTTCAGTTCCATCGGTCAATAATGCTTCTTCTAAATCCTATAAAAGAAAGCTTAGGTAAATGTGAATCAAAAAAGTGGAAATGAAAAACTACCTCAATGTCAAAATCTAATAGATTAAAAGCAGTACGAAAGAGAGAACAGAAATGTGCAATACTGGGTACTTCCCACCATGATTGAATATCTAAAAATACGTAAACAAGAGTATTACAACAATATAAACAAATTACAATAAAATGTCAACAATATTCAACACACCTAGGATACTAATGAAAGTTGGAAACATAACCTATACTGTAATCAATACATGTAACCTCCTTAATTCACATCAACTTCCATAAGTTAATTTTAAAAATTATTAACAATTCCATTTTGAACAAATCTCTAGTTGCAGTAGTAGTAAGATGTAATAAGAAACTGAATTTATTTACAACTTTTTTATATTAGAAAATTGCCATTTCCCAAACAAGCTTTTGTCGAGCTCCCGCAGTTGACTGTGGGATAAATACAACTACCAGCACCATTTAGCTTGAAATATATTACCACATCATTTATATGTAATTTAAATATCAGAAAAAAAAGCTTAATATTTACCGTCCATTATTTAAAACAAATGAAAGAGATACGCCATAGAGAAACTAAATATGTACGTAACAAATAATTTAATTTTGAATACCGGAAACGGTAACACTATCAGCTGAAGCACTTTTGCTTGCGTACTACGCTGTTTCAACGCCAAAACAACTATGGACAACAAAAAGTTAATCTTCTTCCCACTACCACACTTCCTTGCAATGTTGCCACCAGTAATTGTTCTTTATTCACAGTTTTCACTTTTGCATTTCAATTGTTTTTGATTTTCTAATTTCTTCTTATAACTTTAGCAACTTTTTTTTAGCAAACGCGCTTTTTATCGACAATCGTTATTCCAAAACTATAAATGATTAGTATATTATTTACATATTTTTCCGATAAATTAATGCAAATTTGTTCACTTTAAATGGACATAAAACGAATATTAAATATAAATGTTTATGCATAATTGATAGAAAGCAGTGGTGGAAGCAGTAGTGGAACTACCGAATGCAAAATTCGTGTAGTGTGAGAGGAGGGAGAGAACAAACATATAAATTTGATATCAAATGAAACTTTTATTTTAATTTCAGCGTTTTTCATACAAATTTATAGAGAAAAGAAACAAGAAACCTTTAAAATAGCTATTTATGTACCAAGGGCCTAAAGTGCATTAATATCACAATTTGGTTGTCTGTCTGAAAAAAAATTTCCTTAACGAGATTTGAACCGGAAATCTTGTGTATACTGAACTAATTATAAGCTGGATTGTAATTCTCAAAAAATATGAAAAACACAACATTTTCAAAGTCGATTTTCGTAGAAATGGCTGAGAAGTATGTCGAAAAATTTTAACTCTTATTTCAGATAACCACCTGCACGCACAGCAAAAATGAACCAAATCGATGATGTGAAGTATGTAACCGTTAAATATAACGTATGTAAGTGCGTTGCTGTAATGAAGCTTGACACCGAATATGCAATGTATATACTACTTTATTTATAAGTATGAATAACAAATAATGATGTACACAATAATGAATAACAAATATATAATAATTTTATTAAACTTATTTTTATTCCAATAACATTTTTTGAATATTTCCAACCGGTAGATTAGAATTTGGAAAGTAAAGCAATAACTATTTGTGAAGCTAATCATGAAAAGCAACATTTTTAAACGGTTATATACTATAAGTAGGTAGCCGTTCTAACTATATTCGTAATCAATGTGGAAAAATCACTTTTCCGCACATCGGATTATATTAAGAATAAAACCACCTAAAAATGAATAAATATTAATTTTTTTTTATATACGCGATTTTGGAATCACTATTGATGTACAACCAAGCCTGTTCGAAGTAAAAATAATCCTTTATGTATTTCAATTTTAATTAAAATTGCTTAAATTTCAATATTTTTTAGAAACGTGGCAACGTCGTTTTTGTGGTTTTCTTTGTCTTCATTTGTTTACCGTTACGTCAAGTTAGAATCAGACACTAAAATTTTTAGGTTAGCATTTAATAAATAAAACGAAACATAATTTATTTGTAATTTTTAATTTCCGAACGACTTGGATGTTAATAAATTAAAGAGTGCTAGTTTATAATGACATCCAGATCTGAATTTTCTTTAGAAGGAGTTGGCATACACGGTCCAAATTATCTTAAAAATGCTTTGACTAGTTGTTCGGATCCTTTGAAAGCGATTGAGGAGTTTCAGGTATAATTAAAGTAAAAATGAAATCCAATATCGTTATTATTTAATTTTGTTTAGCTTGCAAATGGAATTTTACTTCCATCGTTACGACCCATGTTGCCTTTATTGGATTTGCACGGAGTTCGAAGATTGGATTTTCATACATCTGTAGTTGAGGTAATCAACATCCTTATAAAACATTGTATTGTTTTTACATACTCAAATTTTTTTATATGTTAGGAATTAAGAGACAAATTAATAGCATTCATTAATGACTTGGGTCAACAAGAAGGCAAAGAGAGAGATCGAAAGTTTAAAGAGTTACTTCTGAAAAGTTTTCCAGTTGTCAAAATTAAAGCTTTACGGCCAATTGTTATGTGCATATTAAGAAACACACCACACATAGAAGATCAATATTTGAAAGTACTGGTTCGGGATCGTGATTTATACAATGACACAGATACAGAAGTGAAGAGACAAATTTGGAAGGATAATCAGTCGTTGTTTGGAGACGAAGTATCCCCACTATTGAGTCAATATATTAGCGAAAAAGAAAATATACTATTTGACCATCAAAACATAACCACACAGTTTTTTGGACCTTCACCAAAAGTTCGTCGTCAAGGTGAAGTGGTACAAAAATTGGCCCATATGATAGGAAACAGCGTTAAGTTATACGATATGGTCTTGCAATTTTTGAGAACTTTATTTTTACGTACCCGTAACGTTCATTATTGTACCTTGAGGGCCGAATTACTCATGGCTTTGCACGATTTAGAAGTACAGGACATAATTTCTGTTGATCCATGCCATAAATTTACGTGGTGCTTGGATGCTTGTATTAGAGAAAAAAATGTTGATATTAAAAGGTCGAGAGAGTTACAGGGCTTTTTAGATAACGTGAGGAAAGGACAGGAACAAGTGTTGGGAGATTTATCTATGACTTTGTGTGACCCCTATGCAATTAACTTTCTGGCTACATCAGCTATTAAAATTTTACAGCATTTAATAAACAATGAAGGAATGGCAAGGGTGAGATTTTTCGCTAGGCCAGTTAAATTAGACTGACTTTAGTCTTAAATGGGAACAAATTTGTTTTGTAAACAATTAAATCAATTTATCTTTAATAAATGGGGAACTTTTGTTTATTTTTTTAAATGAATAAGATTTGATGGAATCTGGAATTAGTTCCATTTATTCAGCTAAAATCTATCAGTCTAATTTGAAAGGTCTATGATGATTAATTTTATTTTAATGTGAATAATAATTTTTAGGACAACACAATTTTAATTCTTTTACTGCGCATGTTAGCCCTAGGGTTAAGTGCCTGGGTGATGATTGATTCACAAGATTTTAAAGAACCAAAGTTAGATAGTCAAATTGTTACAAAATTTTTGCCAGCTCTTATGTCGCTTATGGTTGACGATCAAGTAAGGCATTTATCGGGAAAATTGCCACCAGATGAGAGAGAGGCTGCCATTACAGTAATAGAACATTCGGGTCCTTTACCGGATGCAGTTGAAGCTTACATTCAAGATAGTGCAGTAGCTAGTATATTAGCTATGTATTACACACTCCATGTGACCAAACATAAAGACAGAGCTGGATTACTGCGAATATTAACTGTACTTGGAAATTGTAGGGACGATCGTGCATTTGAAGATCCATTTTTACATTCAATGGTGAGTTAATTTTGTTGTCCTCCACAAGAATTATGAAAATAATTATTTTTCAGGTTTCACTTTTAATACATATGCCGGAGGAGTTCACCACTGCAGATTTTTGTACAGGTTTGTTTGACGAATTCTTTTTTGCTGGGCTAACAAAGGACAATGTTACTCGACATTTATTGAAATTATTGTGGTACATTTATTCTCGTCTTCCTGCAAGTCGATTGCAAACTTTAATAAAAGCTTTACAACCTAATCATCAACACACAGAAAAAGTTCATCTTTTGTATCAGAATCTTCAAGAAAAAATTAATTCTCAGCAAGAACCGGTTCTTCCTGTCGAAATGGATTTGGATATTAATTCTCCCCTTATGAGTGTTCCAACTCCTGCACCATACCATCTAACATTATAAACATAAAAATGAAATTTTTTTTATTGAAATAATTTTATTTGTGATGAAGTATTTTTTGGTTTCTGCAAAGTGAAGACTAAAAGCTGTAGGATGACATTTCCTGATTAAAGTTTATATTTATGTTAGGATTAGTTTTTTTTTAATATCTTAAAAACCGTTTGATGATCAGCAAATTTCAACACAATTCAGTCTTTTGCCTCATTCCAGAGCAAGAATATAAATTGACTGATAAAACTTAATTGTGTATGTAATTATGAAAGTTGCTTAGTCACCATTTTCTTTGATAATCAAACTATTAATTAATTTGATTCTATAGCTTTAATTTAAGTGTTGAGTTGGATTATTTTTAATTTTTTCTATAACTAATTTATAGAGAGATGGATATGCAGAGAGACTTTCAAACTAGGTTTTTTTCAATATTGTGCTTTTAAACAAGTTAATTGTAGTATAAAATTTATTGTTTTTAATACAATTAAGGAACTCAATATTGTCTTAGTAAGTTTCCTAGTTTAATGAAAAGCATAATATAGTAAGGTAATCCATCGCTGCACTCTTTACGTGCATTAGAAATGAAACCATAATGTACTACAAGAGAGATGCAAAATAAGGTATTTAAATGTAATAATACGTGCACATTTTAGATCATCTTACTACGACAAACATCGCTCTCTGTCTATACAACGCTGGCTTATAGGTACCTTATTCTCTATCCTTGGGGATGAAAATGTTGCTCGTCGGATTACCTTACTATATTATGTACCGTGGTTTCGTCCTATATGGATTTATATATTATGGAGCTTTATAAAGAATTCAAAGAAAGATTTTCTATTGAAAATGAGAATTATACTCTGCACAAACATCTACAAGTGGTCTAAGATGCCATGATGTAGAAAATTTACAAAAGTGGTTCGTGCCTTAAGTTGGGAACCACTTGTTTCTAAGATATTAGTGTCGATAGGGTCTACTCTACAAAATTTAAACAAATTTAATTTTTGTAACATTGTGCTTTATTTTATATAGGAATTAGTGGCAGAATATTCCAATATAGCATCTTTAATAAGTGGCAAAATATGTTTTCTTGTTAGTTTTACATTTGCTTGTTTAAAATATGTAACATGAGGTATATTTAATTGCATTTCTAGGAAAAAGAATTCATATCCTTTCAATTGAACAGCATTCAATAAGTTATGAATTATTAATTTACTTAGACTATTGTCATCTTTGTCATTATAAACTGCTACATCACGAAGAACAGTTTTATTAGCATCTTGTTCAACATGTAGACCAATTAAAACTGCAGTGTTACTTTTATGTTCTTGACAAAATATTTTTAAATCTTGTAAAGCATTTGGTAATTGGAAGAAAGTTTCCACTAACATCGGTAAACCTGGTATGGGAATTCCATTTACTACTTTGAGATCTTTGTATAGCAATTGTTTGGACGTTAAATGTGAAATATCATTATGTGCATTCCATAATTCATCAAATATTTCTGTAACATTAGCTTTCAAAGAATAATTTTGTTCTAATCGATTGGATATAACTAAATCTAATTCTTTCACTCTTCCAGCTTCAGGATTAAATGCAATTGTATCAAAAGTAATGACCGCTGTAAAATTTTAAAGCAATAACTAGCAACAAAACTAAAAGTGTGGAACATACACACCATACAATAATTCAGCAAGAATATTGCTTATAGGCATCTTTGAATCCATACATTTCCTTGCTATTAAAGTACAGCAACTCCCTACTTGTTCGATTGTAATTCGAACTTCTTCATCCCAATTTGTACTGGTGTCTAATGGTCTATGATCAAATATTTCGGTCACATATTTAGCTAGGAACAAATCTTTAGCTGGAAGTGTATGATGATCTACCAAACTTACACATAAATTTATGTCGATGCTTTTTAAATCAATATCATCTCTAAAAACAGAGGCAATAAAGAAATTTTAAATTGATTTAATTTATACAAACCTGAAAACTAAATTGTTGCGATCAATGTTATACTTTTTAAGAATATAACAGTTCTCGGTTCTTAAGTCAAGTTCATGTGAGAGTATATTTAAAACGGGTATCACCTTAACATCCACGTTAGACGAGGAAGCTACTCTATAATGGAAGTATCCCAATGCAAGACAGGAAATCATAGAATCCAAATCGCAAGTTTCATTTCCCAAAATAACATGAATAGGTGCAGTACCGTTCAAATTTTGCTGTAAGTTAGGTTATAAAAATATCAGTAACAAAAGTTGTATTTATTTACAGTTAAGTTTTTAGAAAGTTGAAGAAATTCTTGGAATTCAACCATTTTTATGTCATTAAGTTAAATATTTTCCAATAAACATATTAACTTATAAAAACGTAAAATTCATTGACACTGACATTCCATCGCACATTTAAATGTAATACTACAATTTAATAATAGGTGGCCAAGAGCTTATGTTATTCAAAACTGCGCACATGGGGTAGGTAGATGATATTATATCTAAAATTTGGTTAACTTAGCGATAGACACTGTTTTCTGGCTTATTAGTCGTCTTCAGTACCGTACACACATTATATTACAAAGGAAATTAACTTTCAGCTAAGTCATTATAAAGCTAGATTGAATACACAAAAGAGACCTGAGGATTGCAATGCCGTGTTAAATCAACAGTGGCATATTATATTTATAGTTAGATTTGTAGTTATTGCGGGTTAATCAGTTAATCTGTACCTGATCTCTTCGGAGTAATTTCGAAATTAGTAGTAGAGTAAAACCTTGCCGACCATGTTTCAGTCTAAAGGTGCTGCTTCTGTAATCTGTATGGTAGCCTAAGTTTCTTCTTTGGATATAATCAACTGTAAACAGAATATCACCGTTTGGATAAATCTCACTGTTTACTTTTTAACATTTTAGTCCAAGATTTCAGTTCTGAAACACATGATATTTACAAAAAATTAATTATAATTACCTATATTATCCTATAAAGGCCGATCTAATGTGATGCAATGTGATGTGATGAAAATTTATACAATGAAGCACAGATAAGAACAAGAACTGTGGTAGAAAGCATAATTGGTATTTGGATGAGAAGGTTTCCCATTTTATCTTTGGGAATTAGATGTAAAATAGAACTTACTCAAAACATTATTGTTGCAGTAACTGTAGGTACTTCAAAATATTGCATGTGAACTAAATGATGCAATGCCTGAAGATGTTGAGGACGTAATTACAAATGCTGCAGATAACGACCTTTATAATGGAGGAAATGTTAACAACATAACACAACGGGAAATAATTGAATGTTTTGCTTCACTTTGGTGTATTATAAAATAATAATTAATTAAAAACGCATTGTATGTATACTATCTATGTTTCAAGTTCCTTTACAAAAAAAAAACAATTAACAAAACACGAAACATTAACGAACAATAACATATTAACAAAAAACATAAGTAAAACAAAAAATAATAATAGATGACTATTATACATCTTGATTTTTTCCATTCTTGCTTCAAACAGCAATTGGTTTTGTTTTATTTTTTCTTCATACTTATAACCTTGTTTCTGTTTTTAATTTTTCCAATTCGGCCTTCTTAACTTGAACAGCAAGTTGTGCGGCTTCTAATTGTGTCTCCAATAATTTAGATCTGCTTTCGGCAACTTGAGAATAGTTATTGTTTATTTCTGATTTATCCTTATGTAAAATTTTTTTAAAAGGAATTTTAACTCTGCAGTCCTCTTTCTCAGCTGCTTCCATGGTGTCGAATTTTTGGCAGTTTCTAGAAATATTTCAAGTTTTAATTTTCATTCAATTTAATAATTTTTATAAAAGACTCACTTTGCATATCTTTCACTCTTTTAGTGAGAGGTGAAGATGGTCTTATTGACAAATCTGCTGATCTAGTAGATGTACTATTATATAGTGGAGGGTTCAACTAGTACAATATCTACTGATCTAGTAGAGGGTTCTGTTAGTGAATCTGATGACGTATGGTAACCTTTCTAATTCTAAACCTAAAAATGATTTCGTTTCAATTTATTCAGAAAATCAAATTTACATGACATACCTACATAAGTCTCAATCGTTGACCGATGGCAAACCAGAAACAGAAACACTCAACAATTTAATTAATTTCTCTTCGTAATCGGTGTGTTTGGGAATTATCTTCTTGGAATTATTATACTTGGCATCTTCCCTGAAAAGCTTTGAGTTCTTAATATTCCACTTACAGACATTTTAACCACATTGGTTCCAAATAATTTGCCATTGATGCCAGTAATGTTGACTAACGCCTAAACACCTCAAGATATGAGTTCTAAGCCTTGTTCCTAACGTGGACACCGAATTTGAGGGTAGCGGTTAGCCGAGAGCTCCAGATCGACAAGTGTCAAGATTTTTCTTTTGTGTGCTGGATGTTTGCATGTTTTTGAATTTGTTTGTTAACGAAAATGAACTGAATGAGTCAAGTTGATTTGGGGTCTGGGAAGTTGGAGTTTTTGAGCAACGTTCAAACTGCATTACTTCATCCGGATCACTGTTGGCCAACTATCTTCGATCCACCTTGCAAGAGCAGCGCTTATGTGTTTCCAGTATGTCTTCGGAGCTTCTCCTGTGTTTGACGTGTTTGATTTCTGTAACACAAAAAAATATTACATTTATCTTGATTTAGTTTGGATGCAGGATTAAAGCTGGTATTTACCCAGATCTCGGATTTACAGGTTAAAATTCTAACAAACTTCTCCTGGTGCAGTACGTGCGAGAATCTCTCTGATGATGGCTTCTATCAGCATATAACCGTTCTTTATATTTCGGACTTCACTATAAGCAAGGGGCCTAGTGAAGTCGGAAACTTTATCGGAAACACGTTTGATGTAGGGGCCCTATTAAAGTCTATTGGCCAAAGTGCTGTTTCATGTTCGATGCCTAACATCTTTAGGTTTGTCTTTGACAATCTGAAGGACTTCTTTGACGATGTGCCTATTGGGTTAGATTGCCATTTGAGCGACCTGAATAAGCATGTTGCCGTAATATTGATGGAGTTTACCCCTATGCGCCAAGTACGGCACCATACTTCAAGGTATCGAAAGCGGCTTAGAGGCGTTTAACTATGATTATTTTTAAATTTTGGGGTATTAATACGTAATATTTCGTAATATTTATTGCGAAAAAGTACCTGATACTAAAATAAAAGTTTATTTTCGTCAAAGCATTTATATCAATAACTATGTAGTTTAACTATGAGTTTAGGTCTGAAGGAGATCACGAAGTGGGAAAAGCCAAAAAAGTTGGAGAAGCAAAGTACGTGGTGTCGTCCGTTTTGTGAACGAGCAAGCTGATAATAACAGGTGTGCACGAAGCAAGGTTACGCAAGTTCTGACTAGGTTTCCGCAGCATGATTCCAACAAGATAGGAAGTCCTCGAGTCGCAGTATGGCACTGAAAAAGCATGCGACTGCTGCCAGTTGTCGCCTGAGCAGTTCGGCGATAACCCCGTTCATAATGTGTTGCAATAAAAAAATTCTTTTTTCTTTGCAGCGAAATAGAGTTTCCTCTACACGCTGGTAGTAACCAGCTTTTTTGTGTGCAGAAGCCCACAATGTTAAGACCATCCGATATAGTGCGGAAGTGATGGCGTAGCTTCTACGAAAACAAAATCTCCGCAATCAGCCTGCTGTCAGTCAACTAATAGCTAGTAGCTCAGATGCGGAAGAAGTCAAGAAGACGTAGCAGCTAGACTTATACCTAACTGGTCTTAATATTATCGCAGATTGATTAACATAAACAGAATCTAAGGCAAATTTTTAAAAGATAATAATTAAAATCAACTTGGTTTTCTGGTAGTTTTTAGGTTTAGAATCAAACACAACTTTGCGACCTCCTATAAATACATGGTAAACACGATAATTGGCTTCCCAAAACGTTTAAAGCTAAAATCAACCAATAAACAATATCAAAAACTTACCTAAAGTAGACGAGAGCAATTCACACAACACTCGACGTTCAAACGTACGTGTCACAACGAACCTAGCGTCAAAACAGGCCAACTCTTCATCTTAAGCAGAAACGTCTCTTCGCCCAAATAAACCTAGGCAGTGGCGCGGTCAGAAAAACAAAACAAATTACAAAAATTTGTTACAGTGTCGGTTTCAGGTGCCTTTCTCTTTTTGATCAATTTTGTCATTTGGAGTAGGTACTTTCTGATGGAAGTACGATGCCTGTCTTGGTTTATCTCTTGAATAAAATCTTTGATGTCGGATGGAAATCAGTTCCAATGGTAATACACCGGAACGGTCTTCATGGCTTTAATCACCGTGTACCCAACTTTGATCTCAAACTCGTGAACGTAGCTACGAAAGTCGTCCATTATTTGGAAGATTAACGAAAACTCCTGGTTTCGTGTGAAGTGGCGTTTAAAATCCTTTTAAAATCGAGGTAGTGAACCTGGTCGAAGCCCTCCAGTTATAGGAAACTATGTTGTAGTTCGAGTCAAGTTCACTGAGCGAGGTCAGTTTGAATCTGAATTTCAGGTTTGAAATTTGATCAGGATATCCTGATCTCCATCTCCTTCTAGTCTAGTAATGCCACTATGGCACCAGAGCGTCAGCAGGGGCGATTTACAGATCCATTTTTCCATTCTTATCCGTGAGGATTCTAATGGAGGTTGCCTCTATAATAACAAAAATAATAATTACAAAAAATAAACTGGTTAAAAAATAAAAATTGAAACAAAACACTGTTTCTTAAACTGAAATGATGCTGTTGGAGTACATAAATCAATTATTTGTGAACACAATGTAAACAAGAAGATAGTTGAAACTTTATAATACTGTGCTTATTTTGAACATTATAAGTAAACTTAATGTTTCCTCCAGTATTAAACTAATACACGCACAATAAAATAATGATTTATGTATAGGTGTGCTAGCAGCTGCGTTTCGCTTAAAAGAAAACAATTGGGTTTTTCTTTACCTCCAGTGTGTATAACTTTCTTGAGAAAAAATTGTGATAATTAAAAATTAACAAATTAGAAGATTATACTAAGAGAGTCTTGAATAACGTCTTAATACTGAGAGACAACAAATTAACATGTGGTAAATAAAACGATTTTGTTACAAAATTATAAAAATATATTGAATAAATCAGTTCAAGTTCTTGACGTCTTGAACGATTTGTACGCTTTGGTTTATGAGTTTTTCTTTTATTGCAAAAAATTCACCTTATCTAATAAGATATGCATTTATATCTTTATAATATGTGAATTGAAATTAATTAAATCAAGTCAAGTTCCATGTCAGTTTACTTATAAAGCAAAGTATGTTCACGCGGGTAAGATAATATTCCATCATTAACTTCCTTCACTCCAAGGTATGTGAAATTTATTAGATATCTCTGTGATTAAGTCTAAACAAAACAATAAAATTAATTTTAGAAATGTCTTATTTTTTAACTTGACAATTTTATTGGAATGCGTTAATAACATAGACAATTCAATTTACAAATCAAAGGTTTAAATTTCCTTAGTTCCATTCCACAATTGAGATTTAGCAATCAATTTCTCGAAATTTAAAGTGGGTGTAAATTGAATAGATATAACTTTGATTGTTTTAACGTTAAATCGAATCATTTTTCAAATGGAAGCTTTTCAAATTGTTATTAAAATGGCTATAATAAAACACGTTTTGCGGTTTACGTGCAACCAAAGCTAATCAAGTTTTGAAATATAAATCAAAATATGGTTTTTCTTATTTTCACATGTGAGGGTTTATACTTATGTAAATATTACTGATAAAAATTGAAATATTGTAAAAGTCGAGGTATGTATTTATGACAGTGTAAATAATTTATGATGTATACCATACCAATAATAGCTAAATAGATTTTCTTTCAGCATTTAAGTTTTTATAAGGATATAAATTAAATTCACTTTATTTGTGTTTTTACTTAAAATAAATTCAATTTAAGTGCTATTTAATTTATATTCTTATAGTACTATGACTAACTTGTAAAATTATCCACTTCATACTATACAATTTAATTTAAGTCTTTATGTTTACCGATTTGCAAAATTATTATTTGTTATGTTTCACATTTGCTTGAATCTTTGATGAATTTTTGTCTATTATTTTGGCCAGATCTATCAAATAGATGTATGCAATGAGAAAGCACAGAAATCAACTGATATATTGATATTGATAACCAACTTTTAATCTAATTTGAAGTTCTAATAAATTTGTAGTTATAATAAATTATGCTACATTGTAAACTCTGTATATATAGTATGGTATAGTATGGTATGGTATGGTATGGTATGGTATGGTATGGTATGGTATGGTATGGTATGGTATGGTATGTGGTATGGTATGGTATGGTATGGTATGGTATGGTATGGTATGGTATGGTATGGTATGGTATGGTATGGTATGGTATGGTATGGTATGGTATGGTATGGTATGGTATGGTATGGTATGGTATGGTATGGTATGGTATGGTATGGTATGGTATGGTATGGTATGGTATGGTATGGTATGGTATGGTATGGTATGGTATGGTATGGTATGGTATGGTATGGTATGGTATGGTATGGTATGGTATGGTATGGTATGGTATGGTATGGTATGGTATGGTATGGTATGGTATGGTATGGTATGGTATGGTATGGTATGGTATGGTATGGTATGGTATGGTATGGTATGGTATGGTATGGTATGGTATGGTATGGTATGGTATGGTATGGTATGGTATGGTATGGTATGGTATGGTATGGTATGGTATGGTATGGTATGGTATGGTATGTTATAGTATAGTATAGTATGGTATGGTATGGTATGGTATGGTATGTTATAGTATAGTATAGTATAGTATAGTATAGTATAGTATAGTATAGTATAGTATAGTATAGTATAGTATAGTATAGTATAGTATAGTATAGTATAGTATAGTATAGTATAGTATAGTATAGTATAGTATAGTATAGTATAGTATAGTATAGTATAGTATAGTATAGTATAGTATAGTATAGTATAGTATAGTATAGTATAGTATAGTATAGTATAGTATAGTATAGTATAGTATAGTATAGTATAGTATAGTATAGTATAGTATAGTATAGTATAGTATAGTATAGTATAGTATAGTATAGTATAGTATAGTATAGTATAGTATAGTATAGTATAGTATAGTATAGTATAGTATAGTATAGTATAGTATAGTATAGTATAGTATAGTATAGTATAGTATAGTATAGTATAGTATAGTATAGTATAGTATAGTATAGTATAGTATAGTATAGTATAGTATAGTATAGTATAGTATAGTATAGTATAGTATAGTATAGTATAGTATAGTATAGTATAGTATAGTATAGTATAGTATAGTATAGTATAGTATAGTATAGTATAGTATAGTATGGGATAGTATCTATATTATTATAAAATTTCACAGCTCCTACGGAAAAATGTCGCTTCTGATTACTAAGTAGTTGTATAAATAGTTATAATATCGTGTTTACGATACCGATGACGGCTAATCAGCTAGAAACACAGTGCCTATCCTCATTCATTATTATTTAACAATTATTGGAATGAATGCATTAATATAAATGCGAGAACTTTTATGATATTAAAAGTATAATTCACAAAATTATAATTTATATAATAATAACTTCATATGAAAACTAATTAATCACCAAAGTAATAAGTTCCTCTCTAGTTTTAATTAATTCTTTAATGTAATCTAATTATCATAAAATAATTACTTTTTTACGTATAAATTATTTCTTATTAAAATTTTTTCTTCTAAATGAAAAATTTACAACATCAAGAAAACATGTTACAAAATTTACAACTGGAAATAAAGCTTTATTTAAATATCACTTTTTGGATTTAAATGTAGTAATTCGTTAATGCTGTTATTGTAATGGAAAGTAAGTAAATGTGATGAACACAGTCCAATAAATTTTATAATTTTGTAGAAATGTAAGCGTAATTTTTAGCACTTTGTAAAGTTCTTATAGGCAAATGTTCTAAAAATAAAATTAAACGCTAGCTTTATTTGGGAAACTTATTTCATTAACTCACAGGTACACCAACCATTAATTTATTTTATGTTCTCCTTGATTTATTACATTCACCTATAAATAAATTACTTAAAATCAAGCCTATACTTAACAACTTTCGGAGTTTCAAGAATATTTTAAATTGTTTAATATTTTACCTATGTAAACACTTTTCTTATAAATTATTTATATAGTATTTATTATTGAACTCCGGAAATATCAAATTGGGGCTTTACTTTTAAAAGCGTACTTTATAATTAATCGTAAGCATTTAATAAAGTAAAACTAAATAAAACAAAATGCGTTTTAAAAATACCTATTAATCATTGTTTACAAAAGTAGTGCGATAATGCATTAATACCTGCATTTGACCCAGATCGATCTAGCAGTGTAAATTTGTTATGTATTGCCATATTGTTTAGTATACCAGATTAAGGAGATTACTGTACCAAACGCTCTACATAGCTACCAAACAAGTGATAAACGTAAATTAATTTCCGTACTAGTGCGGAAAAGTAGAGTGCATTTCCTAACGCATATATATTGCGCCAGATCAGCAACAGAAAGTTGTAGGTATAGTTATTGCATTCCGACCGACAAAACATGCTGGTCTAATGTGCGCTACTCCATTGAATAACATGTGGATCTTCATAAGCCAATTTTGCTGGTCCATGCCGTGCGCGACCTATTAACTTAACATTAGTGTTTAGTAATTTGTCATATTAAAATCTGATCAAGTTTTGTCGAAAAATTCTTTATATCAATTTAATCCAGTAATCTTAGCATACAGAATCGATTACCTATACTTTCGTATTATTTACGCACAGTAACTTTTTATGATGATGCGTAGGAGGTATATTAGCTGTGCACTTGCAAATATTACAAACATTTTGAAGCTTCAGTTGGTAGCTAACTTCTTTCTTTTAACAGTGTTTTCTTTACTTCCTATAAAGATAAACTGTATATACAGTGTGGACTATTATATGTTTATTTTTTAATAACACGTGAGTTTTAAATTTGATTGATTTTATTTTGTAATCAAAATGATCAAATAATAATTTTTTGTTTCAATGGAAGAATCGATTGAATTTTAACATAATATAGTCGTTAAAATCTTAAATTATGATATTTTTAGTATTAAATTTTTTAATACTTCTTTCATTTTCATTTAAAATTGCAATAACTTTGAGTCATGTAATAGACAGTTCAATTTATCACGTGCAACTCTACTTTAAATATTTTAATTTAAAAATCATTAAATATACTTCAATTATTATTACAGTGAGTTCACATCAGTGAGCAAGGATGTAGCTATTTTGTATTTAAATTTGAACCAGAATACTTACATTCTCATGAAAAATGCACACAATAGTTCCCATGGTTGGAAAACCAACCTTTATTATTAAAGTTGGTGCTAGATTAACATTTTAACATACGAAAGCATAAAATTAGCACTAAAAAGATAATTGGAATGAAAAAGTAGTTTTTCAGCCACTAGAAGTACAAAATATATAGCAATTAGAATGAAAAATGTAAAACTTTTAAAAGCAACGCAGGCTTTATTAATGCAAAAGTTTTAAGTTACTTACCTAAATAAAAAAATAACATTTAATTATGTTCTATGCGGTTTTTCAGATTTTCATATGCTGGATAGTAATTTTGCGTTCTATATTATTAAACTTTGGTGACAAATATAAAATCCACGTGACAAATATTAATTTGATGTGACGAATATATTAATTTCAACTGACACAAAAATATTAAATTTAATTAAATGGGTTTGTTTAAACGAAGTTTTATATATATTTTTTATATATTTATTATAAAAGAAGTACTAAAAAATAATAAAAATATTAAATTTAAGTTAAATTTGTATTATGTACGTACATTAGGGGTACAAGTGGCAAAAACAATCTTATTGCAGATTTATTATGTGTTGTTATTTTTCTTAAGTAAAGGCAACAAAAGTTACTTTTAAGATTATTATTATTAATATTGCATTAATGTGCGGGTTAATAATTTTGTGTATAATAATAAGCCTATGCAGTGTTGCCTCACGGCTTATACATACACATAGGGTTGACCGCGTCTGTTGTTATAAGGCAAAAGGAAGTTTAAATTTTCATTTTCTAGAAAATAATTAAAAGAAATAAGGAGTATTAGAATTTTAATAACAGGGTATTAGGTATAAAGTATACTTAAATGTCCATAAAAGAGCAATAACTGTTAGTTATGTTTTTACTGGATAAAGTTGTAGCTACTTTTATTATGATGCTATGCAATGAAGCTAAATGCTGATATTACCATACTAAGCTATCAAAAACAATATCTTACTTAAAAGTGTCTTAAAAGTTAAAACGTGTTAGTGTAAGCACACTGATAATATTAATTTATTATTGTGTAGAAACCTATAACCTACGGAAGATTTTAAACTCGAAATCACTGGGGTTATTTCATTTTGGATAAATTTAATCTATTCAACTTGTACTCAATTGCACATTATGCATATTTGAACATTCACCATAAATCACGTCATGTTAGAACTACATTATAATACTAAATACTAAATACTAATACATTACCACAATATATAATATCTACTCTATTTCGATTATAGAAAGATTTCTACAGTTTCCATGCCAAAATTGAAACACGAAAAAAGTAACCGAAAGTTAATCCGCTTGAAATATTGAAAACTTGGCAGTTTAGCGAGGCGTCGATTTCCCTGCGGTTTTGTTATATTTAAATGAAGGACAACCAATCCTTCTGGCTAACTGCTTTTAACTAAAATAATAATTACTGTTTTAAAATATCAATTTATATCAATAAAAATACTATTATATTAGATAATTTGTATACTTTTGTTATTATAACTAGTAAAAAAGTAATATTGTGCAGTTGAATATTGTGCAGTTGAATAGTTCTTTTAAATTATACCAATCAAGATGAAAGGTACTTAAATTCAAATTTTTTAATGTTTTCATGTTATTCCAAACTTTTGTAATTAACTCTCCGAAAGTGCTTTTTTGCGTTTCTCTTAAGCGAAATAATTTAATGTCTTCAATGTAAAGTTCAACAGCAATGACAATATCAGCGATGAAATTTTTTTTAAAGTGACAAATGATAATTTTTTATACTAACATGGTGGAGTTTTATAAAAATTTGAAATTGAATTTTAAATTGTATATTAAGATAAGTAGCTTTCAATGTTATAATAAATTTTTAGATCTTCCAATTTAACGAAAAATATTGACAGATTTTCCGAACCATTAACACATTAATTTGACTAGTAATGAAAAGAGGATGAAAATTAACACTATTAACGATGATCTCATTTGCGTTCATTGGATCTTTTTCAAGAGAAGGGAACCAAAATTAAAAATAATTTGTTATTATAAAGAAAATATTAAAAGAAATTAATAAATTAAAAAACTAATTCTTTTATATATTAATTTTTTATTTTTTATTTCAGTTTTTAATAATGATTTATTTTGAGAAGGAGAAATTTGTTCCCTAGCTCCCTCTTCCTCAAATGGACGCCTATCAATGATGCAGTAAAGTAGTAAAATCTGTGAACCAAACTGTAATTATTATTAGATTAGATTATGTATAATAGATTTACGTACCGTCAACTGTGGTAACATTGGCCCACTTTTTTGAATTTTTTTACATATTAAGCAAAATTTTGAAAAAACGGTATGCAAAAATTGTTTACAGTAATTTTTTTCTACTTCAGCATACACAGAGAAACAATTTCGTAGCGTAATTTCAAGTTTTCGACGCTTTTAAACCACCGAAACAATTTTTTGAAAAATAGGGCCAAAGTTACCTGCACTTGGAGTAACTTTAACCCACTAGTTTAAAGCCAGTGATTTGTGGTGGGATTGAATTTTTAGAAGGATAATTAATAGAAAAAACGTAAATAGGAAGAAATTAAACATTTATTTTAATTTTCTCAAGAAATGCAAATAAAAGTAAGTGCATAAAAATACAAATATCTACCGAAATAATAATTAAGTAAACAAAATGAAAATTTGCGTAAGTTCTCTATCTAAGGCGTTTTCCTGGATTTCTAGGCATCGTCTTTTGAAAACAGACAGAGAAAATAGGAACAACTTCAGTTAGTTTACAGAAAAAAATATATAAAACAGCTATTTTAAAAAAGATTGCTAATAATTAAATCAAAAAATCAACAATTTTGCCCTGGCCAAAGTTACACCAAAACAAGGGCCAAAGTTACCCCAAAACAAAAAGTAGATACTATTTCAAACCAAAACAAAGTAATTATAATTCTATGCTTATAGCCTCTTTCTATAATAATGTAAGTATTAGATTTACACTTTCCAAAATTTTTAAGTATTATACCATTGACTATAGTAGTTATCAAGACACGCAGCCATATATGTTTTAATGCAATACTAAATTGTCGCGACAACTAAATGGCGCTAATTTTCAATGTAAATCCTCATTAACAATTATTAATCTCGCGATTCATTCCGTTAGAACGTGTGGACAGTATAGTGCGCGGAGTGCGTTCGAGTGAGAGAGACATAGAATTTACAATTCTTTCATATGGCTGCGTGTCTTGATAACTACTATAGTCAATGGTATTACTACAAGTTCCCCAAGAATGGAAGTTTACAGCCTACAACGACGCACCTTTTTTGCAGCGTTCACTTGAGTAACTGCTGTAGCGGTGGTGAGAGCATGAACTATCACTATAGGGACTGAGAAGTGAAGTTAATGATGCTACCTATCATTTCATATCAGAATCATACAATTTGCATTGTTGGTTGCGGAATTATAGTATAAACAATCTTTTTCCGGAAGGTGGGCCAAAGTTATCCGTACGAACCAATGTTACCCCAGTTTAAGTATGTAAATTATTCCAAAATGAATGCAATAAAGAATTCTAAATTTCTGTAAAACACAAATAAAATATTATACTAAATTATTGACAAGATTGCATGATTATGACTGAAGTATTGAGCCTACGAGTATATATATATCAATTTTATCCATTTGTTTAATATAATTATCTAACTTCTAAATTTATGCAACCAATTTAATTAAATATTAATTGAATTAGAATAGTTACAATCTCTAGTTCAACAATAATTGCAATAAATCAATGAAGCTTCTGAAGCAAAGTGCCATCCCCAGATGTATAGTATTTGTAATTGGACAGGTAAAGCAGTAAGGAAATTATTGAGGTTGGGCTTTATTTCTTATTCTGTAGAAAATTATGTGCATAAAAAATGTAGGAAAAGCTTATAAATACTAGATACTAGCATAAAATAAGATTAAGAGTTATTATGATGCAAAATATAGATGCAATATTATGGTGATCGTAGAATTATCCTGTATATATAACTGCAGAATTGAGAAAATGCGTCTAGTTGTACATTATCTCATGTATTTTCACAAATTTGATTTGGAAATAAATTCAGTATAACAATTTATACAGTTCGTCAAATACAATACCTACCACTAATACCCAATTCCGCAATGATCTATACTTAAAGTTATTAAAGTATAATGCAATAATTCCCAAATGCTACTAAAGAATCTTATTTTTACAAAAAAAGTGTTGAACTTATTTTGTAATTATTTTTTGGAGACAACAAATATGTATGAATCGTTTGAGACCATTTTGGTTATAATTATAACTAATTTGTAACTTCACACACTGATTTGAAACTAGCTGTCAAAAAATACGATTGATTTGTTACCCTAGATCCCTAGAAGAATGAATATAATAATTCAGGAGAAATGTTCCCATTTTATGCATCTGAAATTACCCAATATTTAAATTTTTCAGAGAATAACAAACTTAAAACTATGAACAATTATTTAGTTGTTTTAATTACTATACTTAATAAACATGAAAATCAAGTCCTGTTTTTCTATTTCAATTTTCTTATTCAATCTCTGAAAGCAATGTAAAATAATTAAATTACACGAAACATTTTAAATGTTGAATGGTTAGTCGAGTTTTATTTCAATTTATCTTGTTTCACCACAGATTGGCAAAAAGGTACAGTTAGATATTTCGCCATGAATGCAAATTAAGTTACAACAATTCAATTCAAATTTTACAAAGTGTAAATAGCAATATAATTTTTTTTATTCGTAAAACATCATTCGCGAATAAATATTAAAATATTTTTAAACCTTTGAATAACTCTCGCTTAAATGACAGCTAAAGCTTTTCATTATTTTTCATAAATTATTCATGAATTTTGTAGTATAACTAATAATATGAAATAGACGGATTGTGGTTTCAATAAGCGAAGTTAAGGGAAGTGGGTACTGGTTTTTGATTAATTCAACTTGGTTTGCTGATCACATCAAAATAGATTATTTTAAGGTGTGTATTACAGAAGAAGTATATTATAGAGGTAAGTATAGTTTTAATATCGCTTCTATTAATTTTTAGATTAAAATGCCAATATTAATATATTGACTCCATCTGCATCAAATGTACACCTTCAACCTACCATTTTTCTTTTTTAATTAATTGAAGCATACGAATTATTACAACACCTTTACTTCGATGTTTGGAATTATACCACCTAGTATTTATCTTCTTCTTCTCCTCAAAATCATCCCTTTAACTTCGGTTTCAGCTTCAAACATTTACGATTTGCTCATTTTTCATTGTTAATCAATATAAGCCCTGAAAATTAACCATTGAATAGCTCGAAACGTCTTATAACTTAAATTGTTTTATTAAACCTAATCGTAAGTCTCATTATTTTTCACATTATTATTAAAAAATGGTAAACTATACGCATCAAATTAACTCATCATAAATCCTGCTATCAATTTCTTCTTATATTAACAAACTTCTTTTTTCTATCAAATTGTTCAAGTTTGCTAGATTAACGATTTATTAGTTCCATAGAAAATTTTAGTTTGCGGTTGGTTTTTTATAATAATCATTCTATGTTCAACAAGCTCACGTACACCTTAGGCTATAAATTTTTGTATTGTTTTCAGTTGGGAATAATAACCGACCATTTTACTTTAGATTATATAGTACTATATAAAATATAAAAAATTCAAGTTATAGTATAATATTACTGTTGCCATAAGAAAAACGAAATAATATTCGAGGGTAGTTGTAAGAGTATACTGTGTAACAGATAGTACTTGATGAAAGATTAAATTTTTTATTAATAATATGATATTTAAACAATAAACTACTTTAGATTTAATATAAATAAGTTTCTGTGTCTAAATTACAAAAGTTTTATAAATTAATCTAAGTTTATTTCAAGAAAAGTGTTAAAAATCAACCCTAATATTATTGTTTTATTATATAGTTAACATTTTTTGTTTCGCCCATGCTTTCTGTAGTAGTAAATTGTAATTAGTATTTAATCTTAACCAACTAAATTATGTATTAAAACATTATGTGGGCACTATACATTTTGGTTATACACTTTCATTTAGAACATTAGATTTTTTATTTTATGTCTTCATCGTCGAATACAATTTTTTTCTAAAAACTAGGTAAGAAGTACTCCATTATTATATCGACAAACATCCATGTAATGAAGTCAATTGGAGAATAACAATATATAGTTTAACGTATTCCTTAAATTTTTTAAGATTAACTAACTAACATTTCAGTTTGCATCCTCTGCTAAATTCATTATGATATTAATAAAAAATTTATCACTAATAATATAATATTCAATTTCTATTTTATTATTTGAATTAATTTGTTATATTGACGTTTTTAATATTTTTAATTCTCACAAGTTAAGATTTATATTATTTACTTAACTATTTCATTATAATATTTTTAAGTAATAACTGTTAGGTTCAATTTTACAATAGCCGGTTAAATCTGGTATAACTTTATTTCCAGTATAACGATTATTGGTAACAATGTTTATACTAGGAAAACGTTATACAACGACTATTGCAAAAACTGGTCTTTAATCGCATAATTTTCGATGTATCTGTATTTGGATCAAAAAATTGTACAAAAAGTTCAAGATTAAAATTAAATTTTAAATTAGGCAAAATAAACAGAATGCTATAGATTGCGATGTCGGAGTTGTGGGTTCTATCCCCGACCAAGTTTACCTGACTATTTTGACCGTGTATCTTTCACACGATGTTGTCAACATCTATAAGGTATTAAATTCCGAAACACTACTTAGTCCTGCAGTGGCGTATTTAGAAATGTTTCGGGTGGGGGGAGGCAAATAAAAAATCATTGTTTAGAATCTCGTTAATCCATTCGTGCGCGTCAGTAATAACCAAATCCTGAGCGTGTAATTTTTTGGTAAAAAATCACTGAGATTTCCCTCACGTTTGCTTGAAAATTCAAATTTCCTGATTTTTCCTGGCAAAATTTGGAAAATTATAAATTCCGTATCTTTTCCAAGTATTCTTAAAAAGTGGAAATCCTGAAATATAGACTGGAGGGTGTTCCACACCCCCTAGACCCCCCCCCGGTTTACAATTTTACCAACCGAAAAATTTATTAAACTAGCTACGATTAGGACTAACCGGGAAATTTGAATTTTTAAGTAAAATTGATGGAAATTTAATCTTCGGATAGAAAAATTAAAACTTGAAAAGCATATTTGAGGGGGCTAGAATCAAAACCGGCAACCTCCACTTCGGACAGTTTCGAGTAATTGATGAAAAACTGTTTTGTATATCTACTTAGTTATATGTACTAAGGTAAGTTTCAAGACTCAAAATAAATAGATTATCACCGAATTTGATTCAAATAACTTATATCATATGATAGAGTGCATCAAATACTACAATGTAGCATAAAAAAACCATTCTTGCCAAAAATGGAGATTGCCGGTTTTGATTCTAGCCCTCTCATTTATGATCATCGAGTTTAGCAGCAACTTTGAAAGTTAATTATAAAAATAATATAAAAATATAAAGCCAAAATTTTAAACCGGGGTGTCTGGAACACCCTCCAGTACATATCCCAGGATATCCACTCTTTCAGAATACTTGGAGAAGATAGGGAATTTATAATTTTTCAAATTTAGCGAAGATAGAAGTTTTTGCGTTACTTTGAAAATATAGAAAAACGAGAAATCCCCTAGTAGCGGGAAACGAAACTAACTGTTTAAATATTATACCGTTTAAAAGAGATCCACCGTCTAGCTGCCCGTCCACGGACGGGCTTTCCAGCTAGTAAATAAATAATAAGCAACTAAATAAAAATAATTTAAAGTAATTTAAATTTTAAAACCTTGTAGTAAACATTATTTTTATCAGGGAGGGTTTCAGGTATGCAATCCGAGTCATCCATGGGGGGGGGGACCCTTTTTTTTTTTTTTTTTTTTTTTTTTTTGTGAGCGTTGGGAGTGGGGAAATCTTCAATAGACACCACCCTGATGATTAGGGTGGTAGTGTCGGATTTTTACCGACTAAAACCCCACTCCTTGGAGGTGCCGGGAATCGCTAGGCATTTCTTCCGTACACTCTCCTGCCTCTGGTTTTTCGCCCTTTCGGGACTTTGCTCTTCATGTTGGTGACTCATCTTGTAGTTTGGCCTTGGCGGAGATGATGTCGACCAGCATCCTCTCGATCACCATCCAGAGCTCTTCGCTAGCCAGCATCAGCTTCACGATGTTGGTGGGGGTCAGGGTCTGCCCCAGCTGCGTTTGGGCGGCTAATCTGCGGTCCGTCCATTTGTTACAGAAGAAGATAGTATGTTCTGCATCATCGATCTCTCCACAGAAGAGACAGCTGGGGGTATCGGACCTCTTGAAGCGATGCAGGTAGCTCCTGAAGCATCCATGCCCGCTAAGGGCCTGTGTGGTTTCGTAGGTAAGTTCACCGTGTCTCCTGTTTATCCAAGGCTCTAATTCAGGAATTAGACGGTGAGTCCACCGACCCTTTTCTGACGCTGTCCATGACGACTGCCACTGCTTTTGGATATCCATACACCTGCCTTTGAAGAGGGTCTTGTTTTCGGATCTGTATTTGGCGTCTCGCATCTCCGCCTTGAGGTGGATTGGCAGAAGGGACGCCAAGACAAGAACCGCCTCTGTGGATACGGTTCTATACGTTCTGCATATCCTCAGGGCGCTCTTCCTCTGGGTTGTCTCGAGCAGGTGCCTGTACGTTACCCTTCTAAGGGCCGAGGCCCATATCGGAGCAGC
Source organism: Cantharis nigra (assembly GCA_958510845.1). NCBI lineage: Eukaryota > Metazoa > Arthropoda > Insecta > Coleoptera > Cantharidae > Cantharis > Cantharis nigra. Next base: position 67,074,699 of record OY294028.1, read on the forward strand.
GTACAGCATGACGGACTCCGCCACGGCGCACAGCAGTCTTCGCTTTTCTTAGCTTGGGCCGCTCAAATTCGGCATTATCTTGCTAAGTGCTTCTGTTGTTTTTGCTGCTCTTGTTGCAACCCTTGTGATGTGGGGCTTGAACGAAAGGCACCGGTCGATGTCCACGCCCAGCACTCTAACCTGGTCGCACGGTGTTATGGTGTGACCTCCCAAGGAAAACCGGACCGGCCTGATCCGCCTCTTTCCAATAACCAAGACCGCTTCCGTCTTCTCCGGGACCAGTTGCAACCCCCTAGCAGCCATCCACTCAGCGATGTCGGCGATGGTAGCGTTGACTAATCGCTCCATCTCATCTTCCGTGTCTGCCTCTACCACGATCGTGATGTCGTCCGCAAAGCAGATGATGCTCACCCCGGGTGGCGTGGGGAGCCTGAGGACGCCGTCATACATAACGTTCCATAGCAGAGGGCCAAGTACTGAACCTTGTGGGACTCCGCTGGACACCGGGAGTGTCTGTTGCCAGAGTTTCTCGTCCACTACCAGAGTCCTGTCGTGAAAGTAACTTGACAGGATGTTGAGGAGGTATGGTGACACCTCCCTCTTCTCGAGTTCTTCCATGATCGTCTGCCATCTCGCCGAATTGAAAGCGTTTTTGACGTCTAGCGTCACCAGAACGGCGTAGCGCTTCTTCTTCTTCTTGCCCAATGTCGTTTTGATTCTCTGGACCACGCTGTCGATCGCATCGGTGGTGGATCTACCTCTTCGGAAGCCATATTGTTTATCCGAGAGGCCCTCGGTCTTTTCGATCTCTAGCTGTAGCCTGTGCAGGATCAGTCTTTCGAAGAGTTTGCCAGCGTGATCCAGTAAGCAGATTGGTCTGTACGAGTTAGGGAGCTCGAGCGGCTTGTCTCCCTTCCTCAGCAGTCGTAATTTAGCTTTCTTCCAGTTTTTCGGGTATATCCCTTCTTTCAGGTACCCGTTATAAACGTCCAGTAGCACCTCTGGTCGGGTCTCTGCCAGCTCTTTGATGATGACCGACGGGACTCCGTCCGGCCCCGGCGCCTTGTTGTTGGGCATCTTCTTCGCGGCTGCCTTCAGTTCAGCTTCGTCAAAATAAGGGACGTTTCCGTCCATTCTTTTGGTCTGAAATGTCATTTCAGGATGCTCCGGGAAGAGGGTCCGGATAATCTCTCTGAGTCTGTCTTCGGTCAAGCCAGGGATGGATGGGCTACCCAGCTTCTTGGTGACTATCCGGTAGGCCCTTCCCCAGACGTCTTCATTCACTTCGTTTATGAGTTTCCTCCAGCTTTCCTTCTTGCTCTCTCTGATTTTCATGGTTAGGATATCTCTGAGTCTTTTCAGTTCTTGTTTGGCCTCTTCACACTGGGTTGAGAGTGTTTCTCCGCGTCGTCGGACAGTCAGCCTCCTCAGACGTAGGTATGCCCTCCTGGCGCCTAAGCAGCGCCTCCTAACCAAAGCGATCTCCTCAGTCCACCAGTAAGCTCCCCTCCTCACATTAGGGCCCCTTCTGGGCATCACTTCATCGCACAACTTCCTGAGGAACTCCTCAAGGCCGATGCTCTTGACGACGTGTTGTAGGTCTGGTTTCTGTAGGTGAGCTTGTAGGTCGGGTTTCTTGATCTTTCTCCAGTTCCATCCTGATGGAGGAGGTCTATCCATGCTGGAGTTTCGGCAAATCTCAAACGAAATATACTTGTGGTCACTTGCCGTTTCCTCTTCCATCACCTTCCAGTTTAGAACCCTGTTAGCCAACTGTGACGAGACAGCCGTGACATCCAGGAATGACTCGCACTCGTATCTCTCGTAGGTTGGGGAATTTCCGATATTGCATACTGTGCAGCCCAGCTCCACCAGAACCTCGGCCAGGATGGCTCCTCTGGCATCCGTTTTCGGAGACCCCCATTCCGTCGCCTTGGCGTTGAAGTCACCACCGACGACAATGGGCTTGGACTGTGCTCTCATATTGTCTTTGAGGTTCCAGGTTTGGTTGGTGAATTCCTCCAAGGTGGAATTTGGCGATAGGTAGCAGGAATATGCTACCAGCGCAGGCGTCTCCACCCATGCAAAGCACTGGCCTCTACCAGAGTTCAGGACCGCCACTCGATCGTGTGTGAGAACAGCTGCCTTCCCATCGATGGACTCGGTCCAGCAGCTGTCCATTGGTCTATATGGTTCGCTGATAAGCACAACGTCCACATCTTTTGCTGCGGTGGTGTGCAGAAGTAGGTCTTGGGCGGCCCTGGCGTGATTTAGATTAGCCTGCATGAACGACGTCGATTTTCCGGCGTCGACCTCTTGTTGTGGGGCACGAGTAGCTGGTGGTCCTGTGCCCTTCTTGCTTGCATGTGAGGCAAAAGGGCTTTGCCTCCGTGCAGTTGTGTGCAAAATGGCCTGGTTTTCCACATTTCAGGCACATTCCTGACCTGTCTTCTGCCTTGCAGTTTTCGGTCGCGTGACCAGTCTGCCAGCACCTGTTGCATCTCTTGATTTGTCGCTCTTCTCGTATTCGGCAAGAATTGACTATTCCGATTCTTAGTGTTCTTTTGTTTTCCATGACCTTGATCGCGTCGCCCCTGACCTCGACTCTCGCGATTTGTGTGCCTTGGTAGTATGGTCGTAGGTCCCTGAGTATCAGGTTTTCTTCCGGTGCCACTCTGCGGAGGTCCTCTTTTACTTCCTCTGCAGTAGCTAGTTCTTCTATGTCTCTAATCGTGTATGTCTTTTTCAAGCCTATGAGGTCTCTTTTGATTTCGACTTTGTCTTTTAGGACATTTTTAAGTTTGAGCATTTGATTGCTCTCTTCGAGCTCCACTATAATGTCCCCCTTCCTTGTTTGTCTAATGCCACTGATGAGGGGGGCCTCCGCTCCCCTGAGTGCCATCCTGACTTCTCCCATTTTGCTTTTAAGATCTTCGGGGGTAGCCTTGATAATTAAGGCATCCCTTCTGTTCGACTCCTTCTTGTTTTTTGGTTTTAGTTTTTCTGTCCTGGTGGTCTGTTTTTTTCGGTAGGTTACTGTTTGGAACCCTTCGTCATGTTTTGAGCTTCCGTCGTCCATATATCGCCCCATGATTTCTTTTTGAGCCTTCTCTTGTTTTTCCAGGTTAGATTCCCTTTGGGAATTGGTGATTGCATCTTTTAATGTCCCTGGTTCCACCGCTTTGCTCTTGGTCTTCACTACCTGAGCAAGTGTAGGTTTGGACATCTCGGGAGTTTTTGTTTCGTGTGTGGTTTTGTCTATTTGTTGGAACGTAGCTTCTATTTTTTCCAATTTGTTTAGGGTGTTTTTGGCAGCCTCTTTGCTTAAGGTTGCCTCCGCTCTTGTCAACTTAATCTCTTCCATTAGTTTAACATTTTGGCTTTGGAGACTTTTTATGGTGTCTCCTTGAGCCTTGATGGTTTCAATTGCTTTCTCGAGTTTTTCGTGTTGCCTTGACATTTTTGCATGGATCTCCTCTATGTCTGCTGGGGATATGGATGTAGATGCCGTATCCTTTTTTCCTGAAGAGTCCTGGCGATTAGGCAGGTCCGAGACTTGTTTAACTTGCTCGTCGGACCTTGTAGCTGCTGCTACTCTAGTGTCGTGATCTTTTTTGTACGCCTTCTTGATTAACTGCAGTTGTTTAGTTAATAAGTTCTTGTACGGTAGGTAAATCGACCTGGTCTGAGGGGTGTTGAGCCCTTCAGTGATCAGCCTTATGGACTCGTCTATCTGGGCTCCGACTGGGTCTTCAGATAGAGAGTTACTCCTCGAGCTTTTCTTGGTGGGATCAGTTACGGAGTTTCTCCTTGATCCTCCTTTTTTGTCTTCGCCAGTCAATTGTTGTTGCGCCCCGGCCTGGTCGGCCACCGTGGACGCAGAGCAGTCACTGGATGACGGTCGCGAGGCGCCTGCTCCGGCACAGCCTTCTGCGACCGGTACTGGGGTATCCCCCCCCTGCACCGTAAACGTTTTTTCCTTATCTTGTTCCATTTCCATAGCTTGTTCAGAGATTTTTGGGCAGGGCCTCTTACCCTGTTACCTCTCGCGTTTGCCTTGCAGGTTCGTCTCTTCCACCGGGGTTGGGTACCCGATCTCAGAGACTCCCCCACAAGTTACCAGGGACCACCACGTGGAGGTGCGAGTAGGATTTTGGTCCCCGGGGGGGACCCTTTGCCCCCTTCTAAATACGCCACTGTAGCCCTGCGCCCACGAGGACTCCACGCTTCTTTATAATATGTAAGTACTTAGGGGTCATTGGCTTTCCTGCGATGCGAGGTTTAGCATACGCTAGTTCAGCGAACTTTGACTGTGATAGCTAGTAGCTACACGTAGTAGTTCGATAATTGCAGTTATAGAACATATTACATTACATCGCACTTTAGACAGTTTAGTCGATATTTTTACTCGAATAATTTATTTGTGCTCTATATAATTATCAATTATTAATTATTTACGCCGAACTAAACTCATTCTGCACAAAATTACGAAAGAGTATATTAGGTTATATGTTATAGAGCGAGTATGTTATATTATGCGATAAAATCAAAATAATCGTACATAACGTAAGGTCAAATTTAAATTTATTTGGTTTTGTCTGCACTATAAATAAGATTCTTTACAGAAGATTTTCAGGAAGGCAACCAAATGAAAAATAGCTATACCGTGTTGGATTTTTAATAGTAGGATTAGAACATTTCGAATTACATATATCTATTCGCATAGCGTTCTTGGGAATTTCATACAAATTGTAATATGCATTATTTATAAATCGCGAGATGAATTAGAAATCTTTTAAAATTGCGTTATTTTGATTGAATTTGATCGGTAAAAATCAGTTATTGCATTTAAATTTTAGTTATTCAATATATTATTGTTATAAAATGTATTTATTAAATATATTATTATATAATCTATAACAGATATACAATTAAATAATAGCAAAACTGTAAAACAAAAGTAAAAAAATAATATGACTATTTTCCGCTACCTTTACTTTATTAAATTGATGAATTATATCAAACAAAAGTTGACAATAATATACGATTCAATGTGTCGAATTGAAAAATTTGTATGAATATTGTCGCACCTGGTCTGGTTATCGCGCACATTTAGCGTTTCCATTTGGATAGGTAAAATTATTTAAAATTAATTTGAATTTGAATGATAAAAATATTTAAAAAGAGTCTCATGCTCACAAAAAATCGATTGCTGGCGATGAGACGTAAGTATTCCAATATTTTATAAAATAAATTATAAAAATAATATCACCAGGTCAGCACAATATGTTGCTTAACATATAGAACACAGATATTCGAACATGTTTAACACCCATCTAGTGCTAATAAGATTTAGTTTGTCTACCATTACACGCATAATCGCTCTCTTTCAAAGTGCGTGTTTCCTAAATTTAAATTGATTAGACTGGAGAATTTACGAATATTCTGTAGTCATATAACTGAACAAATTGACAGTAGATAACCGATAGGAAGATACACAAACTTTAGATTTATTTTGCATTGACTGTTTAAATCATTATTTATAGCATATACAATTTTACTGAAGAGCATAAGTTACTTATAGCTGATGATGAAAATGTGATGTTATTGGCTACTATTTTAGCTAAGTTTAAATTTTTATTGGAGATAATATAATACTACTGTTTACTTATAATTGCTGACAGCTATGAAAACAACTACTTTATCGCGTGATGATTGCCAAATAGACATAGTTGGTTAATAAATTTTATATGGTAAGTATAATACTAAACATTAACGTTTCATTCTATATATTTATTAGGTTATAATGTACTTAGTACGACTACCCTATACTATAATTAAAAAGTATACTTTTAAGCTGGATATAATCTAAATTTAATTAAATCTTAATTTTTTCATCACAGTTAGGTCAATTTAAATTAATTAGAAACTCAAGGGTAAAGCGAAATATCAGTTAAGATATTTTATAATATAATTTATTTTTAATTATTGGTGATGAGCTTTTCTTAATTTATAATATTAATTTAAATTAACGATAAACTTACTTTTTATTAGCATTATTTAATATTACATTTGAACAAATTTCTCGACTTGGGAATTATTGAAAATAAGCATTATAGCGACTGATATATTGAAAAACCGCATTGTATGATAGAAGACTTTCCGTAAGAAAGTTAAGAAATATGTAAATAATGAGAAAATTTGAATTTAATGTCAGTTACAAGCTTGTTCGAATTTTGTCAAAATATGACATGTTATATTAAAAAAACTTGCTTCTAAGAACTGCGCCCACCAAACTCGGAAAAACTTTTTGTTTACACATATCTAGTTTTTTCATCCTTGGCTAAGTTTACAAAGAATAGGCATCTTACCAAAGTTTAGTAAATTGCCATAGAAACGTTATTACAATTATTATATTTTAATTATAACAATAGAAGGGCTAAAGTAAAGAAAAATTCAGTAATGCAATAAAAATTCTGTGGAATTATTTTGTTTTATTACTATACCTAACATTTAATTTTCCATCGCAATTTTCTTCTTCTTGTTCTGCATTTTGATAGATATTCGACAGCATAAAAATGTATATGTAAAAGATGTATCGGCTTTTGAAGTGTTTGTGACGTTAACGTTAACGCCGCGCCGTGAACGAAAGGTAATCAGGGTATTCAATTAGATATTTTAATTATATTTACATTTAAAAATAAACGATAATATCAAAAGCCTGGTATTAAGTAATTAATCATAATCAACGTTTGATAAAAATCTTAATAAACGAAAACACGGCTGTTTGAGTTGTAAATGAAAATCAAATCCGAATCCGCGAATTAACTTTGATGTGGGTACATAGCAAGTAACATTATTTGTCCGAAACGAAATTACGCAGCATTGAGATAGTGTTTTCCTAGTAGTATATTAGGATGCCATTTACACTAATTTGTTTAGCTCATACATTTAATTTTAGTGTAAGTTTAATTAATTTTGAAATTATTCTTAGTCACTATTTCGCTTTGTCACCGACTTTGAAATTTACATCAGCATGGCTCTATAAGCAGGAACTCGTGGTGAAAATTGTATATTTACAAGGTAAAAAATTTAAACTTACCATAGTGCGTTTTTCTCGAAAAGAATGGTAAGTTATAAAAGTAAGAGTAACATACAATAGTTATGTGACTGTCAATGAAAATATCTTATGATGATTCTTCGTCATGAAGAAAAGCACGACCGAACACTTACTAGAACTAATTTTTCATGGATTTATTAATTTAATATTTTTGACAATGACTGAATATTATTTCCTGCTTACCTGAAATTTGATTACTTACATTTTTTAGAAAATGATGTTTAATATAAAACTTTGTGCACATTTCAAAAATCATAACGGCAATAAATACAAAATTGAATTTTTAATATTAGTATGCATGGTAGTTTAAAATGCATAACATGCACGAGAAAACGTAAAATTTTTACTGTTTACCATTTTTTCCTGTAATACAAAGTTTCACAATAAAATGTATTCGAACTTGTATTTATGCACCATATTTCTATAACATTCATTTTTGAGAACGAACGAACCTTTTAAAGAATAAAAAAGTATTGTATACTATACTACACCATAATAATATTTATTAAAAGAATTGTGTAGGTATTATTATGCAGTCAACAAGAAATTGACGAAAACTAGCTCACATTTAAATGCGGCTAAAAAATATTATATTTTCCAATTTAGAATTACTTAGTAAATAACATTTATAGTTCCTGTAAAACTATACATACAATCGATCATTGCTATCTATATTTTAGCTTACCGTAGTATTCGAAATTTCGTTCATCAAAAACCGGTGTTCAGAAACAAAAATTTAATTTTAGTATACAAGCAGTGGTGAGCACAAAAGTAGTATTTTAGCGCCGTTGTTTGTTCTATACCAAAATTAAACTTTTGAATATTTTGTTTCATCTGTTAAAATTTAATCCATGAATACATTTTTCACAAAAATGCTTTTATATTGTTGTAAAATTTTATTCATTGGTTTTGTTATTGGTCATTTTAGCTTTACCTAAAACCTACATAGCTACATACAATTGAATAACATGAACGGAAAGAAATTTTCTCATTTAACCTAATCGTTTACCTTGTAATCGTTGTCACCTAAGCCGCTATCGTCCTCTATGGGGGTGGAGGTTTTGATTTTTGAGAAAAATCTTAGATTTTTATTGGGGCATCTGAGATTAAATTTAATATTTGAAGTAGGTTTAAAGATGGAAATCAATTTATCTGAGAGTCCTTTGATGTATGTTAAGCTATGGAAGGGGAGGCAATCTTTACCAAAAACTAAAAAGAGTTCGTCAACATACTTTTTGATTATTCCGATACCATTAGATTATGATTGGCTTTAAAAGAAGAAGCTCTATCATCAAGATGAATATTCGTGCAAATGTTATCCAAACGAATGGATATGCTATCAGCCAAATGGTAATGTTTTTCACTATATATAACTATTTAATTTTAATTTTTAATTTATTTCATACTAGTTAATGTATAAGCAATTGTTTTCAAGTTCTTCATGAAACAACTTATCAACAACATTATTATAACAATATTTTCTCAATAATAATTTGTCAAAGTAACATAAATTAAAAATATTTTTGGTGATTTCCAGAGGTATAAGGTTTATAATAAATTGTAGTTTATGTTTACACTACTAACTAAGTACTTTTATTCGTCACCAATTTTTATTTTTGTTTATGTTTTTTACGGTAAGAAGAAGAATAAGAGAAAAAAGAAGAGAAAATATTGTAATTTGACTACTTTAGTATTTTCTTAAAATAGGTACCTGGAAAAAATTACTATTATTGCTACATATAAACTATTTTTGGAATTTTCTTAAACAAATGTTGATATTACATAAAATTTATTTTAATTTATTCTTTTATAAATAACAACATACATGTAGGATGTAGGTCTAGTATGCAATATGTAGATTAGCTATAAACTATAAAGAAATTCATTTTTATATTGCTATTGTGCTATAAACGTAATGTGTAATATTATAATAAATAAAAAAGGAGGAGAAGCGTTTGTTCATAAAATATCGAATTGAATTTGTTTGTAAGCTCTTTAGCTTTTCCAATGTGTATGGATAGAAAAAGCTTATTTTAAATTTAAATAAATTCTTTTTAATTTAAATTAAAATTTTACTTATTATTTCGTCAAGTAATCAAGATTAACTTGTTTTTTTATATTATGAATAATTCAAATTATTATATTGTAATGTAATTAAATTCAATCTAGTTTAGCATTACATTATATATTTCAAATGTTAAAATTAAAGGCAATAACACAGTGAAATTGTTGTTTATCATATCATGCGTACAAATTATTTACTGTAAATTAATATGGTTAACCAAATATAATTATCTTTTTAATATAAATTCAATAAAGTAATACTAGTATCTATTATTAGGGTCCTTTGGACTTTTGACCATTACAGCTAAAGGTTTTAAAGCTCAGTAATGCATTAAAGAAATAAAAGAAAACTATTCCTACTTATGTGAGAAGATAAAAATTGTAATATAGATTTTGAAAGCAAAATTAAATTCACTTGAACCAATTTACATATTTAACAACATAAAAACTTTATTTTGAAATTTTTTCCCGCCTCTTTTAAAATGCTTTAACATTTTACTTCTAAAAGCAAATCAATTGTATTTGGTAGTAGGAATAGCGAATGCAGTTATTATAGTATACTGTATGCTATAATAGAGCAACCTATCATTAAGCGGTGCAGAAGAAGGAAAGCGTCTGCTCTGAATTACAAAATTTTAGGGACACATAAGAGTCCTATTCCGTCTCCTTCTTTTCTCATTGATGCTTTTAAAATATAGAATGTTAACTTGAGTTAAAATCTAAAGTTTTTTTGTTGTATGAAACTCTTCTAAGCGTTTACCTAAAATTAAAGGAATTATTAGACTCAAATTATATATGAGGTTGAGAAATTTACCTTGTGTGTGCAGGAGTTAATTGTTTGAATTTAAAATTATCTGACGATAAAAAATGTTAATAACAGATGACTACAAAAATGGTCTTAGGAATCGTAAGTATATACCTAATGCGTTTCCTTTTGACTTGGGGACTAAATAACTGGCACTACATCTTTACATTTTGAATAGAATTTTAGCAGCAATACGGTAACAACTTTCCAAGTTTCTCTAAATATAATCGTTATTTAGTATTAACACAATAATTTTCATTTCAATAGCTTATCTGAAATCTACACAATGCATTGGATTTCATAGAAACTTTCAAAATCAGAGAAATTCGAGTCAAGTTATAAAAACTAAAGATTAACATCGGTAATTATTATAATGTAACATATATAATTGTAATGTTTTCAGATAAAAGTAACAGGATTAAATTTAGTTAAATATAAAAAATTAATATTTCACGCTTTTGTCTTACGGCATTTAAGCTTTCAAGTGGTTATAGTAATAGACGTGCGATGATTGATGAAGGGTATGTACTTTGATGGATCTGATACAGCATCCAGTAACCTGCACCTTTCATTTATTATCGACCAGTAAATAAAATTATAGTAGATTGACATAATTTTTAAAATGCAATTTTAAAAAATAGCAAACATTCCTGTATGAAAGCAAAAATTCATTTTATTGTAGTTTTGCATTTTGAAGTAATCAACCAACAGCAAATAAAAAGATTTATTTAAAATAGATAAAATGTGAAATTATACAGGTTTTTTAAAAGGTTTTAATAATAATATTAATCTTCATCATCAGTATGATTTATTTTAATGAATTTCTTTTAAAATAAAGAAATTGCTTAGAAAAAAAATTGTCCATAAATACTTGACATATCAAAACAACTAAATTTAATTGCCAATTTGTGAGTTAGTTGCCTAGAGAAAAGAGTTATATTATTAAAAAGCGTTTTTAAGTTGTAAAACAACCTTATATTATGTTATTTTTGTACTTTCCGTAATAATTAAAAGTAAATATTAGTAACTGTTTGTTATCGACATATAAAAAATTTCTTTTGACTAATAATAAATTTATTCTTCTTGAAAAAAAAGTACATGTAAAATGGAAGGTTTTCAACTAAAGTTTAACCGACCTTTAAGAAAACTGCTTGAACCTATATCGTGTGAAATTACAAGTCAATCGGACATCATTCCAAAAACATTATCAAGTGATTGTGCGGGCTTATGGTAGGTAGGTGCATATGAATGAAACCCTTATTAAATATGAAGTAATATTTGTATTACTCAATCACAATATTTTGTTTTAATATGTGATATGTATTTTTCCGGATTCCTAGAAATTCAGACAAACTCCTCCAAGAAAAATACACTCTTCCAAAACTCAAACAGCCAAGCCAGTTGGAAATCCACTCTCTTTATACCAATTGTAATTGGAACGTCTTTAAAAATGTTTCTTTTCAAATCTTCGTTCTAATTTATTGATATTCAGATAATTTAATTTAGTTTTAAAAAACATTTTAAATACAAACGGAAACACAAGTGGAAACATAAACACAAATCCAAACCAAGTTTATAAAGTTATGTGAGGTGATACTGAATTTTATCAAATATTCTTTACATAATTTGATTTTTGACTATGTTTAATTTAATTTAATTTAATTTAATTTAATTATACCGGGTGCTAAATGAGTTAGCCGAACATAGGAAATTAACATGTAAAAACTTATTTATGCGAATTCCTGCTTCCCTAATTATTTTAAAGAAAAAATGAACGACACATAAATAATGCAGAAATAAAAACTACAAATGATAATAGCATTAGATTTCAACTAACTTTTACTTAAAAGGTCAAAAACTGCTTTCAATATTGTTTAAATTGTCATTTATCGCACTGGCCATGGTAAGCTTTCATAAGTTTCCATGGTAATTATATTTGAAAATAGAAATTAAATTGAATTTATTACATGGCCAGTGCGATAAATGAAAATTTTAACAATTTCGAAAGCATTTTTTGATCTTTTAAATAAAAGCTAGATGAAATCTAATGGTGTTATCATTTGTAGATTATATTTCTGCATTATTTTTGTTTCCTTTATTTTTTCTCTAAAATAATTAGGGAAACAGGAATTTGCATAAATAAGTTTTTACATGTTAATTTCCTATGTTCGGCTAACCGGTATTCAGCACCCGGTATATAAGTTTTTTAATTGATTGACATTTAAAGTAACGACATGTTTATTTGACTTTTGGAAAAAAGGTATTTTTTATTTTTATATTCTCATGGAGATGTCCTAGAAAATTGCAAAGATATAAGTTTTAATTTATTTAAGGTTTAAAGGCTTACGTAAGAAGGATTAAATAATTTTTTATGGCTAAACTGAAATGTACGTTTACTTTCGTTGTATTTCCTGATGGTACTAAATTTTTTTATGGATTATATTTGTGCTCTTTTAATACTTAAAATATCGCCGACTTTAACTCATTTAATTCTTGAATAATCTATCATGTATTGAATCGATGTCAATCATAATCATCTCCAAAACTTGTTATTCCAATTCGGTGCCATTACTTCGATTGGTGCTTTTAGTTTACGACTCGATTGAAATACTAGCAATGTCACAACAAACATATATAGATGCAACTTTATTCACATAATAAAATCTCTTATTTTATGCAAACTAATGCCACCGTAATATGATTCAACCCTAAAAACTCTTTTTGTGTTTGGTTAATTATTCATTTTACTTCATCATCAACCAGCCCATTGCTGCCATTGTTTTTCTGTTTTGAGTCAATTGCATCCAGTTTCCAAGACTTCTCCTGAGATCGTCTGTCCATCTAGTAGGTGATCTTACCCGGCTTCTTTAGTGTCCCTAGGCTTCCACTAGCCTACAACTGCAAGTTGTTCTTGCAATGTGTCCATCCCAGTTCCATTTCAACCATGCCACTCGCTCGATAAGATCTTGCCCTTTTGTAATTTACCTGACCTTATTGGTATGAGATACTCCATAGCTCTTTGAGCTACTCTTAGTTCTCTCGGAAATTTCTACATCATATTTAGTGTTTAATTGTACTGCTCTGCCATTTTCTGCAACAATTTTGTAATTTCTAAAACATTTCTCTGATTTTTAGTGTTCAGATATTTTGGTGACATTTAGTTTTATAATAAAATTGGAGAGAATAAACTACTGCTGCAAAATAAACTCAACTGAGCAGCAGTATCAACAGTAAATAGCTGTATTGTAAGAATTAATCAATATTATTAGTATGTAGGAGTATATATTTGTGACAATCAAATAAAGAGGAATCTGCAGACTTGCTGCCTTGATGTTTTTGTTGTGATCGTGGTATACCTTTGAAATGTAAATATTGTTTAAAAAAAAGAGATCTTCTATTGACTTGTCTGTTTTATGTATTTATTTTATCTGAATGTTATTTGACTTGCTGTGTATTTTTTTTTGACAACGAATAAACAATTATTATTACTATTATTATTTAGTTTTAAGTAGTGAATTGCAGCAAATGTCAATATTACCAGTAACTGGCAGCAGCAATAGTATTATTTAATGTTGCCAGTACACGTATTAAGCAGTCTGCGACTTTGAAAATTAGTAATTAAGTAATTAATAAAACTTTAATTGTTGTGGCCGAATTTTTAGATTTCCAAATAGCGTTTCAAACAATTCATAGGAAAATGTTGGAAAAACTGGAGAAATGGAGTAAGGTGAGTTGTTGTACTATTTCTTAAAGTTATTTAACAATGAAAATGCAAGAAATATAATTTAGAAATAGTTGTTGAGAAAGGTGGAGCACAGACAACAATATTTGCATCCAATCTACTATATAAATTATATGGAAAGATAGTTGTATACACCAAAATGTGTAAGAGCGAGTAAAATGGAAATGTTTGAGGCAGATATACAATGATTTACTTAATTGGTAAAGATGATTGGATTTGTAAATAGCTATTGTCTCAATCAAATATATACTTGTTTTGGAGAAATATAGGAAGATGTTTAATTAAATATGCCTTAATCTTGCCATATTATACAGATATACATATCGCTTATTTAATACAACAATGTCATAACTGAAAAATGGCAATTTTTAGTTATTAATTCATTTTTCGAATGTAGACATAAATTTTTGTTATAAGAACAAATCTTATATATTTTTTTAAGGCCTAAAAAAAGTTACGTAATCAAATGAAGACGCTGGTACTTCATGGGTTTTAATACAGGTTAAATGCATTCTGTATTAGTTTTTCACTGCTAGAATGGCATATCTGTAGCTTAAAAACTTGTCATCAGATGGCGTTCCTGTAAAGCATGAGGCACAGTCACTAGATAGATACAGTACCGCAAAGTTCGGCCATATTGAGGCCCTAATTTATGCGGGAAATTAATAAAAAGTTGCAAAATTGTAACTGGGGTTATAATTTTTCAATAATGTCAAGTTAAAGCAATACATTTCGTCTAACTGCCCTGTTAGAATCATGTTAACGTTAACGTAATGTTAACAAACGCTCCAATCAAAAGCCATGTTTCTGCTGATCTACCAATCCAAAGCTCCCATTCGTTAACATTACGTTAACATTCACATGATTCTGACAGGGCAGTTATGTATGTGTTTTCCTGCATATTTTTGTTTATTTTTATTTTTAATTTTAATAATTTTAGGGAATTTAACCGTAAAAATTACAACAAATGTTGTTTGACATTTCCAAATGACGCCATTTTGGGGCCCTAATTAACGTTCTCTCTCTAACTCATTGGCCCATAGGTTTGCGGTACTGTATCTATCTAGTGACTGTAGCATGAGGTACTCTAATTATTCAAATAAACTAGTTATAATTTTATTAGGTTTTGTTTGATACCGCCAAATAGCTATATAGTGTACATTATACTGTATAGTGGTATCAAATTCAAAGTAATTCTGAGTCAAAATGTAAAATTTATTATAATTCACTTTACTAAATAAAACTGATAATATAGTGATAAATACAAAATTAAAGAACAAAAATGGGATAGTAGGTAATAAAAATAAACAAGAGTAATTGTCAATATTCATTCAATTATAAAAAGAATTTTTTTTGTAAAAATAAAAATGCATTTGAAAGACCGGAAATAGAAATAAATTAATCAAATACTTAGAACTTGTTACTATAATTAGTAGGCATTATAGTTTTATTAAACAAAACATTTTTTAAATCTAACGACTGTAACAAGAATAATAAAATTTTATTCTAATAAAATGTTACCGATGAAAAAGCAACTGCAAACTTAAGCAGTCGTGAGTCCCAATTTTATATCCACCTGTTGGGTGAGCGTAATGATTAATGAATAATGTCAATATAATTATATTCATCCATTAAAAATGTTAACACATTAATTTTAAAAATTACAAATTACAATAAAAATTTAATTTATTGCTATAATAAGACACATAATTGAATAGATAGAATAGAATAGATAGTTTTTACTGATAATAATAATAATTATACAAATATTCTGTTTATCTGATCAGCTTTATTTGTCACCAGGTCCTTTAATTTCCTTAAAATAAACGCTTTTTACTGTGTTGAGAAGTAGGACCTAAATCTTAAAAGTGGCTTTACACTTCTACTCATAAGGGAAAACATGTAATGTAAACTGGGTTTTATTGTTCATATGAAACCAACTTCAAAAGTAAATTAAGTTGTAAACTGCTCGTTCCGTTCATTATATTTATTATACAAAATTGGTTTTGTTATTACAGAACTTACTGGCACAAGCGACATCTGTTTTTAATAAAATATTCGAAAGAAATAAAAATATAACGTCAACTTTTTAATTATAGTAATTAAATTGTTATTTTTATAAAAAAAAATTATTATAAACTTCGAAATCTTTGATGAAAATATAAACATAGTTTATTTTTTTGTAATCCATTTTTTTTCGATAACATCAATATTTTAAGTATAGATAAATAATTAATATGGAACTATGAATCGATTAATTTATTTAACATTAAACATCGTTTGAAGTGCGGCTGCGCGTATACATATAATAGCAAAATTTCTGAAACGGCGGTTCATTTGGCGTCGCGGCGTTGATAGTTTTCGTGTAAAATACACACTGACACGGTGACTTACTAGCTGAAATAATTGTCGGGATTATGCAAGTGAAACTTTTTAAAGACTTTCTATATATCTAGTGAGTAAAAGAAATTTCTGAATTAAATATTTTTAAAACTTTGTAAGTTAAAAACTTTTTATAATAAATGTTATTTGTTTTTAAAAATAGTAAAAAATTAAATTGAAAATAATTAATGTTCAAAATATTTGTTTGTCACAAATAAAGATAAAAAATTAGTTAATACTTTCAATGTATGCAGCATAGTTATATTTACTTTCGGTATACGTACGTAGCGTTCTCTTGTTTTCAGAAAGTTTGTAAAACTTTTACTGGAGCATAACTTAGGAAAATTAAAAGATAACTGAAAAGTTAAGTTTTTGCTGTAATTATTTCTACTTAATAAATTGTGACAATAAAATTTCTTGTAAAAAGAGTATACCTATTAATTTTTTCTTACCTAAGTGCATTAGTGGTTATATAAAGTTCAAACTTGTGCGCTTTTAAGTTATAAAATATATTATTTACTATTATTTTTAATTAATTTATTATTTTAATTATTAACAACTCTAATATTATAGTAATTAAATAAATTATTTCAATTTAATATTTAATGTATTATTATTTTAACAGTAATTACAAAGTACTACAAATAATTTGTGCTTTTGTTCGAAAACCACATTAGGTTATAAGATTAGCAGCTTGTAATTAGGTCTGGTAGGTCGAATACAAAAATATATTATTCTATGTAAACATATAAAATATAAATATACAATAATTTAACAACGACTTTGATTTTGATATTTTCAATTGAAAGCATGCAGACAGAAAAATCAGATATTTCAGTTTCTTTGTTTGCACCCATCGATATAAACAAATTATACATTTTTTGTATTAACGTAGAAAAATACCTGCTTTCTCTGAAATTAAATCTAAGAAAACATTCAGAATTTTAAAAATGACTTTGTCAATACTTGAAATTGTAATTTATACAATTGTTTCCATTTAACATTATGATGCAATATTTTATTGTGTTAAATTGTAATTTAGAAAAAATTCTTGTTATATAAAAAGGAATTTTTGTAAAATATAAGCAACGTTTTATTTGAAATTTGTCAGCATGTCAAATCGAAAAATCGTCCGAAATAAAGTGTGTGATAGGTTTTTCATTATAACGGACACCTTACGCTGCCAATAAAATTATGAAGACAATAGTTTTAAATATGGCTAAATTGTCAATACTTTTAGACTTGTAAATATAATTAATATTATTATTGCTATATTTCAGTACTACTTAAGTCAATGTATTTATATATTATACAATTGCAATTGACAATCTTTTCAAATTAAGAGTGTAATTTAACAGTGCTTCAGTTCCAATTTGTCAGATTTCAACTATAAGTTTAGTTGAAAAGTTGTTTAATGACTACTCTATTTGATCCCTAGAAGTTTCTCGTAATTTTTTCTTTCAAGAAAAACTTTGAAGAATTAATACAATTAGTACAAAACTCTGAATTTTGAAGGATATATAATGCTTTGCTATTTTACGGTTTAACCAGAAAACAAATCTGTATTTTGGAAACAATATAAAAAGTTCACTTTATGTCAATCAATTGTTAAAGTTAAAGCGTCACTTTTCGTAAAAACAAAAAGATGGATGGCGGCACTAAAGTAGGTACTTTAATAAAACCCGTTAGCGGTAATAAAATTCATTATTACCTTAACGCTAAATTAATAGTATATTGTCTTATTCGGATTAAAAGTGAAACTTTTGTCGTTCGGTGCCGCTAGCGCTCTGCCTTGCAAATATAAAAATTGAGTGTAAACAAAGTTGCACATTTAATCCAAATGAGACATACTACTTTTTCTCCAACCAAAAATTAAATATACTAATAATTTCACATTATAATAATGTGAAATATTTTAAAATTTAAATTACTTCAAACATTTTGTTTGAATATTCGTATAATGAAAATCCAAGAGCCTAGATTTTTGCTTTTTTTATATTAAACTGTCACTTTATATTAAACTAGCCGAGAAAAATCGGCCTTAAGGCCGATTTTTTTCGGCATGGTTCGCCCTATCGGGCTCACAGCGGCCTGCGGCCGCGAATCTGTAGTTGGAAATCTCCTAGTAGAGCAAAGTGAGAGATTGTACCGAACTAAACGCGAAAAATATTTTAACCATTTTCATTTTTATATTTAAACATTAAAAGTGTTGTTAATAAAAAATTATATAAGTTGAAAAATTTAAATTGTTTCGATAATTTCCTGATTTTAAGGAATTTTTAAAAAGTACAATAAAAAGAGATTATATAGTAGGTATGTAGGTAATTCAGTACAATACATCAAATTAATTATGTTTGTATTAAGTTTGGCCTTGTTGTAGTTTTGTAGGGATGCCGGAGAGGGGTGAATGGGAAAAGGGGATGGCGGAAAGAAGGTGGCGATCCGAGTGTTTCCAGTCGTACTTATTTGCAGGCGTAAGCGTAGTTTAAGATTGCGTTTTTGGACCTGTGACGATGGGCAGACTTGCGATGACATAATTCTAAAGCTTGATTTAAAATGGCGAATATTGGTTTACCCGTGCATCTGCCGTATAAGTACATGTATCCATAGTAGTTGTCTAACGGCCGATTTTTTTGGCTATCCCTGTAGGGCACGAGGCCTGCGGCCTCGTTAAGTTCGGTTCCGTTATAGTTTAGTAGGGGTAGTAAGAGAGGGATGGACGGATGGAAGGGGGGCTTCAAGTGCGTATTTTGGATTGCCAATATCGACTTTCTTCTTTTTTCCCATTTAAATCGGTAAGGCCGATAAAAACCGATAATCGGAAATTCCAAAAAATAATTTTGGAGTTTGCCTTGGATTCCCTTCGGAAAAATGTTTTTTGAAAATTTGCAAATTTAACGAAGTAAACGAATGGTCTCGATACTTGGAAGGATTTTGGTTCAAAATTTTTTTATACATTTATTTAGAATTTTCCGAAAAATCTTGCTTGGAAGAATCAAATTTTCTAAAATGTACACAAATTTTAGCTTTATTTGGGTCCCACCCTAACGAAGAGGGAAAAAGTTTAAATTTTAGGCGTTACATTGTTATCGATAATGGCGTGCATCTTTCTGGGCTATTAACAATTAACGCTAAGTTTTTTTCAAGGCGTACGCCCGCTATGGTGTCCAAAGATTTTTCTTAAAGTTCAAAAATTAATTTTTTTTATTTTCACGTCGATAATATACGTGAAAATAAATTGAAAAGTAGATTTGACATTTTGCGAAAAAACCGTCCCTTCTCTGTTAAATCTCACACTTTCGGTTTACTACAAAAATGGCAAGGTTTTGAAACGAAATTCTTCGCCAATCGAGATTTCGTCTCTTAGTTGGTGTAACGGAACGTTTTTGAAAAAATTTGTGAGGAACAAAATATTAGCCATCAGCAAGAAACTCACGATGGTCGCAAAAATTTTTCGAATATTTTAACAATTTACGCGCTACGGGCGTAAGAATGTCAAAATTTGAAATATTTTTATTTCGGCCGTTACGACCTTATTTATCGGCCGATTTTTGATTTTCAAAAAAGTAAGCAAGCGCATGGCAATTTTCTATAATTTTGAAATGGTTACCTTTTTTCCTATATTAAACAGTAAACCCGTAAAATGCGAATTAAATTATTTTAAATAAATCAGAAGACATCTGCCTTGGATATTTTTCAGAAAAATTTTCTAATTTATTTTTTTTCATTTCTTATTTTATTTAGATTCTTAAAAAAGGACAAAAGCTTCGAATAACATTTTTCGACAACATTTCTTTACGTTTAAAACTTTCACTTCGGTAAAAAAAAAAATTAAAATTTTAAAAAATGTACATGAATTATTTGGGTCCCACCCTAACGAAGAGCGAAAAAGTTAAAATTTTAGACGTTAAATTGTTATCGACATTTGCGCGCATCTCTCTCGACTATACAATTACAGCCAAGGTTTTCTCGAAGCGTCCGCCCGCTTTGGTGTCAAACGATTTTTCTTGAATTTATAAAATTCAAATTTTTTTGAATTCAAAGTCGATTTGACATTTTTCGAAAAAACCACCCCTTCACCGTTAAAACTCACACTTTTGGATTTCTGTAAAAATGGCAACGTTTTGAAACGAAATTCTTTGCCATTCGATACTTCGTCGCTTTGTTGGAGTAAGGAATGGTATTTGAAAAAATTCGTGAGGAACAAAATTTCAGCCATCCGCATGGACCACAAGATGGCCGCAAAAAATTTTCGAATATTTCAACAGTTTACGCACTACGGGTGTAAGAATGTCAAAATTTAAAATTTTCTTATATCGGCCATAGCAGCTTTATTTATGATTCGATTTTCGAATTTAAAAAAAGGAAGTAAACGCATGGTAATTCTCTATAATATTGGTATAGTTTACTTTTTTTCTATATTAAACAGTATAGACGTAAAATGCGAATTAAATTATTTTAAATAAATCGGAAGGCATCTGCCTTGGATAATTTTCAGAAAAATTTGCCAATTTTTTTTTTTAATTTTTAAATTTATTTTGCTTAGATTCTTTAAAAAAGATTAATGCTTCAGATAACTTTTTTCAAAAACATATTTTTTTATGTTTAAAACTTTCACTTTGGTTTATAGTTAAAACTGCAAGATTGTAAAAGAAAATTTTTTGTAATATCAGAATTTTCTTATATGAGCCTTTATTTGGCGTTTTTTGACAAAATTTTTGTAATCAAAACTACTCAGCCTTCAAACCTATATATGATAGTAAATTTAGATTTTCATATAATTGTCCATTTTGGGCGCTACGACACCATATACGTCAAAATTCTGAAAATTTGTTTTCCCGTTGTAGCGGCGTTATTTCTGTGTGGATTTTTGATTTTAAGAAAAGCAAGTAAGTGCATGGCAACTTTCTATAATATTGGTATTGTTTACCTCTTTCCTATATTAAACAGGAGAGTCGTGAAATACAATATAAGCTATTTTAAATAAATCTGAAAGCGTTTACCTTGGAAATTTATCTGAAAAATTTTAAAATATTTTAAATTAAAAATTGTTTAATTTTGAATTGCTTTACATTCTTACTTATATTCTTCGACTAATTATCAACATTTTCGAAACTCAAATAAGTAACCGAGCTAACCCAGCGAGTTTTTGTACTCAGATTAGAAAAAAAATCTCACAGTTCCTAAGGTTTCAAGTTATTCTTTTTTTTTTGGTAGGTATATTAATTTTGTTAAGGGTTAATTATTTTGAAGAGTACAAAACGTCCATAGAGCAAATGATGGAATAATATAAAAGCTTCGAATATTCTAAAATATAAAAAAAAAGTTCTCAACAACTGGAATCGAACATGGGGTTTCCGATCGAGAGTCCTCGCGTTTATCCCATGGACTATGCCGACCACTTGACTTTAGATGTTCTAATAATGGTATTTCAAACATAACGTTTTTGTCATTTTATGTTGATAAACGACGAAGATTTATTTATTCCAAACTAATTATTTTCACTAAACAATAACAAATGTACTAACTTGAAAATCATATTTCCTTCTATGTTGTAACATTACTTTAAACGTGAATTTAATTTCGGAAGGTAGCTGGTAATTCCGAATGTCAAAATATGACTTCCATTGTGCGATCACCTTTATTATTACAAATACACACGATTTTGCAACCCCAAAATATTTGTTTATATTATGTAGATAATGTTACTCGAGGAAAATATATATTTTTCAGATTATTAATTTTAATAATAAAGGTGTTAATTTAAAAATCTTAATGACACATCGAACAGGTGAATTTATGTCGGATCTACTTCGTGCACGCTCGTACGTCAAATTAAATAATTTCCAAATTATGAAATTTCTTCTTTTACAAAAATACATGTAAAATGTTGAATTTATGTAAAAATCGAAAGAAAGCTTTTTCGTTCATCTCATCGTTTTCTTTCCGATGGTTCTTTCCATTTTTACTTACGAAGTCAAACAACTGCGGCGCGGTTAAAAAAAGTTTCAACCGTTTGGATGAGAAAATATAGTTCAAAGGTCAAAAAATTCAAACTTTTTTTGCCACAAACGGAAAGCCACCGTCACGACGATTTCAAAACTTTTTAGAAAATCAAAATCCGACTACAAATAAGGGCGATGCAACCGCATTTAGGAAAACCCTTTCAACCCTCGTTGAAGGGTTCGGGGATGACTTTTTCAACTTTTTCGATTTTTCTGGGTGGTTGTGCACCAAAACCTACCTACTTTGAAAATTTCAGCTTTCCACGACGTCTAGAACAGGTCAAACATTTTACCCCTATTTATGTATAATCAGTTAGGCCAAGCAGCTTTATATATATAATTTTTAAAGCTAAAGCGTCGTTCTCATTTAATTAACGCTACGTAAAATAATTAAAAAAATAGCATTTCTTCTTTAAAACCTCGTTTTCATATTTGTATTTGACTCGAAGTAAAATTTTAATTATTTTATTAAGTAATGCACGTCAAATTCATCGATAAAAGGTTTTAAAGAAGAAATTTCAGATTTCTAAATTATTTACGTACATCGTTAATTAGACGAGAACGACGCTTAACACTAAATAATATGTAGTATTGTAGTGCACTTACTAAAAGAGTTGCTTAAGAATTTTTTTTCTTACAACATTAACTTAGTACAGTGCCAGTGGTTGGAAATCAAACTACCAACTACTAAGTTGGTAGTAGTTGGCACTACTATTAATACTAGAGTACAGTAGAAGGGACTGTAAACTTACCGCGTGATTGAAATTTTCCGGTTAATTGGGCTGTCAGAAATACGCTTTATGAGTTCCGCAGTATCAGGTTTAAATCTGGAGAGAAATTACATTTCTTGAGACCCTCTCAGTGGTTTGGAGAGCCGGAGAGTCTCGTTGATCTTCCTGGGTTATTTATTGACGCCATCAATAATAAACAGCGGGGTCACAGACACGTTCTGCAGTCGGCGTAACGCAGAAACTTTTCTTTACGAGGAAGAGGCATTATGTTCAAAGTTGAACAATTCCATCCAACAAAACAAAGAGAGGTTGAAGTATTATTTTTTTTAATTTTCAAAAAAAATAATATATACCTACTTATTGTAGTTCGTTTGCAATTGTCAACTATACAAACTAGTCACAAAAAGTCAAACATGAGCTCATAATAAAACAATATACTGTTATGTAAACTTTAAATCCATTATGTTGTACTTAGAGTTTCTATACGTAGTCGTTTTTGTGATGGCAATGTAAAACGACATTAAATGTTCAGTCAAAAACTTGAACATATTCAGCAAGAAATTCAGTTGACGATCTTTAGCAAATTTTTTGTATGCTTAAGAATTTTTAGTCAAACTAACAAATTCTAACAAAAAACCCACGATGTTTGATAATCTTGAAAGCTCTAACCAATGGAGTCTAAATATATAAAAGAGAGAAATCGTTATAATATCCTAAGTTGTTCTAAATTTTAAAATTACTTTTTTGCTTTATTCAAATTTTAATAGAAATTTTAATTAATTTATTGATTATTATTTATATATATATATTATTATTTATAAATAAATAAAATAATTATTAAATAAATAAGTCATCGAATAACCTACTTACACTACTTGGACAATTTGAGCAGTAAAATATAACGCAATATGCAATTTACATTTGTATATTGGACACAATTCGTTTATACTTATTTGCGATTTTTCAATAATATCTTGCAATAAATTATTTCTGCTTAGTTCAATTTTAAAAATCTGAAATTCAATTTTAATATTCAAACTCATAAAATTGATCTGCGTAGTTCAGAACATAATTGCAAGTTAAATCACTTTGACATAAATATAACTCTACTTTCCGGACAAAGTCCAATTATTTTAGATTTTACTTCCGGAAAATTTTAATTTATTATTACGAAGAAATTTTTGACTTTTTATGATAAGTTTTAGTTCGGGGAAATTAAGGTTTGAACTAAGTAAAAAAAAACATGTTCAAAAGAACTTCTACTGCGGAAGTCTCCAAACATAAAGTTTTCGGAACTCTGAAGACATTTAATTATTATTTTGAATTCTGCAGTTTTTAACAATTTATTTCAAATGCTTTAGAAATCTATTCACAACCGGTGCAAATGAAAGTTCGTTTTATAAAAAGAAGAAATGTAGATGATATAATATTGTTTAATATGTTGGCGAATGTTTCACGAGAAATAATTTTATCAAATGAAAGTGTAAAAAAACTTCTTGAAGAAATAATACAATCTGATGTGTTTTGTGTTTAATGCACATTATCAGAGTATTCCATTAAATTAAAATTAACGTTAACAACACAAACACACATACCTGAATCATTAAAACACGTCAAATAGTATATAAACTGTAAAGCAATTAAAATATCAAGTAATAAATGATAATAATATGTATTATACATAAAACTGGTCAAAGAATCCAAACAAAAACAAGAATAAAATGAAATAGGTAATAATCTTCAATTAATTGTTGTTTTCGAGATTATTTAATAAAATAGCAAATTTTCATAATGATGTAATCAAATGACAATGCTAATCAATACTTTAATTAATACAATTATTGCGATTAGTTGCTATCATGAAAGAAAACGTTGATCTTGTAGATATTTTAACTGATATATTGGGTTGATTGAAATATCTTGATTGTCTTGCTGTGGAAACTCTCTTCTTGCACTATGATATCGTATATTAAATGTAAGTAAAATAAATTTGCGACGATGAACAAAAATCTCTAAGTACTACTTAATACAAATTTGCTTTGTAATAAGGCTTTGGAACCCAAGAATCGAAAACAAGATTCAGACAACAAAAAAAAATTAAATTTTTTTAATTCTTAAAATTAATTTACCTTTAGAAGTTGAAAAAGAAGAAGCTTGTCAAAGAAAAGCAGCCAAATGCTCATCAAAGCATTGCTGTTATTATTTGATGTTCTGTATCTGAAGTTGGTTTTTATTTGTAATAGTTCTTTGAAAACACTTGTTCTCGTATAAATTATAATTTATTCAATTATTCAATTTATTTAACATTTAATCTGTCACGTAATCTGAATGATTACATAATATGGTGTTACATCAAATAACGAGTTATGAGTTATTAACCGTCATTTAGTAATTCATAATTCATGATAATTTCATATCTTTAAATAATATGGTATTAGCAGGAGCAACAAGTCATATCTATATGAAAATGCTACAATATACTTTATCAAAAATTCGAAATATTTTTGATATTGAAAAATGTATCGTCAGTCGTTACATACAAGATTCTTGAACTAGCACCAGTGATCGAAACATGGCAAATAAAATTCACAAATCGGAATTTATTACAAATCCACAATAAATTGTAGGTATAAAGTTTACTTATTGGATGAATTTGTTCATTGGTTACAACATAATAATATTATGTAATAAGAATATGTAAACAAAATTATGTAAACCACTGAAACTCAATGTGAAAATAATGTTTCATGAAAATTGAAATAAAGCTGTTTACCTAAAAGCAATTTTTTATTAGGTTTTTATTTTTTATTCACAAATTGCTATATGTTAATTGGCTATTTACGGAAACGCATATGCTGCATACTAAGAAATAATAGTGCCAAGTTTAAATTGAATCGAATAAATAGTTTGGGCGCAAACCCTTCTCTTACAGTAGTAACTTTAATTCAATTAGAAAGACCCCGAAGCTAATTTCTCACTTACTCCCTTCATTTTCAATAAGGGCGAAATAGGTTAGATTATTTATAAACTCTAATATCGATAAAATGTTATTTATTTCTTTAGAAGGTGGAAAATGTAGATTCAAATAAGTCAATCTTTACAATTTTACCATTGGCTTGCACTTGACAACAAATCTAAATTTACTGATAATCTTTTAGAAATTTGCGTTATTTCTCCATGTTTAATTAAAATCTACATTTAAAAAATAATCAAAACCACGGATAGAAATAGATTTGATATTTATTGAAATAATATTTTCAAATAAATTACAGACACGTAAAATCTGAAGAATATAAATTTTTTTAGCTTAAAGTGATCGCTATTTCTTTTTTGTAAGTTTACGTAATAAATATTTGATTTTACAATTAATCAGAAAAATTCTGTTTTTATAAATTTTACTTCTGAGCTTACTTTACCGCAAATTTACTTTTTTAGTAATAATAAAAGTAATTTACACTTGAAATCAGTTTCTTTATTGGCTTTCAGGCCTGCAGAGCATATCTATATAATTGCAATCCCAATTTTTTTTACAATTCATCTTTACAACTACCGGAAATTTTAAAACAAAATTTTATCAATTATTTTGCAATTTTCACGATCTTTTCAAATTTTCTTCTCAAAACTAGATTCCTAACATTTTACAATTATTTATTATTATTGCTGAACGGGTTGTGGTTCCATGCCCACTTGCACTGAAGCTCGAAGCTTATTGTACCCCGCGTTCCAGGTTTTACTCCATCAGCTTTGTTTCCTCAATAAAGTTGAGTATACAGCTGATGGGTGCTTGAGTTATTTCCTCAGTTGTCGGATATGGCCAACCAGGGTGTCTTAGCCTCAACGAAGCTAGAACTGGACACACACACAGCAAGTGGTGTGGAGTCTCTTCCTCCTCACCGCACTTCCTGCATGAGGGATCTTCTACAACCCCAATTATATTGAGGTGCCTATTCAGACAGCAGTGTCCTGTAAGTAGACCTACTGTCTTCCTCAGCTGTGGTCAGCTTGAGGATTTCGCATATTCTGTTGCTACTGGAGGGCCCACCAATGAACATCCGCGATTGCCTCAGTCCCGGAAGGTCTCTCCAGCACTCAAGATGTTGTTTCCTTAGTAGTTCCTTTATAGTCCCTTTTGCGGTCAGATATGCTATCCCGCAAGTAGGTTCTGGTCCTACTAGATGTCGCTTTGCAGCAGCCTTAGCAAGGGCGTCTGCTTTTACGTTGCCTTTTATTCCTGAGTGTCCCGGCACCCACCTCAGTGTTAAGCTGTTCTGTTGTGCAAGTGTTACTAGCACATCGAGGCAGTGACTTACAGCCCTGGATTGTGTTTCCACTCTCTCAAGGGCTTTTATAGTTGCCTGGCTGTCGGTCATGATACAGATCCGCTTATTTTCATAAGCCCTCCTTATCATTTCCTCTACACAGGCTGTTACAGCAGTTATTTCTGCCTGAAACACAGTAGCGTGGCAGCCCAGGTTAATGCTAAACGCATCTCCCGTTCTACGCCCACTAATTCCTGCTCCAGTACTAATTTCCGTTTTGGATCCATCTGTGTACCAGAGGGTATCATATCGAGCTCCGAGTTCCTGCTTGGTTCCTTCCGCTCCTTTATCAAGTATGAAAACCTTGAAAGGTTTTTGGAAGTTCCTTACAGTGCTGGTTCTGTCAGATTGCATGCACAGCATGTTGTTGCTCTTAATAGAGTTGAAGAGCATGGTGTGATAGTCCTCTCTGGGGATCACTTCTCCACGATCGTTAATGGTTAGCCTGTATGCTGCCAGTAGAGCCTCTGTTTCCACCACAAGGTGTAGTGGAGGGAGCCCCAAAAGCGCTTCCATGGCTGCGGTAAACGTTGTTCCCATTGCCCCCGTAATCCCTAGACAGGCAAGTCTTTGCAACTTGTATAGCATTGTAATACTACCCCTTTTCTTGGCTTGATGCCACCAGATAAGGGATGCATATGTTACCGTGGGTATGACAACTTTGGTGTATAGCCAAAGAACCATTTTCGGTTTTAGTCCTCATGATTCTCCTACAGGCCCACATTGTCCTAGTCGCTTTGATCGTTGTGTTCTTAATGTGCTGTGTAAAGGTCAGTTTGCTATCTAGAGTTAAACCCAGATATTTGATCTCCCCTACTTGTAGTAGTTTTTTCCCCTATAAGCTGGGCATTCTCACATCATGCAGGTTTCTGCGCTTTGTGAAAGCAACCACAGCGGTCTTATCCGGGTTTGCCAACAATCTTTCTTTTATGCACCATTTCTCGCCGGTATTTAGGGCCTGTTGCATCAGTGAAGATACAACTCCCCCAAACTTCCCGCCGATAAGGATTGTGATATCGTCCGCAAATCATTGCGCATGTATGCCCATTTTACTAAAAACTATACGTAAAGCGTTCTGACATTATTCGAAACTTCAGTAATATATTTAATTGCATTTATAAAACTTAACGGGGTATCTATTGCGTTAAATCAGGGGTCTCCAAACTTTTTAGCCCAAGGGCCAGACTGATTGCTCCATAAAGCTTCGAGGGCCAAGGCTAATGAAAACAGGGCCGTATTTCGGATTTTTGTTTGGGGGGGGGGTGAACGATAAATAACTAATGTGTTTACCTCAAGGATTAAGCGCCGCAGGCAATTTTTTTTGAAATTTTTAAGGTCAAACGCTCTAATCCAAAGTTAGAAAATTGCGATACAAAAAAAAATTTTCCTCTATTCAGCGCACCTCAGATACGGCGTTTTTCATTATAAAACTGCAATTACCTATACTAACCTGTAAATAAATGCACAACTGAAATCTACTAGAAAAAAACACGCAACATAAAAAAAATATTTTTTATTCAACTAATTTTTAATATAAACTAAAAATTTTTTGTTTTGTCAAAAAAATGGTTTAAAAGTCCTTTATTATATTTTATATTCTAGGATGTTACCTCGCGCTTTATTTTGAGGGGGTTTGAACCCCCAAAACCCTCCCTCAAATACGGCCCTAAATGAAAGTATTCGAACCCGCCTATGTTAACAATGTATCAACTATTAGCAAAATATCTAACTATTATTTTGTATGATTACTTTGTTTGATTTGATTTATCAAAATAAATTAAAGGGCAGGCCGGATACCAGACACATCAGACCCGCTCTAGCGGGCCGGATTGGTGGTGGTCGCGGGCCGGATTTGGCCGGCTGGCCGTAGTTTGGTGACCCCTGTGTTAAATTACAACATAAAGTTACGTGCAAAGCACTAATAATTTTAAAATAATGATGATGATTATTTACCTCGGAAGAGATTGAAATTTAAACTAATGTAATGCAGTTTTCCTCTTGAAAACATTAGTTCAGATATTTTTGGATTTTAATCTTCTATTGTTTGGATACCAGGCGTAAAGGGATTCCTCTTATTTCAAAACATAAATTATTTTTAAATTATAAAAAAAATAATTATTATTGGTTCCTTAAATATTTATTTTTATTTATTTATTTATTTTATTTATTTATTTATTTATACGGATATACCAATTTACATATTAAACCAAAACATATATACAAAACGAAGTTACTATACACAATATATCACAAAAAAAGCACCATCTTAAACATTTATACAAGCAAAAAATATTAGAAGTTTAGAAAACCTTTAGTACCAATTCAAAGTACCATAATATGGTCTTCTGCTTTAACCGAAAAAAGAACGAATCATCTTCACATATATACGGAAAAAAAAATCTGTCATCTTCGTTAACGCACAAAGGACATATTCATCTACAGGTTTAACACACGAAAAACCAATCGGCAGCACACACGAGAAATTAATTCCCGTCTTGGTATTTTTGGAAAATTTCTCTCTCATTAGAATTAAAACCGCACAAGTTTGCGCTATTTAATTAAACAAGAAACATTTAAATTAAAAAAACTCTTTTGCACCCATTGCCAATCCTTATTTTCGCTTTTCATTCTAGCATCTGTATTGTTACGTACTTCATAGACCTTGATCTTTTTAATTGAAAGTTTTAACTTGAACTTTTTCGTTTTCAGCTCGAGTTAGTGACGCAGTGCCGTAACAATTTTGCATACAACTGTGCCTACTCGGTACGGGGGCCCCAAGTTAAAATAGTATATAATTTAATAAATACAAATTAACTTAAATTAAATTTTAAAAAAATTGATAAATGTAATTACTACTATTAATTTGGTAAAAGAGCAATAAATTTTGTGATCTAAAAAATACCAGCTTCTTTTGTGCCATCTACAAATATTTATTTCGAGTCTTGTTAATTTTTTGGTAATAAGTAATAATGACAATAAATACAACATTTTAAATAAATGACATTATTCTGATTGCACAATTATTGTTTTTATTTTTAAAGTTAATTTCTTTATATACATTTTTAGTGCCTAACAAAGTTAATAATAAACTAGATACGCATGTCAACGTTTTTTTTTTAAATTTTTTTGATAATAACAAAATGACTATTTTTAAGATAATTTTAAAGCAGGAAACGTAAATTTGCTAATATCTTATTTATTATTATTAGCAATATAATATATATTTTAAACCTATGAGCTATGACGTAGTAGTTGCAGATTCCATTTTGATAATTGATGATGTCATGTGGACAGTGTATAATCTGTGCAATATTACACCTTTAATTTATTATATCTTAATTCAAAGCACTATTAGCCTGACTTAGCAAACTACAATAGGATTAAAATTTCTCAAGTCTTTACGATGCATTGCAACAAGTACTTCTCATTTCGAGATTCCCCATTAGATTAATTTATGCGTCTGGCTGATTATTTACATTGATGCAATAATACATTGTCGTGGTCCCCAATCCCGACTGATTTTTCAACATTTGCCACGGTTTTTGTAATCTTTGTGAATATTTTGTTGTTTTTGATTTTGTAAATAATTTTGATTTTGCTTGTTTTCCCGCTATCAAGTTGACATTGAGACGGTGAGAAGCGAGGCTATTTGGCCGCCATACGTGGTAAAGAAAAAGTTTATGTGAATTTATTTGAGATTTTCTGTTTTCGCTAATAGAATTTTTTTTTTAATAAAAAATGTTGAATTAGCATTTCAGTAATTCTGCTTTTTAAGTACCATATTAATCTATAATAAATGAATGAAATGACACAGGAAAATAAACACTTCATTTCCCGGGTTGTTGTAACATAGTATTATTTACCACACTATTTATTAACTTACATTTTTCAACTATCGACCCAATACAACAAAGAACAGAACTTATCGTAATATTAAAGAAATGGTTTAATAGCTTCCAGGATAAACTAGAAAATCCGATTTTAACAGTAGTAGAATATGTGTCAGCACTTTTTAACAAGTTTTCAGATGCTTAAATACTTTGTTAGTTATAATGTTTGTAAAGGTAGTAACTAAAATCGATTTCAAATATCAAAAACTTATACAGAACTTTAAAATATTTGAAACTGCTTTTTTCTGAAATCCAATAAAATAAGTATACTATCTAGCAAGATACAACGCAGTGCTACAACCCAGGGTGGGTTTTAGCTAACTACTTTATTTCATGAAGGGCTTTCAAGCCAGATTACTTCGGTGGTTTGCCATTGCCAATATAATAACTATACAATATTTATTAGCTAAACTATTATAAAGTATTGGTTTGCAAATGATGTATTTTTCTCTATTAACTTTTCGATATTCGTTTGAGTAAGGTAAAATAAGTTTTTTTCGCACACATGCGGAAAAGTAACTTTTTCATATTAGAATATTTGTAATTATTTTTGGGGTTTCCGTTTGAAAGTACATGTGCGTAGAGAAGTAAAAAGCACTAGTGCGAAAAAATGTATTTTACCTTACTCAAATGAACATCGAAAAGTTGCACTTTTTAAACAGTAGTTTAATACTTTTAAGTCATTGCTGCTAATTTAAAGTTTAGGTTGATATAAATAATGTTTTTCATTAGCTTAACATAAAAACTCAGCCAGCTATCGCGAAAAATACTATGCAAGAAAGGTGTCCAAGTTGTTCATTTTACTGTACGTTTCAACAATTAAAAGAAATTATAAAATACACAATCAATTACTGAATCAATACTACTATGTCACAAACACTAAAACTACAAATATTATTTATTATGGAAAGTGGATTCGGAACACCAATCGGTTTAGATTACTTTAATTGTCAATAATTTTTTTTATTAAATTGTAAAAAAGATTAGCGTTGAGTTAGTAGATCTGAATAAAAAATTTAAAAAGTTGCACTCATTGGGTAAGTTTGAAGAGTACAAATTATGCCTAAGTTAATTTGGAACTGTAAGAATGAATATTATATGAAACAATTTGCTTAATTTGAATAGCATTTTTAACTATAAAAGGGTAAACATTCATTGACTTTTTAATTTACAGAAATGTTTGTGTTAGACATCTGACTACATCAAGCTTTGGTTACTGTGAGATACCACAGGACAAAGCATTTTATTTGCACATTGCAATGCCAGAAATTTAGGTCGGTCGAGTTAGCAGTAGTAAAAATTTTGTTTCATGAAAAGTAATGGTCACTTTTGAATAGAAATGATAGAATTACTTTAATATTCAATACTTTAAACAATTCGATGTATTCACCACATACATTTTTTACTTTAAACACTTTTAAACCGTTTAAGTAACCAACTAATTAGCACTAACGAATCTGATTGGTTGAGTATTCCGTTACCATTCTAATAAAATAAAAACGTTACGATCATGGGAAATTCCAAATATTTGAAATAAGTTTTATATTGAAATGCTTTATCTCCATTTGGTTCAAATTGTAATAATAATTAATAATCTATTACTACATTAGCAATCTGGGTAAAAGTTAACTATATTCATCAGTATAGAATAATTAGTACAACAAAACAATTTTCAACACGTGTATTTAACTTTGATTAATCAATTAGCCCCTTACCGTTGAAAATCTGTTGCTGAAGGTTTCAGGAAAAGTAAAAATAAAGAAAGCTTACTGGATGTCACAGTTAAAAGTCGATGTGGTATTATTGAATTTACTCTTTAATTGAACATGTATACATGTAACCATTTATGTTTTTATTTTATTTTATTTGTATCAATATTAAAAAAATAAATATATATTTATATTTAATTAATTTTTGTAAAAATTTTTATTTAATAGGAAGTGTATATATCATCAATTCACTTTTAACATTTACGTGTTCTCGCTTTCAAAATTTTATTATATCTTTTATATTACAAGTTGTTTTAATTTTGTTTCATTTGTTGTTTGTTTGTTTTAATTTTCACAGTTATTGTTGGTAGTTTTACGCTTTTATTTCTGATGAATCTAATTCTACTCCATTGGGAATAACATCACTGATGTAACCATATTATATTTATTATTACATTTTTATATAAGTAAAATTGTTCTGAGGAATTCCAACAGCTGAAATTATATAACGTATTTCAAATAATTTTGTATAGAATTTGTAGAGGAAATACCTACAACAAGCTGTATGATTGGATGCGATACCTATAAATAAAAATTTGTTTTAGATACAATATTGCAAGATAAAAATATGTAGCTCTACTAAATCGTTATATTACATGGTCTTTGTTCAAAGGAACTTCATATTAAAATTTATATTAATATGTTTGGTAAGGCCAAAGGTAAGGCATATACTTTTAGTCTTACCCGGTCTACACATTGATTAGCATATGTGCATATGTCATACCTATCAAAAAATGCCAAACCATAACTGGTCAGGCACGATCGTGTGTAATCTGGTAGCTCCAAATAAACTGGTATCCTTATTCTCAGTTTCGTCTTTTGTACGTTAAAGGAACAAGTGCAAATATTACGTTGATAAAACTTTTGTTTCATCTAAGGAGATTATAATAATATTTATTATTCTTCTAACCTGCAGACTTATGTAGTATAAATATAGAAGTAGCTTATAATTAATTGTAAAGAATTTCTAAATGGTTTTATAAGAATCCTTTTAAGCTGTTTTATGCAATCTTATTTGAGCAGGATCATGTACAGTCGAAGTGGATTTTTAAAAGGGTAAACTTGTTCACAAATATTATAAGAAGGAATTAAAATATTTTTTAAGTAGGATTTTTAAATGTATAGGCTTTATTTATTAGAAAAAGTATTATTTCAGTTCGTTTGTAAGCAATTAATAAATAATATGATATAATCATGTGTATCGTACGTGTGAGTATTTACTAATACACAACTTTAATTTTCGTTATTGTCTTATTGCCATTGCCTTAGCAATATTAAATTTAATTTATCAAAATGTTGCTGATAACTTCTATATTAAACGTATCAAATAAAAATAAATTGATGTGTGAAATAAATATTAATTTATTTCGTATGTTGCAATATATGTTTGCTTGTAGGTACATGGAAGAAATATTGTACTGAATGAAAAATAATGGCTTACTAGATTTGTATTTAAATGATTAATTCCTATTCTTGGAGTTGTTATTGTGTGATAAACTACGTCGTTTATAAGAGTAACACGAAAGAAATAAGGATAACCATGAAATACAATAAAAACAGTACAATTATTAAAATATTTTAGTAGATTGTGGGGAAATGTTTGCAAAATGATTTCCGAGTTTTACGAATTTTCAGCCATTACAAAAATTTATTACTTGCAAGTAAAATATAATTCAGCCATTGTCTTATCTATGCTTGATTTTATTAGTTCTTTCTTTAAGATACATTCGCTTTTATTGTCGACCATATTTTACAATTCGTATTGTCTGCATTACTAAAACAAAGGGTTTAAATTATACATAATATTGCATAATAATCCGAATTAACCCTATACCTTTTCATTTACTTAATATCTCATCTTTTTATTGCCTTTGTGCCGCAATTAATTTTTTTAGTGTTAACATAAAATTTAGTTTTGAAGAAAATAACTTTATCGACAATAATAACAAGAATAATTGAATTAGAAAACAGGATTACTTACATTTGGACACCACAACCACGAAAGCGCGCTAGAAGCTATAGATAACTGCGAGATGAACATTCAGTGTCTGAGTTTTCTTACATTACACTTTTATTTTTGAGTGAATTAAATAAGTAGGAGCAAGGACTTAAATATGTTTAACGAGGTTAATTTTTATTTATTGAATAAAAAGTAGGCCATTGAAAAAATATTCTATTTTCCTATTATTAGTTTTTCTTTTAAGCTGATAAGTCATAAAAAGCTGAGAATATCGTCGCACTTAAGAAATTAAATAAATTTTATGATTGCTATGGTCTCGTAGCGTTTATTTGAATTTCATTGAAGCCAATCTTTCTTCATATATCTTATTTGCGTTTCTGTGAGACTACATAATAATAATATATCGTAAAATTTTCGGGAAATTTATGTTGTCTATAATTTTCATTGTTCAATGTAAATATAAAACATCTCGAGTGTTCTTCATTAAATTTTTTGTAATACCTTAAAAGCTTTCCAATTTATAAACTTGAAGTATATTTCTCATTAATTTTTCTAGAAGAGCAAACAATAATAATGGAATTTTTTAGTTTAGGAACATTAAATTTTAGTGTACCTATACGTTTTATTTATGTGACTGCCGGAACAGTGAAATTCTAGTAAAATTTAAAAGTTGTGGCATCGAATCAGAAATGTATTATGATATCGGCAAAAACAGCAACAAGTAAAAGCTCGGAAAATTGTTACCTACCCACGAGTAGAGTAAACGAGTTAAGACGGAAATTAATGTATTATCTTTAATGAGAATATTATATTGCGAGTTAAATTAGCACTAAGTCAACTTTAATATTAATAATTAGAATCGCATTTATTGCTGTATTTAGTCTGACGTTAATGACATAATTATTATACTCCACATTAAATTTTTACTTATTTAGAGTAATAATGCTGCTTATAAGTTTCAACATAAAAAAAATTTATATTAATTTTTAGCGATATTACTAGAAATTACTCTTATTGAGTAATGCCTTCATTTAAATTTATATAGTAATGCTACAACCCAGAGTGGGTTTTGGCTAACCCACTTCATTTTATACAGGGATTTCAAGGCAGATTACCTCGGTGGCTTGTCAGAATAAAGTTTTTGCTTTAATCGGGCTCGAACCAGGATTCTCTGCTTAGTAGCCAACGCACTTAAGCATCAGACCGTAACCGTCCTCTAATGCCTTCATTACATCTATGTTTTCAGTGAAGTAACAATAGTTATTACTCACTCTGTTGGGTAATAATTTATTACTTTCTATTGGTTGTTCTGCTAGGTTCGTTGTTTGAAAAACTAATTTTCTTATGATCGACGTAGTGCTTTGAAGAATACATATTTAGTTTTTCCCAGAGAAACATTTTTGAAGATTTCAAGAAAAAAGTTATAATTTTGACGCAAAATAAAAATTAAAAATTTTTTTATGACAAACATTCTTTATTTTCGGCTGTCATTTTTTTAAAGTTTTTAAGTTTGAAATGTTTCTAACGTCTTTTACTAGTTCCTGTTTAACTCTAATTTGAAAACAAACGGCAACAGAACATAAAAAAGTTCTTTTGACAAAAAAAGTTGTCAAATTTCATTTCGTGTGTAACGGTTCTGTTTGCCGGCCTATATTAAATCAATTTCAAAGGTAAAAATTTTTCTTGCAACATTCTAAGATATTTAAAATAATTTAATTTAATTTATTTACGTTTGTCATTTTTTTAGCATAATAATGGCCTTGGGAAACATTATTATTTTGTAAACGATAACTTGAATTATGGATTTTCGTTTTTGCTAAGCTTTTGTAGGATTCCTCCCTTTAACCTTAAATGGGCTTCCCCACCCTTAGTTTGATTTAATTTTTTGTGCGAATTAAATTGATTTTATATTATACATTTTTAGCCACTGCGGTGTAGGAAGTAAAATTTTTGAAAAGCTTTTCTTTGCTGTTTTTTTATGATTCTTCATAATCATAAGCCACATTTCAACATGTGGTTTTTATTATTTTGAATGGATCTAAGAACACTGTAGAACCTGGTTTGAACCTGAGTATAAATGAATTAATGTAATTATAAATAGATTATCTCCCGGTGACCTCTGAAATCAAACGAGACAAATCGTCATAAGTCATAACAATCCCAAACAATCACGTTGAACAGTAGATCCCCTAACACTACGATAGTTAAGCAAGCAATACAAAAGAAGAATTACAATTAACGACTTTTCATTAATTAATTAATTTTTTTCAATTTCCTCTTTCAATGTTCGAATAATTTACAACTGCATTGATTTATTTGTACTAGCCAGTTTTACAACTAAGAGCAATTTATTTTAGAATTTAATGAATTTGGTGGTTATTCTTCACGTTTAGTAACTTAGGTAGCATGAACTAAAAGTAATAAATAACACTCATAACTATAAGGTTATTAATAATCCTTTTTTGATTTTTCTATAGAATTGGATTATAACAACACTTCAAGTTACATTTATTTCATAGAAACTAATTCATTTATTACACCGCAGTATTAAAAATTATTTAAATTTCTTACTTAACAGTAAATTTTGTTTCTGAAAAATTTCGGGAAGAAATAGTACACTTCTCCATTAATTATTTATTTAAGGCCAACCGGTTTAGTTTCGAAACTAATTCAGTTTATCAGAGCTTTACGTCAATTAAACTAACCCGACAATTAAAAGCTATACCATGATCTGACTTACCCACTCAAATTACCAAAATATTAAAACTTTATTAAATTTTGTCAAAACAGATTAAATCAAAAATACTGAACAAGGCAAGAAAACGTAGATTCAAAGGTGTAGGTATATATAATAATTAAATTAAATTAAAGGATTAAATTAAGGATTACAAAAGGTTAAATTAATTAAATTATTTTACTTATCATATTTAGAAGCAATGTGTGTCAAAATAAGAAGAATCCTAAATAAATAATAAGGAAAAAATTAATTTAATG
Organism: Cantharis nigra; assembly: GCA_958510845.1. NCBI lineage: Eukaryota > Metazoa > Arthropoda > Insecta > Coleoptera > Cantharidae > Cantharis > Cantharis nigra. The sequence goes on from OY294028.1 coordinate 67,112,480, forward strand.
AATAAAAGCGGAGTATATAAAATTAATTGCAGAGAATGCAATGCAAGATATGTTGGCCAAACAGAACGAAACTTAAAGACTATAGTGTTGTCTAACACCGAAATAAAAATAAATTTTCGGCAGTCTCTCAACATTTACTAGAAACAGGCCATCGTATATTTGACAGCAACATATACCTACTCGTATATTTTGAAACGAAAACGAGAAAAGATGGATTTACTTGAATTTCTAGAAATACAAAAAGAAGCCTGAACAAACAAGAAAATCTAAATTTTATACCAATTTTTAAATTATTATTTAAATTATTTTATATAATATGTAGAGTGTTTTAATGTTTGAATTGACAGTTAGATGTCAGGGTAGTTCTCAATTTAAAATTTTTACAGAAATGGTGTAATTTATAGGAATATGTTGAAAAAGACGATTAGTCGAAACTTGTCCATAAAAATAAATTTTAATTGAGGAATGTGTACTAGTTAATTTTAAATTTAAATTATAGTTGCAGATTATAACATAATTTCGAATATTCGTTGGCAAATGAACATAATTTGCTTTGATGACCCTATTACTCTTTTGTTAAAATGGCAGTTTGCAATTATTAATAATTATTTTAGAAAATGAATTATAGTAGATACCTTATAGAGTACTATTGTGATATAAATTATGACTACGCATGGTTTAATATTAGGAAGTTCCTCAGATCGAAATCCTTATTTCTTTGAAGTTTAAATCCGACAACTTGCCTTTTTTTAAAATTTACATACTAGTACTAGGTATACCTAAAAATGCATTTTTCAGCTATACATTTTTTTGAAAACTACAAGATAAAATTAAATGAAAACTATGATGTGGAAAAAGGTTATTTTTCCAATTTAGTATGAAAATATTACATACAATTGACAACGTTTTAAAATAATATAAAATCTCGTTAAACTTTTATAATATTTTAGAGAATGTTATTCTTAGTCTTCTGGTGTTCACCTAACTTAATCTTTAGATGTTCTTACAGAAATTTTCTTACAGAAGTTCTCGAATAAAAGTTTATTGTGTTTAAGTATTATATCACGGCTATCGCTTCTTGAACTCATCTGAATAGTACAATTTTGAAATTTTTATAAACTAGATTACAGTAAAACTTATTTAGATTAAAATTCTTTAGAAAACAAAATAAATTATTGTAAATACCAAACAATTTGTATTCAAAAATTGTTTCAAAACTTGAAAGAATTGAAAACAATCAATGTGGTAATAATATTGAAATGTATTTGAAAATATCGCTACAAATAGGAAATTGATAAGGTTCTAAGAAAGCCTGACATTTTCCAAATCTAATTTAATTTTTTTCTGAAATCTTGTTACATAGTAAGTATACGCAGTCGACTTGTTCAAGCTATTTATTTATAACAGGCACGAAATTGATTCACGACTAGGGTATTCAAATATTATCATGGTTTTTAAATTAACATAGGAACTTCGCCTAATTATAATATATTTCAAATTAAAATTTTATTGTAAACTGAATTTTAAGCAAAATCAACATTTTTCTGGATAAAAATCATTAACTTGAAGTATGAGAATTTTAAGCTTAACAATTTCGGAATCTGAATGTTATTTTGTAATTTTCTATTACTTTTAGTAGTCATCTGATTATTATTTATTTAAATCTAATAAAATGTTATTATTTCTATTTATGAGTAATTATTCTTCTTTTTTTAAAAAATATCAATTCTAAGAATAAATAATTCTGAACAAAATCTTTATAGTAAAAACTATTGCTGTTATTACTCAAAACATTTTATGATTTTTAAAACTGTATTTTTGTAATTGACGCAGTCGGTAGGATTCGTAAAATTGGGAATTTTTGTGTCAACGATTAATTGAGAATTTTTGAACAACTCAAGTTGGATATCAACAGCACAGAAGTCATCAAGAGAAAACCAAGCATCGTTTGAATTTAAAAGCAGTCAAAAATTAAGAAAACCAAACATTATTACCCATAATTTTTATTATCTATTATCTCCCGTAAAAACTTTGGCGTTATTATGGTCTACCGGCGAGAAGAAAACCATTGGAGATGAAAAGATGTAACCAAATGATGAAAAATGGAATAAGACAATACCGTAATGGATTTATATGATATACGGATATGTGTAGAAGTGTAAAGTGGAGATTAAATTGGTATAGTAAGTGAAAAATTAGAAAATAATGTGACTTTGACTAAAAACAAGCAAGTAAAAGTGTACACTGAGAGGAAAGAGATGGTAAATTGAACGAATCTGAAATGTTGAATCTTTTCTTATTGAATTAAACGAAATTTCGTTGAATGAAACAATTTTTAGTTGTTACAATAAATTCAAAAATGTTGTTTCAATGCATTAGTTTTGTTAAATAAATATTAGTTGATTTAATGTTTATAATGGATTCAAATAAGCTTCTATACGATATTATCGTTGAATTAATAAAATAGTTAGATTGGAAGAAAACCAATGAAATTCTTGAACGAAACTAATATTTTGTCTTGTTGTAGCATTTTAGTATGTCATTTCAATGCAACCGAAATGTTAATCAGCTAAACTGAACACAATAAAATTGTTGAATAGAAGCTTGAAAAATATGCGAGCCACTGCACAAGTTTATTGTCATATATTTCAGTTTGATCTTTGATGCATAATAACCTTGATGTGTTCATGAAATGTGCGTTTGCAAAGTGCTAGAAAAATGGATACTACAGTTATGAATAATTGTTTTAAAGTTAATACCTTTGAGGATTATTTGTTTAAATTTATTTATTCATAAAATGCACTACTGTTAATACAGTAATACACCTATTGTGATGGTTCAACATTGGATATACGCATTCAATTTAGAGTGCTTGATTTAATATCATCATAAGTTAGTGTAATGTTTACTCGAGAAATAATGCTACGCTTTATATTAACGTAATTATATTTTTCTAACAATTACACATAATATTTTTTACAACGACAACCATTTTTCTTGCTCGCCGTCACCTGGCACATGACCAACGCCCCACCAACCCATAATTCCCCATATACTACAATAAGTAACATCAAAAACTTAAAATGATTCAAATAATAGAATAGATTGTTTAATTTAATGCACAGAAATGGTTGATACAATATACCTACTTGGTTAGTTCGAAAAGTGCGGAATGTTGAATCAACCTTTTACTACGTCCTATTAAAGAAACTGATAGCTTTAGTGTAGTAAATTTTGATTCAATTAACACAACGAGAACGTTCAAGGAAATACTTCTCATGTTAAAATAACGCAAAAAAGTTAACATTTTATTTGCATTAGTTTAATGCACGTTTTGCATTCGCCACCCGCAATGCAAAAAATTTGTTCGTTGAATCGTTTATCGTTTGATTAAGCAATTTCTTTCTCTCAGTGTAGGTAATGTAGACTCTTGTAAATAATTGCAATAAAAATTCGCAAAAAATGCTAAGTAGATTAGCCACTCCAATTTTTTTTAAATAAATAATAAAATTTTATACTAAAAATTTAATTTTATTACTTTTAAAGTATACTACTTGTAAAGTTTAAGATTTATCTTGTCATTAAAAGTTTTAGAATTAATAAGCAGATAAAAATAAATCAAGATTTTGTTACCGTAAAATGTCTTATGAAGTTGCTATTTCACAACATTTTGTGAAAGCTACTACAACTGTAAGTGTATTTGTTAATTAAGTTTTTAATTACACTACAAGTGAAGTTTGAAAGATTTATTTGTAACCGTGAATCAAGATAATATCCTTGCAAAGGTTGTAGAGATTTGTAGTAATAAAAATGATTTATAATAAATAACTTTTAAACCAAATTATTTTCAAATATTGCTGCCTGTATTTATATGGTTATGAGTATTTTTGGAAATAGCTATTCAAGCTACTAGGAATGTAGGGAAACTTTTATTACTTTTCAAGAGTATTACTAGTGGTATTAATAGGTAAAAATATATTTAAAAATATTGACATTTTGATATTTATTGACATAATTTTAATAAAAATTTTGCTTTCATTATTTCATAAGTCCAGAGTTTATTATACAACTAGCGGACATTAAAAAATTATAAATAGTGATAATAATAATTATCCAAAAATAGTGAAGTTATTAATTAATAACGCAATTATCGCGACATTCTTCAAGTACTTTACATTAAAAGACTAAAAAACGTATTTAAAAAATGAATAAATTATTAGTTTACAAAAAAATATAAAATTAAAATAAAAATTTTAAAATTTAAATAATAAAAATTGTTGAGATTTAGGTCTTTTTTATATCAATTTAATTGACCGACGTTTCGAGTCTTTTATTAATGACCCATTTTCAAGGCTAAAAATAATACAATGAAATCAATTAATTAAAAAATCTTTAAAAAATTTTTACATGTAAATGACAAATTACTTGACAAAATAATGTCATAATAATGAAGTTGTACTAAAAATTTTAATTATTTTATATCAGAAAATAAGAAATTATGGTAGGAAATTTCAAATACGTCAAGTTGAAAATTATTTGTTACGTTAAAAAATATAAGTGTTTCTTTAAAGCATCTATTATAAATAAATGTAGGTAATACAATTTATCTTATTTACACACAATAAAGCTTCTCAAAGCTTTATAAAATTTCTTAAATAATCAACTGAAGGCACGGATGAGTTTTATTGTCAATAAAATGCCCTTTAAATTGAAAATTTCAAATATCATAATATTACCTTCTGAAAATTTATCGGTGTATTTTGTGAAAGCAGACATTATACGTAGTATATGCTAATGTAGCAAAAAAGGCTATATTAAAAGATATATATGTAGTACGTAAGTAAGTAATTTAATTTCCAAAAAAAGAAGGCTAATCTTTGTAGGGAATTATTAAAATGTATCCAATGCCTTTTTCGTTGTGAACACACGGAATGCTGTTTTGGAAGTTGAAAACATATTTCTTTGTAAATTATACTACATATTTAATTAGTTTTTAACTCAATTTTGATGTAGTATTTCGGAAAACTTATTTTACTTCTTTGTTAGGACAAAAACGTAAACACAATTCTATTTAATGCTTATAATATATTTAGTGCGTAATAAATAATAAAGATGTGGCATATTCGAATAAACTCAAATTTCAAATTATAATTTAATTTTTGTCATATAATTAATTATTATTGGAACCTATAACTCGAGCTTTCCAGCAGCTTTTTGCAATGTATTTTATTAGTGCGCAAAGAGAATTTGTTAAAGTAATCTTCTACAAAATTTTTTCATATTTACTTTTTTAATATAATAAGAGTTATTAAAGCACAGTTTTAAAACAGAAGGCTTTTAGTCGATAATTTTGCTTAAATTTCTATAATTTATTGCAAAAATTAGCTATACTCGTATAGTACAATATAGATGCTACCCCGTTGTCGTCAAATTACACTAATCAACTAAAACAACTCATTTTTACATACTTGGATTGATGATCCCTTCAGCTTCCGTCATTTGAGATATAGAAGAGTTATATTTTTCATAAAGTCGTTTGTTATATAACCGATATGTAATGTGGATAGAATTAATTACAAGCGTATGGTAAATTAATCAGTGACCACATCAACTCACTTCTGAGGTCTAAAATATTTTTATTAAAAGTTTGCAAAATATATAAATAAATAATATTATACATAATTCGATCAAAGCAGTTGTTAATTTTGTATTTAAATTGCCATTACTAGAGAGCTGCTTTCGATTAGCTATTTATCTTTATATTATAGCTTTTCGTTTAACAAGATTGATTTTATTTATTAAAATGGATAATATTATTTGCAGTCATCAATTTTAATAACTTATTTTATGTGTTGGAAAACGAAATATTGACATAGTTTATTATTTAACTAAATTTCAACAGAAAGATTTAGCGCTGTAAATAAATTAAATAATAAATTAATGACGACAAACTTTAAACTGAAAGAAAATCCAATTAGATTTATATTGAAATTTTCACTTCAAGCCGTAACGTGAATTTTAAGCATAGCAGCTTTTTCGTTGTATTCTTATTTTGTTGTGTCATTATCATAAATAATGCTTTTAGGGAATGTCTTACTAGTAATTTGTTTTGAAGGGTTTGAAGGTTTTGAAGCTTAGTAAGTTAGCCGAACAACTGCGAAACGCTAAGGAATCCGGTTCAAATCCGGAAAGAGAGTAAAATATTAGTTTTTAAAGTAAATCATTATCCAACATGTGTTTTACTAAATATATTATAATGATACTTTCAACAGGTGTCTCATACAAAAAATTCTCTTTTTCCAGCTCTTTTTTGAAATCAAAGAAAATGTGAAACATAATTGAATTAAATTATTTGAATTTGATTTATTGGAGTGGCTTTGGTAAAACTGTTTTAATTTCAATCAAACTGAGATCTTCACTTCACAATAATACCTGACTTTGTCAAGTACTATTTCTGATAAACGATGAAATTACACAAATTTGGGAAATTAATACGTATTGCATTATTTCATATAGTAGAATCAACCAATATTTAATTTACAGAACGTTTAAAAAAGGAATATTGAATTTTACAAATTCACATAGATTCGTAAAAGTTAACAAACACACGAACAGGTACAAAATCGTTTATTTCGGAATTATAAAATCTGTTTTGTATTAAAATAAATTTCTTTGTTCTTGATTTTACACCTCAAACTTTATAATATACCCACCCAGCTGTAGAATTGTCAAAGTATTCTGCTTTGAAGCGGTAAAGTATTTCATTTTGTATTTACTGAAAAACTGCGTAATTGTTCATAAATAATAATGATCACAATACACATTTAACTCCTTATTATTAGCTGTATGATATTGTATATTACAATATTTAATAGAAATATATCTAATAATAGATTACAAATTGAAAATCTAACTTAACCTTTCGTGAAAATATCTCACAATGCTTCTTAAGGCGGACGTGTAAAATCCAATTTACTTTCACGTCAGACGTGCAAATAGCCAATGTGCATTGATAAAACCGATATACATTGGTGCTGTGCTAATCATCCATTTATTTTAGTTTTTCTGAACAAAAAATTTACTTAAAACAATTTGAAATAAAGTCTATATTTGATTAGAAGTTGAAACTCTTATTTATATGTAAGTAAAAGTTTGTGAATATTATTGAAATTTTTGGTAAAGGAATATTTCGAAATATTCCCTTAAACATAGGCTTTATATACCGTATACTGCTGGTCTGGTCAGTATTACAGTACTGGTCAAATAAATAAATATTATTATTGATGTCGGGATATAGAAATGTGGTTTGGTATAGCTTAATTGTTATTTTGAATTTTGCAGATTGTCTCCATTCTTTCAATGTAAGCCATTTCATTAATGTTAAAGATAAAAGGTAAGTATTTTAGATTTATAGATGGAATAATAGGTTAATTAAGTCTAGCGGTAGCGAAGATTTCGTCTCGTAAGGGTATCATTTAATTGTTTTGTACAAAATTATGGTTAATGAACAATTTAATTGTGTCAGCGTGTGAGATTATTGTATTCTCTTAAACTGTTATTTCAGTGTAAAACGTAAAAATACATCAATTTGTAAAGTGTAAACTGACTTTAAAATATATTTGCATCAGCCGGCAGATTAGACTCTAGAGTTTAGGTGGGAAAGAAATAATTAATTTTTTTATTTTTGTGATCTTCAGAAAGAAAGATATTTGATATACCTAATTAACTTGAAAATAGTAATTAAACAAATATTATAAGTTTGGAAACTTAATTATAATTGCTTTCCCATCTTTATAAGGTATTCTATCAAACATGAAAACTATTGAGAGAGTTTTTACCTTAAGTATGTAATACACAATAAACCTAGCAATATATCAAGTTTGAAATTGCATGCAATTTTGGTTGTTATATAAAGCATGCTATTTGTTTTGTAATATTCTAATTTACTTACAAGTCTTAGTATATTTCTTGACGAAATACTGCTAGATGCGTTCCTTGAAATAAAAGCATACCAGATTACCTAATAAGACTGGCGTAAATTAAATAATATTGATATCTTAAAATATGATTAAGTAATAAGTTTTGTTATAATTAATTTTTTTTAAATCAATATGAGAAAGTTTTTCTTTTTAAGTGAGTATAATATATTGTGGTAAAAAAATACAAAGCAAACGAAACAAAAACATTTTTTGTGTTGCGTTTTAGTTCGTACAATTTGATTATTGTTGGGTAAATCGACTTTTCCACTTTCATAATTTTTTTATGATTACATTCAAAACCATATTTCTTTTAAATAAAATATAAAAATAAAGTTAATTAATTCACTCTCTTTATATTCTCTATTCATGTTCGTTGGGAAGTTTTTGATTAAACTTGCCCGAAGAGAATCTAATAATACCAAAACAATACATTATTGTAAAAGCTATTTTGAAATTTTTTAAAATTTAAAATTTTAGAAAAACGTTCTAATTTAAAAAAAAGATTTTAATATTTATTGTGTTTTGCTTAAATTTTCATGAATTTAAATTTCAACTTTTCAGTTCAAGTCTGTTTTGTAAAATTTTATAATAGGCATGACTGAACAACAAACTAATAGTGTTAAATTACTATCCTTTTTGTCCATGTCATAAATTACGACAGTACTTGAGGTTTAGAATAATAACATCTTCCTAACGATGTAACTCAATCTACATGCATGTACAAGGAATAATGCAGTATGAACGTAACAAAATATAATAAGCAAATTACTTTAATTTCCGTATTTTGATTATTTAGTGTTGTGCTGCAATAAGAGCCATGCAAACAACCTTATTATCATATTATTATGATAGAAGTAAACGGACATCTTGTTGACGTATTTACATAAAATATACAACATTATCTTGACATCGATAAACTTTTCACTTCCTTAGATTTAATGTTAATTGTTAATCATTCGTTGAATAATAATAAAGCTTTTCAATAAAAAAGCTAAAAAAAAATTAGTATAACTTGTAAATTGCAAAAATTAACACAATCTACTAACTTTTGGTAGAAATGTTTCAGAAGAACATACCATTTAAGTTGCAGAATCAAATCAATACATTCACAAATCTGAGCACTTACTAATTTGTTTGATTTAATACAAATATATCCTATCAAAATACCACGTAGATTTAACCAGCTAATTGGTATTTTGTGTGTAAACAAATATCCTATTAATATTAACTAATCCTTGTAAAATTAAGCTTTCGATTTTAAATGATTTGTTTGAATTTGTAAATTAATTACCTTAATGAAATATTAATACGTTTTCTAATTCATAAATTTTCTTGACAACATTTCTTCACATAAATTTAAAACTATACTGTACCAACCTGATAGCTAGGTAAATATCAAATTATTTATACTCAGCACCAGATCTACATTGAAACGAACGAAGCTGAACCTTCAGCTTTCCTATGTAACGGGTAACGGTGCCTTATAATTATAAAAGTTTCTGGTAAATAACTTTATTATTTTAGTTATAAAATTCACTCGCTACAAATTTTCGTAAATTTTAAGCTCAGGGTAGACGTCAGGGCTCAGGATGTCCATATATTGGACACCAATTTTTTACCTTGAAATTGGTTATCATAATATTGATTTTTGAGTTTCAGAGTTTTTCAGCCTTTTGATAATCTTTCTATATAGATACCAAATTTCAACTTGATTCCTCATCTATGAGTTATAGCTCATCTAGAGCTATATTAGCAATTAATAATAAATTGACATTTTGCTCTCAAGTGATGTTGCTTCACAAAAATGTATTTTTGTTAGTTTTTTCAAATTAAAAGTTGCCAGATCGTGCAAAATTAATATGTCTTTTTAAAAGTCAAAATAAAAACAATTTCGCATATGCCCGCTTTCATAAAATTAAAAAGTTAAGTTAAATTTAACGTCTTGTTAAAAGGTTTATAAAATCAGGCAATAGCTTTTGCCTTTAGAATTTTACTATTTTTACCTGCTAACAAGAAATATTAAAATTTAATGAGTGTTTTTCAATGAGTTATGAATATTTTTACTATAATTATGCAATTTTTAATTAAAATTTACGCGATATATAATACCAACGCATGCTTTTATGGTTTTCATTCCAGTAAATATTAAAAAGTTATTTAAAATTTTTAAGTGCTTAGATAAAAAATTTAATATCCCTAATTACTTTCCTATTTAATAAAACACAAAATTTATTATCTGGAATTCAAAATGTTTTATTTCCCGCAAACCTATTCTGAATTAAACTAATCAATTTTAGGTAGTATTTATAATTTGAGCAATTTCGTAGAATAACATACCTATCCAATGTAATAAAATTAATTGCTTGTGAGTGAAACAATTTTTTATTTAATCTCACATACGAGTATAAAGTAAACATCATAATAACATCCAACTTTGAAAGTCTCAAATGTTCTCTTATAATATCGTGTGGTTTATCTTAATTTCGTATCTATACTTTTCTTAAGAAATATAGTTTACTCGAGTTCCATCTTTTATCAAAATAATGTGCTTTATGTTTAGTTCAATATAAAGCGTCCGTTTGGAAGAAGACTGTTAGAACTTAAAAATTGTCATATTTTAGATTTTTACTAAAAGCACTAGGAATTTGCAGTACTTTTGGTTTAATTTAAAACTCTGTAATAATTATTTTTTTTATAGATTTATTTGTAACATTTCAAGTTATTAGAAATGAAGTCAGTGCAATATAATACACCAACTAATTGAATTTCAAAAAGTGCTAGAAACAAATGTAGTTTTTGTCGAGTTCTTATTGATTCCTTTCAAGTAGAAGCAACCTTTTTAACTATTATTGCAACTTGAATCAAACGTGAACACTAGAATTTCTGCTTTGTAAACTTGTTATTGTCTTCCATTTTAATTTAAAACTTGACGAAATTTTCTTTTGCTTCTTACGGGAAGGATTCCAATGTTTTCGTTAGTTTTGTCACATCCACTGCACGAAAAAAATCAGAATTGTTGTCAACTATCAGGCGGTTAATTTTAATTCTATATTTCACTTTTTCATCTCTAGTATTCAGTCGCTTATGTCTTCCACATTGCTATTCGTTTTTAGATAAATTACATAAGTTTAAGAAATGTTTTAGATTTAGCCAATTGAGAAATTGAGAAAAATTACATAAATAAGTAAACTAAGGTAGAAAAGGTACTAGATTGTTGCTAAACGATTTTCAGGAAGACTTTCAAGTTAATTAAAAATCCTCTACACTAATTTTCAGTGGACCACCTATTAGTTCTGTTCCAAATAATGTACAAATAAGCTGGTAGAAATATTAACCTTTTATTTAGATATATATTTTTTTTCTTCGGCATTTTTCAAGTGACATATCAACAGTAGACAGCCATATCTACTTATATTTAGATTCCCTTTCTTTCGTATTCGTTTTCAATTTGTCAAATATCTTAGTGAACTCTTTATTCATCGGTTTCTCAGAGATAAAGTTTTCACGAAAGAAATCTACGATATATGGTAATACAGACAAAAAAATTTAGCTTTAATTTCTTTGATTCAATTGAGCTTTTTGTATGTTGTAATGTAACAAATACACAACTTCTCTATAGGTTGCTTACAAATATGTCAGTCTAACCTCTTCAAATATTAAATAAAAAAAAATGTATGTCGAAATTTTATGCTTTATTGTTGTGTGGTTTAAACTGTTTTTCAACGTTTCACTGAATTTCATACAACTAACTGATCGAATCCTGGCCGTGGGGGTGCTAATTGTTAGGAAGTGCTATCAGGCTATCAACTCTGCCTTTGTAAATTGTTAATTCGTAATCTATATAAAAAAATAAATTTAGTATATTATCAAACCTTTGTGCTTTCCGAAAATTTTAAAATTAAGTTCTCTAACTTTCCTAAAATATTTTAAAATTTATTCTAGTTTTGTTATAATGAAGTTAAAGATGAGGGCACGCAGTTTGCACTGTTACAGGTTACAAGTTTGGAGGTCTGGAGAATATTCATTCTTCATAATTTAACGCAAAACATTTTTGCGAGTCTTTTGGAGATAAATTAAGTAAATTAAAAAGGAAATGTGAATCACAACTCCGAACACGCAGTATAAGTTTTAGTTAATGTGATGAATAGCTGTAGAAGTTAAATTTGCAAACACATTACATCTTCCATATTACATCCATATTACATGGCACATAAACGATATAGCATTCTAACATGAAATACCGCCTGGTTTAATTACATTAGTTTCTTCCATAACTTTACATTTTAATATACTTATACCAATTTAGTTTGCTTTTATGCACGGTAAACCGCATATCTCTCATATTCAGATCAAACGCAGTTAACAAATTGACAAATTCAGTATAATTTGAAAATTTGAGCAATTTAATCGACGGGAAATTATATTATTTTTGTATCATACCATTCAATTTTGAAACAATAAATAAATTGAACTGAATGAAAAAATATTACATTCAATTTTAATATATATAATAAAGATATTAAAAAAAATAATATTAAAAAAGAAAAAATTTGAGAATGCCGGAATGATGGTAATTATTAGCAAAATGCCTACATATACCGGGTGCTGAATGAGTTAGCCGAACATAGGAAATTAACATGTAAAAGCTTATTTATGCAAATTCCTGCTTCCTTAATTATTTTAGAGAAAAAGTGAAAGACACAAAAGTTATGCAGAAATATAAACTACGAATGATAGCACCATTAGATTTCATCTAGCTTTGACCTAAAAGATCAAAAAATGCTTTCAAAATTGTTAAAATTTTCATTTATCGCACTGGCCATGTAATAAATTCAATTTCATTTCTATTTTCAAAAATAATTACCATGAAAACTTGCATGGCCAGTCTGATAAATGAAACTTTTAACAATTTCAAAAGCATTTTTGGACTTTTTAAGTAAAAGTTAAATGAAATCTAATGCTATTATCATTCGTAGTTTATATTTCTGTATTATTTTTGTATCTTTCATTTTTTCTATAAAATAGTTAGGGAAGCAGGAATTTGCATAAATAAGTTTTTACATGTTAATTTCCTATGTTCGGCTAACTCATTCAGCACCTGGTATATAGCATCAACGTTATTGCAATACTAAGATTTTTACATTAATGATATTTTGAGTAGATACCATTCTTATAAAATCATTGTATAACATTTTATTTTGTTAAACATGCCGATTTTCATAACGCACACAACAAAAAATGTGTTTTTACTATATAACAAACAACTATGACTAAAATCCCTTTTGACATATTTGGTTAGCTTAAATAAATCTCGGAGGAAAGTTTTGCTACAATTTATACATAATAAAAACGCCTGTAAAATGAGTAAGTACAAGGAAGAATTATTCTGTATAAACTTGCGACTTATCATGGGTTTTTAACATATTTTTACACCCGCGCTGAAAATTTCTTTTAAATAGCATTCACTATGTCCTTTGTAGGTCAGGTATATAGGGACTGCACTTCATTTACATTAATTATACGGCGTAAATGTGAAATAATTCATGGTTTGCATACCAATTTAAACTTATTATGCACAAAACTGTTGAAGCTTGTCATTGTGAAAATCTGATGAGCATCAGTGGTATAACGACGATGACGTCTTTACGGGGTTCTAAGCACATCTGAATAATAGTTATCCATCTTAAAAACGATTATTAGTATCTGGTGTATTACGTATTTGAAAATAAAATAGTCAAATTCATTTCAATAAATAAAGTTCAAAGTTTCATTTCTTTGTTCCGCAGCGGTTTTACTTTACTTGCCGGTGACGGGCAGCCGAAAAAGTAATGTAGCTTCTAATTTTTGAAGGTTCATTATGTAGAATTTTTATTCATGAAGTTACGAAGGTATAAGGAATTTGAACATCCTGTACTTCACGATTTTGCATAACTCGTCAGTTGCTTCAAGATTGTTTTTTATAAACCAAATTAAATTCTTAAAATAAATCAAACGAAAAATGTTTTTCAAATTTATTCAACTCAACATTTAAAATATAATTTATCATATTTTAATAATTTATCAAGAGCAGTCATCCTTTTGAAAACTTTTTTTAAATAAAATATAATAGGCACACTTACGATCGTGTGCTTTGGTGCTTACCAGCGTCTGTAATTTAAGAGGCTTTTCTTGTTTTGTGGTTAATAATTATTAAATAAAAAAAGTTCAATATTTAAATTTAGCACGCATTTCATTGTGATGTTTTTGCTTACCTTGATTTTTAAAAATAATATTTTTATTAAATAATTTATGAAATAATAATATCAGCTAGGTATTTTTTATTTACCTATATAAAGATACTGCGAGTTTTGGAATCAAATCATTCTTTCGGAACTTTTATTGTTGTGGATGACGTTACCTAATGTCACACATTTATTAAAAAGTTCTGAAACCACAGTATTGTTGAATGGTGATCATTTATTTAATGTACTTACTAAGCAGTTCTAGTTACAACATACGAAACCTAATTTTTAAAAATATTTTATGTTAAATAGGTTTGAAAACAAAAACGCTTTCAACTTAATCAAAGTAAAAAGAATAGCTTTGTTGATTTTCAAAACACCGAAACAGTTTTTATTTCTCTATGATCCACAATATAAGCTACGAAACGGCTTAAGCAAATCTTTACTCTGAAAATAAAAATAAGTTTATAAAACGTTATTAAAAATATATGATAGACCAACTTTAAATTTATATTAAAAAGAAAAATAGTACATTGTATAACCAGAGACTAAACACTTTTATGACTGATAGAGATTATGAGAGATTAATAGTTAGTTACTTTAGTCGTGTGTTACATACGCAATTAAAAAAAATTTATTTTTAACTGTTTCCGCTTAAGGATTAACGGCAAATTAGAATACTACTAGTATACTAAAATATTTATTATAATATATGAGATAATAAATAAATTTTTGAAAAAATTTAATAAAACGTATTTATTTGAATATATCTAGATTATAAATATTAAAATATTTTTGAAAGTGGCATAATATCGAAATAGAGAGGTCGATGAAGTGTTCGATAAGATGTCAACGACAGGTAAAATATTACTAAAAATGGTATCTATTCAGATAATATGATTTCTTTGTACTGGCGTTAAGAAATGACAATCTCTTTAGCCAGAACACAAGTAACATTTTAACGACATATATACATAAAATGTGGTTATCTGCATTAAATAAATAAAAGTCCTAAACTGCTTAGAAGTAAAGTGTGTTCAAACTGTATCTACACAATTTTTGTGCCTGGTCAAGGATAAGAAAGTTATTTCTTGACTTTCAGTGCTAGATGATATAAAATTGTTTTATTTTCTTTATACTGGTTTATTGGCTGAAATAATTATTATAATAATTGTATTTTTGTTCAAACTTAAATCATAAAAAGAAAATATAAACCAACAAAACTTCGAACGAGAAAGATAAGATTTTACTTGAATCCACCACATAAAGGTTGTTTATTTTTGATGTGGTGTAATATTTGTAATAACATGTTTTTACCGTCAGACTTTTAAGCTTTCTTTAAATATTCTTACATTTCTGAATTTCTTTAATCTGATATTTTTAAAATTCATTTGTATGTATTAACAAAGCTTTCAAGATTAGCGGAAAAGTATTAAATAACTTAGTATTACCAGAGCTTAACATTTTCTTAAAAGAACGAAAGTGAGCTGTTTTATTATCGATTTTAAACACGAAAATCAAAGTTTTCCTTACCAATACAAATTATAGTATAAACATTTAGTGTAAAGTTATTTAGAAAAAAAAACCTTCCAAGGCAGGTAAAAAATAAACTAGAAATATGATTTTTTGAATTTGTAAAATTTATTTGATTTAGTAAATAATTTAAAATTGGTTTTCTAAATTTTAAATTTCATTCTGTAATATCTAAATTTTGTAATTATTTAAAATTTGTATTAAAGAACTTAGCTTTTTGAGCTGTCACTGTCAACCGAAATGGATGTGAAATGATATAGGTCTCTAAAAATTTTATAATTAATTTATCTCAAGCTTGAGATGTTTTGATGTTTTGCTAATAAACAAATTTATTTGATGTAAGTCGATTTTAATTGATGATTTGAATTATTTTCGTCTCAAATTGGACGAGTTTTGAAGAGAAAGTTTTGGATAAGAAATTTTGAATGTTGTAATTTGATTAATAATAATTCATTGGATATTTTGGAGAAAAAAATTTGTTTAAATTATAAAAGCTAAAAAAAAAGAACTGCATTGGATTAATAAATTTAATAGTGGAAACCGAAGGAAAATTTAAAACAAGATACGAGCGAGGCATGTGATTCTCGTATTGTCGCGGACACTGAGCCAATACACGTAGACTTACGATTCGAATATTTTACAAAATATTTATTTAAAATTGATATACCTACCTACTCCAGAATTGGAATTAAAATGAAAATTAAGAGTTTCTTGCTCATAAAAAATGAATGACTGATGAAACTCCTTTTTACTGAATAAATTTAAGATTAAAAAATACCTATAATAATTAGTAACAGAGCATCTCAATATATCTGTTCACCGCTGTTGGAATCGCGTAGGTGTAAGGGACCCTTGAAGTGAAAACTTAAGTTAGTTATTACTTTGAAACGTTAAGAGCTTTTATAATAAAAAAAAGTTTTATATAAACTTGATATTGGCATCTTAAACTTTACACATTTGTAAGGGTTAGAGCTTTAGATAGTTGGACTGAATAGTATGACTGAATAATATGTATAATAATTATTACTAACAGTCTCTTGGTTTACGCGTTTACGTATATCATTTTCTATACCAACTATGTGAACGAGGTAAGAGAACCTTCTCCTTCACCTATAATATAAATAAAGCACAAAAAAAAAACTAAATAAATAATAAAATTGTGAGCTGAACTAAAAAATTTTAATTTAATTTTAGTTTCAGTTGTTACAAAGGTTATATTATAAAGAACAGTAAAATTTTCCGAATTATTCAAATGTTCTTTGTTGTTTTTTAATTTAACCATCAAGTAAATAATAAAGACAAACAGAATTTTAAAATAAATTTTGATAAAAAATGAAATTATAGAGAGCAATTTGCGGTTCAAAGAAAAACTTGAGACAAAAAGTGTTATATCTTGAGATAGCATAGTAAAATGAACGATGCAAAGAGTTACGTTTAACCCACGTTTCAAGCGATTATTTTGTCACGCGGAAATTGTTTTCTTTACGTTCTAACTAAATTTACGTTTCAGTCATTCATGGTTTAATACCTTTTGAGAATTAATCTTTATTTATGTTAGAAGTTAAACGTTGGAATCTGGAATGTTACACATACCTTGATATTTACAAAAGTTCTATTGTAACATACATAGCTTGAAATGGAACAAAAAGCAATCAAATGTTTTCTAAAATAACAAAAAAATGCAGAAATAGGAAAAATGTGCTCATGAATATTTTCCTTACTGCTTTTTGTACATGATAGGGTATAAATATTTGTTACGAAACAATATTTAACTTGATGAGAAAAGTTTAAATTTTGTTGTAATTTTCATTTAGATATTAAATTTAATTAGTTTAATTAGATTTAATTAGGGTTTCTTCAGTATTTTCGCGTATAGTATTAGTGAAAAAAAAAGCTGTTCAACAGAAAACCACACTAAATTAGTAATTTGGAAATAGTGCATCACTTGAAACAGTCGCAGTCGTTTAAATAGATTTCAACAATTTTCTTAATACGAACGCGGAAAATTTAACAATTTTATTTCACTTAACTTGGTTTAAAAGTATGTAAATTTGTAACTGCATTAATAATTGAATTTTGTTTGAGTGCATCTTTTATTTAAATTAGGAAATAAAGGGCTTTCTTGAAAGATAATATCATCATATTATTAGCTACAGGTTTTTGTTCAAAATAAGTTAATTTAATGTTTTTGTTAACTTAAATTACATTATATCGATTCTTCCATTGTTCTGAAAATTTTAATTTAGATGTAAACAAATTTCAATTAGTTTTGTTGACTTTATTGCACTGCCACATTTTATTCATTTCAATATATAAATAATGTAGAAGTATTTGCTAATTTAATAGTGCATAATATGTTCAGTAATCAACTTCGAACAATTTTATTTTACATTGTTTATTCTACGGTAGACTAGGTTTACATTAGATTATATTAGTTTTTATTATTAGTTTTTATATTAGTTCTAATATAAGTATATTAGTATATTGAAGTCGATATACAGGGTGTCCCCGTGACCGTGGAGAACAAAGGACACTTCCCTAAGACAAAATTTCAAATAAAATTTTTGTCCAAGTCCAAACCCTTGGGGGGTACTTTCCTTTAAAGCAATTTTTTGAATTTACGATTTCAAACAACCATACCTCCAATATTGTTGAGTTTTAGGCTTAATGTATTAGAACCTTTTTAAAGATCATTCGCTTATCTAAAAATTAGGTTATAACCTTATTATCGTTTAGAATCAACGGATTTCGAGTTATAAATTAAATTAAGTGAAAAAATCTTAAAGAAATTTAGGTTTTATTTTTTTTACTTTTCTTGCAAATCCTGTATTTCTTAAAGGAAACGTCTTAGTAAAAAACTGATGGCCTAAACTGGATAAGGAATTTAAAGCGCTACAACTTTGGTCAAATAATTTTTTTTGGAAAGCCAACCGTTTTCACAGAAATTCTGAAAATAATGATCAAAGTGTAGGTAAAAAAAAAGGAAATTTACATAATTGCTAAAAATCTCAATTTATAGCGTTTAACGTTTGAGCAACATTGTTATAAAGCGCATTAGTTTATCGTTAATTACACTATCAATTTATGATAATAATTTATGAGGGAGGCCATTTTGAAAATTTTTTAAAATAAATTTTGTAAAGGCCCTAGGGGTATAAGCATGATGATTCGGCCCCGGAAAGATATTTAAACGATATTCATAGGATATGTTGGTACTAATAAAATACTAAGATCCTGAAAGTTTCAGATCGCTAACTCTATTGGGTTTCGAGAAAAAGCAAAATATGTAAAAAATGGAAAAAATTTTTTTTTTCCGGAATGGCTGAATCGATTGATCTAAAATTTTGATGTTTTGGGGGATGATAGGGGCTCTTAAGAAAAAAATTAACACTTATATAGCTTCATAAGATACTTGAATAAAAATTGTTTTTTCTTTAATTTTATTTTTTAACCATGGTATAATTTTTGTAAAATTATGAAATTATTTTTTTTAAGCCTCATATATATTGTTTTAACTTCATAAATTTTTCAGATTTTTAAAATGGGTACGCCACAGTAGAAAAAAATAAAAACCATTTTTTGGTTCAAATAATGCATTTATTTAAATGTTATGAGCATTAATTTAATTGAAATTTACTTGAATCTATATTTATTCAATAGTTTATTTTCTAGTTTATCGCCTTATGGTTAAAAAACGAAGCAATTTTGAATTTTTTCAAAATATTTAGAAATCAACATGGGTGGCAGTGCCTTTCTGATTTCAACCTAGCAGCGCCAGTTTAAAAAAATATCCATTCAAATTATTTTTATAAGGGCCATTACTACACGTGACATCGTTCAGATTTGATATTTTTATGCTATTGGTATTTTATGTTATTGGTAAATCATCTTCGTCAATTTTTAATATTTTATTCATTATTAATTTGAATATTTTTCTTATTTTTTTCAATTTTTCATTATATACGACTGATGGGAAATAACCGTGAAATAGGGATGTGCGTGAAGTTAGCCCCCCTTTTTTTGAAAACTAAAAATTTTTTTTTTGTATTGTGTTGTATTCAGTTTGTATTGTTTGTATCGTAAAACTTTTTTTCATTTCGCGAAGCAGAAAATTGAAAATCGCGAAAAACCATTTTTGGCGCTAGCCCCCCTTTTTCGAAAATTTTGAAAATTTTTTTTTGTATTGTGTTGTATTCAATTTGTATTGTTTGTATTGCTAAAAATTAAAATCCTAACTTTAATATTAGCCGTGTAAATCGCGAAACAAAATTTCGCGTTGGCCCCCCTTTTTTGAAATTTTTGAAATTTTTTTTTTGTATTGCGTTGTATTCAATTTGTATTGTTTGTATTGCTAAAAATTAAAATCCTAACTTTAATATTAGCCGTGTAAATCGCGAATCAAAATTTCGCGTTGGCCCCCCTTTTTTGAAATTTTTGAAAAATTTTTTTTGTATTGCGTTGTATTCAATTTGTATTGTTTGTATTGTTTAAAATAAAAGTCTTAAATTTAATATTAACCGCGTAAATCCCAAAACAAAATTTTGCTCTGATCCGCTGCCTAGCTGGCTCAAAATTTCAAATTTGTTTTTGTATTTCTATGAAGTGTTGAATTATAATAATTAAAAAATAGACAAACTATGTAATAAGTCATACCAAAGCAACTATTAGTAACTAAATGGTTTTTATTGGTTAAACAAACATAGTGAAAATAATGTTTCAATATTTAAATTTCTACATAAATACATAAATGGGGAGATTTTTCTGTAGGCTGATGAGGTGGACATGCAGGTTTCTTCAACAAGTCATCAAATTCAATCCAATTCATATCACGTTTTATCCATGCCGTGTAGTGTCCAATAGAATTAATATCTAAGCAGCTTTTATACATAACTATCCCAGAGAGTACATATCGTTTGCTATTTAAATTTATTTCATCTGGAAATTCTTCTAAAGAAATTTGTTTGCCCATCAAGTCACATTCAATAAAAAGTTGCGAACCATACGTTACGGTGACTTCAAATAATGTATCACAGCATTTTCTTGTGGAAAGCCCCCCGTTTTTCAGCGCTTCAGTTAATTTTCCAAAACCATCTTTCTTAAGGATTTCTATGTTTACAGGAGCGATCGTTTTTCTAAAAGTTTTTGGTTTTCGGCATTTGTTGCATGTAAAATTCTCCATGGTACTCCAGTTGAGGTAAAAAATATATTCACACATGTTTGCAATGTTCGAAGCTGCATTGATTTTGATAACATCTGCCGCTTTTTCACTACTAACAAAATATGTTATCTCTTTTAATATCTTGGCTCGCATTTTATATATTGCTAAAGAAGGGCCATCTTTTATGAAACACTTCAGAAAGGAAAATGTTTCTGTTTTGCTATTATTGACCACTTGAAAGAACTTTTCACTTTTGCAAGCTACAGCTAATATTTGAATTATACTGTCAAAACAAACAATACAAATTGAATACAACGCAATACAAAAAAAAATTTCAAAAAAGGGGGGCCAACGCGAAATTTTGTTTCGCGATTTACACGGCTAATATTAAAGTTAGGATTTTAATTTTTAGCAATACAAACAATACAAATTGAATACAACGCAATACAAAAACAATTTTTCAAAAATTTCAAAAAAGGGGGGCCAACGCGAAATTTTGTTTCGCGATTTACACGGCTAATAGTAAATTTAGGATTTTAATTTTTAGCAATACAAACAATACAAATTGAATACAACACAATACAAAAAAAATTTTTCAAAATTTTCGAAAAAGGGGGGCTAGCGCCAAAAATAGTTTTTCGCGATTTTTAATTTTCTGCTTCGCGAAGGAAAAAAAAGTTTTACGATACAAACAATACAAACTGAATACAACACAATACAAAAAAAAATTTTTAGTTTTCGAAAAAAGGGGGGCTAACTTCACGCACATGAAATAGGGACTTTATTATATCGTATTATACATATTGTATTTAACTTAACATTTACTTAAAAATATTAATGTAATTATTTTTATGTATATTCTAACTCTTATAAATAATTTTTTATATTTAAAATAACAACA
This sequence comes from Cantharis nigra, assembly GCA_958510845.1. NCBI lineage: Eukaryota > Metazoa > Arthropoda > Insecta > Coleoptera > Cantharidae > Cantharis > Cantharis nigra. Next base: position 67,134,272 of record OY294028.1, read on the forward strand.
ATAATTATTTTGTCAAATTAAAAAATTAAAACAGTTAAAAATAACTAAATTTTTTCAATCTTCATCACTGTCTTCTTCAATCACAACTGAAATATTGTCTTTATTTTGTATCTTATTTAATTTTATAATTTATTTAAAAGTTTATTTAATATTGCAACAGACCTGAGAAGTTTTGAGAAATTAAATGTTGTTTCTATGCTGCCACAATTGTTTATTATTAGTCAATCGGGAGATATTCATAAAAAATTTTCAGGTTTGCTGGAATACTAAATAAACTATTTGATAAGGTAAATATTTCAGCTGTAATTAAAGAAGACAGCGATGAAGATTGAGAAAATTCTATTAATCAAAATTTTTGCTATATATTCTTCGTTTTTTTATTCTTTTCTGTATTGTTGATTTATAGAAAATTGACTTAATAGTAATTTGAAAATATACGTTCTTTTTCCATTAATACCAAATTGAAGTTTGATATTGATGGTTATATTTTTATTGACATTAATAATGATTAGTTATTTTTAACAGTTTTAATTTTGTAATTTGACGATATAATTATTGTTGTTATTTTAAATATGAAAAATTATTTATAATAGGTAGAGATCATCAAAATATGCATAAAAATAATTAAATTAATGCTCAAAATATTTAAATAAATGCAATATTTGAGCCAAAAAATGGTTTTTATTTGTTTCTACTATGGCGTACCCTTTTTAAAAATCAGAAAAATTCATAAAGTTTAAGGGTAATATATAAGGCTTGAAAAAAAAATAGTTTCATAATTTTACAAAAATTGTACCATGGCTAAAAAATTAAATTAAAGAAAAAACAAATTTTTTTAAAGGATCTTATCAAGCTATATAAGTGATAATTTTTTTCTTAAGAGCCCCTATCAGCCCCCAAAACATATCAACATTTTAGATCAATCGATTCAGCCATTCCGGAGAAAATAACTTTTTTCCATTTTATATATATTTTGCTTTTTCTTGAAAACCAACTGAGTTAGCGATCTGAAACTTTCAGGATCTTTTTATTTTATTAATAGTAACATATCCTATGAATATCGTTTAAATATCTTTCCGGGGCCGAATCACCATGCTTATACCCCTAGGGTCTTTATTTTTTTTACCTACCTTTACCTGTTAGCCTGAAAAGTTTAGTTTAAAATTACAGTTTCTAATTTTTAAAAGAAATTTTTACTTTTCACCTTTTTTATACCATAAAAGCGTTTTATAAAAAATAACCAAGTTAGTGACTTGTGCCGTATAAAATATTCGTCTGTTTAACATGTTGATAGTCTTTAAGTAATATTGCGATTCATTTAACAAACACTGTTATTATTCAAACCTATGTTTGACGTAATTGCATATAAAATATATCAACCATCACTCAATTTCATTGCACTAATGCAACTTTCTGAAAAAGAGGTCTTATACATACTGCAACATAATATGGTTCATGTTAATGCACAAGCAATCCACTTTAAATATTTTCTGAACTCAAAGAGATATTATAATCGCGAAATATACATCAACCGATTTAGGCAAAAGGAGATAAAATTTAAAGTTAAGAGATTTATGTATTACCTTTTATCCCGTATAAAACTTTATAAAATCTTAAATGTATACTACTTATTGCAAAATCTTAAATTCTTAAAATAGCTCTTTTATAATTTTTTAATTTTTTTGATAAAAATGAAATTTAAAATGCTATTAAGCATTGTTGAGATTTAACATGTTTGAAATTCTTTTAAAATGTTGATTTCGTTTAACATTTCACAAACTATTAAAAGAGATATTAAACATGAACGTCGAGCCTGTTAACATCAGAGAATTAGCCAATTAGTGCAGAGTGAGCAGTAATGTTTTTAAAATCATAGATGGTAAAAACTGTTCTAGTTTTAAAATTTATCTTAAATTTGGTGTTAATGAAATTTTCTGGCAACACAATGTATTTTAGCAATGTATCAAGTGGAATTTTAACTTTCTTTATCACTATAGGTACTTATATCATTTTATAGCAGCTGTAATTCAAGGTATCACAAAGGATACAAGGGGTATGTATCTCACTCATGTAACTTCGATCTCTCCACGGTTTTGTCAGATATTGCCTCGGTTTTCCAAGTTTTGAAACTGTTAAAATTTTGTATACCTACTGTCGACTAGTAAAAGACCTTGCAAAGAAGAGAGTACAATTTAAAATTATAGAATTAAACTGAGTTTAGCGGATAAAATGTAAAACTTGAATAATTTTTATGGGTCAAATACACATGCATGTAAAATGCAAAATATATTTCAAATTCGCATATACTTAAAATACTTATATATACAACCCAGGGTGGGTTTTGACAGGTTTTGGCTAACCACTTTATTTTATGCAGGGTTTTCAAAGCAAATTACCTCGGTGGTTCGCCATTGCCTGCCTAGGGAGGACGGTCAGAATCAAGTTCTTGTTCTACTCGGGCTCAAACCAGGATTCTCTGCTTAGTAGCCAACACACTTAAGCATCAGACATTAACCGTCCTCTATAAAATGCTAATAGTATTTAATTTTTTTTTATAAATAAAGATATTTTACAATATTTAGACATTTTCTATTTCTGATTGGTTTAAAAGATTACCCTTTTAATACAATTTTTGTATTTTAAAATTTAAAATAGATGTCTATGTTACATAATACACTCGCGTGAAAATTAGGCTGCCTTCATTTTAAAATTTTACTCAACTTAGAATAAATTGTCCTCAATAGTTAGTTTTTCATCCGCTTCCGGCTATTTTGAAAAACAATGAGTAAATAAAAATTAGAATTTTAAATTCAAGTACCTTACAAAAATAGTAAAATGTTGTTTCCATTGACACAAACTCACCAAAATTTTGTTTTGATTATTCTATTGTGCATAAATTTATAAATTGTGCAGCAAATATTTTTAATGTATAGGTACTTTAAAAATGCAAATTTTAATAAATGTTCTGTTATTTTATGAATGTAATAATTATTTCCTCATTTACAATTCAACAAAATTTTCAGATATAGCCAAATAATTATTATACATACAAAATATATAATTTCAAATTACCAATTCAACACTAAAATAATTACAAAATGCATTTTCAATTCTGTGATTTTAATTTTTTTAGTAAAGAAACGAGTTTCTTAACGTAAAATTGTGTTGTTTTATTTAATTTAATTTATTATTTATATTTAATTTTATTTGAATTTAGGTAAAGCAGTTACTATCCTTATTCTTTTCACTATTTCTTGCATGGTGGATTACTTGATATGTTTTATCCAAAATGTTGCATTTCTTTATCTAAAAACATGTGTTGCGACTTTACACTTAATAATTAGCCTACTTTAATTAACTTATAATTTCATTATGCATTTCAATTTACAAATTACTAACAACAATCAATATTTTTTGCACTTTTGAACAAAACTGTTACTATTTCAAACTTTGTTACATTTTTCTTCGTTTCCTGTTGCTGAAATGTAAATTTATAATTTTTAAGCGGTTACAAGTAGATTTAAAATTTTGTTGGTGTTGTGTGAGATTTACTTCGGTAAATATCTGATACCCTGGTAAGGTTTTTATTTACTTTGCTGCTCGCGATTTTACAAAGTTTCGTTATTTTAAATTTTTTGTCAGACGTCAGGTTTCGAGCGAGGCCATGAAGGGCCTTCGAATATGGCCTTTTGTTATCAATAGGTCTGTTCATATGCTTGCACTAACTTGATGACAGTAAGCAAAGAACCAATCAACAACATTTTTTTGTACTAACTTAAGTTAGTTCAAGTTTGTGTAAGTGAACACTATTCATAGTGCCAACTGTGAATTTGGAATAACACGTATGGTTTTTGTTGAGCACCTAATAATTAATTTGAGGTTGTGTTTGGAAAATGGCTTCCGTATTTGGTTTCCAAAATTGCACATGTGGGTGATTGTCTTTGTGAACGAGGATGGGCCATTAGAAGCGTCCGTGGGGTGCATTTGGTTACATATGCGAGGGAATATGCTAGTGTTGACTACCTAAAATAGACTGGATGGTATAAAATGGTTCGTAGACCTTGAAGAAATTTAATTTAAATTAATCAAGTAACCATTCAAATTTTTGATTTATTATTTTAAATTCGACTTGCGGTTGTCACTTGATTAATTTGTTGCATTTGGGAGGATTTGTTTTCCGATATATCTCTCAAGGTGAAAATGTCATTTAAAAACAGTTGATTTTTTGTGTGTAAGCTATCTATTGGCTAAAATTTAAAATTTTTATCTGGTGAAAAGTGTAGTTTTATTGAATTTCCAAACTTTGAGGAGTTCTAGAAAAAAAAAGGTATAAATCTCAGGGTTGATAAATATTTGGTATACCAGTACAACTAGATCCGATCTCTTTGTAAAAGAGAATTTAGCTTGTAGACTTTTTTTCCTTCAAAAATATCTTAGAAAAAGAAGTAAACATGATATTTGGACTTTCACCGTTTAGAATAAATTATATTTAGGTAAAAATGGGTAAGAATCAATTTTGTATCCAGATTCTTTGTAAACAAATTAAACAAACAAATCAAATTATTAGTTTAAATAGGAGATAAGAATTTTCTCGAAATGCTGCACAAATACTATGGCAATCATTAGAAAACAAAAGAATGTACAATTTAAATAAATGTTCTTTTGAACTACCAATAATATAAACTAATAATAATAAATTATACACAAAAATTATTGTTGTTTATATACACGGTCAATTGATAATAAATGTTGTTTTGAACTATACACCAATAACTTAAACTAATAATAATTAATTATACACAAAAAATTATTATTTTTGATATGGTCGGGCGACTGCATTGGACAACTTGATATGGAACCTTAACGTAATTTCTTATTGATGTTTGTTTCATTTAGATTAAGAAATATTTCAAGTAGATTATTTCTCAATTAAATAATTTTGTTGATTTAAAACCACATAACAATGTTGTGCGCCGACAAGAGAAATAATATAATTGTTTCTTCACAAATTGCAATTGTATAAGTTTCAAGACAAAATATTTTCTTGGAATTTTAACCACCTTTGCAGAAATCAATAGTTTTGCCACTACAAATTGAAAAAGAAAATAATATTATTATTATATTAATACATTATTACTAATCGAAGAAGTACATAATTAATACAAGAAAAATAAAAAAAGTTTTGCTGTAGTACAAACAAACTTGGAACAAAATTCGAAAACTTCAAAGGTGCAGCGTTGTGAAAATTTAGTTTGCTTCTAGAAATTAAGAACGTCAGTACCACAAAGAAATTTATAAGCAAATGGAAGTTTATAAAAAAGAGGACTAATCTGGTTAGGTTATTTTATTATGCATTATAAAGTTAATTTTGTGTTAAGTTACGGCGTTGTGCACATTAGTGTAGATTATTACAAAATAAAATTTTCTAGTAAATTTTCTTTTATTAGCCTCTAATTTTATAAGGTTAATCAACCCTATTATTTTGTAAGGGAAGACACTGCAACATATCATTTATTGAAATTAAAATAAAAAATACAGAGTAAATTTTAAAATATTTTGAAACTCTTTTGAAATATGAATTACATTTTTTAAAGTTCTTTGTGTTTTTGGTTGAGATATTTTTAAAAAACCTCAATATAATATAATATTTAAATAAAAATTCCTGTATAATTCTTGTTTCTTTACTTTTACCTTTAACGTAATAAATAGAAAACGCAGTCATTTCAAAGTAATAGTAAGCATATTTTGAATTAAATTTAAAAACGAATAATATATAATACATTTGATGTATTTGAGCAGACGAAATTAAAATGTTGTTTTGGAAAAATAAAACGAATAAATATGTGCGAGTTGAAAACGATAAGAAGAGGTTAGTTCACGGGTTTGAGCCAGATTTCTGAGTTCGTGCAGAGGCATGGGTTATAATTAGAAGAAGCGAAGAGGTTTATACAGTGATTGATTGATGGATAAAGTTGTTTTAATAAATGTAAAGTAATAAAAGGTACAAGGGAGTAAGGTAGAGTTTTACCAAATTTTTGTTGTGGAAAAAAGACGTGAACTTTATGAAATTATTTTTTGACTACTGAATTTAAGCGTTTCTATTTTGAGTTTGGCTTTCAAAAACACAGATTATCAAAATAAGTTTGCTACTAATCTCAATTTTGTATATATATTTTTTCTTGGCTAGAGGTTAGCATAAGTAAACTTTACAAAATTGTTTACCTACAACAATTTGCAAAGTATATAGTATAACTATGAGAAGATTGTGTAAAATTGTGTAGGTAGGTACTATTACAAGATATTGAATCTGAAAAACACTGAAAAATCAATAAACTTTCAGAATTTATTGCAAACAAGTTAAAAGTAAGATTCATCTTATTTATGTTTTAAGATATTGATACGTTCAGCAATAAATATTACCATTTTAGCTTTATAAATATTTAGTTATTATGTACTCGTATGTATATTATTCTTCGTACTTCTGCGTACTTCCTTATATATTGAGAGTTTGGTGAAATTGTATCAAGATTAAGGATGCGTTATTTAATAATCTAGAACTGAATATTCTGTTCTTGACTTGTTGCAGGATTATTTAGAATAATTCCAGAAGAAATTCAAGCTAAGTATGCAATTCTGAAAAGATGCCTTCCGTTTTCAAGTTTAATGTGAATTTCTTTGGTTATAATGCCAAATTAAACTTTTTTTTTATACATCTGTCCTTATTCCTATTTTAAATGTTTAAAATGCTACAAAAAAATCCGTATTTGTTTCACTAGTTACTCTTTTTTGGTTGTACCCCCATACTATGAGACACAGTTTCAGATATTTTTATTGTCAAAAAAAAAATTAAATAAAACGACAACTGCCCATTTTTGATTTTTGTAGTGCCTATATGATTATAAATGTTTGTCAAATTGTGGCAAATAAGGCCAGGTATGATATCTATATAAACTAAAATTACTTTCTGCCATAATAATTAATATTTAGTCATAGCAGCATATTATTTCTTGTTACGAGACATACATGATAAACCACATGCAGATCAAAACGAATACCTTTATTAGACAAGTTTAAGAAAGTTATTAATTTGTACACATGATTTCCTAAAACGAAAATATTAATATAATATCAAGTTTTGAACTTACCCTTTTAATGAAAAAGTTTAATATCTAATTAAGATTATATTAAACTCGATTAAAGTAAGTGGTACACTGGTTACCTATAATTATTGCTAAAATGCTGACTGAAATTGGTGGCAGTAAGTATTATTTTTAAAACTTTCAAAATAAAAAAGTTTACAATGTTTTTTGTATGCTCGAATGCTCTTCTATGCATTCGTCCCAAATTTAAGCTTTCAGCAACTTTAAGAGTGTATTTAAATTTTCGAGCACTTACAAATAAATTTTATGTTTTGTATGTAGGAACGTAAGCAGTATTTATAATGTAAGTACGAGTTACAAATAAATATATGAAATGTATAGACATTTTCGTAAATTATTTTGTTAAAAGTAATTATTTTGATATTAAAGAAAAAATCTTTTTTTAAAACATCTGGCTATAGTTTACCAACGTACTTCGTTACTTTATAATATTTATCAAAACTAAACAGACGGTTAAAAAAGATAGAATTTTAACCATGAAGTGAAGAATAAGAAAATCATTATTTAGAAAACAACAATAAAAAGATATTAATTTACCACTGTTTGACAAAGTCAGAATAAAAAAAAATTTTTTTAATTATTACAAATGAAAAAATACAAAAATAAAATTTCAAAAAAGAGTAGAAATGCTATAAGTATACAAACTTAAATTACGATTATGTTTGATCTTCAGTCGCATATATCTAGAAAAAGAAAATATAATGAAAAACCAGCATATGAGGTAAAGCTTATTTCGGCCGTCTACTTTCACCCCATTTTATCCCATTAATTAAATACCCTGGTACGTCATCCTGGCTTTAACCAAGTCATCGCCTACGCGCACAGAAAAGTATATTTGAACAATTGTCAAACATCAAATCAAACCAATGCAATCTTCTGACTTAATTTATATATACTTTAATTTCCCGAAAAATATTGTTAAGGACAGGTCTAGCTTATAACAGAAAATTTGACAATGAAATATGAATTTTATTATACAATTAGTTTTTTTAATGTTGTGGATGAGTAAATATTTTATTCAAACAGTCGCAGTCGTATATGGTCAATTCTCATATAACTTGTTCCGATGCTGTACCCACCTATTTTTCTGAAAACTTAATCCCGTTTAAGTTTTATTTTTAGTGTGATGATAAAGTAGTATTGCAAGGTAGTGGGAACTTCAATTATGAAAACTTAAATATATCAATTTTTTTCTAAAATGCAGGTTTTATATGGCAAATGTCACATAATTTACCGGTCACCACCTATGATATCCTTACATTGATCAATATTTCAACAAAATGACTGTTGGAAAAAATAATTCTCAGTGTTTAATTAACTAAAAAACAGACTTAAGGATGACAAAAACGAGTTTTCCTACAAACGTTATGAAAAGGCCACTTTTAGATTGCTGTTTTAGTTTTGAAATGGTATTCTTTTAGGCACTAGTGCCTAAACGTGAATACTTTTAAGCACTGGTAACTAATAGTAATAATTTGAAAAACTACTTTGGAAACAAATTTTATTTTTTATAAATATTTATAACACAATTGTTTAAATTACAAAGTTGAATATTTGCTAAAGATAAACCAGAATTTCGTCTTTCGTCGATGACTTGAATATTTGAAGAAAGTGAAGATGATGCTTCTGAAGAAGAAAATACATTTATATTGTCGTTTTCAATAATTTTTGGTTTCTTAGAAATATTTTCTTTTTCACCTAAAATTTTCTTTGCAATGGTTTTCTTACTTTCAACAGAATTTTCGACGCATCCTTCAGCGACAGAACTAGATCGCCAACCGCCATGTCTTTTAAGCATCGACATATTCGCTCCCGCATCAGCTAATAAAGAAGCAGAACTCCGTCGAAAACAATGTCCGGTATATTCATTAAAGTTCGGAAGGCCAAGAAAATTAGCAATTTTTTAGGCATAGCACCAATAGTATTTATACCTACAGGTTGCACACTGCATTTTGAGTTTCTATAAGTAATTAAAAAAAAAATTAAAAACAAAATTAAACTTACCATCATTTCAAACAATCATGAACCCGTCCACATGCGCCTAATCTGTCGAAGTCAATACCTACTACCTACTATTGTAGTCTCTAAAGGACAACTAAAAAGGTTTTAAAAATTTTTGAATTTCTTGAAATTCAAATATTCTTTTTACCGTTATTTTTATATGAGAATTGACCATATTTCATTACAAAACTTGGATTTTAATGAAGTCTACATGTTTCATGTAGTATTAACTTAATATTTACAAATTACGATGAAACCTCTTAATTGATGAAAATTTTTTTTGTATCTGACGGAAAGAATATACCTACACAATAATTTTTAAAAACAGAATTTTTATGATTTGTTTTTATATGAAATAATGTACTACTTGTATTTTTACATGATTGCAGATCCGAATGAATAAGGTTTACTATTTAAAGAAAATTTTATTGAAAAGTAGAGATCAAACCGAGGATTTAGAATTGTTTTTCACATTGTTTTGAGTACTTCTAACATAAAAAAAATTATTATTAAACTACTCCTACCGTTTTATAGAAATACCATGGGTAGAACAACAGATGCTTTGAAAAGTATGTGCAGATGCTCGGATACTGTTTTCTGTTTGATAAAAAAATAATTTTGTTTAACTGCCAACATCTTGAAAGATTATGGAAAATTCTCAAGTTTGGATTATTTGGCGTCCAAATAAAGAAAATCAGTCAAACACTACTTTTATTTCAATTAACTAACTTTGATTATTATTGTGTACTTCTATAATAATTAGAAAATTACTCAAGTGTATTATGTTTATTTACTTACATCTCGTTCTTGTTTAATTTTGTTTTAATGTAAGTGATGTAATTGCTAAATGTAGGAAATAGGCATACTTTTATGTCGCTCGCACTCACTACCTTCATAATAATGTTCACAGTTTATGCATTAAAGCTAAGAGTTTTCATTTAATATATTATATTATGTTTCTTTTATGCTGCATATATCATATAAAAAAGTAAATCCCCATTTTTAGTAGTAATATTCAACTTTTAATATTTTATAATATATTTTTTCTTATATTTTGTTTGTGTATGTAAGGTGTTGTTTATGTATGTAATTAATTTCAAGCATCAGTTTAATTAAAATTTTCAAGAAAAAACTTTCAAGGCTTTATCGTTGGCTGTTTTAAGGTTATTCATTGTGCATGGTTCCTTTAGATTTGTGCATATTAGGATGTGGATTTGTTTACATTTGCTACCCTTGTCGTCTTCTAAATATACCCATTTTATGATAGACCATAATTTGTTTGTCTCGTAAGGAATATCAACATGAAATGCGCTAGTTGGAAACCAGCGGCAGATTCTCCTTTCAACTTTAATGAGGCTACTGGTGGTTTTCTCGTCTAGATTTCAACTCTCCGCATTTCAATGTTTATTATGAAAGGTGTGGTATTCTGCAGGAAACTCTTTTGGACTTGAATCTTATGTTCAGTTTTCTATACATGTCTGCATGTTATTTTTTGCCTTTATTTATGCTTCTCTTCTCAAGGTATAGGTAGAACAGTACTAATAAGGAGATAGTTTCATGAGTGCTCAACAGAGATTACTCGACAGTATTTCATTAATTATATACAATAATATGTGGAAAAATTATAAAAAATTATCTAACACATATCTAACACATAATAACATAATGTTATTCTTGTGTGTTTAATATCCACCGTTAAAAGTTATACATTTTATTTTATAATAAATTATAAAAGTATTACATAAAAAAACGTTATATTTAAAATTAAAAAAAGGAAATCAATACAAAGAACGTACCAAGCATAAAAATGAGTAAATATTAAATTTTAACATAATCTTGACGTGCTATAACATTAATCAAGTAATTTAAGACAGTTTTTCAGGAGGGTGGCTAAATTAACTTTTTGTATCAATAAATTGAATAAGCACAACAATATAGTTAATATAATACATTTTCCATTTTGATAAGGCTATTTTTTCTTTAGAACTATTTTATCTCAACAACTCGCCTTATTCAAATTTTACGTTTTCAAAGGTAACAATTTAAATAAAATGTATGCAAATACAAAACGGAAACTTAAATGTCGTCATATCTTGGTAAAAAAATGTAAGCGGTTCGAAAGTTTGGGTACAATATACGTAGATTAAAGAGCGCACATAAACTCTCGAATTAAATTTCTTTCAAAACTGAATTTCAAATATTTACTACAATGCAACCTCAATCAATCTTAATTGATCATAATATTTCATTTTTTTAAGTGAATTTCGTCAGTTACTCCGAGATGAAAAAATACGGTTATTTCGTTTCTGAAAATTAGGGAGAGGTTTAAAAGAATACTTAATTTTTATTTTAGTCAATTACATGAACCTACTAATAGATACTCAACCTTTATTTTTGTAATAAACCACGAAAATGTCATGTTAATGTCAAATTTTCTGCAAGTAACAAAAAATTCATCTCTATTTTAATATATTTTTATAACAAAACAATTTTTTAAACGATTACTTCTAGAAATAATAAAAAAAGACAATATGGCATAAATTTGAAAGTTACAAGTTATGAAGAAGTTAAAATCTCTTGTTGAATTCTTTGCATAATTTCTAAAATCTATTTTTGCGAATGTTATACCTTGTCACAAGCTTTTCTTCGGGAAAGACTTCCATAACTTACATTATTATAAGTTGTTCTTGATATGAGTTTTCTTATTCATTTTTTAACCCGAAAACGCCCGATTTAACTTGATTTGGCGATATCATGAGTGACCGATTAATCAATTTGTTTCAAACTAATATTAGGTGTGATTAGGAGAGCATACTTCACTTCACTTTTAAGTTACTTAAATGAACAAGTTTTGAAAATGTTTTAAATTAGCAAAAAATTTAATAAAAGTGTTCATATGCAAATACCCTTTAGTTGAAAAATTAGAGTAAACATGTAGCTGATATTTGATAAAAATATACTTCATATAGTATGCATCCTGTTTGACTAATATTTTATTGTTCAATTTACAGTTCATCTTACTTGAAGCTTCGCAAAAAATTTGTAACTTAGGTCTTTACATTATATTATAATATTCACATGAAATAAAATATAATTAAAATTATATTTATATTATAATGCCCTGAGTTCAGTTGAACTGATCAACTAATTTTGATCGATTAATCATCTATACTAAGATACATTTTAATACAATTTATGTGTTCTAACCATATAAGCATACACAGAAAATACGAATTCGGAAGGAAAGAATGCTAGTCAATAGCTAAATATGGATAAATAGGTAATACATGTGCATTAATATCTTTCCTCTCAGGATAAATGTGCCAGAAAAGGGGGAGAAGAATGAATGCTTTTGTATGCCTACCTATTGTTAAGTTCTAAAATTCGTCTAGCCTTAGTTCAGCTAAACTCAGCTTGAGCTGTTGCAAGAATTGGCACTTACAGATATAATATAAAATTTGAAATTATAATTTGTTCGTGATTTGTTGTGTCTGCATACGTGCTGCCTAAAGAAGAAACTATCTTAGATAGAACAGTTTAGAAAAGTTAGTTTAGAACAGCAAAAATAACTACAAGTCTAGACGATCTAATAAAACTTGGCCGTTTGTTCAAAATTGTTGAAATGACTCAAAAGTTTCATGAATTTTTTAAATTGGCAGAAGCACTTATAAGTTTTAAAAAATTCATGTCATTGCCATCGTCATTAGCCGGTCGTACATAAGCGAACGATTTTGTGTTATGGACATTTTTTGATGTTTCTATGACCTAAGTCACATAAAAATATCATTTATTTAAGAAATGGTATGAGCATTAAATTAAAACTTGGAAGCAGAAAATTGCAAAATTATATTATAATTTCTATACTATAATTCCCTCTACACGACGCTCCACCTTCATCTGGGACTCTAAAAATGCGACTGTTACAACTGCGTTGCAAGCTTCCCCAGAGTCATTAACTGCTTCTCCTATCACATTTTGTAAAACTCTTAATGTAACTGCTCACGTTTCCTTTCCAATTCTTTCTTTTAATACTTCTGAAATGATTGGTGTAAGTATGCTATTTGAATAACCCCACATCAGCCACTGAAAAGAATATCTGCAAGAAAGCAATGTTAAAACCGAGGATCCTATTACATTAATTTGCTGCAAGTGGAAAGTTCTATTTTGAAATGTTATAATTTTTAGTTTTCAATTTTAAATGGATTTTCTTTGCCTGCGTAATTTAATGGATTTCATCTTTATTTGCTTTATTTTATTTATAAAATCTATCCCCAATTGCCAGCTGTCCAATTAATTATAAAAGGTTTTGTAATTTAAAAAAAGGTTAGGTTCAGTTAACCCATATCGATAATCAAACACTTTAGTTCCCTTTTCTTCGAAATTCCAAAAGCAAAGTACGAAATTGCTTGTTCTTTATTGTGAATATAAAATATATATATTTATAGATTGTTTCGCACGACCTTCTCGTAAAGTGGTTTGAACCTGTACCTAATGATTTTAATTGTATTAAATTGTGCCATAATCAAGGCAACAAAAGTTTCTACTGTTTAACATTTAAAATTTTATTTTCAGGTAGGTGTTTCCAGTTTGCAAAAAATATATGAATAAACAAACGATAAGTGTTAAATCCCCTAGAATCCAAAAGGTTTTAAATTATTTTCGACAAAAGTAATAATTAAGCGGAGAAGAAAATAAGTAAACAAGAATAATTGATAGATTAAAAAAGTATTATAGATAAATAAAACAGAACGAAAAATGATGATGGATTTTCAAATGGCGAAACTAATTTCTACACAATAATATTTAATACAATTGAACAAGACTTTAAAATAATTGAATTTGTAGAATAGAATATGTAGAAAATTTTAACGTTCTGTTTAGTTCTGTTTTATAATACAATATTTGTTTAAACTTTGTTTCAGTTCTGTTATTATAAATCTGAAAAGGTGACCTGTCAAGACATTTTTTATTAATTATTTAACGCCCTTCATATTGTGTTCTGTTTCCTTACAACACGGTTGAGATGTTGAGAAATTCATTCAATAAAACAACGGGTTGCGAATTTGTCGGAATATTACTTTCAAGTGGTTTTGTTAGATCTCGTCAATTGTTGTAAATTATTTGCTTTATAAAACTTTGCTCTGCAAGAATTTTACATTCAAAGTGCTGAGTGGTAACCTTAATGAAATTTTAGTTTTTTCCTACATTTTCAGTTATTCATTACAATATTTAAAAATACATTTTGTATAGGTTTAAAATTGAACAACCGAATTGTTTGAAGTTTAATTAAAGCGAATTCAAAATTCTATAAAAGTTATTTGTAGATTATCTGCTCTACTGCTTGTTTGGAGTACCCTACCGTGGACAGTTACAGACAAATTCATCTAAAAGAAGCTACTGCATATTTTAAATTTAAATAGGTATTATTAGCATATTAAAAATTAACCCAGGTATCTGTTAATTTTAGTTAAGTCTTAAAATCTCTTGTAAATATTTATATTGGAAATTACGTGTCCGACCCGGTCCATCAAATTATTGATAGATACATTAGATTATATTACATAATCATGTAAGCGTAACATATTACATTTGTATAATACCAGTAAGCTTGATAGATTAAATTAATAAGAATTTTATGTACCTAATTAAAATCTAAAAATATCTAGCATTCTGTTAAAGCTATTAGAATTATAGTATTTGCATATTATATTATTCAAACCAAGAATGCAAATTATACCCTTTTTAAAAACCATTAGTCTGTAAATTACATTTCTACACAAAAAATTTTGAATTAGCACTATCAACTATTGCGGAATTTTTATATTTGACTAGTTTAGTTTTAATGGGTGTTTTCAACAAACTTGTAAATCATTGGTATAGCGAATTACAAATTCTTATGAGATACACAATAAATACTGCTAGGGTTGTTCCATCTCTGGATGAACGTTTTAGTCTTCGCAATATACTTTTCCCCAATTTCAAGTAGTCAAGTAATAATGTAGAAAACCTGCACTTAAACATAATGCTTATAATAATCTTTTCTCAATAATTTTTTACAATTTATTATTATGGAATTGTACAAACAATTTATTTTAATTAAGGAAGGAAGGTAAGCTGTAATTAATAAGCCACCCTAAATCCTTAAGCAGCTTAAGCTATATTTAGGTGTAAATTATAAAAGTTTCTCTAATCGAAATTCATAAATTTTCTAGCAGTTTTAAGTCGAAGTCGAAAAACGCTTTAAAGAAAGAGCTTTTAAAAATTTGAAACTCTAGAAACAGACAGTTTTATAATTTTGTTGCAAAAAACATCTATACATATTATATAAAGGCTATTCAAAATCTATTGACATTTTCCAATAGGGATACTAACACATAGTTTATTTGAATTAGCCACTTTAAAAATATTTTGGAATTCTTTCGAAGCTCCCATGTAATATTCTTAGTTGGGCTACCTTGCATTTTGTGCATTTATAAATTTTTTATTTAATATGTGGTATTGAAGTTTAATACAAACGAAAAAACCAAATGAGTGGTGATCCTAAGAATTCCTAATTGATGAAAATTCCAAAAATTAACTTTATTAATTTAATGAAATTAGAACGAACCAATACTAATTTATTATAATTATGAATATACTTTTAAAGTCTAGCAATTTGAACCATTTTATATTAACTTTTGCATATTATTCTACTTCCTGCAATAAATTACATTTCATACAATTTTGATCCAATAAACTGTGAACAAGAAAATTATTTAAATTTTTACAAATAATACAGGTATGCACTATTGAGCGTTACCGTACTCGTTCAATGAAAAAACCAGCATAATTGATTGAATAATTCTTGAATCATTTTTTGTAACTTCAATAAATCAAAACCTGACAGATGCATTAATTTCAATTATTGGATTTTTGAATTATTGTAATTTTATGCATTTATTCAGAGAATAGCTAATATTTATTTTAAAAGGTACAAATTATATAGATGCTCTATAAAAGTAATTTTAGATAGACTGATTTATCTAGGAACCTAGCTTTTGAACTGACTGAAGTTATAAGTAAGCTTTTAATGCTAACATCTGCATTTTGTAGGCTCACATGATGGATTTTTTCTATAATTTTCTAGTACTGTATCAATATATAATATATTAGTTTACATATTATTATATCATATTATCAAATTTTATTTCAAATTTCATAAATTCAAAATTAAAATTTTTAAAAATAAATTTCTAAAAACTGAGTTACATCGTTTGACGGTATTTCATGTTGAACGTTACGTGCTTTTAACTCATTAATAGTAAAATATTTAATATTATATTTTATATTATATTGATTGGAATGGCAAAGTAAAACTTTATTTAATATTAATTTATTGAAAAAAATTTATAGATTATTTATATTGCGGTGCAAACTTAGAAGAAAATGCGTGCACGTCAAGACTAAAGGTCAAAAGGTAGACAGATTTGTTCAAAAGAAAATTCAAATCAAATTTAAAGATAGGTTTCTATGGGCCAATGCTTTGTGTTACGTCTATTGAAGCCGAGTAAGCTCTAGATCTTAAAATAAAAATTTAAAGTAAAAAAAGAGCTTCTTTTGTGCAGTGATTCAGTATCATAATATTTTTAAGTAATAATTAAAACTTCTATAGGTATAGAAATTTGTTACAAAACTTTGCTGTTTTGTTTATAAATCAACAAGCAATTAATTACTAAATTGTGATAATTGATATTAATAATTAATTAATTTCTGTATTTTAATTACTAAATAATATGTTGTTGTAAAATTAAAATTGTGCCAATAAAGAATGTAATATTTAATATATTTATAAAAAAGAAATTATTACTATAGCACATTTATTAATTCTATAGATACTGGGAGTATATTTAAAGACGATTTACCTGATATTGAATACCTGATATAAACTATTGAAAAAATATAAAAGAATTTTCTCTAAAAACGAAATATAAGAGTACAAAATTTAACCTTAAACTAGAATTTGTTTAAAATGCTATAGTTTTATGCAAAGAAAATCAAATAAAATATGATTTAGAAATATTTTGAATTCAATAGAATTTTGCCCTGGTCAAGTGGCAAATGTTAACTTGCAATTCACAAAAGTCAGCTTAAAAAACCTACATTCGGTAATGGGCGTAGAAAAATAAATTTTGAAGAAATTTTCATCTGTTTATTAGTTACATATTATTTTTTTAATAGTCCTTCATGTGCTTAGTTTAGAAAGTAAGCCATCATCGAACGCGCGTCACACTTATAAAACGAGGTGTTAGTCCAATTATGCAAGTTCGATAATGACACGTTTCTACAAGTATAGCCTACAAAATTTTAAACTTTATACACATATTTTCAAAATTGTTGATTTCTATTTGACAAGAAACAAAAATTTCATCCAAGAAAATGAATTACAATAAAAAGAGTTAGTTTCTACAATTTAAAACAAATTTAGGCATAGCAAATTTACTTTCAATACCTGTATTGAAAGAAAATCACTTTCTACACTAGTGTGAGAAATTGGCTCATTATATATAGTAACTGAAATTAGTGTATAAGTAGGTAAACTAAATGTTTTCAATACTTGAGTAAAGTAATTTACTAGAAATTCTTAAAATATTTGCTAAAAACTAAATTGTTATTTTCGTACTTATACCTATAATTTAAAAATAAATTCTATAGTTTTTCGGTACTTGGACCATTTTCATTTATACTGGCTCAAGTACCGGAGGAAATATAAGTTTAATTTTTAAAAACTTTAATTAAATATCATAAGTATGCAAAAATTTGTCACTCGAAATCGTAAAGACCGAATAAAATTTTATAATATAGATTTGTTCGACTATCATTAAAAAAAATTGAACATACATTTATTTCAGAACATAATTTTTCAGTCAAGTACAGTTTTTATAATGGCTCTAAATATGATTGATTTGTTTCTCTTATTGAATAAATTATTAAGAAAGTATAAATTAACTTAATAAAAGTTATTTTGGGATTTGATATCTCTAATTTTATATTTAATTTTCATTGTAAATCTCATCCAACTTCTCTTATTTTAAAATTGTTTTATTATTGTAAATAATAAATTCTGTTTAACAATCGGATTCGGAAATATGCCTGTAACCCGGTTTTTATAGTTAATGGTGACAATTCGTTAACCCAGAGGGATTGGTAACTTTCTGTGACTTTCGGAGTACGGAGACAGTCATTGCTCATTAGAAATTGGTTCTTCTCGGATTTGAACCAGGTACCTAAACATGCAGTTGAACGCGCTAACTACTAGGCCAATAATCGTCTCTGAATAAAAATAATATGGTAAATAAAAAATAAATATAGGTATATATAAATAAATAAATAGCAAATTAATAATTGATAAACTTACAATTAATTGATATGATTGAATGCCTTAAGGTAAGATAACATGCACACCAGAAAAACGAATCTCTTTAAAATTTGCTTTACGTACATTATTTTACTAAGAATTTTAAAAATAAATTAACTGCTATCAATTAAAAAAGGATTATCTTATTGGTTATTGCAGATGTCTATTTACATTTTCTTTCCATATATTTAAACATTTCATATTTTTACTGTATACTTTTATCCGTTCTTAAATTTTAAAGGTTTGTTATGGAAGTTTAAAAGCAATATTGATTAATTATGTGTTTAATAAGTGTTTACTAAATATAATATGAAGTCTAAAAATTATACCTAATTGTTTGGTGTCTGATACACAACGTAAAATTTATTAAATTTGCGAAACCGTGCTGGGTGAAACCAGGGAATTTGGGGAGTACCAAGTACTCCTAATGCAAAAAGGTTCTATAATATGTTCATTTTAAAATTACTCTTATTAATCCATCAAAATCTAGCGTTGCCAATAATTATGACAAGAGGTTTAATGATTTGTAAAATTGCTTGTATTAGAAGTAAACGAATTTTTTTCAAAAAATATAAAAAAGTTATAAATTGAAAAACAATATGGTTTAATTTTTTTTAAACTAACGAACTCATTTAGGTATGAAACTTTCATATATTACACAATTAACCGGAGGTTGAAATTTCATTGGTTTAATGAACATTTTAATTTCATTCGTTCAGCGTGGATTTGTATTTTTTGTAAAATCATGGAGCGACATAATATTAACAATGGTGAGCCATCCTACAGCATTGTGAAGATTAATATTAAATTTCAATTTAAATTCAAATAAATCAAAATTCAGTTTGATAACTAAAAATATAACATCCGCACTCGGATACAGAAAGCTATGTACAAGCATGTTTGTGAAGTGCAATCACCTGGATATAATGGTTGTACAGACCTTAAAAATATATTATAAAAAAACAATTCCAATCATAATTTAAAATCCAATAAGTGGTTCCCAAAAAGGAATCTTAATAATTTATGAAATCTCCTAGCATGTTGATACACGGTTCATAATATTCTGGTGTAATTTCAAAGTTTTAAAATATATTTTTATGATTATAATAATAATTGCTCCGGTTACCTAACACCCACACGCCAAGCCTTTCAGGTTTTTCAGTCAAAAAATATCGGAAAACTTCTATTATTTTATTTGGTAAATTTACACTAGATGAAACAGACAATGTGATTTACATTAATAATTTTAAAATAGGTACTATATTATGTATACTTTTAGCAGATATTTTCATTATTAAATCGTATTCAATCATGTGATGAACGAAAATGATATACCTATCTAGTATGTATTACGTATTTGAGTTAATTTTGCAAATTGTAAAATGAATTTTCTATTTCTTTCGGTACCTACATTTTATCATATTAAAATAAATAATTAAATTTTGTTATCCTATATCTGAAAACTGATGCTAGTTTAAATTTCCAACTGGTAGAAAGCAATTTTGTAATGTAAAACCATTTATTTCAGCAATAAAAACGTTTGATAATTTTTTTTGTTTCCTTGTAGTTCTATGATGACAATTATTAATTGCATAAAAGCTTTGAAGTTAACATGCAATTTTTCGTTAAAAGCTTTAACGTTAGAGAAAACGAAAGTGTACTTAAAAATGTCGTGAATTAATTTTCTTTAAGCTTCGTTCAACAAAGTTTTTATAGGTATTTATACTTAGAACTACTGGCTGTGTGTAATTAATAGAAAGAATTACTCATTTAATTCAAATTTATTCATAACTTGGCTCATTCTTCATTTATATTGTTTCAATTTAATTCTACTTGAAAAGTATTATCATGAAAATAAAAGTTTCCGCACAATTTTCAATAATTTATTGTCGATATACAATTTTAAAACTTACGTTGATAAATTCATTTTGAAGCATTTATGAATTACATTGATGATGTAATTAAGCAGGGTTAAATTACAAAATGATTCCATGCTATATGCTGAAAATTAACTTTTTTCATATCGGCAATTTTTGTTAATCTCACTAGCTTTTAGCTGTAAAGCTAATCGTGCCCTTTGTTAGCGCAAAGAGTAATATATTGGTACCTACTTTTTGTAAATGAGATAAGTAAGCAGATGTCATGTTAGTAGTCAGCTTAATTTTAAATGTTCTGTTAAAGTTAAAACTTTGAAAATGCGTTTGAATCAATTAGATTGTTATTCAAATATGTTTTTAACATACTTTCCGTTATATGTAGTTTCCGAATATTATTCAATTATTATTTCATGCTATTTTCTTTTCAGATAAAAATGTTCTTAGCAGCTAAACGTGATTGAGCCAAAACTTTATCAAAATAAGTAAGTATAATTTTAAAATAATTAAAAATTAATTTTGCACTAATTTTAATTACGAATGATACAAATCTACTAAGCGATATTTTCCTGACAGTTTTCTCTCACTAACAAAAAATTTCTTGATTTCTTTTATTGCACTATAAATATAGTTGTTTTTGTTTCGTAACATAAAAAACTATTGAAAACATTTCACATTAAATTGTTATTTTAAGACAAGTAAAATACTTTCCACAAATATGTGTTCAATAAGAAAATCCGTTTCGAAGTATGGCTAATTTCTGTATTGTTGAAGTAAAAGTATTAAAATTAAATTATGCTCGCACTGGTGAGTTATCTTCTTTGTTTTAATTTGGAAAAGTCATTCAATCAAAAATAAATCACAGGCAGACACACAGACATCATGACGAAACTATGAAGACTATTTACTTCAGAAATTGAAGTCACATGACCAAGAAATTTAATAAATTTAATTCATTTTAATTTAATAGGTGTAATCAATATTATTAAAACTGTTCGTAACTTATAAGCGAATTTTCTATAAGAGTAATTCCACGTCAACCGGGACAGCTACGAAACCTCATATCTTCTAAAACGCATGATTCTTTTTTACATGTTTCCATACTATTAAAAAACCCTAATGAATTTTTTTCAGATTTTTATATTAATTATTTTGCAAGTTATAGACATTTAAAAATTTCGAAAAATCGATCGAACGTTTTCATTCAAATATTAATATCTCTGGTTCTATTGAACTCACAAAATCCAGTCTTAGCTCATTTAAAGCTCTTGAATTGTACTTTCGTCCTAAATTTTTTCAATTTTATGGAAGTTGAAAATTCAATAATTGTTTAAACAATTTAACTTTTAAATCGATTTTAAACTTATTTTACCACCTTGGAAAATTTTGAAAAAAATATGAGCATGTTTCTCGTTAAATTTTCTACAAAATATGTAAATTTCAAGATAGAGAACAAATGGACACTGATACAAAAAAATAAATTCGTCGCACCATTGGTGCCACTCATGATATTATACGCACGAAGTGGATTATGATAGGAGATTTTTTTACAAGGATTTAATCATATCTCGTTAAATACTAAAGAATATTTGATTCCTGATCTGTATCCCTTGTTTACCTTTGATCGGTGAGCAGGAAGAATTGAAAACAGGAGGCTGTTGAAAAAATTCTTCTTTTTTTAAGTCCCATACACTATGCAGTGGGTAGGCGGTCACTCGCCAAGATGACGTACTAGAGAATTTTTTTAATGGGGTGGTTTTCCGTTGCCTTTCCCATAGCTCACAGATATATTTTGGGCTTTAGATTACAGCAGTGTATTCGACGCGACCAGGATTCCCAATCGGCCGGTGTAGGTATTACGCCACACTGCTGGTCAATAGCTTTGAAAAAAATTACGTGACCATAAATGAGAATGGACAGAAAATTCAGAAGCAGAAAAGATTCTTACTTACCAATCTGAAGGAAACATACAGGATTTTCTCAGAAAAATTCCCGAAAGTCAAAATCGGTTTTTCGAAGTTTGCTGAACTCAGACCAAAACAGTGTGTACTTTATGGAGCGAGTGGAACTCAGTGTGTGCCATCCGCATCCAAGAAAATATGAAATTGATGATTGATGGTGCAAGAATAGCTTATCTTACATCCAACACACTACAACCAATGCAGAACTTGAAGACTGCTTGGCTCGAATGTTATGCAATCCACCAACAGTTGACTGCCATTTAAAAAGCCGTATTAACTGTCCTGGTACAACAAATTTAGAAGAGAAGTTTCAAGATTTATTCGAGAATGAGTTTCGAAACACCGTAAGGTACAGGCAGTGGGTATTAGTTGATCTAACAAATTTGGAGACGATACAAGCACCTGTACAGGATATTTTGGAAAAGCTGTGCGTTAAACTTGATAAACTGGTAACTCATGCATTCATTGCTGAGCAGCAATCGAAGGCATTTTCAGAGTGGAAGAATCATTTAAAAACCGGAGAATACCTAATTATATGCGTATTTTCCGAAAATTATGCATTTCGATCCAAGATGCCGTGGAACACTTTCTTTATAGGTTGTAGAACCTGTGTCACAACAAAAGTTAAAAACAAAAAGATTTTCAGCCGCTACGGATTTCTTACAGTTTCTGTAGGCAAATAAAAAAGTTTCATGTAAATTTCTTTAATATTTAACGAGATATGATTAAATCCTTATAACAATCCTCTATCAAATCTACTTATTGCGTATAATATAATGAGCGGCATCAATAGCGCAACGAATTTATTTTTTTTGAATCAGTGTCTATTAGTTTCCCATCTTGAAATTTACACATTTTGTAGGAAATTTAACGAGGAACACGCTCATATTTTTTTCAAAATTATCCAAGGTGGTAAAATTAGTTAAAAATCGATTTTAAAGTTAAATTAGTTCAGAAATCTTCGAATTTTCAACTTTCATAAAATATAGAAAGTTTACAACGAAAGTACAATTCAAGAGCTTTAAAATGAGCTAAGATAAGATTTTGTAAGTTCAATAGAACCAGAGATATTAATATTTGAATAGGAGCGTTTGATCAATTTTTCGAAATTTTTAATGGACAATTTGCATAAAATTCAAATTCACCTCAAACTGGCATTTATTGATAGTTCAATATACCTATATTCAGAATATTTGAGTGATTTATCAAAATTCTGTATTGTCAGCCTACAAAAAATTAATGAAATGTTATAATTTATTTGAAAAAATCACGTGATTAAAATCAGGATGTGACGACATGAGCCTCAACAATTGGTGCCAATACACCAGTATAATTTCCACTAAAGTATCTACCAAGTGAGTACCAACCGGTAATGAAGTTATGAAGTAACCAAATTTTAGTTACTAATCGCCATTTTGATGACGTCAAAATTCTCAAATTTCAAATTAAGTCAGCCATATTTATTAATACGATTTCGCGCGACAAATATACATTTAAATTTAAATATTTTTTTCTGGCTTTATTTGTGAACCAAATTAAAAAAAATTAAGACACATTACATATGTTGTTATGTAGAATATTAATATGCTAAAATTAAAAATCATGCAAATTGTCCATTGTCTATAACTTTCAAAATAATTATTACAAAAATCCGACAAAAATTACCACTCATATTTTAGTAATATAGAATTCATATAAGACTCTACAGCTGAATCGGAGACATGAAGGTCAAATTTTACCAAAATTCGTCCCGCTTGACGTGGAATTACTCATAAACAAGATTGCTTTTTGTAATTTCACTACAATGCTGCTGGTAACTTCATAGAAAACTTACAATAAATTAATTATAATAATGTTACCGAACATTTTCTGTTAAATATATTCAAAACATGCTAACTATATTTATGGTTAATTTAAATCTTACTTTAAAGCAATGAAATTTGTGTCAAATAACAAATTAAAATTTTCAATTAGTTCTGGGACATAATATATCCTGTGGAATTTTGAATGATAAAGTTTAGTAACTAGGTGGAATGCATGCCTTATGTAACTATACATAATGATGCCTACCAGGTGTTTTGCTTGAATTTGTGGCAGATAGACTGGATAACGGCTTAATTCCAAAATGGTGCTTATTAATGGCAATAATTGATTATAACTTCATAATTGATTTCAGGTTCAGGAATATCTTTTGAAAATTTTATAAAAGACCTATTAGTTTAAAATAAAAAATTGAACAAAAAGTATGTTAAGTATAAAAAGTTAATATTTTTTGTTTGTTGGCATAAAATCACAATTTGTAATTTGTTTGCAATTTTGATTACTTTGCTGATGGTAGCAGTGATACGAGTAAGTAAATCCTAATTTTTGGTTAAACCAGACATTGTGTTTTAACTACATACTTTTTATTAATAAAATTAAATCAATTACGTACAGTAACCATAATAATATAAAATATATTTTATGATAATATAATATGAATATAAGATATTTTTGCTATAAATGAGTTAAATATTGTTAAGTAGATGTAAACTAAAAAAATTGAATTCTTTACAAAAAATAATATAAAAATATCTAAGAACAGTAGTGAAAACCGTGCATTCGTAACATACGTATTAACAAATCGGTATTTAAATTTCCACCGACCCCCATAGTAAGTATAACGTCACAAAGGTAACGTATGGTACGTCACTAGTGTGCATGTGACGTCTAGCTTTACACTTGTATTTGCTTCCCGAACATTTCTTGCGGTTTACTATGAGACTGATACCATTGACTATAGGAGTTATCAACACACGCAGCCATATATGTTTTAATGCAATACTAAATTGTCGCGACAACTAGATGGCGCTAATTTTCAATGTAAATCCCCATTAACAATTATTAATCTCGCGTTCCATTCCGTTAGAACGTGTGGACAGTATAGTGCGCGGAGTGCGTTCGAGTGAGAGGGACATAGAATTTACAATTCTTCCATATGGCTGCGTGTCTTGATAACCCCTATAGTCAATGCTGATACGACGAAATGCCTTTGTGACGTAACCAGCTTGTCTCCCGATTAAAAACGTTGTATCTTCGGAACGATACATCACATCAATATGAGGTTTGAAAATTTCGTCTTACATTTTTTTTTAACTTCGATTTTTAGTTTAAACCCCCTTATTTTAATTAATTATAAAACTTTATCTAATAATACTGTAAAAAGCGGTTTGTCGCTCTTATTTAGTTTTTTAGTAGCTGTAGCTTCAACAAAGTATTTTTGCAGCTGCAAAAATTTTCTGCTGCCATAACAAAGCTTTTAAGAAATTTTCGTAAATCAACTAATCTTTTTTTATGAACAGAAAGAACTTTATTAGGGCAGCAGAATATTTGTAGTAACAGCAAAAAATTTGTTGTAACAGCAAAAAACTCAGTTGAGGCTATAGCTATTACAAATTTTCATATTAATCAAAAGTTCATCATTTTGCCGTCGATGAACAAAATTCATCATATTGATAAACTAAATTCATTAATACAATGATTTTTCATCAATACTATGAATATTTTAAAAATATGCTGAATTTTGTTCATCGGTGCAAAAATGATGAATTTTTGGTGTACCTTTTTTTTCAGTGTAGAAGCTTTGTTAGGGCGACAAATCCTTTTGCACAGTGTACCTACGTAAACATATTTCTCGAAAAAACAAACAACCAAGTATATAATCTGGTACCTCTTTAGAATGCTTGATTAGTTAATAAAATAGATATGTACGAATAAAAATAAAACTAAATACTTTTTACTAATGAAAATATTTCAACAATATTCATAAAGAATATGCTTCGGCAGTTTCGATATTTTATAGGCACTACATGCCAGGCATAATCATGTATGAACACATATTTTTACCGTCAAGTTTATGTTTATTTGTTTATTTGTTTATATTATACCTATTATATCAAATACCTTGTAGTAATCGTAGTAGTTTTTTCTTTCAGTGTATAAAATGTTTGTAAGATATTCCTGAAAGCAGTTTTGATCAACTATTCCTATTAATGAACGCCATTTTAGATTTAAGTCGTTACCCAGCCTACCTGCCACCAAGCAAAGCACCTGGTTAAGCCTGGTTAAGGATTGCATTCCACCTAGTAGTTACTAAACTTCATCGTTCAAAATTTCACGGAGCATTATATTATAAGATATGTCTCAGAACTATTATAATATTATGTTTGTTAATTTTTAAAAGCATATTTAAATGATAATGGTAATAAATATAATAAATAAAATAATAAATTGAATAAATAAAATAATAAATATAATAAAAAAGGTAGGTAACAAAATAATTGAATGGAAAGAAACTTATATTTAGCTTAAAAGGTTTTTAATTTAGATGAAACAAAAGTTAATTTAGTATCGAAATAATAATTATTATCAAAATATAAAACATTATTTTTGTCAGTTGTCATTTAAATACATTTAAAATCAATATTTCAAACATTAAAATAAATCATAATAATTATTATTCATCATAATAAAACATTATAGAAAATAAAATTGTTATTCCTCTCGCGACTCAATATTTTATGATGCATTTTGAATTTAATAATGTAGATATTAGTACAATATAGTGAAAATGCAGAACAACTGCAGTAAAATTTTCATAGTAAAACGCGTTTTCTGGAAATCTGAAAAATATATAAAGCATTCTTTTGTTGTTTACATGTAATAGAGATAAGTATTCTCTACACATACATTCGCATTATCTACCTACGTATTTTATTCCCAACTGAAAAGTATCAGATTAAAGAAATTTTTAAGATTATCTGTGATATACATTTATTATGCTTTTATCTATGTACTATGTTGATATGTGGGAATTATATTATGAATATCGGACAATATTTCAGGTCGTACTTATACTAAAAGCTGAATAAGAAATAAATTATTTGAACTGAATTATTTTAAAAGAAAATATTATGAATAATATACACTAAAATTAATTTTGATAATTGACTGATATACGTTATAATAAATATATATTAGTAGAAAAATTAATTTGACTTTTCCAAATTAGGAGCTCCGGGAACGCGGCCAGGGAATGATCTTATGTAGTTGTCTAATTATTTTATAATTTCTTCTTATTATTATACCGGATTTTGCTTTTATCCGGATATAAAGAATAAATTGTGTTTAGATATTTTTTATTTCCCGTCATAAGTTTTTTACCTTAACATTATCTTTTAAGGAAAGACGGTCAGAATATCATTTTTATGATGCTAATGATGATGATGCCATGATGAAAAATAATGCAATCGATTACCAGTTTATGTAGTTTAGATTTAAGATTTTCTGTTAAATTTTTTTGCCGAAAATAAAATCATACGAGCAAAGTATTCTATCAAAAATTTTCAATTTAAGCTTTGTTTGTATTGTTTATAAGGCATACGGGAACGAGAAAACAGTTTTCTTAAAATAATAAACATTCAAAAGAGTGGCAATAAAGTGGAGTTTAAAGAATAAAACGATAAAATATCAAACTAATGTGATTTTGGTTCAAAAACTGTTATTTTAAAGTAACTTCGTTTATCTACAGCACATTAAATGTTAAATGTTTATTATTTAATATTAAATTGGTAGTTTACCACACAAAATTAAAGTTTAATTAATCTTATTGTCATCTAAAATATTTGTGGATTTCATCGAATTCATTAGAAACTGAATGTTTGCACTACCAATGTTCTAAAGTTGATTTACAAAGTTCTTATCGGGAAATTTCAATTTTCCTAATCATTATCGTTCGGAAATACCGTCAATGGATCGGGATAACGACTTTTTGAGCGCAGCTGTTAAATAAGATCCTCGTCAAACCATTAAAGAATTGTCAGAAAGATTTCATTTATCATGGTTCACCCGTACTGTACAATTTGGTCTTATGATAGATACCCTTCGGGTACAAACAATCTTCAAGCGCCATTATAATAAAGTCAAGACATTAACAGTGACGTTACGAGAATCTCATTTAAAGGAGAAGCTAAGATTTCTTTGAAACAAATAAATGCATGCATTTTAAGATTTCTTAAGCACTTAATTTTTGAAATTTAATAACGTTAATTCATTTAACCTTATTTCTGATATGGTTGACTTAAAACTTTTGTAGAATAAGCTCATATATAGCCCTCTTTGTGGTTACGCCGCTGGACAGTAATAGAACTATATAAATACTGCCCCACTAAGCACAAAGGGTTTATCTGGAGTTTCTATTGATTTGGTATGATCGATGTTTTACTATAAAGCAAATGCTGACTTGCAGGCACATATACCTAAATTCGAAAGGCTTTTAATCATATTAGCAATGCAGAATAACCTTAAAACGAAAGAATTTCAATAAATAAATTTGTGGTGATTTTTGAAATTTACAACTTCAGTCTCTGTTATTTTAGAATACTTAATTATAAATTTAATTGATAAATAAATACGTTTCGGTTAATTTAAATTGTAACTCTCCTTAATCCACTTATTGAATTTTAAAAGATTACTTAATTAAATGTTTTCATAGTATTCTCAAATAATTTTGCATTTAAATTCAAGCTTTATACTAAAATCCCTTTATAATTTTAATTATGTTTTACGGCTTAAATATTAATCACTGATAATTGAAGAACGTGCGTGATTATCAAGTTCAATCCTAAGACGCTTGACTGTACAATGTTTAATTACCTAATTACGTGGCGGAAATAATTTAATAGATTTTAAGCTATAGTGTATTTAAGATTTCTTAATTTTAATTTGTGTGAAATAAACAATAATTACATTTTAATTTTGTTTTTCAATTTATATCCTTAAGTTACTTTAACAACTGAGCTAATATAACTTGTGCTTCCAGCTCACCGAACAACAGCTTTAAAGTTTATAAATTAAAAACCGATCTTCCAATCGATAAATTATATTAGGTATAAAAAAGAATTTAATTAAAAACATTCTGTATTACAACGTACAATTTTAAATTGGTAGGTAATCAAAAGCATATGAAATTAATTTGTGAAATAGCACCATGTTTTGCATTGATTAATTACAATAGATTCACTAATTTTAATTGACCCAGAAATTGCTTTCATCATAGCATCACACGCTAGGAGGTTAATTATAAAAAATTTATCGAAAACTTGATAAAATAGAATATCTGGTGTAATTAGAGGTGTGAATTCAGCCACTACACTATACAAAAGTATTTATCGATTTACAAGGTAGGTAATCAAAGGATAATAAATTCTTATTGCTAAAATTTAAAATAATTAAGTTGCCATCCTCAAAGTTTCTTTTGTGTGAAAATACGAGGAATTTATAGGACAAGCTAGAATATAGTTAATCGCACTTGGTTATAATATAATGCACAAGAATCAATGCTATAATACAAAAAACAGGCATTCAGCAAAACAGCCTAGGGTGTGTTCTATTTCTAAGCGAAAAAAGTTGACGAAGATTAATTCAGATAAAATAGAATTTAAAATTGAAAGTTATCAAATATTTCTCATTAATGATTTTAACGATTGATTGTAATAATAGTAATTATTTGTAAATAAAAAACAATTTACGTAGTAATACATTTTAGGGCTGCTGCGTGCCCAAGTTCTAATCAAGCTCAAGTTATTCATGAATTCATTTATCAAGAAGTTCTGAGAGATATTAATGAGAGTAAAATTGATTATTCGCGCTAGATTAAACTTTTTAAAAATCAATTAATTTTATTTACCAGTAATTAATATAATAATTACTCTAGCTTTACATAATATGGTAAATACAGATGTAATTACTATATTCCTTTCTTTAAATTTAATAATAATATCAAATAAAACTAAAATTGTAAACCTGTTCAGTGATTACTTAAAGCTTTCAATTTAATCTAAGGAATCTTTAATTTATATTTTGCAATAATCCAATTAATTATATAATAAAACATTACTAACGAGACGAACCACCCACTTGTAACTCGACAATCGAGGCAAACTTTTGTAGGTAAAAAGAGCACAAAAACTAAGCAAACACTTGGTTTTTTAAAGTACCTACTGTGAGCAATCTTTGCGAAAAAGTAACATTTAAAAGTTTTTAATTGCAATACTTCAGCTAGTTTATGCAATTGATTAGAAGGTAACACTTCCTTCCAGAAATAGATTGGAAGGCTTCAGGTCCGCAGGAGTTTTATAATAAGTATGTAACAGCACTGAGTTCGTGGTCAGGATTGCCCGAACCATTATTCTCTCAGGGCTGTTACAACTGACCACAGCATAGAATTAAAGTAAAATCTGAGGAAATTATGATTATTATATTATGTAATAGATGCTGACTTTAAATGAAAAATTTCATTCCTCTGTCAATACCTTATACTCCCCGCAGTTGAAGAGTGATTTCTCAAACTTAACTTAAAGAACCCTTTTCTGAACAATTTATTAGGGTTAGGCTTGGGACATGTTACAGTAATAACATAGATCAATAATAAAGATGCTTTAATTTCATGACAAATAGTCTTTTTAAAGAATGTTTATGACGATTTTGTTGTAGTTGTATTTTACGTTCGTATAAACCATTTGTCGTGATTACGTCGAAATGAGGTTTAATGATCAGACCGATATGAACTAGCGTCAGTTTTGAAAATACGCAAGTATACTCCGTCAGATAATGGTCTATTAATTATTACAAAAGAATCCAATTGCATTGCCGTTTTCTGAACAGATTATAGTATGTTGTAATACAACTCACAAACTCAAACAAGAAACAGGAATCAAAGGCAAAATCTTGAGAGCAACATACTCAATTCCAGAACAATTAAACTGCACAAGTGTAATTTTAAAGAACATACATGAAGATATATTGTTTAATAAATAAACATCAAGTTTTCGTTCTGCAAATTTCCTCGTACATACCTATCCGAAGTTGTTAAGTGTTCGAGTACATCTAATCTTAGCTAATTGAAGTCATTTAATTTTAACTAGTTGATGTTGATGTTCTTGCTGTAAAGAGCATTAGATGTGGTAATTTGCGTTTACCTGACTTTACAAATTTTATTACATGATCAATTACATAATAATATACATATATACATAATATGCTACGCATATTGGTTAATTTATAAAAAATAAATTAACTCAATCGTCTAGAAGTCACAATTTTTTTTAATTAAAATGTGATGAGATAACACTTTATTTAAGCAGCTTTTTCGATTACATGTAGAAGTATCATCATTAAAATGACCGAACTACATTTAAGACAATTCAGCACATTCGAGATGTAGGTATTTCAAAACGAAGACGTCGACTTTGATCTAGTTAAACTTTATTGCAATCTAAAGAATTCGGGACAAAATAAAATCCTATATTAAAATTTAGAGATTCTGTTTAATGGCGGTACAATTGTTAACTTCCACATATATAGATCTTTGTAGTATTTAATAGAGAGGTATATTATGTTGTTAACCAGCAGGTGAAATTCGCTTGACAAAATCAAAATTCAAATAATTATTACAAAAGAGAAAATTAATAATAGCAACATTGAAGGAACACAATATTAATAAACCGCTGTTAGGCGTCTAGTTATTAAGTTTATCGCCAAGAAAATAAATGTCGAAGTTACTGTGCTATTAACTATAACTATTTGGGTTTCCAAAATACAATTATTGTATTGTTCCAATGCTATATTTCATAATGCAATTATTTTATATTTTATACAATTATTATGATTGTTTATAAACGTATAGTTAAGAATTTCTTTAGTTTAAAATTTATAAAATCCTGCATTTTGTATTAAATGATTCCATATTTATGATAAAATATTAATTAAATAAAATACAAAAGATTTTGGTGCTAGAGACAGTATTTTTACCCAGATAGATATACCGTAGCAAAGAGATTAAGAGAAGGTGTGAGAGAGTCAATGAGCTAATAAAATTACCAAGAAACTGATGGATTCCCCGGAGAACGGTTTAGGGTAGAAAATGTAGTAGTTTTCATGCAGTAAACCCCTGAAAAAGTATTTGCTTTGATCTGTGTGTTTGCGTGTCTTCTTGAGCCTTAGAAGTTGCGAGAAGAATTTTTTTGAACTACTTACCAGAAGATCAATCTCGAAGACGTACCATCGCTCCACTGGGATGTCAGTTTTTGGAAAAAACGAGACGATATCAGTAAAGCATTTGACCTAAAACAAAATGTAGTTACAGAAAAAAATTTGCTAAGGAGCTTGAATAACAATTAGAAAGCTGAGTTTAACGCTTTTTACTTATTTTTACGTTAAAATGAAACCTTTTAAGACATATATAATTGGACGTAGTTATGCAGAAACCTACCCACCCACAATTTTCGAAAAATGAGTTAATTACCAAAATGGACTTATTATGAATTATTATTCTTTGACTTGAAAAAATTTAGAAAATTTTATGTAGATATTCATTATTAGGTATGCATAAAACTACCAACCCATCACATAATTTGATTATATTTGTACAAAATCAGGAAATATTATTTTTGGCTAAAAGGTAACTTAGAAATAATTGACTTATGCATATAAAAACACTTTCACAATTTTAAAATTAAATCTTATTTATTTATTTTCTCAATAAGTGTTTTCTTGGGCTGGTAGGTTTCTGCTTAACTACGTCCAATTGTTACTGTGTCCTTAAATAAATCTTATTATTTTTAAATATTAATGTTTATCCTTTGGCTTAAAAATATTAGGGCTAGAAACTTCTCATTAAGTGAAAATTAATTTTGACAAAAGATACTTCTGCTTTTGTATTTTTTCAGCAAAAGTCATTGTTTGTAATGCATTACTGTCTTAATTAACATTCTACACAACTTTTTAATTTTATGCTTGACCGATTTCGATATGTTTACTTTTCGCTTCCTTTTCACAGTTTATTTATTCGACATACAAAAACCATTCAGATTTCCTTTAGTCAACACCCAAGTTATAGAATTTAAAAGTAAAAGTTTTTCTTTGAATAATAAATTTTTGTTTTAAGTTTTTCCGATATTTAATGCTCTTTGCAACAAACACAAAGGTCGCCGATACTTAAAATTTTGTACGAAAATTATAAAAACCGAAACAATTTTGTATCAATCTGTATCAAAGTTTTGTTTTAATCTGCTTTGCTTATGCAAGGTGGTATTTATGTAAAAAATAATTTATCGTAGGTATTATCTTTTTCACATTTCAATCAATTAAATTAATTGAAACAACTCCTGTCGTTATGCACATTCAATAGGTGATGCGGGCGTAATTTCCACTCGAGTTCGTTTTTCAGTCACTTATGTTTGTTGTTAATTATTCAGAACACGTATTTTGTACTATTTAATATTCATAAACTGAATTATCATAAACTATTTTGCATCCCCTACCGATTTAACCTTTATTTTAACATATCTCTTACGCCAAGAACATAATAAATAAAGTTTTCTTAAAATTTTATTTATTTTATTTTATTATTTAAATTTTATCGAAGATGTACATGACAAAATGTTATTCGAATTTTCAGAAATCATTGGACATTCTAAGCATTCTGAACAGATTGAAATGTTCGATTTCACCTAAAAATCAATTTCTTTAAAAACTTGACGTTCGTTCTATTGTTCCAAAATACTTATCTCTACCAATATTATATTAGCATAGTATGTTTTCAATTATTGTCAAAAATTCTCTGATATAATCTTTCGTTGTTTGAAAACTTGTGAATAAAAGATAAGTACTAATATACTTAAGTTTATTTTATTCGCAATAAATTTTATTAGACATTATTGGCATTTATAGTATGGAGTAGTAAGGAGGCTTCGATAATGAACACTTATTTTTACAATACAATATTATTTGACTTTGAAGATTAAAAATTAAATAAAAAAAACTTGAATTAATTGCGATCGGAAAAGTACACTGCTTTCAATGAAATTTGGATAAAAACTGCTTTTGTTCGGTAAACATGTTTCATTGCTAGTCTAGACTATTATTATATTTATTAGCTTTTCGGATTCCTAAATTAATTCTGTATAGGCAGTTATGCCATGTCACTATAAATGCATGTACATTATGTGATGGTGCTGCCACATTACTCTCTCGTCTAAACAAGACGTAAAGAGGAAATATGGTAAGAGGTAACGGAAAACAATGATTAATTAAAGGTTTGCTCCAGCAAGAAGAAACCACAAGAATAAAATTTTAATTCTTTATAAATAAAAACGATTGCTGCTTTTGATCTTCTATAATCATTTATATAATTTTACTTTGTATTGATAATTTGCACTGTCCTGAATATTATAAACTAGGTAGGTATCTATCAGGTATGGTAAATGCATTTATATGTCGGTAAATTAATATGATGAACAGCCGATCTCTATTCTAAACCGAATCTAATCCAATATTTGAATCCTGGGTGTCATTCATGCAGTCGCATTTTAGATTATGAAATTTATAAAGTGTCTTACTTCAAATTCAAATATTCTTCTGCTTTTGTTCATAATTTTGCTTTCTGTGCATTCTTGTCATGGCTGCATATTTTAACTTTTAAAATTCTTTTTACAGCGTTTCTAATGTGAGGTTGCGGCGAAATTTTTTGATTAGGAACCAACTGATATTTCCGATTATGCACCGCAACGTGCAGGATACATAGCAATCGTGTAGGCTACATACCAATCGGTTAAACTCTGGATACCTGGATAGTATTTAATACGACATAATTAGATAAGTCCATCCCCATTGTTTATATTTTGATGCAACTTGAGATACAAACTTTGCTATGAATCGATTTGAATTAATTTATTGGTTGGTTATAATATTATGTAGTAGATACTATAATTCATTAAAAGCAGAATATTCATGGCGTTGAACAGGAAGGTAAAATAAAACCACCGTGTTGACGGAAGTTACTATAAATAGATATTATTAAGACCAGGTAATTAAATTTAATCGATGCGGAAGTTATAATAAAATTTGATATAAAAGTTTAAAAGAAAACTGTAATTTCATTTTAAATCAGATCAGAATCCTGTAAAAGTTAAAATAGTTTCTGCATGAAATCACTTTTGCGCATATGAAATTATATGTAACCCTCTTCGCCTTTATAAATAATAGATATAGGCGTTGAATATAACATAACATTAAGCCGATTTTCTCAAAGTGACCCTTCGGGTAAAACTGCTAATTTCTGCTAAATAATAATCCTAAGTACTCATCTTTGGGGAGTAACCTAGATAATGGTTGGTATTTAAAAATGTGTAGTAACTTGAACCTTGCATGAGTACCAAAGCGTTTAATATAAATACTAAGTGACCCTCACAAAATACTTGAACCTTAATTTAAGCTTTGTCTACACTTCTCTAGTATTAACATCTAAAATTGCAAACAAGCAATTTTAAACAAAAAATATTAATTAGCAGTCAAATATCCTTAAATTTTTCAAAAAAAGAAAATTTTCACAAAATCTGGGTACCTATCTATTCTGCACAAAATTATCTCAAGTATCGTAATTTATATTTTTATTTGCATCTACTAGAAACTAGAGTATAAAAATGCAAGTGACGATGACGATTTGATTGGCATGATGGCATAATATACATTCTCATTTCATACAAAACCTCTAGAACTTGATTATCAATAACAACTCGTCTGGAAACGTATTATTAACTAGCATTTTTAATTTAAATTTCTTTAATTTGAACATTTTCTGAAGCGGATAAAATAATATGCACGAATAATATTTTCAGAGATTTAACAGCTAATTAATCAAAAGATGAATAATGGAAGCTGTTTTTTAAGTAAAAAAGCTTCATTTAAGTATAATAATAGATGAAAGACTAAAATAGATTATATTAACCAATCAAATTAAAGTTTAGATTGAAGTATAAATACAATATATATAATATACTTCAATTTGATTGGCTCTTATAAGTTTATAATGCAATACAACTAATCTCGATTGAATAAAGCTTAATATTGCTACTTCTGGCAGTATTGGTAACAAACTCACAGAAAATGCACGGGTCAGTTGCAACTAAAGTCACAAACAGCAATCGCTGGGGATATTGTACCAAATTATTATTGTTGTCAGGGATATGAAAGTTTTTAATGGACTGTCTTCTAAGCTCTTGCATAATGTAAATATCTACGTAAAGCATAACTTTAAAATGAGATTCACATATTGCAAGGTCCTACGTCTATAATATGTAGGTGCCCATACACATCAGATTGAGTTGTGCTATCAATGAATTCTAAAGTAATTGAACTTAATATTAATGTTTATTATCAGAAATAATCTGGATAATTAATTAACTGTCAAAACCAGCAAAAATTGATATTTCAACCTCAATATATTTGTCCTACATACGCAAGTACAATTATAAGCAATTAAATATTCGAACCAAATAGCAGGATGAATAAAAATTTATAATTTATAATTATTTTGAATTTTAATTTTAAATATAACTTGAATATATTGTACTGTTATGTTTTACGTTGTTTTAAGCTCTTTCAGTAATATTTTGTTTGAAATAAGCCCGATAACTTAGAAAATATTTCACTTTTGAAATACCTTTTGATGTGTATTTTAATATTAACATGCTAAGTTGTTACTTGTTATTGTGTTATCATATAACTTTACGTGTAACGACACGTAGTTATACATAGTTACTATAATAATTATTATAGAATAGAATTAACAGAACTCAATCACTATATCTATTCCACATATAATACCAGAACACTTTTTACCTTTATTTCTAAATAAACAAAAATAATTAAATTAATTGATAAATCAAAAAGGATTTCAGGCTGACTGGAAAATCAAACAACAAAGGCTTGTCGTGTCGATGTTTCGAGGAATTTATTTCCTCTTCCTCAGGACTACAAAAGAAACTACATAAGTGTCTTCGGTGGGACTTATGACTTAGGTATTTAGTTTCTTTCAAGTCGTTGTTTGATTTTCCAGTCAGCCTAAAATTCATTTTGATTTATTTTTTGTTGGATGAGAATCGTTTTCCCTAAAATAATAAATTGATATCTATGAACTTGAAACACTTTATTTCAGGAAATAATAAAAGATGCAATTTAGAATATGTTTCAGACATGAAATTATAAATTCCGAGATTGTAGAAAATTAGCAATAGTTTTTGTAAAAGATACTGGAAGTTTCTGACATTTTCAGTTTTTGTAAATAAAAATTACCGTAAAAGTAAATTTTGTTCAGCAGAATAGCCAATGTAAAGGACTACACGACAAAACTTCTTTAACATCCAATGGCATTCGTTGTAATATCATTTCGGTTATATCTATTGTAGGATTGGGAATTTTGATCGATTAATATTCTTCCGCATTGTAACTAATTTAATTTTGGTTACTTTTTTAATAGCCTATGAAATAAAAAATATGCAGTGGGATTAATAAACGGAAATTATTGGAAGAGAATTTTTTCTTAAATATAAGAAAGTTAATTCCTTCTCAGATTCCGAGCAGGAATCTACTGTCCAATAACCGTTTCCTGTACAACATTATAACATTATATATTATTATATTTGTAGAAAAATCATACAATAAATACTTTCTAATTATCGAAAGTGCCATAAAAAGGTCTTATTGATGAGTTTTTCGTGATGAGTTTTATTTTATGTAAAATCGATTATTACAAAAATAAAAGATATAAAAAATGAATAATAAAATTCAACATCCTGTAGTATACAATATTGTAAATACAGTTTGCATAAATTAATTTAGTTGCCAATTACAACATCACAAAATTTATATATTTTATGAAATATTAATTTGTCGTTTTGCTTTTTGAACATTTGTCTACATATATACATTTTGCAGATTAGTTAAGCCTCAAACCGTTCTTTTCAACCCTCATCAAAAGCATGATTATTTGAATGCGGAAATATTTTACATTAAGATGCAGAAACGACGTCATTTTATTACTACATTCTTGTAGAACTAATATGACAATTATTTATTTAAATTTGTAGTAAACATGTAATAACAATACTATTATTTCGACACAATAATAATATTTAATTATATTGTTGAATTAATAAAATTAAAAAATCGGAAGGTAATGCTTTAATAAGTAATAAGAGGGTGAGAAAATTTTGTTGTTTGTACAGGGGAACTAGGTAATTAAAAGAGGGGTTGAAATTATTCATATTTTTGCACAAAGTATGATAATGGCAGATATTATCATTCACCATAATGTGCATTGTAGATGAGAAAGATTCAGTTGATAATACATAATAAATTAAAATAACTTATTAAACATATTTTATATATCTACGAGGGTCGGTTTACAAGTTTCTGAAAAATAAAAGAAGTAATTTTTTACCAAATCTTAATTTATTTTTAAACATAGTCCCCTTTTAGGTTGATTCCGATTGAGTTAACCCGCAGCTTCAGCAATGTTATGCACTTTTGCTCCAGTTGGTCAAAATATGCGAGACTATATTATGATTTCAATGGCTGTCCAAAGAGAATTAAATGACAGATGAATCTGAAAATTTCAAAGTGACTTACTGAAATATCGTTCTTGCTAGATGTATGAAATTTGCGATTAAAAAGTAATTTATTAAAATTTTCAGGGACTGAATTAAATATTTTAAAATATATTTTAAAACATATACTTCAAATGTTTAAATAGAGTATTGAATCCGGCTTTCAGTTTAATTGGTGCATGTTTTGTGACTTTCGCTTCGGTGATTGATTTTGTACTACCCATATTCGATAAAAATTAGATTAAGTTGAAAAATCTAAGAAAAGCTTCCACTTTTAGAAAAATGTAAACGCAACGTTAATGCAAAGCTCGCACGCTTTTTGGCAACATTGAAACAATCTATGGATTAACGCTATTACCACTACCTACTAATGTAAGTATAATTCCATTATAAGTACAAGCAACATTAAAATACCGAACGAGTAAAAGCTTAAAATATAAAAGTTAGTTTAAATTCAAATTACGAAAATTTGTCTATTAAAATTTCATGCAGCTTTGAATGCTATCTTTACTTCCTTAAAGTTGATTGCGCTATAGCTTTGAATCACAATCATAATGGAAAATTCTAATTTTAAATATATAGTTTATTATTCTTTATTTAATGGAAAATTATTTCAATTTCAGAAATATTTAGTCACTGATTGTAGGAATCAACAAGTTATTGCAAATTATCTGCGAAGTTAACTTTTGATTCGATGTTTAAGTCAGAGATAATAGGAATTTTATCAATAAAAAAATAATATTATTATTATTCGTTCTTAAAAGATGAGAGTGGTTCCAACGATATTACTAAAACTATAAAGAATTACAACATCTACACTTTGAAGTGTTTGGTGATAAAATTTCATAATATGTATCTTGCATTCTGCCTTAAGTACTATACTGATAAATATTTTATGTTCAAATTCGGAGGGTATAAGGTGAAATCCACCCCCAACAATATTACTAAAAACTAAGAAAAATATTACTCCCCGACCCTGAAACGTTTGATCTTAAACTTTAGAAAATCATATTTATTGTACATAAAAAACCACTGAAAAATTTTCATGTTTAAATGCAGCGGATAAGGAATTGAATCCTTCATAATATAAAAATAAAGTTAATAGTTCATAACTCTCACTTCTTGAAGAGTTTAATCTATAATTTATTTCCTCTTCTGCTATAATAATATATTAAAAATTGCCACTAAAAGTTCGATCTAAATTCAAGAAATAAATTGAAATTCTTATACGTATTTAATATTTTAATTTAGGACCAACTTCACCCACTTCATTTAAATTTGTTTAAGAAGAGCTAACGTTCCATTAGTTATAAGAGATTTTCATAAACAACTACTATGGCCTCTTAAGAAGTAAACTAACAAGTACTTTTAAGTTAAGAAATACCGTAATTT
Source organism: Cantharis nigra (assembly GCA_958510845.1). NCBI lineage: Eukaryota > Metazoa > Arthropoda > Insecta > Coleoptera > Cantharidae > Cantharis > Cantharis nigra. Next base: position 67,174,538 of record OY294028.1, read on the forward strand.
GTATGTATTATGGTTGTATCTCAGGCATAGTAAAAATTTCTCGACAGGTATTGGCAAACCACCGAGGTATCTGTGAGGAGAACCCTTCAAAAAGAAGTAATCACCAAACCCTCATTAGGGTAAAAGGACCAAGAAGGAAGAAGGTACAGAAATGTCTTTTCTAATTAATAATAATAATTAATAACGTTCGTTAAAACTTTTTAATAGATATTTAGTTTTTGAACTTTTTGAATTAAGAGAATAAAATTGCAACACAGTTTAATTCCTGGCTTCCAATTTGACCTTTTACGTTTACTTATTAAAATAAATTTGACGAATTCGGAAATTACTAAATCTTGCCAGGAAATGAATGTAAAGATTATTAAGAAAGGGTTCATAAAATAGTATGTTATTCAACTTGTCGACAATGTAACATAACATGCGGGTAGTAGCATAAGGGAGACCTGTGCAATGTTGTCATACTAGTACGCTGTTAATTTTCCAATAACTTTGAAGTCAAGTTCGTCATCTGTAGTTAAATCGACCATCTAATTATGAACACAAGTGAAAATAATGGTAGGATAACTTGAAAACCTTGGTTTTATCTTTTTTGAGATACAATATCAATCACAACTGTTATAAGTAACTGACTTTCTTTGCTGAAAACTTTCGAAAAAAAATTTAATTCTACAAAAAATTTAAATTAAATTTTAGCCATCAACTGGTTGTTGATGAAATAATTGGTCATTAACATAGCATCATTAATTATGTGCATGATGTACATATGCATTCGTAATATTATGACGTTGATGGTTTAGTAAATATTTACAATAAATAATTTAAATACCTAGTATACATATATTTATTTCAAAATAAGCTTAGTCAAAAAGCAAGTGCTAATTTATATTTTCATTATTATTCGATTCGTATCTGAAGCTAATTTCTTCCATATTGTTTAACAATTTACTCACTACCAAAGGTATAGCCATGCCGTCGAGCGATTAAATTTAAATGCAAATGTATATTCAAATTTTAAACTTGTTTTAATACATAAAAAAGCTTAAAATTTTTAATGCAATTTATTCGCGATAATATTAATTTAATAATAATTATATTTTAATATTTATATAAATTAAATAATATTTAACGTAATTGGAAACACAAAAATCGCATCGAGGTGACCATACCCAAATGAATTTAACATTATTGAAAATGTATGTAACTTTTATTATTTATTTTAAAATTGCAATTTAGAAGATTATGGAAGCATTTCTGGTGACGTCATATAAATTGACATTAGTTATCGTTAAATAATTTTAACTAATTTATTTTAATGCCACCTACGAGACTGGTAAACATTATTTTTTATAAATATAAAAGCAATGTTTTTGTAATGTTCCAGTAGGTAGTTAAGCAAATTACGAGGTAAACCGAGTGAAAAACGTACTTGGTTAATTACAATATTTATACCCACCACCTGCAAAAGCTTTAAACAAATTAAATGCTTAATTAAGATTTTCCTAAAATTCCAAGTAGAAATTACTTTTTTAGATGAAAAATAAAGGAAAGCTAGAAAGTTAAATTCAAATATCTACCTAAAATTATCTTAAGATGTTCGCTCAAACGTAGAATTTATGTGCCTAATTGTCACGAAATTCTAAATTATAACTAAACTTGGTATTTGTTTTCAACAGTTTTATCCGTCGATTGCATTTTAAAAACATTTTAATTATAAATTTAAATGAACTAAAAATTTATCAGTTTTTTCCTACGTTGACAATGCATATTTACACAAAACAATATATTTTGTGAAATACAAATATAGAGTTATAAACCTGCTGAACTCTGTAGGTATATTATACATTATAATACCTTATTATAATATAATTAATGTTAATAATTTATATATAAGAAATTAAATGTTGCATTATAAAATAATATAATTGGTAACAAAATGATATTAATTAGTTCCATTCAATTTAATAACATAATAAATTGAATTATTTCCATACAAACAAAATCAAGTGCAATTGTGTTGAAAATCAACAGCACACACCTATTCGGAAGTTAGAATAGAAGCCGCGATTTTCTACATTTTATTTTGATTTAGTTAATCTTGGATGTAAATTGAAAGTAATTTAAAAAAATTATAAACTTGTTAAGTCTTGACGACTTCATTTACCATCAAAAATTTTAATTAAAGTTGGTAGTTAATTTCAATTATTTTTGTATTTACAGGTTTCAGACTCAATGAAAAGTTCGTAATTTAATTAAATGAACTGAAAAGGTAATGGCGCCTCATTATAATAATTTAATTAAAATTTAAAAAAATTTATACTAGCACTTATTTCTATGTACTATACATACAGCAGCATACAAAATTCTGGAAACTTTTTAAAGTAGCATTTTAATTCTATTATTTTTTCTTAAATACTTAATATTTCTTTAAATCGTATCACAGTAAAAAAAAGCCATAAATAAACTTTCATTATTTCATTGGTATTTTTATCATGGTAATATTTGTCAAAAGTTCTAGTTAATTTCACTTAATTTGAAAATTTTGCATATTGTTAAAATATGAGTTGATGAATTTCTCTACCAAGGTTGGTAAACTTTTATTTCTTTGCTGTTTCGTCAAAGTTGCATTTATTAACGTTAATTTTTGTTAATTTCCAACATAAACTAAGATATTTTCCCAATATAATGTGTCATTTTATAACAAACATTTATTGTTAGTAAAATTACCAATTCAAATAATTAAATTCACTTCATGTAAGTTATAAATATTTTTGTTTAGTTTCCAAAACATTAACTGTTATGCATTGTTTGTGATAAATTGACTTACGAATTTGATAATTTACCACTGATCTGTAGGCAGTAAAGTATCGTTTTGTCGCCTTACATTCGGTTTGTCTCGCAATGCGTCTCGTACAGAACACTTTATTTCTAAGTTGTAGTGAAAAAATATGTCGGTGCTTAGTGCTCAGTTACCTAAGTAAGTTATTTTTGTGTATGTTTTGCTCTTTACGCTGCATTTGATAATTATTATGTTTTAGGTATGGAAGAAAGAAATTACTAGTTATATTTTACATAATATGTAACAGTATGATGAAAACTTCATTAAGTCCAATGTAGTTACATATTTGAACATACCTGGAACCTGGAATGGTAAATCAAAAAGTAAATACTTATGTAGTTTATTACAATATTTTAAATTATTCAATATTTTTTAGGTATTGTAAGTAAGATTTTAGCTAATTTAACATCAGTGGCAGTGCAGAGAACTTGGAGATTTTTATGGAAGTACTAACTAGTTACCAAACCGATGCGATGTTGGAATTTTAGGAAATGAAAATTTAGTTAAGTATTCTTATTATAAAATCTAATTAATGGATCTGAAATAATATTTGTTTTTCAGTTTGGAAGAAAATGAAGAAATGTTATTGCTGTAATGCGCTTGATTTTCCGAATAAAAAAAGAAGAAAAAAAGCATCCAAAGAAATTACGGAGTTCTGTTACCGAAAAATTAATAGTCTTCCAAAAGGTAAGGTGCTCTGTTAATTTTAAATCAATATTCACATTTGAATATTAATAATTTGAATGCAGTCTATATTTCACGAATAAAATCATAAAAAAGCACTTCTAAATGCCGAGTGTTATTTTCTAAATGTTTATAAATATTTTTGTCTCGGATTTTATTTCAAAAAATGTAGAGTTGCTTTCTTACAATATTGTGTGATATTCTGATTATGTGATTATATTATGATTACATATGTGTATATTTTTGTAGCATTTAAATTTAATAATAAAACAATAAAAAAAATTGATGATTTTATTTATTTCCCAGAAGAATATTACCTACTTTAGTTAAAACATTTTAACTAAAATTGAAGGTAAATGTACCTACTAGTGCTTTTGGTAATTTACCTTCAAATTATTGGTAAACTAAACAATTACCTTTAACAATTTATCTTGAATTTAAAGTAAAACGGTCAAGGTTTTTATTAATTTTACTAAAAACTATAGAGATTTACCACTACAGCAAAGTACTTTTATCAAGTAATTTTAAGCAATAAACAACCTTGGGAATATTTATCAATCTTTCATGGTAAATTTAACAAGGGATTAGTGCATTTTTACTCACTTCAGTCAGGTAAATTAACAATCGGCACTAGTGAAATATTTATCATAGTTTTAAAGAGACGCATTGCCTACTAAGGTCGTTGATGATTTGCATTTATTATGAAGTGGACCCTATTTGCCATAAGTTTTGTGACAAATTAACATTATTTTTAGCTAAATTCCCATATTTTTTTTTACTGTGTACTATGTGTTTTATCACAAACCCATGATATTTGTTGTCTTTTATTATATTTGTGTCTAAAAATAACTGATGAGTGATGAGTCTAAAAAAGAATGGTTATTTTCAATTCGCCAAATTCTGGATACTTTCATTTTAAAACTGTTTCTTCTTCAAATGCTATATTCTATACAGTGTAGGCGATTACTTGACTATAAATAAATAATAAATTAAATAAAAAATAAAACAAATAGAAAATAATAAAATAAATAAATAATAAAAAAAATAAAAAATAATAAAATAAATAAATAAATAAAAAATAAAATAAATAAATAAATAAACAGATCACAAATCTATTTTAGGCTTTAGATCACAGCAGTGTATACTACGCAACCAGAATTTGTTGCGACATCTTTGGCTCCAAGTACGGCTCTGTGTTTTCGTGGTATTGATTTCACCAATCTGAGCAAACGCTCGAATGATAGGGGGTTCCGCTTCTCGGCAATTACGTCAAATTGCTTTCGGGTTTTTTCTAAATTTTTGACTTTTGAGCAACCTTTAAACCTTTTACAAATGGATCACGCTGTATGTTTTGGACCATTGCCATGTTGATATATCCAATTTTGAGACACTTTATCGGTTGCAAATGCCGGGCAGCATTATATTTTCCATTATTTTGCAATATTTAATTTGGTCAATTATGCCTGTAATTCTATCTAACGCGCCTCTACCTTGATAATGAAAAGCTTCCGAAAACATAATATTTTCCCCAGAATGTTTAACTGTACCAATATTATAGCTTTGGTTGTATTTGAAGATTTTTGGTTGTCTTACATAACGAATAACATCATTATATTATTTAATATTCCAAATTAATATTGGAATATTGGAATATTAACTCCAAATTAATATTAAATAATAAATATTGCATTTTTGCACCAATGCAAATGTTCCTTGGTGAATTTTACTTTCTTGGTCATACTTTTTGTGCAATATACGGTTTTCTTACTATGTATAATCCTTCTATGAAGTTCCATTTCCACTAAATAATGCTGAACAGTTCTGGTACTTACTTCGGTAATCCCCAGTCATTGCTCTTATTTTATGAGCTATTAATTTTGGGTTCCTTTTAGAAGCTATTACCAAATTGTTATCGGTTCTACATATAAATAATACTAATTGAAAATTTTTGTAATTTTCTTAACTAATAATTGTACAAATAATGTTAATACACTAACCTTGCATTAGTTTTCCTAATCTTTTTCCTAAAGTCGCCTTAGTATTTTCGGCACTGGCGGATTCTTTTCACGACGATCAACTTTCAAAACGGCATTCTAAGTAATAGATATTTCTATTTCTGTATAAGTACTTCACAGGAGACGCAAAAAACGTTTTTTTAATGTTAACTTTAAAAGTTAATAGGTTATAGCATTGAGTATATGAGTTTATCAAGAGGCGCAGCTGTATATGTTTTAATGCAATATAAAAGTGTCGTGACAACTAGATGGCGCTACCTAATGATTTCAATTGTGGATCGCGAGATTTCTCACGATCCACAGTGGTATCAATCTGTTAGCAAGGTGCAGAGAGCGTACCTCGCGGAGCGTGTTTATTATAATCGGCGGATCTGGTAATACGTGCTTATAATGCTAAGTGCGCAAATTCAAAAAGGTGTGGGAGCATAAGTTTTTTGTTCAGTTGCGTACGTTACAGGATAATGTTTCATATAAATTAATAAAAGATACTAATTACGAAAACTTTAGAAACGACATTTGAAACAAGATGACGATCCCAATCTTATTAATAAAAACGAAATGCTAATTTTATTTCCCCGAACATTTTAAACATATTAAAAAATATTGCTAAACAAATTAAATGTGATATTAAGAATTTTCTATTGACAAAAATAAACTTTTTTTTACAATGCAGTATAGAACTACGATACATAATGAAAAATTTGTCGGCATCATTATCAAAATAAAATTGTTTAGGAATTGTCAGTGCCGGATTTAGCTAGTCTAGCGCCCCAGGCTAATAACTTTAGGCGCCTATCATATTTACTCAGATTAAACTACAATAAATTATATCACTCACGGTCGTATTCGTACACTCCTATGTTAACAATGTAAATTCAAGCTTTTGAAGACCTTTTTTGATACACAAAAATTACTTTTACAGCAAAACTTATTAGACACTTTTTGTCGCCAATTTCATCCTCTTAATTTTTGTTTATATCCATTTTTTCGATTTGTCGCACCGTTTCCGTTTTGCAGTGACTTAAAAAAGACTCGGTAAATTCACAAAATATTTTTTGAATATCTGTACTCAGAGGCAGAACTACCAGGGTGCGGTGGGTACGATGCACGCGGGTCCCCTGCTGAAAGGGCCCCCAGTTTCAATCTTAAAAAAGTTCTCAAAAGTAGGAGGTGCACAACTAGATGCTATTTGAAGTCTGGGGGGAGGTATAGAATAGCCCCAGGTCACCGTGATTTCCATGCTATTAAACTTGTGACTTCCATACCAGGAATTTTACTATAATATTCTGTGGGGTGTTCCAGACCCCCCGGTGAGAGATACAAAATGTTTTATAAATATACACTAAAACATTTTGTTTGTATACAAATGATATGTAGATGTATTTGTTCTAAGAGAATATAAAGTTTTCATAGGAAGGTAAATCACACAACGTATACGCACACACCTTTGGGTTTTCAAACCGGGGGGTGTGGGGATATGGAATACCCCCCATTGCACCAGCAATTATAGTTAAAGGATTTTCCGTTCCAAGAATTTAACTTTCTAAAAGGTCTTACAATTACAATGTTCTGAGGGGTGTTCCACACCCCCAGACAGCCGGTGCGAATTTTTACGGTACATGATGAGTGAATATGATGTACGAATTGTATACAAATGACGTATAAATATATTTCTTCTGACAGAGTGAAAAATTTTTATAACAAAAATAAATCACAAAACGTATACACACACTTTTGCGCTTTCTGTGCTGGTGCACTGAAGGGTATTCCATACCCCCCATTTATATTTGTTGAAAAAAAAATTAAAGTTAAAACCCTCCCACGTTTTTATTCTGTTTTATTTATTTACTTTGTTTGTTATGTTACTTTTCTCCCCCAAAATTCTTTGGAATGATAATCTCGTTAATCTCTTTATGCGCACCAGGGATAGACTATTAAAATTATGAAGTTGTTGCAATCTAATACAGCCTTGAAATCTAAATTCAAGGGCGGATCTAGGATGGGGGAATAAATATATTATGTATTTTAATCAGAATATTTTATTTTAATATTTTTAAAATTTCAACAAAATAAGCCGTAGTCAATTTCGTTGCTTTTTTAAATCTCATGACTGGGGGTTGATTTCCTGTTATATCTGCCTTTGCCAGGCAGTCTTAGAAAATTAAAAAAAGAAATAAAAAAATTAATCTATGGTATTCAAAAATTTCCTAAATTTCCCAAGATTTCCTTGGGAAGAAAATAGCATTTTTAAGTTTTACTAAGATTTCTTGGAATTTCCCTAAAATTTGCTTGGATTTCTTTTCACTTTTGTATATCACGATTTTATTTCCTTCGGTTTTCCAATTACTACAAACTAAGGGGAAATCGACGGAAAAATTGTGTGTACTAGTGAATGGAAATCTGTAAAAATTCTGAAAAATTCCAAGACATCTCAAGAAACAGATTCTTAGAAAATTTGTAGAAATATAGAAAATCTCAAGAAATCCATAGAAATTTCAAGAAAATCTTAGGAAACTCGAGAAAATTTTAAAGCCAATGAAATCTCAGAAAATGGAAAAAGCAAAAAAAGGTAGTCTATAATATTTTAGATTTCCTCAAATTTCCCTATACTTTTGCATATGACAATTATTTTCTCTATCATTTTTCCACTTATTAGGGGTTGTCCTTTAATCACGTGAGGTTCTAACAGGGGGAGGGGGTTAGAATAACATCATGATTGATTACGATGGGGGGGGGAGGGATGCTGTGAAAATCACGTGTATATTTTCTTGTTACCCCGTGATATCCCGAGCGAGCAAATTTATGCCTAAAAAGCAATATAACAACAATATTTAGCTCTCAACTGGCTTCCGGCACTGGACCTTGTGATGCCACTTGTCGTCCCGCTGCCCGCGACTTTCTGTCTCTCTGTCTCTCTACTTGAAGAAATTTTTCAAAAAAAAATACACGTGACGTTGGGTAGGGGGTAGGGGCAGCCTAAAACCTCACGACGTATCACCAAAGGGGGGGGGTAAAAAAATGGCATAAAAAACCTCACGTGATTAAAGGACGGCCCCTTAGTAATAAACGAGCGTGAAATTTTAAGAAAATTTTAAGAAAGGGTTGGGTAGTTACTCGTCGCTATATCCGCTCTTGTTTGGAAGGAATTCTTTGGAAATCCCTGGAATTGCATGGAAATCGTCATGTATACAACTTTTTTTGTCTTTTATAAAAGCAGGGCCCCCGTTAACAACTTCGCACACGGGTCCCTCACCTGCTTGTTACGCCACTGTCTGTACTTCAACATTGGTACACCGAAACAAAAATATGAATAAACATTTATTATTGTATATTTCATTTCCTATAATTTTGTTCATATATATTTTCCCATTTTGTAGCACCGTTTCTAAGATACAGATGAAAATATTTTTTGTATTTAACAGAGCCTTTTTTAAGTTCCTATAAAACGGAAACGGTTCGACGAAACGGAAAAATGCATATAAACAAAAATTAAAGGGATTTCATTTCCAACAAAAAGTGTCTAATAAGTTTTGCTGTAAAAGTAATTTTTATGTGTCAAAAAAGATCTTCAAAAGGTAGAATTTACATTATTAACATAGGAGTACACGAATATGACTTAAAAAAATTTGATGTGACAACACATAACTTATTACTAAATTAATAATAATAATAATAATAATAAATTTAAATTTAAATTTAAAAAAAAGTAATAAAAAAATAATTAAAATTTAATAAATAAAAAAATAACGTATGGATTTCAACCAAAATCTAATCAGCTCTCGAGATTGCTGTTACAAACCAGTATATGAAATTTGAATAAAATCGGTTTATGCGTTTTGAAAAAATCGTGGACGAAAAAATCGCGCACACACACACGCACATACGCACACACATCCGGACATCATTGCAAAATTTGTCTCAAACGATTTGTACGGACTTATAGACTATGGAAAAAATGCTAGTTCAAAAATTTTTTTTACTCGATTACAATACTTACTTTCCTTTACTACGTAAATGGGAAAGTAATAATTATGTTTGTCGTTATTTTTTTTGATTAATAATATAAGTTCTTAGAAATTGAATACAACATCGAGCAAGTGCAATTCGCAGCTTAATTTGTAATATTAAAATCTTCAATAATATAATAAAGATAATTTCATAATTTACTTGTGTCGGAATCTTATTTAAAATTGATGTTTTTATTTTTGTAGGGTTTTATTTATGTAGGTACATTAAATTTCATAAATTGCAAAAGTTTTTCTAAATTTAATGAGTAATTTATATTTAAAAGAAATACTATAAACGTCTACTATTTAAAATGCGCACGTAATCAAAACGATTTAATTTAATTAGGAATGCACTCTCCGAGTTTGTTATCTTATCATAGTTGCTAGTGTTGTCCGCTGCTTTTAAAAGCACTAGTTGTCGATACGATTAGTTTATGGACATGGGACGGCAGGGGAGTAAAGATAAAAAAGAACAGATTGTTGTTTGAGTGAGAGGGATATACTATTTGCAATTCCTCCATATGCTTGCGTCTCTTTATAAACTCATATACTCAATGGTTATAGCCACTAAACTTTTATTTTGAAAATTTAATTGCTATCTCACAATGTATCACAAACTCCCTTATATATAGCAGAAGTAAAAGAAATAAAAATATATCTGCAAAAAAATTGTTAATTTTCAATTATTTTTTATTGACACAGACTTTTCTCCTTATACCAGAAGTTGATACTACCTATTATTATGAATCTAATTCTACAAAAAAAAAAGAATTTGGATTTAAATTGACTTATTATTCCCTTATTATTGCATGTGACCACAGATTTGTTCTACAATTTCAGCATATTATGTTAATTTATTTTCATCACGCAACTTTACAATAATTTTTACAATAGATAACGCGCTACGCTTACGAGGTGACATTGTAACACATTCAAATTTTTATCACAACTGATGAGCTGATTACACAACATTAATTAAAAGTTTCCAGAATTTTGTCGCATGAAGAATGATTTATTTTTGAAGAACTCGTCAGTTTCACAATAATAAATAAAAGGCAACAATTGTCATGGGTTGGTGTTCACTTTTAGATAAATAGTATTTGCAGAAATACGAAATATTAAAAAAAATTAATAGAATTATTAAAGTGCTAGTTTAAAAAGTTTCCAGAATTTTGTCTGCTGATGCTGTATAAATGAATTATATAGCTTATTTAGTTTAATTTTCTATTATAAATAGAGAAATTTTGTAATTTATGTCAAATTAATGTAATTAAATGGTGGTAAAGGAATATAATTTCCTGTTAAGCTTTTACCTTAAAGTTTTAATTTGTTTACTTTATGAGAATTTCTAAAATTATTAATTTAGTTTGGTTTGAATAATGAATATCTATACAGACAGTTTGTTACTTCTTGATAAGCAAGAAAGGATAATATTATGGCGTACTTAAGTTATAAATTTTATTAAAACATGAAGTAAACATGATTTACATGTTTATCAAAAAAAGTGTAAAAAGGATCTCATAAAAGAAGAACATCAATATAAATATTGCACTACAGATACAACATATTTATTCTAAAGTATAGTTTGATTTTTATATTTTAAACTAAAAATATTTTATCTTTTTTTAACTTTTGTTTAATATAATTTTATATCCGACAATTTAATTCTTAATTATTTTATTTGAATAAAAATTTATTAACACATGAAATGAAACAACGTGCAATATATTTATTTATTAATAAGTACGGGCAAGACCAATAGACAATATAAAAATCATATATGTATGGTAAAAACTAATAGGTACGAACAGATACGTAGGTATATGTATTTGCAGTTTTACATATATATACCATCACGATCGAATCAACTTTTCAAATAAAGATATTGCACCTGATATCACCAAATATAATAGCATTAAAGTTTTTTATTATAACACGTTAAAGAAGTTTTTGAACAAAGTATATTAGTTATAATATGACAATATTAAAAGCAAAGCGTATAGTAGTGTATTATACTTATTTTTGTTAATTTTCCCGAATTATAATTATATTACAAAGCTAATGGCTTTGTAAATGCATTGTGTTTGTTTGTTTATATAAAATTAGGAATTTATTTAACCACTAAATAAAACTTGAAAATAATCGTTTACGTTTAAATTAAAATTAAAACTGCTTTTGAATCATTTTTAAAAAAGCCAAGATTGACTTGATAAAACTCCTTTAAGAGAAATATAGACTATTGAACAACCTAAGAGATGGATTTTACCAAACTGCGATAGTAGAACTTTTAAAGCTATAAATAACCAAAGTTAAATTTCGCGAAAAAATTAAATCTTTGAATTCTCGCATCTCAGAGAGTTTTCACATTAACAAGATGCGATAAAAACTCATTATTTAACTCATTTACGACCTCATGGTTGTTTTTAAATAATTGTAGTTAAATTAGTGTAGGTACAAAGTTTTTTTATAAATAATTAGGATTAAAGTCGGTAAATAGTTCATTCTGTTGACAGTACGTGTGCTCTACATTAATAAATGAAACGGTGTATATCAGTTGGGACCTGTCAATTTTGAATGCAATTTTATGCCCAAAAATACGAGTAAATACTTGTATAAAATAAAAACACACCATGTGTCATGCAGACTGCAACACTACTCAGTCCAAATTGCTAATAAAATATCTAATCGTGATCTTGCCGTAGCCATATAAATATCTCCGTAACTAACATTGGTTATATTGTAAATGCTGTACATAGAACTACTAGTTACGTTTATTGTTCTTATATTTTAAAATTACTTTCTGATGGATTTAATCAGTAGTGAAAGTAGTTTTTTCCTCACCTATAGTATAGATGAATTAAAAAATCATTCTAATTTATAAATGGAATGAAACGTTAACGTATTATATTTAAAAATAGTTTTAAAATCAAAGAATATAGGTATTACATTAGAAATAACAATGTTATACTATTTAATTTTTATGTCAACTTTATGACTTTACAGTTGAGACAACTCTGCTCGACACTTTTGTAATAATTATTTCCCAATCTTTTCGATTCATTTTTATGTAGTTTTTTTATTACTTTGTACATCTTATAATCTGCATCGCTATCCTACTTTTCAAATATCGAAAGTAAAGTCTATCTCTTTCGGACAATAATTTATTAGTAATTTAGAGGTTGCGCTCACGCTTTCTAATTGATTTACCCTCAATAAACTTTACAAATGGATTTTTATCAACTAAAACTTTTATCTAATTAATCGGGCAATCAAAGAACCCTTAATATCTTTACAATCGAGAGAAGAGCATCAGCTCTAATTCATGGCAATATTGTTTAATTTGTGATAAATCAATTATTGATTACTTAATATTGCATAAACATTTGGGGCTAATTATCTTATTTAAGTCAGAGCAGTACGATAGCCACAATAAAGCGTTAATCGTCCAAATTAAAAGCATTTAAATCCATACCCAATGCTTGCTTGCATACAATGTAGGTAAAACTTGTAATAATTGTAATAAATGAAAAAAAATTGTAATAAAAAAACAAAATTGTAATGATTTTCTACAGTTATATAGTAGATATGTATCTGGGTACTTCTACAAAACTCGAGTAACTTGATGTGTTTATATGTAATTTAGACAATCATCAAGTATATTTAATATTTCTTACTGATAAATGATACACAAAAACAAGTACTATAAGGCCATAATAACAATTATTAAGAACTAAATTGAAATAATAGGAAAAATCGTCCTTACTTGTCTAAAATGTCAGTCCCTTGTCGTGTACGCATTACATATTTCCATATTAGAATGATCATATTTTTTAAACTATCAGGTTAAAATAGTTATTTTTACTTTCAATATATTTTAGGATACTATATGAAATGTAAAACAGCAATAGAATTTAAATGTAAATAAATAAATAACAATATCTTCCTAGTCAAAGTAGCGTACTCAATATCGGGCATCAATCTCTTGTCACATATAAAAGTTTAAAATTTGTAGTAATTGATAAGGTTGAAAACCTAAGGATCTGTTTAACATAAACCAATCACTTGAAGTTAACGCTAAACGTCTGTATTTGCGAGTAATCCTTTTTGAATTCATTGGTTTTGGCATGATTCTGTAAAAAACACGTGTTTTGACGGTCAACATATTAGTCCCTTGGGTAAGTAGTTCTGGTGTAATTTATTGGTTGTTGTTTTAGATCATCGTTTATTCCAATGTTCTTTGTAGAACGTAAATTGTATGAAATATTAGATAAACAATATCTCGTTTTAATCAAAAGTTATAGTTAGTTTTTTAAGAAAATCGTTAGTCCCTTGTTGTCAGTCCCTTGATAGTAAAAGTATCAATTTCATTCTTGTATTACAATATGATATTGATTGTTATAGAACAATATGCAGCCAAATCAAAGCAATGAATTAAAAAGAACAGAAATTTTTCAAAAGAAGAGAGGAGCTGCTAAGCGTCGGTTGATTACAATTGTTTGCATTGTGCGAATATGTTTGTTTTTACATGAGGATTACAAATATTGTATATTGGGCCTTCCCGTATTTATTAATAAATAAATAAATAAAATTAAATAAGTAATAAAATATTTCATTTTTTGATAAAATTGTTATGTTTCGTCAGTCCCTTTGAGCCATATTTGACAAAAACCTCAATTTCTCCTAAAATACTTTATAAAGTGACTGTTTTTTTAAACACAGTATAACAAACTCATGGTCCATCAAAATAGTAATGAAGGAACATAATTTGAGATAAAAAACATGCAATTCAAAATCAGTTGTTAAGTTACCCGAGTTTTGTAGAAGTACCCATCTATATAAAATCAACTTTCAATTAACTGAAATTTTCAAGAAACCATTTGTTATTGGTTTTCTTAGACTTTACATTAGCTCTTAGGTGGTGATAGAGGAAGAAAAATATTTAACAAATATTTTTTTCTAAATTCAAATCCTCAAGAGTTAGGCTCTAAGGCATTTTTTTAAATTTCCACCTTCACATGACCATAGCCCTGAAAATATTGATATTTCAGTAAAATTGGTTTAGTGCTTTTTTAAAGAGCGTGAAATAATCTACCAACTAAATAGAAACAACTTTTTATTGTTTAAAATCAACAGCTTTCGAGTTATGAATTAAAGTAAGTAAAAAATGTTGAAAAATTCGAGCTTTTTTATTTTTGCTTTTTTTTCAAAACCCTGTATGTATCATTTAAGCAAAATTTAACGGACTACAACTTTAGTCAAGTAAACGTTTTTCAAGCAAAAAACGAAAATCAGAAAATAATGAACAAGGCAGCTACAAAACAAAAACTTAAATTTACAAATTTTTTATTTTTATTGAAAAATTATTTTATTAATTAAAATTAAAATTATACGTAATATTACTTGGTATTTGAAATCAATAAACACATAAATGCAACAACTAAACATGCTTTTAAAAAAAAGTATTAATTACAAAGCCTTAGATCACTTAAAATCATCGATTTCTGACCACATGGCTCGTTTAGGAGGCAGCGGGCTCAAAGTACTAATAATAATGCTCAATCACTCCTTTGCAGAAGTATAATTTTTTATTGTCAATGAATTAGCCTTGTTGTAAAATCAAATACAAAATCACACAAAACATTTTTTAGTAATAAATTGAATATTATTAATTTTAACATATTAAATAAAATTTAATTTTAGAACATAATATTGACAAGTATGGGTTTGAAAGTAAATTCTCCAACCTGCACTTAATAATAAAATTATTTTCGTATGATGAAAACTTCAAATCAAAATCGCTAAAACCGTAATTTTTAAAGTAATACCTAATTACACTTTCTATTGAATGTGTAAATTGTTCGAGCAGTTACAAAACCGATTGAGATACAGAAACTTTGTGAATAATGTACTACATATGTATACCTACTGCATAGCTTTAATTAACTTGTACATTAAAAACTAAAGCGAGTAACTAAAGTGAATTAAATGTAGAGTAAATAAGTTAAATTGCATAATAATTAATTGTACATTTCATGTAGTTATCTATAACAACTTCATAATGAAAATAAATTAAAAAAAGTCAGTGCTTGTTTTTACTGTTTTTTAAAATTTAAATAATTTAATTAGTCAAAGTTCACATTATTGGTAACTTCAAAGGCAAATTATAGAGATATACTAAGTGATTACTTTTATCAAATATTTACTCTTTCGGTTATATTAAATTAATTTAAAATTGTAATCGGTGTGTTTATGAAGTTATGAATATACAATCAATTAAGAATTATTTATTTAGCTATTCATTATCGAGAAAAACCATTTGTAGGTCAAACCAATGTTTTGTAACAACAAATTTTATTTTTGCTCAGAAAGCTTTTTTTGTGTTAATAATATTTTATAATTGAGACTGCTTTTGTTGATAAACAAATAATTCTTTCTCGGTGTAGGTAATACCCGGTCAAACAGTAATGTTTAACATGTTTTACGAATTGAAATTATTTTACCTATTGTGAAGATAAATCAAGCTCTAAAATCGAATTGCCGTTCGTGTGGTAATGAGATCGTAAATAGTACATACTACCTCCATTAGGAAAAATAGTATTCAGCGAAACTAAAAGCTTCATTAGGCTGATTGCATTAAAATTCCTTTTTTAATGGAAAATAAAAATTTTTGATTTTAGTGGCGTAAAACTTGATTTAAAATTTAAAAACATTGGCATAAATTAGGATAATTATTTAATTTTTATTATTATTCCCGATTGCATTGCTCATTTATATGAATAATTTTCAAGCTGGTTGATTAGGAAACTTGACTTGTTTTTCTTAATTTTTGTGAAGAAAAACAAATCGACTTACTTTAACTGCAATTTACTTTTTATCAAGAAAAACGTAGCTCAACATATTTACCTCACAAAACAGTGCTACAAAAAGTGTGATTATATTTTAAGTTATACTATATCAAACAATTCATCCGTATAAAAATAATGGCAATATTTCAAAAAAATCCACAAACAAGTCATATACAGAAAAGTTTTCTTTGTTATTTATTTTCGAGTTTTAGAAATTTCTGTAAATCGATTTACTAAATAAACTGGCGCTTAAATCGTCTAAATTTTGTGCTATGTTTTACACATTTTACCAAAGTTTGTTTGATTCTAAGAAGCCTCGGGTAAACTCCTGCCGATCATATTTAATGAGAAAGATCTACCGCACAACATGAACTCGTTGTAATTTCGATAGCCAAACTGTCACCAAGATGTAGGTTTGGGCAAATGGAAAGCACGCTTCATAATGTTATCATGCGATACTATCGGCAATTCATGAAGCGCTTACCCTTTTATCAAAAGACTCTTGATTAAATTTGAATCAAAGTTTTGCAATAGGAGGTTTTAAACAATATAAATATTTCATAATAACTTATTTCCTCTTCGTATAACAAAAATAATTTCTCATCTGAAAAAAAAAATTAACACTATATCCTCTTCAATTTAACTCTTCAAGTTAAGAATTTTTATATTTAAATATATCCTCTTCAAACCCAAGCTACACAGATGATACCTCTAATAAATATTTTTTTGCGTAGAAAAATTCACATCAGTTTAGTGCCGCATAATGATTTTATAATTACAGAATGTGTAGAAATGCCCAATACAAAAATTGACATTTGTTTGTTGTAGTTTTTGATAGGTAACATTAATTTGATACCTAATTTTTCAAAAAAAAAACTATAGATTTCAGAAAAAAATTTTAATATTTTTTTATCCTTATGGCTTAATTAATGATAAAAACATACCGGACTATAAAAAAATTTAACGGTATAACCTTGGGTTTGAAGAGGAATCATATACCTAATAATAACTTTTTTAGCTATCTTTCATTTCGATGTAATAAAATATTTTATTTACCAAAAGATGCAATCACTTTAAAAAACATGGTATATATCACACCAAAAATATTTTGATCAGAATTCATGATATATTGGCGAATACAAATTTTTATACTTGAAAAGCAGAGTGAGAATAAAAACACAATTTATTTTAATAATTTAAGACGAATACATAATATCAATAACTTACTAGTATAATATATATTGTTATATTATGGACATCATCTAATGGGCGATTTTGATTTAAAATTGTTCGAGTTGTCTTATGTATGCCCAGAAGAGCAAAATACTTGAGGGAACGGATGAGATTCTGGTTGATACCATAAAGTCAATAGGTCGAAATTGTGAAAAAGTTATAAGAAAAAATAAAATAATTCTTAAAATAGATACAATGAGAGTAATGAAAGTTGTTCCAGGTTGTTACAGGTTTGTTCTATATTGTTCCAAAATATTTTTTTATAAATTGAAAAACTAACGCGAAAAATCGTGAAAAACCGTTTTTTGAGTTGGCCCCGCACTTTTAAAAAAATTAATTTTTGAAATTTGTTCCGAGTTGTTCTAGGTGTGTTCTATATTGTTCCAGAAAATCATTTTGTTATATTCAAATATAAAGTCGTGGGAGAGCGAACAACATTTATGACCAGCCCCGCACTTTCAAAAAAATGAATTTTTGAAAGTTGTTCTTGGTTGTTCTAGGTTTGTTTTATATTGTTGTAAAATATTTTTTCAATAACTGAAATATATTAACATGAAAAATCACGAAAAACCGTTTTTCAGATAAGCACTATTTTAGTAATTTAATAAAACCTGAACAGATGGCGCAACATAATTTATGGAAAAATCTACTAACAGGTGCCGCTAATAATGTAGCGCCATCTGTTGAAGTTTTATTAAATTACAAAAATAGTGCTTATTGGAAAAACGGTTTTTCGTGATTTTTCATGTTAATATTTCAGTTATTGAAAAAATATTTTACAATAATATAAAACAAACCTACAACAACCTGGAACAACTTTCAAAAATTACTTTTATAAAAAGTGCGGGACTAAGTTCACACACGTCTATCTCGACCGTGTCTTTCTCACAAAATGCTGGCAACATCTTTGTTGTATTAGGTGACTAAAACACTATCCTCGGCACTGGGTAAAGAGGAATCGAAAAAGAGGTCGAACGATATACAAACCGATCTATACATACACAAAGTAGATACAATGCATGATCAGAACAAAATATGAAAGTGAAAGCAAAAAAATCAAAAAATTAAAAATAATTTAAAAAATATATACATATATATAGTAAGTTATGAAATTTATTAATTCAACATGTAACCATTAAACTTCTTATTATTAAGTGTCAAAGAAAGTATTAAAAATAATTAAAGAAGCAATTAAACAAGTATAACTGCATTATAGTGTGTAACTTTGTTAAATAAATAATCAGCTCAAAGGCATAAGATTAATCCGAGCACGCCATGATTGGTCAATCACGTAACCGATAGTTTGAACTCACACGTTAATACTAATACCAACATACAACATTATAACTCAATTAAGTATGCATTAGGTACACAGTTGATAACATAAAAACATAAAAAGTCATGTAGCATTTTCATAATTGCAATGAATTATATTTTTGAAGAGTTGGATAGTTACGATAGCCCAATAAATTAACATTTTAATTTATTTCACATTGTACCAAGTTTTTCCTCCAAGGAAAGAGTTATTTTCGAATCATCTTTATTCACTTTATATTTTTTATGTTCTTGTTATCTTCTCAAATATTGCATTTATGTTGGTTGTCGCCATATATTTGCAGATATTTAAAATTTTTGAACATAATAAAATTAAGATACAATAATTCTGTATTTAACGCTTGCCATACTGAAACCGGGTCTACTCTGACCCAGAATTTACATTTTTGTAAATATTATGATTTTATAATTCACTTTTAATGCTGTTTAAAATACAGTATACTTACTTTTGTTGCGTTTAACACCATTTCAAAACATATAGTATAATAGATAAAATTTCTGAATATAACAAAAAATAAATATTAAACTAAACATAAATTGGTCATTTAAACTGTGGGCAAAGAGTATGTATATATAGAGGGACAGCTCTTATGGGTATACTTGTCACAGGTAATTTTCGATTTTTCGTCGATTTGTAACGACCTCAGCGGCCAATATTAGCATTATATAAAGTGTAAGGATCGGGATATATAGATTACTATTCTATCATTACAGGTTACTGCAAACTATAATGCCTACACCAACTGTACCTTTTGGTACCTGGACCTATGCCTGGACCTTACACCTTACCTGACCATACCTAGAAGGTTGTCTTTGTTTGTAACGATTATGATAATCTGCTCAGTAAAGAATTACATTTTTCCACGACTTTTTGAAAGTGAAACTTATATATTAAAAACACACAATTTCAAATTTTATAGTTTTCTTACAAATATTTATTTATTTTATATTTATTTTAAATAATCAGGTCCATCAATAAATTTAGGTATATGGATTAAAAAGTATAAATAAGCATTGAGATTGTTCTTGTTCTTGACATTGTATTATGCATTATTATTCATGCTTTAAAATTCTTTTCTTGTGTACCACTTTTTGCTTTTCTGTTTTGCTTTCATTATTTATTAATTTATTACAATTATATAACTTTGTAATTAATAGCTTATTTATCAAAAACATTCTATGTTCACCGCAATTAGTATTATTTAAGAAATTATTTATGGTTTCGTTTTTTCGCAATTCTACCAAAATGGAATGTTTTATATTTATTGCATGTGGAGCCACAGATACAAAGTTTTCATATATTTCTAAAGTGGATTTTACAATTTGAAATAGTGTCTCTGTGGGTCGATTTAAATACTTGATTTCTTCCTTATTTCCCGAATAATCTCTATTTAAAATCAATAATTCATTATCGTCCACTAATTTTTCTTGGTCGTTTTTAATGAATTCCTTTGTACATTCTTCACATTGAAATTTTTTCAATGTGCGTTGCGCAACATATCCAGCAAAATAGTTAACTGAACACGTTTCTAAAGTGGTAGTACTATCATCGGTACTATTGATTGATGGTGCTGGTGGTGAAGAAGAAGAGAGGTTGAATTCCGTCAATCTCGTGTCGTTTTCATTCATTTCATCTAATGGTGTACTACTGTCATGAATTAAAGATGTTTCAAAAATATATACATCGTCATCGTTTTCACAATTTGCCTTCTCGGTTGACATTTCAAAAGACGATTGCATAATTGATTGAAGAGCAAATCGAAAATTATTTAACGAGGGGTTGTAATCGAAACCCCTTTTTTGACGAATTTTTGCAAACAAATTTTCAAGGGGGTCTTGATTTAATCTGTTAGTTAGCAAAAACATTTTGGAAGCTTTAACTTCATCCCACAAAATGAGAGTTCCATTTATAGTTTGAATTAACCCTTCAAAGCAATACGGCTGATTTTTTTCAATTTTCCAACTTTCTATAAATGCAATTGCTTGTCGCAGATTATTTTCTACCATGGGAACTTCCACAGATAATGCACATTGATTCGGATTCGGATGGTATTTGGATTTTGAATTCAAGTTGTCAAACATATCGTTCATTTTTAGTAAAAATTCGGCCGTGTAGCGAGCTTCATTCGGTAACTGCTTCGTACCAATGCAAGTTAAAATTGCCGAACTACATGATCGACTAAAAATTTGAGCTGCCAATGCCACATTCATTTTTTGAAAATTATTCGGATTTATATGTTTATCTTTGATCTTGTTTAGAGCTGTAGATAATCGACCCATTGCGTTAATTTTGAACACATCTTGAATATATTTCCAAGAAACAGTTTTACCGTCTACAAGTATATTCTTACGTAACAAATTATTTCTAACACTTTTTAGTAGGTGAGGAGAATCAAAAAGAGCAATAATTTTTTTTTCTTTATAGATGAAATGAGGATTAGAAGATGTCACATTTAATTTTGTGTATAATAACCTATTGTTTGATCCTTGATCACAAACAGTCGCTTTTATATTCAATCCAATTTCGAATAAAATATCTAGCGTTTCTAATAAAAGTTTTGATAAATTTTCACCGTGAATACTAGTCGAAGAAGCAAAGTAAGCTACTGGCATTTTCCAATTTACAAAAAGGCCGCGCACCATAAACGTTAAAACAGTTTTACCCAAATTCTTTGTCCTACCAATGTTTTCACCCAAATCTTCATAACCTTCTATCAAGTCTAAATCTGAAGCATACGTTATATAACTTTTTATAGACATTTCATCAAACAACAACACGCATTGCTTTTCGCGATCTTCCATGTGTTCGACTTTTGATTTCAAACTTGTTAAGAAATCATTATCGAAACCAGTCTTCAATTTTGCCACTCCTAACCACTCTCGAACAGTTGAAATCCCCGGTAATTTGAATTCCAATTTTTTTCTTAAATACGTATAGCACGCCGGCGATTTAAAAAAAATCTTCATCGCCATTTTTCTCTCATCTACAGTCCACTGCTTCACACGTTTCGTTTTATTCAACTGCATGTTCACGAAAGTTTTCACGGTTGTTGGTAAAGGTGACAATACATCTTTAACAACATCTCTTTCTGCGTACGTTCGTAATCTTTTCTGAAGTCGTTTATTAGATTGTTTGCACGCAGTCAATTGTTTTGTTTTTATTTTTAATTGTTTTGTTTTTATTTCTAATTGGTTTTTTAAGTTTAATATTTCATCGGGTGTATCAATACTTTCATTTCTTACAGGAAAATCGAGAATATTTAAAAATGGATATTCATCTGATATAGTTTCTACGGTTGTAACAGGTTTTGTACTAATATTATTAGTATTATTACCTGAAAAAAACTCAAGAAGTTTTTGCGTTTTATCGCGATGAGAATATGTACGCGAAACTGGGGTTACTTGAAGATTTTCTTCGGTATCATCATCCCACAGAGTTTCCGAATAAGTTCTTTTTCTTAAATTGTCAATGGAACAAATATCATCTTGAACATCTTGAACGCTTTGAATGACATTGCTTCTAGCGATCATCTCTGTTCCAGCATTATATTGACGAGGAATAGCTGATGGTATTAGCTTGTGATGTGTTTGATTCACAAAACAGTTTTCTGCGAAATGATTTTCGCACAATTTCATGTATTTCAATTGATCGTCTGAAAACTCCAAAAGCTTTATGTTTCCTGACGCAGCAATCCATTGTTTGCATCTCTCCTCATCATTCACAGGAAATTTGTAAAATTTTCTATTAGATTTACGCATAATAATATTGCAGTCAGCATAATTACATTTTGTGTACGACATGATGGAATCTGATTATTACTCTGTAATTGTTATATTGTAAACCAGAACATAACATACATTAATATACTACCAAAAATAATTGCTTTAATTACCAACCATCATGTATTTAAATTGTTAAATATTTATTATTTTTACAACATGTCAGTGGCGTATTCAGAAATTATGTGTAGGGGGGGGGGGCTGGAATCAAAAAGTAAAATCACAACATTTAAAACTCTAGCAAAGCGACAAAGATAATTTGTCATAAAAATTGTTTTTTTTTGCTATTTTGGTATTTTTATGACAAAAGAAATCAAGATTTGAAAATCGTTCAGTACTTTTAAATATTCAAATAACAAATAATTGTATGATTAGCTATAGAGGGGGCTCGGGCCCTCCGCGTAAATACGCCACTGCAACATGTTATCAACAATGATAACATCGTAAGGCAACCATCGATAGTTTCGACGTATCGATACGTCTGACATCGATGACAAAACATCGACCGATTTCTTTTAAAAATTATGTTCACCACGAGGTTTGAAATTTAAATAAGTTTAAATTATTATTTACTGTTAGCACCGTTCACCTATTACAATAATCTCATTGTATTGTCCAGTAGGTACACACTTAACAAATTCTTATCTTTTTTCTATACTTACTTTAGTGCCAGCAATTTTAGTTAATCTTTTCAGGGTCTAATCCTACCTAGTCCCGTACCTGGGTTCTTTCCCACATAGCTCCATTTTTAATAGGAATCAATTAATTCAATAATGTTATTTCCTATGTCACCCGTGATTATTCAATGATGTATTATTATTGAAATGCTGCATAAATTGAATCTTATAATTAGAGAACGGATTTTAGTCTATTATGCCTATCTTTAATATTAAATGTGATGTGAAATTTTCTTAAAATGTTACGATTTATGAACGCTAAGTTTTTTAATAACGACAATAAAAAATATACCTAGTCGATCATAAAGTTTCAATGTATTTTAACTGTGGTCAGCTATGCTATGCTATGTTGTGTCACGTTAATTGGCTGAGAACGCTACTTTAGTTGCTAACATTTTCTTTGCTAGGTATTCAATGCAAAAATGTTCTCGGACGATAGATGGCTTTACTAATGTTTCAATATAAAAATGTTTTCGGACGATAGATGGCTTTACTAACTTTTTTATTTTGCAGCTATTGTTCCCGGGCGATAGATGGCTTTGCTACGCCCTCTGGTGGACGGTGGGATCTCTACATTTCAATTTTTAATGCATGACTGGTCCTCTATATATACATACTCTTTGCTGTGGGTCAATAATGACCCAGATTTAGTAAACTAAGGTTGAAAATTATTTTAGTATGGCAAGCATTAAAACTTATGTTGCCTATATGCAGTGGTGGCTCGTGACGTTTTTCCAAAGGAGGGCACAAAATCTAAAAATAAAAAAATATATACAGTAATTAATAATTACGGTAATTTATACAGTTATTATAATAAAAATCTATAATACAGTATTTTATAAGACTATACTACATGATGTTCCTAGCCCAAGACGCTAAAATATTTTAGTACGACTCTGGTTGTACATAAACAATATTATCATCTAATAACTACTAATAAGTAATAAAATATGATAGTATGATACATAATATGGTATACCTCTGCCTACACGACGCTACAGACGATAAGAAACTCATGAGAAATTTAATTTTGCTTTTTTGTAATTGAATCTTTATTAGACAATAATTATTTTTAACATCATTACAATTCAGTATAATACAATTTACATTGCCGCAAAATTTATTTTTAAGTGCAGGGTTGGTCTACACCTTTTCTTCTTTTAATAACCAATTTTTCTTCGTGTTTTAAATTATTTGTACTATAAAAAAGGTACTGCATAGAATTTATAATAAATACATGATACATTTTAAAAGTTAAAACACAGATTATAAATTAATTAAGCCCAAAACAAAGAATTAGAAATAATTATTGAGACACAACATACTCAACCTGCGTTATGTACCCAACTGGTGGTGGAAAAGCGTAGGTAAAAGTTTCTATCACGGGTTTCTGTGTAAGAACCGGCCACAGCGAACGTGACGCGTTTTTAACCGGTCGGTAGACTTTAAAATTAGCAGGAGAGAGAAATACCTTGACTGCCTTCGCGTACTACTGTTAACTAATGTTTGGGCGACGACCTGCGTGACGCTTATAGTACTTTAGATAATGTTTTTATAATTCTATTTTGTTTTAAATTTTGAATATTTATTAATATCATTAATTATGACGGCATAAACTACAATATAATGTAAATATAAAATATAAAAAATATTTTTTAATAATTATTTTAAGATAGTGCTTGTTTTTGGTTTTGGGATAGGAAGGCACGTGCCCCTGTGCCCTTTAGGACAAGCCGCCACTGCCTATATGTAGCACTTAGTTACTTAATTTATAAAAACAATAATAATAATTAATTAATATTAAATTACAATAAAAATCCTTGACGCAATTTGCAAACTAGCACAACTTATAGTGTAAATAGCTATATATACTGCACTGTTAACAGTGGAAGACTGTTAAGAGTCCATACTTACTTTCTTTATGATGCAATGAATGCATAACTTAACGAACCTCTGCATCGCAGTGTTGAACGAAATAAATAATGATCAATTTCTTTTTAATAATAATTTTCAAAGAAACTTAAATTTGAAATGAATTTTAAATTTATTTTTAGTTAAATAAACAAAAGAATTACAAAGATTGTGTTTTGATATTTCCGCCTAGCAATTCGCTCGACCCGTATCTAAACTTTCCGTAAAATTCTCAATGTTCCGCAACCGCACTTTAAATATTCAGTTTATGCAAACCTAACAGCAGCAATTCTTTCTTCCGTTTCTTTTAAATGGTTTGTGGTTATCTGGTTACTCGCCATCACGTGAAATGGAGGTACGTCCAAATAATCTCCAAATTTTTCTATGCCACGTTCCAAAATTATTCTTCGAAATTATCGTAGCACTTGATCTTTTTAAATGAAATTTGTTCTTGATTTGCCGAAATGAAATTTATGCACTTAGTGAATGGTTCCGGATTCTTGGAACCACCACTTAACAACTTGATTGGACTCAAGTCCGTGTTCCAATATGTTGGACCTTTGTCCAAAATTGAACTACCTCGGAACGTATCCAGAGATCAACCTTCTCGGACCTCGTCCAAGGATTAACTAAATATTTTCGAATTGTTTTTTCAGCCGTTTCCAAGCAATTCAAATGTTTTTTTCAGATTCACATATTTTTATTTACAACGCGTTACTCTTGCTAAGATTCTTTTTTTTTCTTGTCTGAATACCAGGGCGCATCGCAAATATACCTCACTACATGATTACTAGCCACATGGTTTTCCTAACCTTCAATTGTTCTATTTAACCTCAAAACTGTACATCGTTAAATTTGACGTTGTCATATTTTATTAAATTAAATTTCTTTGACATTTAAATCACGACATAATTATTTCACTTGACAACTAATGACATCAGCATTTGGGTTGGTTAAGTTGCATTAAAGTTGTATTAAAGAACACCGCAATACATAAGTAAAGCGGGTAGCTGGACTTTTCACACTGCATAAAAATGAATAGTACAATGACAGTAAGTAATAATTTGAAATTACACTTACTTAAACTAGAATAACAAAAAAATTCTAAAAAATATCGTATTTGATAAATTTTCATTTCAAGAAATACTTTCATTTAGATAAACAAAAGTTTAAAAAAATAGAGCTAAAAGGCGTTTATTAAACAGAAAATTTGAATAAATTAGTACCTATTACTTAATGTGTTTAAAGGTATCCTTAAGATGATTAATATTGTTGTTGGCTTTAAAATATAAATTGTAAAGGTAATTATACTTTAAAGTCTACTCTTTCAAACAATATTTTCATCATAACTCTTTGGCTTCAGCATCTAATTTTTTTATTTTGAAAACAACCTCAGTGTTTTTTTCACTATTCGTGCTCATAATTTTTATTATATATCATCGTTTTTACTTGTAATAAATAGGTACAGTAAATTTTTAAAATACAAATAATTATAATAATAATTTATTAGGTGGTTGATGCGATGAGGTGGGAATTGCGATGATTTCTCAATAAAAATTCCATAATACTATACTGTAATTTTACTGAATATTTTCATTTAATTTGCTATACCTATAATATATTTTAGAATGCATCTTGGAACCAACCTTCTATGAATTAGACGCAAGATTGATTAGCTCTATTGAAATCAACTAGCTGTCTAATTTTGGTTGTTAGTAAACTTTAGCGTAATAATATATGTACGCGGTTTAATTGATGTAGTCATTTTGCTGATAAGCGGCTTACTACAATTCTTTCATTATAATAATTTTTATTATTGGTTATTTTGGATAAAAAAAATATTGTATCAATAAAATCGTTTGGAGCATAACGTTGTTTTAATTTTTGATCTGACCACAGGTTTTCCAACAATCGTCAGAACTAAGCCAAACATCGCCAGTACCATATTCAAAAATTTTGTAACTCAAACTACGAATTTAATCGTCGACAATTGTATGCCCACGCAAAAATTACTTTATAATACTTTTTCTGTCATCAGAGTAACATTTAATTAATAAAATATTAACTTCTTCTTTTAGAGAAAATTTGAGCACAAGATCCCGCTGCTATCCGTTCGAGAATTCAAAATTGAATGATTAATTTTCAACATCACAACTTCTTTTATTCATTTTCTATGTTTTGATCATTTTTACTACGTAATTTTGTTTTCCTATCTCAATGTTTTCACTCATAAAATCCATTATTCATCTAACTTTTTTTTAGGTTCCCCGATGACAACTACTTATAATTTTTAGCCTAACTTACCTCTTATTTTTCTCTACTCTTTCTACAGTTTGTTCTATTTTTCTTTTATTCCAATAAAGTTTTCCCAATGTAAAACTATCATTCCGTTCCATCATAATCTAATTTTTCAGTTATTCTACTCGTTTGTATTAATTTTTCTATATTTATGTTTCTTGGCAGTACTTAACATCCTCTTCTACCTAATTATCGGCCTAATTTGTCTCCATCATTTATCTCTGCGCTTCTACCGCAGTACCTAAACTTTATTAATTGACTTTGTACAATTCTTCAACTTATTTATTACTTTTAATTACCTCGAGAGCTTTGCAGTGCTCCCCTTTTTCTTACAACTTTGTTTAATACAAACTTTTCTCATTCTTAATTAATTTTTAAATGCTATACAACATAATTTCTTTCCGTCTGTCCCAATCGTCTTCCTCATGCACAAATTATTATCAAACTACTCTCCTTACATCATTGATCCTTCCAATTCTTCCTTCTCAATTAATTTTAAATTTGCATTCATGTTTATCTTTTGATAATTCTAGTAAATCAATCTTTCTTTTAACTGACTTTTCCAAACTTTCTAAAAATCTTTATTTTTATTTAATCAATTATATGCTATTGATTTAATTTAATTTATGTTTGTCATCAATGCAATGACGTTATTCTTAACTTTAACTTAATTCTCAATTTCTTCTAACTTAGCTATCTAATTTTCATGCAACTTTTCCTGGATTGCCCTCTCGCTTGGATTTCCTTGCAGATGTCGTATTGCTGAGAAGTAGATTTCTATCCTGTGATTTTCTAAATGTCCCATAAATCTCTTGTCATAAAAATATATTGCGTTGTTCGCCATTTTAGTTAGTTATAAATTTTAAATGTAGATTTAAACAAATTCTTTTTGTCGTCTCTGAATGGCTTGCATGCAACTGTTCATGCAGTTGTTTTTCTTCTTATATTCGGATTACTGAAGATAGGATTAGCGCGTGTGTTCGGATTAGCGTGTGTTCGGATTACCGAGACTGTACTGTATATACATAGCAGATATTTACAACTTTTCCCCATTGATTATCTCTGGAATTATTGGTCGTACGGTAACGTTTATTTTACCAAAAAAAGGTTTCATTTTCAGGATTACAGCAGTAGTCAAAACTCAAAATTTTAGTAACTCGAGTTACGTGTTTGTTCCTTAGGGGTGTTGATATATCACTTAATTGATTTTGATTTGCTAAGTTTTCTCTATTTCATTGAAAATAATATCCCTTTGAATTTCTAAAATTATCTTTCCTGAATACAATCCCCAACATTGTTAAGCTGATTAAGCCATCATAATACCCTGAAAATTGCCCTTTGTGTCTCCATCTTTCCTGCTATAATCTGCTATAAAATTATCTATATTCTTTTGAGGTTGAATTTCAAAATTGAATTTCTGCATCAAAAACGACCATCTACAAATTTGATTATTTGTGAAATTTCCTAAGAATCGTCAGTGTTGAATGATCCGTTTTTAACGTAAATTTGTTACTTCACAAATAAAATTTTAGTTTAGTCAAGGGATAATCTATTGGTATCATTTCCTTCTTGGACACTGTATAAGTTAACTCACAACACCTTATTACTCTAGGTGAAATATATAACGAGAACTTTGCAACCATCCTGCACCTGTACTAAAAATTGCGAATACGGCGTAATCATTTGCATCCACTCTTAATATAAATTCCAACTAAAAATTTGGATGTATCAATGTTAAATTTTCATAAAACATCTCATTTAATAAGTCAAACAACTCGTGTAGTTCTTTTTTCCACATCCAGCAAATTCTATTTTACAACAATTTGATGTAGATAGTCCAAACGGTACCACTATGAATCTAAATGTATTCCCCTCGATACTAAACCCAGTATACTTCCTCGAATATTCTTCTAATGCTACGAGTATACACTCTAAAAAAATGTACTAAAAATTACACAAAATAACACATTCCTGTGTTATTCCAGATCCACACGGAATTGTGTTAAATTTTGCACGAACATATTGTATTAGTTCAATTTTTCAGCGTGTAAAATCTTGACACAAAAATATGTAAAATATTTTCACCAATTTTTGTACTTATTGATAAAATTTAGTAAAAAATTAACACATCAACAATTAACATTCTTGTCGGCGAATCACACATTTACACAACAACGTGTTAAAATAATTATTTTTCAACCACAAGCAGAATATTGTGTAAATTTTTACACAGCAAATTAACACAAAGTTACTAAGCTAAATTTACACAGTGAATATAGTGGTTAACACATCGACATTTCTAGGAGTGTAAGCCAAAATAAATTCATAACATCCAACTTATTAAAAACTGTAATATTGCCTATCCTGCCTAATAAAGTTACTATATTTTGCGGTTGAGCATCTAATTGTCAAGTCTGAGATTTAAACCCAGAATTTTGGCTCTGTAACTCAACCGGCGCCGGCGATCACATCAATCTACTGCTGTGTTTAATTATTAGATGTTAAAACTGAAGTTTTCACCATTAATGGTCACATCAGCTGTCAAACTGAATAAATATGTTTCTGTTAGGTAATACATATGTGGTAGATTATGTTATAAAATTTTAAACGTAACCGTAACGGCTTGCAAACTATTCAATATAATATACGATATTGTAACATTTGTTGCTTCGTGAACGAAATACAAATAAATTCTTGAAGTTCTTTTTTGCAGTGGGAACAATAACTTTTCTTTCATTATAAATTTTTAATATCACTCAAGAAATTCTCTGGTGACACAATTTTTCACATCAAAATCGCAATTCGCATTATTATAAAATATATAATTAAACCCTAACTAATATTTTGCGTACCCATGCTGTTATAATGTTCCATATTTCAAGTCTCTAATAGAGATTCTTAAAATTTTATTATATATGTAAATTACAATCCCAATGGAATTAAAATGTAATGTATGGTTCTCGTGGGCTTCATCTATAGAATGTGAATATACTTTAAATTACTTGAAATTATACACCTTATGTCTTTAGCACAGCTTTCTCAAATCGCAACTATGTAATGATAAGGTTTCCAATTTATTATCAAATTTATTCAACACTGTTTTAATGGAAAATTATAGAAAATGCTTTATTATGTACGAACAACTTTGTATTTCTAGAATAAATTATATGCATTTTACTTTAAAAAGGAAAACATTTTATTCTTTTTCTTTTATTCTTTATTAAAGTAATTTAAAATTTAAAATAAACCATTTATTACCTATCCTTTAAATCTCCATTGTCGCTTTTCTTTCCAAATTCTTTTAGTTTGTTCTAAACTGAATTTAATTAGTATGCAAGAGTTTTATTATTTGATTTTGCATTTATTTTGCTTAATAATTTCAGCGATTCAATTGATTGATAAATAAGGAGATAAGCCGTGAACTCAACAAAAGTTGAGTAGGCATTTATTTCCTTTACTTGTTCGTCCGCTTATTAGACGCGTGTTGGAACACGAACGTAATATTACGTTCAGTTGTACGGAATTGATTTTGTACAAAAGCCGCAAATATTTTATTAACAACAATAATAATAATAATGTTTTTTCTTTATATCAATATACCCAATAATTTAACAATTTTTATTATCTATGAATTTAAAACATAAAGCATTTATTAAATAAACTTACTGGCTTTAATGAATATAAGAAAATTAATTCTAAAAACTCATCTCGACTTTCAATTTATTACTTATCCTTTTTCTGATTTGCCTCATCTTTTCATAGAAAAAACCGTTAAAGTTTACCAGAATAGTTTTTTTGCAAAATTTCTTGGCTTGGAATTAGAAAACCGTATAGAAGGAAATACAAAAATGCTGATTTAGTATCCTTTCAGTTCTAATTGACTGCATTTTCTTTGTTTTTCACGAAAGTTACTTCAGATTTGTTTTTGAAATATTATACTAAAGTGTGGATTACATAGGTTACTTTTACGACGAGTTACCAAACAGGAAGAAATTTGAAATATTGCAGCTTTATCAGTAGTCACCATTGAACTAGAATGAATTTAAATTGTCTACTTTTCAATTTAGATAAAATTGAGAAGGAAAATCAAATATTTTCAAACAACTTTTTTAATTAAAGCTATTCGATTGTTATACTCGTAGTAATTTATTGTTAAATCACAACTTGAATATAACAAATTGAAAGCATATGAATGTTAATAGGACACTTGTTCATACAATAATGTTTTCTTTATGTACATCCATAAATATAAGCTGACTAATAAGTTGTCTTCTTTTCAGAAATAACAAACATGAAGCAAGAAAACTACACACTTGACAATAGCGTGGAAATACAAAATTATTCTGATATATACAACTACACCTACAACAGCGAATTGGAATTAAATATAAAAAATTTATATAAATTTTATATACCTCCAATGCTACTCTTTTGTGTGGCATCGATATTTATCAATATAAGAGTACTTCTGGCAGTTCACTGGATTCGCAGACCTTTATCGCCTACACTTCATATTAGTTTAAGTTTGGCAGCGGCCGATGCTTGTACTTCAGCATTATTAGGAATAGGATTATTATTAAATAGTTACCTACCGAAGGTATTTGAAATAGCAACAGCATCGTGTTTAGTATTACTAACTATAG
Organism: Cantharis nigra; assembly: GCA_958510845.1. Classification (NCBI taxonomy): domain Eukaryota; kingdom Metazoa; phylum Arthropoda; class Insecta; order Coleoptera; family Cantharidae; genus Cantharis; species Cantharis nigra. Next base: position 67,206,802 of record OY294028.1, read on the forward strand.
AAATGTATCGATTAAGTGGTGTGATAATCACGGTCATGCATTTATTGGCTTTAAGTGTCAATCATTATCTGGGTATCCTAAAGCCACTTTATTATATGTCAACTATGACAACCAGGAAAACCACCATCACAGTTATTTTGTTATGGATAATACCAATATTATTCATTAAAACGTATTTTTTTACTGTATCGGATAACGAATTTTGGCGTATGGGATGTGCAACATTTTCTTTTTTATTTGAAATTAAATTTCGTATAGTTTTTTCGTCCCTCTTTTTCATTCCTCTAATTTTAATGATTTTTTGCTACACTCATATTTTAATCTTAGTAAAAAAACAACAAAGGATCTGGGCACAACGTTCAAGAAACGGTAGCACCAGATACAGAGGAATACGGTCCACTAAGCACGGTGTCAATTCTCAACAACGTCAAATGGAAGGAAACGTCAAAGCTATTCACACGACACTTTTAATATTAGGATCATGTGTAGTAGGATGGCTACCAGCGGTCATTACGTATTTAATCATTTGTCCAAAAGGCTGCCTCTATAGTGGCGAAGAATTAGAAAGACTGCGCGAAAATAATATAGAATTATTTTTCTATATATCTTGGCTCACTAACGTATTAATAATTTTAAAAACTTTAGTAAATCCAATCATCTATTCGTGTAGGATGATGGAAATTAAGGTAAGAGCGATTATTTACTTTAAAAATATTAAAAATCAATACATTCACAAGTTTTTTTCCAATTTATATTTTGAATCGAAATTTTTATATTTCAGAAGATTAATTCCGGCTATTTGTCATGCAAATTAATAATATTTTTTAATAATTTTTGAATTAATTCAAATTAAGGAAGAAATTAGTATTCAAAAATTAGCAAATGAATCAAATATTAATTAACGATGCTAATATTTCGCTTCGCAATTGGCGTGGTAGAATAATTTTAAACAGTAAATTAAAATTTTATTGTTAAAAAAAATTAATTTTGTTCAATGGAAGTTATTATTTTGCAATTAGCTAAATTAAAATGTCTGAAACATTTTTTTACTTTATAATAATAATAATTAATTTTTGACAAATTTTGCTTAAATAATTTGTGCATTTTCTTATATTTAGACCTACGTTGAATTAAAATTTGTTTCTTAATATTACAACCTAATTATAAAGTACATATACCTTTCTAATAAATTAAAGAGTAAAAAATTATTATTAACTTGTGAAGTTAGTGATAAATTAAATTATTTAAAAGTTACTCAGATAGAAAATATTTATGATAATATACAGGTTACTATTATTTTCTTCTTGGTGTTTTAATTGAGTAGTACATAGAATAAAGCAGTAACTATTATATCTACAAAGTTCAACATTTAAAAAATTTAAATGATAGTGTCATGCTCATTATAAAAATTATCAAGGCTCAAAAAATAAATATTTATAGCATAGTTAACGTCCATAAAAATTACTACAAAATCGATTTATTAGCATAAAAGTTTCCGTTGCCTTTGACATTGCTTTTCTAAATGGTATAATGGTCTTCCTGGCACAGAAGACCCAACATACCTTATATCGGAATGCATCATCCAGACTGAAGGATAACATGAAAGTTCACACATTACAGTTCAAACAGCTTTGGATTAAACTACAAAAGTTAGTAGTTCATTGTTGAGGTTTGACTAGTAAGTCCGACGAAGTTATTCATCGAAAACCAAATCTAGACATACTGTCTAAGAAGAAATTAATACTAATTGTACTGACACTTCCATATTTAAAAAAACATTTTCAAATAAATTTTTCAGAAAAATTGAGTAGGTACCTACTTAAATCTTTCTGTCCAACTAACTTTAAAATTTTCCGACAAACTCTCAATATAAATGGAATTTGGGAAAGCCAAAATTTTGTCATTTATAATTTTCATATAATTTTTCGCTTTTTAAAATTCAAATTAAAATTTTACTTTAAATAATTTTGTATAACATGAAATTTAAGGGATAATTCGCCCATCTGTATTGGTATAAAATTTTATTTTACGATATCTTTAATTTTGAATATTAGATTCCAAATCTTTTATTAAATCTTACCTTTACTGTTGATAATTTCCAATTCAGAATTTGAAGTTATTTTAAACATCGACTAATTACATTATATTTATTGGACCGTTTAATAATTCATATATTGGAAGTATAAAATAAAGTTTTATGTTCTTAATTAGACGATACAATTTATTGCTCGTGGAATCAGTAACGTGGAATGAACTGTTTTTAGTTTTTGTTTAATTTTCTTGTTAGCAATTCGAAATAACTTTAAAATAAATGTTTTGATTTTAATTTAACTTGATTATTGTTATGGCAAAAAAACAGAGAAAGCTGCAATTAACCCAAATTAACATAGTCGGTATAAGCAGCTACAGCTATATTTATTCACCTAAATAACACTTACCAAACGTATTGGAATTAAGTTTTCCTAATTTGACGAAAATTCAAATTAAGTCGTCCTTTAACTTACGATATCATCAAGACTTAATATTAATTTGCAACTAAGCTCATATACGTCAAGATCCAATAATCAAGAATTCGTCGAGTAGCATACAAAATTCTATGTGTTTGTTTACAAATTAAAACATAATAACCAACTTATTGATTTTGATGTTTACTTACTTATTTACTTTTACTGTAAATATTGCTTATTAATTTTGAGTTAATTATACATATAAATTTATACAAAAAATCTGATTTAATATTTTAATATTAATTAAATGAAATTGCATTGAAAGGATTTTATAACAAATAGTCAGTACTCTTTTAACGCAAATTATTATTATTATCCCGCAGGAATATGAATAGTGGAGAATAATAATTTATACTTGATACTTTCCTATAATCGAATTTCTAGAAGATAGATTACTTTAATTTACATAATATTTTGAATGTAATTAAAAAACGCTATAGCTGTAGAGACACTACTTGATGGTATTAAATTAATTATTCTTGTATTAAGAGACTTTCTTAATTGTAAAGCACTTCGCGTTCTTAAGCTACCATATGTCATCTATCAATCTTGAAGTTGATTTAGAAAGCAATTTTTAAAATTCGCTTTTAGATTAACGATTATCTTTCATTTTGTTTGACTGCTGTATTCAGTCGATAACATAGGTTCACTAAAACACCAAGGAAAGAATAATATATAATCCATAATATAAACAGAAGAGGAAATAATAATGAAAATTTATTTAGCAATATTGGGGAAAAACTAGAAAAACTGACAATAAAAGCACTTATTTGAATTCAAATGAATCGTTCGAAGCTCAAATTTAGCGTATACATATACAATTCTATTTCAAAATACTTCAGAATATTTACAAAAAAATGTAATAATGAATTGATGAATACCTAATCTTCATTAAAATAATCTTGTTTTTTATCTTGCATGAATGCTGGTGTTGATATTTTTTATTCGACAAAATAAGAAAGTGAAATTATTCGATCCAACAAAGGAACAGTTTCCTTTTTGTAGCCCTTTGTAAGGGCTAAAATAAAATTTTTGTATTAGTTAACATTTTATTTAATGATAACATTAGAATTGCATTCACTTTCTCCACTAGGCCCTTTTAGAATATTACTTTTTATTAATATAGCAAATAGGATTGGTTTATTGAGTGGAAAAAATGACCACGACCACAACGCATACTGAATTAACAACTCTCAATCTCCGAAAGCCAGTGTTATGATATAATATACATATGTATTATAAAGGTCTTTTAGATTAAGCAGTTATAACACGTTCAAGCAACAATATTAATAAGAAAAGTGCTGAACGAAGTTACATATTTATAGAATAATAAATAACTATGACAATGTTACGAAATCTAATTTTAGGTTTGGTAGCATTTACATAATTTTCTTGTTAATTTTAATGTTAATATAGATTAAAATTAACGTGGATTCCAAACCATGGGAACACTGAATTATTGAACATAGATATTTTATGATTGAAAGGAATATTACACATTTAATCTATTTTTAATTTGTATTACACATAAACGAAAATCAACAAATTGTACTAAAATCTCTAGCATAATACAATGTTTTACTTTTAGGAAGGAACTCGTCGCATGCATGCAGCATTCAAACGTTCCGTTCGTGGAGGATCCCAAAGAACGGAAGAGAGATTCGTTTCAGAATCGCAGAGATCGCAAAACGCTTGTGGTGGATCCGTACGTTTAGGAGCTTCGGCGTGGACGAGAATAAATGGTAACAATGGAAGTAGAAATATTCCGAGGACAGATTTAGCTAATACACAACTGTAGCATTAAATAAAATTTTATTTTCCTAATGTGTCATAAAGCTTAATAATTTTTTTATGTAGATGTTTAAACTTGTTGTAAATAATAATTTTAAAAGTACTTAACAATATTTTTATACTTATGAAAAATAAGTAAAGATATAAATGTGACCTCATTTTTTTAAATAAATACAATGAATTATAATATACAATAGCCATAAAGCGATGTTTAAATCTTACAAGTTGTCAACATTAAAATAATTATTAATCAAATAATAAAGTAAAAATATCAAAAACCAGTTGACACTCAGAAAATCACAATTGGTTCTTATGCATTCCTGCTATTGTTGTTAATTCAATTGACGAATTGAAAAAGACATTCAACCCGATAACAAACGAAGCCACCACTACTGATATCAATCATCAAACAGACCGGCTTCCATGCTCAAGCTATCTTTGGGTAAAAAAATGACCTGGTACAAAGATACCTACTACATACAGTATCAATTGACATCAAAATTTTAGCGGAATTAAAATTCTAATCTTACATGTCATGATTGTAATGTTATGCTATGTTGATAGAAGGATATTGTTGGATTCTCATAATAACAGTATCTGTTTTGGAACTATGTACATTTTGAGTTTTTCCTGTTTTACTACTCTACTGGAAGGAACATGAGTTAATGAGCATGTTATTCTGCTCCCTCTCCTTTCATATAAATTGAATTAGTGGAAATGAGTAGAGTAGATAATAAACTAATTGTTTATTATAATAATAATTTCGTTATTGAGACTATTTAATTTACTAGACGCAATCAATTGTTTTACTAATGTTATATAAGATAGCATATATGCAATAAACTTTCTAACTTATATCACTTTGTGTTTTTTTCAACGTTAAAATGCCCAACATTTTTTTTCCTAACCTGCATAAATCTTCTGTGATTTGTTGTTAAACAATAGTTTTTTTTGTAAAGAAAAAATTGTAAAGATTCAGGATATTTGAATAGAATATTTAGAATTGCAGAATTATTATTAAAACCGTAGATGAACGGTACGTGTTGGCTAGCCAAAAACAGTGATCAAAGCTGTAAGAAAGGGCAGCTTCCTGTTAAAAATCTGGATATTAATACTTAAAGGCACTAAAGATTCACAAAAAACTTTTATTGTAAATCTCAAAACTTTAGTAAACTTAGTTTTTCAAGCTTTTATTTTTATTTATTTTATTATTATTATTTTTATTTTTCAAGAATAACAAGATAAATGGTGGCCTAATACTTCTGACAACGGCTGTATATCACAAAATTGAATTCTGTGAGAGTTAATGAAAAAAAATGAGAAACTTCTCGTGAAGTTTGAAGTGAAATAAAAACCATTAACGTTAAAATACGATCCCATTCAATTGAATGCAGACTAATTTTTCTTTGAAAAATCTGATTGCGCACTCTCAACTTCAACAGGGTATTTTAAAAATTATACATAAATATTTAAATAATTATATCAAAAAACAGCCTTTCAAATGTGGTTGGCGTTCGTTGACCGAATAAGTAAGTAATTTAATCAATGTAATAAATTATCTTTAAATAAGTGAACAAAAGACTGAATTGCGTATATTCCTGGCAAGCAATTTAGGCAAACAACAATATTTGACAAACTTTCATATGGTAAATATTGACTTGACAAATCAACAATAATAGTGTATTGATATTTCAAATTTTAACGCTTGATATTCGAAAATACCCACAGACTCATTTCATCACAGTACCTGCACAAAATAAAGTCTCCACCATTTTCTAAGCAAAAACTCCTAACACTTAGAAACCTACGATTTTAAATAATTTTGAAAATGTGAAAAGCTGTTTTTTGGTATTAACTTATTATTTAACTAATAAATACCATATTTCAATTTTAAATATACACATTAGTACGACAGTTAAATATTTAAATAGTATCATAAATTAATTTTCTGCATATCAATAATATGTAAAAGTAAACAGAGAAAATTAAACGAAAATTTAATAACCGAAACGAATTTCCATCTACCCCAGGATAATAAATTCTGATAAATTACAATTGATTACAGTAGACAGTATGGTAATGTTAGCAGAAAACCTCGACCATAACATTACTTTTTATGTTGGTTTTCAAGTATTCGTCAAAAAAATTGAGATGAATTTTTATCCTTTGGTTTTTGTAGTTTGTATCAAAATGTAAATTGTAATCTATTGTAAGAAATAAAATAACTTGTGCAATTATTTTATTAAAATAATTTATTACTCGTTTATAACTCATTTTAGAATTTTAATAATACAATTTTATTTCTTTATTTAATACAAATTTAAATTAAATTAAATCTACTTTGCACAATCAAATACAAACGGAATAAGTATACATATTTCTAACTTTCTGTCGTCATTAGTACCGTATCCGCTTGAAAGCTCTTGAAGTTTTACGTTTTCCTGCAATCACGAGTTTTTACTCGATCAAAACATCGATAGATAATAATTTGAAGCGATTAAAATTTAATTTGGTTAATCATGTGAGTGCATAGTTAGAACATCGTCTCGTTCCACCATCATGGAGAAATCAACCAAATGAGCTAAAATTGCACAATTTAACTAGTTTTATGCGAATACGGTACTGATGACTTACCAATAAGTCAAAAACTCATACTACTATTCCTTTCTGATTTTACAGAAATCTTTAATTTACAAATTCGCTAATTAAATTTCGATTCAATGGATTCACAAGATTATAATTGTTAGTAGGTACTACCTACAGTGGCTCTAGAAAGCTAACTTCTATGGTAGCAATGTAAATTGTACCTTTTGAACTTATTTTTTGTCAAATAAAAATCTCTTTTACAGCAACATTTTTTATTAGACATCTTTTTTTAAATACAGTTTTTTACAATCTGTTTTAAGTCACTGTAATTCGGAAATGATGCGACGAAATAGAAAAACTCATACGTACATACTACATAATATATACTAAAATAAAGATAATGAAATTTACAACAAAAAATGTATAATATCCGTTGCTGAAAAAGCGATTTTTATATGACAAAAAATAACTTCAAAAGATACAATTTACATTGCTAAGAGGATCGTACAAATATTTTCTGGAGCCATACTGATGATAAACAGTAAGCTCAATTAGTTATGTATGTACATGTAGGTATATGTTTAAAAGTGAAAGCTACAGACTTGTATTTCCTTGTGTATGAATTTATCTCTAAATAAAATGATTTATCTGTACAAATACCTTATACTTTCTAGTCAACTTTAAATACAAATGAAACTTTAATGTAATCCTTAATTAATACTAATCATCTCATTCTGAACAAGTTTAAAATTAGTGGATTATAAGCTTCAGTCGTCTAAGAGGAGATTTGAGTTGGAACTTCTGCAACGAAGAAACATAAATAAAAGTTTCTAATGAAGGTATTCGTTAAACATTCGTTTTTTGTATTTTCAAGTCGTCAAATAAAGGCACCTGTAGACAACGACCAAGAAATAATGTGTTCAACTTCAGATCAATTTAGGTATATTAAATTTAAAATGCAACAAGTTGTTTCTAATAAAATTTTTATTTGAAGTCGACGCGATGATGAGAAATCTATCTTATTTCAATTGTTATATTTCATTCAAAAATTCAAAGAAGCTAATTTATTTAGTAAATTTGTACGTTAAAATTGTTTTTCAATTTAAAATTTTATAAGTAAATGTCAAGTCTCTTAATGAACTAATGCTTCCTTTTTGGAATCGATCAAGATTTAACTGAAAATAGAAAACTTATGTTTTCTTTATACAGCATTATTGCTAGAATTTGCATGATGTTTATGCAAGTGAAATATTGATTATTTTATAAGAACAACGATTTTAGAAATTCAAATATTTATTACATCTAAATGAAGTGACAATGGTCTCTAGCAAGCAATCATAGTGTAACTCTTTCAATTGCAATAATAAAGAATGACTAATTATTTCAAACAAAAATGTCAAGAAATCTACTACCATTTTTAATAATAATAAAAGTTTTAATAATTCTGCCTATAACCTGCCATGGTTTTATATCAGTGAGAACAACACTCCTGTTAAGTCACTCGAATGCGCGCGAGTCTCGAGCCGGCAAACCGGGGGGCGTCGTGATGTTCTCCGTTAAACACACCCGTCGTCCGAGCGTCCGGCTCTTTGACTTTGACTTTGACTAAGTCTCGCGAGAATGTGCGTGAAGTTAGCCCCCCTTTTTTCGAAAACTAAAAATTTTTTTTTTGTATTGTGTTGTATTCAGTTTGTATTGTTTGTATCGTAAAACTTTTTTTTCCTTTCGCGAAGCAGAAAATTAAAAATCGCGAAAAACTACTTTTGGCGCTAGCCCCCCTTTTTCGAAAATTTTGAAAAATTTTTTTTGTATTGTGTTGTATTCAATTTGTATTGTTTGTATTGCTAAAAATTAAAATCCTAAATTTAATATTAGCCGTGTAAATCGCGAAACAAAATTTCGCGTTGGCCCCCCTTTTTGAAATTTTTGAAAAATTTTTTTTGTATTGCGTTGTATTCAATTTGTATTATTTGTATTGCTAAAAGTTAAAATCCTAACTTTAATATTAGCCGTGTAAATCGCGAAACAAAATTTCGCGTTGGCCCCCCTTTTTTGAAATTTTTGAAAAATTTTTTTTGTATTGCGTTGTATTCAATTTGTATTGTTTGTTTTGACAGTATAATTCAAATATTAGCTGTAGCTTGCAAAAATGAAAAGTTCTTTCAAGTGGTCAATAATAGCAAAACAGAAACATTTTCCTTTCTGAAGTGTTTCTTAAAAGATGGCCCTTCTTTAGCAATATATAAAATGCGAGCCAAGATATTAAAAGAGATAACATATTTTGTTAGTAGTGAAAAAGCGGCAGATGTTATCAAAATAAATGCAGCTTCGAACATTGCAAACATGTGTGAATATATTTTTTACCTCAACTGGAGTACTATGGAGAATTTTACATGCAACAAATGCCGAAAACCAAAAACTTTTAGAAAAACGATCGCTCCTGTAAACATAGAAATCCTTAAGAAAGATGGTTTTGGAAAAGTAACTGAAGCGCTGAAAAACGGGGGGCTTTCCACAAGAAAATGCTGTGATACATTATTTGAAGTCACCGTAACGTATGGTTCGCAACTTTTTATTGAATGTGACTTAATGGGCAAACAAATTTCTTTAGAAGAATTTCCAGATGAAATAAATTTAGATAGCAAACGATATGTACTCTCTGGGATAGTTATGTATAAAAGCTGCTTAGATATTAATTCTATTGGACACTACACGGCATGGATAAAACGTGATATGAATTGGATTGAATTTGATGACTTGTTGAAGAAACTTGCATGTCCACCTCATCAGCCTACAGAAAAATCTCCCCATTTATGTATTTATGTAGAAATTTAAATATTGAAACATTATTTTCACTATGTTTGTTTAACCAATAAAAACCATTTAGTTACTAATAGTTGCTTTGGTATGACTTATTACATAGTTTGTCTATTTTTTAATTATTATAATTCAACACTTCATAGAAATACAAAAACAAATTTGAAATTTTGAGCCAGCTAGGCAGCGGATCAGAGCAAAATTTTGTTTTGGGATTTACGCGGTTAATATTAAATTTAAGACTTTTATTTTAAACAATACAAACAATACAAATTGAATACAACGCAATACAAAAAAAATTTTTCAAAAATTTCAAAAAAGGGGGGCCAACGCGAAATTTTGATTTGCGATTTACACGGCTAATATTAAAGTTAGGATTTTAATTTTTAGTAATACAAACAATACAAAATGAATACAACGCAATACAAAAAAAAAATTTCAAAAATTTCAAAAAAGGGGGGCCAACGCGAAATTTTGATTCGCGATTTACACGGCTAATATTAAAGTTAGGATTTTAATTTTTAGCAATACAAACAATACAAATTGAATACAACACAATACAAAAAAAATTTTTCAAAATTTTCGAAAAAGGGGGGCTAGCGCCAAAAATGGTTTTTCGCGATTTTCAATTTTCTGCTTCGCGAAATGAAAAAAAGTTTTACGATACAAACAATACAAACTGAATACAACACAATACAAAAAAAAAATTTTTAGTTTTCGAAAAAAGGGGGGCTAACTTCACGCACATCTCGCGAGACCGGCCACTCGGCGCCGGGTATGTTACCTATGAGTATTGCACTCAAGAATCAGGACTAATATTTTCCCCACAGTGACGCGCATGAATGGATTAACGAGATTCCACCGGAGTAGATTTTTGAAATTGCAATAACTCGAAAACGGCATTAGATATCGAAAAACTGAGCAAAAACTGTACCCTTGTTACAGTAAACCCCCAGCGATTTGTCGTAAGAAGCCATATGCAAAATTTCAGATCAATAGCGTGCAGTAATGGCGCAAGAAAAAGTACTATTGCTTTATAAGTATTTTTTTAAAGTATATTTAAAAGCATTACTTTACTCCTGGAATTGTGAAAACAAGTTTTTAAGATCATAATCTCACGCCATACTCGTGGAAACAGTCCCGAACTGTAGTCGGGAAAATACCCGGGCAAGCCCGGGTATTTTCCCTCCTGCCCGGGACTGTTACCTACGAGTAGAAGTTACAAATCCAAAATATTAATGAGAGCATGCATCAATAACCGGTACGTGACATTTGGGCGCCGCCGATTGGGCGCCAGATGTTTGGGCGCCGGTCGTTTGGACGCCGGACGCCAGGACATTTGGGCGCCAAGACATTTGGGCTCTGGGCGTCCCAATTTATTAAATTTACTATATAGATACTATAACTTATAACCCTGTATTCATAAAAATATTTTACAAAAATGTGCATTGCAAGCAAATGGGATTCTTTACTATCCGTCGCTTCGTGATGTTTTGTCAATTTTTTTAATGTTTATTTTTAAAGTGGAATTCTTATTACTTATCAGTTTATATTTTATTTTGAAAAGGACCTGTCTAGAAGGTAAAGCGAAATATGTCACTCTCGCAAAAACTGATCCATTACGAAGAGTAATGGATTTTAAGAGTAAATTCGGCTGTGATATTTTGGACAATGAATATTTTTATACTTCGTAATGTACTAGGTATGTAAGTTTGTTATACTATAAAAAATTTATTTTTTAAATTATAGTTTTAAGTGTTTCTTCTCTAAATCTAATCGAAAAAGTAATGCAGGAATGAGCAACATTTGTTTGTTTTAGTGCCACTTGTATAGTGTGACTTTAACAACTGATCAAAGTTAAACCAAGATCAACTTACCGTTAAACCAATCAGAATGCTCAATTTCAAAATTAAACTTGGGTTAACTTTGATCTGATTAGACTGTACAAATAGTCCTTAGAAATGTTGTGCGGGCCACATACAGCATAGTCGGCGCCGAAATGTCAAGGCGCCCAAATGGTCGGCGCCCAAACATCCTGGGGCCCAAATGTCCGGCGCCCAAACGTCCAGCGCCCAAAAATCCTGCTCCGATCAACAACTTCACGAAAATTGTGTGCTATTAAAAATGCTTTAAGTTTAAAGCAAATTCTACGTCTTGATTGCATTTTCCTATTAAGCCTTACTCGATAAGTTTTCCTCGTCTGTGGCTTGTCCTGGAAACTATTAGTTCGTAAACTAAAGATAAACTTGTTTGCAGGTTTCGTAAGTATCGTAACTATAGTGGGAGAAATTGATAATATTTTATATTTATTTTATATATTAAGGTACATTAAGTAGCTCAAATAAGCTTTTTCAAACATTTTTCTTCGTAATAATATATTATAAATTCAGTTATTTTTTTAATAGATAGTTAATGATACATTGTATGGCATAAATTCTAAATTCGACGCTATAGGCGAAGAAGTGCGTTATGCGATCTATAGTTTCTAGCTGGATATGTTAGGAATAACTACAACTATTCTGAAAATACACAAGTGATATCTATGCGAAACTGTAAAATTTGATTTTGCTAGTTTTTCTAAATTTTGATCTATTATGAGCTGCAATGAAAATATATTACGGAGTTGGAATGAAAATTATTATTAGCTTTTATGATATTTCAACAACATTTTAGTAATATAACGAAAAGCACAACTAGTTTTATATATTGGAGAGCTAAATTTGAGCTGTGACGCAAACAAATCTTGAAAAAAACTTGAAAAACTTTTTCTTTTAAATCTGTGATATTTGTTTTTATAAAACCGATTTCCTTCATCTTTGAAGATGCATAAGACTCTTACTCCTTGACATCGGCAATTAGACTCAAATTTTAAATAATTTAACAGAACATTGCTACTAATGAAAATAACTACTGTTATGCAGTAAATTTCACGATTAAGCAATAATTAAATAACAAAACAATAAATGCCGCTTGATTCAAATGCACTTTTGTGTAATAAATCAAATGCAGGTATCGTAGTATGTGCGTTTGATTAGTTGCAAAATGTTATTTGCAAATGAAAATGAAATTTAATATCCAATAAAATTTGATATAACTGATATTAGTAAAAAAGGTTATCTAATAAATTCACTCACTAAAAAATTTCTATTCTAATTGTTTTTTAATTATTAACAACTCTAGTTTAATATGAATGAAATGAAACTAAAAAATGATGTGAACTTAATAAGGAAACAATAATAACAATGAAATTATTTGGTCTAACACTAAAAAATAGCTGATTTACAATTTTTGTTGCACCAGAAAAATAATTTGTGGTTGCTATAACTACTAAAATATTTGGTAAACCTAGCGGTTAAAAACTAAAATATATATGTGATATAACAAAAATTTTTGTTACACATTATTAAATGCACTGGTATTCACTAACTTATTGTCAGTTATAAAAAATGGTACCTACCTATTTTTGAAAATATGATTTTTCCAAATGCATCTCGATTGTTCGCATAAAACTGTGTTGTCCGTTGAAGTAATTTTATAATTAAAAAGTAAAACAAGAAAAATTCTAAGTTTATTAGTATTCATACAAAAGTAAAAAAACAATAATTTAAATTTCATATGATAAAAATGACTTGACAAGAATTAGGAACACAAAATTATTTGATTACACTTTTAATTTATGGCACATATCATAACAGTAAAAAGCGGCTATAAGAGTGTTATCGCAAATCCACACAATTAACCGACGTAATTAACTAATCTCTATAAATCAGACCTTGGTGAAACAGTTTCAACGACATGAGAGTTTTCAGTGTCACTGATATAGCCCTTTTCGCCGGTATAATGAGTAGGATAGAGCAGTAAAGGTGCAACAGAAAAAGCAATTAAATTTCTTTTTGAAAATTGATCCTTCCAGTTAGACTGAGGATGTTTGTCAAATAATATCGGTAAATATTCGTCCACTGGAAGTAGCCTAGATAATGGATCAGCATCTAAAAGTTTCCGAGCACCTTGGAAACTTAAAGCATATCCAAGTGTCCAATACGAATAACTTGCTTTCACTAGCATGTTTGACCCTTCAACCCAAGGTTCGTCGCTGTCATGTAAACGTTTTCTTCCAAAATATCTAAAAAATTCAATTTCAAAAATTCAAAGTGTCCATAGCGAGTCGGAATATCTTGATAATACAAATAACAATTTTATAATACCTAATTGCTTCTTTTTGGAACATCAATAGAATAAAATTTAAATTTGTATTTTTAATTAAAATATTCACATTAAAACTTAATAAAAAAAATAAGCAACTACACAGTAGGGGCAATAAAAAATCACAGCAGAAATGGTTTCGTCGTTGTTCAAGAGTGTAGTAAAACGATAAAAGTAACTATTACCTTAATTGAAAATTAGATCATTTTCATAAACCAGATCAACCAGATTAACATAAATTTTAAGTCTTGTATATCGTACAACAAAACTTTGATAAAAAAATGGAAATTTTTGGGTAAGTTGTTATCAAATGTTAATTTTTAATTGAATATTATTTTTGCCTGATATAATTTACATATAAATATGTTTTAAATTTTATTATTATTCTTATGTCCTAGTCAATTTATTCACTTCCAGTCGTTGCACGAGTAGATACAAAAATATCACGTAAAAATTCAATACTTACACAAGGTCCCAATCAGGTAAACGTTGTAAATCATCCATCAAATATTCTACCTTAGCTTTGAAAAATGGTTCAAAGCGTACATCATCTTCTAAAACTAGCACAGTCTTATAGTTTTTATTTACAGTCTAAAAATAAAATTTCAGATAGATATCTACCTCATAAATATTTTGTTAGAAAATACAATGAAAATATAATACAGTCGAACCTCGATTATCCGGGCCGACTGGAACCATGCTCTACACGGATAATTAAAAAACACGGATAATAATAATAATTGACGTTTTTTGTTAATATTACAAGATATACTTAACATATAGTAGGTAGATTGCAAACAAGGAACATATTAATTACACAGTTCTATTTGAAGAAATCAGATTATTTCGTTTGTTTCTGACTTTTACTTTCAATTGTACAAAACAATAAATTCAGCAAAATTTCATATTATGTACAACACAAAAAGATATACTAAACCGCCGCACGGATAATCCGCGCACGGTAATCGATGTATAACGCGCCCAAGGATAATCCGCTTCACGGATAATTCGCACACGGATAATCGAGGTTCTACTGTATACTTAATAATATGAGTTTAGATAAAATATAGCAAATTCAAAACACTTTAAATGCAAACTCTTGAATCAAAATTATACTCACTTCGTTCCAGATTTTAAAGTGGCTCAAAAAACAACCAATTTCTCCCAGTGTCATAGGTCTGAAAATAATTAAGCTTCAACTGTGAAAAAGTAAATATTTAGTAGTTTATATTTTATTCACCTTTTATGATATGGATCTGCATAACCAGGCAAAAACTTAAGAGTTTCAAGTAGACCTTGATTAATGTTTCTATAACAAAAAGTCGCAAGGTTTATTAGCCGCGAGCATAAATAATCCAATAAATTGATATAATATTGATATAGTTAATACTTTTAATTCATTTCTGAAATGAAACTTCGATTATACAACGTAAATTGGGCTTTACAAAATTTCCTATTAACAGATTCGAAAGATGGCAATGATAGAATTATCATTTTTTGAAAGCAGCAAGGATTAGTCATTTTACAGGATGTTGGATCCCCAACATTAGTGTTTATAAATAAAAAATTCGGATTGTTAAATTAATTTTAAAAGTTAAATGTTTAATACTAATTATATATAAAAAATTAAAGCTAGGTTGAAAAACAACATAAAAGGATAAATATAAATTTCGCATAAATCGCTTAAGTAATACCGCATAAATTAAATTAAACCGCTTAAGTTAGTTCCCCGCTGGAACACGTCTTGCTTCTTCTAACGCACGCAAGCAAGTCTCGGACTCGCATCTCACGCCCTGAAACCTGCCCTTTTGCAACGCATTAATCCCTTTCCACCAACACGCACATAAAAATAAAACCGCATAATATTTAAAAAATAGAAAGAGATTAACGCTTACAAAAAAAGGCAAAAATATTGGAAAATACAAAAAAAAATAATTCAAAAATTTTTGAATTTCCAACACAGGAGTCATTACATTGGTTTATGAAAGGGACTTATAAAATAGTTCCTTATTATTCCTTGTTGCCTAATAAACGATAAGAAACGTATTTAAAACTTTTGATATGATTAAACATCAGTTTGCACCTGATGCATAGCCGGAAAGCGTTTCTTGTGATTTTGCATTAGCTGCAATTTAAACCATAAAGTTGTGTGCGGAAGAGTTAAGTTTAGGTTAAGTATAGGTTTAAGTTAGGTTAGGTTAGGTTAAGGTTAGGTTTAGGTTAGGTTTAGTTTAGGTTAGGTTTAGGTTAGGTTTAGGTTAGGTTTAGGTTAGGTTTAGGTTAGGTTTAGGTTAGGTTTAGGTTAGGTTTAGGTTAGGTTTAGGTTAGGTTTAGGTCAGGTTTAGGTTAGTTTTAAGTTAGGTTTAGGTTAGGTTTAGGTTAGGTTTAGGTTAGGTTTAGGTTAGGTTAACCTTAGGTTTAGGCTAGGTTTAGGTTTGCACTTAGAATTACTGAACTAGCACTCAAACAAATTTAATAGATTACCTTACATTACCTTTTTCTTGCTGGATACCTTGAAATTTAATTAATTCATGGGTGTGTATTTCTTTAAGGCGCCACTATTGTAGCATTTAATGCAGTGTCTTGAATTAGTTAAGTTTCTTCTGTTAATAATAAATATTTTTAAATGATTCAAAAAAAATTAATTAGGTAAATCATTAAACTGTTTCGGTAAAAGCTTAAAATTTTAAAAATAAATCGACTTTTTAAGTAATAACCTCTTGAAATATAGCTAACTTTCAGCGCTTCTGTATTAAAATCTATATTAGATATCAAAAAATAAATTCTTTACCGAAATAGAATAAACCTTTACCTGCAAATTAAAAAAAAATTGAAAATTTTTTGGTCATTAATCGAGCTATAAATTTCACGATAAAATGTACCGTTTCATGATTTTTTTCCATGCAATTGCATATATTGCAGGGGTAATGCAAGTTTTATTTCAAATGTATAATCGTTCAGACCAGTTTGAAAACGTAAACATAGTATTGGGTTACCGACGTACTGATTACATTTATAATAATAACTTTTAGCTATCTTACAAAAACTCAAGAACATGATTTATTTATATAAATTAGAATGTTTTCATCGTAAAGACATTAACCATAAAAAAACAAAAAAACCTTTTTACCAATTTTTATTTTCTATTAAATTTTTAAAAATTTAAAAAAATTTAATTTAATTTAAAATTAATATTTAAAAAAAATTATTCCATAGATTTTTTGTGTTTAAGGTACGAGGACTGAAGAGGCGGAGATAGTACTTTTGGGCAATTATACAGGGTGTTCCGTGACCGTGGAGAACCTTCGAAGTGTTGATAAAGGACACTTTTCTAAGACAAATTTTTAACCTTCAAGCAGGCGCGTGTTCATTTAGAACAGCAGCGGTCGCGCGTAACCTTAAAGACCTATTGTAAATTTTAGGGATTCAATGCACCAAATAATTAAACAATCATTTATTTTTTATAATTATAACAATTATTTTTCGGTTAAGAAACTAATTTAGTTATAAAACATTACTTAAATCTTATTAATTACAATTAAAATGATAATTTAAAAAAAACACATTTTTTTGGATTAGGTCGCAACTTGGCAACATAAATCTTACTTTTACATAAAATCAAAATTATAAAAATAAAAAAAACTGACACTAATAAAATCAAAATACACCTTGTTCATTATTTTCAAAATTTCTGTAAAAAGGGCTGGTTACACAAAACAATTTATTTGGCCAAAGTTGTAGCCCGTAAAATTCTCTATCCGGTTTAAGCCTCTAGTTTTTTTCTAACACGTTACGTTTAAGAGATACGGAGTTCGCAAGAAAAGTAAAATAAAACAAAAACCTGAATTTAAAAAAAAATTTTTACTTAATTTAATTTATAACTCGAAATAAATTGATTCTAGACGATAAGAGGTTACAACTTAATTTGTAGATAAGCGAATGATCTTTGCGAATCCGTTAAGCCTACAAATAAATAATATCGGAG
The DNA here is from genome assembly GCA_958510845.1 of Cantharis nigra. Classification (NCBI taxonomy): domain Eukaryota; kingdom Metazoa; phylum Arthropoda; class Insecta; order Coleoptera; family Cantharidae; genus Cantharis; species Cantharis nigra. The sequence goes on from OY294028.1 coordinate 67,224,691, forward strand.
CTATGGTCGTTTGAAATCAGAAATTCAAAAATTTGCTTTAAAAGGAGGTACCCCTCAAGGGTTTGTGCTTGGACAAAAATTTTATTTGAAAATTTGTCTTAGAAAAGTGTCCTTTATCACCACCTCGAAGGTTCTCCACGGTCACGGGAACACTCTGTATTTATAACAAGAACTTCTGTACTAAACACGATTTATGTTGGTTTTATAATATTTGAAGGTCTTTTCTAAACCAATTTTTGTAACCTTGCCAGCAAAAGCTGCAAATACCTAAACTTGCTTATAATACCTTCTGTTAGGACCAATTACCCACTCCCGCAATTAAAATAGGGCCCCTCTAAGCAATCACATTTTGGGGCCAATTTAGTTCTTTCGAATTAATTCAAAAAACTCAAATATTGTGCTTCACAAACTTTACGTTGAGTGTCCAATCAAGTTTCCATCCAAATTTTATAGGTGCTTATTTCAATAATGTATTTTTTTGAGTATATTTCTAAATTTTATCCGTCCCTGTCTAACCCAAATATATTAGACCTAATTTGTGCCCACCTATTTCAAAAATGCTGGTACTGTAACTGCATTAGCTAGTGCAATAGCTTTATACCTAATATTGCTGGCTTTTTTCTTAAATAATGCTCTTCCAGTGCAGGATTTACGTATAAGCTAATCAAGCTATAGCTTAGGGTCTCCACTTTCTTGATGCCCAAAAAATTGTCCGAGTGCCAAAAATCAAATTTGGCACTGATATATAATATTTGGACTTATAAAGAGCCCCATATCTAAAAGCTTAGGGCCTTATCAAGTCTAAATCCGGCACTGTGCTCTTCGAATAATAGTTTTAATTTTTCTTGCAGTTAAAGATTTTATATACATTTTGGTGAAATTTGTCGACTCTAAAGAAGAACTACCTATTAAGCTTTTAACTTTAACACGGCATAGTTAAGAAAGGGGTTGTTAATCCCTTAAATGTTAATTTAGAGAAAAATCCAAAAATATGTAACCTACAGTCTTTTCTCTCCTACAACATATTATACAATAACTTTTTCGAAAAAATTTGATGACGTTAAGGGTGCTTATGCATGTTTAAAACTGTTTGAGGGATGGTCTACCCCCAAAAATATTAAGTGATCGCTGCGAAAAAATTAGTATATGTGATATTAGTTATATAAATAAAGTATTTTGGCATATTTCATTCAAATCAAAAAACTCTTTCTATATGAAAATTTAAAATTTTGATATTTTACCTTATTTTTGAAGGGCGATTATACTCCCTAAACCCGTGTCTCAGCAGCTAAAAAAATTAAAGGCCTCTTATTAAATAAGAGGTCCAAAAAAATCCAAAAATATCTAAAAAAAATTATTCAAATCGGTGAGGGACACTTTTACTTGTCAGTTAACCATTTGAATTTGAGTTAACTCATGATTTGACTCGTGAAAACCTGGGCCTAAACGTACTTTTTTTCGTAATTTTTAAAAGAACGTAAAAAAGAACCATCAGCCAGCTCCTATTTTATAATATGCATTATAGATAATGAGTCGAGTTTATACAAAAAATATCTAATCATGAAACTGATATTTTGTTTATAAACTTAGGTGAGATAAGGAACAAATCTCTATCCACAAGAAAGTTCTGCTAGTACACGTCAGTATAATTGTACAACACGTCATCAATTACCTTTATATACGTCTATCTTTTCTTGAACTTTGCCGCTTTCACCAACAATATTTTACAGAACAGCAATAGTAGCTAGCGCCTTAAGCGTAAAACATGCAGAGTATACTACTTCAATCTATGGGATGTTTATGATCGTACCAATCAAAATGCCAGACAAATAATCACGCAGAAACTCTTATAAAAGAATACAGCATGAACTTGGTATACTCCAATTCAATTTTTAAAATGTTTCATGATGAGTGATAACTGATAAGTATAAAAATTCAATATTAAACAATAAGTAGGAGTAACGAAACACCAAAAATAAAATTTTTTTACGTCTTTATTGGGAATTGTTTTTCTAGGTAAAAATAAAATTCAATGGTTTTGGTTTTTTAGTATGTTATTATTAACATCTAAAGAATACAAAAAAAAATTTTTTTACTTAATTTTACAACGTTCTATTATTATTATTATTTGTCAAAGTAAAAAAAAGGTACGTAACTGGCCCGGGTGATTTCGGCTCTTAAGGACATCGGAAATAAAAAAATCAAAAAAATTATTAATCTATAGACTTGTCGTTATCGCTGGAGCTAGGATTATTAAATATTATCAGGAAATAACAAAATGGCCGACTTTAAAATAAAGGTGATATTTTTCAGGCATAAATCGGGCTGTAAAATGGAAAGTTAGAGATGAAAAAAAAAAGATCCAAAGTAGTTCCAGCGATAACGACAAGCCTATAGATTAATAATCTTTTTGATTTTTTTATTTTATTATTTTTTTTACTTTGACAAATAATAATTTTAATAAAACATTGGAAAATTAAGTAAAAAATTTTTTTTTGTATCCTTTAGATGTCAATAATAACATACTAAGAAACCAAAACCATTGAATTTTATTTTCCCATAGAAAAAAAAATTACCAAGAAAGACGTAAAAAAACGTGCAAGTTACCAGACTACTACCTTAAGATCTAAATTTCTACAGTTATTAAATAAATCAGGCAATGTTTTGTTTGATTTCGCGTCTACCATATATTTAGCCAAATACAAGTACTATATTTATTTGAAACAAATAAATTTTGCATTCGCTCAAATAAATTCGTCTTTCAGTTTTCTACATATGATGTTTTGCTCTACCAGTATCATTGTGTTTGATTTGCCTTTCAACCTTTGCTACTTGATTTTGAACTTTTCCTAAAAGATCTTTTGCACATACCTTACTATAAAATGCTAATAACCGAGATAGATAAAACAATTATTTGGATGCTTCTCTTAACAGGGTTTTCGTTCAAATAAAATCTTATTGTTTTAGTTTCTAAACTTTTCGGTGCTCTCTTGGGATTTATTTTTTCAAAATCTTTAGTTGGTTGCTGAACAAGAGAGAGATCATTAATTATTCAACAATGTTGCATTCTATATACTTGAAAGGATATTTAACGCGTATATATTGTACGTACTTTGTTTTAATATTAAAATTTTATTAAATACAGACAATTAGCTGGATGTCAACAATTTTAAAATGATTAACTCAACTCAAATTCAATATATATTAGCAAAAAGTGGAGTTTTCAAAATTAACTAAAACCTATGTAGTGCAAATAGAAAATGCAGTCGTGCGTGTATGAAGTTCTGCGATAAAAAATAGGTTGTGTCAAAATAATGAAATTTGTAATATTAAACTGTAAATGTAATGGTAATAAAAATAAAAAAATAGTTTGCTTTTCAGCAGTAAAATTTAGAGTTTTGGTCAATTTATCGAAATCGACTGTAATTTGATAAATCAAAAACCTGTTTTTGGCTTCGGTAGAATGATTCATCTTTTTAGATGAATACTTCCTTTATAAACCCAACCACAGCTTTTGACATAAAACAGTAGCAGTAGCTACCCTTTGTACGAGAAGCATATGCAGATGACTTAACAAAAAGTGGAGTTTTCAAAATCGCATTAGCTTAGATCAAGACTCGAGTTTCCACGTTACCCATTTACGGAATGTGTCTTCGCAGTTAAACGTTAGCAATAACGATACCAAGTTCCGTCACAACACCAATCTACACCAGGCTAGCTACTGTCTGATGTCAAAAGCTTTGGTTAGATTTATGAACGAAGTATTCATCTAAAAAGATGAAGATATATTAGTCCAATAAATAATATACTCTATTCATTTAGCACATTCAGTGGACAATAACAAATACATGCCGATTGCACGTGATTTATGGGGAGGAGCTTGACAGAGAGGGACTAATCTAGGTTGCCTTGTATTTTTAGAAATTCAAACGCCGTGTGAAAATTATATGCATCTACTTACAATGAAAAACTGTAAGTACGGACGATATATAGGGTTGTCTTGACCCTATGAGCATCCAATCGCAATTGAATATAAAGCAAGCATGTGGATATCACGCAGCGATCATTGTTTACATCAACGGAATGTGCTAAATGAATAGAGTATAGTCATTTAACCTACATAACAACTAAAATTTAAAAAAGTTACTTACTTGCCATCAACAGCGTCCAGAACTTCAACTTGCAATCCTAATTCATCAAAACAAGTCAGCATTCTCTTCCTTCTATCAGGACGCCGTAGTAAATTAATCATAAAAATTTTATCGAATCCCAAGGAATCTTTTTTTGGCTGCCAAGTATGCGATTCCAGTAAGTCGTTTACATACAAAGGTTCATTTTCTACTAAGACTTCTAACTTCAAATTTATCAACTGTTGATAATCGTATTCCAAACTATCATCTGCATCCAATGGTTGCATAATGAATCCGTAAACATTGTCATTGCATATATTTAATTCAATACCACTCTTATTAGCAGATAGTGCAAATACTATGATATCATCACGAGGACCATCATAACTTGAAACTTTTTTTGGTTCATATGTTAGCAAATCTGCATTAGATTTACGTAAATCAATTAAAACACATGAGTGTATCATTGGAACATTGAAACATCCTAGTGTTTCACGATTAAGTACCGGTTCATAATCATCTGTTCTTAGATAATAATAATTCTCAGTCATTCCATGCCAAAAATTCGAATACAGCCCAACTGATTTTAGCATCGGTGATGCTACCGTTAATTTTTTTTCTATCAGAATCTTCAACATATCAGGATTTATAATGAAAACGTCAGTATCAATTGACTGAAAAAAATATAAATTTTACAGACTTTTTTCGAATACATAAAGCTGGACGTAGCAGAGAACCTGCAAGGTTTTTCATTGAAGAAGAGTTGATAATTTTAAGCAGTGTTTAAAAAAAATTGTTTTCTGTTTTATATTGAACAGAATTCGGCCATATTGCCCACACTATTGGTAATCAGATCAATTACCAATTTTTTAAATTTATCTACTTTAAATCTTCCACAAATGAGAATGCTGATGTTTGATTATTGGGGAACATATTACCCAAAGAACTGTTTTATCATTACAGAAAAAATTATGAACCTTAGCATGGCCATATTAGCTGATGGAAATAATTGTTTTCAAAACTAGCAAAAGTAAAATACCGCCTGCTCTGCATTCCGATTATGATATATATTTCATTATTAAATATTAATGGAAACCACAGAAATCAAAATTACCCTCAAACATGATGCATAATGAGTTTCGTAACAGGTACAAGTAACCATAAAAGTAAAAGAAAAATTATTTTAGATGAAAAGTCGACATTGTATTAAACAGGGGGCAACAGGGTGAAATTGCAGATTCGCTAGTTTTCCATAGAGGGGGAAGGGACAATATCTTTTTGAGTGCCGATGTAGTAACCATAAGTTTGGAGAAAAAGGTTAAAACTCATTTTCTGAAAATGTAAAGCAAACTGGACTTTATGTCATCTAAATGCTAAATGATTCACTTTATGTGAAAACAATTATTTTACTTTAACGACGGTGACAAGCAAAAATGAAGTATTTCTCTTTTCTGTATGACTTTATGTCATCCATAAATTATCAACTTAATTGATTCACTTCATGTGTTCATGTGAAAACAATTAATTTATTTTAGTGTCGGCGACTAGCAGAAATAAAGAATATTTCTCAATTCAAAAAATTGACTAAAGCAATAATATCATATTGTTTAAGTTCAACAATGCAATAATTGATCATTTTTGTTAACTTTTACTTAGATAAAATGCTAAATATTATATTTAAAAATGTTAAATGTTTTGCATTAAATATTTTAAATTAAATAATGGTAAGTGCCCACCTACTTAAACAATGTAAATTTATATCATTTATGAATTTTGCAAGATAGTAATATTATTTAAAAATTGTTTCGGAATTAAAATTACTGTTATTAAAAGTAGGAATAAAACTTACTAAAAAGTAATCTGCCCATATTTCCCGAGCATAATTTAATGCAGATTCTCTTAGGGATATGATATGATCAAAACGCTGTGTCGACCAATGAGTTGGCCCCTGCTCATCGGAGTAACTTTTGTCTTCGACAAATTTGGTACTTATAGAATGGTATTGTTCGTGCACATTGTCGATCCATTTTCTCAAAACATCCAAGGTATTGTCAACGTTATGATCACTTCTTATCCTACAAATATTAAATTTCTCCCATTAGAACTTTTGAATTTGCCACCTTACTCTACAGGTGGGCTAACCAACTAATTAAAGGCGTGACTTTAAAAATTGCACGCGTTTTTTAAAAAATTTATAAACAGGCAAATATTTCAATAAACAGAATACTAACCAAAGTGAAATGCGATCCTTTGGATAATTTAAGTTTTCAAATAGAGAAAGAAAGTAAGGCAACGTGTGAGCTTTATTCCTTGCTAAAATTGAAACAAGTAACGTTGGAGGTTTGTTATCAGACGAATCGACGAAAGTTAATAAAGCAGGTATAAATATAATGAAACAAACTTTTGTAAACATTATCGGCACATTTAATTTCATATAAAAACTATAAATTAATAGGACATTTTTAATGTACACAACAGATGATCCTAATAACAGCCATTTTTTATGGGGTCACTTGTGACCAATCACAACAGTTTCTATTTTTGGCGGTATTTTCAAACTACATACGATTTTATATCATCACCGAATCAACAAATTATACGTTTATATTTTACAAAAATAGAAAATTATTGTACAAAAATGATCACAAATTATGAATCACTGACCGGTTTAGATTCGTTACTAACTTTATCCTCCTTCTTTTTCTTTTGAGCAAAACTTAATGAATTTTTATCAAAATCCAACTGCATTAAGCCCAAATCACCGCTGTACCTATTTTTGGAAATCTAAATAACAAGACAAATAAAATTAACAATTCATTTTTAAATAAAGCAAGAGTTACTTACCTGAAGATATTTTTTTCCTTTTGTGCTGATTAAACGTTTATCTTGAACGATCAAAATATTATCAGCTTCTTGAGATGCTTTAGCTCCACCAAATATAGAACTTGTCGTTAAATCTTCTTCTGCTTTTTCTTTCCTAGGATGAATTACAAGAGTCACATGGCAATTTCTCCTTGTCGCAAAATTTCGAAAAGCAGCTATAATAACATCTTGCTTCCAAAACCTATCTAAATGTTTTTCGCCGTCACCAATTCCCATCATAAATTGAACATTATCGATCACAACATGTGCTATATCGTGTACATACTGTGCATGTTCTACAGCCTAAAATAAAAATTTTTATAGTTTTTATTTAATAATCATTCCAAAGGCAACTCACTTCCATCACGACTTTAACAGTTTGCTGACCATAAAACGTCATGAAGTAAATGGGAAGTTTTTCAAACTGACTTGCAAATTCCTCAAATCTATCGATATGCTTGTCTAAAGGCAATTCTGCAAATTGTTGCAGCATAGTTTTTGCCAATCGTACATTTCTAATTTCAAAACTTCCCCATAATGTGTTAATCTAAATTACTCGAGGTAAGCATGATAAAATTTTGTGGATGGAACAACTTACACCTTGCATTGCCAAATCGAGTGAGTATTCACTTATGAAAGTAGTTTTACCGCAACCCGTTGGCCCCGTTAATACTGTAAGTTCTCCTCTTCTATGACCTTTAAGGAATTTATTTAATGTGGGAAAACGTTTCCATTTAACGCCATGTACCTTTGAAAATGTAAATGTTTTAACATAAATTCCCCTTAATTGCAAATTTTGTAATTAAAAAAGGTAACAATCATCTAGAAGATGTAAAAAAATGGAGTAGAAAAAATCAGTATAGCACTGAATGTACTTCATGTTGAAGAACTTGTAACAAATATCTTCCCGATGTAAAAGATGATAGATACCCTCAATATTACTATTTCAATTATTCAAGAATCCAAAACGATCCCATCAATACCACTGACAAATTTTATTACAAAAATTCGCAAAACTTTTAAAAATGCAGTTTTTTAACTCTTGCGGTTTTATTAATTACCTTATCGATATTTTGTAACTCTGATAAAACATCTTCCTTCAAACTAGAAAATGTTGTTATAGATTTATGCCAAATTGTTTGAGCCGAGGCAATGATGGCTTTTATATCTTTTTCTGCGGCTAAATGTGGGAGGGGTTGCTTTTCTGAAGGTCTAAAATTTGTAATTTCAAATTAATTACATTAAAGTATTAAAACAAATAAAAATACCTCACAAACAGACAACGCTTCTCTCCTAATTTTCTTGAGAAATTTCTAGCAGAATCCCAAGAATTGATGTCATTGCCAAACCATAAAGTTATCTTACTAAAGCGCTCCAGACTAGGTAAAATATGAAGAGGTAGATTTCTGTAACCGTTTGGTAAACAGACAATGTAGTTCGATATTTTTGAATTCAATAAAACCAAAAAATCAGAGATATTTGGCACCAAAATTGCTGTATCTTTACATTTACCTGATTTGGCACACAGAATACCTATACAATTTTTTAAAGGTTCTATTTTATGCTCAATGTCATTTTCTTTAGACAAAACTCTGTAACCAACCACTCGTGCATTGACATCTTCTAATGGAAAATATAAACGTGTTTGTGTCGAATCGATTCGTATATTGGCTGATTCTATTGCAGAATGAGATACACTCTGAAAATATTTCCAACTAAAGTAATTTAACTGCTATTATTGTATATAGAAACTTACGGGTAAATTAAATGTTTTCAGTACACCAAGTATCACTTCTTCCGATAAAGTGTTCAATAGAACGTTATTACTTTCTGCATGCTTAACATACTCCTCGGTAACTTTTAAATTACTAGTAACATTTAAAATTTTAATATCCTTAACTTTCTTTGTTTTTTTGGTATTTAGATAGGTTTCTAAATTAGGCCATTGTCCGTGCGAAAAGCAGGTTACACAAGAAAAGTTACCTAAAACAAAAATGTACTTTAAATATAATCATTATCAATTCAAGTTGCCTCGATAAGGCATACCGGTGGCTTTGTTTATGTATAGGTTAGTCGTTTGTTTCTTTGTTTCATTGCTTTTACACTGAGGACAGTTGATCATAAAACAAGTATGGCCTTCTTGAAAATTAACATTATTTGCACTTAAAGTCTTCTTAATCAAAGTAGGTGAAACGTTAGCGATGTCTTCAAATGATACGTCATTAAATAGCCTTCTGAAAGTTTTTAAACTGCTGCTGTTAAATTTTGGAATTTTTTTAATTAAAATAAGCGATAAATGCATATTAGAAAATTTTTCATAATAAAGTTAGTTTCAATTGATACTTTATTTGCATAAACTTGTGAAATTTCTTTTGATTTCCTGTTAGAAATTTCAAAAAAGACCACATGTACTCCAACATCGTAGGTTAAATCAGGTTAAATTTGAAAACTGTAAACATTGTGCAGTGGTGGAGTGTCAAGCTGGGAATTCTAGGAAAAGCATAGGATCAACAAATTAGTTTTCGTATTTATTTTATAAATATCATAAACTTCTGAATTTATCAATATAAATAATAAATCAACATAATAAATAGCAAATTTCTATATTATTAAATTATTATTTAAATTTCAATTTTTTCGTTCCGTTATTATTATTATTACTTTATTAAAATTAGTAAAAATTACCACTTTATCAATATAGTAATAATCAATTAATGCAAGATAGATATCAAATAATCTATTATAAGAGAATGGAACCATATATGGGACATTTCGCCGTCGCCATTTGCCGCTGCCGCAAATATAATCCAAAACAATAAGTAAATAAAGCAGGTGAAAGGTTTAAAAAAATTTTCAAATTTTTAATTGTCCAACATAAGTAAACTTATTCTGGATACAACAATAAAAATAATTCAAATTTTGTATATTTATTAAATGGTACCTATATTAAATAATGTAAAATCTTTTCTCTGACAAAAACCTCAAGAATGCTCATATAAACATTAAAAAATTATTATATACCTACTAATTTTTGGCGAGGGTGAAATGTCATACATTGAAAAACGCAAAGAAAAGAGGAGGAAAATCATTATTTGGGCGGACATACCACATTTACATGCCGTTAAAAATCTACCATGAAAATTAAATACATAATATTCAAAATGTTTTAGCTATGGGGCTACCTTTATTGCTATTGCTATATATAATAGCTTTGTGATAGGCTGGCTCTCGCTGGGTATTACCCAGAAAGTATCTTTGATAGGGATAGGGACAGTGGTAACCTCCACCGATGGTCAGGTTTTAAGCCTTTTTTTTGCTAATCTGCTGAAGGTAAACATGTAAGTTCCACCGATGGCCAAAAAGGTACCCGGGCAAAACATGTAAGTTCCACCGATGGTAACTTAAAGTATTACTGGTTTAAGACCCGTTAGCCTCTTATAATACTTATCGCAATGCTGCAACGATAATTTAAACTGCAAGAAATGATTTTTTTGAAAAATTTGAAAAGCATAATTTTTTTACATATTCAAACTCTGATTTCTTTATTAATTCTTTTTAAATAAAAGTATACAGATAACTTATTAACCCTTTTGAAAAAAAAATCTTTTCGATGTCATTTTGTATTGTAGATTATGGAAAAAATAATTTAAAAAATCCAATCTCAATAGTTTTCAATTAAACAAGCAAAATAAATCTATTTTAAATATGCAACACCATGAGAATCACTAATAGTAATTAATTATAATTTAATTTTGTAATTGAAATCCAATTAAAAATTGAATAAATAAAAATTACAACATAAAAAATTAATAATTAAATTGAATAAACCCAGTATCATTATAATAAATTTCAATTTAAATAGAACTACCCAACCACCTCAGTTGTCACTCTTGATATAGAAAAAGCCTTCGACACCGTTTGGCACGAAGGCCTCATGCACAAACTTCTAGCCGAAAAACGTCCCACCTATTTTATGCTTAGCATTGCTGTCTAACAATAAAATATAGCATTCAATATGTTATCTAGTGTGCTCCAAATTAGTTATACCATGAAAAACTGCTTTATAATATCAATTTTTGGACTTTAAATGTCTGTTGCAAATTTGCTACAATATGAAACGAAGGGTTAATCTAAAGTAAAATTTAAAAATTTTATACTGAACCCCCCCTTCAGTTAAGATTCATTCACATTTATCTCCCCCCCCCCCCCCGACTACTAAAAATATTGTAAATAAGAAAATGTAGAGCTCTATTTAATTTCTCTCTGCGATTATCAACTAATAGAATGTCGTCAATACCAGATTACAAATTTACCTTTAAGACACTCCCTGTATCTATAAAATTAAATAAAAATGTGATTTCTTTGTTAGATGTGCTTGCGCACCGTTTTCTTTTGTGAAATCAGAATACTTTTTGTCTCTTTACATAGTTTATCATAAACCAAGTCAAATTGCATCATAAATCTGAAGATTTTTGAATAACTTGAATAAAACTCAACTCCTACAACACAACGAAAGCTTAAAAATCTGATGTGACAACACATAACTTTCCCATTTATTACTAAATTACTGCTAATAACAATTAAAATTAAAATAAAAAAAAAATAATAAAAAATAAATAAAAAAATAATTAAAATTTAATAAATAAAAAAATTACGTATGGATTTCAACCAACCAAAATCTAATCAGCTCTCAAGATTGCTGTTACAACCCAGTATATGAAATTTGAATAAAATCGGTTCAAGCGTTTTGAAAAAATTGTGGATGAAAAATTGCACACACACATACACATCCGGACATCATTGCAAAATTTGTCTCAAACGATTTGTACGGACTTATAGACTATGGAAAAAATGCTAGTTAAAAATTTTTTTTACTCGATTACAATACTTTCTTTTACTACGTAAATGGGAAAGTAAAAAGGCTTAAAAGATTAACAATAATCTTGACCACCTCGACTTAATTGACCGATCGGTGGAACTTACATGTTGGAAAATAGTGACCCAAAAGGGACCGGTGGAACTTACATGTCGGATTAAAACGGATTTGACCGATCGGTGGAACTTACAATCACCCTTTGATAGATCACAGGATCGAAGCCATTTCATTTCTTATATTTTCGTAATTCAATTAGAATTGATTAATTAGAAAATATACTTTGTACTCTGAAAAAACTCCGAAAATAATAAAGAGATAACAAATCTAATTTTTAGTTAAAAGCACTACATAACTTAGAAACGTGTGGTTAATCCTATTTATCAATGTTTTAAATTACTTGAAGATTAAAGATTATTTATTGCTACTTTAAAGGTATCTTGCGATAACTCTAATCAATTTTTATTTTATCAAAATGAGATGTGTAACACTTTTATTTATTTTTTTAATTTAACAAATTTAAAATGTGGAAGTTATTAATAATAGGATTAATTATTTGTGCATCATCAAAGCCTGCCGATGGTATAGTTATACGAAATAAGTAGTTTAATTTAGTTCAGTGCTTATAATTTATATGTTTTAGCATTGAGATGTTATTCTTGTATTTATGCCACTGGTGGTCCAAATGGAGAATGCGTGTCAAATCCTGAAGATGTTGCACAAAATGCCATAATCGAGTGCGATAAAAAATATTGTACTTCTATACGTACTGAGTTTATTGTAAGTATCTAATACAAAATCTATACATTGGGTTTGTTAAGAACCTTCATTTTTAGGAAACTAAGGATAGCGTTGCATCTATATATCGTATGTGCGATGACAAGTATATTTTTAAAGATAAAGTACAGCTAGATCCATATTTTCGAGTACATTATGTAGCATGTGAAACAGATTTGTGCAATGGCGGAGATGGTAGAGTAGCCGATACAAATCGAGACCCCGATGATGGCGACGAAATTTTGCTTTTAATACCAGGCATACGAAATAATGGAAACGCGTTAAAAGTTTCTTATTGTTTAATATGGTTGATTTTAGGTCCTAACATATTTAAATTAATTTCTTTTAATTATTAAATCTGTAGGTATTTTATTAAATTGTTATTTTTAAGTTAAAAACCCGGTTTTTGGTCGTCATTTCTACTCATGATTTGTCTCAACCATCTGATTCTTTGAGACTTTATATATTTTACCATATCCTCACCCTGCAATTAATTTTCAATATAGTAAGTAGTTCATGAGTTCTATATATTTAAATAGGCTATTCCTGGAGCTTTACCGTTTTTCATCTTTTGAATTATTATCTCCATCTTCTTCGTATTGGAAGTTTAGTCGTGTTTGATAATGTTCGTCCCAGATCAGTTTCATCTTTTTGAGTTGCATTCTACCACCATTCTCTTTGCTTTTCATTCCTCTTGTTTTTAATCTCGTCACAACTGATTCAATATTTCCACATTTTTGACCTTATTCCTTATTATTCTTTTCAGTTTATTTAAGTTTTTTTTTGCAATCCATAATATGTTCTTCTTTTGCTTGAATATCGTGTTGAATTCTCTTATACTGTCCTTATAGATATTTTCTCAAAGTTTCTCTGTTCCCCTGTTTACAAGCATCTCAATAATTATTTTCTTACGTTATCAAACTATTCTTTACATTTTTTCTTTCTTCTACATCAGATCACTCTTTTTGTCTTCTTTCTTTTAGTCATAGTACATGCAATTATAATAAGTACTATATGTAATGTACCTACTATGTCTATCTATGCTTTCTAATAATCACAAAAAAGGTAAACATAAATAACAAAAATAATTACACCTACCGCATTAAATAGGTATGTAGTTGCCGAGCTTAAAAAATCGAATGTGTTTCAAATTCGTCGAGTTTCTCTAGTCTCTGTGATTCTACTGTTAGAATTAGAAAATAAGAATAGCAAAGAATAGAATGGCTTTAGATGATAAAAATTCTGGGTTGATAATCTCTCTGCGCTCCAACAAGTGGCAAAATTATATTCCGGTTTGAAATGTTGATCCGTAAAATCAAATTTCCCACCAATAACTCTATTTACCCGAATTACCGTATCACCTAACCCAGACTCCCAGACATTACCAACCCAGTCGTTATACTTCGTTATTATTTATTATTCGTTATAATTTTAAAATTAAGGATATATAAATGAATCGGTCATTTCAAAAACAGCATCTAGAAAAAATACAGACTTATGCTGTTTTTTGTAATTTTTTTAGTTTAGTTTAGTTTTACGCTAACTATTAAAAATAATGATGTTTACGACCGTTCATTGCAAAAACAATAGTACAAGTAACTGACTTATGCGGTTTTTGCAATGAATCTTTGATGGCGAGATGCATTTTACTTATGGGACGTCCATTAATTACGTGAGACGTGTAAAGGGGAAAAGGGGTCGAGAAGAATCTTACCGAATCTCACGTGGGGGAGAGAGGGGAGTGTCTCAGCAAATATCACGTAATTTTTTTTCCGCCAGAAACTGTAAAATTACGAGAGAATTGGGTTAAATTAAGAAGGTAAAACAAACAATCTCACGTGAGATTAGAGGAGGGGGGATCGAGTCAAATCTCATGACATCTCACCAGAGGGGGAGGGGGGGTCGAAAAATCGCTAAACTCGCCTCACGTAATTAATGGACGTCCCCTTACTTAGTTTATTGTTAATCTTGTGCGTTTTTGTGTTTTTATGTTTTCAAATTTTGAATTCAAAACATTATTTTCCATTTTAATAAAATATTATTGAAAATAACCGAGTTTTTAATCAACTTATTGAGCAATGAACTCCACTCCCTGCAGAAACAGCATAAGTCACAAAATGCAATTTGTCAATTTTTATATGTGAAATTAATATTAAGGTAGTAATTTTTAAGTAACTAACAAATTAAAGGTATAAAAAGACAAATTAACAAAAAAAAAACTTTTAAAAATGTTGATATATTTGTGAAAAACGGTTTTCTTTGATTCCTGTAAAATTTGAATTCTATGACTTATACATGCTTATACTGTTTTTGAAATGACCAATTCAAATGAATTATAGATATAATACTTACAACATATTTCGTGCGCTTAGAAGTAGTACAATACATCACATTTTGTATCACAGTCGATTATAGCATATTTTGTGCAACATATCTTCGAGATTTTCTACGTATTCTTCATTCGGATCACTAATAACAACTTAATGATAAAAATATTTTTTATAGCTACCATCAGCAGCAGCTATTGAAACACAAATAATTCCTCCTGTTAATAATAACCGCCACATTTTATTTGTTAGATATACCTACAATTAAAAAAACAAGGAAAATTTGCACATTATATATCATGATAAAATAAGGAAATTGATAAGATTTATCGTAAGATATGCAATTATTTATTAAAGAACGGTGCCTGCTTGGCTTATCAATTTAAAAGATTGTCTTTTCGTCTAGAAAGATACCCAATATCCATGTATATAAGAGTTAAATTCTTTTCTTTAATGATTGTTATAATCTTAAAATCGTATTGTACGTCAAGGCGAGATTCAATTAAAATGCAGGCACTAATTCATCAACAATGTAATTAATAGAGATGAAATTTTTAGGTTGTAAAAATTACCAATAAAATGTATTAATACCTAATAAAAGTACTAATAAAAGCTATTTTAGGTTAGTATTTTGTAGTTTTAGGTAAAAAACAATACCAATTAGGTAACAAAACTTTAATGGCCTTATATATTATTATCTTGACTTAAAATATTTAAGTTATTAAAATATTATAGTTTTTTACAGCTACTTAAATATTTGAAGTCAATTTAATAATATATAAGGCCATTAAATTTTTGTTACCTTATTGGTATTGTTTTTTATCTAAAACTAACTAAAGAGATGGGTTTATGGGTAAAAGGAATCAAAGGGGAGTTTGAGAAAAAGGTTGAGGAGATGAAAAATAAAGCGGTGAAGTTGGAAGCAATGGTAACTAAGTTAGATCAAGTCAGAAAAGAAGTTGAAGATAAGATGGTAAATGTAGGATAGAGTTAGTTCAAGTTAGGAGGGAAGTTGAATAAGAAAAACATAATGTATGGGGGACGTTCGATGAGTTAGTCGACAATATGGCTGAGGAAAGGGAATTGAATGAGCGACAGGGTAGAAATAAACATGAGGAAATTAAGGAAAGTTTTGGCAAACATAAGGAGGATGAACTAAAACAGTTAATATAGAAACATTAAAGAAAGATGATAGAGGAGATACTGGTAGATGTAGGAGTGGGGATTTTGAAGGGGAAAGGTTGGAAAAATTGTAAGGGGATGGACGAATAAATTCCAAGATATTGATTAAAACTATAGAGCAGAATTGGATAAGGTTGAAAGATGAGGGGATAAAAAAGAATCTTTTACGGATGACCATGAAAGGAGAAGCGGAAATATGGAAAATATAAAAAAAAAAATGAAATGCTAAATATTAAAGGGTTGAGTTAATATTCGTTTTTAACTTTAAATTTTGTTTTTTTTTTTTTTTATTCATTTAGTGAATGAATAACCATCATTGAAATTTAATAGTAAAATTTGAAAATAAAATATTTGTTTACGTGTTTGAAAAACACAAAACAAATATTTTAAGGGGGACCATGCAATGATATTAAGGGTGGGTCTTTAGACGGGAAAAGTGGGTGGTAAGGGTAATAAAAATTATAAAGCAAAAGGAAAAAGGAAACAAAATAATAAAAAATCAAGGATGTAAAAATAAAATAATAATAAAGAAAAAATTAAAAATAACTTAAAATTTTTTAACCGGGCATTTTAGATTGCCGCCACTGTAGTATTTGGTATATATAAAATATGCAGGTTAAATTTTGGAGATAGAAAAATACCATTGCTGAAAATTTATGTTATAAAAGAATTAGTTTTATTGTTAATTTAACCTGCATAATTTTTAAAATTTACAATTAATAATAATAATTAAATCAAGTCGAATATTTTTTGAAAACCTCGCAAAAGCCAGATGTAAGCATCTGTTATGTATTTTCATTTTCTAGGATATGATCAAAATACTCAAAAAGTGAACAAGAAAATCTATAAAATGGTTTGTGATTTTTAACCCGTCGCCGTCGGTCGTTGGTACACATGTCAGCACGGCGCCCAGATAAGTAATATTACGAACGTCAATCGTATCAATTATGTTGAATTAATCTGATACTATTAATATTTTCAAATGACATGTCTACAAATATTGACAAAAATAAATTATAGCACTATTTGTCATTCCCGTATAGTTATCGTCTTACAAAGTTGGCAGCACCAATAAAGTGAGCGTCGCGATAACCGCGCAATACTATTATCACCGCCGTACGTACACGTGTTTCTATTTTTTTCAATTCTCCCAACAATTCTTGGGAGTCTGATAGTGATATTTCGGAATCTACACCTAAGCATTAGCACACAACAATCAAATACTCCGAAAACATCTCGTTGGAGAATAGCACAAAATTATTTATAGTAGGTACCTATACATACTAAATATATTACGTTTTTAATAAAGGGTAGAAATATACATATTTCTATGGACGATTGGACGTTCTAAGTTGATCGAGCAATTAATCTTAATATATAAAACTCAAAGTTTGTATGTATGTATGTCCGTACCATCAAAATCTCCCCAACGGAAAGCACGATTGAATTGAAATTTTAACTGGTTATTCAGCTAAGAGTTCTAAGGTTAACGTCACTATTCCCAGCTCTCTACGTCAATTTTCAAAATAATAAAATAAGAAATTAATTATGATAAATGATCCTGTGCAAAAAGGAGTTTCCAGGTCATTCAAATATTAGGAGGTCATGAAAAATTCTGAAATACTGCGTTTCCTCTTTTGGATTCGAGAATTTGAGATGTTAGATGTTACTAGAAAAACAGTCATATTGATACGTATCGTGTACTGGATTAACAAAATTGTTACAAGCACTGTTTCTCGATTAATAATTGCATATCTTGCGATAAATCTAATCAATTTCTTTATTTTATCAATATATAATGTGCAATTTTTCCTTGTTTTTAATTGTATATGTCTACAAATAAAATGTGGTTGTTATTATTAACAGGAGCAATTATTTGTGTGTCAATACCTGCTGATGGTAGCTACAAGAAATATTTTTATTTAGTTCAATGCATTAATGCTTATTATTTGTTTCAGCATTAAGATGTTATTCTTGTACTTATATAAATGGTGGTCCGAATGACGAATGCGTGGAAAATCCCGAAGATGTTGCACAAAATATAATCGACTGCGATGCAAAATATTGTACTTCTAAGCGCGTGGAGTATGTTGTAAGTATACCTATGTAACATATAATTAATTTTAATACAAAATTTTTATTCGGTTCGTTAATAACGTTCAATTATAGGAAACTAAAGATTCAGTTGAATCTGTATTCCGTGGGTGCGCTAACAAATATACTTTTAAAAACAAAGTAGATATAGATCCATACTATCGAACACATTATATAGCATGTACAGCAGATTTGTGCAATGGTGGTGATGCTAGAGTGGCCAATACAAACAGAGACCCTGATGACGGCGATGAAATTTTGCTTATAGTACCAGGGATTCAAAATGGCAACATGATGCTAAAAGTTTCTTCTTATTTAATATTCTTGATTTTACTTCCTAACATATTTAATTTTATAGCTATACTTATATAATTTGTTAAAAGTGCTTGAAATACCAAATAACTAACTTTTTCTTAAAAATTATTGACATATTATCAATTACTAAATTACTTCACTAAGAAAAATTATTTCAATTACCTTCAAATTATCTATAGGTATTGTAATTACTCAAAGTAATTTAATTACCCAAAGTATCTATTTCAATTGTTCGAAATATTTCTGTTTACCCAAAGTAATTTAATTACCGAAAGTTATTCAATTATCCAAAATATTTCAGTTACTTAGTACTCTGACTATTCCAAAATTCAAATTTTTTATTAAGGTAAAAACCAAAATGTAGGTACTAATTAAAAGAAAAAAATTTTTTTTAAATTTGAGCTTTTTTATTTTTGTTTTTTTTCAAAACCCTGTATGTACCCTGTAAAATTGTCCTCTAAAACCATACCTAAGTTATGTAAAGTGTATCTGGGGACACCCTGTATATATATGAAGGATTTAAAAATGCGTACTTTATTTATTGTTATCTGTTATAATGAGAAGCAGGAACTTAAACAAAATCAGTTTCCTATGATCGGGTGTTAGGTAGGTTACCCGCTATATATGATAAATTAAAATTTAATTTTTATGTAGTGGTGATTAGAAAGCGTCATCAAAGGACCTTACCCACTCCTTTCCGATTTTCTCTAAATCCCCCTTCTTCTCCTCTCTTTAATCACTGAAAGGATGGAAGCAAAAGTAAAACAAACCAACATTTTTTCACGCCATGAAAATAGCACATTATATGTAATATTTTCCATTCCTTCAGAGGAATGAAAAGTTTCAACTTACGCACTTACAGTACCGCTCCCCCGTGAAAAACATTTTTTATATAATACTTGATTAACTCCAAACCAAATAAGAGGATCCCACACACTTAAAATAATATATCTGAATATTATTTGAAACAAAATACACCTACTTTTTGCCGTTATTGATAGAACTGATCTCTGATGGCCTTGTCTTGATTGGTTGGCCTACTAAAGTGCCCATACACTATTATTGAAATACCAAACCTGGATTTTGAAGAGTGTCAGATTACCTAAATCAGTGTGTCATCTTTTTACCTGTGACCTTATGTAACTTGGAAACTTTTGATATTTGGGCATTGTGCTCAATGAGACTTTTGTTCAGGATGGTAAGAACAATATTATATTCAATTTTTAAATTTTACCGAAGCCGCATTTCAATAAGAAGTGGGCGAGGTCCTTTATTGTATATTAAGTTATATGACGTGATTGTTCTAACTGTTATACAATACTATAATGCTCTGTTTCCTTTACTGTGCCTCTTCAGGATTCGAGAATTTGAGATATTGACAGGTAACGAGAGATTTGATATTGTCAGTTTATAAATAATTATGAAAAATATAAATTTAAGTACAATTAAATAGGATCTAGCAACTTAACTGTTGCTCAATAAGTAATCCTTGGATATCTTGAGATAAATTTTATCAATTTTTAATTTTTTTTAATATAGTACGTAATTACCTACATAATAGTAATATTATAATGTGCTAATTTTTTCATTGTTTAATATTCAATATTCAATCAGATTCATGTAATAATTGAAATTGTATGTCAACACATAAAATGTTGAAGATATTCAACATTTGGGGCAATTTTTTGTGTGTCGCTATACCTGCTGGAAGCAACAAGAAATAGCTTTGTTTAGTTCAATAAATGCTTATAATAGGTCTGTTCCAACGAGCAGTTGTCTCCAGTTCTGGGACTATATGCATGCTCTTTAACTTAACCGGTGCAACAAAATAGAAAAATGTATAAGTAGTTTTTATTCTGAATTTTATTCCCTACATTTTTGTTTATATACATTTTTCAATTCGTTGTAACGTTTTTGAAATACAGATGAAATTTTTTTTTGCATTTTATCAAGTTTTGCTTAAATCACTGTAACTCTAAAATGGTGCGACAAAATAGAATAATTTATATAATTATATAAGAAACGTTTTAGAAAAAACTAACGGCTTAACCCGGATAGAGAATTTTACGAGCTATAACTTTGGTGAAATAAATTTTTTTGGGAAACCAACCGTTTTCACAGAAATTTTGAAAATAATAAACAAGCTGTAGGTAAATAAAAAATATATTTACAAAATTGCTAAAAATCTCAATTTGATTTAGATAGGTACCTATAGCATCGTTTGAGCAACATTGTTATAAAGCACATTAGTTTATCGTTAATTATTTTGTTAATTTATGATAATAATTTATGAGGGAAGCCAATTTGAAAATTTATTAAAATAAATTTTATAAATTTATTTTTTTTACCTACACCTTGTTCATTATTTTCAAAATTTCTGTAAAAAGGGCTGGTTACACAAAACAATTTATTTGGCCAAAGTTGTAGCCCGTAAAATTCCCTATCCGGTTTAAGCCTCTAGTTTTTTTCTAACACGTTACGTTTAAGAGATACGGAGTTCGCAAGAAAAGTAAAAAAAACAAAAACCTGAATTTAAAAAAATTGTTTACTTAATTTAATTTATAACTCGAAATACATTGATTCTAGACAATAAGAGGTTATAACTTAATTTATATTACACTGAATCATTATTTGTTTTTTATACCTTGACAACGAAATATATTAAGTATGCTATAATAACCTAGGGCGTATAAATCATAATGTCCGCTTATTATGCCCTCTCAATCGCAATTCCACCGCAAACTAGAAAATTTAGCAAAATCAAATTCAAAATTTATAAAATTTTTTAAATTTTCTCAAATTCAAATGCAGTGTAATATAAAACGTTGTATGCACCACTGGCATTACTCGATGTTTATGCTCTCAAGCAACTTAAAAACTCTAGGGTCTAACGGCCCTCGACCTTTTAAATTGGTTGCCATCGACATAAACATCGTCATAATGCCCTTGATACATAAATAACTATTGTACATAAGCGAATGATCTTTGAAAAAGTTCTAATCCGTTAAGCCTACAAATAAATAATATCGGAGCTATGGTCGTTTGAAATCAGAAATTCAAAAATTTGCTTTACAGGGAGGTACCTCCCAAGGGTTTGTACTTGGACAAAAATTTTATTTGAAAATTTATCTTAGAAAAGTGTCCTTTATCACCACCTCGAAGGTTCTCCACGGTCACGGGAACACTCTGTATTTATAACAAGAACTTCTGAACTAAACACGATGTTGGTTTTATAATATTTGATGGTCTTTTCTAAACCAATTTTTGTAACCTTGCCCGCAAAAGCTGCAAATACTTAAACTTGTTTATAATAACTTCTGTTAGGACCAATTACCCACTCCCGCAATGAAAATAGGGCCCCTCTAAGCAATCACATTTTGGGGCCAATTTAGTTCTTCCGAATTAATTCAAAGCTTTACATGGAGTGCCCAGTCAAGTTTCCATCCAAATTTTATAGGTGCTTATTTCAATAATGTATTTTTTTGAGTATATATCTAAATTTTATCCGTCCCTGTCTAACCCAAATATATTAGGCCTAATTTGTGCCCACCTATTTCAAAAATGCTGGTACTGTAACTGCATTAGCTAGTGCAATAGCTTTATACCTAATATTGCTAGCTTTTTTCTTAAATAATGATCTTCCAGTGCTGGATTTACGTATAAGGTAATCAAGCTATAGCTTAGGGTCTCCACTTTCTTGATGCCCCAAAAAATTGTCCGAGTGCCAAAAATCAAATTTGGCACTGATATATAATATTTGGACTTATAAAGAGCCCCATATCTAAAAGCTTGGGGCCTTATCAAGTCTAAATCCGGCACTGTGCTCTTCTAATAATAGTTTTAATTTTTCTTGCAGTTAAATATTTTATATACTTTTTGGTGAAATTTGTCCACTCCACAATAGGTAGAAGAACTACCTATTAAGCTTTTAACTTTAACATGACATAGTTAAGAAAGGGGTTGTTAATCCCTTAAATGTTAATTTAGAGAAAAATCCAAAAATATGTAACCTACAGTCTTTTCTCTCCTACAACATATTATACAATATCTTTTTCGAAAAAATTTGATGACGTTAAGGGTGCTTATGCAGGTTTAAAACTGTTTGAGGGATTATCTACCCCCGAAAATATTAAGTGATCGCTGCAAAAAAATTAGTATATGTGATATTAGTTAGGTATATGAATAAAGTATTTTGGCATGTTTCATTCAAATCAAAAAAACTCTTTCTATATGAAAATTTAAAATTTTGATATTTTACCTTATTTTTGAAGGGCGATTATACTCCCTAAACCCGTGTCTTATCAGCTAAAAAAATTAAGGGCCTCTTATTAAATAAGAGGTCCAAAAAAATCCAAAATATCTAAAAAAAATTATTCAAATCGGTGAGGGACACTTTTACTTGTCAACTCATGATTTGACTCGTGAAAACCTGGGCCTAAACGTACTTTTTTTCGTAAT
This sequence comes from Cantharis nigra, assembly GCA_958510845.1. Classification (NCBI taxonomy): domain Eukaryota; kingdom Metazoa; phylum Arthropoda; class Insecta; order Coleoptera; family Cantharidae; genus Cantharis; species Cantharis nigra. The sequence continues at coordinate 67,247,709 of OY294028.1, forward strand.
TTTTAAAACAACGTAAAAAAGAACCATCAGCCAGCTCCTATTTTATAATATGCATTATATATAATGAGTCGAGTTTATACAAAAAATATCTAATCATGAAACTGATATTTTGTTTATAAACTTAGGTGAGATAAGGAACAAATCTCTATCCACAAGAAAGTTCTGCTAGTACACGTCAGTATAATTGTACAACACGTCATCAATTACCTTTATATACGTCTATCTTTTCAACAATATTTTACAGAACAGCAATAGTAGCGCCTTAATAAATACATAAAAAGAAAACAACTACTTCTTGTTAAGAACACTTACCGCAGTTATTTATTATTTATAAATTTATATTTTGTAAAATTTACCAACAGTAACAAAAAATTTTAATCTTAAATACGTATAAGATGATACAGAAAAGGTGCACGTAATATATTTATATAAATAATAATGAAATAATTCACTAGTTTAACTTTGCATGCTGTGTATTTTTAAATTAAAATTAAATGTTACTTCACTTTTGACGTTATTTGACAAAATTGATCATTTGTTTTCTCATGGATAATAGAGATAATAGTGATATCTTGGATATTTGTCTATCAGCGCCATCCCTGGACGGTGGTAAAAACTAAACCCCCCCCCTCGGATGGTGGTATGACGCCCCACGCCTGGAGTTGAACTATGATCAGTCATCTATGATGATGGTAGACTGGGTACAGTTGTAACCATTGTAACAGTTGTAACCATTGGTGTTACAACTGCCCCTCGTATGGGTTGGTTGTAACACCAATGGTTGACAGTAGGACGACCCGAAAATATTTTGAAACTTTGAAATACAATAATGGACAATTGCATAAAATTCAAATTCACCTTAAAACGGCATTTATTGATAGTTCAATATACCTATAATCAGAATATTTGAGTGATTTATCAAAATTCTGTATTGTCCGCCCGCAAAAAATTAATGGAATGTTATAATTTATTTGAAAAAATCACGTGATTGAAATCAGGATGTGACGACATGAGCCTCAACAATTGGTGCCAATACACCAGTATAATTTCCACTAAAGTATCTACCAAGTCAAAGAGTATGTATACACATGGTATAAAGATTACATTTTTTTACCATGATGTATACATACTCTTTGACCAAGTAAGTACCAACAGGTAATGAAGTTATGAAGTAACCAAATTTTAGTTACTAATCGCCATTTTGATGACGTCAAAATCCTCAAATTTCAAATTAAGTCAGCCATATTTATTAATACGATTTCGCGCGACAAATATACATTTAAATTTCAATATTTTTTTCTGGCTTTATTTGTGAACCAAATTTTAAAAAATTAAGACACATTACATGTGTTGTTATGTAGAATATTAATATGCTAAAATTAAAAATCGTGCAAATTGTCCATTATATTAATATTTAAGCTATATCATAAATAAATTTGCCAAAAATTTTTATAGTCCAGTAAAATTAGATAAAAATAAAACATTAATCGGTAAAGATCTGAATTTTGGTACATATATTTATTACGGCTTCCTGTTAAACATATTAAAAGTCCCCGTCGAAATGTGTGGCGCTCGAGCCGCCATCTTGGAAAAACGGTATACCGATAGAAAAGAAAAGTTCAGGTAAAAATTGTAGTTTATTTATATATAAAAGTTAATATAGGTACATTTTTTTGTATCTCCAGTATTTTAGGTTTAGACACTTCAGAAGGGATATGCATTATGCACGATTGTCATGCTTACTAGTGACGAAACTTGATGCGACGCATATCTTTCTTATACCTCTTTGTTCTGGAGAAATAGTCAGTGTTAAAGGTAAAGGATTTACCACCTTGAAAAAATAAATTAACTGCATTGAAAACAACAAAGCTGCAAAAACACCTTCTGTAGCAACGTTGGATCACAGCTAAATTTATTAGAGATACAAAAAATATATTTATAAACTATTTTGAAAGATATTCAATAAACTACAATTTTTACTTAAACTTTTTTTTTAATCAGCACAAGTTGCCGAGATACAGCCAAAAATCTGAAGAAGTATACCTTATTTCCAAGATGGCGGCTCGAGCGCAATAGATTTCAACGGGGACTTTTAGTATGTTTAACAGGAAGCCGTAATAAATATGTATACCAAAATTCAGATCTCTACCGAAATGTTTTTATTAGCCGAAAATTGATCTAAATTGACTGGACTATTATTTTTGTTTGACCAAACACAATAGGCCTCCTATAGCTCGTGCCAAGTAGAAATGAACTCGACAATCATCGTATTTCAGCAATAACTTTCTTAATTTTTGAGATACGGCAAAACTTGTAATATGCGAACTTAAATAATTTTATTAGTTCTTTAAATTGTATATTACAATTTTTGCTGTATCTCTAAAATCAAGAAAGTTATTGCTAAAAAACGATGATTTTCGGTTCTATTTCTAGTAAACACACTTACCGGGCCGAAAGACGACGCAACGCTGGAGTCACAGAACATGCTGGAGTCGTGTCGGGACTTGTTGCCCGCGTGCCTCTCTCTTTGTACCTAGCACCTACATAATATGCATAGGTACGATAATATTTGAGTTGTTACAACCGTAGCCAGTCTCCCCTAGTTTTTTCCTTCCCTCGTAAATAAATTTATCAACACTCGGCGGTTCGGTCGGTTGAATATTTAAATTTTCAAGCGCGAATGTTGTGTAATAAGAAATTGAACTGACTTTGACAGCTCAAATGTTAATGGTTCATATATTATTAATTATTAGCGGTGCGCCAATCAACTTTTAATATAATGCATTCGTGAATTATTACCTTTTAATTATTCCGGAAACAGATAAAACGTATTCGTAATTCACCTACAGTGAGCTGTTATATTTAGTTAAATGTTAAATGTCATACAGACATTTCCAATCTTAACCTCAATTTTACATGACGGTATTTTATCCAAATACAATAGTAATTTTTATCCTGATCTTTATCCTCAAATAATCTGATAATTTATTAGACTTTGAGTTCTAAGTTATAATTATTATAAATTCATCATAAATGATGTTCAGTTAGTTCGATGTTTAACAAGAACCTCGTTGTTGGAAAACAAATACTTGTTAAATTTATTCTAAATAATATAAAATAATTATTTAGTGAAAATAAATTGTAAATTGGGTATCGAATAGAAGTAATACTATTACGTTTTTGAGGTAATAAAGTGATACAAAAATGTTGGATTTAAAAGTAAACAGAAAATTGTTACCCATGAAGGGTCACTATTTTCTTTATAATGCAGGTAAGCAAAATTTTAATCGACATGTTCATGTAAGCTAAATTTCCAATTTTTAGGAGCTGCCCCTATTGTTCCTTTTATGTCGATTTATGCAAAACAGTTAGGCATGTCTAGTTTTGTAGTTGGAATTATTTACACAGTGCTACCCTTCTCCGGAATGCTAGCTAAACCACTAATGGGTGTTATTGCAGACAGATATAAATGTCAGAAGATAATATTTCTAATTGCACAAGTTCTCATATGCTTTTCCTTCCTTGCTAAAATATTTTTGCCTTCTATGCCAGTTTCAGGAAAAGTTCACTTTGCAAGTGATAAAGGAGAAGCTTTTATGGATACCTGTGGTCACAACAATAAGTTTATACTTGACCATAAAAACAGTTTAATCTTCGATGAAGTTTCATGCAATGTAAGTTCCTTACTTTATCTAAATAATTTAATAATTATTATTCATTGATAATCAAATTTTTAATTTGATTTAATTAAAGCACAAATTATAGTATTCACAGCAGTAATGGCTTTGTGTAATCATCGGCTTCTTTACAGAGTTACTTATATCAATTTTTACTTTTGATTAGGATATACGTATCAATTGGAAAAGTGTTTAATTCAAAACAAATCTTTTTGCTATTATAATATTTTTTAAGTTATTTGGAAATATACCTGGTATTTAAAAATTATTATTTCTGTAAATTTTAAGATATAACGTATATCCTGATCTTAACATATTATTCTTTATTTTTATTAAATTTAAAAAAACTTTGGCTATTGTGTTTGTGATTATCTGCTTATATTGGTTAGATAAAGAGCAGACAACTGAGCTAAAAAATTCCATAAAGTCCGTTATTTCAATGCAGAACTTCTACTCTGTAACTCAAGGAAATTTTGGACTTTCTGATTATCTGAATTAAAAATATCAATTTTATTCTTTTAACAGAAACTTTCAGAAAAAAAGTACCTACTAATTCTAAATTAATTTTTTTAAATTGTTTAAGCTAAACTGCCCGTTTGACAAACGAGACTGGGATATTGTTAAGGATTGGAATGGAACTGAGCAAAGTAGTGGCAATTTTGCTTTTGTTGCAAAAGTGAATTTAACTGAACAGATCAAAGATTGTATTTATTTTCATGTCACAGAAGTATCATTGGCCAATAAGATTATTCGTAGTTTTCCAAATTTACAACAATTGTCTGTGATGTGCGATGTAACCTGCAATTCTAAAGGAATCAACAATATCATTGCCAAAGCTGAAATTGAGGATAGTAACTTTTATTTGTATTATCAATTTTGGCTGCTTTTAGCCAGTTATCTGTTTACTTGGATTTGTCAAGCAGTAATAGTTAGCTTCGGAGACACAATCTGTTTTCAATTATTAGGTAAGGTATCGAAACTTGTTTATTTTATTTTTTTTTTTATTACTCTTATATTAAATAGGTAGCGAACCCTTTAGATATGGATATCAAAGAATGTATGGAGCATTGGGATGGGGTATTTTTTCGATTGTAGCAGGTCTTTTAGTAGACGCCTTCAGTCCAAATAGTATTGATAAAAGTTATACTGAAGTATTCTCGCTTGGAATTGTTCTAATGGTATTTTGTGTAATAGTTTCTTATCAAATTAAGGTGCAGTTTTAAACATTTAATAAATGCAAAACTGTTTCAACTTGACTTTTAGTACACTCAACCGCATATTTCTACAAAAATATTACGAGATGTTGGTCGTGTTTTAACAAATCTTCCTGTATTTATTTTTATTATATGGTGCCTTTGCATGGGATTAGCAACTGCTTTAATGTGGAACTTCTTCTTTTGGTTACTAGAGGAATTAGCAGAAAATCAAGGTGAATCTGTGATGTCTTGGATTAAAACTATCGAAGGTCTTGCCATGGGTATACAGTGCTTGGGAGGAGAACTTCCATTTTTCTTTCTGTCAAGTTGGATATTGAAACGTATAAAACACGTTAATGCTATGAGTTTGATTATGTTGGTAACTGGAATTCGCTGCATTCTTTATTCTGTGTTAAGTAATCCTTGGCATTGTTTACCGATAGAATTTTTAAATGGTATTACCTTTGGATTATTTTATGCCACCATGGCATCTTACGCTAGTATTATTGCACCTCCTGGTACTGAAACCACCACTCAAGTAAATAATTAAGTATTTTTGCAATTTTAACAATATTAATTAAATTTGTTATTTTTTAGGGTTTAGTTGGGGCTATATTTGAAGGTATTGGTGTTTCGTTAGGCAGTTTCATTGGAGGTATTCTCTTTAAGGAAGTCGGTGGCTCTATGACATTTAGGATCTTTGGTATTTTTATGCTGGTTATGTGTCTTGTACATGCATTTGTGCAATACCTCATTAAAAGGAACACGGATCGTAATAAAGGTGGGTTAGATCAATAATATTGTAATATCTACATTTTAAATTAAAGCATTTAGATTATGTTTTCTAATGATATTAATTTTTGTGCTTGTTTAAACCTTTTTGTTCATTATTTAATTTTTGTTTTACAGAACTTAAAATACGAAATATTTATATCTTCTATTTTCTTATTTTTATGAGTTTACTATATTAAATTATTTGAGTTGTCATTTATTTTTACATAAATTACCAACTTGTATAAAATTATCATAGATAACAACGTTATCAAAGAAAATAATTTAATTTTGTTTTGATTTGGACATCAAATGTTAAATTTACGAAAAGGCAGGAAATATTTTATTCTTAATGATTTGTAAAATATGAATGTTATTATGTTATTAATAACGTTTATATTTTATAAATATTTTCATCAAGTTAATAATAATCAAACTCATAAAAAAATATTTTTATATGCAAAGAAATTATTTGACTTGCAACTTATTTCTACAACTCATCATGAAATGCATTAATTTATTACTGCACTGGTGTAGCACAGAAGATTAAAACTGTTCTGGCGAGCCAACATCAAATGATATTGCGATTTGCAAATTAATAATTTCTCAATTTAGAATTAAAATTCAGAACTTCTAGTCTAGGATATGCTACAAAAATGCAAGATGGGTCCAATTGAATTATAAACAGATTTTCTTTCACTCACCTTGGTCTGGCTTAAGCTAGCCACAGACCGGCGTACATGTGTGTCATGCAGGAGTGTCACACCGGTTGAACGTTGATGTGCGATGGTCTGTGGCCAAAAGAGTGACATACATGCGCGACGCACAAGTTTTCAATTTGACTTGAATTCGGTGTGTCACACATCAACGTTCATACCATGTATGACGGTCTGTGGACAACCTTCACTCCTTTCTATAAAATTTATTTAATTCAGTGTCTCGCGCATATTTAAAATTTTTATTACAATAGTTTATTTTATTTATCATGCATGCATACGCCACTGATAAAATTATAAACTCGTTTTCATCATTCATCGTCGACGCTCAAACTACATGTGTGACACCCAAGCATGATATTGTAGGGGCAACAGCACACCATCACACTTGCACGACGCACGTGAATGACACTCCTGCATGACACACATGTACGCCGGTCTGTGGCTAGCTTTAGAAATTCACAATAATTTTATTACCGCCAAACCTTTTTGAGAATATCTGATTGAACTTGATTGTCATAATACATATAGCATTTTCTACTAGTCTTTGTAAATTTATAAATTGTTTACAGTAATCAATAATTCTCCTCATAAAGCATTTTCTTTTGGGTGAAAACAATTGTTTTTAGTAGCGCCCGCCATTTTTGCATATCTTTTAATGCCGCCCGTCACCGGCAGTAAAAATACTGTTAACAGTTTAGCAATGTATATAACTGCCCTGTCAGCATCATGTTAATGTTAACGAAAGGGAGCTTTGAATTGGTAGATCAGCAGAAACATGGTTTTTGATTGGAGCGTTTGTTAACATTACGTTAACGTGATTCTGACGGCAGTAATTTTTTAATATGTTCATTTTGAATGTTTTAAAACTACCTCAACTTTGTAAAACATCTAATATATTTTTAAAATAATAATGGGTCATTCCATATCAAGTGGTCCAACCCTATGGTTTGACCATTCTAAAAAAAAAATGATTTTTTTTGTGTAAACATCCTTAATACATATTAGTAGTACTAAATGACCATTATTTCAATTTAATTATCTTTTGTTTTCGTGTGAGAGACATATTTGCTTTGCAATATGCGGCATATTTTGCAATTTTAAGGGTTTACGGCAACCGAAATATTTCAGCTCTTATTTGTCCTATCAAGATGAAAAAAAAAGAAATTCTTTAAAAAGAAACAGACTACAATATTCCTTATAACATATTTTTACCTAAAAGCAATCCTAAATGGTAAAATTGCAGCCTCAATTCTTATCTAGTTTTATAAAAAAATGACATTTTTAAAGAGAAGTTTATGCATGAAGGGAGAATATCTCAAATTTAATTTTTTTTTTACAAAGAGATTATATGTAGTTGTAATCACACACCAAATATTAACCCTAAGATTTACTCCTTTTTTCTTCTAAAAATTTTCAAAGTTTGAAAATTTTAATCAAACGGCGAATTTTGACACTAAATATCGCTGGTGGGGGACTAAATAAAAATCTGAAATTTCTTGTCAGAACAGTACTACATAATGGCATTACGCAAAAAAAAATTTGAGTTTTAGATTTGACTGCAAGCCGAGATATAGCAATCACAAAATGTTAAAAAATGTACACGTTTCAGTGAACGTATAATTGCTTTTTTTTTCAAGGACGGTATTGTTAGGGCACAGATGATATGCATATACATACATATGTTCTTCTAGCATAAGGTCTATTGCAATAGCCACATAGGAAGGTTGTGTTTTTGTACTTAAGGCGTTGAAAGTTTGAAAAATGGAATGGCGAAGATTGTCATAAAAGTGTGTATGGTCCAGTGTCACGAGATATCAAATTAATTAGTGAATTAAGCGAAGAAAATCAAATTTTGCTTGCTTTAAGAACAGATGAAACTGTCGTAAATATTCATATTTTGACCTCAGAAGACATGCTTAACTTTTGCAATGAAAACCTTCCAGGAATTAAATACATTTATGTAAAAAGTGAGGAGGTGGTCGCGAACGGAATTAATCTGAAAAAGCGTTTTGATAACTGCTTGCCTGTTCATAAAACAAGATCGTATCATAAATATGTTCTGATGAACGATATAATGATAAGGTGTTATCACACTTCACTTTCTGAGGTCTTTGATGAGGTGCAGGTGTCAAAAACCTATACAAAAACAAAAAATCAATCAGCTCTTTAACATCACAGCTAGTTGAAGAATAGTTCCTTATTTACCGACACATTTTATGAAAAAATACCTACACTTCTTCTTTTATTTATTTCAGTTTTCGTACCTTTTTTATGTATTCTGTAATAAAAATTATTCATTTCTTTGACATTTGACATGTAGTCAAATCTAAAACTCAAAATTTTTTTTGCGTAATGCCATTATGTAGTACTGTTCTGACAAGAAATTTCAGATTTTTATCTGGTCCCCACCAGCGATATTTAGTGTCAAAATTCGCCGTTTGATTAAAATTTTCAAACTTTTTTTTCTAAATGAAAAAGCGAGTAAATCTTAGGGTTAATATTTGGTGTGTGATTTCAACTACTTATCATCTCTTTGTAAAAAAAAAATTAACTTTGAGATATTCTCCCTTCATGCATAAACTTCTCTTTAAAAATGTCATTTTTTTATAAAACTAGATAAGAATTGAGGCTGCAATTTTACCATTTAGGATTGCTTTTAGGTAAAAATATGTAATAAGGAATATTGTAGTCTGTTTCTTTTTAAACAATTTCTTTTTTTTTTCATCTTGATGGGACAAATAAGAGCTGAAATATTTCGGTTGCCTTAAACGCTTAAAATTGCAAAATATGCCGCATATTGCAAAGCAAATATGTCTCTCACACGAAAACAAAAGACAATTAAATTGAAATAATGGTCATTTAGTACTACTAATATGTATTAAGGATGTTTACACAAAAAAAATGATTTTTTTTAGAATGATCAAACCATAGGGTTGGACCACTTGATATGGAATGACCCTAATAGAACCTCAAATGAATTTATTAAAATATTTAAAATGCAAGGTTAAATAGAAAATTGATTTCATTCCCGAATATAACGATGGGTATAGCTGTTTTTTAAATTTCAAAACTTTCTTGTTTAACCCATATTTAGTGCCAATCAATATATTAAATATTTGACCATTATTGCGATATTTAAATATAATTATGATTAGAACTTAATTTCTTGAAAGATCACAGTGGTGGCTTGGTGTGATCGCTAGTTGAGTTATGAGCGGAAATTCTGGGTTCAAATCTCGGACTCGGCAGAATTTCTTAGCTCAGCCCTCTGGTGAACATCAAACTGTGGATCGAAATACTAATAAGATTCCTTAACATCTTAATGGAAAACGGGGTACAATAAGCCTAGAGCTTCAGTACAAAGTGGGCATTGAACCACTACCCTTGCAGCTAATACGAATACGAATAATTTCTTGAAAAATTTAGGGTATTTCTATTTTTTTACCAATATAAATTTATAGTTTCTTAATTATTACAACATAACTAAACGCTATCACAGTTATTGCATAATTACTCCAACATTAATGATAAATTATATTTTTTAAGTTTGTTGATTTCGTAGGTTTACTAAGAAGCGAATACATACCATTTTAATTTTACATCAGGACAATAATAAGGGAATACAAAAGCCAAATAAAGCTTAACTGTGATTATAATAATTAGGTAATGATTTCGTATTGAATTTAAATGAAAAACAGTACTAATCAAAGTTCATTATTCTCTGAACCAAGAAAGCTGTTTTTGTTGGAACATTTTAATACAAAAATAATTTTAAACTTTACATCTTAAATTAAGTAGATACTATTGGTTAATAGTATAGTAACTATTAGCTTTGTTCCACCATTAGTTTTTTTTTAAATTTAGCTTGAGAATTGTAATTTTGAAATAACAGTCACCTAAACCAAACTCACGTTCCAACTCCACAGTACGATTTTGTCGAATGCCATTGCAGTACAATTTTGTTGGAAATCGGATGGGCCCACACGTGATATGATTGCGCAGTACGAGTCGAATGAAAATATACTGTTAGTGGTTATTGCGCTTTGTATAACAGAACATAAACGAAAGAAAAACAAAAAAAGTAAAGTGGCTATCCATTATATCCATTATCCATTCAATTCTTTTAAGCTGCTTTATCGTGATATAATGGCAATTTTGTTTTCCAAAGACCTTTATATAGGTTGAAAACCTCTCTTAAAAACGTTTCGCTGTAAGCCATTTTCAAACTTTGCTGTAAGATTATTTACTTTTGCAGTATTGAAATCATACAACGCAATTGCAAACTACAATACCCGGTCAAATAAACGACACAACCAACAATGTTGTACTGCAACAGACTGACAGGCTTGTCTGCGATCCGATCCGATTTGAAAAAATCATAGTTTGTTGTAATAATTATTATACAATTAAGTCTTCAATCAGCTATTCTAATAGATTTAATCTTCATTAAGATTTATCTTATATTTGTTTTGACAGTATAGCTTGGTTCTTCAACACTTTCAAGTTCAAACAGTTTTAAAACTGTTAAGCGTACGCGTAGATTAAAATTCTCAAACTAAAATGGAATTGACGCATGTGTCTGACAGTTTCAAAACGATTTAGAGTCCTGAAGGAACAAGGTTTGTAATAGTAGATAAGTAGGCGACTATTCATTTACTATGCTTTATGAGGTTTTCCTTCCAAATGATTAGTAATTTCAAAATTTGGCTATGATATTACTGATGACAATACATTAGTAATTTTGTAAAACTTTTAATTCTCTGCCATTTGGTATAAAAGTTTATTGAAGATAGTATTGTATAAAATAAAGTCGAAAGAGCATACAAAATAGACTTCGCTCCAGCAATAAATTTTTTTTTTACAATTTTCAGACATAAGTTCTTGAAATATCAAATGGCATAGAATTTACTTATGTCAATACAATATTTTATTATAGCTATTATAATATTTAAATTAATAATTATTCCATAAAAAGAAGATAATGTTATCTGTAATAAAAATAATCCAGTATAATTAATTATTAAGAATGAAAAGGATCGGCTTTATTATGGTTCAGAGAATAATGGGCCTCTTGCGACATTTATTTAATATTGATATGACATTAATTTAATGCGAAATCAAACACATTTTTGTTTTATTTAACAATATGATGTTTATAACTAATTTACAATTTCTTATCGCTTGTTTTAATTTATGTATTAAAATATAAAAAGCATTGCAAACTGTAATCTTTATAAATTAGATTTACTTTGTGAATACTTACCACTCTTCTATTTGAAAATTTCAAAAAATTTATTTTTGATGATATTCATGTTTGTTGCTATTCAAAATCGGCTCTCGCATTCAGCTTGTGCTTATTTTCATTTCAACAAACCATTCATACTGTAGAATAAATTTCTAGAAATTTATAATGCACTCATGGTTTTTCATTTAGCTTCTTTTGCAGTTAGTTCATAAAACAATCTTGTCAAATACCATATAAGCTTCATAATTTTCTGAATATTTACATAAACTTTATGTATTTTATTTAAAACTCTTGCGGGGAATGCTCGATTTTTTGAAATTATCAAACCCCAAACTCATTGTTATTGAAAAGCGATCTTTAAATAATATACTGACATTTCCAAAGCTTTTATGGTGATTTACATATCTTATTTGTTATTAATATGTAATTCGATAATAATTGATATTTTATTAAAAACAAAAGTAGAACTTTTCATTGCGAATCTTTAGGCTTGACAGACGAGCAGCGAACTGAAGTAGGTACTTGAATATGTAAGTGCCGTCAGTTTGATAGTTAAACGGCAATATTTTAGTGCCGCTTATCGCCGGCAGTAAAAGTAACGATAATTTTAATATACTAATGCGTTATTTATTGCGCTTGAAGAAAAATATCATGTCTATATGCAAAAATGACCTATGTAATTTATTTTTGTATTTATTTTTGTACTTACTCCGCTCCAGAAAAGTTTTACTTTTGCACTTATAAAATAATATATTATTTTATTTCGATACCTACTGTTATTTTGTTTAATTTGAATTTTTTGTAAAAGTTTTCTTTTGTTCCTGGTTTTGATTAAATTCTTGATGTTTATTCTTCTATCATTTTTTCATTGTGTTTTATTGAAGATATAAATTTTTATATAAAAAAAGTTTTACATTTAATATATACAACGGATGCTGAAAATTAAAATGCTTTATTTTTGCTTACCTGCTTTTGATTGATGTTGTAGGAGCAGTTAAATTATTATGGTGCAGTCGTAAAATCTGCAACTGTGTAAGAATTCTGGTAGACACATTCATTAATACTTGAAATACTTATTTATCTGTCCTACCTTTAATCTTTTAAATGATTAGATTATGAATAATTTTTTAATAGTTGCTCGTAATCTAGGTATTTTAACTCCATTGTCATTTAATTATTATTATATTAACATTTTTTATAATCTTTTTATGTGGATTTTATTTTATGTGGATTCATAAATATTAACAACCATTCTAACATATCATACTAATTAAGGTTGCCGAAATTTCTAGCTAACTTTACAGTAGACTAATTTTTAGTTAATTCAAACAAAATCGTGGTCTTTGCATAGTTATAAAACCAGAAAGTAGGAAAATGGAAACGATCATAATCTGGTGGCTGCTATAACTTAATACTTTCATTACTTTAATTTTGTAATTCCAATTCTTAGTAGTAATAATAATAATAATTTATTTTATTATCAGATTCATGGGCTAAGTATGCAACTCCACAGGATGCAATCGACATGATTGTGGATGATTCTTAACAACTAACTTTGAAAAAAATACCTAAAGTAATTAAATAAAATTGCTAATAAGATGATAAAATCTGAAAAATTTAATAAATTAGGTACTTAATCGGAATTTTGACATCAAAAGTAATATTTTTGCACTTTTATAATGGTCTTATTAGCTTTTTTAATATCGAAGTAGCATTTAACACTGTTATTTTGCGTGATTTTAAAATTAACTGTAAAAATTTTTTGGAATAATTATTTCATATAGGTTCTTATTATTTAAATGTATTGAAATCAAAAACAATAGGCTTGTTTTGTGGTTATGCATGTTTATATTTTTAACTATTTGACTCGAATTTGCAAGCGTGAAAATCTTATGTATTATATTTATAATAAATATGAATATCAATAACGAGCTAAAGGGTACTAATAAATCTTATTAAATATATAAGGGTACTAATAAATCTTATTAAATATATAAGATTTATTAGTACCCTTTAGCTCGTTATTGATATTCATATTTATTGTATTTTCAAGAGCTAATAATTATAATTAATATTATATTTATAATAAATTATTATACACAGTAAAATAAAACTGAGAGTCAACTTACGATGCTTTTATAGGTTTTGTTTTTGTAGCAATTTGAAATGGTTCAAAAAGCTGGTTCACACTGCAATTTCTCGTGTGACTTTATCGTATGAAAAATCCTATCTAAAGTCATAAGCAATGCGCATTGCTTTTTTTTGTTTTTATGTTACTAAATACCAAAAATTGTATAGTGTGAACGTAAAAATATTTCTAATATGACAAGTCATACGATAAGTCACATGAGAAATCTCATAGTGTAAACCAGCTTTAAGGCATTAGACGCAAATGCAGATTAATTTTAGTTTACTTAAAAACCATTTTAGACTGCTGAAAACTAAACCTAATGGTGTTTGGTTAGAATTTTGGCTGCTCCTGAATTATTTGTGATTCTGATTTTACAATTCCAATTGGGTAGGAATTTTATGAATGGTTTGTGTTAGAATTATCTTCCAGTAACTGAGAGTGGTCACAGCCTTGTCACAACCTGCAGTTGTTGAAACTGACTTGACGTTTTTTTTATTGTGTATACATCATAATAAATTAATGACTTATTTTTAAATTAATAACGATTCAAATTATAAAAATATATTTTATATAGTAGTAGTATTTGATAAAGTTTAATCTGTGATCTATTAACAAATAAATAACAATAACAAAAAATAAAATCGTATTGCAGAGAGAATTATTATAAATCTTAAAAGTATGAATGTGTGTAGACATTTTCTGTAAATTACATTTTTAATTTAAGTTAATCTATGCTGTTGTCATCTCGAATAAAAATGTTTGGAGAAATAAAATGCTGTGCCTAACACGGGAAGTAAAAAAAGGAGAAAAATATATCAGTGACAGAAAAATGTACTGATTAAATAGATGAAATTGTACTAAAATTTAATATAATTAAATTGAATTAAATATCTCTCCGCAGTACATTGAAATTATTATGCTCAGGAGAACATAAAATAATAATTTATAAATTAATGTAAATTATTAATTTTGTTTATTTTCTTTCATAACCAATGTTAATCAGTATTAAAGACTTTTAGGATAATATTTTTGGTTGTTCCTACTAACTTACTACTTATTTATTGTGAAGGTAAAAATTGAGGTTGGTGTTTCATTTTCCTTTATTATTGCTCGAAATAATTTTATTAATTTTTATATATAGAATCTCAATTACTTCCTATTACAATTTTTAATTAAGCTAGCAAATTTTTCCAACCAATACGATTAACTTATTTATTAAAATGTTTTGTTATTAATATTTTGTTTAAATACTAATTGGAGAAAGTAAAACTTATTTGTTATGTATAGAAAAATGTTTAAATCAAAATTTGCTGTTGATACTAATAGTTTATTGGTGTCTGAACTGATTTTTGTTAATAATTTTAAGAAATAAGTACTTATATATTAAAAAAATTTTGTTTGCTTCATTTAGATCAGTATTGGTTTTATTGAAATTTTATATTTGTTCTTAGTTTGTTGTTATGTTTGAAACTGCAATTTTTTTAAATATACCGTTGATAGTTTTGTATAATGATGTTTTATTTCGGAAATAAAAATTTAATGTTGATAATTATTTTTATTTTAATCTTAAGGTCTACTTAAAAAAACCACTATAACTTACGAAGTAACTAACTTGATGTGTATTGAGAATTTAAGAAAATTCGCAGTGGTATTTTTAATATTGCATTTTGGGTATTTGCCCCTCTACTTCCATCTGTGCTTATCGGATACTTTCTAAATGAATTACAATCTGATAGACTATACTTTCCTACCGTAAAAAATGCTACATAGATGGAGTTCTTACTAATATTCTTTCACTAGATGCTACGAAAAACAACGTAAAAACTCGTATTTTTCTTTATTCTATCGGAATATACTACAGTAGAGCGTCGATAATCCGGATTAATTGTGACCGGACCCTGTCCGGATTATCAAAATATCGGGATTTTCGAAAAGAACCAAAAAAGGTAGTTTTAGTTCGCAAAAAAAAGAAAACTTGGTAAAATCATTTATAATTCACTTTAGTGGTTAAATAATTGGAGTAATAGATAAATAAAACTACAGTAGAGCGTCGATAATCCGGATTCATTGTGACCGGACCCTGGCCGGATTTTCGAAAAGAACCAAAAAAGGTAGTTTTAGTTCGCAAAAAAAAGAAAACTTGGTAAAATCGTTAATAATTCACTTTAGTGGTTAAATAATTGGAGTAATAGATAAATAAAACTACAGTAGAGCGTCGATAATCCGGATTCATTGTGACCGGACCCTGTCCGGATTTTCGAAAATAACCAAAAAAGGTAGTTTTAGTTCGCAAAAAAAGAAAACTTGGTAAAATCGTTAATAATTCACTTTAGTGGTTAAATAATTGGAGTAAAAGAATATATAGATATATATTTTGTAGCGGTAAGTACTTTTGACATTTGTTTGATAAGTTTTTTTTTTCAATTTTTTTTTTCACCGGAATTGAATCCGGATTATCGACGGTCCGGATTATCGAAGCTCTACTGTATTTCATTTTATGTATAGGTACTTCGTCTTCATCTTTGTATAAAGACTTCTTGACAGAAACGTCAGAAAAATTTTTAAAGGTTTTCTTGCCAAATTTCTCAGTAGTTTGTAATTGCTTTCTGAGGAAAGACGCGGTCCAACTAAAATTTTACTCTGCCCTGAGTCAAACCGGATATATGGCTTAGCAGTAGACGCACTTATGTGTCAGGTCATAACCGTTTTCATACTATATCCATTGTATAATATTTATTTGTATTATTAATTGCAGGAATTAATGTTTGTAAGGAATATTTATATGCTTGTTGCCATTGACAGTGCAAAACTTCTGATGTTGCAGAAACAAATTTCAAGCTTTGGTTGTTTAGGAGTGATTGAAATACATTTTGCCAACTGTCTGAAATATTGGGGGGGGGGGAGAAGGGAAGGATTTTCCTTGTTGGGTAGAAGAAGGTAGTACATAATATAATTAATTATTTTCAGTCGTTTGAATAATTTTGATTTAAAAAATAAAAATAACAAACAAAATTAAATTATAAATTTCGGTTTTTAATGGTAAATATTGCATTTCATCATTGATTTCATCTTGAGATTATAATTTATCTGATTTTATTTATCATAAAAAATACGTAAATAGATTAATCCATTAGAATTTTATATGAAAACTAATTTTTTGATTTTCAATGTTTATCTGGACTAACTATACCTTTTTCAGTATGATTTGAAACAAACGAAAACGGATTTCGAGCTAACGAAAACAGATTGTTCCAAATCTGTTTTCATTTGTTCCAAATCATATTGGAAAAGGTATAGATGGTCGTTTGTGATCAAAACGTATTCAAACAAACGTATTGTTATTGTAGTTAATGTAATTTGCCCCCACCCCCTACAAATTAGAATATACACTGATTGTATCACTATAAAATTGATAAGAAATATCTATGTGAAATTTTTATTTAAAACACTAGATTTTATTTCTTTATTTATTTGATAATAATTTAATAGATGATTATTTATTTATATTTTTGATATTATATCAGATAAACATTCGGTGTATTTTTAAGTTTGCAGTTGGCATTTTTAACTGCCAATTTTATAAATACTTGTTTATAATTAAACTTTTTTACCTTTTAAAATATAGCATAGTGATACAGTCATCTTCCAAAAGTAAATTTTTACAAATATGATTATTTAAAATATTTATTTTGGTCCGAATATAAATTTAAGTATTCTGCATATTTCTGTAAAAGATAGATAGATAACTTAATGTAGGAAATTATATACTATATTTAATGTATTGTTAATACTAATGACTACTTGTTTAAATATTATAAATGTAATTATTATACCATAGTACAAAGGTTAACTAAATATAACAAATATTTATTTCAATAAGTAGTACTAAGCAGCACTATTACCGATCTTAAAATGCAAAAAATGACGGTGGTGGTGTCTCGAAAAGTATTAATTTTTAATTTTAAAATTATTACTTTTGTATCTTTTAATATTAGGTAGTAAATTTATTCCACAAAAAGTTTGCTTAAGAGTACACAATAAAAAAAAAAATAAAATTTAGATATCTCGGGTAATATATCTTATATCCTTCGGCAGGCAATGGCAAACCACCGAGGTAATCTGCTTTGAAAACCCTTCATAAAATGAAGCGGCCAGCCAAAACCCATCCTGGGTTATAGCGCTACCATGTAACCTATATTGCAAGAAAAATCTAAATTTCATGTGCTAGAATCGATAGAATTCTATAATAGAAATAAATAGTTTTATACTACTAAAGACGATTTATTTACTCTTTAATAAGATTAAATAAATTTTTAATCTAAAATCTTACATGAAAACCAATATGAACAATAATGTACACACCATTTTTAGTGTTAAATAACAGAATATTATAATAACCTATATACCATGGTAAAATTCCGCTCCAAATTTTTTTCTGTGTATAGGGATACAAGGGCAAGGGGTGACAAATCTAATTTTTAATAATTAAAAAAATGAAAATTAATAATTATTATTAATTGCTACCTAAGATATCCTGCGATAACGCTTATCATTTTTTATGTTATTAATATATAGGTATAATGTGCAAATCTTTTACTTGTTTTAAATTATATGTCAATTCATGAAATGTGGCAGTTATCATCATTAATAGGAGCAATTATTTGTGTGTCAATATCTGCTGATGGTATACGAAATAGTTCCACTCAGTTAGTTCGATGCTTATTATTCTGTTTTAGCATTGAAATATTATTCTTGTGACCATGTCACTGATGACTTAAACGAAGAATGTGCGTCAAATTCCGAATATGTTGCACAAAATGCTATAAACAAGTGCGATAAAAAGTATTGTACTTCTAACTCAAAGCACACTGAGTTTGCTGTAAGTACTATTTATCAGCTATAATTAATTGTTAATTAACATGGTTGTGAAACCTTCGGTCCCCTTGAGAGGGTATTCTTGCCATACGTGAAAGTCATCGTTGAAATGAGTGGATGCAAAGAACGCAAAGTGTCCCCACGAATTAAAAAATTATGGTTATTAATGGAGCGTAAATCATTTAAAAGTTCGCACAAAGAAGACCAAAAACTGAATTTGAGCATTCGATTGGCTGTTTTCAAAAGGGTATAGCTTCACCTATGGCGTGTTTTTATATTATTTAAGTATTTTTGGACCAAAACTACAATCCAAAATGGCAGATATACCTAGACGGTGTATTTTGAAGCCACTTATCTTATTAAAGACATCCCCAAAGCAGCTTCAATTCGAAAAATTGCAGATCTAGAAAACGCGGATCTTTATTATTAAGTTAAATTCTGCTACAATTAACACCTGCTATTTTCTATTTTTTTAAATTAATAATAATATGTTAGCAGTAGCACGGCTAGAAGTGAACTGCTTACATGAATTGTATATTATATCGGCATATTAAATATCACTGGCTGCGTAATTTATAAAACAATCATATTTCTTCAATCTCAATCAGCCGGAATCTCAATCATGAGTAAGGTCCCGTCTGTGCCATTTGAACGGGAATTTACTGTATTAACATTCCAAAAAAATTCTTTACGACGCGACGTAGGGTTCCGCACACAACATCAACTCGCAAACTTCTCGCTTATACTTCTTATACTTACTATTTATTTTTAAAACATTCAGCAACTTGTCGAATAATATAACCTAACATACATAGAGTGCGGAGACTTTTTGGTTAATGCAAGTCTGCTACGTCAAGGATAGATCAAATCTGAATTTTGACTTCATGCTACACTCTGCCTGTCAAAAATTTAAGCCGTAAATGATTAATTCGTTGTTCTTTTAGGAAACTCCTTTATAGGAATGTTTGATAACTTGAATGATGAAGCTTGGGTAAATTTAATGAGGCATTTAACAATGCAAAATGCATGAAAAGGCATTTAACTGTGCACTTAAATATTGTCACCGACTGTATAACTATTTGGTTGATTTAATTGATGATATAAGCAGTGTTTCTTATTATTGATCATTAGTACACTTTTTGTATTTAAGGGTCAAAGTTTAATTTCATATCTTTAAAATTATGAAATATTATCTGTGTATTGTAATATTAAATACTGTCAGTCATAAAACCGATACTAATTATTCAAGAAATATTAATTCAGAAACAAAATGCGCTTGCGTTGTATTTTTGTTTTGCTTGAGTTCCAAATTAGTTCAGTAGTTTTACCGCGCTTTAAAGATTGTTTAATATATTATTACACCAAGTAGTTTACTTATTGTTAATAGACTGTTTAATTTTTAATATTTAAAATGTCTCAAAATTTTATGCAACAGGTAAGATTAATATTATTCTGCTATTGTTATTATTGTGTTATTATGGCAATAATTTTATCTATGTAAATTTCACATTAATTTATGTTTTTAAACTTTTTATATCTACTGAATAATTTTTTTATAAATTTGATACTATTAATTTAAAAACTTTTTGAATGCCTTAAGTTGTAATGAATTAGAAAAAATGCATTTTATAAATAAACGAATGTATGGGTATCTACGTGGGAGACATGACTGAAACATTTTAAAATAGATTTATTTGTAAAAGTTGCATGTTTAAATTTAGGTAATAAATTTCATTAATAATAATTCGACTAGAATGTAAATTTTATATTATAATAATATTATAACATGGACTACATAATTCTTTTTTAAATTTACAGTTTAATAACGATGGTTTCGTTGTTCTTGATGATTTTTTATCGGAAGAAGAAGTTGAATTATTAAAAAACGAAGCTGTGAAATTAATCGATGATATGCCAGATAAGTCAAAAAGAAGTGCATTTTGTACAGTTGATGCACAGCAGGTAATTAAAACAAAATTATGTTTAAATTTAAAACTTACATACGAATTGTTTTGTTTTGAAATATCATAAATGGACAAATATGGTTCCAATAAAATCTTTATAAGCCGGACTTTGCTTGAGACTAAAAGATTATCACGATTTAAGCAGAATTCCGGTGTAAAAAATTAATATAATCATTTTTCTGGCTTTTTCAATGTCCGGAAAAGGTTTTACTGTCTCATAAATGCATTCCAAGCAAGCAGTATGTATTTAGATGTTGTTGGCTATATGTCAAGCCCGATTGAAAGTTTGGCATAGTCATATAATATAGTTCCTTATATGTTATGTCGACACCTACATTAATGACTGATGAGTAATGACAATAATATGTAATATTTTTAGAGCAAAGATGACTACTTCGTAAATAGTGCTGATAAAATAAGCTACTTTTTTGAATCAGCCGCATTGGGACCTGATGGAGAACTTTTGGTTGACGCAAAAGTCTCCTTAAATAAAATAGGACATGCACTTCACGAAAAAAATGAAGTATTCAAAAATATCACTTTTGATGAGCGAGTCAAAGAAGTTTGTTTTCAATTAGGATTTAAAGAGCCCGTTGTTGTTCAAAGCATGTATATTTTTAAAAATCCTCAAATTGGAAGTAAAGGTAATTATTTCCTATATATTAATTCTTTACGGTCTTAGATGTACTAACACATAATTGAGAAGCACGCAATATAATAGTTTGATTTCATGGAGAGTGCTTCAGTTTTTAACGGTTCAAAATAACTGCATCTGTGAACTGAGTATTTAGCCCAGTAAATACTCCTTCAGAAATCCTTAAGAAATTTGTAACCAGCTAGAATTTAGTATAAAGCTTCTTCTTGTGGCCCCTATAGCATTTAAAAAGTTCCAAAATATCAATTTCTAACTGCCTAAAAATGGGAGAAAACAGCTAAAAGTGTTGCTTTCATTAGGTTTTTATTTTAATAAATTAATAAATGGCTATACAGGAAACAGGAACTAACTGCACCAAAGGCAAAGAGTTTATTAAAAATATAATATAAGTATACTTTTAAATTATTAATATGATGATAAATATTTATAATTAGATGTTTTAACATTTTACATGTTAAATAAATAAATTGTATAACTTTGTTACACCCAAGAGAAGGAAAATACAAAAATGCCAGAACATAATTTTGGTCGCCGTAGAGTTTTCTTTATAATTCAGAATTTATCT
The DNA here is from genome assembly GCA_958510845.1 of Cantharis nigra. Taxonomy (NCBI): domain Eukaryota; kingdom Metazoa; phylum Arthropoda; class Insecta; order Coleoptera; family Cantharidae; genus Cantharis; species Cantharis nigra. The sequence continues at coordinate 67,269,507 of OY294028.1, forward strand.
ATTAGGTATCTATAGAATGTTATTAGGTTATTACAATTTAACTTTATTCTTCAGAGTCGAGAGTGGAGAATATTTTTCCATATAAGGTCATATTAAAGTATAAGATTTCTTCCAAACCATCCAATATTATAAAATAATTTTTTTTTTCTTATTTTTAGTTATACCTCATCAAGACGCCTCATATTTATATACAGAACCACAAAAAATATTAGGCTTTTGGATAGCATTAGAAGATGCTACCATTGACAATGGTTGCTTGTGGTTTGCAAAAGGATCTCATAAAGGTGGTATTCATAGGAGATATATTCGAAATCCTGACAAGTCTTCAGATGATTTGTTAATATATAATGCTTCAGAACCTCATTACCAAAAGAATAGTTTTACCTCAGTTCCAGTTAAGAAAGGTATTTATTTATTATTAAGTTTTTATTCAAATAAATAATGTTTTATTAATTTTTTTTCAAGGAACATGCATTTTAATTCATGGTCAAGTAGTTCATTACAGTGAATCTAATAAATCGAAAAATTCACGACACGCTTATACCTTTCACGTAATCGAACAACATAATACCAAATACTCGGAAGAAAATTGGCTACAGCTACCCGAAGGAGAAAATTTTTTAAATGTTTATAAAAATTAACCCTATTTTTATATTTATATTTACTCTACAACGACAAAATGTATTATATCTACTGAAAATATAATTTTTGTACGTAACTAACAGACCGTTATCTATTTTTAATTATATAATTTTGTAAGAGCAATTTATTATCATTTTTAATTAATATTAGTTGTAATTTAATTAATGTGTAAATGGCTGAACAGCTATCGTGTTAGCTTCTGTACCGTATCACAAACCTACGACTACCGTAGCATAACAATAAATTATGATTGGTTTTTCAACCACAAAATGTTTACCAGTTGGCCCGAGGTAACATAGTACATTTACTAGCCTGCGTTCTTATTTACCACTTATTAGTGCTGAAAATAAGAAATTCTTTTAGGTAATTCCAAAACCAATAGCTGTACAAAGCAAATCTTTTAACAAAAAAAACATTTGTTTCAAGAATATTCAATCTAAATTTTTGTTTTTTTCGTACTGAACTGTTGTCGTTTCTCTATTGTTTGACGAAATCAAGTGTTTTGAAATAAAGTTTGTTCAATCCTGCTATTGAAACATGTTGTTTCTTACTTGGATACGCAACTAGAAACCGTTTGTTTTACTCACTCAAATTATATCTATGGTAACGAGTGGGCGAAAGACTTTTCACCCACTAGTGAGTGAAAAATGCAGTCATTCATTAACCTGCCTACGTTCTTTATAATAATATTAAAATGTTTTAAAACCAAAGCTAACTTTTTTTTAAATTATTTTGCGCGCAAAATGCGCGCTATCGATCTAAAATTTTGCATAAAGCTTCCTATGACAAATTGCTACGGAGGGTTGAGTACGAGCAAAGGGGGGTAAATTTTTAGCTCAGTTTTTCGATATCTAACGCCGTTTTCGAGTTATTGCAAATTCAAAATCTCAAATTTAATTATTGATGACACGAATTATAATAAATTGTATTTTCATAAATTTTTTAGATTTATAAGTGCAGGATTGAACAAAACGCTATACATAACTCGTGGAGAAACCCTTTCGCTCACTTATTTGCTTCTGCACACTCGCCTATCGGCTCGCGTGCAAAACTGGCAAATGCGTGAGCGAATCTTTCGGTTTCTCCACTAGTCATGTAATATACTATTATTTTGAAAATAGTTCTTTTGTAAGCTATTTTTGTAGAGAAAATCGCAAAGCAGAAGGAAGAAGAAACTGATATTTGAGCGGACATTAATTCTAATGCTGTTAAACCCTACCATGAAAATCAAATGTAAAAAAATTCAGCTGTGACCGCTACCTCTGCCATAAAGTTTTGTGATTAGCTGGTTTTGGTTATGTACTGTGAAGAAAGTATCTATCTTTGATAGATCACACGAACAAAAACTATTAATTTTTTATGTTTTCTTATTTCGAAAAAATATTTCTGACTCAGGAAGCGTTAAAATCAAAATGTGTTTTGAAAAATGCATTATTAAACATGGAGATGGCAAATGTAATTTTAGTTAGGAGCATCTTATTCTTATCTCATTATTACTTTAAGATTTAAAGTTATTAATAAAATATTATAGATCTAAATTGACCTGATAAGAGATTGGTGACCATTTATTACTAACAATGCTTTTTGCAGTTTACAATAAATTATAAATTCATAATTTTCATTTATGCAGTGTGATCTGTTACAGAATATTGTGCTTATTAATGACGATTCGAAAAGACTTGCCGCCACGTCCAAAAGGCATGTACTTTGCATTAACTCATTAGAGAACGTGAAAATGCTAAACGAAAATTCAAAATTTATATTAACAATGTTTTACTACCAGTCTCACCATAGGGAAAAAATTTGGGAGTCATCTCCGACTCAAAACTTAGGTTCAGCCTTCATCACAAACAATTTAAGGATACTTTATTCTCACAGAAATGTTTTTAATAGCAATCTCAGAATTCTTCTCATGTGACTCATTAGTACTCTCAAATTTTAATTATAGTGATGTAGTTTATCAATCCTGTCTCGATTTATTGAATAGGGCTCGAATACGGAGAGTGCAGTATTCTTGTATTAGATTATTTATATGTGAGCTCAGAAGAAATGAAAGAGTATCGCATAGACTTGGGGAGATTGGGTGTTGTGTATGCTGGATCGACAAAGATTGCATGCTGCTTGTGTTTACTACAAAATAATAATTGATACAGAAAACGACGCTTAATACTTGCAATTTAAAGCAATGAATGTAAAGAAAATAAATTTATATTTTACCAAATTTATAAATTGGCAAACTCATTCATTTACTATGGGTGTCAGTGTAACTGTTTTTATTAAATTCTTTGAACCTAAGGAGGTACAAAAGAGAATAGAGCATACAAACAAGTCACTATAAGTCACTCAAGTAGTCTAACTGTTGCCCAATAATTAATAAGTGCATATCTTGTGATAAATCTTATCAGTTTCATTATTTTTTCAATATATAATGTGCAATTTTTTCTTGTTTTTAATTGTATGTCAACTCATAAAATGTGGCGGTTATTATTAATAGGAGTAATTATTTGTGCGTCAATACCTGCTGATGGTAGCTACAAGAAATATCTTTATTTAGTTCAATGCATTAATGCTTATTATTTGTTTCAGCATTAAGATGTTATTCTTGTGCTTATGTAAATGGTGGTCCGAATGACGAATGCGTGGAAAATCCCGAAGATGTTCCTATAATCGCTTGCAATACAAAATATTGTACTTCTAAGCGCGTGGAGTATATTGTAAGAACTACCCGTACCTACTAATAATTATAATAACATATAGCATCTTTAGGAAACCAAGGATACAGTTGACAGTATATACCGTGGGTGCTCTGACATATTTATAAACGAAGTAGTAATAGATGTATATTATCGAACACATTATAAATCATGTAGTGGAGATTTGTGCAATGACGGAGATGGAAGAGTGACAGAATAAAAGCAAAGAAAATGTTGCATATATAATAATAGAGCAACATTTTGAAAGTTTCTTATTGTCGAATTTTCTTGATTTTAGATAATTTTGTTTTCAAATTTATTCTTGTACTGAATTATAAAATTTTTAAATTGTTATAAGATTATAACCATTATGTTATAATTAAATATAATAACGATCTATGTGTATCTATATTTTTCTACCTATGTATCTATTTATCCGTAACGTACACTTTAATTAATTTAAAATGCCCTTAGAAAATCGTACCCCACCATTACAATACACGTTAGAAGGCCCGAAAAAAAATCCACTTGGGGCCCCATGACCACTAAAACCGGCCCTGGGTACTAGCTAGATACTAGCCAATTTTTATCAGCTAACTTGATATCTTTGTTCCCGTCGTGAAAGTTTAAATTATAAACAATAACAAAGATTTTAATTGAAAGTTTATTGTTTGAAAAAAACGAGTTTTAAATTAGAAAAAAATTCTCTTTATCTAAGCTGGCCACAGACCGGCGTACATGTGTGTCAATCATATACGTCACACAAGTTTATACGTTGATGTTCGCTGGTGTATGGGCAAAAAGTGTCATACATGTGCGACGCACAACACTGAACCAAAAGTGGACATAAATACAGTGAAAAAGTTCTTTGAGCCAAACAATAAATTTATTAAAATTGGTCCAACAAACGATTTGATCTAGATAACAAAATATATTTAATTACTCACTTATCAGGTTTATTAAGTAACAAATAGTTCATTGTACTAATCAATAAAAATTCGTAAATACATTGTGAACTGTTTCGTTTAGTTAGCGATTTACATTTATTGTAACAACGGACACGGATTATTGCGTAATCAAAGAATACGCTGCTGCAACGTATAAACTTTCGTGGAGTTAATAAATACTGTTTCTTCTTATAACAAATAAATTCTTTGATTTATCGTATGAATTTTCATACCTTTTCGTTGCAGTGACGAATACATTTATATATTTGATGTATGAATAGTTTAAATAGTTTATTGTATTAATGAATACGTTTCATTACTTTAACAAATTGATTTATTGTAGCTATTAAATAATTTATTGAAAAACTCAGGTAAAGAAAAAAATTATGCTTAATATAATATTTATTACTTACTTTCACAAACAAGTCAATGATTGAATTATATATTTTATTTTATAACATTACAACGAAATTAATAATTTCTATGCTATGGTAATCAACATGTAAAATTATTATAAAAGTTTAAATTATTTTCTACGTGCTAGGAAAATTGAAAATTCACAGTTTTTTAAATTCGATAAAATCTATGCAAATTAGTTGAATTAGTTGGCGACATTTGAATTCATATGTTTATCGAATTTAAGAAACATTGAAACATTTTTGTTTACTAGGTAAACCGTTCTACCGTTCTACCAAATTTTTGAACATTATAGATATGTTTAAAAATGTTTTTATATCTGCGTATTATTATACGCTTATACATTATACACTATATACCATTATTCGTAAGAATTCTTTGATTTAGATTTTCCGACCATATATGAACTTTTGAAAATGAATTGTTTGATTTTAACTTATAAAAGTAAGTTTCAATGAAATTGTAAAACATTAATGATTCTGTCGGAAAATCTAAATCAAATAAATAAATTATTTTAAAGCAAATATCCACCGCCCTTAAAAAATGATTAAACTTAAATCTAAACCAATACAATAAATAAATGGTTGGATGGACGTCTTCAAGCTTTTCAAATATAAAATTTTATCTTCAATTTCTTGCTGTGTTTTCCCAATAAACATGAAAGATTCTTGAGAATCTCTAATAGTGAATTTTGTGTGTTATTTTTTGTATTTGTTGTAGGATTCTTGCATACTACTTTGGTGGTAGGCACAAAGTAGCCATGTAATGCCCAAAACAGTGCTGCATTTTGGCCATCTGTAAAAACATAATTTTTAAACATCGATTATAATATTTAGATTTGATTAGTTTATACCAACAAATATTAAGTTTTTAAAACAAACACAAATTGAAGAAACAAATAGAAATGTATTAATACATACCTGATTTTTATAAAGTTACCACAGAAGAATGCTAACAAACTATGTAGACGCCAGCGTCGGACTTCTATGGGTTTTTAATCGTTTAGAATTCCAATAAAAATGCACTTTACATAAACTTGGGCTGTATTAGATCTACACAATACCACGATTTAGTAAGAACTAAACATAACAAATATTTACTCTTAACTAAAATATTAAAAGAAATAAGAAATTTCTGGGAACAAACTTATTTACTGGTTTCCCACATCAGTTTAGTTTATTTACAACATTTTCAACAGTTTAATTTACAACAGTTCGACACTTCAATTATTCACGCATCGCACCAATAACAAGGATAAAAAAGGTTGCAGTGTTAGAATTATTAATGCAATGAAAAGATTCATTGACTTAAAAAATTATTTTTGTTAATTATTGTATGACATACCTTGAACCAGCAATTCTCATTTGTTAACACGGATTCATTTTGTTAATTAACAAATTTCTTAATATCATGAAATAACTTTATTGAAACTATGTAACTCATACATTGGGGCTACGATGGAACCAACAAACAGTTTATTATTCAATAAGATCGTACATTAGTATGGAGAATTAATTTATTAAATATTATTAACGTGAACTATAAACGAATTTATTGGCACAAATAAAAATTTTCATTAATACAATGAAAACTTTACTGCTGGAAAAAATATTTTACATTGACCAATGTAAAAAATTTCGTTATATTAATAAACAGAGATTCTTAATATTGATAAAAGCTGTGATAAATAAATTAAAAACTTTCCGCAATATTTTATTGTATCAATTAATAAATTCATTGTACTAACGAAATGTCAGTTGAACGTTACCGTTTATTAATATAATTTACAATATTATTTTGAGTGAAGTTTTCTACTTTATTTGAATTCATGTATGTCATACATCAACGTTCATACATGTAATCTATGCCGGCATGTTGACAAACTTGACTTTTTTCTGTTATAATTATTATTGTTATATCGTCCACCATCAAACAACAAGTTTGACATCCAAGCATCCTAGTCTAGGGGCAACAGCGCACTGTCATACATGTATGACACGCATGTATTGCACACATGCATATCAGTCATGTACGCCAATCTGTGGCCAGCAAATCGATAGATTCTCGAATCACGAAGCGAAGTTCGGCAAATTTTCGCGTTTACGAAGTTAACCAAATGTGCGGCAAAGATCGGATTTGGTAAATATCGTCTTCACATAATGAATGTTTACAAACGGACACATTTCTTGGTGTTTGCTGCTTTTGAATAGATATTTGTATTGAAGCTCTACGTATACTTAAATGTTGCACTTTATGTAATTCAAAGAATTCAGGTACAAAATTCTCATAGGACAACTCCGAAGTTATTGAAGATCGATTGTTCCAATAAATATTGAATTTATGTCGTCTTGGGTCATTTGCCACAGCTAACTTGATTAACATAATATGGTAATAATATTATCTTAATATATAAAACTCAAAGTTTGTATGTATGTCCGTCCCATCAAAATTTCCCCAACGGAAAGCACGATGGAATTGAAATTTTAACTGGTTATTTAGCTAAGAGTTCTAAGGCTAACGCCACTATTCCCAGCTCTCTACGTCAATTTTCAATTTTTTGAAAGAAAAAGTAAAAAGAATATGACTAATTTTGTGATTTTATAATAATAAAATAAGAAATTAATTATAATAAATGATCCTGTGCAAAAAAGAGTTTCCAGGTCATTCAAATATTAGGAGGTCATGGCGGCCGGTAGGCCGCCTGACCTGCTAGTAGTATTATAACTATGCTTACTTCTTTAGCAATAGCTAATACATAACTTTTGTTGTTCTGCTTATTGGTATTGTAGGAGCGGCTACCGATAAAGCGGGGTGCGGCTTTGACTTAAGGGTAGTGCGGTCCTCGTGAAAACCAGCTCTTATAAGTAGGACAGTATTAGAAGGATGCTCAAACGAGTAAGAACTTTATATTTGACGACGCAGATGTACAACTGTTCTTGATGTATATAATTCTATCTTTTCTTGTGTAATTTAATATTAATAAACGAGTAAATCAACAGCTTACTTTCAATGAAAATTTTTAACAAAAAATATCTAAAAAGTTTAGCTGTAAAAAGCGATTTTTATATGTCAAAACAATGGTTTCTAAATGTGCAATTTACATTGTTTACGTAAGAGGGTTCCAATATTTTCGTTAGTCACTGTAAATTGTTTCACAAATTTTACCCAAGTTCGTTTAAATTTTAGTGGTTCTTCTTGGCCAGCAAGTTCTTCTTATACAATAATAATACTTGTTTTTTTATTATCATGTATGATTTCTTTTTACGACACACGACCAACCAAATTGATTTACAGGTTACATCAATTCCAATATTTATAATCTTAAATTACGTTCTACAAAATACATATTTGAACTGATAGATAAATTTAAAAAAACTTAAAAGAAAAGTAGGTACCTACCAACATTTTTCAGAACTTATACTTTGCACTTATTAGTAACGAAAAACAGGAAAATTAATTATTCGAGTTAAGTAATTATTATTAATGCTATCGTTATTTCATTCATATCTTTATTTGTTTGTTTTTTAATTTGAATTTAATCAGGGCCGTAGTTAGGCATTAACCATGGGGGGGGGGGTTTATATAATAAAAAAAGGTTGGCATATGGCCTTATTTCAAATTAATTCTTGTATTCAGGAAATAATAAGCAGAAATTACAAATAAATAATAATAACATATTTTTTTTTTTAATTTTAATTATAAAACCAATTTTCTATTTTTGATACAAAACTTTTCGATGACTTCTTCGGGGTGAACTTGAATATCCTTATGCACAGACATTAGAGCAAGTCCGTTTAAACGCTCGTTCAACATTGAATTTCTTACCCATGATTTTAGTCGTCGAAGAGTCGAAAAAGATCTCTCCGGAGTAGCTGTAGAACAGGGCAGAGTCGCTAAAATCTGCAATAAACTTTTGATAATTGGAAAAAAGCTTTCATCGGTTGCTATAAAAATATCAATCGCAGTTTTTGGAAAATCTTTACAATCTTGCCATTTGGTTTTCCACAAATCTAGCTCTGCGGAAAAGGAATTAAAATTTTTTTCGTATAATATACAGGAATCTTTGAACGCTTCCTTTTTGATGTCGAAACATCTTTCTGGAAATAGGAACTGCAAATTCCAAATAACTTTGTGATGTTCAGAGAAGCGATCTTGCAGTTCCACCAGAAAGTGATCGACAAAAGGTATGAAAATGTTCCTTAAATAATATTGTTCGGGATTTTCTGCCAGAACATTACTTTGATGAATTTGACGCTTTGCAACTCTAGGCATTGTCATTTTGCCACCCATTTTTGTCACCAGTTCTTCTGCATTTTTGTAGATGGCACTGAAGATTTCATCGCAATTCTCACGCCAAAATTTGATCGACTTTCTAATAAGCTCTACATGGCCTAGGCATGTCACTAAATCTACATTCACTTTCTGTAGAGTTTTAGTTAAATTTACCGAATAGCTAAACATTTTGTTTAGCGTTAAAAGGGAAATAGCAAAATCGGACTTTGTTATTGTAGCCGCTAGTTGCAACGCCTGAATCGCGGTATCTCCGGTACTAGTCTCTTGCAGAGCTTCAAGAGCTTCAATAACAAATTCATAGAGTTCTACAAAACGGCCCACAGATTCATGTTTTTCAGTCCATCGCGTTTCGCAAAGACCAAGTAACGTCTTGGAAGACTTGCTATCACCACCCCTTATAAAATTATTTAACACATGTGTTCGTTGTGCTGAAAGTCTAAAAAAGTTTATAACAGATTTCACTGTACCTATATAGTTTCTAATCACTGATATTTCGCACGAATGGGCAATCACTAAATTCAAGGTATGGGCACTACAGTGTACAAATTTAGCCTTAGGATATTTTTCACTTATTAAACTTCGCACACCCCTAGGTTTGCCACTCATCACTGCGGCACCGTCGTATCCCTGACCGATAAGAAGATCTAAATCTAAGCCGAAGTTTTTCAAAATTGACAATATGGTATTTGTCAATCTTACTGCTGTAACATCCGTTACTACTAAAAAAGTCATAAAGTCTTCTCTTAATGCACGTTTTTCGGTATCTATGTACCTAACACAGAATTAAAGTTGTTGATTTCTGGAAACATCCTGGGTCTCGTCGACTAAAATTGAAAAATATCCGGCCTTTTTTATTCTCGATATTAAAGATTGTTGAATAATATCACCGCATAACTCAATGATCTCATTTTGGATTGTTGGACTCGTATACATTGTTTTAGAATTCGATTTCTGGGAAGCAATATGATCTTTGAGAACAGAGTCGCCGCCTTTTGTCCTAAATCTTAGCAGAGCTCTAAAGTTTCCGTCGTTAAAATTTGGTTCCTCGAAACCAATTGGGCCTGAGTCATTAGTTCCCCTCAATGGCAGCTCCTGACGCCCACACAACAAAATTGTTTCGATAATGGGTTTTAGTTTCCTTCGGTTTTCATTTGCTTGCTTTATTCTTTCTGAATCCACCAAGCTGGCAACGTCAGGTACTCTTCCACCCATAACCGAAACAAAAATTTCTGCTTTCAAAGAAGCGTTCTTGTGGTAGTCTGTGGTTTGATGCGCTTCAAAAGTTTCTTTGGCTTTTTTCCAGTTAACAAACGGTTTTGTAACTAAATTTCCCAGTTCTTGCCTGCCCTATCCTCCAATTAGTTGGCTAAATAAAACACAAATCTTACATAACGCACCCAGTCCTCTTTCGGAATAAGCTAGCCAAGGATAGATTTTCAACCACTTCGTTTGGAATGAGAGATGCCTCTTTGCAGAAACGGGAAATATGTAGTTTTCAGCATTTAGTTAAAGCTTCAAATTTGCACAAATCATTCATAGGAACTCTCTTCACAAAATTTCCGATGTCCAGTGGATTTGACTCACTTTCCTCTGATGGGATTTCACCTAATTCAAATGAATTTATTTCAGTAGAAGGTAAACTACATGAAGTTGAAGCAGCAAAGAGGTCGATTGTTACATCCGTAGTTGATGACGCTTTGGTTTTGACACTAGTACTATCATTTGCTTTCTTACGCTTTTCAATAAAGCCAAAAACAGATGACTGATGTAGCCTTTTCATTTTATGTTTTAGTTAATATAAATAATATAAACAATAAAACTTTAAATAACAAGTTAAATTCAATAATATAATCAAATTATATATTTTAAGCTTTCGACGATGGTTACCGTCTTCGTCAGAAATTTATTTAATATTTTATAAATAATATACTTATTTTTTATTTTTCAAAATAATTTTTCTTTTTATTCACTTAAATTAAATTAAAAGAACACACCAAAAACTACGCACAAATTACAAAATTTATTTGCATTGAACTTCTTAAAATATAAATGACCAATTTCTTTTTTAAACCCACCCCTACACATTGGATTGGGTTAGATTTTGTAGGATTTGCTATCTCAATAATTTGTAGCCGCATTTTAAAAGCCGCTTTGAAATAAATAGGGATGACATTTTTTATTGTAATTAGGTGGAATTTAGTTCTACTATTTTGAATAAAAGTCCGTTTATTCTGATTTTAGAATTAACATTTAATGAAGCTCTATATAACGTGTTGACACTTAATAAACTTATTAGAATGACATTTCATAAACGTCAGAATATTCTAATAAAAAACAAACAATTGAATACAACAATAATAAACATGAAATTCGTGAATACTATTCTAACACTCCTCCTTATTCCGATTTCATCACACCGCATTCCTTTCTTAATATTTTGATGCGAGCTGCTGACAGAGGTTTTGTTAACAAATCCGCTACCATTTTTTCAGTCGGACAATAAATACATTTGACCACTCGTTTATCAATGTAGTCCTTCACAAAATAATATCGTACATCGATATGCTTTGATCTTCCTGAAAATTTCTCCTCCTCAATTAGCCTTAAACAGCTCTGATTGTCCTCGAATATTACAGTTGGTTTGTCCATTTGCTGATTAAAATCTTTTAATATGCGACGAACCCATAATACTTCTTTGCATGCTTCTGACAAGGCGATAAATTCTGCTTCAGTTGATGACAGCGAAACACATGTTTGTCTCTTGCAACTCCAATTTATTACACCGTCAAATAGTTTTAAAACATATCCACTATTGGATTTTCTATCGACTCTGCTTTCGGCCCAATTTGCATCCGCATATCCGATAAGATCATTTTGGTTTTCAGCACCACCAAGCATCAACGAGAAATCTGCAGTGCCCTTTAAGTATTTAAGTAAGCGTTTCAGTTCGATCCAATCCTCTTGCGTTGGTTCAGAAACCTTTTGTGCCAATATTGATACACTTGCTGATATATCAGGTCTAGTATTCACAGAAACATATAATAAGCAGCCAATTAATTGTCGATAATTTTCATTGTTGGGTAGCTTTTCTGAACCTCCACCCTTATCATATGAAATGCTAATTGGAAGATCAGATGATTTTGCATCCGTCAGGCCAAAATCACTAACGATCTTATTTATATATGCCGTTTGATTTAATGCGAAACTTCCCTGAGAGTTTCTGTTAACTCGTAGTCCAAGATAATTTTTAATTTCACCCAGATTACTGATCTTGAATTTTTCACCCAGAATTCGTTCACATTCCAATAATAACTCTTCGTGTTTGCTAGAAATGATCAGATCATCAACATATATCAAAACATAGCAAAATTTACTTTCAATCGTGAATACGTAGAGACACGGATCGTTTTTTGCTCTGAATATATCCAGCATCAACCAACACCTGATGAATTGCCCTATTCCAATTTTTTGCTGATTGTTTCAATCCATATATGCTCCTCCTCAAGAGGCAAACATGATCTTCTTTTTCCTCAACTTTGAATCCCGGTGGTTGCTTCATGTAAATTGTTTCATCCAGTTTCCCGTTGAGAAATGCTGACTTCGCATCAAGATGAATCACTTTCATTTGTTCATTCGTCGCAATTGTAAGTAAAATCCTGAATGTTGCTTGTCTTACCACTGGAGCGAATACGTGATCATAATCTGATTCAAACTTTTGCGAGAATCCTTGTGCCACCAATCGAGCTTTGAACTGCTGAATTTTACCATTGGCATCTGTTTTAATTTTATAAACCCATTTGCATCCAATTACATGACAACCATCTGGTAATTTCACTAATTCCCATGTACTGTTTTCCCTCAATGAAGACATTTCATTCTCCATTGCTTCGATCCATTTTTCTTTTTGATTCAAGGTAATTGCTTCATTATAACCTTTTGGTTCAATTACCTCTTTATTGACTGTTTTCATCACTTGAATCAGCCTTTCGGGTGGAACACCTTTATTTGACCGTTCAGATTTACGAACCTCTGTTGTGTCGCTATCAACCGCTGCTCTTGTCGTGTTTTCTCTTTGTAGTAATACATCGTTCAGTTCTGCTTCATTAATTTCATCCGAGCTGAAAAATTCTACTTTTTCTTGTTGATCCATTTTCCAGTCGCTATCTTTGTGGATGAATTTTACATCTCGACTAACGATGACTTTTCCTGTTGATGGTGCAAAACACCTGTATGCTTTCGAAGCCATATCGTATCCAACAAGAATTGTTTGAATTGCCTTTGAATCGAGTTTTCGTCTTCTTTCATCTGGTATATGCGTGTAACACTTTGATCCAAAACGTTTGATCCGATCAAAGTTAGGCTTTTTACCTAGCCAATTCTCATATGGCGTTTTCTCAATATCTCTTGCTGGTAAACTATTTTGTATGCAATTTGCCATAGTAATTGCTTCGCCCCAGAATTTGTATTCAAGCTTGGCTTCTATTATCATGCATCTAGCCATTTCCACTAGAGTACGATTCTTCCTTTCTGCAACACCATTCTGTTGTGGCGTATATGGTGCTGTTCTTTGATACTGAATACCATTTTCCTTTAAATATTGCACAAAATTCACACCCATATACTCTCCTCCTCTATCCGTACGAATAACCATTGGTTTTCTTTTAAACATTGTCAAACATAATTGCACGAATTCCTTAAACTTTTCAAATGCTTCTGATTTATTCGCAATTAAATAAATCACTGTATATCTTGAAAAATCGTCGATAAAAGTAAGCACATATCTCTTTCCTGATGGTGTATTTGTTTGCATGGGTCCACAAATGTCCGAATGTATCAAACCCAGCACTTTAGTTGCACGATTTTTCGACTTTTGTGGAAATTTCATTCGGGTCATTTTTCCTTGAAGGCACACTTCACAGTTTAGAATGTTTTTGCACTCTTCATTACATTTATCGAATTGCACACCATTCACAAGTTCACCTGATGCCAGTGTTTTAACAACTTCAATGTCTCTATGTCCAAGTACACTGTGCCACCTATGAATACAATTATCCTTTAATTCCGAATTTAATCCATATTTCGAATTTTGATCAATATTTTTAACTATGGAAACTTTATTCGGCGTTTTCAGTTTAAACAAGTTGCCTGTAATTTCTCCTGATGCAACCTCTATATGGCCTTTCTTTATTTCACATTCTCGTTTATCAAAAATCACTGTGTAACCCTTATCAGTCAGTTTCTTTACAGAAATTAAATTTCCCTTTATGCTTGGCACATACAACGCATCTACAATTTTCACTGCTTTTGTATCACCTGATTTGGTTACAAAATTAACACAAACATTTCCTTTACCAATTGCTTTAACTTGCTGACCATTTGCTACACACACTTGTTCACGATGTTTTTCATTGAAATCGACAAAACTGTTTCTTGATCCAACAATGTGACAAGTTGCTCCTGAATCTATTATCCATCCATCATCAATTACTGATGTTGAAAATAAAAATTCGGTAACAGCATTATCGTCGCTACATTCTGTCAAATTTGCCCTTTGTGAATTTTCACTTTTATTTTTCAACCATTCCTTGTATTTTTCACAATTCCTTTTGAAATGGCCTGTGCCTTTGCAAAAATAACAGATAATTTCGCTTTTCTTAGCCAGAGCACCGACTCGTAACGCAACTTCGTCATTATTTTCTTTTCCTTTTTCTTTTTCTTTACGACGTCTGTATTCTGCGATCAATTTTGAACAAACTGTTGATGCCGTTAGTTCTTCACTGCGAGCTTCTAATGCAGTTACTAACCCATCATAACTTTCTGGTAATGAACCAAGTAATGATGAACTTAAGATGAAATCTGGTTTAATGTCTCCATCGAAAGCTAACAATCTTTGAAACAGCTCGTTCATTTTCCCTACATGAACCTCTACGTTACCATCATCACTAACTCGTTGTGTAATCATTTGTCTCATGACAAATAAACGATTATTTGGTGAATCTTTTTCATGAAATTCCTTTAGTTTGTCCCATGAATCTTTTGCTGTTGTACAATTTCTTATATGTTGAATTTGATCATCTTCAACTGATAAAGCAATTGTTGAATGGGCTTTTTCGTCTTTTTCAGTCCATGCAGTCGTCACTGGATCCGGTTTTTCTGATCCGATCGCACTCCAAACACCTTTCTCTATCAACAACATTTTTATTCTATATCGCCAATTGAAGTAATTTGAATTATTCAACTTTGCAAGCGTATATTTCGTTTCAGTTGTCATTGTTCTTTATGATTCTTTCCTTATGATACACCAACACGTTCTTAATTAAAATTTCGTTTTATTTTAATCCAGAAATATCTTTTTAATGTTCTTTAGTTTTACCGAAATAATATCACCATGCGCATTAGGGGCCCATAACCTATTGTAATTAGGTGGAATTTAGTTCTACTATTTTGAATAAAAGTCCGTTTATTCTGATTTTAGAATTAACATTTAATGAAGCTCTATATAACGTGTTGACACTTAATAAACTTATTAGAATGACATTTCATAAACGTCAGAATATTCTAATAAAAAACAAACAATTGAATACAACAATAATAAACATGAAATTCGTGAATACTATTCTAACATTTTTATTGAGTGTTTATTACCGGAAACACATTTATTTGCAACTATACCTTAAAATTTCCAAAATTTTTATGCCAACTGCACTACAAATGTGTTAAAAACATGTGTTGAACCATTTAAACCTATAATATTTACTACTTCATTTTTTGCTTTGTACTTGTATTTTTCCAGTTTACAGTTTCGAGATGAATTTATCTGTCGAATTATTAATTAGGTATTGTTTATTTATTTTGTTTTCAAGCGCACATTGGAAACATTTCTTAAATGTAATAATTATTTAGAATCACTTAAGCCATGGGGGGGGGGGGGGGGGTTTGAACCCCCAAAACCCCTCCCTTATATACGGCCCTGATTTCAATCAATTTAAGGGGTTAGGCTATTTTCACGGGCTGAAAACTAAGACTTTTATGATTTTTTTTTGAAACTACTAATAAAGCGGCAATAATGAGGTTTCGACAGTTGATTCTACCATCTTACGGCATAGGTATACAAAAATATTTTTTATGTAGATTTAATATACAAAATATGTATGAGCACTTAGAGCAAAATAAAAATCTTTTTTATCAACTATACTCGTACATTAGATTTGTGAGAGAAGTACATATTATGATTCTTGAAATATATGAATTTTTCGCAAAATGGTATTATAGTTATAACAAAAATTTTCAATTTTCACCGAAAAATCGATCTTAATTTGTTTATAAAAAAATAATTGTTAATCAATCGTAATTATTGTGAGCACTTCTCTAGAAAATCTATGTGAGAAGCTGAAATTAAAATTTCAAGTCAATCGGATGAAAATTGCTTGAGTTCTATTGCTTGCCGATTTGAAAAACATGGTTTCGAGAAAACGCGTTTAAAGTTTTAAAATGTGTTTACTATAAGACATTTTTTATGATAATATCCATGTCAATTTATTTAATTTTTACTAGATATTATTCTTGGGATGTTTATACTTCATTTAAGCCAATTAACAAAATGAGTCAAATATTTTTCTTTAAAGTAGCCTAACCCCTTAAGCCACTATTTAATTTTGAATAATGTGAAATATAATTTTAGAGATTCTATCAAATCTTTTGGAACTTCATAAAAAGTATGGAACTATTTGTCTACTTGCTATCAATTGGTTTCCAACCAGTAACTCTATCAGTTGCCGATCCTAAATTTCTAGAATATTTGTTAGGATCCACAATATTGGTAGATAAATCACTAGATTATAGATTTCTTAACAATTAGTTGGGAACTGGGTTGTTAACTGGAACAGTAAGGGAACAGGTGTTTTGTTATCAAGTAAAATAATGCATAGAAAATACTTCAAAGAGTATTTTCTAAGGTACCAATCCACATTTCTTATCATTTATCAATTAGTCACCCTCAGTTCTTTAGATATTATATGTAAAGTAAAACTTGTATAAAATTTTTGCAATGATTTTAAGGCCATGGTAGTTGCACAGGTAATAAATAAATTCAGTTTGTCCATAGTTTAAAAATAATTGTATTAGGCAAAAGTGATGGAAGAATTAATTCGATATTTTGATAAAAGTTTTGTTAGACCTGTAACAGGCAAAGACATGGAAGAGATGAAATATTTGGAAATAGTAATTAAAGAAAGCTTAAGACTGTATCCATCTGTGCCAGTATTTGATAGGTAGGGTAAACGTACCTAATTCCAGCCAGTTCCAAATGTCAGCCACCATATAGGATAAGTAAGGATAGAAAATGGATTATAATGGTTAACTATTAGTGGCTGACTATTGGTACCATTTTTGTTAGCTGGCTGACTATTGGGGCTTTTACCCTATATTAATGAAGAAATTTAGTTTTTTTAAAATATGAATACAGCGACACATGTATAATAGTTACCTACCTATTGTTATATAGATGGTACAATTTTATCAAAAAACTTAAATTTGATGATTAATGTTTTCATCTCACATAATAGATATCCAAATTCCAAATATTTACCCAAATTCTGATTGTTTTGATCCAGAGCGTTTTATTCAGAAAAATCATCTGAAACTTGAAACGTACCTACACTATATATGTAAGTATAGCTATTTTTCAACTAAAATCTAATTTTGTGTTACTATAGTTTGGTTAAAACCTGTAAAATTGCTTTT
The DNA here is from genome assembly GCA_958510845.1 of Cantharis nigra. Lineage (NCBI taxonomy): Eukaryota > Metazoa > Arthropoda > Insecta > Coleoptera > Cantharidae > Cantharis > Cantharis nigra. Next base: position 67,287,241 of record OY294028.1, read on the forward strand.
GGTCAAAAATTGCAATGTTGAGCCACAATCACAGTCTTGGCATTGTGTAACAAAACATAGAGACCATGGAAAAGGCATCGGAATGTCCGATTCCAAACGCCAAAGCACCTCTCGATTGAATTTCTTGTAGCTATATACATATATGTGAGCCTCGTTAAATCTTTCTTCCTTGTTATTTTGTGTTCTCGACAAGGGAGTGAATAAATATGGCTGGAGCTCGTATCCTGAGTCAATTTCTCCAGGGACATTTCTGATGGCTTGAAAGTTGCGCATTATTTTTTCATGACTAAATGACTAGCTAGAATAATACAAGGCATTAGGTGCCTTTACACATAGATGTCTGATACGCATGCTGGCCCGAAGATCAACCCCCACATCAGACGTTTGTATGTAAACGCAACGCACAAGGACATGCCACACGCCGCTTCATGACATCACTATATATTTTGTTCATTACTTTGCATATAAATGATTACTGAAATGACTGTATAGATACATACAATGACACTAAACACTAAAGCATCTATTCAAATGAGCGTGTGATACTAATTTGAGTAATATTTGGAAATATGCTCAAGTCGGCAGTTTCAGTGACATTTGATATTTTTATAAATTTACATGAAATTGTGGCACGCCCTTTCGCTGCATTTATATACAAATGTCTGATGTGCGGATTAATCTTCGGGCCAGCATCTATATCAAGTGTTTTGCTTAAATTGGTGGCAGGTGGCCTGGGTAACGGCTCAAATTCAATATGGCGCTCATTAATGAGAACAATTGATCATACTTGCTTTTGTGGTTGCCCTATGAGAGTTTTATGCTAGACCTTTTTTTGTTTAGAATAGAAATTTTAATAAAACAGGTCATTTAGTATATTTTGATATTTCCTACCGTTTTGTGTAAAACACTTTCAGTTTGTTTTGAGTGTTATTATTTTTAACTAATACAAAATTTCACTAAAAATGACTATATAAACGCTTTATGGTGGACTCGGAAAACAAAATTAAATCAATTGAATCTACCTCTATTCAAAAGTTCATCCAAAGAGAAACACAATTACGTGACTAGAATAACAATTTTTTAATGAAAATTCTAAAATTCTGTTAATTCGTATCTTTGATAACGAGCTAACTCACGTCAAACATAATTTAAAATTTAATTGACCCTTAACTCAACATAATTTTTATATCATGGTAGGTCAACTAAAATTAAAATACGAAAAAACCAAAATTTCTAGAAAAATTGTATAAGATTCAATGAAATTAATTTTAAACAGATTAGGTAATTAAATTGAATTTGAGAAAAACAAATTTTCAGATTTTTTAGTTAAAAAAATAACAGTAGATACACTTGTGTATTTTTTTTAGATGTTTTTTAGAGAAATAATTTCTCAGAGACAATATCAAGGTCATTAATTTTTTTTTGGGAATTTTTTTTGGGTCTAACGCCGTAGGCTATTAACTTCGACACTTAACGTATATTTAAATTAAATTAATCATATTAAATAAATTGCATGAATTTTTTTAATAATCTGTTTAAAAAATTTTTACTTTTAATGATTAGCTTTGTTTCTGCAGCAGTTTGAACCGGCTTAAAAAGTATCAAACGCACGCGTGAATATCATTTTAGGCAAGAAAACATTTGAAACTGCTGTCGATAGTTACTTTACTGCCAGCAAAATTGGTTTTGGTCAGTGGTTTCTAATTTGTTGATACCAAGCTAGAAATTTATTAAGTAATGCAATTTGGGGCTGTTTATTAGGAAAAATTACGGAAAAGAACTTTAGTATAATTTGTCGTTATAAACAAGGTTCCAAGAAGAATTAATTAGTAATTTTTTAAACTATTAAAACTTATCAATGTCTGCTGTTAGTCATTTAAGATAATGTTATTTATATAGTTTTTACTTCTTGTAATTACAATTGAGATATTAAAATTGTGTCATTAACTATTATGCTTTAACAAAATTCATATTTTGAAAACTTTATTATAATGTTATTCATTGCCAAAACCCATTAGTTGACGTTTTAGAACTTATCGGCAAGGTTATCATTTCAAAAATGGGCGTTCTCGTGATGGATCATGACAATGTCAAACAGCAATTCAACTTAAATTGATTTTTGAGAACATAACTGAAATAATCATAATATATTATAATATTCAGAATATAATATACTAATTACTTACCTATATTTTTTCAAAGCGTGCATATTATGCAGCACTTATACGTACTTATGTATATCGTATGACTTTGCAAAATAAATCTCGTTAATCTATTTTCGCGCGTCTCTGGAATACAAAAGAATGATGTTTTTTATGTAAAAATCGTAGAAAGATTTCTTGACCTAAGGCGCAATCTCTGTCCTTACTAATTTATGTTTATAATATTTTATCACTTGTAACAAGGTTTTGTAGTTTTAATTGTAGAAAACATAGATTGTACAAATTGCAAAAATCTAGTTAAAATAAAAAGTTTCAAATACTATATAATATAAGTAAAATTGGATCACTGCATCCTGCTTTTCTTATATCTAATAGTATTGTTATAGCGTTAGTGTGGGTCAATAATACTCAAAACGATAGATTCCCTAAACTAAAGTGTGAAGTGATTCAATTTTACAGTAACAAAAGATCATCCATTTTTTTTAGATTTTATTTTTATTATATCTAGTTATTGTCTGTTGTTAGAAATAAGTATAAAAGAATAAAGGTTTCAAGGTAAATAAAAATACTGATAATAAATAATAATGTTTCTTATTATTCAACCGGAAGTTTTTCAAACAATTATGCTATGATACAAAATGTTTTCCACTTTGTGTATAATAATGACGTGGAAAGCTTCAAATTAAATTAATTTTTCAAGTTTATTCAGCTTTTACAAAACTGAATCCGAGTTTAATAATGATCTGAAACATTTTTTCAGAAATTTCGCACACAAAAATTTTTATGAATACCTCATTGATCTTTCAGGCGATCTTACAAATATTGATCTTGTTTTATAAAAAATTGGTATTTTATAAAATGAGTTCTATAATAATTTTTTTCTGTGATGATGGGTCTGTTCGTTGTAAAAGCACTTTTCACTTTATAATTTTGACGATGAATGTGTACAACTGTTTCGTTGTTTGTCTTACTTACAATTAAATTTAAACTTATAATTAAATTGTAAAGTTATTCTGCGACAGTACTTTCAGGTTTCCTTTCTGTTCTTTCGCTCATTCGTTCGTAAGACAAAGATTCCTTACATAATTTTTGATTTAAGTTCTTCATGACGAAGTAGGTTATTTTCTAGATTCTAATATTTGGTTTGCTCGAAAATATGTTTCTAATTTAAAGTTCAAACGCGTAAGACTTGAATCGTGCACCAGATTTTGTTAAAATTACAGACTGATGATAATCATCTCTAACCTTTAACATTTTATGTTTCTTTTGGTAGAAGTAGAAGTAAATTAAAAAGAATGTAAACCAGATTTACTGTATTACTTTTCAAAAATATTATCAGCAGACGGTAAGTTTTGGTAATACCGGATAATTTATTTGCTATTTTGGTTTCCTATTAGGTTTTTAATTTTTTATTCGAAGATGATAGTGAACTACATTTATATTAATTTAATTTTCAGATTAAAATTTTCGCGTTCTACGTATAAAACAAAGCGTTGTATATAAAAAAGCAAACAATGTAAAACCTGACCTAACGGTGATAATCATCTGGCCATGGCGAAGATGTAGCAGTAAGCTCCCCCACCAAAGAACTCGCTCACGTTTATAAATAATGTGGGACCCCCGAAGAACTAAACAGTTAATGTTGATAGTGCAGTGACAACAAAAATATTATTACTCCAACAGTTACTTATTGAAAATGTTAAATCAAGCTCTATTGCTTGGTATATTTTGTATTATTGGAGCAAAATGTTATTATGGGTAAGAATTTTCTTATTCCTTCAGTTTGCTTATATAAATTATAAAATCTATATCTGCAAGAGAAGTACTAAGCAATAAAATATAATAAAAATACATCGATTGTTTACATAGGATATAGGAAACTTCCCAATTATTTATTTTGCAGTAGTACAAAAGTCAAAAACTATAATTATTATTTATTATTTCATATTATGTCTATATTACTTGTTTAGGTATAATTAAAAATTTCCAGTAATTTCGGCAATCAGGTAACTCATAATATTTACATAGTAGATTTTTATACAGTAGTATTTAATTTAAACCTTTAAATAATTAAATTGACAAAAAATATCTGATAATAAAAAATCTATTTGGGAACATAAGGAAATAACAATATTATTTACACAATTAATAAATGATAAGACGAAAAAGTAATGCAATAAAATTTTGAACAAACATTAAAAAATTGAAAAATCATTTTGAAAACTAAATAATCTACTATTTGTTTTATTTGATTCGGTATTGCACTTCATAACAACATAAAATAATTTTATTCTAATTTCATTTTGATGAATGAGGTTTAACTCCCACAGCTAATGTATAGTATTCGGTAAAAATTGAGTTCAAATAAAATAAATTTGTACAAATTACTTAGACTTGAAAGTACAAAATTTCTATTAATAAAATAAATTGTATGTAGTACGCACGTTTATTTCAAAGTAATAATTATTCATGTTTTTAGGTTGAAAATTAAAACGTTTAGAAATTTTATTATTTAGTATTGTTCAAAATGTCTAAAATGATGTAGGTAGTAATATTCAAATTAACGAACCACTAAATTTGCTCCATATTAGACCATTAGAGTATGTAACGTTGGGTTTACAAAAATACAATTATTTCAATTGTTAAATAAATTATTCTGCTTTTCAACAAGACAATTCGAACAATGCTGAATAATGAACTACAAACTTGGCCAATTCAGTTGCAATAAATTCGCAATGATTACAGCTTAACATTAGCTGGAAAATTTTGGCCATCTAATTTTTCTAATGCCAAATTCCAATTAAAGCTCGTTACGCAGAACCGGTGAAATTAAAGCTATTAAATTAAATACCTTTTTGTCTTAAGAACCTTTAATGTCACTCGAGTGAAACAGGAAATATACCTGTTAAAAACTCTTTAAATACAAATATTTTACCCTTGAAAATTAAACAACAATTATCACTTAAAATTGACAGGAAATTTATTTCTTCTTATGTCTGGTATTTTAACTGTGAAAGAATTTTCTAAGTACAGTTACGAAATCCTCAAATGATGGTAAATAATTGTATTTACTTAAGGTTGCAAAAAATTGCATTGTTCCGTTTGAAAAGTATTTCGTTGATACACTTAACATTAGACTGTGAGTGGTGACTCTTTGACAATTATTATTAGAGTAATTTTAACTGTTACATTTAACGCTTTACTTATTAGAATGTACATTGTAAGATTACATAGTCATGCTGTTCACCAAGTCAAATAATTAGCATCAATTTGTGCTGGAAGTCTCTCACTGGTTGATCTTTTACCTATTGCAAAAATTGAGATCAATCGTTTAATCTCCCCACGTAGGAATTACAATTTGTAAGAACCAAACTTTCGTAACTTACCTTGCAGTTAATAGTTTTTTATAGATCAAGTTATCTTCTACAATAATTAATAATTTTTAAATGCAAAATTGCAAGGTTGTTCAAGGTAACATGTATTATACTAACTAAATGGCCTGCAATTGATGCTATTAAAACTAATATTTGAAAATAAAATAACGGCAATTAAAATTTACTACGCAAAGAAGCAGCCCCTTAAAAAATTTGGATTTTTGCATTCCTGGTGATTGCCTATTAAATAATTAGTGTATAAAATTATAATGTCAAAAACATTTTGGTTCCCACTGGGTTTTATATGTAGCAGCATCTTCAGGATTCTTAATTTCAAGTCTTGTCAAGAAAAGTGTTTCTGATTCTAGTCACGTTAGGTCAGAGGTCCTCCTCAGCCGACAGACCCGGCAATACGAAGTATCCTAGATACTCCGTTTGTCAGTTTTTAATTAAGATTGAAGCAATTATCAGTAGGTGGACTCTGTAGTCCAGGATAATAGTAGATGGATAATATTTTACATGTTGTCTTGAAGATGCTCTAATGTTTCTCCAAATGTAATTCGTTTCATCCAACAGATGAAATGCAGTTTGAGTAGGATTTTCACCTCTGAACCGATTATTGTTATCTTATAGCCATGATTCGCAGAATGCCTTAAATGGACGCTCTCCTTACTATTCATGTCTAAAATTGTTCAGATTACACTTTTTGTATTAAATTCTTTGCTTAAAAAGCAGAAGTTTAGTCAACAGTTTGCTTCTATTTTGAAAATTAAAATCCTGTTTAAGGTTCTTAATAAAAGCTTCGTTTAATCGAATTCCAATCTGCAACAAGATATAAAAATAATTATAATGCTAAACAAGAAGATATTAATATTTAAGTAAAAACTGAAGATTTTTTAAGAAAAACTTTGTGCTTCACGGACGATTTATTATCTATTTTTATTGAACAAATACGTTTTATTTATCGTAAGTCCTTCATAGGAGTTAATGAATCGCAACGACTTGTTTCTTAATTCTATAATAAATTAACCCAAATATAAGTACTAAGTTCCAGGAAGACACAGATCACCTATAACTAATTTTATACCGGTTTTTATAATTAACACCAGATATTAACGAGTACATGTTAGAACTTTAAGTATATTTTTCTAAAAGTCGTTCGTTAATACTTTGGCTTACTAGCTAAAAGCCTTATTTGTTTATTGTTTTTTTTTAATATTGGTTTTAAATTATAATAAATTTTTTCAAACTTAATACTTGGTATTTGCATAATAATACATCTATCTGTAACATATTTTCGTCGAAACGTTTTGCGCCAAATCGTCATCATCTATTTTGTCGATGTTTGACTGGAGCAAAACTTGAGCACAGCTTAATTCCGAAATTGGACCTATTGGTTTGAGCATATTGGGCATAAGCAACTTTATGCGAACCTCCTGGGAAAAATATTTAAAAATATAAAACTCTATTATTTCATAACAAAAATTGTAACAAGTTGACGTGACTTGAATTCTAACATAACCGATACGATGTAACTCCACGTTTAAATATTCTCATTGGTTTCGTGTTGGACCAACCTTTAGTGGCCTGAAATATTGTTTCGGGACTCCTAAATATTACTTTGGAAAGTACCTTTAATGTCTATGAAGTTTGCATATTTAGTTTTGTTTTTGTGGCCTTTCTTCTCTGAGAGAAAAGATAAATTAGAATTATTTCTGCTGCTAAGTTTATTGTATGAGAAAATAATTAAAATAATATGAAGCCAAAGAGATTTTTTATGCTTGAAGATACTTGACACATGTAATTTGTTCTTCAGTTATTATAAAAAGCATCTTACACTAATTGGTTCAGGTGTATTAGGTTTTATGTACAAATTCCGGTTCTATATCTAATCTACGTATTATTCCACATTAGATTTTGATGATTTTCTGTAAATTTAAAACTTTTCACTGAATTTTCATCTTAAATATTTTCAATGATTAATGTAATTTTTTATTCTTGTTCAATTAGAATTATCCAATTGTCTAATTGGAAGCAAATGTTGAACTTCTCTTGGCCAGTTTTGGACGAATAGAGACCCACAACTGCAGACAAATTACAAGAAATATCTTTGCTCCGAATTAAACTAGTTAGTTTTTCTCAAACTGTAAAACATTTCAATAAATGTTATTAGCATTGCCTTTAATGCCGGCGAAAGGCGGCACTAAAGTAAAAGTAAAGCAATTGCTTTAAAGCAATAAAACTTAAAATTTGACAATCGAATAATATGTATAAACTGAAGTTTTCGTCTTCAAACAATAGTATATTGTTAATAAAATGCAGTTTAGACGTTTATACAATATTTTTTTTAAATAAAAATATTTTAGGAAAATATAAATATAAATAGCAAATTTTGTGACGAACTGTGAAGCTAATGGACGAGTGAAGTGAGTGCGACAATAAATTACAAAGTCATAAAAAACCACTTTTGCTTAGAAATACGTTTACTTCAAACGTATAAAATAATTATTGTAATTAATTTAGATTACTTTTACGACGAGCGGCACGAAAGTAAAACAGTTGCTTTCAATTCAATAACAATTTTAAGTAATTTTGACGTTTGAAGAACAAAAATTTTATAAAAATAAATTGTTATTTTTACAATATAATGGTTAAAATAAAAATGAATACCTACTTATTCGCTTAATAAATGTATTCTAACATAATATTATACTTCTTGGTGCCTGAAGTATTTTATTTAAACAATAATAATTCATTTAATTAAATCGTCATATAAAATATTACTGCTTTCTTTAGACATTATTTTTACTATTATGAAAAAGAAAATACCGAAAGTGGTTAGAGTCACAAATTTAAAAAAAATTATTTATTATTATAGCTATGTACTATATGCTTGAAGTATTCCAAAAAAAGACAACAACATTAAATGTGTAATAAATGCAGACTTGCCTCTGTTGTGTCCAACAGAAATATTTTTAGATACCAGTATTTACAATCGAATGTTCAGGTTTACAGTCGTTAAACTGTAGACTTCCGAAGCGGTCGACCTAGTTTAAATTGACTCTTTTTCATTGTATTGTCGAACAATAAAAAAGTATTCGTTGAATAATTAAATGAAATTTGTAGTAAATAATATTTTGCAAAACTGGAAAATCAAGATATTTAAATTTTATTCGTACTATAATGTATTCAGTGCTTTACTTGTAATAGATTATGTCAAGAAAAGGTTACAAACTCAATGTTATGTCATTATGTCAATTCATTGATGAATTTTTCATTTACCTCTGACGAACGTTTCCAGTTTATTTTCTCAATTTTGTAATTAAAAAAATTGTATATTCAGTTCTGCTAATTTTCGTTTTACTTCATGTTCTACAGTACCGGTGATGTGTACTAATTACTGCCGAGAACACTTGCAACAATATAGTAATTTTAAAGATATCTTTCCAGTTCATAACGTTATTTACCGTTAGTTAACTATGCTTTTTAATGCAGGTAGAATCACATTATTGTAGCTGCATTAAGCAGCCCATGGTTTTTGATATTATTTATGTATAGATAAATTATAATATAACCATGATTTTTTAATTACTTTATTATAAATAAATAAGTTTCAGACACGTAAGTCTAATTTTCCTGAAAATCATAAACAGATAACCGAGAATACATTATATTGTTTTTTAAACAGGAAGTTTATATAGATTGCTGTTTTGATTACTGTCGTGCAAATAATAAAAACAATATTAAGCTGTTTTTCTTTCATTTTAAAAATTATTATAATATATAATATGGAATATTACTGATTAATTATTCCCTTTTCAGCGATGGAAATACGTTTGCCGATCCATCACCAGCTTTTTCAAGTTGGAACTGGAGACTACCCGATTTGTTTGCTTCTGAATCTAGAAAAATTCTTTCCGATGAAAGAGATGTCGAAGATGTAACCGAAAGAGATAGAGAACCACTTTCTCCAGATTCAATCGAAATTAATACTAAACATAAGAAAAATGAGAACCCTCAAGGTGGTGTGCCTTCGTACGATTCTACAATTTTACCTGGTGGTGTGATAGACGTCGATGCCGATAATTTTGGATTTCCAGAATTACCGTCAACTTTTGGATTTTCATCTACGTTTGGGAATCGTCCTGGAAATGGTTTGTTTGGCTTAGGAGGATTTTTTGGACCAATGGCCGAACCTAAGCCGTGGTGGAAAGGGTAAGAGAATATTATCATTATAATATTTAGCCATATTGCAAATATGTCTATGCATACTAATTTTAATCGTGTCCCTAATTAATTGTGTGAATTTTACATAATTTTGAATTGTAAGTTTGAGAGAATAAGATTGAGATAAAATATTTTAAATTTATTGCAAAGGTTTTCTAATTAAGACAATTACTTATTTAAAAAAGAAAGTTTCTGCGTTAGTTGTATATCATTAATTTTATAATTTACTGTTTTTAAAAAAATGGAAAAAAAACATCACCGATTTGATACCATCATATTATGCACGTGTGAAAAAGCAAATTCAATGTTTTAAATTGGAAATAAGCATGGTAATCACAATCCATGTCATTGAACCACAGTTGACAGTATCTTAGCCGTTATATAATTATTGTGTTCAAAGGTATTGATAAACATTTTTTATTTTTTATAAATATTAATATTTTTTTTGCAAAATATCAAACAATTTCCATTACCATGCTATTATATAAAATAATCCGTTTTGAAACACTTAAGTGGCGTAAACTGTAATATTATGCGTGGTTTGCTCATTAATGATTTCTGGCAAACAGTTAAAACAATTTTTGGTTGTTTTTTTAACGCTAAATTTATTTTACTAATTTTTTTACCGATGCATGATGGCTTGTAATATCGCTTGATTATGTTGATATTTTAATAATTAATTTGATTAATGTAATTACAATATATTTCTAATATCAGGCTTTCATTTGCAATCAAGAAATCATATAATTAAAATTTCAATATGGATTTTAATTTGTGTTCAGGATGTCGGAATATTATAATCACACAATTAATATTTATACAAAAAATCAAAACATTTTGGTTTGTTTCATTCAGATATCAGATATATCCCTATAAACAGTCGAGTGTGGTTTATGATTGTTTGAAATAAAACGAAAATTGCACGAGTTATTGCTGCTGGTTAATCATATAAGTGGATGAATATAAATTGTTATTAAACTATTGTTTCAATGAAAACGTCCTTATGCAAACCTAACATTATTTTAGTAAGTAACGAATTAATAAAATAAATAGGTATTAAATAATCATAAAATACAAATATGGTACAGGTGTGTGAATTCACTGGAAGAGTAATAAATAATACTATGAGCAGATGAACTATATTATTATTTTTAGTTGACATAATACTGTGAAAAACAGGATAATTTGTAAAATCAGATTATTGAAATCTCTACACCTACCCTGCACCGTACTAATTAGGAAGTATGTAGTTTAAACGTGATTAGTTTGCCAATTTACGCTTATTAAGATATAATTTACTAATTGTTACGCTTATAAATTTTATTTGATTTTTTAACTAAAAAATTAGTAAGTATGCATAAAATTAATGAGCCAAAAATTACTGTATTTAAAATGTAAAATTTCAAAAAAGTGCCATGTCAACTGAAAAAAGTTGTAACAAATTTTGAACATTTTTTTGATAAAATGTTGGCAAAAGCTAAGTGCAACTGTTAATTTAAATTATCTAGAAAGTAATCATAACTGTTCTTTGCAAGAGAAAAACCATAAAATAGCTCTTCAATTGCAATTAAATTTAACCTAGAATGGAATTTTTAAAATTGAAGCAGTTGACATTTATTTTTGGATATTATATATTTAAATTTTCTTATGAATCCTTGAAACTTTTTTCTATCTTAAATTTGATCTAAATTATCAATGCTGTATACATAGGATGTAAACACATAAAATTATGATTCATATCGTCTAAACGATCGTATTGTTCACTAATGATGAATCAGGTGATGTTTTTTAAATCTTGTTCTACGTGGTCAACTTGTATTGGGGAAAATTATTCTGAATTGTTAATGACTTTTTTCAGGTATTGTTCTTGCGAAACACAATAACAATATTTATGACAGTGCCTGTACATGTTTGGAACATAATGGGGTTTATTTTGAATCACTCCCAACCATAAGAGATTAGAGTTCAAACTCAAAGTAACCGCATCTTTCAAACATTGTACATTATATACAAATCTAAACATTTTGAAAATATCCAAGTACCTAGCACATACACGAGTATGCATATAAGATTTTTCATTTCAAATTTACATATGGAATTATTAGGTACCTACTTAACATTTTTGTATGCAAAACAAAGAGCAACTTATTCTTTTGTTTCTACAAAGATATCATCAAATATGTGTTTTAAATTAAAAAAATTATGATGTAAAATATTTCAGAGAGAATGTGTGTATCGAACGTGAAGAAACTACTGACGACGATGACGACGCAGTAGAAGCTAAAAATGATACCGAGGCAGATCGAGTTCCAAACTTCTTCTCAACTTCAATTAGCCTTTCAAATTGTCAACAAACGCCAACAAAATACGAATGCATAACAAAGTAAATTTTCTCGAATTTAAAATAACAAAATTTACATATATTTTTACTTCAAATAGAATTAACAATCATGGAGTTGTTAAAACCTTCACCGTTCGCTACAAGTGCTGCTATGGATTCAAGCGTGCAGATGATTCAACAGGCTGCTCGAAGAAAATTATTCTAGCTCCTTTAATTTCAACAATCGAAGATGTAGGCGCAAAGGAATATGTTAATTTAATTCAAAGCACTGGAGTGGAAGATACTTTCAAGACGGAAAATCTCACAGTTTTTGCGCCCTTAGATTTAGCTTTAAATAAGTTTTCAGATCAAATTACAGAGTTGGTAAGTACATTTTATACAAAGCATAGTAATTTTTTAAATACATAATCACTTCGTTAAAGAATCAAGTGTCTATCGAAAGACGTCGTCGTCAAGTTAAGAATCCAGTTTCCTCTAAAGATTTAGTTTTGAATCACGCATTTTCTGGATTTGTAGAATTATCCGAATTAATTAACGAGGAAGTAATCTACAGGTAATGCATTAAGATTTAAAGTTTTCAAGCTTAATCTCAACTTTTCAAATTTAGTTATAGCGGTCAAAACAATATGGTACGCATTAATATTTACCCTACCAGAAATTACGAAAAAATGTTGACTGCTAATTGCGCTAGGGTAAGCAAATCAGATAATTTTGCAACAAATGGAATTGTTCACGTAATTGATGGGGTTTTAAACCCAATCACCCAAAGTATTACCAATGTAATTGACGAACATCCTGAATTATCAAACTTGCGCAAGGGTATAATTTTAAAAGGAACTTTTTTCAATTTACTAAGAAACTATTTTCAGCATTACAAAGTACCGATTTAACTAAACATTTCAAGGAAAACGGTCATTATACAATTTTTGCACCTACCGATGAAGCTTTCAACAAATTGGAACCATCCACCCGGGAAAAAATATTGAGAGGCGATGCCTGTGCAGCAAGTATGCAACGTTTTACATCTCTTTTTATCCTAATTATTAAACAAAATTAATTGCAGCAATTTTGAAACACCATATTGTGGCTCATACGGTTTGCTCAGCAGCAATCATTGGAAATGCAACTACTCATAACGTCGATGGAGAACTGTTGAACTTACAAAGAACCGAAGAAGACGTTTTGACCTTTGAAGCTAAAGCAAAAATAGTGAAAACCGATATAGTTGCTACAAATGGTGTTATTCATCTAATCGACGTTGTTGTTATTCCAGAAACAGGTATATAGTACACTTTATTTTGTTATTTTTTAAATTTTTTTTCCTTCTTTCAGCCCTATACGTAAGTCAAGCACTGAAAAATGATAACTTTACCAAATTCCAAGATTTGATCGAAAAAAGTGGTTTAACAGAAGAAATGGATTCTTTAACCAACTTAACTATATTTGCTCCAAGTGATAACGCATTTGAAGATGAAAAAGCTATAAAACTATTGGACGAAATTAAGGATGATAAAGATAAACTTAAAGAATTGGTTTTGTACCATACTGTTCAGGGAAAATTCGAGTCTTGCAACATGAACAACAACATATTACTGAAAACAAAGAATAACGACAAATCGCTAAGACTAAATCTGTATTCAACTGTAAGTAAAAATTTCAAAATTTTCCTCAAATAAATTTTTACATTTTAGGTACCCATTTTCACAAATGTAATAAATCGAGCAACCGTAAATTGCGCTCGATTAACTGGATACGATGAAAAAACATGTGGATCTGTTATCCACGAAGTAAATAAAGTATTGACTCCTCCTTCAAGTAATCTATTGGAAGCTTTATCAGCTGACCAAAGTTACAGTACCTTTGTTAAATATTTAAAGAACACCGACTTAGAGTCAGTACTGAAAGATACAACTGAGTCCCTTACCGTATTGGCTCCAACAAATGAAGCTTTCGAAGGCCTCGATGCCGATGAATTGCACAAACTAACAGAAAGTAAAGAAAAACTTACCATGCTCTTGAAAAATCATATTTTAACAGGTAATAATTTGCATCGATGCGTGTGGATGAAAAACCAATTGTACTTATTAATTTAATTTTAGAAATTATGTGCTGTTCTGGTATTGGACCACAGACTTGGGGATTTAACTCGTTAGCTCCAACTCTCTCTCACCAACAGCAATCTTATGGACGTTCTGGAAGCGACGTCCATTTTGGCAATGCTTTGGTTAAAGATTGTGATAATATGGCTACAAATGGTGTGATACATAAAATTAACAAAGTTCTGTTGCCACAACAGTCTCGTTCTCCAGGATTTGAGTTTTTCCTTTTTAATCTTTAATTGAGAGAGCACAAAAATAAAAATTAATTATACTTGTGAAGTATTATGTGTTAATTTAATATCTGTTTTAATAATATGACTGAAATTGTACTTGTAATAATTGCAATAATAAATTGTTGATTGTGTACGTTAACTAAAATAATAAAGAAAGCCAGTAGAATTATTTATTTGTATCTGTTGTAAATTTATTATATAATATATTGTAAATACACGGAGGAGATAAAGTAATATATTTTGCGGTGTTGCATATATTTACGTACGTTGTTGCAATTGTTGCTAGAAATCCAAAAATAATTATCAAAATGCAAAGAAAATGTTCAAAATTCGTAACCCTCTTGAAATTATTTTTATATTTCACCAAAACCATTGGATTATTTTCATTTTGATTCATTTCTAAATTTGGATAAAATACAGGTTCTTGTTTAATATTACAAATAATATTTTCGCAATCTTGGTTTCTCAAATGTTCCTGATGAATTTTGTTAAGTTGAGTCATTTTTAAATAAAACATTGGTGGAAGGATGAACACCAAAGGACCAGTAAGTGCTCCACCGACCAATGACATTACTAAATCGAATCGTGGAACAGATTCAGCTACTACGATTGACAAAACAGCCATAGCACTTCTTACCAAATATCGCTTGTAACTGAAACCTGAAAGGCGTACAAAATTGGTAAACAATAATCGTTTAATCTTTCCAAAACTAACCTCGAGGAATACCCATGCAATCATCTACGTGTTGATAAAACGAAGTGCTACCAATTGCAGAAGATAAACTTAGCTGTAAAGCCACCAAAACAGTAACTGTGTAGAGGTAAATTGTTGGTGGTAGCATTGCTACAATACTTGGTTCAATAGTTATTCCATATCTTTGCACGATTAACACACTCGTTATGAAGAACAATATTAAAGATACTGAAAAATACTAATTCAAGGCGCAAGTTTAGTAAATGAGAACAGATTTCACCTAAAAATCCACAAATAATTGCTATATTAACGAGTGATTTATTTTTCATATCAACTTGGATGGTTAAAATTGTTGGATGAATATCATATTGAAAAACTAAAATTCCGTACGCTGATATAATATTTTGCCACGAAACAGAGTTCATAGTTGCTTCTTCAGTTATTGATGTGTCATCCAAAAATATCGATATAATAATGAGTAAAAAAACCATAAAAACAATAATCACCGATATCGAACAAATAATTCTAAAAAATATAATTATTTTTGTTCCTCTCAAATATGATGAATGAAAACCTCATATTTTTAGGACTTTTTAACCAAAAAAAAGGACACATTATGGTTCCTATTATTAGAATCCAATAACAAAATGACATGTCAAATGTATTGCTTGATACTTTCAGACCAAGAAGTTGTAAAGTTCTTGACGCTAAAAAGTGTTTTATAATAATTTTGGTTCTGCAATTTCAAATATTTACTTACCAACAATTAAATTTGGTATTCCTCCACCGAATACGGTAAAATTCAGTAAAAGAGTTGTAAATTTTGAAACAGTGGCTCCATATGTTAGTTCTGCAAGTGCGGAATAAGGGCAACGATTTTTAAATCGGATACTTGGTTCGATATTTTCACCCATTAACCAACACCTTCCTAATAAAATTGATGTATAAATTTGTGCGATACTTATAAAAATGATTACAAAAATTCCCATAAAACCTGAAAAATATTTGTATATTATAAAAAATAATTAAAATGTTTGATATTTACCGCAATCAATGATTGTTTTTGGCAATGTGATAATTGGAAAAACTCCAAATACATCCACTATGCATATTATTGCAAAAATTACACTTAATCCTGAGTTTGAATTATTGTTTACATAAACATTTGATTGCAATAAAACAGTTCTTTCGGTTACATGCATTTTGTGATATTATTAGCGTCTACTGAATGAAAAACTATTCAAAAGTCACCAACCCATCAGGTGCTACTTGTAGGGCTTCTAGAAAGTATCCAGTTTACTTTGCAGCTTACAAAATAAAACTATTTTATACAAGTTTACTACAAATTTTTAATTGAATTACACTCTAACCACATTAGCAATAGTTTACGTAGGTACTTGCTACAAGTTGAATAAAATAAAACAAAATTAAGTACCTACCTATATTATTTTGAATAGTATTTACAGACCATGCTGCAGGGAATAAAATCAATATCTTAATGTTGGAACTTTTTTTTAAAAGTTTATTTAAACATTAGAGTATTATAATATTCAACTATGTATGTAGATTCTAAGTTTTCCACCTCCTCTGAAGACCGCTCATGGCTTATGTATGGTAGACAAGGTTTTTCTACGACTAGATACCTACTTCATTTCATTTCCAAGCTACGAAATTTTTTACCAAACAGATTTTACAAATTATTACTGTAGAACCCATATTTTTACAGCTGTAACAAATTTTGTTACAGATGTAACGGTATTATTCGCCATCCTCTAGCACCGGAACCGGCGGAATAGGCGCCGCCGTTTAAGCGCTAGCCACAGGGCGGGTTTTAGTGGTCATGGGGCCCCAAGCGGATTTTTTTTTTCGGGCCCTCTAACGTGTATTGTAATGGTGGGGTACGATTTTCTAAGAGATTTTTAAATTAATTAAAGTGTTTTACATTTATTAAGAGATCTAGGCTTGTAATTTTATTTTAACTTCGATTTTTTTTTTCGATTTTTTTAAATTTTTGAGCTTGGAAGACGGGACCCTGTGGGGCCCGGGCCCCCAAGCGGCCGCTTGTTCCGCTTTATGGTTAAACCGGCGCTGGCTAGCCATATAGGCGCCAGTCCATATAGGCGCCTAACCGAATGGGCGCCAGTAATTTAGGCGCCAGCCATATAGGCGGTGAGCCATTAGGGCACAAGCCATTTAGGCGCCGAGCCACTTAGGTGCCAAATTTTTTAACTATTGTCTTCCTTTTGTTCTTAGAAATTAATTAAGTGAGAAAAAATTTACGGAGCTCTTATACAAGGCATTTCCTTCAGGGGCCGTTCATATATTACGTTGAAGAAATAGCGGATTATAAGCAGGTTCAACCAAAGGAGGAGGTCTCGGGGATTTGTCCCCAGGGCGCGGGATACCTCAAGGGCCTGGACAAATAACTAAATAAATTCTATATATAAAAGCACGAAAAGCGTAGTTTTAAAATCTGAATAAATAAATAAAATTTTTTTCTTATTTTATTAATTTACTAGCAGGTCAGGCGGCCTACTGGCCGCCATGACCTCCTAATGTTTGAATGACTTGGAAACTCCTTTTTGCACAGGATCATTAATTTATTATAATTAATTTCTTATTATTATAAAATCACAAAATTCAATCTTGCAAGAAAAAATTGACGTAGAGAGTTGGGAATAGTGGCGTTAACCTTAGAACTCTTAGCTGAATAACCAACAACCAGTTAAAATTTCAATTCAATAGTGCTCTCCGTTGGGGAGATTTTGATGGAACGGACATACATACATACATACATACAAACTTTGAGTTTTATATATTAAGAAGATTAAAATAAATTTTGTAAATTTATATTTTTTTCAAAATTTCTCTAAAAGCGGTTGGTTTGCTCAAAATATTTATTTGACTAAAATTGTAGCCCGTTAAATTCCCCATCCTGTTTGGGCCATCAGATTTTTTTTAAAACGTAAAAACAAATAATAAAACCTGCATATTTTGAACATTTTTTCACTTAATTTAATTTATAACTTGAAATCCGTTGATTCTAGACAATAAGGAGTTATAAGCTAATTTGTATATAAGCGAATGATCTTTAAAAAAGTTCTAATCCATTAAGCCTAAAAACTCAATAATATCGGAGGTATGATCGTTTGAAATCATAAATTCAAAAAATTGCTTTAAAGGAAGGTACTCCCCAACGCAACGGTTTGGACTTGGATAAAAATGTAATTTAAAATTTGGTCTTAGAAAAGTGTCCTTTATCACCACCTCAAAGGTTATGCACGGTCACGGCGACACCTTGTATAAGTAAAATAAAGCAAATAAATCAAAATCAAAATTCAAAATTAAATTACGAATCGAAATTATTGTATATGTATTCATGTAGTTTTCTAATCATATAACTAAGATCTTGTTCATCTTCCGCTATGGCAACCTGATCATCCGCAAAAAAAAGTATAAAGTATGTCGTCTTCTACTCGCAGTTCCATATTTCTAGACTTCTTCATCCATCTTTGTAGGATTTCGTTAAATTTAAAATTTTGAAGAATAAAAAACATAAAAATATTTCTAATAAAAAAAAAAATAAATAGTAACTTTTTAAAGTAAGTAATAAAAAGAATAAATAATGTACTACTTATATATTTATATCCTTTATTTTATACCCACTAAAAGGTTAAAATAATTTAAAGTAAAAAAAAGATTTGGCTCCTAAATGCCTCGGCGCCTTAACAGCTCGGCGCCTATATGGCTGACGCCTAAATGGCGGCGCCTATTCAGCGGCGCCTATTTATCTTAGACCGCTCTAGCACATCTATTTTAATATTAGAATGTTTTTTTCACACTCTACAAAAAGTTCTTGCTTCGGGTATCATTTTGTTTTCATAGCATACTAACGGCCGATTTCACAATCGATAGTCAAAACCTAAGGTTGACTTGCAGGTTAACTTGAACTTTGAGATGTGGCACAGTTTCACAACCTTTGATCTGCTTACCTGCAGTTGACCATAGGTTTAGAAATGTTGCCGGCTCTATCCCGTTCTTATTTGTCTGTTATTTGACATATTTAAAACTATTGAGTTTGATTAATAATTGTCAACTAAATATTCGAAGTTTGTACTGTTGTGTACTACTTGTATACAATATATTATTATGTTTATTCCGAATCACAAATTAATAACCTTAAAAAATTGACAGTTGACAGTTAACCTCGAGTTAACCCAAGGCACTTCTGTGGGTTTAAGATACCAGCACTTAACCTAAGGTTCCCTTCAAACCATAGGTTAAGTTATGGTTAGCTCTAAACTACAGGTTAACCAGACATTGTGAAACCGGCCGTAAATAAATTAAATAATTAATTTATTTATCTTGCATTTTGCTCTAAAATTTTCTTATGTAACCCTATGATAATTTTATGTCTGTAGAGAGAAAAATTTGCAGATTACGAAAATGTTAAAAAAAAGACATGTTGCTCTTTGAAAAAATAAATTCATGTTTACTTCCGGTTGAGTTTGAAGTACAAAAAAATTTACTTCCGCAATTTCCGATGATAAATTTCGACTTGAATAAAAAACTATTTCAACTTTTTTTGTACCTAGTAAGATATAAAATTTATTCACTGTTACCTCTTATAGTGAACACACTGTATATCGATGCAAATTGGTTTAAATTTAGTTAATGTTTATCTACAGTTGTTTATTGAGGTTTCTTTTTCGATTAAAGAATTTAAAAATATTTAATTTACTTTGAGGAAAATTAATTTTTATAAAACAGTAGATATTATCTGTTTGGTTTTCCTCAAGTGGGAATGTAACTTTTGTTCAGAACGGCAAGATAAACAAGTAAAATGCGATAAGTGCACCTATGTATTTCTACGATAAGATAAGTGTACGATAACTTACAGTCAATTGAATAATATAATATACAAAGTCAATAAATAAATATAATTTAAAATTAGTAACAATGTGGAAAACTCTCAACATTACCCATACTCTTTCAATATGCACAACTAAATACTTTACCTGATACCTGTGTTTGTTGCTAATATTATTAAAACTGCAATTATTTAAAATAATTTTAGTCCTTTTAATTTTAGTTTAGTTCCCCAAAATCACAATTAGCCCTCCTAAAATTAATTGACCGAAGCCAGTGTTTAAATGATTCATTTTATTATTATAATCCCAGCCATCGAAAAATAATGGAAGTTTATATTACTTCATCATCATCATCATCATCATCATCGTCATCATCATCATCATCGTCATCATCATCATTATCATCATCTTTTACGTTACGTCACTCCTGGATATCCCATCTTTCTTTGGGTCGGCCGGTATTCCTCTGGGTTTATATATATATATATATACGCGTAGATTCACTATCAGGCACCAAAAAGTAAATATGCGTTGTGACCCAAAAAAAATATTGCGTTGAGGCATCCTATATATACGCTGTATGTATAAGTGTATAAATTTCAATAATTTAAACACTTCCGTTGAAGTTAACACATTTGCTTCTGCAGACAAGAAATAAGTTTTAGTTGAAGTTTTACACCAATTTAATTGGTACCTGTGCATAATAATAATATATTAATTATTATACATAAAAAACTACTATGAGTAACAGTTTATATTATTATGGTCACCAAAATTCTTGAATAAACAAATTTTTATTAAAAAAATGTTTAGTTTTGTTTTGGATTTTAAGTAAAATTCAAAATAAAATTAAACATACTTTTCTGGTATTATTATGGTTTATTAACAATAAGTTTATTATAATCAATGCCATGACAAAGTAGAGAGCATTTCTCACTTTGTATAAAATTTAAATTTTTGTGTAAAATAATCTTCTCTTATCATGGTTTGTTGGTCAACCTTGACCATTGTGACTAGCTTAACTATTACTACTAGTTGACATCTGGTAAACATAGTGCAGCCCTTAGAAAGTACCCGCCAAATACCATATAATAAGACCTACGGGCGATTCAAACTTTAAAACTCGTTTTTTTTAGTTTTTATACTTTCTTCTAGAAGACGATAACCTAAATTAACATTTTCATTATTAAGAAAAGTTTTAACGCATATGTATATTCAAAAGACATCGCCGTAAAAATCATAGTTATTGTAGTACTCATATTTTAATAAAATTATGAAATTAAAACATTTCTAGATCACAATAACTTTTACTCTGATGCATTAACAAATCAACAATTTTTATTTTAGGGCATTGTAATTATCCTAAATAATTTTTCAATGTGTTTTATTTTATAAAATTTATAAAAAGTAAAAATTATAAGAAAATGTATTGTTGCTACTGTGGTACCTTTCAAATTAATAAGCACTTTACACGCCATTTAAAAAGTAAGCATTTGGGAGTAACATTAATGAAAAAATATTTAAATTCCGAAATTCAAAGTGAAAAAAAAAGTGATAATTACTTCTATGTATTAGAAATCGCGGTAATTTTGTTATAGCGAAAAAAGGTAAAATTATACCTAAAAAAATTTGTAAGAACGGCAACGAATTACATAATTTTTAAAAATTACAGGGTTTGTATAAAGTGCTAAACTTTTTTGAAGGTATCGTATTTAAAAAGGCATACTAAAAATCGTCTTTTTGTAGCCAGAGAGGCTAATACGGCTGCATGACAAAGTAACAACCCCGCTATTGAATCTTTCGTCGTTTGTCATTAGGGGAAAAGTTACAGGTACTATTTGACTTCACTACCTTTTTTTAACGAAATTATTAAAAATTCCGCCCAGATGAAATAGGAAAATTAGTTGTCAGAAGTAAAGTGCTTATTAATTTGAAAGATATCACAGCAACAACACGTTTTTTATAATTTTTAGTTTTTATAAATTTTATAAATTCAACCAAGGGCATGTCGAACTAGAACTTCCTTGGTTAGTAAAATTTAAATCTGAATTTGTCTCGTATACAAGAAGTAACTATTAGAAAAGTGACAGAAAATAAAAATTCTTCGAAGTTTGCACTTTCTTTCTATGCGTCGTGCTCGAGTTAAAATGAATTTAATTATATCTCATCACCTAGTAATAAACAGTTAAGGCATTGATAACATGGTATAAACAAAATTTACTGAAGAGTAGAATAATCATAAAAAGTTATGTAATAAGTATAAGTAACTGTGCACGAATCAGCGCATTTTTGAAATGGGTGGGAACCAATTGGGCCCAATATATTTGAGGTGGGCAGAAGTACACAAAATTTATAAATAAACTTAAAAAAATATATTATTTAAATAATCACCTAAAAAATTTGGGTGAGCACTCTAATCAACAGGGTTGGCGAGTGCCCACCTTAACCCACCCCTGGCGCCGTCACTGGAATAAGCTCTTACCATCATTATCTTCCTTAATAATGAATTTTCATCATTCAAAAATTAATAATAATTATGATTCATCACAAATTTTTGCAGCAATTACCTTAAATTAAAAGTGACCAAAATTAGTAATTTTTATTTATAATTATTTAGGTATCTTATATTATTATAACAATTCTTTAATATTCGCGGCATTTATGCAGAAAATTAAAGTAAATTTTGTAATAGTAATAGGTTATATTATTATTACAAATGCATTTCCAGGTCCATTCATAATTATTCTTAACCCTTTTGCTCATGGCGGCCTAAATTTAGCACACGGCTTTCTATATTATTTAATGAAAGGAGGAACGTAATTTCGTCATTTGATTTTGATGTACTAAATTTAAGACATTCATAAATTCGTAATAAAAATTTATGGGTCCGTATTATTATTGAGATTTAAATAAATTTTTTCGAATAACAGTAAGGGTTGCGTAGTAGAAGTCAGTCTTTCATTACGGGTTTCAAAACAGGTAGATTTCAAAACGGCTGTGTGGATTTTTGTTTGTGTTTGGAATGGTTATTGCTATGACGTGTAACACAGTTATACAGTGTTTTTAAAATTTTTCTATATCGTCGACATACAAGCAAAAGTGACCAACTACAAAACTCAAGTTTTACAGAAGAGCAGCTTTTAAGTTGAATATCGCTTATAAAATCAGACAATTAATGCCAATTTCAATAATTTTAGTCATAATACAATTAATATAGTTTATTATATTAAAATATTTAATTATACTTTTATTATTATATCGTTATTCAACTCAATTAGTCAATCATCTTATTTTGCCATTTATGCAGTTGGTCGCTTTTGCTTGTATGCCGACAACATTTTCTATTTTTTCATATAGGACATAATGTCTTAATTTTAAAACATCCTGTATCTCGTTAACAAGGGGTCAAAAAAATAAAAGATTTAAAAAAAAATTATAGCTAGTGTACCAAATTTCAATTTTATACCTATAAAAACGAAAATTCATGAGCCAAAGTGTTAAAGAAATTTCAGATATGGTACAAACCAAATAAATTTGCTGGTGCGTCATTGTTTAAAATGGTATGAATCAACCTGGAAATGCATTTTTCTTCTTATTTTAATATAGCTTTCTCTTTTCACCACAATTTGAAACAATATAAATGTCACTGTCAAAGTGTTGCAGGATTTAAACAAAAATGAAAACCATTTTAAACAATGTCGCACCGGCAAATTTATTTGGTTTGTATTATATCAGAAAATTTTGGTACTTTTTATTAAATAAAAATAATATTTTTTTAAATATCTACTAATTCATTATTATTATAATGTATTATTATAATGTGAACTAAACACTAAGAAATATATAAAAGCTAAATTAACTTTAGATGCTTTAGAATTTCACAATTATAAAAGTACAATATTATTTCGTCGGTCATAACTCATAAGGATACGATAATAGAGTGAGCTAGAGAGAGAGACCCGCTCTCTCTCATCTAAACATTCCTAAACTTTAACGTACAAAACTTTTAATACTCAAATATAAAATTCATGTGTGCCTAAACGTCAAACTATTGCATACTACGATAAGGTGCCATAAGGCGCATTAACGTCAACAAGCTACTATTAGAACTACAAGAGCGCCCCCTAGACTTATATGATTTTATACGAGCGAACTAAACGCCAACTTTTATGGTGTATATGGTCAAACCGGCACCTTTCTCAAATTTGGTATTTAGACGTATAGGCCCATGAAGAACACAAATATAGTGGAAAAACGTTCAGGCACCACCAAGTGGTGCCACAACGTAAATATGGGTGCCACAACGTCGGTTTATATGCGAATTTGGGGTCACAACGTCGATTCACAAATATATATATATTTGTTATTCGGACATTTTCCATTCTTTATAGATGCTATCTCCAATTATTTCTGTAATCCCTTATGTAGTCGTTAAGATTGAAGATGTTAACTTTGTTGCGGATATCAGTGTTACGTTTCCTGTCGATTCTCTGTTCTTCTTTTCTTCTCTAAAGAACTTAATTTCTGCGCTATTCTTCTCCTTTGATTATAGTGTCTGTGTTTCCCCATCCAATTGACAATTGCATAATTGACAAGTTTAATAGTAGCTTTTAAAATTATTTTTCTTTAGCGGTAAAAATCAATTCGATAAATAAAAATAAACAATAAAAACAATTACATAAAAAAAAATTTACAACAATTTTGCAATACCAGTTCCAAATCGAATATAAAATAGGAAGTAGATTTTATAATAAAAGTATTATAATAAAAATTTGAATAATTCACAAACATGCAAAATTTTAAATCATTTTAGGTTTTCTGTATTCCAAGTAAATATTCTGCTACACCTAGATAATAAACCATTTGTGCTATACCAAATAATGGAGCCAATACCATTATCCTGCAAACTGCACCTTTAAAGAAAGCAGTAGGGCCTTCATGTTTCATTATTTTCCTGCAAGAAACGCAATATTGTAATAGTAATAAATATTATTATAGTGTGAATAAAACTACTTACAATGCTGCGTCACCAAAACCAGTGTACGATATTTCACCTTTAGCCTTTGTTAGAGCTTGTAGTCTAGTCTTGATTACATCAAACGGATTAACAAAAAATGCACCAATAGACCCTGATGCACATCCAGAAATAAATGACCAATAAAAGGCAGCTTCACCTACGTATATTAGAAAATCACGGTAACTCAAATTTTACTTATTGATGTAGGTACAATCAAGGTTTACCTGAATTGTCGCTCTTCCTAGGTCCCAAATCATTAAGTGTAGAAAATAATGGAAAATAAATTATGGAAAATGATACATCCCGTGCCATGGTAGCTCCGATTCCCTTATACAATCCAATGATTCCGTGTGTTTTCAACAAATTAATTGCAATTTTAGTTGCAGATGATTTTTGAATAATTTTACCTTCTACAAAATAAGAAAGTTATTTAGTATAATATTTTTGTGTAGTAATAGAATACCCGCTTTTGCTTGTACTGCTATACGTCCTGCGTCCTGCATTTGAATTTTTAATAACTCCATAGGCGTAGTAATAATTATTTGACATAGACCTGCTAAACCACCTGCCAGCATTTGTCTCGGAATTGACAGCTCACTGTAATTAATTAAATTGTAATTGAAAGCTCCTCTAACTCGATAAAATAACGCACCCTTGTTTAGTTTGTAACTGATATCTAAACAAGTCATTAGCAGTTAACTTTATTGCTTTTTCTGGAGTAATAAGAAGAATATTTACAGCTGATCCTCGATACATCCCGAAAAATCCTTCGGCTTTGTATGTTTTTTTAAAACAATCAAACCTAGTTAAAATAATATAATTAATTTTTAAATAATAGAAATAAATAAAATTCCATTAAATTTGAGTTTCCGAAGATAGAATTTTTTTTATAGAAGATAGAATAGAAGATAGAAAGTTTTAACAAATAAATAACAAAATATTTAATAAATAAAAATGGATTGTATTACATCGTAGCAAAAATCTATACTTACATAGAAGCATACATTCGTTCACCATTAGGTCCGATTTGCTGATTTTGTAGCCTAGTCTTGACAAGATCAATTGGGAAGACACACGATACTCCGATAATTCCTGCAATTCCTCCATTTATAATTTTTGGTACTAATCTAAAAAACACAATTAATGGAATCAATTAAGTTTTCAAGTATTTTCTTGTAATACTTTGATTGCAATTTTACAATTTTCGGTAATTTTAAGAAAATATATCATGAGGTGTATTAATACTCAATTATTGTTTTGTCTGCAGATGAATAAATTTGAACATTTAATGTTAATTTCCACCAAATAAATAAAATATAGGTAGTATAAAGAAATTAAAAAAATACTTACGCAAACTGTTGCTTGTCTGTAATTTTGGGTGGTATAATATGTGGAAAATATGGTCTAAAAAATTTTAATAATTTATTATAAACAGGTTTAACTGCGAATCAAAAGTTAATTCGATCAAATAAAATTAAAACGAACTGATTCAGAGTATTACCCATAGGTATTATATATCGCACCCCCAGTGAAAAACTGGAAAAACCAATAATAAAATTTCTAAAAATATCCAACTTAAAGTTTATATTGACACAACATATTAGAGCTTAAGTTAAAAATATAAGTTAAATTTGAAACTATTAATACTGGGTAGAAACTACAATAATTTTATTCTATTAATTATAATTATTAGCTCTTGAAAATACAATAAATGTGAATATCAATTACGAGCTTTTTTTACAATATTTAATTGTATTTTAATATTTTTAATTGTAATATTTAATAGGATTGCGAAATCCATATAATAAGATTTATTAGTACCCTTTAGCTCGTAATTGATATTCACATTTATTTAATTTTATTCTGTACTAAGATGACGTTAAAAACTCTATGTAATAAGTGCAAAAAATTGAAGATTTGTCGTTGTTCCAGTTTTACAATGCTGGGGGTACGGTATAATTCAAAATTTTAGTTTTTAAGGATGTATAGGAGACAAAAAATAAAACTCAAAAATATAAGATATTGATGAAAATTGGTACACATGTCATCATTGACTTTGCGATGTAATAAAAAAAAATTCAAATCGATTCACTACACCGTTCAATAGTTCTAGCAGTTTTAATTTGATGTTGACTTTTTGTTAAAATTCAAGAAAATCACATCTATGGTTTTGCTTAAGAGTCTGCTTTTAGGGAAACTCGCAAGGTGTTAAACAATAAAATACTTGTCTAAATAAAAATCTAAAGCTAAATCTTAAGAAATCCTAAAAAAATTATATAATGTAAAAATCATTTTATGAAAAACATTTTATTGAATAATATATTAGCTTAAAATATATAATCAGAATATAAAAATTTTTTCAAATTTTCCGTAGTTATAGCTTGTAAATAGAAGAACGTTTTAGCAAATTTTCATCACGGTTTACTACCCCGTTCTCGAGAAATTAATTAGTAATTGAACAACCGATACAGAGTTGTCACGTTCAATTCGCTAAAAATAAAATAGATTTCGACGTTAAAAGAACCCTAAACATATTTAAAACTTGTTGGTATTAAAAATATTATGTATATCTCGGATTTTATTAGTTTTAACAACAAATATCAATTTTTACTCATAAAAATGATTACATTATTTATTTAGATAGTAGGTTGGATTGCAGGGATAGTCACTAATAAAAATTTTGTTATGTCAAATTTAACATTTGTAATTTCAGAAAATGAACCGATTTAAACGAAAAAAACCTTTCTTCATGCTTTTTTATAACTTTGTTTATCGTTTATGATATTTAAAAAGTATTTTACTACTCACATAAGACCAATATTCGTGATATTCAAATTAATTCTACTTTTGTCTCCGATTGTATCTCCTATAGTAGGTAAGATAGACGGAAATGTGAACGTTCAAGATCCAAATTCAATCGAACTGTAAAAATTTAATTTGTTAAACAAAATTGTTTTCCCAATTTTGATCAGCATATAAGATTCGATCATATCTTGTGATACATCGTTGTAATCAGAAACAAAACGACTTTTCAAAAATGCAATATGGCGCCCATAAGAAAAACGAAAGTTGAGTGTTGAAACTCTGTTATCAAGAACGCCTTGGAAAATAGGATGACAGATTTAGATTCCTTATAAAAAACTGCCTCAAAAACGTCCTAGTTGAAAACGTCTAGTTCTTATGGTTTTAGCTTGAAAAAATAAAAACAAAACTTAAAAATTTTCCTTTTTTCCAATAATCCAAAAACTAAAAATAACACATCAAATTTTTTTTCAGATAATTGTTCAACATGAAAATGCGCAACTTTGCCCTAATTTAACCGACCTCGTATCTCTTATAATAACTGAGATCCCCATGATTGAGCTCGAAATACGGGCACCCTGTATATACCCTACTACAGTGAAACTTCCCTAACTCGAACTGCTCTAACTCGAATTATTCTGTAAATCGAATTTTTTTTGAACAAATATACAAGTTTGTCAAATATTTACGTGTAATTTTATCTCAATAAACCGAAGCTTCTCTAATTCGAACTTTTTTGGTGGTCTCTTGAGATTCGAGTTAGGGAAGTTTGACTGTATATGGTATGTCCCACGAGAGCTCGAGTGTGACTCGTACTTGAAAACTATTCGAAAATTAATTATAAAATATTCATAATTAGTGATTTTTGTACTAATAAGTAAATACTAAAAAATAATTTTTAAAATATACATATTTTATAATATGGTTTGGATGATTTTTAAGTCCGATTCACACTCGAGCAGTGGTGGAACGAACTATACTGACAATGATTTATAAATTCCGACTACCTATTTAAAATACTGACTAAAAATGTTTTAAAATACTGACCCAATTCCATTCCATCTGACCAGCCTTCCATTTTTACTCATTTTAGCTTAACTTCTTCGGCGTTTATGCATAAACAGAACTAGTAAAAACTTTAAAATCTTCATATAAGTAAAATTCTTCTGTAAAATTGTTTGTTAAATTATTTTTATAAAATAATTTGAAATATATATAACACTCACAATAATTCTATTTGATATTTTTTATTTGCTTTCTGTAGTTACATTATGTAGATTCTACTTTCCTTTTCTCTATTTCGATTGCAATTTTAAAATTATCTATTTAACACTTGGTGACATATTTCAATCGTTGTCAATTATTGTAGGTTACGATAAAAAGAAAAGTGATATCAAATCTGCCGTGCCAGACATTATCAAATTAGGGGATAGGGGTTGGTAGAACACGCTTTCAATTCAATAAAACAACAACGCACTATTTTAGTATGTTCAATTTTATGTTTATTAATGCCGGCAAGTTTCGAGATATGAATCCCATCCTCAAGGTAAACTACAAAAAATGGCCGCGTTTATTCAGCGGTTGCCAACGATTTTAATGGGAAGGCAATCTAGCACATGCTAAACCGCAAATCAAGATCTCCAAAAGACCCAGCAACATAAGACGACAATAATAATTTTATCAGAGACATTGTGTTCCAATAATAAATTAATGAATTATTTTTACCTCTTCGAAATTTGTATCAATTAGTTCAATTTATAAACTCCAAATATTTCCTAATTCTGTACCTCGGTACTAATTCTGTACTGCGGTTTTATGATAAAATATAATATAACAAGAATATAATATACATAACAAGAAACAATAACCTTTTTTATGATTAATCAATGATTACAGATTAGAAATTACAGTAATCAAACATGAATGCATTTATTTAGACGCCAAATATCTATTATCTATGTACAATTTGCAAACTTTTTTTTGCTTAAAGAAAGAAATTAAAAGAAAGAACTAAAATTTTTGATTTTAGGGGATTTTTGGGAGTTTTGGAAATGTAGGTTGGGTAAATTGGGGATTTTAAAATCTTCAGTAGAGGAAAACGCATATATTTGCAATTGGCAACACTAATTATTATTAATCAGTGGCGTAGCTATCATAAGGAAAACCGGGGCAGTGCCCCGGTGTTCCCGGGATGAGGACAGTCAACAAAATATTTGATTTTTTAATTTGTGATGTGTAAAATGTGATCAGTTTCAAAGTAAATATTCAGATGCCATAGGATCCAAATTTTTTACTTCAGTTTCTGAATGTTTACCATCTGGTTCTATCTGAATTAACTGAGGAGTACACTGTTCATTGGTTATGCAGGGATATTACAACCAAATTTGGAGTGATTGAATATGTTACATATCAGAAGTAGTGCATATTGCAATGTTATTATTTTACACCATCCCTGTAACTTTTGCAGAAGCTGAAAGATCCTTCAGCAAACTGAAAATAATTAAAAATTATCTAAGAAATAGTATCGGACAAGTTCGACTCAAGCATTCGAAAACACATCTGCTTCAAAATTAGATTTAAGTGAAGTAATAGATTTCGCTAATATTAAAGCACGCAAAAGCAGTGGCGTAGCCAGAAATTTAATTTGGGGGAGGGGGGCACCCTCCTAACCTATTTAAAAAAATATTTTTAAAAAGCCGGACAAAGGGTTATTTATACAAGATGTATAAATGGATCATTTCAAATTTAGAATTAATAATTTCGGGGGGGGGGCAGTCTCCCTGGCTACGCCACTGCGTAAAAGACTGTGAGTTTGAACATATATGTATGTTCAACAAAATATACAAAATGTATAACTTTTATGTAAAACGTAATTAATTCTTTTTTTTAATATGTATTTGAAAAATAATTAAAATAATTTTTATAAGGTTGTATTTGTACAATGGTTAGGGGCCCTAGTGAATTCTCTGCCCCGGGGACCTCTTCCATCTAGCTACGCCAATGACTTCGTTCGGTTTGTCCACCTACGATCAACAAGTAAGTAGTTAATAGTAATTTATGGGACTAGTGAGTAAAGATACATTTTATCCACGAACGGAAAGTATCTTCCGTAAGTCGATACAAATATCTTAACTCAAGAGTCGCATATAACATTTTATCCAAAACCTGCAAGTAAAATTAAAATTTCAAAATCAAATAAAATTTGAAATTACATTACAAATTACAAATTACGAAAGTGATTTTTCGCTCACTAGTGGATAAAAGTCCACTTTGACGTTTGAAAATGTCAATGTAAAAGTTATTTTACTTGCAGGTATTGGATAAACTATTTTTATCATTATATGTTAACTTTTCAATTAATTTTTAGATAAGATTTTACAATATTTGGACATTTTTATTATAAGATAAACTTATACATATTTGAGTAATGTCAGATAATATTTAGTGGGGTTTTATAATTCAATTTCATTGGTAAAATACGGATTTCAAACGTGATATTATTTATTGATTTTTCATCCAAGACCTTGGTAAGTATATACCATTATAATGTAGTTTTAACTTATAGAAAATGATACGTTGCGGTCGATGCAGTTTTGTGTTATAGTCATAACTAGTCATAACAACGGTAATGGAAATATTACTTACGTCCTTTATTTCATTACCGTTGTTATGACTAGTGCCGTATATTTCTTATATTTTTATTTTGGAAAGGACTTGTCTTGGATGAAAAACCGCATACGTGACTTGCTGCAAAAGTGATCCATTCCGGACAGTGCCGAATTTACATATCTGGGGGCCTTAGGGCACCAAAGAATCGGGGCCCTTATACCCCTATGCAACTTTCTTTTCCTCTTTGTATTAGTAAAAAACAAAAACATTAATTTTGCAAATTTGCTAGATAATTTATTTTTACCGAACAAGGCTTTATTTTAGATTAGGTAGGCATAAAGTTTTAAAAAATGCATTAAATCTTTATTTATTATATTCTAATATAAATAGTTCTTAAAAGTTTTTGGAGGTACGCTGAGGGGCCCCTACAGCGTCCGGGGCCCTAGGGCAACTGCCCTTTTTGTCCTAATATAAATCCGGCACTGATTCTGGATTCGTAAGCCATCAGAACTTGCTGGCGCTCGTTCTGATATTTTACTTACTCTTCCGGAATGGAACACTTTTGCTATCTCATACGTAAATAGCTATTAAACTTGAACTTGATTTCTTGGAGTTTTTATTGGTTCTAAATATTTTAGTATATATTGTTTTGCAAATGACGCTATGTAGTTGTATGAAATTTCAGTTGGAATGGTATTTATTTATTATATTAATTATCACACGTCATATGGTATTTAAAGTCCATTGTAATTGAAATGCATACAGGTTACATAAAATAGCATATTTTTTATATCCTCCTTCATCTATAGGAAATCTCAAAGATAGTTCTGTTTGAAACATTACCTAATACAATATTTATAGAATGTTACTTTAGGGATGTTCCGTTAACATCATAACTAGAACTTCTATGAAGTGTTGCTTTAAGGATATAGTACAGTAGAAGCTGGATAACCTGAACATTCGAATTTATGAACATCGCGGTCCTATGAACACCAAATTTTTCTATAGCTACTCGGTAACGTGAACATTATTAGTTACTACACTCGGTAACATGAACAGTAAAAATTAAAAAACAAAAACAATACTTATAAGATAACTACGTTTTTTCGTAAACTTTAATGTTCTTATAATTACCAACATTACGCTTTATACGTTTTATAAGGAATAAATACCGGGTGCTGATTGAGTTAGCCAAACATAGAAAATTAACATGTAAAAACTTATTTATGCAAATTCCTTCTTCCCAAATTATTTTGAAGAAAAAATGAAAGATACAAAAATTATGCAGAAATATAAACTATGAATGATAACACCATTAGATTATTATTATTTAATAACCTTTATTTAATTATTTAACCTTATTTAAAAGGTCAAAAAATGCTTTCGAAATTATTAAAATTTTCATTTATCGCACTGGCCATATGTAATAAATTCAATTTAATTTCTATTTTCAAATATAATTACCATGGGAACTTATGGAAACTTATACCATGGCCAGTGCAATAAATGAAAATGTTAACAATTTTGAAAGCATTTTTTGACCTTTTAAGTAAAAGTTAGATGAAATTTAATGATATTATCATTCGTAGTTTTTATATCTGCATTATTTTTGTGTCTTTTATTTTTTTTTCTAAAATAATTAGGGAAGCAGGAATTCGCATAAATAAGTTTTTACATGTTAATTTCCTATGTTCGGCTAACTCATTCAACACCCGGTATACGATAAGCTTGATAACAATAGCTTTTAGCAGAATAGCAGAACACTGCGTTAGTTTGAACGTATATTTAGTGTATCTTGATATTCAGGGACAAAATCGAGGGACAAGGACTTTTTTCACGATTTCGTTAAAAAACTAATCTTTTTTTATCATCTTGAATTCCTGATTTTTATCAAATAGTTTCATATGCTCTTAAGTCGTAAAGGGGCAATTTTGCTACATACCAAATTTGGTTGAGATCCCTTCAGTACTTCATGAGTTATTCACTCTTGAAGTTTCAACTTTGACAGCTTGTAATTTTTGACAGATGACAGACGGAAAGTTAATTTTACCTATTCTGGATAAAGCTTTAAATAAACCTATCACAAGACAAAATTGCTTTTAAAAATCTTCTATTATTTTCTTGTAGTGGCTCCCCTGATTGACAGATCGTAACAAAATCCTTATTTTCATCTTTCTACCGTAATCCCTACTCCCATACCAAATTTGGTCGTGATTGGTTGGACGGTTCAGGAATAAAGCGAGAGACAAAATCTAATGAC
Organism: Cantharis nigra; assembly: GCA_958510845.1. Taxonomy (NCBI): domain Eukaryota; kingdom Metazoa; phylum Arthropoda; class Insecta; order Coleoptera; family Cantharidae; genus Cantharis; species Cantharis nigra. The sequence continues at coordinate 67,320,930 of OY294028.1, forward strand.
AGACAGACCGACACAGAAATTTTTTTATTTTTTGCAAATCTTTACATTTCTGAACACGGTGATCTCGAAAATGTAAAAAAAAATTGAAATTTTTTTTTGATTTCCTTACCTCCAAAATAAATTTTTTTTTATAGGAGGTCATATTAAACACACGGTTTTAACAATTTTAAGTTATGCAGCTACTGAAGTTCAATGTTGGAATTGCTTGAAAGCAAATTTAAGGTTGAACTTCAATTCATCTTAAACTTCGTTGGTACGGATTTATAGGAAATTTTTAACTAATCACTGACAATAATCTTGGCGTTATCATTTTATCTTAGTCAGATAACGCCAAGATTATTATTGTCAGTGATTTAGTTAAAAAGTTTGTTATAAGTTTATTTTACAATTTGAATGTTTGCATTTTCCAGTTTTAATTTGTATTTGATTGTTTTAATATTTGACTGCATCCGTTGATATTGGGTAGTTTGTTTATTTACTTTCATGCTGATGCCATTACTGTAACGCTCATGTACTCAACCCGGGCAAGGTATGTTTCATTTTACATCACATTACTTGAAGTGTAATAAGGTGAGAATGTTTAGATATGTTGTTAGGTTTAAAATTAAATAATGCATTTGTAGTCCTGAAGAGACTGACAAGAAGGCTAAGCGAAACGTTGACAATTACACAGTAGTTTTATTTACAGCCCTTAGTCAAAATTCGCAAAAATTCTATTCTAGGTAAAAAAGTAAATTTAGTTTATTTCTTAGGAGCACGATTCATATACATATAGATGCAATATTTCAAAGACAAAACATTGACTAAATATACCCTGGAGCAACCTAATAAATAGAAATCTAAACTTAAATTATAATTTAATTTTATATCAACCTATATAACAAAATATTGGATGATTTTTTAGCACTTCTGGCGAAGTTAAACGAAGAGAAAGGTCCACGACCAAAGGCTGACTTAAATTGACAAGAAAAAGAACAACAAATTTCCATGCTTTCGGTAGATTACAGGTAAATTCAACAACGCTTACAAAAACTCGACGGTGAACATCGTCTAGAAATAGAAAAGGTTTAAGGGGTTGCAAAGTGACAAAGCACAAAAAGACAAATTTAAATAGCGATATTAGCCAACAGTTATATCTGAAATTGCACAATTAAAAGCCAAAGAATCATAAATGGCAAAGGAAATTGCACACCTACAAGTGAGTTGTTTATCTGATTTCACAATAAATTTGTTTTAACCAATTTAACTTTAGGAAATGAAGAAACACACCGAAGACGAGTTGCAAGATTCATTGGAGACCGAACAATATTTTTCAACCTTGAATAAAACTCAAATTAACGAACTTAACTCTTTCTCGAAGGAAGAGCTCGAAGAAAAGAACAGAATCAATAACGAATTTGCAACAGAGCGTGCTTCTCTGAAACATCAATGTCAAATTGCTTTAGCAAGAGCTGATTCCGAAACCCGGGCTAAATCGATTGCAGAAGAAATCATCGCAAATTTTGAAAAAGAAAAGACAATGAAAGAACTGGAGGTCAAAGATCTTTTAACCAAACACGTAAATGATTTCAATTCTAAAGAATATGCTCTTAGTTCGTGCAAGGAACGTGAAAATGAATACAAAAAACATAATGATCAATTGTTGAAAGAAAAAGATGAACTTAATAGGCAGTTAAAGCAAGTACAAGAAGAAGTTGAAAAATTAAAATCTAAATTATGGACTGAATCATTGCTCAAACAACAAGCAATTCATAAATTACAAGCAGTTCTAAATAGGAAAGAAAGGTTTCAGATGGAATTGGATAGCAAAGATTCGAAAATTGAACAATTACAGATGAAATTGGCTCCTTCAAATAGTGAAACGGCTTGTTTAAGTTCTGCAGATAATGAAGGGGATGATTTTAACTCGGATACAATGTTCGAAGGCTGGCTATCGATACCTGCAAAGCAAAATATTAGAAGGCACGGTTGGAGAAAGCAGTATGTTGTGGTATCCAGTAGGAAAATTATTTTTTATGATTCGGAAAATGATAAACAGAATACAGATCCAGTAATCGTACTCGACTTGTGGTAAACTTTTTTTTCAAATTTAATTTGCATTTTTAATACAAATAAACTTTATTTTCAGCAAAGTTTTTCATGTTCGGTCGGTGACACAAGGAGAAGTGATAAGAGCTAATTCAAAAATTATTCCTAGAATTTTTCAACTTTTGTATGCGAGAGAAGGTGAAACGAGAAAAACCGAAGAACAGGGTACCGTGTTGGATATGAGTTCGATAAAAGAAGAAGACAAACCGGGAGCTGTTATGCATAAGGGACACGAATTTTTCCAAATATCTTACCATATGCCTACAACGTGTGAAGTTTGTCCTAAACCCATGTGGCATATGTTTCGGCCACCGCCAGCTTTAGAGTGCAGAAGTAAGATTTGTGATTATATCTTTTAAGGAAACTTTCTAATTTATTTATTATATTGTAGGATGTAGAACCAAAATTCATAAAGAACACTTGGACAGAAAAGAAGACTATTTAGCACCTTGCAAGTTGCACGATGTTCCTAACTATCCCAAAGAATTGCTTTTACTAGCTCCTTCGGTAGATGATCAGAAGCATTGGGTATGTAGGCTTAGTGAACAAATACAAAAGTCCAGAAATAAAGCCAATAACTCGAATGCAATAGATTCCGCTAAAATATCTCCTAAGTGTGTTACGTTACAAAATGACAAACCGCACCCTTTGGGGATTAGAAGGTGCTCAGGGAGGAGGGAGGGAGGAGGTTCATCAACGATTCGAAGGGTGGATTTAACCCATATGTTAAAAACATATGAAAAATGTCGTGAAAAACATTCAGAAAATTGAAATAATAAGCAAAAACAAAAATGCAAATAAAAAAATATTACAAATAACTAAAAAATTTTGTACAAATAAATTTGAATTTTTTTGAAAAAATTTTTTTTATTTTTTATTTTGTAGAACGAAAGTTGTAGATAATTTGATAGTAATAATTTTTTGTCGTAATAAACTTTTACCTATTTTATCGCATTTCGAAGTTATGATGGATTAGGTTTTATCGCTTCAAGTAAACCCCCCGTTACCCCTATACGATTTCATTCATCTTAAATAGGATTCCTGCCACAACAAATCAAAACTTAAATTTAAAAATTGGAGTGATTTCGATACTTCGTTTGGATGCTATACGTACTCATACAGAAAATTTTCAAAAATAATAGAAATGGATTAAGTGAAGCTTGAAACATAAAAATTTGTTAAGAATATACCTGGCCAATTATTTTTTTCAATTTCAGATAACAATACTTTCCTTACTAAGGAGTTCGGAAAGCAAAAAGAGCGCAAAAAACGCGCAAAAGCTATATGCAACGCAGTGGCGGATGGTGACTTTTTGGGGCCCGATGCTAATTACATTTTAGAGTCCCTGGTAGGATATTATGGGGGGATGGGGAGGGGTTGACGTTTGTCTAACATAAATATCAGATAAAAAAATATATAATTTTGAAAGTATAAAAAATATATTGTTACGAAAAATGTCCAAAATTTTGACTAAATCGGGGGTTTATGAGCTCACTTGCAAAAGATCTCAAAAGTATATATCGGTCATATAGGTGGATCTTTCTAAACACGTCCGACTTGGAAACGGAAAATCAATTAGACACTAATTAGACTAAAACTAAAAACTAAAATTTTTAGAAGCTATGGAAATCAATAAATTAAAACAAACGTTCTTGTTTTTAAACAGTCAATTAGATGTAAAAATCTCATCTCTGTTAAACATGTTCAAAAAAGAATTAACTCACCCCCCCCCCTTTAAGTTCAACCTATAAGAACGCTTATTCTTTATACTCCTACCCTTATTAAATTACTTTTCTAAAAACTCTCTTATTTTTTCAAAATTACTTGCTTCCACTAACCCGAACAACAATTAAACGGATTCTATTTAATTTTCTTTCTAGTTCATCGCCTAATGATACTATAGTATGATGAAAACGTTTGCAATATTATAGGGGAAAGTGGGGTGCTTTCGGCAGGGGGCTACATTCGTCCACCTCGAATAGATCGCTTATAATGTAAATTTAGCGCCTGTTTTTCAGTATAGCTAGTGTCAGAACCCATTTTTACAGATTGGTTGTTAAATGAGTCAAAATAGGTGTATTTAAACGCGGTACAAATTTACATTATAAGCGATTTATTCAAGGTGGCCGAATGTACCCCACTGCTCTAGATATGAGAAACACGTTTGCGACGTGTAACGTGAGATCGGACGCAGTCAAAAGAAATAAATGTTGATAACAATTTGAAAACGAAGAAAAAAAATGACTTGTAATAGATTGATTTCATTTACTGTATCGTCTTGGAATAGAAATAAAAAACAAATTAATCCGACTACTCAGAAAAAAGGTATGCCAACAAATGTATAATTGTCGTAAAAAATATGCATACGCGCCAGCTGAAAGGTTAAGCAAGCTGAATATTTTATGTTTACATTTATAGCAATATGATTATAACATTTCATTTTTGTACAATAAATCTACAATTGTATATGTACATATTTAATACACGTTTTTAACAATTTTCAGTTTTACAGCTGAATAAACTCCCCCAAAGAAGTGGGTTTTGCATGCAGCCGAAATCTGTCTCACGCCGAAATCCAAGTTGAACTGAAGTTAAACGTCGACATTGCTTGAAAGCAAATTTAACGTTGAACTTCAATTCATCTTGAACTTCGTTGGTACTGATTTAGGATATGTATGTAAAGCCCACTCAAATAAGACTTTATTTGAACCTTCATAGGATTGCATATTTTCAATTTCTGTAGGATAACACATTTTGAACCTCTTTAAGCTGTTTTTTCTGTAACTTTCATGGGAAGTTGTGGCTAAGAGCTCTAATTGCCGTTATTGGTAGGAGTTACATGCGACATCTTAACTGCTCCATAAAAGTCTGACATAAAAGTAGACAGGAACGTCTCAGAGAGGTTAATAGGCACTAGGACAGAACATCACACTTCTCGACGAGTAAACTATGTTACATCTCTATAATGGGTTTGTGTTTAGTGGGGTAATTCAAGGCCCCATTTTTATTTTATAAGTATTTCGATCCACAGCTTGATGTTTACCAGAGGGCTTCAACTAGCGATCACATCAAGCCACCGCTGTGGTCTAAATGGTAAACGACACATTGGTTAATAACTATAATTTTGAATTTGCAATAACTCGAAAACGGCACTTAGATATCGAAAAACCGATCAAAAAATGTACCCCCTTGCCGTAACCCCCTAGCGATTTGTCGTAAGAAGACATGCAAAATTTCAGATCAATAGCGCGCAATATTGCGCGTCGAGAAAAAGTAGAGTACTTTACTCCCGCAAAAGTCGGAAAATTGTGAAAAATATTTAAGTTGGGTTGCTGTAGTGAAATTTTGAAAATTTAATAAAATTAAAATAGTTTTTCTTTATTATATTGTAACATTTATACATTTATGATATAACACAATTTCGTATTGTCATTCGTAATTAAAAGTTTCTACACCAATTTGACATGAGTGAACATTAAAAAAAAGATATATTCTCAATAAATTTGAATATAATAACTTAATGTTGATTTAAGAAGCACCAATTCACTTTATTATGACTTCTCAGATTAGAATCTTAAAAATGAATCAGCCGTGTTCTTGTGAACTTGGTTATTACTTATTTCATGGCTACTATGTAATAGACTCCAATTTTATGTTTGGAAGATCAATTTGGAAAGACATCAAGCCTTGGAAGAGTTAACTTTTATATATTTAATTATGCGTTTTTAAACTTGTTATTCATCCTAATGCAAGATTTCAGAGCGCAATTTACGCTTTTATCAACTACTGGCCAATCAACTGTTGACCGAAATTAAATTTTGCTAGATAACTATATTTTAAAAATTCAAAGTTTTTTACATTCAATTTAGATTCTTCTACAAACGTAGTCATAATAAAGTGAGTCTCTGTATAATTAAGATATATTCTACTTAAAGTCTACTAACAGTTCAATTTATTGTTTTGTACACCTAAATTACACTATAACATATACAACATGCAAAATAATTTAAAAACCTTTTTTTTATAAAACATAAAACAAAACTAAAATTATAAAAAAATTAATACTGGAACAAAAAATGAGAATTTTAATCAGGTTTAAATTGCTAATTACACTTATTTATGTTGTTCCTAATTGACGAGTTTAATTATAGCTTTTAGAGTAATAATTCTTTAGTGGTAAAAATGAATTACCTAAATAAAATAAACAATTAAACAACTGCATAATAAAAAAATAATTTACAACAATTTTGCTATACCAGTTCTAAAACGAACTACAATTCATTGTCTGATAAAATTGCATAAATGTGAATTATAATAATAAAAAATATTATAAAAAATATAACAATCAAATTATGAAATAGGAAGTAGACTTTTATAACAATAAATATATATAATAAAATTAGAATAATTCACAAATATGCAAAATTTAAATCACTTTAAGCTTTCTTTATGCCAAGTAAAAATTCTGCTACACCTAGATAATAAACCATTTGTGCTATACCAAATAATGGAGCTATTACCATCATTCTGCAAGCTCCACCTTTAAAGAAAGCAGTAGGGCCTTCATGTTTCATTATTTTCCTGTAAGAAAGGCAATATAGTAATAGTAATTTATGGGACTAGTGAATAAAGATACATTTTATCCACGAACGGAAAGTTTGGCACACGAGGCAACGCCGAGTGTGCTATCTTCCGTAAGTGGATACAAGTATCTTTACTCAAGAGTTGCATATAACATTTTATCCAAAACCTGCAAGTAAAATTAAAATTTCAAAATCAAATAAAATTTGAAATTACATTATATAATTTTACATTGACGTTTGAAAATGTCAATGTAAAAGTTATTTTACTTGCAGGTATTGGATAAATATATTATAGTGTGAATAAGAATATACTTACAGTGCTGCGTCACCAAAACCAGTGTACGACATTTCACCTTTGGCTTTTGTTAGAGCTTGTAATCTAGTTTTGATTACATCAAAAGGATTAACTACTAATGCAGAAATAGACCCCGATGCACATCCAGAAATAAATGACCAATAAAAAGCAGCTTCACCTATTGGAAAATCAAGATAACTCAAATTTAACTCGAGCAAAATAGACACTTACTAGAACTACCACTCTTCCTAGGTCCTAAATCATTAAGTGTAGCGAATAATGGAAAATAAACTATGGAGAATGATACATCTCGTACCATGGTAGCTCCGATTCCCTTATACAATCCAATGATTCCGTGTGTTTTCAACAAATTAACTGCAATTTTAGTTGCAGATGATTTTTGAATAATTTTACCTTCTACAAAATAAGAAAGTTATTTAGTATAATATTTTTGTCTGGTAATAGAATACCCGCTTTTGCTTGTACGGCTATACGTCCTGCGTCCTGCATTTGAATTTTTAATAACTCCATAGGCGTAGTAATAATTATTTGACATAGACCTGCTAAACCACCTGCCAGCATTTGTCTCGGAATTGACAGCTCACTGTAATTAATTAAATTGTAATTGAAAGCTCCTCTAACTCGATGAAATAACGCACCCTTGTTTAGGTTGTAAATGATGTCTAAAAAAGTCATTGGCAGCTAATTTTATTGCTTTTTCTGGAGTAATGAGAAGAATATTTACAGCTGATCCTCGATACATCCCGAAATATCCCTCGGCTCGGTATGTTTTTTTAAAACAATCAAACCTAGTTAAAATAATATTATTAATTTTTAAATAATAAGAATAAATAAAATTTCATCAAATTATAGGTAATTTTTCGGAGAAGCAGAATTTTAGATATTGAATAAAAACGGGAAACAACATTCATTAAAAATATGGGCAAAATTGTTTCCCATTTCAATTACAATATTTATCAAGGAACACTTGTTAAATCGTTAACCCATTATCAAACCATGTCAAGTACCCAGACATCTATATCATAAAAAATATGAGTAACTAAACTATAAAAATGATTTACAATAAGGAAGATATCAATTTTATTACGGTAAAGATAAAAATGACAATGATTAGAAAATCAATTAAAGCTACTATATGCATAATTATGATTCGATAATGTATAATTATTGATAAAGTGACGAAATATTTCACCAAATTAATGTGTGCGTCATTTTTTATGCTAGATCCACATGACGCGTGATTCGGTGAATGTTTGCTTACCATTCAATGCGTATCTATAACAAATGTTCGCATTCACATTTACTGTAGTATATTGTTGTAAAAACACACGAGTATTTATTTGTGAACTTCTTAGGCTTCCATACACGATATGCCGAATGGTGAATATTCGCCGAATTATGTATGGTGTGGATCTAGCATTAAACAGTTTAATAGAAAATAATATAAACATCATATTATATAATATGTACATATTCTTAGAGAAAATTGAAATAATTGTAGCATTAGCATTAGGTATAATTATAATCAAACAAACTGCTATAAAATTCCTACTGAATTCCCAAATAACTTCCCAATTAAACAGTGGAAACAAATAAAAGACAATTTTTTTAATAGTATAATTGTTTTGTTTGTCCTTATAGAATCTGTTTCCAATGAATAAAATAATATCGTAACGATTTTTGTACAAATACTGATTCCAATTCAATAAGAATTTTTCTTGTAAAATAATATATTAGTTGCTGGAGTTGATTTTACTATTTGGTTTAAACTGTTTCAATTCAAGCAATTTTTAAATTTTGAAGAATAAATATAAATGCTGCAACATTTCAAAATCAAAAGTTGAAAAATATTGCAATAGTTGAAGAAATTTTCAAGTCTAAACATAATAATATGAGTAATAGATAACGTAATAACAGAATTTTCCGGAATATATTCAATATAGTCTAGGCAGGGCTCGGCAACATATGGCTCTTTGGGTATATACTAAATGTGGATTTTTTATAATCCATAATTTGAAAATTCAATATCCGAAATATATAGTACAAAATAACTACTTTCACGAATTGAACTATGAATAATTTCATATTCAATTTCAACCAAATAATGGCAATTTGTGACTTTTTGGATTTTTTGAAATCCGGAGTTGCCCCCCCGGAGTTTAGACCCCTGGTCTAAGGTAATAAAAATAAATTGCAGTACTTTCGTAGCAAACATCTATACTTACATGGAAGCATACATTCGTTCACCGTTAGGTCCGATTTGTTGATTTTGTAGCCTAGTTTTGACAAGATCAAGTGGGAAGACACATGATACTCCGATAATTCCTGCAATTCCTCCATTTATAATTTTTGGTACTAATCTAAAAAATACAATTAATTGAATCAATGAAAGTCCCAAGTATTTCTTTCTAATTGTTCTTTCCACAGATTTTTCCTCGAAATAAATATATGTAGTAGGTAATTTAAGTATTAAATAAAAAATACTTACGAAAATTGTTGCTTGTCTGCCATTTCGGGCGGTATATTATGTCGATAATATGGTCTAAAAAATTTAAATAATTAATAATAAACAAGTTTAACTCTAAATTAAAAAATAATTTGATTAAATGAAAATAAATGCAGCTAAAATCAGAATATTACCCATATAGGTACTATATATGTATAATGAAAATGTTACTCAAAACTCGTCCGATTTATTATCAATGCGATAAAAATAAAATTAACACAAAGGTTATAAATAAATTATGTAAAATATATTTCAAAAGTTAATTGTATTATAAAATTATCATAATAAGATATAAAAAAATATATTTTAAATAACATGGAAATGCTATTTTTTACATTTGGACCATATATCCTTAGTGGTATAATAAATTAAATTATAATACTATCGTAAATTCTTACCTAAATTCTTAACTCTTGATAAAATTTTATCGACAACGCTTAAATATGCATTGAAGAAAGATATTATTTAAAATATTATAAATTTTTTTACAATTTCGACTTTGATAATATTAGGTAAGTAATAATGTCAACAAATTCGCATTATACTATTGTTAGAGTATGAATTTTTATGTAGAAATTTTAATCTTAGAATATTTAGGTAAATAAATGTAGATATTAAACAATTGAAGTAATTTCTTATGATTACAATACAATCTTTTTCGCAACAAATATATTGCAAAGCACTGTTGCTAATATAAAATTATCATGTCGTCTGAAAACGTTTCATGAGTAAAGTCGAAACTTATTCTCTTTCGTTATTGTTTTGTTTTTTTCTTAGTTTTCATTTAAAATTGATTTGAGATTTTTAAAAATTGAGATTTTTTAAATCTTCTATCAAATAGGACCAAGATAGAAGTGTATGTTTTGATATAAAAAATTGAAAGCCTGATACTGAAAGAATAAATATGCTTCAAATGCTAAAATTGAATTTTAAACAAAATTTTGGGTAAGAGGATAACATCGATAATAATTGTTATTATTATATATTACATGTTAATTGATGTTATATGATATGTATAGTATTGGTCAAATATCAGTAAATTAAAAACTAGAAATAAAAAAATGATTTTACGTCTGATCTTCATCATCTATCGGGAATAAAAATCCAAGGAATTCCATGTTTACTTATTTAAGTTTAACTTCTTCGATGAATTAGATAGAAGTCAGATTCTGTAGTCAAGTTCTTCTATAAAGTTGTTTGTTAAATTATTTTTATAAAATAATTTGAAATGTTCAACACTCACAGTTCTATTAGATATTTGTTTTCTGTAGTTATATTACATATGTAGATTCTAGTTTCCTTTTCTATATTTCGATTGCAATTTAAAAATTATCTATTTGACACTTGGTGACATTTCAATAGTTGTCAATTGTAGGTTATGATAATAAAAGTAGTGACGCAATATTGTTTTATTTAAAATTTCAATATGTTATTGCTAATTGTTTAATTCTGGCAAGGACTCTTTTTAGCAGCTAACTTTTCGATTCGATAGTAATGCGTGTACCTCAGTTGTAAGAAACATTTCTGGTAAATTTTTTTATTTTATTGTATAGATAATGTTAATTTTGAAAGGTTTTCTTCATGTAACTTGAGCTTTCCTTCCATTTTGCTATCTATTTGGAATATCAGGATAAAATCGGGAATGAGAAGATGTAAACCTGGACGGCATAATATGTAATATGGTGTCCACAGGACGTTTTGCTATAACTAGAGAGCCATCGACATTATTGTAGCAAACGTTTCTAAATGAAGTGAAAGGATAGGACTATAGAAATAATCTTAAAACGATTCCTGATTTGAAAGCAAAAATGACTTGTGTTCCTGGTGAGATACAGTCGCAATCATGCCAACATGTTATTGATATTTTTGATTTTGAAATCTTGGATTCAATAGATGATCATTCGGTTGATATTATAGGTTTGTTCCAACAACGAGTATCTTTAGTAATATTATTACTACAACGCAAGCGCATTAATGAAATGTCGTTCCAACAGACACAAGTTACCAGTTCGCAATCCTAGATTACTAACAAACCGCTGTTCCAACAACTATGTGGAAGGGATCGAATTGGTTCATTTGCGGTTCAAACGATACTTGCTAAGGAGCAAGTACCAAGTAGTTCGAAACCTGAATAGCCATGCGCAAATGTTAGTTGAGAGTAGTACAGCCGAAATACTTCCTCTATCATTAATTATTTTGTAATTTTCGTAATAAAATCGAGAAATTTTTAGTAGGAAATGATAAAGTACATACATATTTAAGTACACATTACAAAAAAGAAAAATATTAATAAATGGATGGTGACAGGAAACGAGGATTAAAAAATATTTATTAAAATGTGTACCAAACCATAGAAATATGAAATCAAAAATTTATTTAATGTCTTTACATTACAGGTATTTTATTAGCATCCTTTAGAACCCGCATTAATTTTTAAAACCGTTTTTTAACCGGGCAGGCATAGATTTAACGAAATGTTGTAAAATTTCATCTGTAATGACTTTCTGCCATCTGCCATACAACTTTTAATAAATTTTGCAATTGTGATTTTGTATTCTTATCGGAAATTTTTCGTTTCATAATGCCCAAAGATTTTCAATCGGATTTAAATTCGGGCTGTTACCTGGCCATTCTAAGAAATGAGAAAACGTTTTACTTAGGTATCCAATTAAAGTTGTAAAAATTAATTTTTTGTGCGTATTAAGTATATTACTACTTCAATATGTAAAAGTTTAAATAAATGATATGTGCCGAATCGTTCTAGCATATATGGAGGAAGAAGCATGAGGAATTGTAAAACTGTTAATTTATTCATATTTTCCATTTTAGTAAAATTCACCATCGGACTTGTTCTTAAAATAACAATTATAAATTAACTTTAAAAACAAAAAAATATTCCTGAAAACAGGCTTGAAATAAGCACAAAAATTGAAAATTTGCACAAAATACTCAAAAAGGCAAAAAAAAGCATAGAAAAACTTCATAACGTAAATCGTATACATTTTAAAACAATTTATTGCTGCCTTAAATATTGACGATAAGCATCGCTCTCTATGATCACACTTGTCAATTATTTAAGGTTAATCTCGGTTCGAAAACAATTCGGAAAACGTTCCAACACAGCTTTAAGTTACTATTTGTGAATTTACTAGTGTTCCTAACGCAGGCGCAATAAGTGGTCAAATTACTGGTTGCCGTCGATAATCGAATAGCTTGTTGGAACAAATCTTATATGTTGTGCATAAATTCTACTTTTCAAATGTCAAAAGAACACAAACGCACTCAGTCCTCCATCTACAACATATAACCTTCTTCTTGATTAATGAATCCGAATTTATTCTTTTTTTTTTTGTTCTTTAATAATATATTTTTTAATACATATTTTTATCATTTATTGTTTACCGGTTTTGCTTTATAGCATCATCAGGTAAGTCAATTTTTGATTTACGGTTTATTAATGTAATTTAATTTTATAACTTCTAATTTGACTGCGGAAATGTATACTAATTATAAAATATTATTACATTTATAAAGTCATTCAAAAATGATTAACAATCCAAATTACTATCTGATGATGCTATAAAGCGAAGCCGGTAGAAAATAAATAATAAAAATATATACAAGCAAATTCGTATAATGATTAAAGCATATAAATAATAGCTTATTGTAAAATAAACTTTTCCATTAGTGACTATAGTTTGCCCTCGGCCCTTCGGCTCACTTTCAGCATGGATTTTGTTCATTAATTAGCGCCAATTATTTAACAACTAGTTAATTGTAGTTTTTTTAAAATAGCTATTATACAACTTAATTTCCCTAAAAATTATAACTTTATAGTGTAATAATCCTCTTTATTTCTTCATTCTTTTATTTTACTTCTTTATAAATTATATCGGCATCTCTTAAATGTACCTGCGTCAATTTCTTCACAGGAACAATCAACTCTTCTTTATACTCTGTGTTAATTCCATATTCCATTAATGATTTCTGAACTTCTACTAAATGTAGTCAATTAATAGCGAATAAAAAGAAGATTCGTGATGAAAGTAATCTTGGTTTGTACCTTCTTTCATTATATTCAAATCTAATTTACACTATATAATTAGTTATTGTGCAGGTTAAATTTGCTCAATAGTTGTTTAACTTGTTTATACTTTTTTAATAAAAAAAAATATTTGTTTTAAAATTAAATTACCATACTTTTAAATTTAATGTTTTATACAACATAGTTAGACTTTAATATTGTATATTATAGCAGTCTTGGGTAAAAATACACATAGATACAGGTAAAATTATATTTGCATAAATTTGTTTTATAAAAATACATAATATTATAATGGAATTTCATAATAGCATTAAAGTTAATTCCAAAGTTCATTATCAAACAATTTAGCCTAACAGATAAGATTCACGTGTGATATAATAATAAAATATAATAAACCACGTGTTTGTATGTCAGACGTTCCCCCTCAGTAACATGGCTTCGTGACGTAATATGATCAATAATACAAATAAATTGGTTTGCTTAGCATAACCCGGCAACGCTAATGAATAAGTTAATAATTAAGAAACAAATATTTTCCAAATCAGATAAAATTGATTCTTGCTTTGAAATTACCGATAGGTTAGGCTGGTTAATATAACAATACTTTTGCAAAAAATACAACTAAATAAAATTGTATAATATATTATATTTTTTACCTGAAGTGGACTTATAGTATTTGAAATATCATGTGTTGCTTAATTTATTGAAAGGCCGTTTCAATTTCGTTATTAGGAATTTAAAAAAATTAATAAGGTAGTCGCGCCGGCATTTGCAGCGCGTTCACACTGGAACTACGAACTACTACAACACTAAAATTGCGACTACGTTAAATTGTCGGTCTAGTGGATAACGAACAAGGATTTTAGTCGGCGCTCGGTAGCCGATTCCTTACTCTGTTCGCGCCAAACTTAAATACTAAAAATAGAATACATTTCGCTTCATTTCTCAATATACAATTTAAATAATATTTAATTATTTCTTTAAGTATTTGGTATTTCGGTATTGAATGTATATCGCGAATTGTCTGCTTTTTGAATTGGAACAAAATTATTTACAACCAAAAAACTAAATCGAATGATTATTGCATTATTAAAATAAAATTTCAGTTTTGGCAAGCAACAGAAGTAATTATTTTTAACCTCGCACGCCAACAACAATTTACGATTACTAACAAAATTACGTTTTAAATTTCAAATTATTTTTTTAAATGGGGCTCAAATTAACTATTTTATTTTTTTATTTTAAAAAAGAGTTTACAGTAATAAAAACTATATGAAATTATATAATTCTAATATATTTAGAATATTATATTTATTCTAAATGATTCTACACTGAGAGAAAAGAGATGGTAAATTGAACGAATCTGAAATGTTGAATCGTTTCTTATTGAATTAAACGAAATTTCGTTGAATGAAACAATTTTTAGTTGTTACAATAAATTCAAAAATGTTGTTTCAATGCATTAGTTTTGTTAAATAAATATTAGTTGATTTAATGTTTATAATGGGTTCAAATAAGCTTCTATACGATATTATCGTTGAATTAATAAAATAGTTAGATTGGAAGAAAACCAATGAAATTCTTGAACGAAACTATTATTTTGTCTTGTTGTAGCATTTTAGTATGGCATTTCAATGCAACCGAAATGTTAATCAGCTAAACTGAACACAATAAAATTGTTGAATAGAAGCTTGAAAAATATGCGAGCCACTGCGCAAGTCTATTGTCATATATTTTAGTTTGATCTTTGATGCATAATAACCTTGATGTGTTCATGAAATGTGCGTTTGCAAAGTGCTAGAAAAATGGATACTACAGTTATGAATAATTGTTTAAAAGTTAATACCTTTGAGGATTATTTGTTTAAATTTATTTATTAATAAAATGCCTACTGTTAATACAGTAATACACCTATTGTGATGGTTCAACATTGGATATACGCATTCAATTTAGAATGCTTGATTTAATACCATCATAAGTTAGTGTAATGTTTACTCGAGAAATAATGCTACGCTTTATATTAACGTAATTATATTTTTCTAACAATTACACATAATATTTTTTACAACGACAACCATTTTTCTTGCTCAGCGTCACCTGGCACATGACCAACCCATAATTCCCCATATACTACAATAAGTAACATCAAAAACCTAAAATGATTCAAACAATAGAATAAATTGGTTAATTTAATGCACAGAAATGGTTGATACAATAATATACCTACTTGGTTAGTTCGAAAAGTGCGGAATGTTGAATCAACCTTTTACTACGTCCTATTAAAGAAACTGATAGCTTTAGTGTAGTAAATTTTGATTCAATTAACACAACGAGAACGTTTAAGGAAATACTTCTCATGTTAAAATAACGCAAAATAGTTAACATTTTATTTGCATTAGTTTAATGCACGTTTTGCATTCGCCACCCGCAATGCAAAAAATTTGTTGGTTGAATAGTTTATCGTTTGATTAAGCAATTTCTTTCTCTCAGTGTAGGAAATTTATACGATAACACTTATACGACAAGAATTTATACGAAAAACTTTTACGAATGAAAATATCAAAAATTATTTTAAAGATTGTGAACAACTTGATGTAAATGCAGACAATATTATGATTTAAGAAAACTATTTCAAAATTTATTGTTTATTAAAATTGAAAGGACTTGTACATTTGCATTTAGCCATTGTTTGTTAACGGTTGTTGTTGTTTTTCTCCAGGAAATTAATTGAAAAACAATTAAATACATTAAATATGCCTTAGAATATAAGAATGTGAACACTCTTCTTGCAGAAAAGTATGATCCGCTGAAGTATCATTAAATATTATTCTCCTTAGAAACAATTCTATAACGCTCTTCGAAGTTTCTAAAATCATAAGAAAGTGATTACTTTATTGATAAATTTATAATATTTGGGTTGTCCGAACCTCTGTTAAACTATTTTTTTTTTGAATTTATTTCAAACTTTTTACTTATGCCTTTTTTACTCCAAGTATGTATTCGCCTACTCCCAAATAATAAATAGTTTGCGCAATACCAAATAGAGGAGAGATAACCATTACTCTGCACAGACCACCCTTAAAGAAAGCTTTGAATCCTTCATATTTATATATGGATCTGAAATAAATTATGCTTCAGTAATCAAAGAAAAATATATTTTCAATTACGTTGCAGCATCAATCATTCCCGTGTAATGTCTTTCACCGGTGCCTTTACTTATAAGTTGTAATCGAGTTTTTATAACATCAAATGGTGTATCTAGGAAAGCGGCAACAGATCCTGCCGTAAGTCCTGAGAGAAATGATGTCCAAAACACTGCATCGTCTAAAATACAACATAGTTCAATGCCTTGCATAATTTTTTTTTAAATTTACTTGAGCCGTCTTGTCTTTTAGGTCCTAAATCATTAAGTGTAGCAAATAAAGGAAAAAATATCAACGAAAATCCAACATCACGGCACATATTGGCGCTAATTCCTCTATACAAACCAGAAATACCCTTTTCTTTAATTAAACCTCTGACAATTTTAATCACGGATGGTTTTTCAACTGTTCTACCCTCTAAATTATAGATATTGATGTAACCTTTTTCTTAATAAATGCAGTAAGTGTTAACCTGCTTTTGCTATAGAAGCAACACGTCCTGAATCTTGCATTTGTATTTTCAATAATTCCATAGGGCATGTAACAGATGTTTGACACAAACCAGCCATTCCTCCAGCCAGCATTTGTCTTGGAATTGAAATGGAACTGCAAATTAAACCGTTTGTTATTGCCTTAGAGTTACAACACTTAGATATTATATAAATGTATATCAAGTGTAAAATAGATCTTCAATTATACCCATCATCCTCAGAGAGATGATATCTGAACAAATCATTAGAAGATAACTTAATTGCTTTTTCTGGTGTAATAAGGAGAAGATTTATCCTTGCGCCTCGATACATTCCCAAAAGACTTTCGGTTGTATATATCTTCTTAAATGCATCGGGGCTGTAAAAATAGTATTTTGTAGTGAAGATTAAATTAATTAAAAAACTATTTATACATTGAACTATACATCTTTTCTCCACGTGAACCAAGTTGTTGATTTTGAAATCTAGTTTTAACCATATCAAGTGGAAAAACACAAGATACTCCAATTAGTCCAGCAAGACCACCGTTTATGACTTTCGGTAATAAACTATAGCAAAGCAGGATTTATTATTTTAGATGTTCATATTCGGTTTCATACTCACTAAAATTGTTTCTTTTTCGGAGGCTCTCCCATGGCGGTTTAATATTTTGCTGTTACTAATTTTTTCAATTAATAGATCCTTTAGCTATTAGATTCTTTTATACGTAGACATAGTAATTTCTTATCATGAGTATGTTAACGGGCTCAAGATTATTTAAAAACCAAAAAGTGTTTTTTAATACTTCGAAATAAAAGTTCTAATATTTCATTTTGTATGACAAATAATTTTGACATAAAGGTTTCAAGTTATAATTTTACTTATGTCAAATTATATAATACTTCATTCTAATACTATAAGAAATATTTTATTTCTAATATGTTAAGTTTATTATGTTTAACTTGAAAACATTAGATTTACTAGAAGTAAAAGTAAGACCTTTTTGTGGCAAACGAAAGTTTTTATTAATTAAATAATTAGCATTAATCCAGTTTACCACCATCGTCAATTAATGAGGCATCTGGTTATATCTTCTTTCAAAATTTACTATAGTTCTGGTCTCTTGAGATTTGTAGTAGTTAATACCATTAATGTTCTGTATTAGCTATGTTATCAGCATGTTTATTCACTATATTATACTACATTAATTATAATTATTAGCTCTTGAAAATACAATAAATGTGAATATCAATTACGAGCTAAAGGGTACTAATAAATCTTATTATATGGATTTCGCAATCCTATACAATTAAATATTGTAAAAAATTTATTATATTTATTTATACATTTATTATATTATACTACATTGTGGATCCTATAATGTTTTGTGTTTGTGAAATGTTTGTATATTAATTAAGTGAAATAAAATGTTCAATTATTCATCATTCTTCAGTTTTAAAAATAAATGAATTTGTACCCACTTAATGGCCAAAAAAGACATCATTTATTTTCAATCGTGTGGCTTCCTTCCATAACTAAATTTTGTATTATGTACAAGTCCGATATGGATATGTTTAGGTTTAATGTCGGTATTATGGGTTTCATCGACTTTTCAATGAATGACAAATGAAAAAATTGTTGAATTAGAAGACTCATCATTCAAACAAGTTTTTTTTGTGATAAACAATAGACATTAGATGTTTCAGCTTTTATTTATTTTTTTATAATACTGATACACTCATTGGTTCTATCTTTACGCTATCCTTAACGGGTTTTGAGATCTCTCTCTTGAAAGAAGAAGTTATGGCAAACAATATATCTGTTTGAAGGTTTACCATTTGTATCAGGTTCTCAAACAAATACATACAACGTAAAATGGCCAGTTCGGTAGCAACAAAAGCTAAAATCTTAAATCGCAATACTAATCTCTAACTATAACTAAATCTCTACTCAATAACGCTTACATATGAGAGAAACATTTGAAATAAACTTGTTCTGAGCAGTAATTCAACACAATACTGTACAACAATAATGTGTTCTTCAGCTGCAAGTGTGATATACTATGCAGTAGGTATTAGACGATCACTTGGCAGAAGCCAAGATGACGTACTATAAGGAATTGTAATTAATGAGATTGTTTTCGGATGTCTTCTTCATAGTCTGCAGATCAATTTTGGACTTTAGATCACAGCAGTGCATTCAACACGAGCAGGATTTGAATCGCGGTTACCCGCTTCCCAGTCGACGGGTGTAGGCTTTACCCCATATATTAATTTATGTAAAAAACGATTTAATCGTATGATTATTTTATCAAGTTGATTGTCATTAAACGTTATTTGGGTTGCCGACATTCCATAGCAACTTTTTGAAATCTGTGTTTTCTTCATTTACTGTCAAGCAGCTTATCGGCCGGTCACGTTTAACGCGACTTCTTCACGGTCACGGCCTAACGATTGTGTGCGTCGACTGCTAAGCCGAAATCACCAGTTCGATCCCGGGCGGAGTAAAAACTTTATTCTGACCGTCGACTGAAGCATCTGCCTAGAGAATCTTTCCAAAATAAAATAAAGTGGTTACTATATGTTCTTACGTAGAGCGACGGAATCTGAGAGAAAGAGAGACACTTGTTGGATAAACACGACAATAGAGTATTTAGAGAAATAAATAAGCTTTTAAATAAAATTTATTTCTATGAACAATTTTTATATACAATTTGTTAGCACATATAAATCCTTTTTGACTAAACCTAAAATAAAATTTTTTGGTAATAACTATGATAAATAAAAAAAGTTATAAAAACCTTTGTTTCATAAGCGTAAATGATTGTATCTGACGTCGGTTGATTTGGAAAGCGTCTAGGAGTGATAAAACGTTTAATGCATGGAGCGAGAAGTGCTGAATCTACATCTCTTGGATCGTTCGGTTTACTTAGGAAACTAACAATTAGGCCTACTATTATGGAAAAAATCAATCCAATTAATGTATACCAAAGATACGACAAACGATATAGCATAAAGCTTTCACTAAAATTACAAATTTAGGTATTTAATTAATTACATTAGACAGTTCTATTTACTCTGTATGTGTTATATCTGTTGTATTTGTTGAAGGATTCATAAGAAAAGTTATGGATTTTGATGCTTTAGGTGTAAATTGATAATGGCATCCGTCTGTACTAACAGTCTTTTCTGGAAAAAGTAAATCTCCCGATGCAATGGCAGATTGAGCTTTATAACCAAACCATGACATAAATGCTAAACCAGAAATGCCACCCGCTAATGCACCCTGAAAAATTAAAACATGAATAATAATAATAATAATAATAACTGTATTTAAAAAACCTTACTTTTGCATTTATCCATGGTAAAAGAACGCCCATGGTAAACAAACTTAGAGAAGGGCCAGCAGTTATAGCGCCAACGCTCATACTTAACTAAACAATTAAACCTTGTACGAACAACATACAATTTTTTATTATTTTACCTGAAGAACTGCACCTAATTGTTCCACTACGTAAACTAATCCCACACATATCATTCCAAAAATTACAATAGTGGCTTTCATTAAAATGTACGATTGTTTTTCAGAAAGTTTGTAAGAAAAAAACGATTTGTAAAAGTCTTCTAAAACTATGGCAGCCATAGAATTAAGACCAGTCGATAAGGAACTGAAATGATTTACAGAAATTTACAATGTCGCCAAGTTCACCTTGGATGAATTACCTCAAAGCAGCACTAAATACTCCGGCAACAAATAATCCAGGTAAACCAGGATAAGCTCCAAGAACATCCATTACCAGTAAAGGTAGGAGTTGATCTTTCTCTTTAGCTAACTACATTTGAGTTTTAAATTATACAAATGAAACTAATTGTTTATTACGGAAGTATTTACCTTTGTAGTTAATGGATCGCAATTATAATATGTTGCATAAATGAGCATACCACAGTAAGAACAAAGGGAAGTAACAATAAAAATACCAGCTACAAACATCCAAATTGCTCTAAAATAAAACAATTTATATAACTACTTAAACTTGTCTGTTTATAACCTTTTTGCTGCTTTTAGGGTTGGTAAAGATAAATAACGTTGAATCATATTTTGGTTAATGGCGCTATCTTTTAACCAATATGCTGCTCCTCCAAGAACTAACGACCACACTGTGTGACGAGATAAAGGATTCACATCAAAACTGAAAACATTTACATAATGTTAGTGATTTATTAAATATTACAGGTAGGTATAATTACTTTGGTCCTTCGATTCTATCGCTATCCCAATTTCTTTTCCAAACCACACCAAATCCACCGACATTTAATGTACCTTTGATTATTACCAAAATTATGGCTCCAATCATAAATCCAGTTTGAATTACATCCGTCCACACAACTGCTTTTAAACCACCCTATCCATAAAACCGGAAACTTTTTAAGGGTAATTTTAAAAATTTACAAATACTCACAAGTGTTGTATACACAATACAAATGACGCATACAAATGGTGTGGTTAAATGCACATTAATTCCGGTTACTAAAAAATATGAGTGCAATAAATAAAAAATATTAAAATTTCGTTATTATACCTTGATTAAAGGCTAATGCTGGGACGTAAATTACCAGTGGTAACCAACACATCTAAACATATTTTAATTATGATTGATGGATTAATAATGTATTTATTTACTTACTAAAGCAATAATGAATAAAAGGGATCCAAATATTCTAATTTTACGATTAAATCGTCTTTCCAAGTACTAAAACAGAGATACAAATTTTGGTTGAAGTTGTAAATGTATTTTTTGTTTACCTCATAAGTTGACGTTATCTGTAAGTTATGAAAAATTGGCAAATAAATCGTTTGAAAAATTGTTGCCATAAGAACAACTCCTCCCAAGATGCATAGGTACTGTATGCCATACACGTAAATTTCAGTTGGAATTCCGAGGAGAGATATACCACTGATAAAGCTATTCGAAGAAATATAAATAAAATTTTTATTGATTTTTCATCGTCATTACGTACCTAGCAATTAGAGACATTGAGATTGGAAATATATGCATGGTCCGTCCGCCAACTAAATAGTCTTGAGTAGATTGTGAAGATTGAGCAAAATAAAAATAAATTCCTACAACTACACAAATAAGCAACATGCTAACAAAAATAGTATAATCTAGCCATCCAAAATTTTGCATCGCTGCCCCTACTTCAGCAACATCCAGACCAATTTTAATTTTTTCACCATTGTCTACATTAGATAACATAGTTTCGTCTATTACTTCCGCCATGTTACACTAGAATGCAAATAAAACGTAACAATATCATTTTGTTGCATTAAACAAACCGGTAGTACCTGATTTCTTAAAGTCTATTACAAATTACTGAAAATTATGCATGACGGTACAAACGCCAAATTGATCAACACTAAACGCTCTGTTCAATTTACGCAACCACTTTTTAATTTTCAGCTTTTTCATACTGAAAAACATTTTGGAGACGAGACGAAACTGATGGTACGTTATACGCCAATGCTCTACAATTTATTTACTCTATGTATCATTAATATATCCCCATTATTTAAATGGGACGCTATTGTTAAGTACATTAAATGCAACGGATGCTGTTAATTCAAAGATTGTTCCTTATTCAAAGTCAATATAGGAAAAATTAGCATTTCTTATAATCAAGCCCCGAATTTTCACAACAAATTTTTCATATTGAAAAATAATTATTTTTTTTAAATTAATAAAATTCAAACAGTTTTAAAGTTTATATAAAAAGGTTTAACATTTTCGAACACGTGTAACTACACCAAACACACTATACAATGTGTAGATAAATTTAGTATAATTTATCCAAATAAGCACATGTCGCTCCAATTAACGTGTTTTTAACGTTGTACTGCTGAAATACTTTTGCAGTCAGCTATATCCACAACATTATCGGCAAGTCGTTGTGTAGTTAAAAAATACATTTTATTAATCCGTGCGACTTGGAATTTACTTCTTTGCCTTGCAAGGTTGGGAAAACTTTTTTGTGACTCTCGATCAGGCTTGAAAATTACAGAAAAATTAGAAAAAAAATACAGAGAAAAATACTGATACTAAATTTTAAACAGTCAAAGACACTTTATATTGTATTTGTTCCACTTTATTTGCCGAACATTAGTATCAAAATTTCAACCTGAAGGTATTCTAGAATTTCTATATACATTTTGTGTTGATTCAGAGTTCATTGTAATCTCCAAATACATCAAACTATAATCCAATAAGGATAACAGGGTCGTGGCGGAACAGCCACTCTAATCGAATTATTATTTTCTTGTGTTTGTCAGACTCCTACAAATATTAAAGAATCATAAATGTATCGTTCAATCGGTTCAATAGAACAATAAAAGAGAATTTAGAAAATATAAACTTGTTGGCCTCAAACCATGTGATACCAGTTCGACCCTGTGTCTATCTAACGCAAAAATGAAATTGAATAATATCAAATTAGTACGTTAAAATTATTTGTTTAAACAATTATCTCAATAAGAAAATTGGAAGTAATAATAAGTGGTGCAAGACCAAGGTAATTTCAAATGTTAAATAACCTATTATAATTTTATGTATGATCATTGCATATTAAAATCAATGCAATAGACACCAACTAAAATAAGATAAACAATATTATTTTCATATACCTAAAGTTATATTTGGTTATTTTATAATCTGCAACTATTTTTGAAATGTTTAACTTGACTAGAGATAATTTATTTGAACATAATATAATAGAATTTTAAAATTTAACAAAATTTTAGTGCTACTAGGCTACTACTTATAGTTTTAATATTGTGTTTTTTAATTTATATAGTAGAGGAGAGTTTTTTTTTTGTTTTTATTTTATTTTTTTATTTATTTTAATTTTATTTTTATTTTTTTTATTATTTATTATTTTTTTATTTATTATTTTGTTATTGAGCTTTTTATTGTTTTTACACAAGACTGTCAAATCGAGACCTATTGTTTTACTTTTTTGGTATCGTTGTAAAGTTTATTCAATTCCTCAACTATTCGTCAAACAAACCTTTAATGTACATAAGAAAAAACTAAAATATTGGTTCCAAATCCGACCACAAAAGTACAAATTGGAACTTTGTAGGATTCTATGAATATATCAATTCTAAACAACGCGAAAAGTGAGGGTCGGATCTGGAACCATTACTTGAGGTTGATTTTAGACCACACTACTTTTTAACAATTGAACAGCATTTGCATTAATTATGAAAATAATCAATCACTGAATAAATATTATTTTAAATAACAGTAGGAAGACATTATTAAAAATCAGCACTTACCGCGGTTTTTGCCTATTTATGAAATAAACACAATTATCTAGGTCGCCCCAGAAAGAGATGGCGAGATCAGTTTTGAGTGACGTAACGGACCGCGGTCTTACACGTGCAGATGATGATGATGATGATCTTCAACCAACCTATGATAAATGAATGGCGACTATAATGAGATCCTTACATAAACTTAATTTGTGTTTAGGTTTTCGAAATATGCATGGTGGTCGGATTTGGACACTGGTCGGCTTTAAACCATATTCTCCGTGGATCCACGTCAAACCGTCGCGGACATTCCAATAGGCATGATGACTAATTTTGAAAAACTGTTCTATAATGTCCTAAAGTATCTACTATTTCCAAAAAATATCTAAATTTCTGAAGAAAATAAAGGTTTGCTACCATTTTAATTTGAAATCTAAACTTCACGCCAAAACGCTCGCTTGTGTCATTGCGCGACGTCACATGTATGTCATAAATGTCACTCTCGATGTCTTGCAGGTTATAAACAATAATGAAAACCTAATCTAACTTCATAAAATATAGCACTACGTGATTCAAAAAACGCAAATAAGAGCGCTACCAATTTCGAAATTTTGAATCACGTAGAGTGCTATATTTTATGAAGTTAGGTTATGTTTTCATTATTGTTTATAACCTGCAAGACTTCGACAGTGACATTTATGATATGTGACGTCATTCGCTCTGATTGGTGTTCAACTGATCATGGCGGATTTTTGTGTTTTCTAATTTTATTTTATCAAAAAAGTTATGAATCTTGCTCATAATATAAAAAAAAAGTTTTTTATAATCCATGAATCTTATTTCATTAGATAAAAACATAATTTTAGTGATTTTTGGTTACTGTCATCATACCTATTCTCGTGCGCCCAAATAACCGCGTCCAATTGTCGCGCGACCAAATATCCGCGACGTTTTGAAGGGATACCCTCTCCGTACATATTAGACCGAGAAATACTGACACAAAATTCGAAGTCATTTGTTACAAGTATGGCAATAATTTGATCAGTGATCAAATTAGGTAAATAATAAACGAAAAATAATGGTTATAGCGCTGGTCGTCGGGGCGTAATCGCAGGGTAATTAATGAAACTTGTCGGAGAAATTACGGGTTTCATACGATTTGTTACACAAAGAATTTTGCATTTTCCGGTTGTCGATAAATAATAAACCCCGCTTTAGCGAATGCCATACTTTTATGGTGGGGCTTAGGGCCCACCATACCAATTAGAACACGTCAATTTTTTAATTTTTTTTAAATCATTTGTTACAGGCAAATTTTTTTTTTAACTAATTATTTTTGAGTAAACATTCACGAAAATCGCTATGCCATACCGTTTCGACGGTTCCAAACAATCGCCATACGCCAATTGGGTATGGCTTCACTTTAGCACTTTACCATAAGTATGGCATAATTTTTCCGAAGCATATCTTTTTATTGATTTTTCAAAAATTCAAATGCCATGCTGTAACAAATTGTTTTAACATTATTTTTTTGGTTACATAGTAGCGTGAGTGTAACAATCTTCAGCTCCATGGTCACAGTATGAAATAATTTCTTTTAGATACACTCTTATTGAGTGTGCCTCATATTGTAATAAATAATTTTACGTCTTGTATAGTAGTATCTTGAAAATCTTTAAAAAATACAGTTTTTCAAGTATATGGCATCACTTTTGCACTTCACCAGAAGTGTGGCAAATATATTAATAGTCTCACTGTATTATGAACTTTCCACCATTCAAATGTCATCCTGTAACAAATCGTTTGACAATATTAAATAAATCTACTTCTTTGGGAGAGTATGGCGATTATTTGGAACCGTCGAAACGGTATGGCATAGCGATTTTCGTGAACGATTACTCAAAAATAATTAGTTAAAAAAAAATTAACCTGTAACAAATAACTTTAAAAAAATTAAAAAATTGACGTGTTCTAATTGGTATGGATGGCCCTAAGCCACATCATAAAATTATGACATTCGCTAAAGCAGGGTTTATTATTTATCGACAACCTGAAAATGCAAAATTCTTTGTGTAACAAATCGTTTGAAACCCGTAATTTTTCCGATAAGTTTCATTGATTACCCTGCGATTACGCCCCGACGACCAGCGCTATAACCATTATTTTTCGTTTATTACTTACCTAATTTGACCACTGAACGGTCGCCATACTTGTTACAAATGACTTCGTATTTTGTGTCAGTATCTCCCGGTCTATATTATTAGGTTATTAATATTATTACATTTGTTTGCAATTTTTAAAAATATTTTAATAAAAATATTTATATCGAGATTTGATTAGGGAGATAAAGCAATTTTGCAAAAAACATTAGTGTGCATTAGTTCAGCAAACTGAACACATTCAGTGGTACGATCTTAAAAAATTTATAATCAATTAATTTACATTTAATTCAATAAATAATCTTAAAAATATAATCATACGGATGCAAACTTTTAGTAGTTAATTTAAATTTTACTGAAGGATGTCACTCGTGTCAATTGACATCGGGAAAAAACCCAAAACTGCTCTACTCATAATATTATGATCAATTATTTTTATTACAATAATGACATTTATTAGTGGTTGTTATAAGATTGCTAAATAGACTAATTTATTGTTTAATTAAATTATAAAATTAAAACTTGTGAAGATGGACACAATTGGTGTTAATTTTTATTTAAATTTTCTAAACTCTTGATAATAGCAACTCATTATAAATGGAAATTTTGAAAAAAGTGCTTTAAACATAAAAAAAATGCAAAAATTGTATTGATTGTTCTCTATTGGTTTCTCCCAATACTTTCTCTAGATCAATTCATAACCAGAGGATTTAAGACCACGCCTCTCTATGTATTTACTAGTGAAGAATATGTGCATGTGAATATGCCAGTGTGGCGTAAATCCTAAACCGGCCGACCGGAAAGCGGGCAACCGCAGTTCAAATCCTGGTCGCGTCGAATATACTGCTGATATAAAGTCCAAAATATATCTGTGGGCTATGGGGAAGGCAACGGGAAACCACCCCATTAATTAAATTCCCTAGTACGTCATCATACCGCCTACGCCCTGCACAGTGTATAGCACTAAAAAGAAGAAGAATATAATGAAATAAATCCGCTTGGTTGACAGTGATATCGTAAAAAGATGGCTTAGTAAGTCGAAATATTATGTACTATACTATTCAAATTTCAAATTTAATAAATACATTTTAAATTTCGATTACAGTAAAAAGAAAACAATAACTTGTTTTGTTGTTCCAGCCAAGGAACACCTAAGTGTATACATGGTGCTGAATGACTTAGCCGAACATAAAAAATTAACATGTAAAAACTTATTTATGCGAATTCCTGCTTCCCTAATTATTTTAGAGAAAAAATTAAAGACACAAAAATAATGCAGAAATATAAATTACGAATGATAAGAGTATTAGATTTCATCTAACTGTTGCTTAAAAAGTCAAAAAATACTTTTGAAATTGTTAAAAGTTTCGTTTATCGGTCTGACCATGAAAGTTTCCAGAGTAATTATTTTGGAAAATATAAATTAAATTGAATTTATTACATGGCCAGTGCGATAAATGCAAATTAAATGAAAAGTGTCTCATCCAAAAATTAAATGTGCAGATAGAATCTCAGGATATTGGATTATGTTAAGTCAAACTACAAAGATTTGATGTGCCGACGTTTCGAAAGATTTATTCTTCCATTTTTAAGACTAAAAAAATGCAAATTTTAATGATTTCGAAAGAATTTTTTGACCTTTTAAGTAAAAGTTAAATGAAATCTAATGGTCTTATCATCTCCAGTTTATATTTCTGCATTATATTTGTGTCTTTTTTCTCTAAATTTTTCTCTAAAATAATTAGGGAAGCAGGAATTTGCATAAATAAGTTTTTACATATTAATTTTCTATGTTCGGCGAACTCATTCGACTCCCGGTATGTATAACAGTATGACAAATTTGACAATTAAAATTTTTGTAGTATTAAAAATCAACAAATTTATTTGATAATAAAATAAATAAAGATTAATTAAATAATATAGGATTACAAAGTAAGAAAATGTGTATTAAATGATATAATTTAGAGTAGGTACATACATAATCAGGTTATGTTATTATTTACATGTGACATTATTTTCATCAAATCTCTATTTTGAAATTTTTATATTTTTATATTGTTTTCAAAATTTAACAGGAGTTAGATAAATAATAGTTATAGGAATAATATAATCGTTTATGCAAATATAGAATTCTTCGTTATCGTTCAAGCCCCATTTCATATTTTACCAAACTTTAACCCCTTATTGTAACTTCCAAGTGAGGGATGTCCAAAAATATTTTCTTTTTAAATTAGGTTATTTCTTACATATTACTAATTAAAACTTTAATATATAACAAGTTAATTAAACATTAATAAAAATCAATATGATTTTTGTGCTTTCAGAGAAATCAAAAAGCCCATTTAACTTTTTATATTAAAGTTTCAATTTATTATATTTCACAAGGCACAAGGTAAAAATTTATAACTTAAATATTTGTTACATGGTACATATCTATATAAATAGATATCTTTTATAGACTCAATCTTTCGTTTAATTAATTATAAAATTTTTTTGTCCCGTTTGACTTGGAATGAGTATTTGGATCCTATAGGTTATACAGGGTGTCCCAGAACTCAACGTTATCCCTTGAAAGGCATATAGGCCAGTTCATGACTGACCAGAATGTTAAAATATGACCTTAGTAAAAGGTCGTTAGTTTTCGAGATATTCGCACTTTTATATATTTTGTGCAAATTGACACTTTAAATCAGTTTTTCAAGTGCCACAAGTACGAAAGTTTATATTTTGAAATTGTAATTTTGGTTACACAACCCTGAATAGACCTGCTATTGATCACAGACTAAAATAAAACTAATAGTTCCATAATTAAAAAAAAATGTTTTTGCCCGACTCATAAATTAATTTATTAAATTAATTTAAAATTACAATACTTCCTTGTTTTACAAGGAATTGCGTTCGTCTGCATCACGAACGCCAACATCTCCTTTAGGCACTGAGGAATAATTTGGATGATTGAAACAAAATTAAAACAAAAAGCATGCCTTCTCGACATTGTCAAGGCATTTGACAAAGGAAACAATTGCAAATAGTCCTGTACGACCTTGAGAAGTGGTTGCGAATCTAGTGGATAAGGTTGAACTTTTCCAAAAGCGCGGTAACTTACTTTTCAAGAACAAACAATCTCCCAACTCTAATCCGAATAAATAAAATGCGACACCCAAATTAGAACGACTCCCGACCTCTACCCTCAAATTGTTTGGAATAGAGATACCTAGGACATACACCTTGAAATATCTGGAGGAGACTTTGGATAAGGGTTTCCGGTGAAGGCCGCCAATCAAGGCTGCAAACAAGAAGGCTAGAAGCGCAATAGCTGCACTTCATCTCGTGCCCACCCTCTGTATTGCCAAGGTTTGTATACTTGTTTTTATTTTTGTACAATTTTTGTTTTATTTTGTTTTTATAAAATATATTATTTTTGTTTCAGTATTTTTATTTAAAAAAAAATAGGATAGGAACGACTAGCATAGTACCAAAAATGGAGTTTTATCCCACCCATCGCCGCCACAGTCAATGGTCTATACAAGCTGCCAGAGGAAAGAAGAAAGAGGTATGAATCACAGATCCGGTACTCTGAAAGCCATGACGACTAGGCTAAATTATTGTATATAAAAATGACTATTATTTATTAGAGTTATTATTATCTCATAACTTTTATAAAAATAAAATCGTGTTCTGCAGATACCTATAATAAAATTTAGGTTTACATTAGTGAACTTCGGTGATTGCCTTTATTTACATTCGAGTGGAATATACTTATGTATATGCCAGCGATTAGATTAGAATTATCGGATAATATTTTTTGATAAATATATTACAAAAATGTAGTGTTCTTCCATTTCGTTAGCTTAGTACGATTAGTTTTATTGAATAAACTTAAAAAATTAAATATACAACGTAAGTATTTAATTTGTATGTGTATGTGTAGAATAAAAATGTACCCTAGTCTATGTCTATAATATTCACTATTTTAACAGATGGATGAGAGTCAAGATGTCGGTCTTATTTATTTAAGAACTTTTCCAGGAATATTAAAAATAGCCGAAGAAGTAAGTAGTATTATTTAATAAAAAAAAATTGGTATTGTAATAATGTGTTAGTGAAATTCATTATTTAAATTAATTATGATTAATAAGTTTTCCATTTTAACTCAAACTTTTAAAATAAGAAAAAGGTATATTTTAGATTGTATTGTTAGGATTAAAATTACAACTAATAATTAAATTAATTGTAGGTACCTATTATAAAAGATTTATTATGAGGTGTTTAATTCTATAAATACTCGAGTTATAATAATCTGATTAGTTATTAGCAAATTCACCATTGAAAATTGTATTGAAGCACTCGTATTTCAAAATTTTGAGAAATATTGTAAATAGTTCGATTTAATTGTACCTACTAAACAAATCAATGATATTATTATATCTTTTGTATTAATCACACCTTATTACATAACTGTTTTATATAAAAAGGGAAATATGTTTTTATCAAATTTTATTATCTATCGATATACATACAACCTGTCTCTAAATTATGGTATGATAGATACCAAGTGTGTTAAAATATCAATGAAAAATGCATACGCACACATAATTAAGTTTGTTTAATATTTAATCTTTTTTTGAAACAGGAAAATATGTTAGATTTTAAATCCATTTTACGATATATATTTATAATATAATCATTGTAGTCAGCTTAACGTTACACTTTGGATATGTATTGTAGGAAGAGTATCTATCTTATAATAGACCACAAGAAAATCCACTTTTTTAATTTTTGAAATACGATTTCACTACATTTTTATAAATATTATATTATTAAAGTGACTTTGTGACTTTTCCTTTGCATTATTATTATGTCTGTAATTTGTTTTTAATTTTCAGATAGTTAATTTTATTGGAATGATTTGCATTGCAAGTTTAAACACCACACCCCGAGGTGATGCATTTCTAGCATCTTCCATTATGGCACTATTAATAACAGCTGTGATATTTGTATTTCACATAACTGGATTTGTTACAAAATTACAAATTCCATGGAATAAGTTAGAATTTGGTTTTTCAGTATTTATTGCAATATTTTATTTAATTACGTCGTCTTTGATTGTCAGCTCTTTTTATGGATTCAAAACATATATAGCAGCGGGGGTATGTTTACTATTAACGAAAAATTTAGAAACTAATATTATTATCATTTCAGATATTTGGATACATAGCAATCCTGTTGTATGTTGCAGATGCATTCTTGCAATATCAAGTAATAATGTCTTAGATTAATTAAAAAAGTTTAATAAAAATCGCAAAATGTATTTCACTATTTTCTTATTAGTACAATATTGAATCGATCTTATTTCTTGATTATTAAATTAAATACAATTTGAAGAACTTTTAAGCTTTGAATACGATTTACTTTCATTACTCGAAAAAAATAGAATCCTCTAAGTGCATTAATATAGATTATAGGAAAAACAAACTCTTTTTCGTTACACAACAAATTTATTTTCTATTTCAGTACATATCAGGTAGTAAGTAATGTTAAGATGTTTTATTTCATTACAACACTAACCATTATTCAATAATATTTTCATCAATAATAATAAAAAACGTAAAAAAACATTAACAACCTAATAGATTTCAATCAAAGAGATATAAAACAATGTAGATGATAATAATAATAATTATATAATATAATATTATGTATATATAAATACATATTAAAATACAACACAGTTCTCTTGAGCAACACTCTAGACATGCTGTACAAGCCTACCACAAAATACAAAAATTATCCAGTAGAGCTTTAAATGTTAATCTCACTTGTAAATTTTAATAAATAAATAAATATTCTCTGTATGTCACAATTTAAAATGAGACAACATCTAAATTTCTATTAAATACTATATTAATTATAATAATAATTACCTATGGAATATATTAAAGCTATATTAACAAACGTAAACATGCTTTTACCGAACAAATTGTTACAATAACAATTCCATCATTCAATGTCTTTTTTTATAAACTATCTAAGAAGAATTTATTCGTTAAAAAGTCATGATTACATCAATATATCTTTTGAATTGTATTATTTGGTCAGTAACATTTAATTGTATTTAACTATATAATAATACTTTGGTAATGGAATCTCATATTTTTGGCAACAATGACTAACAATCTAATGATTACCATTAGTTTTCCAACAAAAACAAAATTTATTTCAATAGAAATTTATTTAAATAATTTGTAAAATCTCTTCCAAGATTTTAATCAATAATTATTTTTTATTAAAACACTGCACGTAGATAAGTAATTCTGCCATTTTATGGTTATTATAACCTACAAGGATGATTACTGATAATGCTTTATAATTTAAAACAGATCTGTCTTTTTATATTATACAAAAAAATTCTTAACAGCCTTGTATAATATAATACTGAACATTACTTCAATACTAATCTCCCATTTTTCTCTTACAACAATCTGCATCACATTTTTTACTAGTTTTCGACAAATATACCTTACTCACGCTTATATTTACCGTAACATTTACCTATTCATTTTGTCAAACATTCATGGCGTAATACATCGGTTTTGTTCCTTGAATTGGATTTTGGGGTGATGTGGGTGATGTCATGGTACTAGTACTTTGTGCAGCAGTGCTATCTTGTGGCGATACACTTGCCGCTCCTTCGGGCACTCCTCTTTCTATAAATCTCGATTTTGTTGGGGAATTAGGTGCAGATTCTTTTTGAACTGGAAATGTTGTTTCGATGCATTGTCTAAAGCCATTGGGCACTTGTACACTGTATTGACTTTCGCTATCGGTTAACGAAATACTATCCGGTGCTGATGGATATCTGAGAGCCGCTGTCGGAAAACTGTGTCTATTAATTTTAGTCGAATATACATTTTCGTGGTATGGTATCCCGGAGTGGGCAACGGCTATTGGACCAATCACTGGTCTGTACCTAGGATAGTAATTGTTACATGTTGACATTACAGGAGCCGACGTTTGCGTCGACCTGGCAGTCGAAAATTGCCCCGGAAGTGGACTTTCGCTTCTTGAACTTATTAAATGCGATTGGGTTGACGAATTTGGTAGTGGATAGGGCAACCTCATTGCTGGTTTAGGTATTTGTTTAATTGCGTTTAATTGATAATGCACTTCCTCAACAGGATGCGGATGATTCATTCGTGGTTGGTTAAGATACACTGGTTCGATGTAACGATTATTAATTTGATTTTGGTTTACCACTCTGGCATAACACTTATCGTTGCTTGCATATTGCGGATTGGGAGAAGGACAACTGGGTTGATAGGGCTCTATGTGATTATAAGGAATGTATACCATCGTTTGATGAATATTTTTTGCAACATCAAAGGGTGGAGGAGATTCAGGCCGACCGTTTCTACTTTTACTTGCAATGGCTTGATGATAAGCCTCGGTGCAGGCACCACCAATTTTCATAACAGGAGAATGCACATGATTAACGTTTGCTTTATAATTAATGTCCCTGTTGCATTGTTGGTTAGCACAATTTTGATAAATATTATCGTCAATAAATCCAGGAGGCCGATATTGGTGAACATACATTTTAGCTTTCATTTCTTCAGCGACATATGTATATTTGTATTGAGGTAAGTTTTGATTTGGATTGCGTGACTTGTTGTTATCGAGGTTACTCAAACTAGCTTCGGAATAATAAGGCCAATTAACCTGGGGATTTATTTTTTGGTTGGTCAGGGGTGGTTGCATCTGATTTTGAATTTGTTGTAAAATTTCGTTGGTTGTTCCAAACCGTGGTTTAATTCCTCTAACATTTGGCCGCTTGTTGAATCCGTAATCGTCGTGCTCGTCGTCTTCATTGTTATCTTGCTGATATCTATAAGAATAAAAATTACATAATTCAATTTACATTATTTGTTTCGTTACAACTAGGTACACTTACTTCTTTTTAATTCTTTCGATTCTTCCGGCATCTTGTTGAACAAACATTGCCAACTCGTCACCAGACTCTGATGCAGAAGGTGTTCCAACAACAACATCTGGTGCGTTTCTTTTAGGGTCCTCGTCTTCTTTCTTTAAACCTTCGTCGATATCTTCTAAACTATATTCTGTACCTACGGAACTTGTTACAGAAGCGCGATCACCTATATGATGAGTTATGTGATAATAATGTTCATCTCCAGCTGTACCACTAACACATGCCGTAAGGGGTGCTAAAAATTGCTTCCTGGAATCGTTCGCAGTATTTACTTTCGATGCGGAACATTGGTGTGTTCCAAAGTTAGGTTGACTACTTGCGGTGTTTCCTAAATCCGGGGCCATTCCGGAAGGCTTTTGGAATGAATCAATAATTGTATTATTTTGTATATCCGGAAGCTTCTCTCGCTTAGCAAAGAGATCTGTAATTTTTTTATAAGTTGAAGATACCGACGAAGAATTTGAACTTCCAGTAGAAGAAGAAGATGGTGAAAAACTTTTGTCATTATTTTTAACTGTAAGTTGATTAAATTCTGGAGATTTTCTCGCCTCTTCTCCAGGTGGACTTGTTCTATGAGAAATATCTTGAGATTCGCGAGCTTCGTCATCTACATCACACGTTAATAGTTTAATTCGTTCAATTAGAGAGTTGTCAGTCTTTTGTTCCTTCTTTTTAGGTCTAGGTTCGTATCTTATTAACGAACGCCTAAGAGTGTTACGTTCGATGGCCCGTTTAATAGACTCGTCAGTCTCATCACTTTGAATTATTTGTGGCAATTTAGACCGTTTTGCTTCTTCAAACGCTTTAAGCGATTCCGCTGTTACTAGATACTGATGAATCGAATCGTTCTCTCCTGGCTTGTTGCTAAGAGGTTTAGAACATGGAAATAATTGGCGTACAGCTGAATTGGGTTTTAAACTATTATTTGAAATTAAAATATGATTTCCTAATTTAAAGGTCAGCATCATTTCGGTAGATTCTGGAGATACTGAATTGGCACAACCATTATCTTGCTTTTCTTCAAAACTTTCTTCTTCTTTCGACGATTCTTCCACTGTTTTATCTGCTTCGCCGTCGCAGGAATCACGCGTATTCTCGTTGGATTCCGTAAATCGAACCGATCGTTTGTTACCATTACTTTCTTCGTCAGACGTTACACTAGAATCAGTTGCCGGTTGTTCAATATTTCGGACATTATTTAATTCTTGATTGTGTTGTTTCCACAATCGACCTCCTTTTAATATTCCACTAATAGGAGATCCTCCAACAGGAAGACAAGGACTAGATGGAAGCTGTTTGTCATCTTCTAATTCCTCCATAATTCGTTTCTCTTTTGCTGAAATTGTTTCTATTATGTACTGATGCTGGTTGTCATTGTCTAAAACGAACAAAAATCCAATTAAAATTATTTACTTAAGTAGTTAATTAAAATTTTATTTTCAAATAGTGGATATCAAATTGTTCCAATTTATTACCTTAACAGAAACGAACTTTAACTAATTTTAAGAGTATTTTGACTAGGAATGACTACCTATGTATATACATACTATAAAAACACATTTCATTGTTTTAGCTGTAAAAGTCCTTCCTTTCATTACACAAGCTTGAAATTATATACTAAATTTAAGTCATTATACTTAAAATGTAGATTATTTACAAATTGCAAACTACATTAATTTACTTGAATAAATGTTAGGGTTCTTGTGCTTCTAAGATAATTAATCAGCCGCATTGTTAAAGTAAGATTAGTCTGTGACTTGATACAGTTATTTCCTTTCCAGTAAAAGCTTCGTCGACTGCAGAGTACCTACTGTTTAGATAACTACGATATTGTTCATCGCTTTTAATGATTTTATATGTTCAATCAACTTATCAGATGCAATTTACGAGCTTCAAGAAAGCTCCGGCAAATAATTTACTTAAAGTAATGTTTAATTTAATTAACCAGACGTTAATTCATTTCATTCAGCAATAAGAAACTTCTACGACACTAGACAAGTTTTTAAAATTATTCATAAATGTTAAGTTTTAAACTGCACTAATTTCTTTGCATATTAAAAAGTCGAATAATTTCCTTCTAGGAATACCAACGTGTCAACTTTTTTTTAATTAAAAGGTAATCTTCGTTATTAAAATATTAATCCACTTTTAGAATACAACGCCTACGGGCACCTTTTGCCCACGCTCCCTCCAAAATATAAAGACCAAAATAAAACTAATCAGGAAATTGTAATCAACTAGATTGGATTAATATTATGGTAGAGTAACTTTGGTTGCTGTTAATACAATTTGATAAACAAAGTCAATCGATCAAATTTCTCCATGATCGTACAATTAATCAATTTTTTAACATATTGTTTTCGTAACAACTTTTTTTAAGCTTGGAAGACTTTAAAACTATACACGAAGAAAAGTGAAAACCTATCATACAATAATAAAAAAATGTTGTTAGTGCAACAAATACAATAAATAAGTTAATACTTAAAGTGTGAAATGTAGTCGACACATGTAATAAAAAATTTTCACTGATGGAGAGTCCTAAAATTGACAGACTATCATAAAAAACATTACAAAGTTAGTATTATGGAACTAAAGAAACGTGAAATAATGTAATAAAATGTTACGTTTAAATGTTAAATCGTCCACTTTAATGGCGTTGGTGTTATTTTATGTGAAATTGTACTCAAAATAATTGCACAAACAATTTTTTTGAAAATATTTGAATGTAGACATAATATATTGGTGCCAAGTGACGTAGTCATAATCCATTTCGCGTGTGCCCAATCAGGATATTAGAATCATTGACTCACAACAATTTCACATTAGGGGTCGTCCATAAACCATGTGCCTTGGTCAAGGAAGGGGGGGGTTAGGTAGAAAGCTATGCAGGAGCTACGTGGGGGTAGGGGGAGCTAGAATCAAGTTTTTTTTTATTAATTTTAAATAAATTTTAAACCATTTGAGATAGAATGTTTATAATTTAAAAAAAATATACATAAAACAAATATCGGTCTTGTTTATTTTATACCAAATTTTTGTATACCAAAATTACCAAAAGAGCACAAAATAATAGGAAAAGCACTATGTTCCATCCAAGGGGAGCGAAGCTACGTTGGCTACATGAAGGGAGAGAGGGGTTCTAGAGAGGCTAAACTGGAACCACGTGATTTATGGATGACCCCTTAGAAATTGCAAAAATGTAAGGAGTAAAACCAAATTTTAAATTTAAAAATTTTAAAAAAAGAAAAAAAACTGAATACAAAATAGAGAGATGTATCTAAGTAAAAAACTATGAATTCCTTCAGTCAAGTGAAGACAACCAGGGTATAAGGAGAAACAACTTTTTTGCAGACAAAAAATTGCAGAAAAATATAATATAGTTTACAAAATCGCCAACTCAGACTTTTACACATGTTAACGAAAATATTGCAGAGAAAAATGAAATTGAAAATAAATTCACAGAAAAATATGAGGTGTATTGGCTATCCGAATTTCTTGAAAATCCCATAAATCTTGAGAAATCCCTAAAACTTTTTGGAATTCCTTTAAAAAATATTGGTCGTCAAAGTAATGAAATCCAAAATTTCAAGAATACCTTATTTTATACTCAAAGTGCCAAAGAAAAATACAAAAAAAAACTGAAAAAAAGAAAATCAGGAGAAATATGGTTGAAAAAAATAGAGAAAAAGATATTGTAACGACTGAAATTGGAGTTGTTCAATTTCAAACGTTACGGGGATTTATAATATAGTTCAACATAGTCTACTTGTCCATCTATAGTAGAGTTAGGCCATCTTATAAATAGCAATTAGGTTATTATAGATCATACAAGATAGACTTAAATTTCCTCTAACGCAATAACAAAAATTTCAAGTTTTTTTGTTTTCCAACTTCATTTGGACGTAGTTATGCAAAAAGGAACCATCCACCAATAGTTAGTTTTAAGATATTGAAGCTTAAAGTTAAAATAATATAATTAAATCGGTTGATAATTATGAATATTTTAATTTTGTTTAAATAACACATAATGATATGTAATTTGTGATATCAGAAAAATGTTGTGAAAATTAGTTTTCATATTATTTCGGTCACTTATGGTAATAAACTAAATTTTATGACTTTGTCGCTTGGTTCCTTTTTGCATAACTACGTCCATTTCAAAAAAAAATTTTTTTTTAATTATATTTAGAACTTCTATTTATGTAGAATTACGACGTTTCCAAAGGAAGAAAATTATTGACCAGAAAAAATCTTAATGTAGTACTTAGTAACGAAGATAATTTATGCTTCAGTAAGCAAATAATTTAAATTTTAGCAATTCGAGTTAGGCAAAATTAATAGAATCTTCTTCGACAGAGTCTACCTTTATAAATTTCGTATCCATCGTTTTTCAAAAGATAGTAATATTTAGTTTAGTTCATCTATAAAGATCGTTAAGGGCAGATTTACGATTTGGGATATAAATTAAGGTCATTTTCAATTTTAAAACATCGATTATATTTTTTTGTGAACAGTTTCCATTTCCTGTATTTTAAATTTGAAAAGAGATAATTGATTCTTTCCATGTTCTATCAACTTCCGAGTTTCGAACTCTTTCAATTATTTGTGCATCGTCTATTTTGTTAAAGCGTCATTGTGTCGTTTTCCTTTCACTTATTTTCCACCTAGGTACATTGCAAACAACATTATAGTGCAAACTTAAAAAACATACCTAAGTTACTTTATTTTACATAATATAATACATGTTTTCGAAAATTTGAATTTACAAATCGTATTTTTCATTGATTATATAAATCTATTTGCGTTTCGATATTACCTATATCTGCTTTATTTCATATGTAGACGTTGAAACTTTTTTAAATGTAAATAGAACTGATTTAAGTAAATTCATTATAAAATATAAAATTTTTAAGCTGAAGGTGTTTAATATACTATATTTTTTTCATCGCGTGCTTAGAGTAATCTCGACGTCAACTTTGATTGTACTATAATCAAGGAGGTGATAGAATCCAGACAGCTACATAGATGGGCAGACAATTAAACATCCTAGCAAATTGTTAAAAAATACAGTTTGTTTCTTATGCGTATAAAAAATATTACAAAGCATTTTAGGAATTCTTAACAAAATTATCAAAAAATTTAACAGCAAATTCATTCGGTAACTGTTCACCTAGCATACATTTTTGTGATGTTTAAAATTTCGGCAATTTTGTAATTCTTCGATAAGTACATAGATAAGCAAATAGCATTTTGAAACATTAATATCATATCATAAAAATTTGATTCTCAATTTCATTCGAATTTGAATCAGATGAATTTGATGAAAGTTTATTTTTACCAAGTCAGCTGGTTAATTTTTCGATTTCTCGTCGAGAAAACTTATCACAGCCTTTTAATTGGTTGTGGGTTGTAGTCAAAATTGTAATTGGTTTA
Source organism: Cantharis nigra (assembly GCA_958510845.1). Classification (NCBI taxonomy): domain Eukaryota; kingdom Metazoa; phylum Arthropoda; class Insecta; order Coleoptera; family Cantharidae; genus Cantharis; species Cantharis nigra. The sequence goes on from OY294028.1 coordinate 67,360,968, forward strand.
TTTCCACATTGTCGATAATTGCAATTTAAGCTATCTAATCATAAATTAAATAAAAGCAGAACTGCAATCACTAATATAAATAAATAATTCACAAAGAATATTGTGACTTATTTCTACAAAGACTTAAACAACAAAGCTCTACAACAAGCCCATATTGGAAGAATTATCACAGACAAAGGTTTTATGATTTTTGTTGAGTAGGTGCTGCTGTTGCTTTATAAAAATTTAGATTGTATAAATATTTAAATGAATGGAAATTACCTTGGAAAATTCTATTCGGTGCACGGTTGCAAGCATACAATTTATTAAAGTATGCAATACTATATAAGACTCACTCAAAATATTTGATTTAATTAATTTTTAACAAAATTTTATGAATTATTAAAGCTTTTCTAGAAGGGTAGAATGTGTAGGATGACTGAATAAGACTTCTGGTGCGCCCACACGTAAACTTTATTTCATCTCAAAATAAATACGCACACGGTAGTCGGTAGTGACTGTAGTGTAAGTACAAACCTAGATATTTTTTATAAAAAAGAAAAACAAGGTAATATCTTAAATTCAAAAGCGAATTTCCTAAATGGAAAAGGTTTTGTGAAAAGAATCGTAATATGTAGTTTTTCAACAAACTTGACGTATGTCTCACCATGCAGGTACTACGTGCTAATGCTGAATATTTGCTAGGGAAAATAAGACATCAATTTAAAATATTTAGTAAACCAATTGTTGATTCAATGTTGTAAAAGAACGCTCGCAGCTACAAAGTTGTATAATAATTATAATATGCAATGGTAAAATAATATTATAGGTATTGACATGCTCTGACATTATTATTGATTAAATTGTTTGTTATAACAACCAATCCAATTATAAAGCAAGTTTTTACCTATCTATTGGAAACGACAATAGAAAAGTTTCTTCTTCGTAATATTTATTACGATTACATGTTCAACAACAATTAAAATAATTGCATACATTTGGAGCAATTCCATACCTAACCTTCGGGGAATTTTATAAATGCCTGCATTCACATTTTCAAGTAAGTAGGTACTAACTAAGTTAAAACGAAATAATAATATTCATTAATTAAAACGCAGTATCTTTATTATATTTATACCATTCTAACTTTGAATTATCATGCAATGTAAAATTTCGAAACCATAAATAGAACGTTGTTTAAAATGAGTTACACACGTTTAATAATGCCGACAATCTTAATTTCTTTTAATGCAGTTAAATTGCACCACAAAACTACGGAAGAACAAATTATTACTATAATTTGTATGAAAGTCCCTGCTCGGGCGCCAAAATGTATCACGAATTCTGGATAGCTCGAACCATAGTCTGAAGAAGAAGAAAGTTTTTCTACAATATTTACTATAGTTTATATAATTTTGCATGTTAGCAAAACTTCACCCTGATTTAAGTTGCTTCGTGACCATCGCCATGGTAACCTAAATTTCAAATGGTTTCACTAGACTTATGGCTGAAATGGCCAGAAATGACTAGAATTTCCAGTTAGACGATTTGAGTAAAACTGTCTGAAGATAGTTTATATTAATCGTAAAAAAATAAAACTTTTAGTGTGGATTCACAATGAACGTAAGCATAAGAAATATAAATACAAATAAAAGCTTAATAGTTTTGCCAATATCAGGATACAGGATTACTTTAGAATTATTCAATTTTCAATTAAGCTTTTCTTTGTGATTCTTATCCTTAATTCATTATGAATTCAGACTTTAAGTTTTGTAATTAAAACGTCACAAAAAACTTAAACATAAGTATGTAGACTGAAACCACATTAATAATAAAAAAATGCTTTAGATTTGAAAAGTAAAATTTAATATTAGCACAAATTATTAAACATTAAATTATTCCAAATTGACTCATTTAAATTATCAGCAAGCTTCCCTATCGAGAAAAATAAAAAAATAAGATAATTTAGCTAAACCGGGAGGCGTAGTTTTATCACCATTTTATCTGTAAATAATCGTTTCCCGGCCTATAATCGATTTAAAAAGAAATTTTAGATTTACATCACGGGAACATACGTCGAAGCGAAAAAAAATTAGAGGGATTTGTTCGGTCGGATTCAGTAATGAAAGGAAATTTTACCGAAAAGCGTAAAAATCTTTCCTAAAGACGAACGCGGTTAGGTTAGCTTTTATTGAAAACCATATATAATAAGCGAGTTAGATCATAAATCTGGCAAATCAAATTTACTGAATGCTTATACCTTTAATTTAAAAAAGAAATTACGTGACAAATTGCAAATTAAATATTCAAGGTTCTGGAATATCGAGTTAATTATTCATTCAAGTCGATAGCAAATTATTTACTTAAAAAAAGGTTTGATCAACAACAAAATACCATTCCATAATAAGTTATAAAAAAAGTTACTGTAGCAGTGGCGTTACTGAATCGGGTGAGCAATAAACTCCACTTTGCGCGTTGCTCATTAAAATTATTAAAAACCGTAAGCAGTAAAAAAAATTTAGGACTATTTTATGATCATGTTTTACAATAATTCCAGCAATTAATCAGCTAAAAAAGTAACTGTGGCAATTATGATAATGGTGTTTACAAACAAATAAATGAGTCTTATTTTTCATTAGTATAAAATATTCCTTTCCAGAACATTATCGCAAAATATCTGTAAACATACCATACTAATATAAAAGAAATTTATTTTTATTGCCATAAAAACGCTAAACGACTGAGCAAAAGGTAAGTCAAATTCTCTACTATTAAAGTGAACTATTTTATTTTATTATATAAAACTTTTTCACTTTATTTACCTGTGTCAGAAGCGGGAGGCGTGGTAGGCGTTGTTTGTTGACTTTGATCTGTTTTTTGTGTCTCCTCCTTGGAATCGTCGTGGTCAGACTGAACTTCTTCGTTATCTTCGTTGTCAGATTGCGATCCTTCACCTGAAACCACAAGTGCTCTCTTAGGATTTTCTAGGCATTGTTTTATCGCATAGTTAATTCATCTACCCCATTCAACCACAAACAATAAAATACTTGCCCAAGTGAACACGACGCAACCTACGAGTTCGCTATATCTACATCATGATTGTATAGGTATGTATGTAATACCTACTGTATATTGCTTAATTAAACAACGCTTCTTAGCTTTACAAAATATTCAAATTAGTTTAATATTCAGAAAGCTGATTTATGCATAAACGTCTTCAAACTTTTTTTTTCAATAAAAAAGTTTGTTGTTCCAATAAAAATACGAAAAAGTGAAAATAAAAATACTAAAAGTTAAAGCATCGCCATTTATCAAAATTTTCTATCATAAAATATTACGATGCCATTTGACCATTACGAACGTTTTCATGCAATTTTAGAAATCGAGTAAATGCTAAGGCCAACTTTTATAACACTGCTTTTCCAAGCTTGTCGCTTTCGTACCTATGAAGGGTCAATCTTTCGCTGACACTGAACACATTTACAGTAATGTGGTGATTGTTCTGAAAAAGGTTCTTGCTCGTTTTAAGATAAAATGTTGAGAGATGTTGGTGATTGTGTTTAAAATAACCTAACACAAGTTGTGTTGTATAATTTCCCAAGAGCTCTATTTGGAAAAATTTACCTAACCATTAACATTAAGGTTAAAAATAAAAAGGGCGATTTTCTTTATCTTTTCTTATTTTAAGAAAGCCAGACGCTAAAAAAAGAAATTTTGTCTTATCTTACAAGTATGTAGCGTATTAATAAAATAATACTTTTTGCGAGACCGAATTGAAGTAAAACAAACAGCTTTACAAGAATTTACAAATTGCTTTTTAACTATTTAAAACCGAAAGATTTTTTTATTTAAAAAATTTCTGTTACTTACACTTTTAGAGTTTTCGGTGCTTGAAATGCCATTGTCAATTGGCATTTTCCCTATCTAAAGTATGAGTCGATCAATTCAATTATACTTTGAAAACACTTTGTGATCAATGTGGAAAAGTGGACGTTACCACACTAGTAGCATAAATAACTTATTATGTGACTTAATTTCCTAAATCTGACCGCTATCAGTAATTTTAAAAAACTTATAATGAATTATTATACCTACTGCTTTTAAAAAGGTCTTAATTTAGTTCATAAAAATTAAGATTGCTAAACAGTCTTAAAATTCTTTTATAGTTATTTTGTGTTATGGTAATATTAATAAAAAATTAATTTTTATTAGTTTCATTAATGTCATTATAATACGTATAGTAAATAATACAAGAATTAATGTTATTTAAAGAAAATATACCGTATAGGTAATGTTATGTGCATAAATATATTATATAATATATTAACAGTAAATTACCCTTTACGATACTTGACGTAGTTATTTAAAATTTGTATTCAGCGACAGAAACATTATTTGTCTGTCTTCATTTTACTCTGAAACATGTCAAAAATATTTTTTTTAAATATATAAGATAGAAATTCGCGTTGCTTTTCAATATAATATTATATTATATAAAATTTAGAATTTCAACATAATCACATTAAATATAATACTGCAATAGCCATCAAAATAAACTTAGATAAGCGAAACAGCGTTCGAATAAATTAGTTTTAACTTTTAACTTAATATTAATTCAAGTTTAATTTATTTTAATTTATAAATTTTCTTATGAAATAATTATTATACAGTAGGTAAATTTCTTAATATATATTTTAAATTTCAGTTTTTCATTGTTATTATTAAATTAAGGTCCACCATTGTTACTAGAATTTTATTAAAAACAACCGAATATTCGGTATCTAGAGACATTTTTTGAATAAATACATGTTTTAAAAATAATAAAAAAAGACTTAATAGATTCATTAAGAAATCAACAAAACAATAAATTTTATTATTTACACGCTTCTCATTGTCAGATTATATTAAATTCCCGAAAGAGGACGTAGACGCACTTACATTATATGAAGATGAAGCTTAATTTTACTAAAACACACTTTGACAAAGTTTTCTCAGAAATAGTTCCATGTCTTATATATAGGTATTATATATTCAAGTTGTGTATAGCCAGTATTATAAATCGTATTCGAAATTCGAAGTGAACCAAGTAATTCAAGTTAACGACATATTAATTTATCTCTCTTTAGAGAAATTCAAATTAAGCTTATCCGTATATAAATCTGCATCTAAGCTATTTTAAAACGCAAGATTAACAGTAAAAATAAAGAACTAACGTGTTAATAGTAAATTTTGGGTACCTATACTATTATTAACGGAACTTTTTAGATATTTTTCAAATCTCCTTTCTGATGCTTTGACGCTCAACGGAGTGGAGTTTCTATATTTAAGGACGAAGGAATAAATTAAAATTAGTTCCAACTTTTAGACAAAAATTAACACAATAAACATTTCATTAACTTCTTTGAGCTTAATGACGGCCGTAATATTTTATATAATATAAGATCTAACTAATAAGCTCTAATATTATGTAACAGTACCTAAACATATTAAGATTTATTAAGGGTCTTTTTACCAAACTGTGAGAAGTACTCACTCCTTATTAGAAAAACTCGAAATTGCTGAGCTTGAATAACTGGCAAGACTAAGTAATCGCAACCCCAAATTAGTTTGACAGATGGTCGAAACATATTTAAACCTACAACTTCTTGTTTAAATTTTATGTATGGGTGTTATTAGTGTTAATAAATTTTCTTAGAGTACTAATCATAGAAATTGAAACGTCACCTGTAACGTAATTAAGTTATGGCACTACACTTTGTAAATAAAATAATAACATTATTATAAACGCCTTGTGAAGACTTTAATTAAGATGCTTGAGGCGGAAGCTTCAACTTTCACGATTACTACTTAATTGATATTTAAAATTATTGTCCCGATATGAATTTAAAAATATAAATAAATATATAAAATTATTTTGCTTTTATAAAGGACTATTTAGTATCATCAATTTATTATTGTTATCGTTTTAAAACCGTCAAGATAAATGTGACGTTTAGTTAAATTGCAGCTTTTAATAAAATATTGCATTTGAAATCCTACACTAAACCTAATACGAATGTTTTCAGAAAACATAGAAAATTTAATTCAATCTTAAATTATTTTAGATAAAGCTTATAAGACTTTAATATACCTTTTACTAAACTAGCATTTTTAATCAAGCTTACAAGATTTCAGTACGGTTTTAATTATTTATTAAATTAGAAAAATATTTAAATATAATATTAATATTTAAATGTAACTTTCAATACGACAAAGTTAAATTATTCGATTCTATACACGTAGGTGGATAGGTACAATAAAGTACATGCATGCATAGATAAATTAAAGAAAGAATGCTTAATGGTTCGGTATCAACATTCGAGATATTCAATTGATTCTACAACGACCCACTGCAGAACTTTACGATTCTTTTTATTACTAACAAATCGATGCGGGCAATCAATGCATTGTGGTTCAGGGTTTTTCTAAATCAGCATTTTGCTCTGGACACTAAGCTATAATATCGCCGACCTTAAATCTAAAACACGCTCTAAAGCTCGGTCCAGATTAAAGCGAACATATTAGAAGAAGCAAACAATGTTAGCTAACAATTAACAGCTAAGATTTTGTAAATAACGTTGTTAGTCGGATTGTTTCTTATCCACTTTTTATAGTTAACAGTTTACTGCAGTTTCTTTCTTTTTTTCGATTTAAATCGTAAATAATAAATATTGTCGACTGTTTACAGAATAAAGCTTTATTACTGTTTGGTTTCGGGTTATAAGCACGTCTTTAAAATATATGCTAGATATCAGAAATTTTATCATAAAATAACAAAATAATGTATATGACCAAGTGGTAAAACAGTGTGAACAGATACTTGATAACTTGTGAAATTTGATTACGATTTTCGGTTTTGTTATAACATCAATTAATATTTATCCCAACTTTGCAGACAAAATTTTATAAACTTTTATCCATAATTGTAGAATTAATGATAGTTGAGTTACTCCAATCTACAACGGAGATCTATTTTTCAAACCGCTGGCGCTGGTGCAGCTGATGATCACATAATGAATCAAATAAATATGACGGTTAGTTTTTAAGAAGTAATAAACTTTGCGATTAAGAGCAAAATGTAGGTTCCGTCTTAATATATTCGGCAGGTTTGCGTAACAATTTCCTAAACAATACTATTATGACGGCCATAATCTGTAAATTTTCCATAAACCGCAAGCGGATGATCTTCAGTATAAACCCAACAAAAATATTACATAAGCAATTATTGTTTTATAAATTTCAACAATTAATTAGGCATTACTGGGAAATACATTCCTAACCCATATTAAAACAATCTCAACTACAAAAGTAAAGCTTTTACAGAGTCAGGTTACCCCTTTCGGGCTAGGCAAGAAACTGTACATAAAAACAAAAAAAAGTCCTAATTAACTCATCCTTATCAATTCTCACTGCACTTTACTATGGTTCACGTTTTCTATTTCGACATCATGTGTGTTTGTACTTACAATCAATTTCTCACACAATCGTCTATAACATTCTAACACACACTTTTCCAATTTTTTTGAAAATTTGTTTTTACAAATAAATAAAATAATTTTACAAACCTTGAACACTCTTTTTGTAATAATTATTTAAAAAAAAAGTATTTGAAATTATCACACCCAAAAGCACTAGTAAATATTAATAATCAATGAATTCCAGTTTATCATAACATACATACACTTGACTTAAAAGATAAGTTCGCGCCTTTACATTTGCGTTGTTCATTTCGCTATCTTTACAATGAATAATTAATTTAAATAAATTAAATACGTAGGTACTATTTGCAGTTTATAATAAGGATTATGAGGAAGTAATACCAATACTGTATTTGTTTAATGCAATAATTTCCCGCGTTAAGATTTACCTAACCAAATTTACATTACAAGAAAAGAGGTCAGATGATAAAATAGTCAATACATCGATAATCAGCAATTAATTACAAGTACTGCAATGAATTACACATAAGGAAAATATTTAGATATCATCAGATCAGGTATCAATATTATTATTAATAATAATAATAATAATAATAATAAACCTTTCATTACCTTCAGTAAGCTATAAAATAAACAAGGATATTTTAGATTCATCCTTTTTAACATTATCTATGACAAAATATTATTAAAAACTTCAATATAACAAGTTAAATCAAGTAATATAATTTTTTGATTTAACTTGTTATATTAAAGTTTTTAATGTTATTTATTCTCACAAGTTAAGATTTATATACCTACAATTTACTTATCTATGTATATTATTTTGTTGTTCTACACCCATAACTAGAGTACAGACTTTTAAGCATAAAACATCGTGAAAATAGCGCTTAAAATAGCACAAAAAATTGTCATATTATGCATAAAAATATGATTTCATCTTAAATATAAGCATTAAAAATTAAAAATATTTTTTTTAATAAAATTTATTTGAAAAGTAGCTTAAAAAAATGAATAAATTAAAAAAAATAGTAATAAAAAGTAAAATAATAAAATAATTTCTCTACATCATTTTTTTTTTTTTAAATGAAATTATTAAATTTTTTTCTAAATTTTTCATTAAAAATTAATGATTAATTGAAGCGTTCTTAAATTTTACTAAGACGCTAGCTATTTGCTCTAATGTATAATTAAATCCAATATTTTATGCCAATACTTAACCATTTTTTGCCAAAAAACTGGAACTTTTGAAATGGTATTTTGAAAAATACTTGCCACATCTATAGCATCTGTTAAAGGACGATCTATTGTTTCCAGCTACCTAATAGATGAGCTAATTTAGCTATAAAGTGCTTTTAAAAAAGTGAGTTTTAGTTAAAGCTCCTTTTATTTAATAATTTAGTTTAGTCGACGAATGCCCACTATGATTTAAATTTCAAACCTATTTATTGTTCTTATCCTTATTTTATCTTTTATTGCTTGGCAAACCGGTAAACGTCTGCCAATTTCAATTCCCTATAGTCAAGAAGCACACTATATTTAAGTCACTACATTTTGTGACTGATAAAATGGGTAAAGTCAAATCGTCATTAGCTCCCGGTCTAAAATAAATGTACATAGGTATTTATGTATCTTCTACAATTTTTTTTTAATTTATCGAAAATGTGCTAAAAAAAGCACTAAAAATGCTTAAAAATAAATCTAAGCATAAAAGTATCAAAATAAGCATATAAGCATAAAAAAATTTGCGCAAAATGCCTTATTTTTATTAAATTCATGGACATTTATAACAATTACACTTCTACTATCAATATTTATGTATAGCAAATTTACTAGAAATCCGTACTCTACTCATAACATCAAGAGTTTATAACATTTCTTTAATTGGTGAATATCTATTATACTTTAATACTATTCTCATAGTATATGTATATGTTAGGTACTTATTTTGATTGCTTTTTGTTTTGTTTTTTATTAAAAAAATAGTAGTCAAACAGTAGTCTTATAGGGTAATAACTGCTTTGTACATCAAAAGTTTGTTATATTAGACTTTTCTTTCCAAAAAACATTTTTCTGAAATTTATTTATTTTAATATACTTGCGTATACCTCTGAAATCTTATTAGTCCTGAGGTGGATAGTATGTCACGAGATGATAACAAACGCATTGACAAGGCAGGATATGAAGTGTATTTTCGTGGGTATTTTATGTCAGCCGGAGAGATTCGTATTATTTTAACATGGTAATTAAATCATCACTTATAACAAACCTTCCGTACAAGTAAAACATAACTTATACAATCAGAACCAGATGAAATAATACATACAGCTTTCAAAATACTATTAAAATGCGATTTTTTGTTACTTGAAGATAAATGATAGAAAATTAAATCAACCCAAACTGCAAAATATTGAAAAATAAATTATATCTATTTTTTTAAAAGGAAAAATTTTAAATTCGGTTAAATAAAAATTAAACAAATACGTAAATCGATTATTAACTGGTTTCTGTGCCTGGAGGATTCGTCGTATTGTAAACAGGATAATACGAAATACGGAATTTATAAATATCGGTACCGGAAGATTAACAAAAGCTTATTAAATTGATATAAAATAAAAAAATTTAATAATATAGAATTGATTTCGAAATAATAATTCACATTTCCAAGTCAAGTTAAAATAATACATTTTAATTATAGTTGCAAATTTCTCTAACGGTCTCCGCAATTGGCGAAGTTCTCGAGGTTTAGAAAATTTAAATCTATAATGCGATGAGCATGTGGCAACTACCACTTACATTAGTATCGATCACAAATAAATTTAACGAAAGTTGTCTTTTATACAGGCATTGTTCTTTTCAAAGCATCTCGTCTAAGTTACAAAACAAGTTATCCAATTTCTTAATAAAAGCGATGGCGTACTAATAAAGGAAACTTGGGTACTTCAGTGTAGCACCAATTAATATTATCGTAGTTGGTAACTCAAAATTAAAAACTGTTACACATACTAAGTCAAGTAAAAGTTCTTAAATTTATACGAAATAACCAACGAACAAATGATCAATCAAAACGATAATTATTAACTATAAAATTCTCTGCGTCCAAAAGAAAATTCCAAAATACTTATTGTGCATTTCTCAATTTATCGATAATAAGAAGTATATGTTCACAAATATTTTGCGCTTACGTATACAGTAAAAATAAACTTCGCATTCAAGCTGAATTAATAAACTATAAAGACAAAATATTATATTTAGACAATTGAATTTTTCATCTTGAAAGAAACCGAGCAAGGAAATTTAAATAACGATACGTGGCTTATCGCCCAATGACAAATTAAATTATCCGAACTTGAAACCCACACGCCACAGAAAAACTTGAAATAATATTTTTTAAATTACTAACAAAATTTACAGCAAAATCGAAAATTGTGTATTCCTTATGGCTAGTTCTCTCCTAAGCAGAATACGAATTAGTAGAGTTAGTAAATAATAAATTTTAACCCTACAGCTGATGATTCCAGATTTCGCGTTTTAGATCCTAGGATAAAATAAGCTATAAATCATTTCAGAAAATTATAACAGATGGTAGACCCTAACTACAAGCACATAACAAACCAAACGACTCAAGACAGTCAAACCAAAATAATAATTGCTTAAATTTTGTATTTGTAGTACAACTATATAATATATAATTTTATTTCTTCTTGTAATTCTTGTAAATGTTGTAGAAGTGAGAGCTCTAATAATAACAGATTTCTACGTCCTGCAAAAAGCACATGGTTATCTTTACGTTAATGTTATGCGGTTGTAAATTATTGATACTTAGAGATAAACTTCATCATCAAGGAGGGTATAAAAGCCATCTATCGTATTGTATATGTGATATTGGGTGGTATTCCAAGCACCCCCATTATATCTCAAAACACTAGTTCACAAGAAAAACTTATATCATGGAAGTTAACAATCCACTTGACAGTATAAACTGAAAGAGTAAAGTAGTAACTTATACCAACTTATGTCAAAAACGAATAGTTTTCATATCTAAAGTAGGTAGGTAACTAAAATTAAAAATTAAAATAATTTTCCCCCTCAAAATTTAGGAAATTGAACAAACCGAGACAGCAAATATAATGCATTCTTATAAATTGTCTATATAAAAATGGTTTGACAATAAAATACTTGGCAAAAAAAAGCATACGATAAGCAGGGATAGAAATTTACAATATTTCCAAAAAAAAAGAACTACCTTACGATGTACTATCGCACAGAGCACATTTATATTACTTAATTTAAATGAATTTAATTTATAAAGTAGGGTTGCTGTATCACTTCGTTTTATTATGAATTTTGTTATTAAAACATTAATTAAAGAATGTAACAATAATTAGTTTTAATTATTATTATTTATTATAATTAGTTTTCACCTAATGCAAAAACTTTCCTTGTGCATAAAAGGTTTGGTCACTGTGATAGCTCGTTGTAGGTAAAACTATTCCAATTATATTCCATATTGTACTGACCTATATACTTGTAATATATACTTTAGTAAGTGTAAAAACTAATTATTTCTTCAACACTTGCAAAATTCAATTAAATAAACACAAAGCTTTAAATTCCTTTGTGCTACCCATAACATCATTAAAACAAAGAGATAAATATGCAAGTTTAAGCTTTGCATGTTTTATAGGCAATGTGAAATAAACATCATAAATTGAAGTAGAAATTTCAATTTAGTGCTGAAAAGACCTTACCTATATATTATATTACCTTTTAACAACTTGAAGTGCCTATATTTCAGTAAACTTGACATTATATTGTTTGCAATCTCAGTAGATTAACGAAAATAAAATCGGAGGTATCTAGTTCATAAATAAATTACCAAATTTAGTCGGTGGATTTCGGTTTAGGTATCTGTATTCGTTTGCTCCATGTTCAATTAACTCTACACACAAAAATAGTATATTCTTTTTTTTACAATGGAATACTACAAATAAAAGCTAAGCTATATTGACTATTGAAGCTAACAGAATTTGGTAGTACAACTTTATTTGTAAACTATCGGAACACAATCAAGTGTAATCTGCAGAGTTTGGAAAAATATAAACCACTAAAAAATATTCAATTGTAAAAATTAAGAACAATAAATAAATTTATACCTTTTTACACAAAATAAGATGTTACATAAAAATCACGTACATTAAGTAAAGTTCTCTAACGCGTAAGGAATCTTAAACAGGACATTTTTAACACCGAAATAAAACGAAGATTTCTATCGTAAAATTACCCAATTCTAAGTTTCATGTGAATTAATTCGTCAGTTTTAAAAACTTTTTTAATTATTTTAAATTAGAGATTGGATAATTTGCATAACGCGCAATTGCATTAATATATTCAAAAATAATTTCATTAAAAATTTTAAAGACTTTTAAATTACAATACGAAATTATTAGGATTTTGCAGGAATATAATATATTCTGATAACCAATTTTATTGCCTTGGGTCGAATTAAGTTATTTAATTTTCTCGCTCACTAAAAAATCATCAGATGGTTCAAATCTCAGGTTTTCACTTTTCCATTTAAATATTTAATTAAGAATGTAATTTTGGCTATTAGGTAAATAAAAATTTTACGAATACCTTTACGCGACAGTATTTATTCTAGCAAGCGATCTCGTGTAATTACAAATTAAGCCTATGAAATAAATTTATTATTTCTAAATGAACAAGTTTAGAGTAGCAAAAGAAAAAATTAATTAAATTTAACTTTATTTACTAAAGTAAGATACAATTATTAACAAAATTTATTGTTGAAATAAAGATTGTCACTTATTATTTTTCAAAACTTGTAAAATTTTATGATGAAACTTTTTTATTACTATCCATTTTAAAAATTGTGTAACAAATCTTACACGCACTGTTACTTGCTATCACTCAAATTATTTTATTTTTTAAAATCAAAAATTCGTAAAGAATATAAAGAAAAGTTTTCCTGTGAACATATCCTTAATATTCCCCAGGCTATTCCTTTATATTTTTTCAGAAGATAACACACTTTCGGTATTTTATGTTATTCCAAAAATAGAAGGTTATTCTGAATTTATATTTTAAATTTATTATTGTTTATGAAATGTGTTTTCATGTTATAAATTTATTTAAAATACTAATATCGAACATTTTAAACGGTCGGTTTGTTTAAACGTTCGTCAATAACTTAAAGCTTCTTCATTAGAAAAAGTGGTTCACGTGTATTTAGTTTTATTCTAATTAAAACGATGTTTTGGACATTCACCAAGAAAGCTTTAATTAATTACAAGAATACTCAGCTTACTTATATTTTTATTACAAAAAACACGAAAGAAAAGAAAAGAAAAGAATAGAAAAGAATTTAATTGATTTAAACTTGAAGACGTGTATTATACAAACCCAATGAAAAACTACATTAAACCCTGTCTTAATTAATTAGGTATCAAAGGATAAATTAAAACGACGACGTTTTCGAAATAAAAGTTTTATTCAAATATTTCTATTAAACCGCTCGTATGCGGCAAAATAAATATATTAAACTTGGAAAATATTAAAATAAAGTTTAAAACTTAGCTTTAATTTATTAATAAAAATTACTGTGATGACAATATTATGTATCTAATTTAATTTATAAAATTTCTTTTTGTATTTTTCGCTTCTCCTCTATGTTGTTGTTTTTTGCTTTGTGAAAATACACGCTATTAGATAAGATCATCAATTATTGTCTTATTGCTCGACGCTTTTTGGTTGTCTAACTGTAAAATTGTTTTGTGTTTCATTAGATTACTCTTATAGAAATCAGATACCATTAAATTATACCAATATAATTACAAAATAAATTGGTGTAAATTTGTTATTACTTTTTATGAAAATATGTCTAATCCAATTTGAAATTATGGTACTCGATTACCTATACTTATTTTTATTCTGACTGTTCTATTTATGAGTTTATATTAAAAATAATTCCAATTATATCTGTATGATGCGATGTACTAACATTTTAAGCAATACGGTTTTATCACAAAAATATTTTAAAATGTCCAATGAATCAAGCAATCCAGAATTATGAAAAGCTGGCAACATAAGCATCAACACAATGTCTTTTGTAATAGAAGAGCTTCAAACGTTTACTATTTTCCACAAAAGTAACTTCTGACAGCACTTTATTATAAATATACATTTTTCCCGAGTTGTTTAGTTTTACCAACTTGTTACTATAACAACGCTCTTTCAATTTATTATATTCAAGTAGCAAACAACACTAATGCAAAGCACTATTTATTCTATTAAGATTGCCAATTAACTGGGCCGTTAAAATTATTGCGCATACAAAATGTTACTTAATCTTAAAGCCAATTAGCATTAGTAAATAAATCATAAACGATAATTTAATAAATTTATTATAAAATATATATCAACATACTAGGTACGATTCCATGTCAAAACACCGAAGACAGAACACCAAACCAAAATCACTAAAAGTGACCCAGTGTTTGAATGACGTTAAACTCTTTTATTGACATTCAAAAGAACGAACAACACAGAATGAATTTATAGTAGAGCCAGTGGCGTATTTACCCAAAGGCCAAGAGGGCCATGGCACGGGGCGCCGCCCCTCGCGCTCAGCATGGTGCGCATTTTATAAACGTTACCTACACTGACAGAACAAATAAAAATTAATTTTTGTTTTTTTTAAATTAATTTATGGAGCGGCAAACCTTTTGGGCCCAGGGCACGCAAATATAATGCAGAAATATAAACTACGAATGATAAGAGCATTAGATTTAATCTAGTTTTTACTTAAAAGTCAAAAATGCTTTTAAAATTGTTAAAGGTTTTATTTATCACTTATCAAACTGGCCATGTAAGTTTCTAAGGAAATTATTTTTGAAAATAGAAATTAAATTGAATTTATTTCATGGCCAGTCTGAGAAATGAAAATTTTAACAATTTCAAAAGCATTTTTTGACGTTTTAAGTAAAAGCTAAATAAAATATAATGCTCTTATCATTTTTAGTTCATATTTCTATATTATTTTCGTGTCTTTCAATTTTTCTCTAAAATAATTAGGGAAGCAGGAATTTACACAAATAAGTTTTTAGATGTTAATTTCCTATGTTCGGCTAACTCATTCGGCACCCTGGATAAGACCATAATATTTTTGTCTCAAAATAATATTATAATGCCAAATTTATATACCATGTGAAAAAGGAAAGGAGGGTAAGTCCAAAATTTAGAGATAAAACTAAGTAAGTATGTACATAATGTACTTAGTGACTTTTACCTCTAAAACGACGAAATAAACATACAAACATAATGAACTTTTTTGTTTCTAAACATTTTATAAATAAATATACTTAAAAGGGTGCTCATTCTTTATAAGCACATTATATTCATTGTTCTCTCTAGAGTCTAGACATAGATGTTGTTGAATACATCAAGATAAATTCGTATTGATATCCACGTATACCCAGTACCTCTACTTGCGTGTAAGATATTGTTTTTTGTAATAAAATTCACACTCGAAAAAACACATCATTTCGAAGCCCAGTGCTTCATTAAAATTTCTTTATATCAAAGAGTTAATTATAAATTGTTTATAGAACAGTTCAGAAGTTGAACTTTTTATGAATACAAATAAATTAAAAAGTAATTAACTGCAATTAGTGCTATAAATTGTAAAACTTATAACAGCTCTGACACCTAAACTGTTGTGAGAGATAGGCTTAGAGTTATTGTTGTAACTATATAGAAATATAGATTTCTGATATAATTAATTATTCTGTACTAAACAATCTCAAAATGATATGTACTAAAATCTCGTACATCAAATGAATACTAAGGTGTATGTATACAAAACATTATTCCAAAGACTTATTAAATAATATTATCTGTGTATTTATTATTTAAAGAATTTTTATGTAATACTATAGGTACAAAATCTATACCGTCGACTAGATAAATTAATATTAACAAATCCTAAACATTATATAGTACATCAATAAATTAATAATACTAAATTATTTGTTCAATATTGAAATAATCAGAACAGCAAAGTTGCGAAGATAAAAAATGTAACAAAATTTCTTACTCGGTCAGGCAAATATAAATTTTTGCTAAAAGTTCAACACAAATTGGGTTATATAACCACACAAATTAAAATTTTCCAGAATAGACAGAACCCTTTATCAAAACTTTATAAAGAGATAACCATTAGTTTACTTCAAAGAAAAATGCCAACCTTTTAATATTGCATATCTAAAAAAGGGATAGAATTTTTATAGCGATCTTGAAAATTTTTTTGCTTGGAACTTTAGTATAAGATATCGTAAAATAAAGTAATTACGAGAATTAAAAAAATATGCGGTAGATCAAATTAGAAAAAGTAGTTTCAACCAAACGCTATGAGGAATTTATTAAGTTTTTCTGAAAATTGAAAAGTATTATTATAAACGAGAATTCTATAACAAATGAAGAGTACATGGGAATAACGATCAGGGTCCAATTTTGCTGAAAAATAAACTATTAATGTCATCTGATAGATGGTAATGGTAGGTATCTCCTAGTAAACACATAATATAAAAATGATTTTAATCCAGCGTCAAAACGTTTTTTAAATATTAAAATTTACATAGTCATTTATGGGTAAGTAAATCTTTAAATGCGATTTGTGCGAAATATGAAACTTATGACTCTGATCATTCTTCCCGTGTACTCTTCAAATATTGATTCAATTAGGTAACTGAAACAAAATGTTTCTTCTCCGATGTTACCAACTGAAACATTCGCTTTTTTTATAAAAGCAATTGTTTTACTTTTGTTCGGAGCAAAAGTTCGACTTTTACTATTAATAAAGTAAAGCACTCTTTTTCAGTTATATCTTTTTTGCTATTATTATTTCAAATCCTATTATTTTGTTCTTTATTACTCGTATGTTGATCGATCACTTTAATATAATATAGGTAACTAGTAAAAAATAATAGTATTTTTCTTCCTTCGATTGATGTTCTAAAGTTATGAGCAGCTATAAAAATAGAATTACTATTTGCAAAATACTCTTGAAAATATATTTTCCGAATACATTTTCTATATAACATGCAAAAATAACCAAAGCAAATAACATAAGTAAACAAAATATATCGGCTAATAGTGAAAGTTTTCGTAATTTTCGTAATAAACCAAAAAAAATAGAATATATTAAAAATGCAATAAATTTTGTTTGAATAAAGCCTCTACAATCAAAATGCATTTAATTTAAAATACTCAAATATTTTGTAGAAAATCAATACTATTATGTAAAGAAAAGCGAAAATAAATAATTCTCTATGTGCCGCCTTTCGCTTTAAGGTATCACAAATCCGAAACCAAAATATTGTAAAAACATCACTTTTGTAAACCCAAAGATAAGAGCATTAGCAGATTTCTCAATAAGCTTTTATCTTTTTGAGCAATTCTCACCTGAAACATCATTCATATTGGAACTTACAATAAAATTAGAATCCCACTATTTCTGTATTTAGTCGAAGGTATTTTTTATCCGTTGCTTTCTTAGATTATTTTTCGAATTCGCTTTTGTATTTCTAACGTTTTTTTATTACTTCAAATTCAAGTTTCTTCCTTTCCAATTTATATTCTCGCATTATTTTTAAAATTACTATTGCAGTTCTAATTATTTATTTCTACTTATAGCAGATTTAAAGTGCGGTTCGTTCGACTAGAATAATCGACCAAGTGACACTTTAACCGCAAGAAAAGATAAAGTAGTATTCTAACAGCAAGGGTAGATAAAGTACTTTGTTTTGACTGAAATTACTATTGAAATTGCAAAGTATGTTAAAATAATAACTGCGAAAAGAAAATTTCATTTTTAAGTAGGTTATCTTATAATTCGTCGCTCAAGAATTAACATTTTCGCTAGTCGATTAAATGGAATTTTTTCGTCTTGTATAAAAAAATAACTATTATTTTGACGAATACTTTAATTACTTATAGAAAAGTATTTCGTGCAATTATTATTTTACAGAGGGTTAAATAAACCGTTGAAATAATTATTGTAATGTAAATTGTAAATAAAACACGTTTCAATAGATTATTCTTCGTGTAAGTTTATGGTTGATGTGAATACAAATCACATTACGTATTATATAGTAGGATAAAAATTATTTACATTCTAGCAAAAAAAAGCGATAAAACTACACCTTTATTTGATATCCTTTTCGTAAAATCATTGTAAAATGCAATTTATTGTCATGTTGTAAGTCATGCCTAGCACGCCTTGCCCATTCAATAT
This sequence comes from Cantharis nigra, assembly GCA_958510845.1. Classification (NCBI taxonomy): domain Eukaryota; kingdom Metazoa; phylum Arthropoda; class Insecta; order Coleoptera; family Cantharidae; genus Cantharis; species Cantharis nigra. Next base: position 67,379,736 of record OY294028.1, read on the forward strand.
CAAAGATGCCGATGCATATTAATTTGATAAGTACGAATACCAGGTATGAGCATCTACGTGGATCTTAAGGATGTACTCGAGATATTCCATCTGTATTTAAAGCATTAAATTTTAAATAAAAAAAAATAAATTATAGGCTTAATTGTAATAAGATTTTATAAGTAGATACAACCATTTTATAGATTACTTTTATCGCAGGGATGAAGTTAATCTTTTCAAGAAGTAGGTACGGTAAAAATATTTCACGAAAATTAAAAACGAGCTATTTGGGTGGAAAAAAGTTGGCTCCTAAAATATAACTGAAGTTTTAATTAAATTTTGAAGAGAGTTAAAAAAATTTGACAAAAAATAATTATTCCGACCACACACCTACAGGATAATAATAAAAATTATGGATTTAATAAATAAAATGTTAACAAATGTAACGAGCAATTTAAAAATTTAAATTGTCACTTTCAACTTTCAACTGGGCACCAATAAATTTGTGAAAAAATCTACCTATAAAAAATAAATTTTAGTTTTATATTTAATTCTATAAATCCAATCAAATGAAACAACTTCATAATTCAAGTCAAGACTTGGGATAAAGCCTTTGGGAATTACTATAGAAACGAGCAACTAGAAAAAACTGTTAATTTTGAGTTGAAAAGCTTTCCAGCTTAAGAAAGAAACTCAACGGCTTTCTGCTAAATAAAAAATATAATTTTGTAAGCAGGTTTCCAAATAAGTTACATACTTCGTAATGACGCAATGTTTTAATATTTTGAAAAGATTTAATTTTCCTGTAAATGGATACTACAAAAATAATAAAAAAGTAAAAGCTTTCAGCATTAACTATACGTCCTTTATTTATTTCTCTTTTGATTATCACTGAACATTGAAATCGCTATTAAAATAAATATTTTCAGGAGATGCATAAATTTCAATCCTAGATGTAATTGATTTTCCATTTATATCGCAATTCTGGTTTACGTCACTTTCTCGGTGGATTCAAGAAACTTTTGTACATAAAGTAAAACAATATTGCGATGAAATAATTCTTTATTTTTACGTTAGAACCCAATTTCGCAGGAATTTACTAAATCCTCTACAAATTACATTTTAGGATTTCAACAGAAATACATCAATAAAAATTTATGTTTATAAAAATGCATTTTACACTCTATTGCTTCCCTTGAAAGCCCGAAGTACGTTTTTAAATGATTTCTATCAAGTACTTTAGTATATAATCGTAAATTTTGTCTATAAACGACCGCATTATTTTTATTTGTATTTTTCCAATATTTATTTTATAGAAGTGTATTAAAATGGCAATATTCTAAAAACGGAAGAGACTTGGCGTTACGTGAAAAAAAATTAGGTGCTGAATGTAATATTTTATACATTTAATTATTCCAAACTGTAATTTAACTAGCAAACACATAATTATGTCAATTATCTATGAAAATTTGTCGGCAAGGTTATTTTTATGACTCAGACGAGGACGCAATTAGAAAATAATTTTTACGTACATTAAACATTAATTTCCTAAGTTAATGGCCATTGAACGTTACACCGACAAAAGTGCTTTTTGAATAGGCAGGATGAATTGGCAATGCCTTAAGAATATCAACATTGCGATAGTAAACACCGTTGAAGAAGCCAAGAAAGTAAGTAGATAAATAGTAAGTCAATAACCACTCACAGGATAACAGCATTAGTTCACTTTAGCTTGTGAGTTGGTTGATCGATAATGACTAAATGCACTGTGCAATGTAATTAAATTGAAATTCATAAAATAACTCCACTTTCTTTGTAAAAGAAAATTTCCTAGAAAAATATTTCTATTGATATGGTTATCTGGAAAACTGTTGTTCTAAAAATAATTAATTTGGCATAATAAGACACAAACCTAATAAAAATAGTTTGACCTTTTAATTTACTTTTCTATGTGATCTAATTAGAGTGAAACTGTAATTAAAATTTGTATGTTAAAAAAAGTTAATTCATTGCATCGCAAACAATAAAATTCAGAGTCATCTTAATTAACAGGACAAAAGTTGTGAAATTTAATAAATTTTTTCCAGTAGAATAATTTTTGCAGCAATAATTCCTTTATACATTTTGCTAATTGGATTATCACGTGGTGGTAAATAATTAAAATGTCGCCAATAAAATTTAATTAAGAAAATAACAAAATTTACATACCTATATCCTTTGCAAATGAACTTTAATTGTTTACTAGGTGATAAATTAATTAGACTTTTTAAATAGACTTTATAACAATGATTTTGTTAAAAATAAAATAGAATAAGGCTAATTTATTTTTTAAATTTTAAACTTTCACATCAAATTCAGAACAAAGTAAACTTAAAACCGGCAATGCTAGCTAAATACAGCGGAAGTGAACTACTAGGTGTGTCGCAAAATAACGAAAGAAATGATATTGATATTTTAAAAATGTAAAATAATATTTTAATTATAAAAATAATATTGAATTGACATTTTAATAAAAATATAGATATTAATATTACTTAACTTGTTTTAATTTGATTAATAAGTGTAATACTTAATAAGCACACATTAAGTTTTATGCTGTTTATTTATTTCATCTTTAGGGAAATCTACATCAAAGCTGTCTCCGATTTGAGGATAACACAATCTTAAATTCGTAAACGAAAAAATTACGTTTTGCTAGTTCTATAAATCATCTGTTTATTTAATATTTAGCTCGTTTCTGTAGGTAAAAAACATTGTTTTATAAAAGTGCTCGACTCGATATTTTATATAGTCATTATAATTTTGCAGTTTAAAATAATAATTTTGCAATTTAAAATAATAACGCCAACTCACCTTAATTGTGTTCTATGAAAGGACCGGGGTCCTAAAAGAAATTCCCTAATGAAATCTTATCGACTTAAAATACGAACGTTTAGAAATTTAATAAAGGTTTGCCCTAATGTATAAAACCGAACATATTCGAAAAACAAATCCATATTATGTACCATTTTGTTTATAGATGTTTCCTGATATTGGTTTTTGGTGTCGCACATTTTTAACCGTTTTTATTAATTAAGGTAGAAACGGTGCCATCACACACTTAAAATATACCAAAATAATTTGATGAAGTAAGTATATGTACTGCTATTCTGTCTAGCATTTTTCGATGAAATCCATAGTTCTACTCGTTCTAACATTGTTCTAGTTTAGAAAGTAATAATATGTAGAAACAATGCTGACTGTTGAGCTTGCTTTACGAGATTTCTTCTTTTTACTCGATAACAAAGCTTTGCATACTGAGAATGTAGCAGAAAAATATAAAATATAAAATCTTGCACTACTTTTACCTAGATTATACAAATTTTACGATAGCGATAAATTATTATATTGTTACCAGATAAATTTACTGAATACTAGCATCCAATATTGATCTGTGGACTGAAGGAATGCAACTAACCCCTAAGATCAGTTCTAGACTAGCAGCTTAAACTGTGTTCAGTTCATCCAAAGCTCAACGAATTTTAGAAGTTTTAACAACAAATCAGGTAGTATACCAAAACGTATAAAACGTATTAAAGCGATTGTATACCTGATTTATTGTTAAAACTTCTCAAGCTCATTTTAAAAAATTGTTGAGCTGCAGATCGACTGAACTCAGCTTACACTGCTATTGAGAGCCTGACCCTTACTGAAAGCTCAACCAAGAACATACTGTTACTGCTGTTTTTCACAAAATCTTTCGGTGTATCGAATTAAATGTGCATTTAACAAAAGTTTTAATTAGTTCCCAACTAGCAAACAAAAAATAATAGTACAAACAAGTATTGTTTTGAATTGAAATTTAACAATTTTTAAATTTAATTTGATCAAGATACAAAATATAAATGCGATGAACATTCAGCAAAAAGGAAATAGAAAGAATTTGAAATAAAAATAAACGAGCTAAGACAACAAAAATAAAGCAATGTGGGAAATGTTTAACAAAATAGCAGAAATCAAATAATTTTATATAAATAATATTTTTAAAAATCCTGTGATGTTCCATTTGATTATAGCCATAATAAATATTATATATAATGAGAAAATAAGAATTCGATATCTTTAAAAGCAACTTCTCATAATAAGATATAATATGTACATATTTTACTCTAGTAAAGTTCAGACTTCAGAGATTAAGAAACACAGTAGTGGAAATGATGAAATTCCTGCCAGTAATTATTATTGTAAAATATTATTCGCAATATATGATACTACATTATAGTGTCATTATGCATATATAAACAGAAAGCAGTCCCCATTATACCAACTTTTACGTCAGATGATCAGGAACTCATGAAGAACAAATTATGGATCAATTATTTTGCTATCAAGTTTTCTCAGAAAATATTCGAATATTTGATAAAATACGTAGAGCATTGGTTATATTGTATATTCAAAACATTTACTCAAATATCTATTTTTCAGTTCACAAAATATAATGTGCCAAAATATCTTTCAATAAAAAGAAGAGTGTTCAATTAAAAATTGGATATTTTTAGAGTTCAAAGTAAAGAAAATAAGTTTCAATTATTATACTTTTGCGATTGCGAAACATCAGATTATTCCAAGATGGGGTTAATTCAAAATCAGAAGTATACGAGTACTTCAAATTAGCATTGTGGATTGCTTTTCTGGAAGCTTAGTGGTGATTTGTGGAAGCAATTTTTAGTTCAAGAATAATCCTGAAAATGGAATTTACAGAAAGTTGTAGAGGTGTATTTTAAAAGAAGCCAATTTTACGGTCATTGGTATGGATGTGAATCTACATACGTATGTACCTACGTATCTATATGAAAATTTTATGTTTTAAACTAGAAATAGTAAAATGTGTTTTACAAATAAATTATCCAACAGAAATTTTGTATATTATACGAGACGTCAAATGTGCCATTAAAGAAGTTCCAAGTCATAAAATACTTAAAAACAAAAGTAAGCTAGGTATTTTCTATTGAATTTATAGCCTTTAGTTTAAAGAAATTTTTCAATGTACATTTGTAAGTAATAAGAAGTGAAAATTTTTTATATTAATCAATTTTTCTTATTCATTTCTAAAAATGGCCGGCAAAACGATTGATTTCTTGAGTGTTAACCATTTAGTTCTTACTAAATTTCCTGAAATTATCCAGAAACCAGATTATAACAATTTATTGTTTTTCGAGTTTAAATTAAATTCAGATAACAATTATTGTGAAAATATTAAATTTTATTCTGTTTGTTTTTTTTTGCAAGAATACAGTTTGTACAAAATTAATTGTCTGACCCCAGTGGGGATTGTAACTATAACGGATTACAAGTTTGTCCAGAAATGGATTACAGGGATGTGAGCAGCTGAAATAATCAGTCTAAAGGACGTTGAACAGAATTTGTAAATTTGTATTAGAAAATTAGAAAGAAAATGAATACGACTGCGGATTGGTTTAAACAATGGAATACCTGCTACGTTGCCTAAATCTGAAACCAACAACAAGACGATACACATTTGACTGCTGATTGTGAGGGGATCTGAAGATTTTTATTTAGAATTTTTTATTTTATATAAAATTTTATAGTTATTGAATTGGCTGATTGATAATATTGTTTGCTTTGTTCCTGTCTATGTAATGTAATATTGTATACTGAGAAAATAGTTTGTTAAATTTAACATCTTGTTTATCAAAAAATTTTTTAAATAAAATAAACGGATGTTTTAAAATATAATTAAATAAAACAAAATATGATGATTACAGAAACAAACTACACTAGCTGATCATGGTTGTGGATTGGGTCACAATTTTACATGTGACATTGTCTGCTGGAGAGTCGAACTAACAATTAAAAAATGTAAATAAAATTGTGGCCGAGTCCTAAACCACTGTAATCCGATAAAAAAAAATTTAATTTATAATTTCTATTTTTTCCTATCATCCATGATTAAAAACATATTCATAAATTATTTTAGTCCTAATTCCTCGACAATAAAATTTTTTATTTTCAAAATTTCTTAGTCTTCCTACTTATTTAACAAAAGTTTCAACAGACGAATTCATTCGTTTTATACTCTTTAGTCATTTGACTCCACATATCTGTTTGATGTTTGTACTTGAACGACATAAGTTTGTTTTAATCATTGTTACTTTATATTATGACTGAATTCATTCCAAATCATGCAGGCTGGATGGACCGACTGTTCCGGAATACATTTCCCCTGAAATAATATATTGTTGTTTATATGAAATATGGAAACCCGTATTTTCTTCACCGGAAGAAAAGGTATGACGACAGCTAGCGACATTTTTAAGATGTTATGCACATAACATAAGAAAACTCGCTGCCAATTCGCTAGATTAAACGATAGAATTACAGCATCAAGGAAAAGAAGCCGTCCGTAACAAGATTATACTCCTTAGCTGTTGAGGAAATATATTGTCGTGTTACCAAATGAAATTTTGAGTTTTTCTTTATGGTTTAAAAATTTTGATTCTTATCAGAATTGTTTTTTTTTTGAAATTTGAATTTTTGTTTAGAATGATTTTTGAATTTTTGTAAATATTGGATTTTGGTTATGTTATGTTTAATTTTATTATTTATTAATTTAATAAATTTACTATTATTATTAGTAAAATTTTGAATTTGGTGGGTCTGTCGGGGCAGTAGGTGATTTGGTCCCTGGTAATTTGGTCCCCGGTAAATTGACCCCGATAATTTGATCCCCGAGGTAAATTGATCCCCGGTAATTTGATCCCCGGTAATTTGGTCCCCGGTAATTTGGTCCCATGTAATTTCACCCCCGGCAATGTGACTCCCGATGATTTATAATAATTTTATTAATTGCTAAATATGAATAATATAACACAAAGACAAATTATCAAAAATTCAACAAAACAACAATCAAAAATTATTAAGATTACAAGCAATTCCTTTCAGAAAGTCAATTTACGATCAGAGTTATAATTTTCAATTAACGTGACAATATTTTTGTTAATGTTGTTATAAGTTTCGTTGTTCTTCCATTCGCCGCGATCAAATTGATTTTTTTTCACTTGAGCTAGACTCTCTTCTTTTTTCAAAGATTCTATTAATTTCCATATGTTGGGATGCATACAGGTAATCGAACTTGGTATGGCACGGTGGTAGGCTTCTAAATTATTATTAGTCCGAGGCATATTTCTCAAAGTCCGATTATGTATATTCCATGTCTCTAGAGGAAAAAGTTGCAATTTTCTTTGTGTTTTGTTGCGCCTACATGTAACTTCCCCAATATAATATTTTTCGAAATAATTTAATATTTCCTCGGGAATAGTATCTTCATGAGATAGTTCTTCAAATCCTTCTATTACATCACCAATTGGAAGAAACGCCGGGCGTTTTCGCTATAGAAAAATCATAAACTATCAGTAACCTACATAACCGTTGCATATTTTTGCGTGGATATCTCTTTTTATGAGTGATTTTGCTAAAAAAAATCAACAGCTAACTCTAACCTACATAACCGATGCATATCTTCACGCAAATATCTAATTTTTACGGATAATATAACTAAGACCAAATTATAAACCTGAAGAGGAACAATTTTACAAAATAATGTAAATTTTAAGTAATTCATTACAAAAATGCAGTAGAATAATATAAAACGTAATTGGCGACAAAATTACCAGGGGATGAAATTACCGGGGATCAAATTACCGGGGATCAAATTACCTGGAGGTAAAATCACCGGGGATGAAATTACCGGGGACGAAATTACCAGAGGATCAAAATACCTGGGGGTAAAATCACCTGGGGCGCAATTACCGGGGACGAAATTACCAGGGGATCAAATTATCGGGATCAAATTACTGGGGGTCAAATTACCGGCTACGGTCTTTCGGTGCTGGCAAATTTAAATGTTGACGCCAAAAGACAAGATATGGACTTCGAGCCGTGTCCGTGGAGGAACACGGACGTGTTTTTGTGAGTCCTGAGAGTTTTGTTTTAGAGTTGCGTCCCTAGTTTAGGATTTATAATTTTTTTTGAGAATAAACTGCGATTTTGAGTGAGTTTTGTTGGTTTGATTTTTATTTGGAGATTGTCTGAATTTTGGACGATGTTAGAGTGATTTTTGAAAGATTGAATATCATTGGAAATATTGAAATTAAATTGGATCCCTTAATTAATTAGCAATAAGATTGGTAATTTGGATGCTGAAATTTATAATTAGTTGTGGATAAATTAAGCATGCTGTCAACGCATACCTGCAAGTATTTTTGAATTAATTTTATGGATGATATATTTTTTTGGATTAATTGGTTTATTATTTTTTTTAAATTGAATTGGCGCCGCAACGCAGCATAAAGGAACCTACTACTGAGGAGTTTCTGCTTATCGACAATTCGAGCTAGTCGCGGTAATTCCCAAGTGTGGAAAAGGTTTTGTGGGAAAATATTTTTCACAAAATACCACTGCAATATATACATTCCTGAAAAATAACGATAATTATCAGTTTTCTATGAGTGAATTGATGAACAAAATAACTGGACCAAGAGTAGATGAGCGCACAATAAAAAAATGTAACAGAAATACGCAGGAGCAACTAATACTCAAACTGAAACCCAAAGGTGAACTTCGGTTGTTTGCTTTCGTGGATAAGGGCATACCATTCTAACCGATTCATGATATTTGATATTTGGTAATTGTCCAACTCACCGAAGTATCAAAATAAAATTACAACTATAAAATAGAAACTATACATACTTATGTATAACATCTCTCCTCCACTCTTTTCCTTTATACCAGCGATTCTCAACCTGGGGGTCGCGACCCCCTTGGGGGTTGCGGATCTATTTTAGAGGGTCGCAGAAAATTTAACGATTTTTTTCAAAATTACTTAGTTTTGAATTTAAACTAGAAATTAGTAACCTGAATTTTAAGGTTTCCTTGCTCAAACAATCGAATATAGGATTGATAAACTCGTATCAAAACATCAAGATCAAGGAAGTAATTAATAAGTAAAACAATATCGTCACTTCTGTCGCAATACCTCCAATCATCAGTACACCAAATTTTAACAGAATCTGTTATACATTTCTGGAGATTTGTTTGGTGTGTTCCATATTTGTGGTCACTCAAGAAGTGGCCGAAGGCTTTTCCAAACAATTCCCAATATTACCGTACTTACGATTTTTCACCAACACCACACAATTTTTTTGTATTAAAGAAGAGTTATTGAAAAACAAAGAATAAATAAACAAGAAAATACTATGTAAGTAATACGTAGTATTACCATTTTCAATACAGCACACAAATTTTCGATCGTTCTAAATAATTAATTAAATTACTGATAACTGTCAGATTTGACCACTTTACATCACTTTGAAAATAACCTTAGGCCGCAGGTATTTTGTTCTTATCTTCATAAAATAGATTCAAAGTACCGCCCCATAAAAGCAAATTATTTTTTATTTCTTCTCACCAATAATTATATTTTAAAAGCTCTATCAGCACACAAAATTTTATCTTAACCTGTTAAACATTTCCGGAGATACGATAACACTTTCATTTTTTTATTGTGGTAGCCCTGGCAAAGATTTCTCTGCCAAAAACTTATTTTCACCATTAGAACCCATCAGACATTCGTCCAAAACGTTTGACTGCCATCGACGCAGAAATGCCAATGAAAATCGAGGGACAAACATTTTTTTTGAAGATTTCGCAAAAACCCGTATACTTTTAGTATTAAATCAATTAGTAATAAATCAGTATTATGGTTTCATATACTGACAAGACCTGTACAGGCAATGTTGCTAAATACCAAGTTTGGTTAAGATCCCTTCAGTACTTCGTGAGTTGAAGTACTTTTGAAGCTTCAAATTTGACAGCTTTTAATTTTTGACACATGAAAGATAGAAAATTATGTAGTACAAGTTGAGTATTTGTGTTTTTTTTAGATATGTATCTTTTTTTAATATGAATTCTAAACAAAGTAATTGATGACTATTTTTTATTACTGACAGTGTTGGGGTCGCAGAAAATAAGCAAGAAAATTTGGGGGTCGCGTCGTAAAAAGGTTGAGAACCGCTGCTCTATACCATTTATCTGCAATGGTTACAGCACACCCTATATTTTCTAAGTTGCCGACTTTCGGAGCAATTTTCTGAGAAATGGGTGGAGCGTTAAAAAACAATCATTTTATAGAAAATTCTTTGCAAATGGTTGTAATACATAAAAATTTACATATGTTCCGTGATATTTGAAAAAACCAAAAAAATGCGGTGCAAGCTCACCACCCACATTAGGTCATTAGGACTTTTATATGTTGAATTGGAAAGCTCCAGAAATATATCATTTATTGTTTTCATTTATCCATTTTCAAGCTAAATTGACGCAGATGTTATAAAATAAAAAAAAAGTGGGCGCACTAAAGTACTTTTAAATTAGTTATAAAGTACTTTTAAATTTAAATTACAATAAATTCGTAGTTATTCTTTAACGTTTTCAGAAATATAGCATGTTTTATTCAGAACTAGTGTACTTTTTGTGACTCGTTTGTATTTATGAAATATAATAATAATATTTTGCCGATTTTCGAGGAAAATGTGTTTATTTGTTGTTGAGAAGCACTAATAAATGAACGAGATTCTGTTCAATCAACAGTAATATTTGTAAAAATGTTCATTTGTATTCACTCTTAATGGTACAAACTGACATTATTCATAGATTCGCATTTCCAAAGACTTTCATGTACTGTATGAATTTATTTGGTTTATAAGTAAAAGTTTTTTACTTAAACATGTAAAACATTGTAAATTCTAGGTAGGTAGTATTTCATCTAAACATGAAAATTTAATTACGTAGGTATATTTTTCTCATTCAGTTTATCAAGTTAATAAAAAAACTTAAATTTTCGTAAGAATAAATACAATTTACAATTTTCATTTCAAATGACAATTATTCACATACAACGATTTCGTAATAATGTAACTACTGTTTAGTAGTAATGTGTTTTATATGATTCCCTTTAGTTCTGGCTGTGTCATAGTGTAAATAAAATAGCACATTTTACAAATCTACAGAAAACACGAATTTATGAATAAAGTCAGTTCCAATTTTTAAATGTAAAATCTGTAAAACATTCGATCTGAATTCTTTATCTTTAAAAAAGTCATTTATGCAGTCAAGTGCGAAATATTAGTGTTTTGCACACAAGACGTATAACACTGTAAGTGTTGTAACGTTACAAATTCAAATTTTTCGTGTTTCATACTTGCTTTCAATCATTAAATCTCTGTACCGCCGCACGCCGGGTCCCTTCTCATTATTTTTTTAATTTTCCTAGTTATATGCGACCGAATATCGAAAATAATCGCAAGAAAGGTCTATATACCAATATCAATCCTTTTTTATTTGTTGTATGTTTTTCAAAAATGTTTACTCCTAAACCTACCAAAAAGTAGTAAATTAATGTCTTAGTGATTTTTAAATAATAATCTTCTCTGTATTATTTTTCAATTTACAGTTAAAATTGTTATCAAATTCATATCTATTAACTCAGTTCTGCAGTAATTTGGGTATCTTTATAAACTCATTTCATTCTTTTTTAACCCGCCATCTAATTTATCAGCTCTGCCAATATTGTTTTCCACATAAGAAACAATATTGGCCTGGTGACTTGAGTTATATGCATATTCTTATATAATATTATGAGGTTTTCTTTAAGTTAATGTACACAGTAGTAAGTACACCCCACTGCTGTGGACTTCATTCGATAGGTTTTCTATTTATAATCCAAAAGACTTTTTTTATATACTTCTATTTTTATTAGTAAATTAATTAGCTAACTATACAGTTCACATCTAAATTAGTTCTTGTGTGCAAAACAACACAACGACGAGTTCCTGTAGCTTTTCTAAATCCAGACTATGTCCTCGTTATATGCTGTTTGCATAATAAATCCCGCTAAATATCTTATTGAGTCTTTGAACATGTCTGTCATTCAGCAGCTTCAAGTTTTTCATTTCTATCATCTGAACCTGGTATTTTCCTTCTTGTTTGAAAAATATTGTTGTACTTAGTTCTTCGTCAAAAATTCTGATGTTTGAATGTCGAAACGTTGACATTTCAATAAAAATTCTTTGTAAATTATTTCTTGTTTATATTCATTAGATCGGCTCCTCTTTGACTTTCTTGTGCAGGTTAAAATTGCCTTAGTTCTTTTCTAGTCTTCTAGGATCTTCTTTTTTGCTTATCTCCTTTTGTATTTACTGTTGGATCTTGTTGTACTTAATTTTGCTAACCCGTTTTGCTCTCTTTTCTTCATTCGGTTCAAATTATATTTTGTTATATCGTACAAATGGTTATCTCGAACGTCAAATATTTTTCAATGGCAAAGTGTTTATTGCAATAACCATAATCTTTGAACCTGTAGAACAGTTTGAAGTTTTATTCAAAAAATTTGGTGTTTCATTAATTTATTTCTTGTAATATAAATTAATTTACTTATGTTGGATTATCTTCTCTAAATATTTGCACTATATACTTTCTGACCGAATTCGCCCTTCATACAAAATTTTTAAATCTTAAGTGTTAAGTCTTCAACTTATTACTAGCTTTAATTAATCGTTGTATGTATTTTATATTCATTTTTTGGTAAGTGAACTCAATAATCATTGTCAACTCCAACTGTATTTCTATCTTTGCTATTGTATTAAAACGGAATGAAAATGAAGTCAGGGGGAAAGTTTAAAAACGACTCGAAGCATTTTAAAAAGTCCCCTAAATTGCTTCTCTCTGATAATAAATTTTTAGTTTGATCGTGATTCTTCCACTGGTAGCTGCTCCAGATATCGGTTATGACACCCGCATTTGTGATTATTTTAAGGGTGATGGTTGGCACATATCTATAACTATTTTATGCAAATTGGCATTTAATTGTAGTTCACAATTATAGTATATTGTGTAATGGCATTTGTTGTTACTTGCATGTTATTTTGAAATTAAAATGACAACTGAAAAGTAAAAATTTCATAATTTATATTTATTCCATTATTGACATTTATTCTAAAACCTCAACTAAAAATCATTTAATAATTATTATGCCTGAAATATATAACATACCAATGAAGAAATGTTATGCGTTCCATTTTCCATTTGATGGAAATTCACATCCTACAGACTAAATTCATTTGTAAATAATTTAGTTAATGACGGTTAGACCCTTTTTAGATTCTGAAGTGAATAATGTAAAAATGACTTTAATAATAATTAACACTTGCTTACGTACGAGATTGAATTGTGCACAAACAGTTAAACAGCAAGTTATATTAAGTTTATCCTCACGATTGTTAAAATTAATCCAAGAACAGTAATTTAATTAATCTCGGCACCTACTACATAGTACATATCTTAGAACAATAATTTCTCAGCTATACCTTATTACCATATTCGTTTGGCAGACCTCAAAAGTTACTCTAAAATTCAAAATTAACATTCCAAAAATGAACACGCAAATATTTGCATTCGTGCAATTTTTGTAAATAAACAAATAAAAGTCGTGAAATACAATAAATTAAAACTATCGAATTCAAATATTAATTTAAAAATAGATATTTCAAAATAAATTTACAATAAACATTTCTAAATTTATATTTATTTTCTTCAATTTTCTAAACGTGATGAAAAACTACATTGTTTACTGTTGCCACAATATTGGGTTAGAAATAGATTATGTGCTATACACTCAAAATTATTAAATAATAAAAATAACGAAATGGTAAATTATTATTAATAATTAACTTCGGTTTTGCTAGTTTGCAAACACAATTAATTGACAAAGAATAAACGCAATAGTTTGAATTTGAACGCTTTTTAGTATAAAATTAGTAAGCTTAATTGGTCCACCTTCTCCTAACTAAACTAATTGATAATTTAGGTCTAATTATAGTAGGATAACTTTAATTGATATTAATTGCTTTATATTAATAAGTAGTAACAAAAAGCTAGTTTGTGGAATAATAAGCATTACTATTGCTAATTTGAATCATGAATTCATATTCGTATTTCGTATTTTTTTTCAAGTTTCCAAACACTAAAAATTTGTTTATCACACAATCGTATAATAAAGTTTCAGATTTCACGATTTTTCTTTTCAACTGTCCAAAAGCAACTTTCTATATTATTTATTAATTTTGGAATTTGAGCTCTGACACATTTGTTGTACTGTTTTTCTCCACAATAACTGTTACAAAAACAATTGCAATTTCTTGCAGTTATCTTATAACATGGGTACTTAACATAATGATTAATGAAATTAATGAAATGCATACATTTATTTCCTTAATTCTTGAAAATTTGCAAACAACCTACGTTATATCTTGATAAAATAAGTTACGCAAATCAAAGGTAGTTAATTAAGTCTTTAACTATAATTATTAAGAAATTATGCAATATACAGTAGTAGGTAACTTAATTGTGAGAAAAGCAATTTTCCATAAAAACATTCATCTTCCGTTCATTAACTTTCAAGTCCGTGCAAAAGGTTCATTACAAAAGACAAAATTGTTTTAAAAATTACAACAAAACTTACCCTCATCTTCGTGGGTGGCGCTACAATCACGACATACGGCAGTCCTCTGTCCCCGTCTAGACATTTGCTGAAGCGCAAGAATTTCTTGTTCCCCAAGTTCCATATCTTTATATCCTTCCGGAGGACTAAGCGTAACGGCATCGACAAATTCCAATGGGGGTGCAAATTTTGGGCTTTGCGGCGTTGGATCACTAGCATAGCCATCGTAAATATTACAATTACAATTTGGTTCGCAACAAGTTAATCGCACCATTTCGTGTTCGTTACAAGTACACACACCGTCGTCTTCCTCGTCATCGTAATCGCACTCCTCCCGAATTAAAATTATATAATCGGCGTCGAAAAATTCATTTTTGTTTTCGTTGAATACGACTCGATTTTTCTTAACGTCTCGACTTCGACCTGGCTTTTTAAGCAATGATTTAAGATTTTCTCGGTCGGGATTATGATTCTTCGTTCTTTCTCCGTTAGTTCCCATGCTTCCGTCTCCCCGCATTTCACTAATTATATGATAATGTTCGTGTTCACAGTCATCTTCTTCGCTACAATCTTCAAGTTCATCGTAAACGACATAAAAGTCGGGATTTAAAAAATCACTAAACGAGTTAATTTGACGAACATCAAACTCACAACTTCCACCTGCAAATTGAACTTTATTTTTATTTCCGTTTAAATCTTTTACTTCTTCCTCGCGAGGCTCGCTCTTGGTAACTTTTAATTGATTAGTAGCAGCTCGCGAATAAATAACATTTTGATTATCGTCAAAATTTACATTTGCTTTGACCAAAGTTTCTGCTAATTTATCGACCACCTGTTTAGTATTTTCTTTATTTCCCGATATTTCGCAAGGTACCGCCTGGGTATCGTTTGAATAGTCTCTTGTCAATTTATATTTACCAGATTCCGACTCCGATTGATTAAGATCAGACAAACACTTTGTCTTTCCATCCGTTATTCCAGCTTCTTTTAACTTATTTTCTAAATGTTTAAGCCGAGATCTACCTTCGACAATTCTTTTATTTAGATCTTTACTGCAAAGTACGTCAAGTACTTCATTACTCTCTACCTCGGTTTCCTTTGTAATTTTATTTACGGAACTTTCGATCTTTTTAGCACATTTTTCTATTACTTGCAATAACTCAGGCACTATTTTGTCCTCTGGGTGACTTTGTAATTCTTCGCAAGGCCTTGAACTTGGTTCTAACTCCTCAAGTTTACATTTACCATTTTCATCGTTAAGTTTTTCAAACACCAGACGACCATTCTTAAACTGCCACACAAGATGAGATTCTGAATTGCAAAAGTTTTCACTAAAAATATTATCTCGTGCTATGTCGCTATCGGTATGTACACTTTTAAATTGAGCAGGTGGATTTTGATTATTTACGTTATCACTTAAAATTTCACAATTATTATTCAAAGTTTGCAGTGTAGAAGTTTCACACTTACACTTTTCTGTCACACTATCATTCAATTGTGGCAAATTTAGTAAAACACTTGAAAAATTCGAGGAGTCAGATGGTGGCACAGTGCAAACCGTGGTGGTAGAGTTGCGACTGCACCGCGGCGCCTGTGCGCACCGTGCGACGCCAATCTCGATCGATGCCTTCGCCGTCGTTAGAGTTTGTTCATTTTCAGCACACGCAAACGCACCGATATTCGACACCAAACAGCTAGATCCATTCACCGAGTCACGTTCGAAAGAACAGCTATTGTCTGGTCGCGGCTCGTACACATTGGATAATGTTACAGTACATTCGTTTGTTTTGAAACCTGTAGAGGTAACGTTCCCTTCGAGTTTTGGATTCATTTCGTTAATACAGGAAACGGTGGAAGAATTGGCAATATCACTAATTTTATTAAAACTACAACTACATTCCGAATTATCGACACTATCTTCGTTGTCACTATGGTGTGGCTTATTCATGCCAGACCTTCTTTCGTTTATTAAATACACATCGGAACTGCACGTGTCGTTTGTATTTTGATTTGCTGTCGCCTTTGTTTTCAATATTTCCATCGAATCGCTTTGTATATGGTCATTGTCTCTTGGTGCCCCACCAATTATATCGGTAAATACACCTTCATCGTCCACAACATTATTTATAATTTCTATTGTTTCACTAGGAGCGGCAACTTTTGCACATTCATTTACATTTACTTTTCGACTTGATCGAGTCAGTTCAATTACACTATGTTCTTCTTCATTTGTCATGCAAATTTGCCAAGGTTTTAGTTTGGGTGTATCGAAAGATACATCCATCTTAATTTCGGGATTAGGAATCACGATGTCCTTGTTTAATTCAAGTTTGTACACATTACTTGCTTCCGGTGTATTTGCTTTATCGTGGTCACGATCTGGTGCGCTCAAGTGACACTGGCTTGGTTCACCTACATTACCATGTATAATACGACATGTTGTCTCGTCTTGTAAAATATTTGGATACTGCAAAAGTGATATTTCTGTTCCGCCGACCGAATCAAAACTTTTGCAGATTTCTTGTAAAGAACGAAATTCCTCAGGAGCCTCTAATATATTCTCACAAAAATTTATATTATCCGATTTCGTAGTATTTAATATAAATTTTTTTGAAGTATTTGGAATATCCGGTGAATTTATTGTCGAGCCATTACAAATTTTAATAATTTGCTCTACTCCTGTAATATTATGTTCTTGAGTTTTAAATCTTTTACTATCAATTTCTGAAACATTTCTATAACCTGAATTAGTTTTATCATTTTCTTCCATCATTGGTTTATCGGTCAACTTGTTACTTATAATAGAATTCGATAGCGAACTGTCAACGTCGTCGTGAGTTTCAGATAATTTTAATTTGAACATTTTCTCTGAAAAATCATACTTGGATGTGGCGAGGGCAGCATCAGTTTGTATACAATTCTCGACAACAGTTGATTTGCGGTTATTCGAAATGTTATCAAGTTCTTCAAATATTTCTACCTTTTCAGCAAAATCGGATTGCTCAAAATGACAACCATTTCCATATGTTGATGTGTCGACATCTACATGATTGGATAGTTTTACTTGACGCACAGGGATTTTCGATACCTTTTTGTCTTTCTTTCTATCGGCTCTTCTATTCGATTCAATAAGTGCCTGTTTGCAATCTTGATTGTCGTCTTCCGATGCGGATATGTGCGGGCTGGTTTCCTTAGATTCCCCATCTCCACTCTCTCGAGGAACGCCGATTAGTTCATCATAATCTGTTGCGTCCTCTTCAATAATCCATTCTAAATTTGATGACATTTTTGAAGATGTGAAGTACGATTACATGTTAATGTCAGCGTTAAAAATCCTTTCGATCGTATAAATGACGTTATGTAAGTAACGAAATTCTCCTATTCATGAACCTCGGTTATTATGTAAACATATTTGCGTATATGAACATTTTCATAAACGTGGAAGCCGTTGATAAAATCCACCTGCAAATAGATAAAAGAAAATCTGCATTAGATTCTAATAGAAAATTGTGTAATGAATGTGTACATTTCAATTTTAACTGTATTATATATTATGCAAGCGTTCAAAACTTTATGAGACTTGAAGGTATAAATTTATTGTAAGAGGTATAATTGAATATAAATTCATCAAGTTGATTTAATGATATTGGAAAGTAATTTTTATAATGGTATTTCTATATTATTCTCCTTCGTGCAAAATATATACTAATATTTTTATTATACAACAAGATGGAATAAATCTAAAAAGTTTTGAGGCCGTAATAATCGGTGCGTGAGATTTTTATATTAACAATGTACGAAAAACATATTACGAAGTACAAAGTATCTCTAAAAAAAGCCATTAGAATAGAATTGTATAAACATTGATATACACATTTGTATACCTTGAACTCAAGGAAATACAATCATTTTTTTATTTGGTAATCTTGCGTCAAAACTGGTTAAGCATCTGGTTAGCATTGCAGAAATTTTTCCTTACGAGGGATGTACAAAATTTATTTTCCCATAGAATGCTTTGGATTGTGCTACTTCTGGTAAGCATGCGTTTATTAGTTTGAAGAAAAAAGCGAGCTGATTGACCAGACTTAAAAGTATTCACAACGTGTTGATGCACATCGAAGAGCCGAACTAAGAAATAAATTCTGTCAAGTTCGCGATTTGAACCCAGAATTTCCGCTCTGTAACTAAACCAGCGATCAAACCAATCCAATGCTGTGGTAAGGGATGAATTGTCTGTAAGTATTTGTATTTTTATTATTACAAATTTTTTAATTCAATTAAAACGAATGCGTCTTAAATTAACTGTGCTTACAATATCCTCTAGTCGAGATCTGCAAAACTTTTTGAAAACCTCAGCTCTCTAGGACTGTGTTGGTTACAATATTAATAAATGACGGAGCATATGTGTGCTAAGCACGTACAAGAGAGACCGTGTGCTTAAGTGGTTAAGATTCCTGGTTCGATATAATTTGCCAAGAGAATCCTTCTCAATTATGTGAAAAAACTTCAAACGCACATAACAAATACGTATACTATCATGAAAAGACGATAGGATTAGAGAGAGAGAAGGTTATTCGATTTTAAACCCAACCAAAACCCGCAATTATGACAAATTATGTCGATATCTCGCTCTTTTTCGTATAAACATGAATATACAGCTGATGGATAAATATATAGCGGTTTTCCAAATAACCTCATGAGCATATTGCACTGCGCAGAAGTAGTCTGATCAAATCCATAATCTATCTCTTTCTCCTTATTTACCTCTTTCGGTGACATTTATGCCCAAAGCTGAAAGGGTATCTCCGAAGAACAAAATTTGATCACGATGACTGTAAAAAAATTCCTCTGTCCACAATTCTGCAAAGAAAGTGTACTTGGAGGGATGAACCGCAGAAGAACAAGATTTAGGAATTGCAAGGGAACTGTCAAGGAATTACAGAAACAAATAGAGAAATATTGATGTACAAAATTTTGTACTTATAAAAATACTCGACAATAAATAATGTATAACCCTGGTATATAAATAATCCAAAACCAAGTATTGATTTCTTAATTAAAAATTTTCAATTAAAATGTAATTTACATAAAGACATAAATGTTAAAAATGTAATGTTTAAAAATTGCCACTGCGGTCTCGACAATCAACAATTCAAAATATCGATCAGAACATTACGCACCTTACGTAAGCATTGTGTAACAAATTTTAGTAATTTGTTTTATTTTCTAAGTACGTCCCTGCCTAGAGTCTGATTTGGGGTTTGGTTGAGTTTGCGTTTTGAACGCAGGAGGGCACTTTTTGGAATGTGAGTTCGAGAAGTGAGTGTGTTCACGGTGTTGGTCTTGTCAAAAGATTTGGTAAGTTTTGCTTTTTCTGTAAAACTTGTATTAGGGAGACACCTTCATAGTGGACAAAATTTGCATGTTTTTTGATACTTTTTGGTAGTTCGATTTTTTTTTGGTGCTTATAAAGTTGTTTTCGTTTCCGATCTTTTCATAAATTTAATTTTAATACGGCAAATTTTAATTTGCATCGACGAGCTTATCCATCGATAATATTTTATCTTAGCTTGCAAATTTTCCACAACGTTAAATTTTAATCTAAGTAAAATATTTAATTTTAAATTAATTTACTTTTGGTGTGAACTACTTGTCTTTTTTATGTTTCTCCAATAGGATAATACTAAGGCAAGTAGCTACGATTTTCTTTCACCGGTTGTGGCTGTCGATTTGTCGACAGCAAACTTCTTGCAGAGATCAATTTTTTGTTTATCTGTCACCTTTTTTTGGAACTTATGACCCTAGCTTCCGCATCATCTTCAGCTAGATAACATCAGCGGGCCTCTACAATAAATAAAAGCTGGTTGATTTATTCCCAGCGTGTAGATAGTAAAAATTCTGGATCCCCAACAAGGGAGGAGGAATTTTTTTTTATCTCACTGGCGCCCAACGTGGGGCCCTATTTTTCGTTAAATCCTGCAGGAATTTGTTGTCCATAGCGGCACGTTTATTGTTGTTGGAAATTTTTGTGTTCTTTTTGGAGACGGGGGCGATTCGATTTTCGAGTATTCCTTTAAATTGCAATTTTTGGTAGTTAAACGTTTGAGTTTGATTTTTTATTTTGCGAATTGCAATATTTTCGCTGATAAGGTGTCTCCCGATTTTGTTTTTGTTTTGTGCTATCAGTGCTGATTTGTTTTTTTGGTTTCACTTTTGGTGAATTTTGTGCTGTACTGAATAGCACAAGTATTTATTTTGACGAGACTGATTTTATAATTATCACACTTTCGTATATTAATTTGTGCGGTTACATTTTTATATTTTATTCCATCGAGTTTATTTATCATGTCAGGCTACGTAGAGGCATTAACCCGAGACGAGATAGAGGTAGAACTAAAGTTTCGCGGTTTCGATTTAGCTGTCACACATTTAGCTACTAGAAAGAAAGAACTAAAGAAATTTCCTCGGGATGATTTAGGCGGGACGGACGTGAAGGATGAGCATAACCATGGTTAGTGGTTAATACAAAGGGTGGAGGATGGGTTATGTTGTAACAATTTGGTCAATGTACATCTTAGATCAGTTATTAATACAAAGGGTGGAGGATGGGTTGTTATTGTTGTCACTATTTTGATCGTTTAACATCAAGATACGGTCGGTCAATTTTTTTGTTTCAATTAATAGCGGACCATCTTGGCTATTAATTGCACCATCGGAGATTACATCTCAAGTACTAAATAGTTACCAATACTGCTGTAGATAAGATCTGTTGACTCTTTAAGAGTCGAATTTATTAGATTTTTTTATTTTTTATTGCTTTAGTTTCTATGTCCCAAGGACGCTGATTGCCTTGGTCCGAAACATTTTTTTGGTGCTGCTGGGGGTGTGTATTAAATTTAGATACCCTTGCGAGCCGTGTAAAGTGGGTCCTATGTGGCCCATTTCTTTCCAAGCACTAATGGTGATTAGCATGCAATTACCATAGTGTTGTTTTGAATTTTTTGTTAGTAGAATACAGGTCCGATGCGGTGCTGTATTCAAATTTTGCAAAGTCGACGCTATTGGTTAGAAACGCCTTTTAAGTCGCAGTTTTTTTGTTGGCTAGTAGAAGTGTTACGCACTCAGTCACTTCGAGATTCACGCTTGGGCGGATGTAGATTTACAATATTTGTAGTTCTAGTGAATTCTCACCTTTTGTTTATTTTTTTGGGTTATTTTATTCTACGGTAGTCTGATTGAGTATCATGATTTTTTTGACTTATTCAAATAAGTTTATTTTATGTTTTTTTTCTTCAGTAGTGGAGGTAGCTGTTTGAACGACGTACTCACACACCGTGGTCAGTCGAAACGTTGAAATAAGCTTCCACCTAGTTGAGTTACCGTCTTGACCCGGGTCAGACATCTTAGGGGGGGGCCGTGTAACAAATTTTAGTAATTTGTTTTATTTTCTAAGTACGTCCCTGCCTAGAGTCTGATTTGGGGTTTGGTTGAGTTTGCGTTTTGAACGCAGGAGGGCACTTTTTGGAATGTGAGTTCGAGAAGTGAGTGTGTTCACGGTGTTGGTCTTGTCAAAAGATTTGGTAAGTTTTGCTTTTTCTGTAAAACTTGTATTAGGGAGACACCTTCATAGTGGACAAAATTTGCATGTTTTTTGATACTTTTTGGTAGTTCGATTTTTTTTTGGTGCTTATAAAGTTGTTTTCGTTTCCGATCTTTTCATAAATTTAATTTTAATACGGCAAATTTTAATTTGCATCGACGAGCTTATCCATCGATAATATTTTATCTTAGCTTGCAAATTTTCCACAACGTTAAATTTTAATCTAAGTAAAATATTTAATTTTAAATTAATTTACTTTTGGTGTGAACTACTTGTCTTTTTTATGTTTCTCCAATAGGATAATACTAAGGCAAGTAGCTACGATTTTCTTTCACCGGTTGTGGCTGTCGATTTGTCGACAGCAAACTTCTTGCAGAGATCAATTTTTTGTTTATCTGTCACCTTTTTTTGGAACTTATGACCCTAGCTTCCGCATCATCTTCAGCTAGATAACATCAGCGGGCCTCTACAATAAATAAAAGCTGGTTGATTTATTCCCAGCGTGTAGATAGTAAAAATTCTGGATCCCCAACAAGGGAGGAGGAATTTTTTTTTATCTCAATTGTTGTGCGTCATTTAACAAAAACATGTTAAAAAGTTGAACAAATTGTCAAATATCTACAAAAAAGGGGTTTACATGAAATATACAAAGCATAAATTAGATTAAAATACATAACATTGACAAACTTTACTGTTTTTACAATGTCTTCATTTCGAGAGTTATATTAAAACAAAAATTTTAGACAACTTTTTAATTTACTTTATAAAATGTAAATAGCTTTAATTTTTTCTTACTTAAATATTTAAAACTTCTATTATACAATTCGTTTTTATAACCATAAGTTGTATAATACGACACAGAAAATACATTTCTTGTTTGAAACTTAACTTGCATAATTTATGAAATTTTAATTTAAAATCACTCCGAAGTGGTCGTAAGAAAGCAATTTAATAAGGCCCAGTAGGAACTTGTTCACAAATTTATAAGTAATTTTCCATTATAAGAAGAAAGTTTTTAATATAAAAACAAAGCTACTTTCTACTTGGAAATTCGATTGATAATTTTTAGAAAATCTTTATTTTTCATTGTATTATTTAAAAATGCGAATTATATAAAATCGAAAATAATTATCTTTGGATTATTTAGTTATGCAAAATTATTATCAGTTAGAAAAAGGTTAAATAATCAATAGATTCTTGAGGCTATATTAACATACCTGGTATAATAGTTTTGAAAAGTTTCAGGCAAAAAAAAGTGTTTAGTGTATGTTTTTGATATAATACCTCAATTTTTAATTTTTCGAAACCATCAGAAAAAATTTTATGATTATTTTTATTAATTACTTTAGAGTTTACGCTAATATCCAGACTCTAAATAAATTTATAATTTTAAGTTACATCATATGCTGCTTTTAATTATTCAATTCGTAAATTTATGCTTCAAAACGCGTATCATTATATACAAGTTTACTTTGACAGTTTAAATCAACTACTGCTCAAGTTAAAATTAATTACTGAAGTGTGTCACAACACAATCTTGCTTATACTAAATATTTCTAGAAGCTTGAAAATTAGATATATTTTCTTTGCAAACATTCTTTAGTACACCAAAAGTCTGGTGAAATTGTAAATAAAATTAATAATTAGCTTAATAAAACACAAATAATATGTTATATGTATACGAATTACATGAAATTCTCAAATTCACAAGTGGTGATCCTTAGTTTTGATGAACGCTGCTTCAAAATGAAGTTCATGTAATGGTAATCATTAAAGGAAACTTTAGGAAAACGTTAAAGTGAAAATTACTTTGGTTTAATTAAAAGCGTAATAAACTCTTCATGCAATTATTTTGCTTTACGACTTGACGCATTTTTAACTTTTCGCTACTTCAACGAATTAAGAATTTTGTAACGTATCTGCACTCGTTTATTTAAAATTTATAGAATTTTCAACATTAAATAAAAAATCACGTCAATGATTTGGCGTCATCGCTGGTTGAATTACATCCGAGTATGAAAAATAAAAATAATATAAACAGGAGAATTGTTATCTTTTCATATTTATAAAAAATATTAACACTAAAGTAAAGTTATTAATCTAGTCAACTTTTTATTTGCACCCCTTAAACATTTTATTAAAATGATATTTTTAATTTATTGCAATAAAAAACTGTGCTCACAGTATTAGTTTACAAAAGACATAAAAAGTGCTTTAAAATGTTATAAAATAAAAAATAACAGTTTTTCTGTATTTTGAAAAGTACTTTCGGAATATTAACTTTCTGGCTTTTATAGTTTTAACGTATGCTGTTTTATTTCCTTTTCAGTAATAAACGTAATTCAATTTCCTAAATAATACAGACGGTTCATTTTAGGCAAAAAAACCAGTTACATTTGTAAAATGATGGTTTAGAATCTAATTATACAATTGCAATGTTATTGCATTTTAATTAAACATATTTTCTTAAATAGCAGGTATAATAGAATTGCTTAGCAATAAATTATATGCAAAAAAAACTTTAAAATACACACGTACCTACTACTTATTTAATAAGTACATATTATTTGATAAGTAAGTGTACTTATGTTACCAAAACACCATGTTTACACAAATTATTTTTCTATGTGTACCTCAAGATTACACAGTTTTGCAATAGAAGTAATAATTACCCACTTGCAGTATAATTTAGAATTTCTAAATTAATTCTTTTCAAACAATTTAGTCTGAAATCTCTTCCTTTTAGAAGAGCAATATAAAATATAGCCAAGTAAGTGGGTGTATTAAATGTAGCTTTTTTCCAAGTACCTAACTTGAATTTTTCCTTGATGCTAATTTATTATGTACATCGGCGAGTTAGTACCTACAAATTAAAAGGTTTTGGTAATATAATTTCAAAAATGAACGCGAAACGATTAATTAGATTATAAAACTTATTAGTAAAAAATTAATCAAATTTATTAACTTGGCATAATATTTTCCTTTTTATTTTAAAAGAATGTCAAACCTAATTTTCATCATCTAATTTAGTTTTCTATGTATCTGCTTCCCGTTACATTACCGTCTATACAGATATTACATAGTATACATACGTGTCAAGATGGTGTAATGGTGTAATTCTGTAAAGCATTTTACATAAATTCAAAACATCCTTTAAAAATTGCGATATCTCTCATCAATATGTGCTTTAATCGAGTGAGAAAATTGAGCTGCCAAAATGCCGCTTGCGCAAAAACGATGAGAAAGAATGTGGCCAATCTATCCACGTATCTATAACATAAGAAATTGCAAAGTATCTCAAGAAGTTTAGCCTCGGTGGTGCAATACATTTATTAAATTAGTTTGTGAATATTATCATTGATGCTTCTAATTTTAAAACAATCCTTAGGAGACTTGATTTATCTTACACATTTTTAAAGTCACTCTGCTCATACTCCGATTACAAACCAAAGAAAAAAACTTAATTACAAAATGCAACGGGAATGCATAGTTTTGTAATTCGGAAAACTTGTTCACAAAACTATGTGGTGCATCGTAACTCAACTATGCGCGTCATTTCAATAAAAAAATTAGGTATTGGTAAATTCATCAAAATGTTAAAATAATTCCATTACGAGAAAATATAAATATTTTTTTAAATTGTTTTAAAATTGCGTTGCCGTTTTAGTATGCAAAACTAATCAAAATAGATTAAAATAAAATATTAAATATTTCGATTTTCAAAAGTAGAGAGAGGTATGAATTAAGGGAGAAAATCCATGTGAAACGCAAAAAATATGTAGCTTTTTGTATTCTTTTTACAAAAAAGTTGTAGCTAGAAAATAAAATGAATATTTCTGAAAATTATATCGTGTATTTAACCCGTCGTTGGTACACTTAACTTCTCAACGTGATTGGTACACTGTGAGCGACGGTCACACGTTATTTTTATATCATTATTAATTTATCGATCAACTTTGAACGTCCAATCGTACATAGAAATATGTACATATATTTTTATCCATTATTAAAAATATCAATTAAAATTTATAATGTAGGTACTATAAAATCAATTTGTGAAATTCTCCAACGAGATGTTTGCGGAGTATTTGATTGTTGTGTACTAATGCTAAGTGTACGTTCAAAAATATCACTATTAGACTCACAAAAATTGTTCTTCGGTCTTCTTCAACTACGAAATAGAAACACGTGTACATACAGCGGTGATAAAAATATTGCGCGGTTAGCTCGACGCTCACTTTATCGGTGCTGTCAACTTTGTAAGACGATAACTATGCGGAAATGGAAATTAGCGCTATAATTTATTTTTGTCAATATTTGTAGACATGTCATTTGAAGGTATTTATAGTATCAGAATAATTCGACATCATTTATACGATTGACGTTCGTAATGTTATTTATGAGAGCGGCGCGCTCACATGTATACCAACGACGGGTTAACCATCATTAGATGTTACAAAAATATTCTTATGAATTCTACAACCCTTATATCTCCAAACAAGAGCAACTATAAAAACCGTGACTCCAATCCTCAACCAAAACATAATTACAAAATATTTTCTAGTTTTGTTATTAATTCTTGTCGTCGATGAACCTAGAAAACTAGTGATAAATGTTTAATTAGAGGAAATAACCTAAACTGATAACAGAAGTTGAGATTTATAAGATAATATTTGAATTCGTTACGATATAAACATTATGTAACTTGATAAAATTGTGATTTTTTAGATTCCTCTACGATAGAATTTAATTGTGCACTCGAATTCACCAAGTTCAGTTTGATAGCTTTTTTATGTTTTTGAGTAATCGTAACTGCAAACTTTCAGAATGTAGTTTCCAGCAAATAGAAGTTAAAAATTTCAAGTGGGAAAAATAATTTATTTCAAACTTACCATAGTTTCAGGTTGCTATGTTTGATAAATACAGTAAACCCTCTGCTACCCCTTAGAAGCTTTTTTGACCTAACTGAAGTTTCCTGTAAGCCTTTCAAATTTCGTTTGAGCTACTTTTGGTACGTCGCTTGATTTTCATGATTTTGATATTGATTTTCAGAGGAAATGTTGCACTACTGGCTAAATTTGATATTCAGAGCATTCAATAGTTTCAAAATAGCGTTATCGGCGCGATCGATGCATGTGGTATTACAAGAAAGCTATTTTCACTTAAAATTTTACTTAGAAACTAGAAAACATATATTTTCGAGATATTTTACTAGTGATTATAGGTGCATTTTACAAAGTTTTAAACCTGCTAGATAGATTTCTCCCCTTAAAACGTGTGAAGTATATCTTTATTAATATGTACATTATAAACTGTTATACCTACTATAAATTAGTAAATTGCTTATATACAAAATACAAATCGAGTTAATCCTAATTTAATTTAAATTACATGAAAAGCAATTTATAACAACTTATTTTTTCATTAAAAATTAATTGGTTAAATTACAGAAATACAGATTAAAACTCATCATATTTAAACACATTTTAATTGTTTGATTCGATAGTAATTAACGAAAGGAAGAATTAATTTCAGAACACAAATTATAGTCAGGGGAAAGATGCCGATTTGGTTTAGAAGAGATTTGAATTTATGAATTAACTTGCCACTGATTATTTCATTTTTGATCAAAATTTAAATTGATTTTTAACTGCATTATCTGATATTAACACTGTTTCCCCTGAAAATATTCTAATTTAAACGTCATTTCATCCTGTGATTTTGTTATTATTACTAATGTTAACTGAGAAAGTGGTAAAATAGGGTGTCCAATTTAGGGAAGAAATTGTTTTAAAATTTCTTTGGAAAAAATGTTAATACATAAATGTTCTTGCGTGTTTATGAACACTCTGCATGTTTACGCAATATTTTTATTTAATTTTTTTAATATTCATCTTCTGCCTTTCTGGATGACGAGAATCATATATCTGAAAGTAGTTTTTATTCTTAATAATATATCCATCAAATTTCATTTTAACTAAAATATTCCTTTATATTTATTTAAATTTCGATGCAAACTACCCAGAATTTTATTTTATTCAAGAAGTTTTAAATATTTTTATGATTGTTAATTTCGCTCACTTGTCACATTTTCACTCGGGCACATTTTATGGTTGAAAAATAAAATAAGGAAAAACTTGAGTGCGGTGTAAAGGTTGGCTTTAGTTTACAGTTCGAAAGCTATTTTATTATCAAAAACTTATAAGAGACACGAAAATCGTTAAAAAGGCATGTTTTACAAAAGATATTGTCGAGTTTCAATACAATTTAAGGTTTCTTGACAAAACCGGAAGTGGTAGTAACCTAACTTAGCATACCTTCAGAATGTTTGTGCAAAGTTCCCGATACGTTTTTTAGAAACAAAAATTAAAAGTATTTCAGATTGTAAAATAATTACAAGGCAATGGTGTTAATTGATGACGAGCAGCAAATAGCTAAAATAATCCATTTACATGATAATCTTAAAATAGTTGGAAAACGTAAGTATCAGATAAACAAACTTCGAAATGGAAGAGCACAATAATCATAGAAAGAGAAAGTTTAAATTTCATAGGACATTGCTTTCAGCATAATTGAATTGAACTTCTAAATATATTTTATTTAATTAAAATAAATTTTTTATTTAACAAACGGAATTGACTATGGTGATGATATAAAGAAATTTGAGAGCGTTGTTTATATTATTAAACAGGTAAAAAAATCAAATTAATTTTTATCAAAACAAACAAAATAATATCAAACGATATCAAGCATCATTTTATTGATTTTCAAATTGCAATATGCGTAACTTACCAAGTTATATGGAAATAAAAGTGGAATAAGTAACACAATTTTGTAAAATTAAAAGAAAAATATTGTCCAATAATATTATAATGCTGGTTTGCCAGTTTTCACCACTTATATATAGAGCACTTCAGAAAGAAGAGTAAACACTGCTCCGATGCTTTCAAATATAATTGCTTTCTTCTCATTAAAAATTGTAATGCAAACACAAATAATAACGTGGTTTTCATTTAACACTTATGATGCTTTATATCATCAAAGTAACACTGCAAGATAATTTTAAGTAATTTACCCAGTGATGTAAAAATAATGTTAAAAGCGTTATTTGACAATTTATGTGATATTATATTATAAATGAAGCGTTTAGAGCAAAGTGAGCTAAGCCACAAATTCAATTTTCTCAAGAGATTTAATAATAAACTTGTTATTAACAGAACACAGTCTGGAATATCATAGGTAAACATATTACCTAACAGATGAATATTGTTCTGTTAATAATAATGCAGTATTATTAAATCTAATTTTTCATAAAATTGTACTCGTGTACAATAATTGTATTGTCGTATGCAGACAGCCGGCAAAAATTTTAGTTTGTGAGAAAATATTCCATTTCGACCAGATAAATTGAAACTTAATGAAAAGAAACTGAAAAATTTCAGAAGAAAATTAAGAATCATACCTATATCTATATGTATGTATTTAGAACCACTGTGATCTAATGACCTGATCCAACATCAAATATTTTCATCACTTGTTTAAATAAAATTTTTATCAACCTGTTGATGTAACGTCAAAACAATTGAAAAAAACAAAAATTATTTTTGACAGGTCGTCAAGACGGCCTCAGAGCTTCCCAGGAAGCAAAAAAAATTGGCTTGCATGTTCGTCTCTTGTGATGCTAAGCAGTAACTTTATCATACCTTCCACCACTTATGGTAGAACAACTTATGATACAACATCCACATAAACCATAGCGTATAGTGATAGTAAAAATAATTGTATATAATTTCAGATCTCAAAGTTACACACCATAAAGAGTATGTGACTACGTGAACCAAATCACAATGAAACTTCAAAAGTTTTAAATCTCACGTATAGTTGAAGTTCTAGAATAGAGTGTCTCGTATTTCGGAAATCGCACAAATATCTGAAACCCATTAACTTTCTCATAATCCAGTAACGTACAACGATAACTTTTGTAAGTTACTAAATAATTCTAATTGGTGTAATTGCAGAGAAACGTCAAAAAGTAACGTAACTTAACGTAGCGAAAATCTCCCCAAAAGCATTAGAAATTTTATGTTAATAAAAATTTCAGATATAAATCGCAAATTTTCAATCGAATTGTTCAAACAGATTCTTCCATGCGAAGCAAAATTTTAATGAATTTCAAAAGTGTATATTCAGGTTTAAACATGAAAGTTCAAATAGGTGAACATTACTCCGGGGAATTTAAAATTCTTATGCAGCTACTCAATGCGTTGTAGAGAACCAATAGATGTACTAAGGTCTTTTTACTATGCGGTTCATATCTTTTAATAAAAAAACTTAAATATAAACACAATAAAAGTAAATATCATTAAAGTACGTATTTACATACCCTTTCGCAAAGAGCGTATACCTACTGAACAGGTAAATATAAATTTTTTAAATAAATTTAAAAACTTTTTCTAAGTATAATTTTTTATAGATAAATATATATATGACCTACATAAATAATTTAATTATCAAAAATTACTTTAAATAAATAAGCAAAGACACATGCAGGATGCACAATAATTATTCTTACTAGACATTTATTTCAAAAACTATAACAATTTTGCAATTTTCGAGCTTCTTAATTTTAGATCAACTTTACACAAATTTTTTAAGTCTTGGATTGTGGCTTTTTTAAATCGAGATTTTAAAGATGCACATTGGCTACGAGCCCAAGTGTTACTTTCAGTCAGCTTTCCATCGCACACGTGGATGTTTTCTTCGTTTTTTCTTTGTTACCACGAAAAGCGATTTTCTTCCAGTTCTTTTAATTTGGGATAATCTTGAATTGCAAACTTCTGTTTCAAACTTTTCTGTTTTCGATTCTATAAAATGTTAAATTTTTCCTTGCATTTCATTTATCAATTTTTCAAAAATTTCCAAAAGTCTTAACTGTGCATTGGGATTACTGGTTTCTTCACAGTTTTCAGTACGATTTAGCAATTGCAATCGATGCTTCGTTACTAATAATAACTGAATCAGCAATCTCGTCATCTTTTCTTCACATGCTTGTGATATAATTTGAACTACTGCTTTATCGTCGGGTTCTTTCAAATCAACCGTCGATAACCTCAATTTAATTCTCTGCAGCAAACATTCCACATTTAAAAATGATTTTTCCTTGCACTGGTTAATTGCAGTTACAGGTGATTTGCCAATAGTATTTTCTATTATAGTTTCCTTTTCATCTTCAATAATAGTGGGCAAAGGTTGTAATATCGAATTTGATTCTGGTAATTGTTCTTCAAGTACACAACCGCTTTCTGTTTCTTGTTTCTTTACAATGTTTGATTTTGAGTTTTGTAAAATTGTAGAAGCAGTTGGTTGAACTGGAATATTTGTAGCAGTTTGTGTCTGTCCGGAATTATCTATCTGTACAAAATAATAGCTTGGATATTGAAGATCCACTGGTGGTAGAAAAATAGCTTCTATAGAAATTTTCCTTTGTAATTGCTCGAACAAATTGGATATTTGTTAAAGCATTATTGCAATATACTTTTATATGGAATCTCTTTCTAAATTGCTGACAAAAATCTTTCATGTTGATTTTATTTTATTTTGTAATATACTCTTAAATTATCGATATAACTTCCTCATACAGTAGTTATCAGTAGACCATATTATTAGACTCTGTAGATAATTCACGCAACTTTTTATTCGTGCCAGATTATTTGGTAGGAAGTCCGCATAAATATTTAATGTACCAGAGATTTGTAAACTTGAATGCAGTAATGGTGATTGTGATTGTGTGAAAGTCTATTGAGGAGGATAATATAATAGAGTATTGCCCTCCAGACGCGCATGAATGGATTAACGCGATTTTCTAAAAATTGCGATAACTCGAAAACGATGTGAGATGACGAAAAACCGAGCGCAAAAAAATCCCCCTGCCACCAAATACACCCCCACCAATTTCGTGCGGCCAGGTGCACAAAAAATTTCGAGTCGAAATTCCAAAAAAAATCGTAACTCGAATGGATTAACGAGATTCCCAAAAAATTGCGACGACTCGAAACGTCTCTTCTTTGCAACGGGCGAAGAAAATAAAAGAAAAGTGTAAAAAAAGTGTACAAAGTGGAAACAGGTACCGACGTACCTGTATCCGGTGCAACGAAAAATTAAAAATCGTATTATGTCGAAAACAAAAGAAATTTTTCCAAACGAAATTTTGTCTAGGCGTTCCCCTCTACTTCCTTAACCGTCACCTTGTTTCTCGTGCCGTACTCGTGGAAACAGCCCCGGCCTGTTCTCGGGCTAACGCCCTCGGGCCGGGGCTGTTTCCTACGAGAATTGGGTGGGACTACGGGAAAACTATTGGTTGGTAATGGTTTAAATTGATTTTCAGGAAAAGCTAAATTATTATCTTTTAAACGTTTTTAAACTCTTTCTGTGCCATCGTTTCATGATTCTTTCCATTATTGTTTCCAAATGATGTACTTGAGGTGGTCTCATTTTGACAGATTGGAAATGGTGGAATATTAATGATTTCGTTAGCTGTATACCGGGTGCTGAATGAGTTAGCCGAACATAGGAAATTAACATTATTATTATTAAATAGCGCTACATTCGTAAGAATACGGCTGTCCGTAGACTTTCAAAATCCTTTTGTTGAGGTGGATTAATCCTCTTAGTTCACATATTTATTTACATTTCATTACAGGTCCTTGTGCGTTCTTGCGTTGTTAACCACTGTTCTCCATGCTGTACGGTCCATCACTAATTGTTTCCATCCTCTCACTCCCATCTTCTCCAAATCGCCCGTCACTCCGTCCCACCATCTTGCTCTCGGTCTGCCCCTAGTACGATCTTCATTTGGTTTCCACATCACTATCGCGTTTATCATTTCCTCGCTGTCCGCTCTCATGACATGTCCCAGCCATCTCAGTCTCTGGGCTTTAATGAACTTTACTATGTCTTCTCCGTCCATCATTTCTAATAGTTCTGCGTTTGTTTTTGATCTGTATTCACCATTGTCGAGTCGTGTAGGGCCTGCTATCATTCTAAGCACTCTTCTTTCAAAAACTTTCAATTCCTCTTCCTCTCTTTTAGTGATGCAGATCACCTCAGCAGCATATGTTAGCACTGGTCTAATCAGCGATTTGTACAGTTTTATTTTAGTTTTCTTCTTTATTTCCTTATCTCTCAGTATATCTCTATTTGCGTAGTATGCTCTGTTGCCTGCCTGAATCTTTTGTCTTATTTCTGATCGTCTCTCGTTCCTTTTATTCATCATGACTCCTAGGTAGTTGAAGTTTTCTACTTGTTCAAATATGCAGTTATCGATGGTTATTTCGCTATTATTATCGTCTCTTCTCGAGCATCTCATATATTTCGTTTTGTTCTCATTAATATTAAGTCCCATCTTGTTTGCTTCTTCTTTTATGGCTTTCAATGTTTCTGTCATACCTCTTTTTGTTCTTGAAATTATGACAACATCATCCGCGTACGCCAGTATCTGGTTCTCTCTGGTCACTATTGTTCCTATACAGTTGGCAGCCCGAATGATCTTTTCTAAGACAAGGTTGAACAATGTCGCTGATAAGGCATCGCCCTGCCTCACTCCATTGTTAATCTCGAAGCTATTGGTCTCTCCTTGGTTAGTCTTTATCGTAGTTGTCGTATCCTTTAAGGTCATCTTGATCAATCTTCTTAGCTTCGCTGGTATTGCAAATTCTTTCAATGTTGTTATCAGCTGATGTCTAATTACTTGGTCGAATGCTTGCTTGAAATCTACGAATAGCATATGCATTTCTATATCATGTTCATAACTCTTCTCCATAATTTGTTTTAATACATGTAATGCATCTACCGTCGACCTGCCTCGTCTAAAGCCGAACTGATATTTTCCGATTATTTCTTCTGTGTAAATCCTAAGGCGGTTGTGTATAACTGTGGACAGTATTTTATATGACGTATTCAGAAGAGTTATTCCTCGGTAGTTGTGGCATTCTTCAGCGTTTCCTTTCTTTTTAATTGTTACGATTACGCCTTCTTTCCATCCTTGTGGCATGTCTTCTCGTTGCTAGATCTCTTTTATCAATTCACGGATTTCCTTATGTATTTTTTCTCCTCCATTCTTTATCATTTCCGCCATTATCTCATCGTTACCTGGGGCTTTTCCATTTTTCAGGTGGTGTATTGCTTGCATGATTTCTTCTTCTGTCGGCTCCGTCAATTCTTCTTCATTGAGTATGTCTGTTTCTTGTTCTATTTCCTCCTCTTGGTTTGTGTACAACAGTTTGCGGAAGTATCTCTCCCAAATCTTTTTTATTTCTTCTGAGCTATCTACCATCTTTCCTTCTTCATTTCTCATTCCTCTATTTGTTATCTCGTGTTTTCTCTTACTATCTTTGATTAGTTTATAAAATTTGCTTGCATTGTTGTTGCTGCTGTTCATTTCTATTTCCCTCATTCTTGCTTCCATCCACTCGTTCTTCTTTTGTCTGCACAGTTGATTCATTTCTCTACGTTTCTTCCTATATTGCTCCAAGTCGTGCAGTTCATTCGTTGCTAGCCATGCAATTCTTGTTTCTCTTTTTTCTTTGTTTGCCTGTTCACATTCCTTGTCAAACCATGTTTTCGATCTTCTTTTTTTCTTATATCCTATTGTTTGGGTTGCACCCGTTTTTAGACTCTGTGCTATATTGTTCCATGTGATGTTTATATCGTTGCTTTTCTCTTTAGTTTCAATTTCCGCTTCCACCCTTTCCTCATACTGCTTTTTGTGTTCTTCGTCTTTAAATTTTTCCGTTGCTAACCATTTCCTTGCTTCATGCTTTGTATTTTCAATCATTGTCTTCATTTTAACCTTTGTGACCACCAGTAAGTGGTCAGAGTCCGCATTGGCTCCTCTATATGACCTCACGTCTCTTATGGAAGTGGCTCTTCTCTTTGTTACCAAGACATGATCGATTTGGTTCCCTTCGGTATTGTTACATCCTGGCCACATCCATGTTACCTTATGTAATCTTGTGTGTTGGAATTTTGTACTACTAATAATCATTCCGAGTGATGCAGCTAGACTACATAATCTGTTTCCGTTATCGTTTGTGTTTTCATGAATTGTGTGCTTTCCCGCTACATCTTCTACGTATCTTTCTTTGCCTATTTGGGCGTTAAAGTCACCCATTATAATTATTGTATCATGTTTCTGTATGCCATCATACATCATTTCCAAATCATTATAGAATTGTTCCTTCTCCTCATCTGTGCTATATTCAGTCGGTGCGTAGGCATTTATTACTGATAGGTTGTTCGGTTTCATTTTGAGTCTCACATACGATAGCCTTCCCCCCATCGGTTTAAAGTGTAGTATTTCCTTCATATATCTCTTCGTTACAATGAAACCTGTGCCATTACTTCCCTGCTTTTTCTCTCCAGAATATAAAAACACGAAGTCATCTCCTCTTATTTCGCCTTCTCCCATCCATCTTGTTTCCTGTATTGCAGCCAACCCAATCTTATACCTCAACAATTCATTTTTAACTTCTCTTATCTTTCCTGGTTTCAGCAATGTCCTCACATTCCACGTTGCCACTCTAATTGTATTGTTTCCTCCATCCTGCCCCTTCTTTTTCGGTCTGTGTTTTTGTTTATCCGCTTGCTCCATCTCTATAATTTGTGTTCTGCGCATTGTCCATGTATCTTCCTCAGTCATCCCTTTTGGAGCATCCGTCTGAGGAGGTCCGGATACTCCACCCTCCACTCTCTTCAGTTTTTTGGCGCTCGGAAGTATATTATCCTTCTTATCCCATGTATACACTATATTATCTTTAATCATCTTCTGGTAGCCAACTCTAACTCTCTCTCCGTTACTCATTTCACTCTTTGCCAGGGACCATATCTTGTTTTGTATCTCTTTTTCATTGCTGGTCAAGTCGCTTTCAATAAATGTGCTCGTACCCCTCAGTTTATTCTTGTTTTCCATTACTATTCTCTTTTGTGCCCGGGACCTTAGTTTTGCCACGATTACTTGTTTTTCTACCTTCCTTCCCACCTTGAAGGCATCCACCACCTCTACATTTATTTGCATTTTTCTGTTCAGGAATTCCTCTATTTCTCCCGGTGTTAATTCTCCTTCTGTTGTTAAGTTTTTTATGATGATGTTTTCTTTTCTTTTTTCTTTTTCGAGTCTTTCCAGTTGTTCTTCCAAGCGCGCTATTTTTTCCTCTTGTACATCCGCCTTAGCTGTGAAATTTTCCATCTTCTGTTCCATTTCCTGTATCTTTGCATTCCAATTTGCTTCCATGTCATTCAATTTATTCCTTACCTCCATATTCACCTTGTTACCATCCACCACCATTCTTGTTAAACCCTCCATCATCTCTTTTAGCTGATCCATGTTTTCAATCTCTTTTTTTTCTTTCGCTACTTTATTTGGAGATTTCTGTGTTTTTTTGCTTCTTCTGAAAGCCTCTTCTTCTTCCTCGTTTGTGTTAATGTCTTCTCTACCTCTTTTGAGGAATGTCTTCACAGATGGTGTGCTGTTTGATCTTTCTCTATTAAATTTGATGTTATTCATTCGTACGTTAAACTTGCACGTATGCAACCCAAATTGCTTGTATCAAACTATTAATTATTTTCACAACTCCTGTAATTATTTTCACAACTTCTGTAATTATTTTATAGTGTTTATCTGCAGCGTCAGTACGAGAACCCGGTTCAACCCCTCAGAGGTACTCGCACTACCAATCAGCTCTCCGTGCACCTTCGCAGGTGTTCTAACCTCAATTATTCGCTGTTTTGTCTTCAACTATTTCCTCTCGCCTACTCCCGCAGTCACCACAAATTTTTTCCGGTTGTCTTTGCCCCTCACTAGGCTCTCTTCACTTTGCCTTTAAATTCAACCAACTAATCTCTCCAATTCAACACACAAATCAACAGCTCCGAAAACATATACACCGTGCAGGACCGTCTCGCATTATTTTTATTAACAATTAACATGCAAAAACTTATTTATGCAAATTCCTGCTTCCCTAATTATTTTAAAGAAAAAATGAAAGACACAGCAATCATGCAGAAACATAAAATACGAATGATAAGAGCATTAGATTTCATCTAGCTTTTACTTAAAAAGTCCAAAAATGCTGTTGAAATTGTTAAAATTTGATTTATCGGACTGACCATGGAATAAATTCAATTTAATTTCTATTTTCAAAAATAATTACCTTGGAAACTTTATTTTGAAAATTATTTTCAAAAATAATTACCTTGGAAACTTTCATGACCAGTCTGATAATTGAAACTTTTAACAATTTTAAAAGCATTTTTTGACTTTTTAAGTAAAAGCTAGATGAAATGTAATGTCTTTATCATTCGTAGTTTATATTTCTGCATTATTTTTGTGTCTTTGATTTTTTCTCAAAAATAATTAGGGAAACAGGAAATTTCATAAATAAGTTTTTACATGTTAATTTCCTATGTTCGGCTAACTCATTCAGCACCCTACCCTACATACCGATTTGTTTCCAATTTGACTGTAATCATAATTTTGTTCTGACCTTGGTATGAAAGTCGAAGAAATTACATTTAATTCTGGGAATATTTCTTTACTTATGTCTAATGTTGATATAAAATTTTGAATACCGCTTACAGTAGTATCTGGATATTTACCACTAATTTCATCATTAATCTCACTTTCTAAAGTTGAAATCAAGTTATGTAATTTTTTTGAATCCGCGTTTTTAACTAGAGCTTTTTCAACAAAATCCATTAAATTAAAAACCTTTAATTAGAACACCACAATAATTTTCTGTTATATTTTCTTTGTAAAAATTGCGAAACTTACTGTGCCTATAAAATTTATTCGTACCATGATAATACTGTGTGATTAACTAAAGCAAATAATCGAAATTAATAGTGTGCACGCATTTGAACTTTTGTTGGAAAAAGAATCAAAATTTTAAAATGAACTACGTTAATAGTTAATTATGTTTTGGGAAAGCGGCGTTCTATCGGCCTCCCAGTACCAGCTGCCACTGTTTAATTACAACTTCGATAATTGAAGTTTGTTGATTGATCGTTGAGTCCAATCGCGAACTTTATATATAAAATTTAGGTGATTTCAAACTTTTATTATATTTGAGAGCTTGCCGAGTAACTAGGCAAAATTTTAATATAAATATGCATAATAAATAATAAATTAGGATGTAAAATTCCAAACCCGCTAAACGCTTTAACTCACGCAGTTAATGATTTTGTAGGTAGTAAGCTATAATATGCTTACATAAATATTGATAAAATATATTTAACGAACTGATAAATAAATTGTATTTAAATAATATACATTTCATAATTTTTAACTTTGACGTTGTGTCAATTAAATATAAGCTTTTGAAAATTATAACCAAACCGCTGTGGTGCGGTGTATGGAAGTAAATAACATTACCTACCTAGTTCGAGTAAAATATGCAATAATGTACTAAATCTATTTTTATAAATGCTTGATTTATAATTATAAATATTGAATAATTAATGAGAAACATTTCTACAAGCTGAGTGTTTAGACTTAGAAATCTTGAAAAGTATTTTCCAAAGAAAAGAGGACATTGGATCTATCTTTTCATTGACAGTTGATAGTTAGCATTCTAACTTGGCAGAATAGCTCTCTTGAAAATTAATTTTCAAATTCAATTTTTCTCAATTTTAATTTATTACATGGATATATTCCGTAAGGAACAAACGCTGTGGAAGAAGAAAACTCTCTTTCTCGTTTTTCCTGCCTTACGTTTTTTCATAAATAGTAATAAAATTCAAATATCACATAAAATATAGTTTAATTTATTTGTAAATCATTGAAGCTGAAATTATTGAAGTCTTTGTTAGAAGAAATTTTACATTTTACGTTATAATAAAATATGTTAAAAGCTGAATTCTTTAAAAAAATTATCTAAAATAAGTTGATCACTTCGAAGCAAACCCGATATTCATCACTTCGTGTAAACTTCTGTAAAACAGTTAAAATTAAACATTGAACTGCTAAGGATCTTTCATTTGACGTTAGACCAAAACAGCGTATAGAATTAGAAATGTTTTGAAATAATTATTGATAGACGTTCTTTGAAATATTTCGTTGAAATCACAAACAACTAAAACGAAAACTTTCTGTTACAAATCGTCAGAAATAAAACAATTCGAAAAGTTTATATTTCTTCATAGACAATACGAATTGATATTAATTCAATCGTATATTTCTACAAACTACAAGTTTTTCAATAAAATATTATTAATCCAACGAACTGGCTAAAAAATCTTCTACAAAAAATAAAATATACCAAAGACAATGTTGTTGCCAAAGCTGATGTAAAAATTGCTTTTAAATTTTTTATTAAACATATCTACTTTACATAATATGTGTATAACTACAATATTAAGAAATAAATATACGGATGTAACACTGAAACACTCAAAGTCAAACTTTTACGTCAAAAGAAACAAAGATTATAAAAACTTCAATAATTGTAAAAACTTTCAACAAAAATTTAAAAATACAAGCTAAAATTGCTCGAAATATTTATGGTTTTAATAAATCAAAAGACGACATAAATAATGATGGCGCATGCACGTAAGAGAACAAATTTAGCAACGAAATTTTTTATCGTTTTTTTAAGATTACATTGTTTTCAGTTTATTACCAGTTTTTTACACTTCTTTTAACTTCCTCCGGGAATAACCTTCGAAACTGAAGAGTTACCATGATATAATCGTGGTGAATATGATATTTATTATTTACTGTTAATTAGCATTTTTTGATCATATTCTGGTTCTTGTTTATTGAAAACAACAAAATTTTATTTACGTAAATATTAAATAGTAACTAATGAAAATATACTTAAAAATTACATATTGAAGTCCATGGCTTATGAAAAAATATTTGAGTTTCGGCAATGTGAATCTCAACAATGATAATACAAAAAACAAATTTAAATGTTTTTTTATGTGACAGGACATCCGTAGATGTCTAACTTAGTTTTAAAAAACAAGTATTTAGAATTTTATGTAAACACTGAAATTTTATGTTTTTGTAATTTCGACGTTGCTCCAGTTCTTACAGCCCAGAGCAAGAGCAGAAATAAATGGATGGATTGTTATAATTACTTCAATAATAAATAATTAATGAATAATAATTAATAACAATAAATGAGTTGTAGCTATGTATATTAATTATGTACGTACCTATACTTTCTGAGAACTAAAACAATTTAAAATTTCAATCAATAAAGGTTCGTTAAAAACTGCTGCATCAATCGTAGATAGGCCCAGATTGTTTTGAACATTTAAATGCGCATAAAAAAAAGCAACAAAAAACTTTTGACTATAGATATAACATAAATATTTACTTTAATGTGACAATTAAAAATGGAAATGGTAAACAAGAGTTGATTGTGTTGTATACACTGACGGCGGTTGATTTAGGATAATTTTGATTAACAAATTTAGAATAGTTGCAACGTTTCCATTAAATTAAGCAAACAGATTGTATTGTTACAGTAGAATCTTTTAATTGTGTAAATAATAAATTATTCATTTAGTACTTAAGAACTATAAAGTAATTGCTTAAATAGCGTAAAGAAATAAAAAGATATTCATAGTTATATAAAAGAAAATAACAAAATGTAGAAATCATTCTAACAAATAGGTAGTAGTAAAAAGAAAGTTGAAAGCTTCCAATAGGTTCATTCCTCGGCATATCTATTACATATTATTATAACGAAAGTAATTTTGCATATGTAATTGTCTCAATAGCGAAGAGTGCTTTTTCACATAGAGGGATGTTGACTTTCAACGTTACTGGAACTTTGCCAAATGAATAGCTTGAGTTTCCGAGATTACAAAATACAGTTTTCGTTTTTCACGTCTATGCTAAAAACGAGATTCTCATATCAAAGCACCTTTGCTATATTAAATTAGCTATATTGTACATAATATCGTATACGTTTAAAAGATAAACAAACTATAATTTTGTGTAATATATTTGTAGACCACACGGTTTACAAGCGAGTCAAGCTAATACCGAGTCATTCAGTTCCAGCCCGGATGAAGTAATAATTATATTTACACCGTGGTGATCTTCCATGAGAATCCTTCTGTTCCATAGGTTATGCTTGCCATGGTTGGAAGTACTAGGATCTAGTACATATTTTTAATTATTAGAAATTTATCAATTTTATTTTAAATTTTTACTATACTATAATATTGTAAACTAATTTAGTTGAATATTAGTTTGCAAACACATAATTCTTGAATGATTACTTAAGTACTATTCGATAAAGTTAATATTACAAAATACATTTACTCTCTAAGATAAATGACTTGAAAGTGATTAATTAATGTTATTAATTTACAAATTTAATTTAATTGCTCCAAACTACAATACAACTGTGCACATCAGTTTTACTTACTTAAGTAGATAGTTATTCTTTTAATATAATATGACATTTAAACGTAAAAACAGAAACCATTCAGATTTTATTAACCAATCAAAATTTACTTCTTGTATTTTATTGCTAATAAAACGAACTTTGAAAAATTATTTTTTTCCACTACGTTTCGGGACTGGTTTTAATAAACTAGGTAGATACTTAGAATAAAATAATTTTAATGAAAAATATGATTACCCTGAATTAATAACTTTGATAAACTAGATAATGGAAACACGTTTCAAAAACCATTAGGTACTCCAAAATGGAGTGATTCGAGTGAATTTTAGTTTTTCTAATAACTAGACAAGTTGTTGCTAAACTGAAAACCCTCTATACCTACTTCATAAGTGGCATTGGCTAACTAATAGTTACGCAAGAGAGAAATAAATGATTTGATGCAGTTCTGCTATTATCAAGCGTTTTAAGATTTATAGCTGTATTCTTAATGGCTATCAGCGAGTTATACGTCAGAAACAGTCTGTTAAGTTAAACTTTTGGTTTTCAAACACAGATTTTATCGATTCCTGTAAAAATTTTAATTCTGAGACATATGAAATGACCGATTCAATTTAAAATATACTTATTGGAGTTAACTTTTGTCGTCTTCTCCTTAACTCGCTATTATCAAAACTTACGATAATTTTTAAACAACGTCAAACATCTCACATTCAAACTTTAAGTTTAATATTGTTTAAACAAGAAGAAATAAAATAATCAAAGATTTTATTACGTTTACGGCTTGTTAATTCCTAATTTAATCATTTTCACAAGCTAATAATTTTGTATAATAATTTTAAATTTAAATTAATTATTTTTTCGTAAAAAATCGTACCTAAGTACATTTAAATTCTGCAGATAATTAGGATGTAAATGCAAAATACGTATAGTATGTTTTTATTACAAGTCTACGTTTCTAGCTTTCAGCAATAGTTTTTTGCGTCTTTCAGATGTTTTAATAGTATATAAGGATTAAACTCGATAGTCTAGCGTTTCATCACCAAGTTACAGGGTATTATAAATAAATTTTTAGTGAGCACAAAATGAATGTACACTATTTTTATTTCTACACCATTTAACTACACAGAAATTTAATTGTTTCATCATTAATGTAGCTGGTAATAATAGATTGTCGATAATTCACATAAATTATAAAAATTATTGTAAATATGCAATTTTACAACAATTAAAACAAAAGCTTTATTAAATAATCATTATTGAGCAAAATTTAGTTAAATAATAATTTTATTCTTTTAGAATAATTACATAGAAAAAACTTTGATAAATTATACTAGCGATTAGTACTTGAAAAAATAGTTAAAAGTGTAATAACTGCTTTGTTTCTATCTGTGATTAAAAACAGAATATAAATAAATTCATCTCTGCTAATTAGGTATAGGTATCTTCGTATTATTATGAAATAATCTCAGTAATAAAGCAAGTAATGAGGATTTTTCGTTCACCTGCTTTTTAAAATTGGAAAGAATTTCAATATAAAACAAAAACAAATAATTACGCAAGTCATTATTTTAAGCATTAATTGTAAGCAGTTCTTTTGTCGTTTAGTATTAGACTCTATAATAAGAACTTCACAAATTGTATATTATATCAAATAAATTGGGATTTCTGGCACGAACCTCGAAATAAACCTAAAACCCTATAGTTTAAAGGTGCCCTGCGCACTGTATCCACAATTTTTATTATTTAATTTTGTAAATATTTATTTATAAAAATTCAATATTTTCCAATTCAACAAAGTTATTTCTTAATTATAATAACTTAGCTCGAACATTAGAACTAATTCATAAACACTACTTGCCTTTATTGGAGCTCTAGTGTAAAGCTATTCCTCTTGCAACTTTTCACTTAATTTAACTTATAAAAATTTTTTAACATTTTTCAATAATTTTCATAATATAAGGTATCGTCGGGCTAGTATTGAACATATAAGTTAAGTGCAGTTTACGTCATACGATTTTACGTACTATTTCTCTTGTATGACTAGTTTTGGTTCTCTGATCAAGACTTCGTTTGCGAATTCATCTTTGGGTCGAATTGTATAACGTGAACTTCAAAATATTTGCTTACGACAACTTGGAAGCAAAGTCGTAAGCAAAATCGCAAGAAAAATCGCATAACGTAAACTGCACTTTTTTATTAATTATCAGTAACATAAATGAATGTATACTTTTTTTATTGTATAATAATTATTATTGATGAATCATTATTTCATTATTAAATTAATAAATATTATAATAGCGAAAAACTAAATAGATTTGTAATTTAAAGCAAATAT
The DNA here is from genome assembly GCA_958510845.1 of Cantharis nigra. NCBI lineage: Eukaryota > Metazoa > Arthropoda > Insecta > Coleoptera > Cantharidae > Cantharis > Cantharis nigra. The sequence continues at coordinate 67,423,622 of OY294028.1, forward strand.
GGTATATTTTAAAGCTTGTCAGCAATTCAAACAATGAAAAATCTATCGATGTATTCACAAATTGTTAATAAAAGTTCAAATTGTATTAGTTTTATGCAAACTCATATATACTGAAATTTTAAAATATACCTCCGGTTAATAATGTAACTGTCAAATTCACGTAGAGATTAAATTATTTATTTTAATTTGAAATTGGTTATAATATTATGAAAAAACAAAAGATATTTAAGAAAACTATTCTATTGCCACTGTTAAAATATTGTGGATTCGCATAATTTTTATAACTTCTTTCAATCCTATTGGGAAACTGTAGTTTAAACTTTTCTCTAATATCGACATTGAATTACCGCTAAGGCCTTAAACCTTGGTAAAATACATTATTTTGAAATTTCAGTTTTAGCAGTTACATCAAAATTGAATTTAGATATCTCTCGAGTCAGAGTAATATATTGGGATTTACTTTACTGTCAAAAATCCAGAAGTTATATTTATTAAATTATAAACTGACAACAAAAATAAAAAATTTAGTATTATAGAGTTTGTTTTGCAGTAAATCAATTATTGCACCTATTGTAAAAAATTTATTTAAAAAAATTTGTCACATTTGATTAGCAATTAAATTCAATTTTACATAAATGATCTACGTTTCCAACATTATCTATCCAATCACGTAATTCGATCTTGTACTTCTATAAAAATACAACAAAAAACCCAATTACAGCTAAACGTTTTGAAAGTAACAAAGGATGTATAGCGTCCACAAGTTTAGATATCTGAAGTAAACGACGCCGCGACGTTGCGTTGGGACTTTTAAAATAAAATTTTGATAGATTGGAAATCAAAAATTATTTAAATTTAATTCACAAAATTTTTACTCTTTAAAAATCAGATTATTGTGTTACTTAACTTAACTCTTTGTTAAGTTAAAAATGTAGTAAAGAATAAATATCGCGTCGCTTTTACACAAAGTGCCGATATGTCTTATTGTTAGACTGAAACCATAATAATATAACAAAATAATTCTTAATTACATTAAAAATTTGTTTACGATCGAGTAACATCTGCGACCGATTGCTAACAGTGATGGGTGTACTAAATATTATAATAAGTATTCATAATTTTATATGTAAAGTGTCAAAATATTTAAATGACTTTCTCCTAATTATGTTGGTATCATTTAGCTGCCTTCCTACATCAAGTAAATATGTAATACAATGTGAAACCAACTTGCTCTTGTTGTTCCATTAGTTCACGTTTCTATAACATATCAAGTTTTCTACATGAATTACTAATCTAATTATACAAATTTAAACAAGTAATCCTTATGCGATGATAGAATTATGAAGCTTATAATGTTTACTGTACCATCAAACTCGACATAAACTTTGTTAGTTGTTATATGAAATAAATACATTAAACAATTAACCATCATTTAAAATAAATTAACATCACCAAAATCAATTTTAAGCTCTTCAAAGTTGTGAAAGTTTATGAAAGATTTATGCTTGAATAGCAATTCTTAAAGCAAGCCATAAAATGGGTGCCGATACCACTTGAAGAAAATTGAAATCTGAAAACTTTTAAAGAGTTTTTCAGTGCTAACCACTGCATTTGTCAGTATTTGCATTTCCATCTTTATTTAGTTTAATTTGCATTGAGAATTAAATACAAATTTCTGAACTATGACTTAATATTTATTTAATTGACAATTACTAATTAAAATTCTTCAATTATATAGTACGTACACCATTAATTTTTCATATTTTAATATTATAAAAAGCGATGATGTATTATTAAGAATTAAAATGTTATTGAAGAATCTATGGTTTGTATTTAGATGGGTGACCGCACAGAGAACACTCGTAGCTGCCCTCTATCAAGCGCTGGGTTGACACGTCAAGCTAATTCGCAAACTTTCTGAAAACCCTTATTTGTTATCGAAGACGTGGTCGAACTAATATACTAATAAAGTACATAGGAATATTAAATTATTTTTAATTAAACAAAGATTAGTTGAAGTTAGCAATTTAATAATTGAAGAATAGTAATAGCAATAGAAAATAGTAATAGTAATTTTCTAAAAACATACAATTTCATTTACTGGACTGCTATGCAAGAGGTAATTAGTTCCCAGAAACAAAAGATCCTACTTGAGAACAAAGTTTGATGGTTCGTTTTGCACTAACTTGAACATACTATTGAAATATTATATTCAAACCTAGTTTTACAGGTGAGCACAAACCTAAAGTATAAGATATCTATATTTACCCTCAGCAATAAAGAGCTAGATTTTGGTTTGAAACTTAAACCTTCATACTCTTTCGAATATGAACATTGTCTTTTAGTTAGTTCTTTCACACAGCCTTTATATAAAGGTACAGTTTAACACCATACAAACTTTTTTAAGCAGGATTTTTGTGAAAAATGTTGAATATATAAAATAGTAGGTATATTGTTTTATTAGGATCACATGTTGAGTGTTTCTTGGCAAGTTTGTAAGATTACCAATGGATGTCTGACCATTACAAACGAACAAAAAAAATACATTTCCTCAAAACAAAACATGTTATTTTATCTTAATTTTAAATTTAATAAACCTTAACTACTTCTCTAATCGGATTTGATGTTACATAAATTTAAATAACATATAAATTTGACTGAAAAGACTATTTTTAGGTTGATCGGCAAAAAATAGCATTATTTTATATAATTTTAAAAAAAATTTAAATAGCACGCAAAATTTTTCATGTATAAAATGAACTACTGTAGGGCAGATTAATACCTAGTCGAGTGCTCGCTGAAAATTAGCAATGGTACTTGAATTTGAAAGCTTATATGCAAAATTGCGAGTATTTAAATTCATAAATTGGCGAGTGAGTGTATTGTTAAAATAAGCGATACTTCAAGTTCAATATCACAACAAAACAATGTTTGCTGTTTTCGCATGGTAAAAAATCTCCTATTAAATAAAATAACATCAACTAGAGTAATTATTATATTTAATATTTTATCCATTTATTTAAAATCAACTTGTATATTAAAACTTTCAGTTTGAAATTTCAAAAGAGCTTTCACAGAAACGTAAAAAGTAAAGCACTTTAAGGAGTGACAAGCATATTTCATAAACAAAATGTCTAGAATGACAAAGAAACATGAATTATTATTTGTTATATTTATGCTCAAATTTCTAAAATATAATGTTATATCTGTACATAATTATATTTAAATGTTTTTTATCAGGTCTAATCAGTGTGTTTAAAACTGGTAAGTACTAGTAATTAACATTTTTTCGACTATACCAAAGAGTATGTATATATAGAGGGACAGCCATTAACAAATATTTGTCACAAGTTTTTGTTAATGGCTCTGCTACGCCATCTAGTAGACGGTGTGATCTCTACGTTTTAATTTTAAATTTATGGCTGATCCTTTATATACAGGGGGGTATTTTTACAAAAATAAGTTTTTACATGTTAATTTCCTATGTTCAGCTAACTCATTCAGCACCCTGTATATAGAGGACCAAAAATAAAGACGTAGAGATAACCCCCTCCACTAGATGGCGTAGCAGAGCCATCAAGAAATACTTGTGACAAGTATTCCCATAAGAGCTGTTCCTCTATATATACATACTCTTTGACTATACCCATCCAACGTGCAAGCATTACCGAGTCAAGTCGTGTACTTCAGCGAATATATTTATTTGCTTATATAAATTAATGTCTTTACATTGTGTTAACATAGCCAATTTGCAAACAAAGATCAAAAGAAAACTAAACATAGCTGTTTTCTCAAGATTTTTGCAATGTGGGTGGGATCCCTGTTGCGTAACACCATTCATTGTATATTATTATGATCAAGTACGGACTTTTAAACACAAAAAATCGTGAAAATAACGCTTAAAATAGCACAAAATATAAAATAATATGCATTAATTTTAAATATAAGCATCAAAAATTTTAAACTAAATTTATTTGAAAAGTAACAATAAAAATAGTCCCAAAGTAAAAAACGTAGTAGTAAAAACTAACACAATAAATTAATTACTCTACATTATTTCTAAAACATGATTATTCATGTTTTTCTAAATTTTTCCCATTAAAAATTTATTGCGACGTTCATTTAATTTAACACATGTTTAAATACGGAAAAAGTGCGTTCTACCTCCACACTGATAATTGGGGGGGTTTTCAATTTCACAATAATGTTCTCTTCATATTTCCCTCTTCTTGTTTTATATGGATTTCCTCGTTTGTTTTCTCCTGATATTCTTTTTTAATACGGTGGGTATTAAACGTTTCTATAGAAAATGATCAGAATCTACATTCGCCCTTCGATATGATATGATTTATCCATTATCATTGGTTCTCCCGTATATTGTGTATTTGTCCACAATATTTCTCAGGTACTCTTCCTTGCTCACATGTGTATTGGTGTCTTCCAAAATAATTAGGGCAATTTTTCTACTTCGTTATAGAATTGCTTTTTTTTATAATCGCTCTTTTCTTCCGTTGGTGTATACACATTTATAATAATTATAATGTTTACTTTCTTATTCTGTATATCGTTGGCATACAAGCAAAAGTGACCAACTGCATAAATGGCGAAAAAAAGAAACTTGACTAAATGAGTTGATTAACGATATAATACAATAAAAGAGTATTTAAAATTTTAATATAATAAACTATATTAATTGTATTATGGCTAAAATTATTGCAATTTAGCATTAATTGTCTGATTTTATAAGCAATATTTAACCTAAAATCTGCTCTCCTGTAAAACTCGAGTTTTGTAGTTAGTCAATTTTTCTTGTATGCCGACGATATTATAGACTATTCTTCCACTTACTGCTTTAAGTTGCATTATGTTGTTTCTCATCTTTTTATTAATATAATATCCCACCACGTTTCTTTCCTGACTATCTTTACCCGAGTACAGTAATAAATAATTCTGCTTCAATTTCCCACTTACCACCACATCTGGTTTCCTGCACAGCGGCTATTTCAGTTTTGTATCTTAGGATACATTTAAACAAATAAAGTTCGAATTTTCATTTGTGTTTTTCTTTTTCCTTTTTTTTTCTTTTTATGATTCCTTTATTATACTGTTCCATATCATATTTCATTCATTGTATCTTATTACGCTTTTCCATTACTATTTTCGTTTCCATACTTCCGTTCTCATTGCATTTTTGTGCTGTTAGTTTTTTGTTCTATAACCTCCTTCTGTAACTACTTTAATCTCTCTTTCTCTTTTATTTCATCATAATAACCTCCCATCTTTTTTCGCTTTTTGGTATCCTACAGTTAGTTTCTTCCCATTATCTTTCTTCTTCTTCGCTATTGGCAAATTTTCTCCTTGTATCTTCTGTTCGTCTACAGTAAGATCGTTAACAAACTATAAAAATTTCTCTTCCACCTATCTTTTTTATGTTATTCATAATTTCCATCTTCATGGTCCATGTTTCTACTTCTGCCACTATTTGAAGCTTTAACTATTTTCACTTTTACCTTAAGGTTTTTTTATATACATTTTTCCACGTCACTAATCACATCATTCCTTGATAGTCAAACCTTTAATTATAATATTATTTCTCCTTTTTGCTTTTTCCTCTCTCTCTCTCGATGCTGTTCTACTGTATCACTATTCTGGCTTCCAGGTGCTCTTTCTCTTTTTCCCATTTTTGTTCTTTTTCCTTAACAGCAACCTTTAAAGCTTTCATTTCTTCCTTAATGTCAGTCATATTTTCATTCATTTCTATCATTGCTTGTAGCTTTTCTTTGATTTCTTTGCTCCATGATAGTAGTTTTAGCTACTTTCCTTTCAATTTCTGTTTTATTTTTGTTCAGGTATTCTTATTGTTGTTTTTTGTTTCTTTCGAATATCGTATCTTCAATCTCTTCTATTTGCTCTTTCCTCTGCTCTTGACTTTTTTGGTTCTTCACTCATATGAGTCGTTGATTTTCACCTTGTCTTTTTGCAACTTTGTTTAATTTTTTATTTATTGCTGTACCTACATCCCCTGAAACAATCTAAAATGGTACTTTGAAAGATACTTACTCCATCTATAACTTCTCTTAAAAGAAGATCACTTGTTTCCAGCTTTGTAATAGATGAGCTATAATGTAGCTGTAATGAGTTTTTATAAAATACAGTATTTGTTAAAGCTCCTTTTATTTAATAGTTTAAATTTAAATTATTAAATTTTCAAACCTATAATTACCCTTATCGTTTTAGGGGTAAACGTCTGCCGATTTTAATTCCCTAGTTAATAAGCACCTTACACTTACCTCACAAAATTTCGTGATTTCTAAAATGAGTTAGGTCAAATCCTTACTAGCTCTCGGTCTACAATAAATATAGGTATTTATGTATCTACTGTAAATTTTTTTAATTACTCGAAAATGTGCTAAAATAAGCTCTTAAATCCAACCATAAAAGTATCAAAATAAGTATGTAAGCATAAAAAATAGCATCAAATGATATATTTTTGTCAAATTTATGGACATTTATAATATTACTCTTCTGCTATCAATATTTATGTATACACGGAAAAAAAGGATTTCTTAAATGAAGAATAAATATTTTCTTGAAATTATTTATTTCATTTAAAAATATAATTTCTTCACGCAATAAAATATGCTTGTATTAAAAATATCAGATTTCTTCCAGCAAGAATATTTTTTACTTGAAATATTATTTAGATTCAAGAAAATTTCATTTAGCGAAGAACACTATTTTCTAAATACATCAATATTAATATATTCTTAATCTAAGTAACTTAATTTCTTTAAAAAAAAATTTGTAAATGTGAAACTTATATTACGAACTTGTACAAACTTATTAGTTTGACTAGTATAGCCAAATGGTAATTGTACTCGTCCCACGACTTTGCAGCTGGAAAACCTAAGTTCGAACCCCACACCGGACGAAGTTTTATATAAAATAAAATATAAAATATAGAATATCTCGCCAGGAGTGTCCAACAGATGACGCCATAATAATTGGACACCCCACCCACTCTTCGGTTACAACATAATATACAAAACCCCAATTATTTCGGAGTAATTTAGGGAAGAGAACAGAACTTCTTAATAAAAAGAAAATTTTTTTAAATCAAATAAATTTTTAATACTTCATTTAAGAATATACTTGTATGATCCAAGAAAACTTAATTAAGAATATTTTTTTCTTACAAAAAGAAAATATTTGCTTGCGGCTATTGAAAACAGAAAATTTCTTGATTCAAGTGGTACTTACTTATTTAAAGCAAGTAATTTTTTTTCCGTGGATGGGTAGCAAATTTTCTAGAAATCCATACTCTATGACTATAATTAAATAATAATTGTATTATGGGTACTACATTATAATTGGTAATATGTATGATTCAATAAAAACCTATATATTTGTTATTTTGTAATTCTTTAAAAAAATTCTTATAAGTATACCCAATTCATCAATCGGGTTAAAAAAAATAAAATTTTTCACAAATTAATTACAAATTGTAATTTAAAATTTTAATAATTAAGCCAAGTTAATATATTGTAAACAGTGTTTGACAGCATTACTGCCAGGTGCTAAGGTTTTCCTTCTACATCAAATTAATATGGAAAGTTAATATTAAAAGTTTTATATTAACAGAGAGATGCTACTAAATTATTATGTAACTAACAGTTTATTAAAATTGAAAAAAATATTTTTGGGAAAATCCTTTTTAAAGTTTAGTATTTTTATCATTATTTTTTTGGTACTTTTCTATTTTATGCTTGTAAGTTAAAAACTAAAGTTGGGTAAAATATATTAACGACGCTTTTGGTTATTTGCAAAAGCATAAACTTAAAATTAAATCGTTATTGCATATATGGTCTACATTTCTCCGATAACTTCTGACTGCTATAAATTTTGACCGACAAAATTGAAAATTATTATCTTATTTTTAAAATAAACTCTAGCTTACACATTCATAAAATGTAGAAAATGATCATAATTTAATTAAGTGTTAAAATTAATCATTTTAAACAAATTTAAACTTTTCTTATTATGTTAAGTCCGCAATATGGTTATGATTTATATCTCACCATTTAATTTAACTTTGTGCCAGAGAAACAAGAGGAAGCATAAAGTAGACGCAATAATACTATAATTTAGATTGATGTGTAGTCGGTATAAATAACTTGCTTCAATTATTAGTATAGTAAAGATTATGTTAAGATGTCTATAAAAAGTTACAATATTCCGATACGTTCATCTTGTTTCCCCTGAAACCAAATTGTTGCATGTTACGAAATAATATCGATATGATTTATTATTTATTACGTAAAGGTATAATTTTGAAAATAAACACATAAATTTCAATAATAATCCGCAAAAAATAAATGTTACAGATAAATAATATTTTAAGGTTCTATGTAGTCCATCAATACTACTTATCAATTTAAATTAGTATTTACATGGAAAAACTTGCGTTACAATCAATATTCCTTAAATACAACGTCTAAAATGAAAGTTTGTAATTGATAAGCTTTTGAGATAACGTAATAAACGCAACTCATTATAAAGTAAAAACGGCAGTCTACCTACTTTAATATTTAATGATTCAATTTGCGTATAAACTATTTTAGATATTGGATAAATCCGCAAGAGCAAACAACAAGCGACTAGTTTTTACTACTAAACGTGAAATCTCAACAACGTTTCAACTAATTAAAGAACAATCAAAAATTTAATTATGTATGAAATGAAATTCAGATGATAATAATTTATTGCAAACTGAAAATCAACATCAAGTTTTTCAATAAAAACAAACTAAATTTATGCAAGATTGCAACGTCTAGATAAACCTCAAAAGCTTTCAAAAATATCAAACTGATAGAACACAGATTACAAGACCCCTACATTGCACATTCATAATACAATACAAACTGAAAAAATTCAATTTCACTTTGTGATATGTTGCGATAATATTATTGTTTTACCTATCAAAAGAATAAAATTCAAATGATATTTACCTTTGGTACGTTTTTACTTATATATTGATAACTATAAAATGTTAATTTGGCTCATACAAAATTTCGCTTTCATTTACAGACACAAATGGTTTTTTATTTAAGTTCGATAAGCTTAACCAAATCCTTTTATTTTTTGCCAAAGCCTGTTTCGATTTATAATATTGGAAACAAGACAAGAAAAGTAAAATAAAGTTTCTTCGGTTTTATTATAATTTTTACACATCAAATTCTGAAACAAGAAATCAAAGAAAATCCATAAATTAGCTATTTTCGCTTTACTTTTTAAAATAATAAAATTTATTTATTAGAAAATTGTATATTGTTTAGTAATTTTTCAAAGTCTTCGTTGAAACTTCAATAACAATTTCTTCCCGTTCTAGCAATTTACTATAAATGTTGAATTGCAAGTTATAACAAAAAGTATACTTTTGTGGTTTTTTTTCTTTATAAAATGTAAATCTTGAAAGTTTGTAAAAATAATACAATAATTTCAGTTTAAATTCTAGAATTGAATCCAATTATTTGTTTGGACGTCTTAAAAGTAAGAACAGAATTTAAAGAAATTAATAACATCTCTTTGATTCTTTGATTATATTTGCCGAATATTCACTGTATATTTACGTACGTTTCAAATTTAAACTTTAAGGAATTCAATATAAACCTCGAGCAGATGAATACCGACTGTGAAAATAAAAGTTTCTTTTACTTGCAGAACAACAATTCCAAACAATTTGGCGTAGGGAAAACAATTAACACTGGACTTAATTAACCTTCATTAATTAATAATTTCACATATTCACATATTACTTGATGCCAATTTATTCCTAACACGGCAGCCTAAATCAACTTCAAAGCCAATAAGGAATACAGGATCTACCTTGATCTGAAAGAAAAATTCTTCAAACGTGGCTTTTCTACGTCAGCGCCTAACAGAAGCATCATCTCCGAAAGTTATTTCTGAAATAACTCCATCAAATATGAACACTGAACCTTTTATGCCATCAAAAAATGCAAACTTAAATCCTCCAACAACATAGAAAGCCCTAAAAATATCGAATCAACCAAAAAAAAATTGATAATTTCAAAAAACTATGTTCAAAGAAGCGTAAAATAAAAGTAACTCTCAACAATAATCTCACAATAGCAATGCTACTAGAAGCAATAGAAAAATTAATTCATATCTTCAGAACTTAATAGATATAGCTGTAATATACAAACAACGAAATATTCATTAGTGCAATAAGAGTATTATTAAATCGCTATATAGTCTATATAGTAACAAGAAAACTTATTTAGAGTTTAATTGTTATATGATCGAACAGTTCAAAACACGTGAATATCAATGAATTGGTAAACATGTTTTGATTATTAATAAACCATTACGCACTAGCGAAGAAAACATTTCCATTATTGAATAAATTCAAAACAATATTATAATAGATTACATAATCAAAATAGGAATTAGCTTCTTTAAATAGCAAATAAGTTTGGAAATATGGTCTGTATGACTTGGAATGGCTTTCAAAACGCAACTTTGTCAAAAAAAGTGATGAATGAAACGTAAAAGAAAATTCATGAATCAAATATTCGCTTCCAGAAAGCATCTGCCGATGGTTTACGCCTGGACCTGAAATTGAATATCGACATGAAAGGAACAATAAATTTGTTTTTTTTTATATTACACACTGTTGCATTATAATTTACTGTGTGCATTCTTTATTATCTACTTTTCCGATTATAAAGTTTCGAAATTACAAATTTCAATTTAAAATTTACCTTTGATTTGCAGTTAAATATTTAATTTTGATTGTATACAATTCGTCACCTTTAGGTAGTGATGTACCCACTTCACCAACAAGGACTTAATATTAGCTGGATTACCTCTGCTAAATTTTTATCAACTTGAAATATTATGTCAATAATAAAACCTTTTGAAAAGCTACTGTTATAGGAAGTAGTTCTTACCTAACTGTTTGAACTTCGATTGTCTATGTCATGGTTTCCAGCCTCGGCAACGTGCTAACCGCTAACATTCAAGCTGTTAACCACTGTTTGTGGGACTCGAAAGGCATCTGAAACAAATTTAAAAAATTATAAATTATCCCACTATTGGTAACTGTAAAATAAAAATAATAATTTATAATCATAAATAATAACAAGAATGGTAAAATCACTCTTTCAATTTTGGAACCTCGGAGCTACTCCTTCTCTTTATTATTAAAATTTCATATTTTTAATATTAAAATAATTTTAAATCCTTATTATTATTTTTGATTCAATTTTGCATTGTTTATAAAGTAGTTCTTGTAGGATGTAAAAAATTACTGATTATTGTATTTTTATCGAAACCTGTAATATCTAATTGTGTGAATGTTGCTCGACATACGAGTCAAAGTTACCCATAATTATCTATAAGATTTAAATCGGTGGATCTTGTTGGGTACTCAATAACTGTAATATCCGTTTATTGAAACCATTCGGGCACTTCACGTGCTTTGTCAATGACTTCATTATCTAGTTTGAAAATCCAATTATCGCCAGGAAACTGTTCTACAAAAGCTATTAAGGCTCATTCTAAAACCACAATATACTTCTATCCATTAATTTTTGGAGATATCCGACTAATTTTTTTTAATAACAACAAAATGCAGTCCAAATTGTTACAGTTCCATCACTCAAGTTTTTACTCTTTCTAATTTTTATTCTTTTCTGTAATCATTAAGGCCGGCCAGGTAAAACCTTCTACATCGAAAAATATTGAATTTTTGCACTCTTCTTCCCAAGAAGCATATTTTCATATGTTCTACCGCTTTGTTCAATAGGCTTTTTCAAAATTGTAGACCATTTAAATCAATTTCACGCTATAAAAATTTGTTGGATTTGACGATTAATGATACATATTAAGGTTTACTTTCCTTTTATGCGATGTAAATTCCGTTCTTGAAGCTATTTTAAGAATTGCAAATGCTCCAACTTTTTATTTATGAATTTCCATGTTTTCGAGCGATTTTCGTTACAAAAATGTTAAGTAAGAATGATGCTGTATCAATTTTCATAAAACTTTTAACAAGCTAAGGTTAACCGATGATTTCTATTAGCTTGTTAGTGCTAAGGGATAATTTCCACTGGTCAGTTAAATTTAACGGCTTGTTAAAAGTTTTATGAAACCATTCATAAAAGTTATATTTGCTACTTCTACAATAAGATTTACTATTTTACTATAAAAATTTTTAATGTTTAAAAATTCTTCTACCCCAGTAAGTCCTGTCTTTTTCGTGTAAGGGCCTAATTTTCCTAGATTTCACCTTAAATACCCAATTGGCAGCAAAATATTGCTTAAATATAAAGAATTTTCTTTAGACCTATCAACACTAATATTGGTTTGGAAGAGTGACAGGTTCATATTTAAAAATTTAGATTTAAAAATTTAAAAATCTAGGATATCTCAGTAATTAAGTTTAACATCTTGCCAGACGCAACAAGAGCTGACGGATCGGACATAATATGTCTCTACATAAATGGTTTCAAAAGCAATACTGGCTGAAGGGCGGATTTTCTTCTTTGAACTTAAGCTGGATATAAGTCTAACGCTAGGTAGATATGCCTCCGTCTTCCAAACGAACCTTATGGGTATACTACACTGTGCAGGAACAGCCCAGAAAAGGGATATCCGGGGCAAAACAATTCAAATCTTCACAGACAGCAGAGCTGCTCTTACGGCACTTGGTCGTCATAAGATCATCTCGGGCCTGGTATTGCAGTGTATGCAATATGTGATATCAACACACAATGTTCTAACTCTTAGTTGAGTAAATGGGCACAAAAGTAATAAGAGCAACGAGAGGGCTGACAAGTTGGCGAAGCTAGGCTCGGGTAACCCACCCAGTGGTCCCGAGCCTTTTATTACGCCGCGCCGGCCGTTAAGACCTTAGATGTCATCATAAAGAAGGAGACACATAAATGTCATGCGGAAAGATAGGCAAATGTGATTTTCTTCCTCTAAAAAACATTCAAAGAAAAACCTGCATATTATTGCTGACTTTCTCACAGAACACTGCAAGCTAAATAAACACCTGCACACAATAGGACTAGTTGACAGTCCAATCTGTCGTGAATGTAATGAAGCAGACGAAACGATGAAGCATGTGCTATGCAACTGTTGTGTATGAACGCTTTAAGTACAATATTGAATATGCGTGTGGCTAGTGTTATTAGTGGAAAACTCAGTATTGCCAATTGCTAACTACGGCGGGAATGGTGACCGTGCGAACTGCTACAGTTATAATAATATTTTATCCTTTGCTTCCTTATCCTAACTACAAATACCGGTTCGTGATAATAAGTGATAAACAGTGCTACTACTTCAGACTACAGAAACTTTGGGTAAGATTAATTTCAATTAATTCTTCTTAATACTACTGCTTCCTTATCACAAACATAACAGCAACTGCCCGTCGTTAGCGTCAAAAAGAGGATACATGTTTAGGGACTTCTGGCCTATCTAAATCTTTCATCTAAAATACTCGAATTTATCTTAAGTTTGGGATGGCTCGGAGAATAGATAGGAAAGTGGACTGCTACTTCAATCGGAGGTAACATAATTGACCCGTTTTGTGGCCTGAGTGCATGCAAACTTTGGTTTGCCCTCCACACCCAATCCAGAATTCTGAGCTTGTTCAAAACAAAGAAAGAAGTTTAATAATTAATAACCTATGACCTATGCTATTATTCTTTATGTAATTTATTTTGTCATTGATATTTTGTCAGCACACATGTCTCGCTTATATTATATTACGTCGATATCCAATTTAACAAGCAGGCATGAAATTATATGTATATGTTTAATTTTAATATTTTCCCAAAAAAATGCAAAATTGGACCATCCTCAATTGACTTCCCCACCCCCAAATATTTTAACACCAGTCCAACAAATCATATTTTTATTTTATTTTTTTATCGTTTATATAATGAAGATACATTATCAGTAAGGCCCGGATTTTTAGGCACTGAAAACTTTCAAAATAGGAAGGCAAATAGGCATACAAAAATTAGATTATAGGCACTAATAGGCAGTCCAAAATAAAAAATTAAATTATTAAAATAAAGAATATAAAATAAATATTAAATTTGTACAAAAAATTTAATTTATCAATTTAACAATAATATTAACTTTCAACATTTGCATAACAAATTAAAGCATTTTCCAAATATTCTGGAGTAAAATTCTTCTGTTGTCCGTTAAAATTTGTTTGTATACGCAGAAAATGACCGCTCTACGTCACAAAAAGTAACAGGAGCATATTTAAAATCTGGAGCCATCTAAGCTTTCAATTTTATTTGGGAAACTATTTGAATCTCCAGATAATACTTTGCTAATTTGCATTAAATCGTGCAGAAATAAGTTTTACAATCTTACCCGGAGCTTCTTTCAATTTATTGTTGTTGCAAATTTGAAAATTTGCTAATATTGGCATGCAATGCTTCTCTCTTAGTTTCTTAGCTCTTAGGAAGATAATCTTTACTAAATTTTTCTCTAGATTAGAAGCCTTTAACGCCTCTTGTGCTTTCTCTATGCAGTCTGCAGTATTAAAATCAATAAAACTATCAATGACTTTTATTACATTTTCGAAATTTTTATGGTAAAACACTGCAGCCCAGATCCATGTGCCTCATCTCGTCAGCACAAGCTTTGGAGGTAATGGAATACAGTGAGTAACGAACATATCCGGACACTCCTATGTTAACAATGTAAATTGCACATTTTGAAACCGTATTTTGACCTATAAAAATCGCCTTTACAGCAAAACCTTTTGGACATTTTTTGTTAAAAATTTCATTGTCTTCAATTTTGTACCTATACATTTTTCGATTTTATCGCCCCGTTCTTGACTGACAGCGACTTAAACAAGACTCTGTAAAATACAAAATATATTTCCGTTTCGGAATTATATTCCATGGTTAAAATTAAAAAATAATTGAAATAAATATTTATTTAGGCAAGTTATAGGATAAAATCAATAGAGAAAAGCCATTTAGGCGCAATTTACAAAAAAAGGAACTAAATTTAGAAAATAGGCATTTTAGGCATTTTAAAGAGCGGTTTAAAATGATCGCAAAGTCGCAAAATACATTTTGATGCAAAAAGAATTTTAAAGCCTGTACGGAATCAAAAAAGACAAATGCCTAGAAATCCGGGCCTTAATTATCAGATTTATTTATTTATTACTATGGCATTTACTAAAATATCCTTTTACTCAAAAAATATCAATTATGAATAACAATTACAAACAAATTGCAATAAATAAACAACGCGACCTCTATCCGTGACGCAATTGACCTAACCTATTCATCAAGAAGACATCACCTATCCTTGACACAATCGAACAAACTTCACATTTGCATAATATTCATCTGAACCGGTCCGTCCAATGACTGTGTAAGTTGGCTACCATATTAGCATCATTTAATGCAGGTAAAAAAATGAAACATTCCAAAAGCCGGAAAATCAGTTTGCTCGTCAAAACACTAGATTTAACATAACGTGTAAACCTAACCACGGCACAATTAAATTTAGGTACTGACGAGATTCGAATCTTAGATCAGCCAACTACTACATCAAACTCCCTGTGTACAAAGTACGTACTCCGCGACAGCTATATTCATTATTGTAAGATTTTCAAATAAATCAAATTGAGTTCTTTATGAATTAAAAACAAAATCTGCATTTGTTTATTTATTGTAATTAGAAAAAATCAAGTTTGATAAACAATACAATATGAAGACAAATAAAATTCTTGCATGATTACACAACTCGGTCGACGCCCATAATTTGAGTTCGATAATGAATAACTTTCATAACTGATATCATAAACTGCTATTTCAAAAGCGCAATTATAAAAAATAAAAATAAGCAAATGCAATTTGCAAGTGGTAGTTTTGCCAAAGCACTCAAATCATTTCAAGTACAATTAGTTCGTTTTTGCTTTTTTAACAATAATTAAAGAGCGAATGTTAAGTTTTGGTATCTTCAGAAACAGAAAAATAATTATATACGATTAATATAAAAAACCAAGCTATGTCTGGATATAAAGCTTCGTTCTCATCCAATTAATGCTATGTAAATTAATTTAAAAAAATGACATTACATCTTTAAAACCTCGCTTTTATCGATTTTAAATGAATTTTTATTTGTTTTATTAATTATGTCACGTCAAATGCATCGACAAAAACGAGATTTTAAAGAAAAACTGTCATTTTTTTATTAATTTACGTTTAATATTCGTATCGTTAATTGGATGAAAATGACACTTAAGGGTTGTTCCGGTATGTAACCTCATCAATGGGGTACTTGCTGGTTCGTTTTATTGTTGCTAATTAATCGAAAAGCATCAAGAACGTTTTTTGTTTTGAAGAAAATAAAATGTTAAAGATGTATCTAATCTAGAATTGAGAACATCAGACATTGAAAAAGATCAGGCTTAAAACTAAATAGAGCTAATTCGTATGAAGTGAAGCTTTGTATGCGGGCTAAATACTGTGGTAAACTAATATTTTTATTTAGTGAAATACTAAACCAAGGTAGGATAATGTTAGTTTTCCAACTTGTGCCCATTCAAAAATTCATACTAAAATTTGTTAATTTACATAAATTAAAAACTTGACAAGTTTATACTTGAACAAATAGTTTTTACAAGGAGCGTTATCTAAATACATAAGCATTAAAGTTAAGAAACTCGGAAATTCGTTTACATTAATGAGACAAGACGCTATGAACAGTTTACTTTGCTTTTGTGTATTTAAAAAAAAAGTGAGATAAGTTTAAGTTCTCAACTAAAAAGTTTATTATAGCATCATAAAACATACCAAACAATTTTTTTATTTAGTGTTGACCATTATAACTTTAATTGCTCATTATTCCCCTCTTGGGGGCAATCTAAGTATAAATACAAAGAGCACTTCAGCGAAGGTAGATTTAAAAAAGAATCTATATCACGCTGACAAGAAAGCGTAAACAAAGTAGGTCAGGTTATTGTTATGCCTACCTGTTTATAGCACTTCGCATAAAGCCTTGCAATTCAGTTAAAAAGTGGTACAAGTTTAATGCTGTCAATCGATATCAGTTTGCGTTATGAACTTAATCAAATTTTTCTTCCACGTTTGCGACAAAGTATTTGTAATTAAAATTTTTTTCTTTTTGAAAGGCATCTTGAAAAAAATTTGATCTAAATAATAAATAAAACATCAAAATCAAACTTGAACGACGTGTTCCATTATTTATATAAAGTTTTTGCATTATGCTAAAAGTGGGTGCAGTACTTTCCAAAATTATTTACTAAGAAACTCAGAAAACTTAACACTTGATAAAGTTTTGGTGTAGTTATTAATCAATGGTTAATGTGTTTTCGGTGGAAAGCCTACTTACAGTTCTCTTGTCAACTTTATAACTTTAAAACTAAAATTAAGTTTCACGTACGCAATTACTCTTAAAATAAATAAAATAGAAAGAAAATTAGGAGTGAAAAAACTAGAGCAATTTAAGAAGAGTGACATGTAATCTCATCTTTTAAACAAGGGCAAGGCCGCATCGTTAGGCTGTTAAAAGCTACCTACATTGTTGAAAGGAATCGATATTGGCCGGGCTGCAGACTCACACACAACCATTTAGAAATGAGCTAAATATTTTTTAAACTTTAAATGCTTTTCCTACAACAAAATTTCAAATAATTTGTTTCGTATTCACAATATATTATGCACAGAACTACCTCACACACAAAAAACTAAAAAGTTCCCCAGGTAAGTGTTTGTAAGTGCGGTAATGGGAAAAATAAAGGAAATTGATTTTAAATTTATAATTAAAACGTTCCAAATTACATTAATAAACAATCGATAAAAAGCCCGTTTGTTATATCAAAGTTGAGTGTAAATAAAAACGATTATTATATTATAAGAAAAAGAAACGTTCGTCAAAAATAATCTTCAATCATTTGGAAATGAAATCTTCAAGAAAAATTATGTTTCCAATAATAAAGGTCGGCCGAACTCATTTCTACCGTTCGTTGGTTGGTAAAATGATTAATTTCAATAAAATATCTATCCATCTCCGCAATAAAATATTGTAATTTAATTAAGTTCCTCCAAGAAATAATTAACTAAACAGTAAAATTCTCATTACGAGATAGAGGTACTCATATCAATTTCGGTGTTACTAATTCACAGTTAAATTAATTTCATAAATCAGTAAATTAAAGTCAAAATTAATTTTACTTCATCAAAAGGATTTGAGAACACAGATGTGTTATCAACAGTTATATGAAGAAAATATTACAGAGATAGCATTCAATGGTGTTAGTAAGAGAACGTAGACAAAGCAAAATTAAAGTAATAAACCAAATGCGATCTATGGAATACATCAAGGGAGATGTTCGTTATAACGCAAAAGCAGAAGTAATAATTTATTAAAGCAGAATCAAGTTTATTATTATCAATTTTATTCAGTTCTAATTTAGACAAATAAAAGATATAATTTATACCAATAGAGGCATAAAAAAAATTGATTTGTCAATGACAAACTTTTTCAGTAAAAAAACCAAATAATATATAGCAAAACACAATAAGAAATAATAATAAACCGAACAATAAATCTTACATAAGAAGACGTAAAGTTTACAGTCAGTAAAATAATTCAGCGGTGTTGAAAGTCAAAATGTTAAGAGCATCCAATAGATTAAATTTGATTCATGTTTTTCTTTTTGAAGTCTTAAAGTAATAATGCTTGGATATTACTTATGCAATTTTGAGGTAACATTTGCATATTATGCGAAAACATGGCATTAACAGAGACCTTTCCTGTATATTCTGTCTGTAACAGACTACCAAAAGCTATTAAATCGTTAGAAACTGATTTTTCATTTAAATTTCGAATGACTGTTTAAGTTGATTTATTTTATTAATAAATATGAAAATGTCACTCAGACATAATAATAATACAATATTACAATATTATAGTCGATATAATAAAAACGAAGAACAAAAAGAAACAGGAGGTTGTTTAAATTAACAGTTTGATGGAAGTCTCCTCCTACCCTCTTCATCAACTATAAAGCTATTAGCAATAAACCTTTATTTTATTGACTGTGCACTAATGTCGAAAAATTTCAAACTATTCCAGAGCAGGAAAAGTTATTTCAATAAGTGGCTGTAATTTATCTACATAATTTTAAGGTTTATTTTGGGAAATAACTTTTAATAGATTTTACCACTGATTACAAATGTCACAATATATTTGGGAAGTTTATAATAATTCTCGTTACACATATTTTTTATATTATTCAGGTCTCCAGGGTAAACTGCACCGCTGAAGTTTCTTTCGAAAAAACAAAAAATGGTTTATATAGTTAAAAAAAAACATTTCACTTAAACTTGTTAAAACAACTTCCAAGCGTTGTACTTTTACGAACTGACCACACTTGAAAATAAAACTTTAGTTCTTATAAAAACCACAAGGGTGGCAATAACTTCTGCAGAGCAGTAACTAATAATAAAAGTATTACCAATTCCAAGCTTTTTTTATAGTTTAATATTAATAATAATTAATATATGATTCGTAGAAAGATAACTATTTCATGCTTCTCTGAGTATCCGAAATTTTCTTATTAAAATTATAAACTCAAAAGAAATCTCACTTGAAAGAAATTTCATAAATTTTTAAAATTAAGACACGTAATAAAATTCGGAAATACTAGTTATCTAAATAAAAATTTAAAAGTATGTACTGAAGTAAATTGAAGTTTTCGCTTGAGTTATAGATGAAATAGCAGAAGCTTTCGACTGCATGACAAAACTGAAAATATCCTAATTACAAATAACACCGCAGGATATTTACACTTTTCTTTAAAAATTCGTAAAACTTCGTGTTAATATATAATTTCCATTATAAATTGAGTTAAATATTTTCAAAAAACGATTACTTCTTCCAAATAACTTTTCGAAGTGAAACTTGTAGAAAGTTGAAAAACTCTTGCTTTACAACGAAATTTAAGACTTAATTTCATAAATATTTCTGTACGACCGGCGTGAAAAGTTTTCGAAGCATTTTAGGCAGTAATAGCTAAGTTTAAAGAAAAATTTAATTGCTGTTCCAAAAAATATAAGAAAACTAGTAATTTATTAATTATTATTATTGGTGCAAATAATTAAATTTTAAGTTTGCATTTTGTTAAATACCATGTACAACGCGAAATAAAATAAATTAAAATTGTATTTTAATTAAAATAATTACGCTGAAACAGGTCGGAAAAGGACAAAGTGTTCTAATCCCTAGACACACATACAGTGAAGTTAGCACTAATAAAAGGTATTACTGGGTGCTTTTATATAATTTCGTTTATCCCAAGATAATTTAAGATTTTAATATGCAATTGACCTTACAAACACATAAACTTCAGTAAATCAACTAAGCGCTTAATTTTAATGAAAAATATAATCTAACTTGAACACTCTGAACAAAAAGCCAGTGCAACAATAGAAACACACAACCATCAACTGTTCCAGTTCATATATTATTCAAGTTACCTTAAATCAAGTTTAACCTATGGACACAAGAACTAGTCGTTCTATAAATTTTATTTTGCTACATCCGGTAAGTAGCTTAGTTAACTTATCAACGTATGTAAAAAATGAATGGTTTTTGTTTTTGCCACATGAATTAGTTTTCGTTGTAAATAAGTGGATGAGCAATCATGGGTTATGAATTTGATTTAATTGCATGCAAGATTTTGAATCACCTCAGGTGAAGAAATGTGCGATGACAATAACTTAAAAGTATTGTATAATTTCAAGCTTATGTATTTTAAATTGAAAGCAACTCCAGTTAGGTCCACAGTCAACTTTCAGGTTTCATACGAGTAGGAATACGAGTATCAATTTAAATATAACACGCAAATAATGATCAAGTATTGCATTGTTATTGGCATTTTTAATTATATTGGTAAGCCTAAATTTCTGAGTGGATCACGATTTTTGTTCACTAATACAAAAGGTTAAAGTTCTTATCTCCGTTTTAATTTCTGAACTTAAACACCTTTATTTTTACATTACAAACATATTACATGTTTAAAAACTTACAATGAGTTGAAATTGACAATAATTAAAAGAGTTTTTCTGTTTTGCGGTTTTCGATTGCGGTGTTTGATTGCGGTTTTGATTAATAATATAATTATTAAAACCACGGATGGAAATCGACCTATTCCGATTAGTTTATAAAAAGAAAAATTAAATGAATCAGCAAACCAACAGTTTTGTTGGGGTTACTGAAATCTGATAAATTCTTATGCAAAAATTGATATTTGTAATTAATTTCATTTTTACACACGGAAAAAACTGAATTATACTAAGTAAAGATTAATGTTTAATAAATAGTAGGAATGACACTAACTATTACTATTTCGAACAATAATATTGTTGTTTTGGCAATTAATTCACAATAATCATTATTTGAACGCTGGAATTTTAAGTTTATATGCAAAGAAGTAGTATTATAAAATTGAAAAATTACAATGTGCTTATTAAAAAAGTGAAATTGTAATAATTAATAAGTAAAAATTCCAATATTTATCGTTTACAAAGTAAAAATTTGTGGTCTGAAAGGTAAAAAATCTAATTAGCAAAACATAAAATTATAAGTCAAACTAAATTTTGTAATATATTACATATAAAAAAAATTTACATCTGCAGATCTTATATTTTATATAAAAGCAATATTAAATAAAACTTTTTCAATGTTAAATAATGAATTCTAAAGTATAATTAATATTTAAAAAATTATTAAATATTACTAATGAGCTCCATAAAAATTTATTAAATGAAATAGTAAGTTTTATATACAAAACTAAATTCTCTTTATACTTATTATTATCTTCAAACTGTAAAAAGTATATTTCGAACTCATCAATTTTATTATTTACATTATAATTTTTCATGTTTGAAACGTGATTTTCTGTCCCTTCCTCCGCAAATAATGAGCTTAGACACATAGTTTAATTTTAATAACGGTTTAATAGTACGCGTTTTGCAAGAACATTGCGCCATAAAGTGTCACCAGTTTAGTGAAAAAAGGTTATCGAAGAATTAATAGGTAAGTAATCAAAATATTAATTATTTATAATATACTAAAACAAATTATATTCTTTTGTACTTCCCGGAACTTTATTCAATCTAAGAAAACGTAAAAGAAATTGGTTTTCTCGAAGCAGTGTTGAAACAACAACATAATATAATCAGATTTTTACTTTCTATATTAAAAATTTCAGAAATAATTAAAAACGACGACTTGCAAATCTGCCGTGCCAAAGCAAAACAGCGTAATCTCAAAAAGTTACAGTGACTCGAAATAATACGGACACTCCTTTGTTACCTACCAATGTAAATTGAACATTTTTCATATAAAAAACAATTTTACAGCAAAACTTTTTAAAGATTTTTTGTTGCAAATTTCATGAGCTTTAATTTTGTTTCTATACATCTTTTATTTTGTCGCACCGTTTTTGACTTACAGCGACTTAAACAAGGCTCTGTAAAATTCAAAAACTATTGTCATCTAGTATATATTATTTCCAAAATGATACGACAAAATAGAAAAATGCATATAGGAACAAAAATGTAGGGAATAAAATTTACAAGAAAAAATGGTTATTAATTTTTTAATTTGAGAATATGTGAATAGTTGTTGTAAATCACATATTTGTCTGCTTTTGAGTTAGAGCTGTACACGTATTAAGAAAAGGTCAAATTATATGATGGTGAAGAAATTTGGGATAGTAAGTACTATAAAATATAGTAACTGTATAGAAAAATTGTTAATGGATCAAGATAATAATTCTGCTAGAATTGTAAGTTAGAAAAGCGTTTTTCTCGAAACCACGCTCGAAACTATAATACGTCGGCTTACAAGCAAAACAGACTAAGTCAGTTTTTTTCATTTTTGACTTATTGACACTATCCTATATATTTTCTTCCATTCTATTGATTGGTAAAATCTTTTAAGTCATGAAATTTCATGTTAAACTAAAATTACAGTTTTAAGTTTTTCATTATGCCGCAAATCATACTTGTTTTACCTGTAAGCCGATAATATTATGTTAGTGTATTACAACTATTCACATCTACATCCACGAAAAATAGTGTACAGATACACACCAAAAAGTTGCTATCCAACAATCCAACGGTATTAAAACCTCAAAATCGCAATTTTTGGGATTAGATTGTTTTGCCTTTGCACGGCAGAAATCCCGCCAGAGATAGTGATGTAGGTATCACTTATTTATTCTTTTTCCATTTATTTTTGTATAAAAATATATTTTAATATTTAATTTTATAGATATTTATTTTTATAGGAGAATCTTGTTTATCCGGAGTAATGGTGGGGAGGGATTGCACGGATAAATGAAAACCACGGATAACCGAGATACTTTATTTAACGAATTACATACAGTGAGTAACGAAAATATCCGGACACTCCTATGTTAACAATGTAAATTGGACATTTTGAAGCCGCTTTTTTTCATATAAAAATCGATTTTACAGCAAAACTTTTATGACAATTTTTATTACAAATTTTATTGCCTTCAACTTTGTTCATATGAATTTTTTTATTTTGTCCCGCCGTTTTTGACTGTCAGCGACTTAAAAAAGACTCTGCAGAAGACAATAAATGTTGTCATCTATATCTCGGAAATGATGCGATAAAATAGAAAAATGCATAGGAACAAAAATGTAGAGAATAAAACTTACAAGAAAAAATGTTTATTATTATTTTAATTATTTTCACCGTGTCCGAGATATGGATGACAATATTTTTTGCATTTTACAGAGTCTTGTTTAAGTTGCTCAGTCAAAAACAGCGTGACAAATTAAAAAAATTCATATAAACTAAAATTATAGGCAATGTTGCTGTTAAATCGATTTTGTATTTTACAATCAATTAATTCATAATTTTTAACTCCACAGACAGCTAATGATGTTTTAGTAATTTTAAATCGATTGCAAAACACTTTGGCCAACTACAACCTACCACTCTAACCACGGCCAGTAATCGTTGGATGTGTCAATAATATAATTTCGTCTCATGTTATTATTAATGAAGTACAATACGATTTTGGATCCAGTGCCCGAGCCGTAGAAGCTGCATTTAAAACTTACTAGGCTTTAAACGCACAGTACCCTCCGGAAGCAAAATCAGCCTGGATCTTCATTGAACAGGCTGTTTTCAAATTAGGAATTCAACCTAGCCAACTGATTCCGACTTTGGTAAAATCTTTAATCGGTGAGCTCAGTATTGATTTTTATCTCAAAAACTAACTCCGCTTTTAATATTATTTTTATATATTCTATTTTTTTCTTAGTTTTAATTTTTTACTTCAATTTTTATTATATATTTATTCCGTATTATATTATCAGTATTTTTTAACATTCATATTGTAAAATTATTTTGAGTATTTTTTAAAATGTCATTTGTATGTAATTGTTCCAAAGTATTTAGCATTAAAACTAATGTTTATTATTAATTACTTACTATAAGTTATTTTATCATCAATAATGTTTGTTTATTATAATTTTTTTTATTTTATGGAAAATGTATTATTAGGTAGGTATAGAATAGATATTATTTTCTTAAATAAAAATTATTAAAAAATATTCTTATGTATTATTTATTTATTTTATTTGACAAGTTACTATTTATCATGTTCACTGATATACATAATAAAAAAATAATTTATTAATATTTAAAAAGTGCAATAGTAAACGGTAATTACTATATTTTTATAAGTAAATATTTTACCGATAGAATTGTTAATTTTTATTGTTTGAAACTACGAAATTTTAAATGTAGATTAGAATATTTACTATAATTATATTCTTTAAAAAATTATTTTTACAAGTGAAATTATATTATATCGAACCTGAAGATTTTTAGTGTTTGAAACATTAAAATTTAAAGGTTGAGAGTTATTATTTACTCTGGTCCCTGTCACATATTCTTATGTACGTATGGAAATATACTTATTTTGTATTAAATTTTACTCGTGAAAATGGATAATTTTATTATTTGAAACTTTAAAATTTGTAGCGTGACTCTGTATTTTTTCTCTTTTAATATAAAATATTTTATTGAATTAGTAATAATAAGTAACATATTCCGAGGCTGGTTCCCGGTTATTATTTAAAACATTAAAAATTAGTAGAAATCTTACTAAATAATAACATTTAGTTTTTTCCGTGCAACTTATGTTTTTAATTCACAATAAATAAAAATAACCCGAATCAAAGAATTATTTCAAGTGAAGTAACGAAGAAACAGAAAAAGCACCAGAAATAATAAGAGAAGAAAGAACAATTTTTACAAAATTTACTTTTCAATTATTAAATAAAGTGAATTTAACCCAAAGGAGCTGAAAAGAAAGTGGAGTTTTGTGAAGTAATTACCAAAAAAATGTTACAAAGATGACGTCGACTAATACAAAAAAAATAACTAAGCAGAGGCAAAAGAATAAATGGGAAAGAAAATAATCCAGGACTATCGACAGTTAAGTGTCAAAAAGAGTTACAAAGTTAGTCAACGATTTATGTGGCGAATCTTTAACGACTACCAAGAGTTGTTAAGAATCAAAGCCATTTAAGTTTAACAAAATCCTTGAAGTTCAAAATCAAGTTACTTTCATAAATTAATCAGACACAACAAAAATTTGAAAAATAAATCACTATAAATTATCAAAAAATCCTGTCCTAACTAGCAAAATTTTTGGCAAGCCGCCACTGTTAGCTTTAGACTCCAAACATGCTAAATCCGCCACTGCATAAGCCTTCACCTTCTCTTAAACCTATTAGCAGCGCAAAGCTAAATATTTTATCTTTCATTGATCGTAGCAATTGTGAATAAATTATGATAATACTTTTTTTGCATTTTAAAAAGATTTTTGCATCATATAAGAAGTCAAATATTTAAATGATTAAATTAAGTAGAGAAATGATTTAAAAAGTTAGGTAATCCACATTTTAAAGCTAGTCAACCTTGGCAAGCAAATAAATGCTCTAGGGAATAAAATATCAGGAAAATTGCGTATTTTCCAATATTTCTATATATGTTCATAAACGTGTCACTTTTACTTCAATTTTAATAAATAATATGGACATCAAAAACTTGCTTCTATCGATTTAATGTTTTACGCTTCCAAAGTTAATTTAAAAAATGTTAATAATTTTATAATATTGCAAATGGGGTACATTTTGTGACGTTCAATAACATAAATAATAAATTTTAATATTTAACAAGGATTTTGCTATAAGTTAAGTGTAAGAAAAGTCAAGAATATAAGTGGTCTTTGAAAGGAATAAGAATATCTTTACCCAGTTCGATTCCGAGCGAAGTGAAATTGTCTCTTCTCTGAAGGCAATACTTCTCATGATGACATGTATTAAACTTCCGTGGCTTGAAATCTCACGTTATTTATTAAAAGTATAATATTTACGAACCAAAATATAAAAAAAATAAAGACACATAAGCACTTTCTGTAAAAAAAATAGTAGAAGATCCTTTATATTGAAGACGCGCTATATAGTATATAGCTGATGTCAAAATAGCTTATCAGGTTTAACAATTTTCAACAAATACTTGACACTAGACTAACTTAGAGAGATGCTAGAGTAAACTTAGGAGCTTATACCAACATTTTAAAATGAAGTTCGAGAAGGTTGAACCGGGTAGAACACATAGAGTAGTAGAGGTCGAAGGTTGCAGATTGTTATAAAATGGAAACGCAAACACTACTTTACTTTTTTCTAATATTTTTTTGGTAGAATTTTAAAAAACATGTCCATTTCTGTTCGGGTTAGTTATATCTCTCTTTAAATTTAGACGACTTTAAAAAGTGACAACATTTTTTAACTTATAAAACGAAGATATAAGTTTGGTATATCACCTTGTTGGTTTGTAAGTAGCTTTTCCCAGTTAAGTACTAAAAACTTTCAAAGTATAAAATTGCACGGTACACCACATTCTAAAACAACCGCCATCTTTTTGCTAATAAGGCACAAATATTATGGTTTTATTGCTGTATTTATAAGAATTGATTTGCGGTAAATTTTAGTATAGATTTGTTCATAAAATAATACATTTTCAAGTTATATTTGAATTAGGAGCTTTAATTTTACCCTAAATCGTGCAAAAGTTACAAATGACAAGCAATTATTTATTGCAAATGCCGCAACTTCAAGAAACATTATCAGACTATACAAACTAACAAAGATGTATTGATTTAAAAGACCTGAATATCTATACACATAATAAGCGCATTCGTTCCAACGTTTTGCATAATATTTTAAAATCACAAATAAAATAAAATAATATGCAATATGGAATAAATTATTACAATATTTTCATTTTTCAATTTTCCCTGAAAAACTTTTGTCTAATTTATTTTGTCCCTATACTGATCGATTTAAAGTTTTAAGAATTGCTTTATGTTAACTTGATTACGAAAATAATAATCTTATAAAACAATTCTGAAAGTACTTTTACCACAACAATTAAAATAAAAACTCCAAAAAAATACAACAACAGTCAAAGATATGAAACTTTTGTCATATTTTATACGCATTTCAAAACGAATAACAAAAGAAGCACTACTAAAAAATAATACAAGTAAAAAGATAATTAAAAAATCTCCAAAAATGAATACTTTGTATTGTGTAGCAATAAAAACATCGAGGAAGTTCAATTACTAAGAAAACCTCAAAGGCCAAAAGAAGCAGATGTCTACCAAAAATGTTTTTCAAATGAAGCCTTAATAAAATAAATTAATAATGAAAGAATTATTAATTTAATTTTGGCTTCTTTGTAATAAAATACCTCCTCGATAATTACAAAACACGTTAATGAACCCCACGAAAATATGTTTTCGAAATAAAAAAAATGGCAGAATTTTTCTATTTTCAGTTGCAGGTTTTCTAGGTACCTAGACCAATATGTACAAAGAAATAACGTATATAATAATTTATTACAATATATTCATTTTTGTAAAATGAATTGAGGCTTTCCTCATCCAAAATATCAAATTTTAAATTTTGATAATATTTTATCTAAGAAGATGTTATAATATGTATAATTTTATATGGTTTTCATCATCTAGCGAAATTTCTTTATATCGCATGCAGGATATTGTACAGAATTAGATATTGCACACGAACCTCAGCATTGGGAGTCATGGCAACCAAATATCGATAAGAAATATGTAATGTGATTTTTAATTTTTCAAATTTGAGTTTATTTTGCAAGAGAATTTTAAAAACATACAAAACTAGTAATCAAAGTAAAAAACGTATATCATAGCATAATATATAATAAGCAATCAAGATTTGATTGAAATCAAACTGATGCTATAATACCTATACCTACTAGTTAACTAAAATTTACATTTTGAGGTATTCTTTTAACTAAATATATTCCTAGGAATATTAACAACTATAGGTAGGTAACTGATTACCTAAACAAAATTCCATGAAAAGTAAAACCCATGATTGGAAATCAGAATTTCCGATTCGTGACTTACCGATAATCAACCAAGCTAAATTTAATTTAAAAATCAAGAAAAAAATTGGCCCGACAGTGTTTATTATTAAAGATAATTTATTCATAAATCTAAAAATAAAAGGATTCAATATTTCCCAATTATTATTAGTGAATAATTTAAATAAATAAATATAAATATAGTATGTTTGATAAAATGTAATTTGAAATGTTTAATTAAAATTATATCAAAGTTATTAGAATTAACAAAACTCTAAAATACATCATTAATATTTACAACGAATTTTCAATTAATTCACGTAGAATTATGGCTATTCCAAAATAATGTAATTAAAGTTTAGTTATTTCAGTATTTAAAAATGTATAAGGACATTTCATTCAACTATTAGTACTTTATTAGTAGGTACTTAATGGGATGAGTTAATTTCATATCTTAAATAAAAATTATAGTTTAAATTTCTCATGGCTAATAAGCTAACCATAACTACTAAGCAATTGACTGCTACTCTTCCCACAATAATAATAGTAATAAACTAACGTTCCGCCAAAGTATCATTCGTAACATTGTTAAATTTAATACGAAAATAGAAACTGTCAAAAATAAAAATTAATTTAAAAATCATTTATTTCTGTACATTTATTCGTGTAACTTTCGTAAGTGTAACATTTTCGTCTCAATGATTTATTAGAATTAAATTACCAGTCGAGTTGTGCTTCAAAGTCCCGGGGGCAGATTTTTGTACAACTTAAATATTTTTAATATCGGCAAATATAAAACTGAAATTCAATACTTTAATATTAATTTCCCAACATTATCTATGGTATGCCATTCATTTGTTTATCTAATTTAAATTATATAAACTTTTTTTATAAAAACTAAAAATTATAAAAACTAATTTAGTTTTTTTCTTTTCAAAAAAATATACATTGCGATTATGTGAAACCGTTAATTTCAGAAGAAGTGAAGAGATCATTTTTTCCTGTAATTCACAATATGTTACCATTGAGTAACGTGGGGTTATTGCAAAATCAAAATCCCCAGTTAAAAAACATACATGCAGATAGTTTTACACCATCACATGGACCGCTATTTATTTATATTTATTATAATACGGTCGTTTTGATATGTTAAAGTTTGATTTTCTTACTTTAACATAGTATTTGTTTCAATAAAGATTAGCATTTTTGTATGTATGAACGTGAGTCGATGTCAAATTAAAATCTGATAAGATTCTGGTTAGTAGCGACACAATGGTCAATGATGTAAATAAATGTTCAACTTTGGATATTATTGTGAGTTAACTACATATTATATTTTAAGTATTATTGGTTGAAAAATGAAACATCAATTCCGATCAAAATTTCTCTGATTCATCCTTTCCAAATTAAAAAATTCTGCAAGACTTAAAAACAATAGCAAATTCCGCTTTTACTGGATGCGTAAAAATTGTTTGTTACGACAATGAAAGCTTCTGAGTTGTTGATCAACTTATGTATGAGTTCCATCTGTAAAACAATGTCACCGAATTAGGTATCGCAATAAATTTTAAATTAAAATTAAGTACAAAGTGACACATGCATTACAGCACTAAGTATTTACATCAGCCGTAATTCATATGAAGTCTTTATTTGTGACAAGATGATTATCTACATTTACTCTGTTATAAATACCATGACATCAACTAAAATTGACTTATTGCTTGAGCATTGTTATTTAGGAAGTGGAGCATTGGTTTGGCAAAACTAGATCATCAAATTATTAAACCTGTCACATGAAATATTAGCAATATTGCGCAATAAATTTTTTTTTACTTCCTGTAGATAAATTTATTTCCTTAAATAAAACGTTTTATATCAGCGAAAATGAGATAAGAGCAGTTATCAAGTTTCTTATTAAAATACAAGCATTTTTCATAAAAGTTAATTTAAAATATATTGATTCCTTAAAATTGTATCGAAGAAGATACACAGGCTGATTAACACTTCGATGTATCTACCTAGTAAAATTTACTCAACTTGAAATGTGACGTGTTTTATATTTTTCATTTGATACTGTAACGATTTCATTGCCGCTGGGGCAACACCGATTCAATATAAAATTTATTTCGGAGCGTAATCCTACAAAATAGTTTCTTTCAATCCTCGTTAGTTAGCAGAGATGAATTCTCTAATCAAACTAATGAATCTCTGTTTTTGCAGCTCATCAGTGAAGAGTAATCACATCTTTAACTTCTTACAACAAAAATAAATCTTTTTGTAAACAGGCTTATTAAAACTCTGTTTTACTACACTACGACATGATAAGATAAGCTCCTCGATTAAATAAATATCATTAAATCCATAATATACATATGTATACTAAAACAAAAGTTGAAAATGTATATTATTAAAAGTTGAATACTTCAAGTTGAAAAAATTCAATTTGTCTTGTTAAGCGCAACCGCATCTATCACATACGAAATCTGTCATTCCTAAATTCTCGTTTTTCTCTTGAAAGTTTTATTTTCTATGCGCAATTTAGATGTAATTATTTTCAATTTTACATTTCAGCATATTGCATAAAAATTCCAAGACGAAAATATTTTTTTATTTTATCTTAGATATAATATTATGTACGTATGTCAAACTTTCCAATTAGTTTCCGATTTCCCATGTCTACTTCCAAATCTTTTTTTTTTTATAAAACTAAATAAAATGATGCATTTCCAGATATTTATATTCAGACCACGTATTATTCCAAGCGGTCCTTTAAAACTTATCATATCCTTTAAAATTCAAATACGACTTGTGAATTTATACATAGTGCAGATGAAATCTCTAAAGTGTAATCAAGAGTTCGTTGTAGCTCGTAGCAGAAAATGTTAACTTAAATATAAAACTCAGACTTCTAATTTAAAAATCCAGAAATAGCAATCTTATTACAGGTTTAAATCCACGCTGAGCTTTTAAAATTAATAAACTCTTAATCTAATGATGCTGATATAAAAATAAAAGCAATAATCCAATTGGAGAAACAAAATTTAAAGTCAATCGGCGATTAGCTGACAATTAGTTCATCGAAATCAATTTCTATTATTTTGTTGGGCAACCGTCAAAACGTGGTAAGATTAGAAAATATTTTGAACCACTCTCCGAGTGCTTTGCTTAATCCTAAACAATTTTCGTTCAGTTTTCCTTCTATTCTAGCAATTTTTATAATACAATTTTATTTTTAATAGAAAAGTTCTTAGTGTTTTGTTATTTCTGATTAAATGCAATCAAAGATTTGTATAGAAAAAACTAATATCGAAACCTGCTTTAATATGTTTTCCTTCATTTTACAGATTGCGGTTACGAAGAAAATTATAAGTGGTTACTTAATTAGCGGTCGAGTTAATGAAATAGCTAAACTTTCTATTTGATATTTGAATCTTTCCCACTGTGCGCATTTAAATAGATTAAATTTACTTTAAGCAACCAACATGTATAAGTTTTAATAGTGTTGTTAATTACTTCAGTATAGTTTATTTCTTTATTTAGTAACCCAGAGTAGATTACAATTAAAGTTTCGTAACTCAAAGTTTAAAAAATTTGTTAAATTAAAAATAAGCGAAAATAAGACTCTGCTAAATATTTTATAAGATAAATATCAACTTAAGGGATTTTTGTACAATTCTCATTTCAATGAAACTTGTTGCCTAGCAATTTAATAAGATGAACCGACATTAGATGAAATCGCGACACCGAAGTAGGTGTTGCGGAAAAAGATACTTTTCTTTTATTCCCTTGCAAAATGAAAAAATAACGCCATATTGTGTGGCATCTTAATTTATCATTAAAAAAGTAGCAGCCATTGATAATAGACTTTTTGTGTTTTCATTCCAGTTTATTTTTTTCTGAAAATTTGTTTAGAAAATATTTTATTTACACCTACTTATTTATCTTAACAGAAATGTTAAGGGAAAAATGCTTTTAAAATAATATAATAAAAAATGTAATGTTAAACTACAGTCTGTCTACCTGTGCGTACAACGCAATTAGCGTTTCTTTTCCCCTCGTGTATGTGATTAGTATCAATTTTTTGTTTTTTAATTACAAATTTCATATACTAGAGCCGAACAAAGGAATATTCAACAAGTTGAGTTATAAATTTCATGCACCTACGAACTTTTTTGGCAAATGAAATACAATTTAATTCCGGTGTGCGTAACTACGTATAATTTTTGAGCAGGGCTTAAATTTTAAATAGGTAGCGAAAATCCTTTAATTTAAGTTTATCTTCATTCATAGTTGTATTAAAAGATAATCTATGGTTTTAAATTATTCTGTCAAATGTTAGAAAACTATTTACTTTGAGGAAATACGACTTACTTATCTAACTTAATTATCGAAAGGAAATTATCTCATCGAATAATTTATACCCATAGGTATTCTAATAGATTTTTAAAACTACGCATTTAAATCTTTCTAAGTGGAAAATTGAGTTCCTCATTTACATACACATACACACCTTGGATAAATGCGGTATTTTATGAGTGAGTACTCAAATCAAATTATTGTCAAAGGAAGTTCGTTCATTGCATTATTCTTTTTCTTTCGACCATGACCAAAATAGCGTGTAATGGAACTAGCATAAGTTAAGAATTAACTTTGCAAGAGTCGTAATGAATAACCCTTTTATACTTATAATGTCTCCTGAAAGCTACAGTCACGTCCATTGTTTTTATTTATCGATGCGATTCAAGAGCTACCCAGTCCATTTTATATTAAGTAGCTTTTGTAGTGAAATTTATCTAGTAAATAGTAGGAATATTTCTTTAGAGTTTAGACATTTTACTGGATAACACTTATGTTTTGAAGGTATACTGTAGGATTAAATAAAATTATTGTTGTTAACTTGAACAAAATACAGATATATTTAGTTATTAGATAGATCTTTTTGGTAAGGGTAGCGATGCTTCCTCACATGAGTGCGAGTAGGACGTTTTATTTCTGAAAAATATTTTTTTAAGCTGTTGATTTTATTATTTTTATTGTTGTTTTCTGTTATTTCCAAATTTAATTTAATAATTTATATCAGGTATCACTACTACAGAATTTATTGTTACATTTTTAAATAAAATGATTTTAAATTATTACAAAAAAATAAGATATACTACTAGAAGATGTGGTAATCCTGATTTAGCCTAATGCAGTGGTTCCCAAGGGTCAAGATAAGATTGGATCATCGTTCAGCACTTAATATTGCACACATTTTTCGACTTACATTATGTAAAGTATTATTTATTTTTCGTAATCAAAAAAATGCCATAATTTATTCCAAAAGGAATTTTTTTGGGGTATTTTTGTTATGGGTAATATCTTCAAAAAGGTTGAGAACGCCAACCTAATGCAATGGATTCCATTAGGTGGGTGTTTTCTGAAATATGATAAACCCACCAATAGTATCTTTAAAATATCCTTAAATTTAAAAACTAAGCAAACAATTGTTTGGACAAAAACCAGTTTGAAAAAGAGATTACGTCTTATCTCGAATCTCTCAGCTTTCGCCTATCGTTAAATTTTGAAATAATGTTAATAAAGGTGTAGATCTGTCCGAATTGCTTAATCTCTTTATCTTGTAACGCGTAATCTCTTTATCCTTCAACACTTAATCCCCTTATCCTCGAAAACTAAATAACGCGTCCATTACGTTTGAATAACATTATAGTTTTTTCGTATAGTTTCGCGAAAGTTATCAGAGAAGTGCTGACTGTCTTTCAGTAAGCAATTTAAAAATACATATTTCATTATAAAACTGTAGTAGTTACTTAAAGATATAGTTACCAAAAACTTTTCGAATTACATTTTACCTCACTCTGATTGGTTCCTTCTACAACAGACATAACAAACTTTGTACAAATTAACTAAGTTAATTCATTTATTACAATGCAAAAAATATGTATTCGAAATTTTGATTCTAAGTCATTAGTATAAAACGAGCTATATAAAAAGATTTCAAGAGTTCACTTGATGTCAATCAATTGTTAAATTTAAAGTGTTACTTTGAACGCTACTTGAAACGCAAACGCAAATAGTGGACGGATAGCATCAGAGTAATGCTCATCCCGAACAGTAAAAAAGTAGCATGTTTTATTCGGAAGGAATGTTCTTTTTGTGGCTCATCTGTAAATTATTGTCAATCTTACAAGTTCGTCATCATATGTTGATTTTGATTTACCAGCTATGTTCAAAATTGATAAAATTTAAATTGAAATTTAGATTTGGATTCATATTGTTTCATTACAATTTTTAAATTAAGAAGAGTCTCATCGCTCAACAGTGCGGTAATTTGGCTGAGGTTGCAGTAGTTTTTTAAACATTTAACACCTGTTCTCCCCATTAAACGGCAATATACATGTTATAGTAGTTATATCAATATTATTTCACCAATAAAATCTATTCTATAATTCCGATATTATATTTTAAAGGATAGGCTCAGAAATATGCATTAAATTTATACCTACATTATATTTCCAAGTTTAGAACAATTGATTATCTTAAGGGTCCTTTGGGATTCGTATTGTTTCACAAAATCTGGATAAATGTATTTAGATATGAATTTTGTTAATGAGATGTGCATTTATTGTTCAACTCCTATCGTTGATACGTGATATTACAATTTCACACTGATTGTCAGTATAAATTTAACTGCCATCTCTACCAACTTATGTTTATTATTGATTATAAAAATAAAAAAAGAATATAATTTTCCATATTATATTATTATGTAAATTTTTTTATTGGCATCCCGTATATTGACCAGACTTATGTAAATATAGAACCAATTCTTAAATCCACAATGTGTTAATGAGGCACGCATCAAAACCGAGCTAAGAAATTCTATCAGAATTTCTGGTCTGCAACCACCAGATCAAACATAAATTCAAATTTCAAATTTTACATGCTTTTCCGTATATACTTTAAGGTGGCGGAACAGCTACGTTGTGTGACACACGAGTGTCATTTACTATTATAATATTTTACTCATCTGGTAAAACCGTGCTTACAGTTCAAGGTTTAATAAGGATTATTAAATATTGATTATTCTAATTGTTGTCACAATAAATTAAAATTAACAACCTAAAATATAATTAAATCAATCTCTATGGGTGACCGACCTTACATCCGAACATAAGGAAATAACATGAGAAATTGGTTTTCTTTAAATTCCTGCTTCCCATTACATACAACGGATAAGTATGAGAAAGGTCGAAAAAAATTTAATTTGCAAAGCAATGAAGAAGAATGGCAATTAAATCCTATTTCCCCAAGTTATCTCCCTATGTTCGGCTGTAAGGTCGGTCACTCGGTACGTATTGTAATA
This sequence comes from Cantharis nigra, assembly GCA_958510845.1. NCBI lineage: Eukaryota > Metazoa > Arthropoda > Insecta > Coleoptera > Cantharidae > Cantharis > Cantharis nigra. The sequence goes on from OY294028.1 coordinate 67,459,554, forward strand.
GAAAAAGCTTCCAGACTGAATCAATTTATTGAGTTTTAAACTTTACAACATGCAGTCTATATATTATTATCTTTAATATATTATATTTAATTTTTGAGTTTAGAAAATAAAATAGTTTAAAACGGACCTGCAGGTCTGTAATTTTTGATAATTGACTAATGTAAGACTGCACCTACGTAATATCTAAAATGTTTACAGAATCTTATGGTTATTTTGTATTGGGTTTTACCAAGAATTTCATAATACCAATTTTGAATTATTACAATGTAACTTTTAAAAACAAAAAAATTTTGTCTAAAATTTTACATTTTAAGAAAACGTTTTTAAGAAAACATTTTAAGAAAAGAAGGCTTTAAACCCTTTATATTGCAAAAACAAATCTATACCTTCTAAAACAAAAACGTATGGCTGCCACAAGTAAACAGTAAACAATAAAGTTTAACTAAGTAATGGTCATTTTTGAACCACCAACATGTTATTTACGCTGATTTCACATAAAATAAAAAAAAATGATTTTTAGAATGGTCGAACAACCACATTGTCTATTTCGCTTGATACGGAATGTTCTATATAATTTTCAGCTTCAGGTCTCTAAAAAGCTACATCCGCCACTGATTGCTTCAGTATTTACATGAACAAACTAAAATCTAATGTTCTAATCTAAACAGTGGCGTAGTGCTACAGGGGCGGTTGCTCTTTTCGACTCTGTGGACTTTGACTACTTTTTCGACTAATTTACATTAGAAAAAAACATTCTGTTTCCGCCTAATATTAATAATTTCAAGACTTGGTCGTACTGAGTATGTAGTGTCTACCCCTATGCAGATATCGTCATCGACAGGAGTCGTGCTTTTATTTTGTAAAAAGTTTTTAATGCTAAATACGGCGCAGTGCTTCTAAAGCTATTCTAAAGAATAAAACGCTGAAGGCATTAGTTTTTATATAATGTTCAATGGAAAGTACAATTTTATAATTACATTTTAATTACATTCAGCGGCTATAATTAAATATAATTATAAATCGGGAATAATTTAAGGTGAATTTCAAAACAAATTAAAGTATAAATCACAAGATCCATTTAGTCTCAATTTTATTCTCAATTGTAGGCTCGAATACACGTTCAGGGAGTGTGACCCTTCAGATTCACAATGAACTACTGCAGCTTTGATTAACGGGCATGTCAAGATCGACAACCATATAATCCCATCGCCGTTAAAATTTCAAATTAAGTAGATCAAAATTTGGTCGAAATAAATTAATTAATTTTTTAAACAGGGAAATAAATAAAATCATGTGAAATAATATATTAGCAAGAAAAACAAAAAATAAGGAAAAACAAACATTTTTTTAATTAATTGAAAGATGTACGATAAAATAATGAATCTTGGTTACTTTCTTAATTATTTATACAATAATTTACATAGTAAATTATTATCGAACCATTTAATAAATATGAGAATAGATAGGATAAATCTGTAGAATTATTCTAATTTATACAAAAATTATACAGTTAATTAAAACCTTACCAAAACAATACTTTTTTGCAAATTTTCTAATAACTAATGTAATGAAAAATGAACAGTAAGCCATACAATTCTTTAGCACTTTTCTTTCTCTGCTATAAGAAACTAAAATTTGAGAGTTTCTCACAATTGTTAATTTAATCACTTTAAATGCTAATAGTAAGTCAATCGACATAATTTCTTTATATGCAATTATTAGATGTAAAGAAAATTGTATGTATAATGATGAGAAAATGAAACTACTTTAAAAAATGTAACGGTTCCATAAATCAAAATGATAAATATAAAAATTAGTAGCTTATCGGTAGCAAATTAAAGACTGATCTACTCGCTTTTGTATTTCTGACAGGTATTGAAAACTTTTAAGCTAAATGATCCTCTGTTAGTAGCAGCAATGTATTGTGTATATTAAAATATATCTAATTCTTAATATCGATTTTAGCTGATATTTCCGTAACTCTACGTTCCAATATACATACATATTACGTATGTTCCTCCTTCACTGTTTTTGTACCAGGAAACCTAATTAAGTTTAAAGTCATAACTCGGAAATACGCTTCAGTGCTTACCGTCAAACCTGCTCAACCAAAGAATCCATACCAGCATTTTTGTTCACGAAATAAAACAGCACTGAATTTTTAATCAAAATATTTCATTTGCATAGATAAATTTTATTTTTTGTTTACCATGACATCGTTGAACTTAATTTAAGTAAAAACTCTCCAAGTAATACAATTATTCTAAAAAACTACGCAAATTTTAAATGGTAAAGTAGAAGTAGAAGTAATTTTTGTTCGAGACCACTACGACATTAAATAAATTGAATCTTGTAAGTGGGTACTAAAGTTAACGTGATTATATCTGAACCTTAAAATTTTAACATGTTAACTTAATGAAAACAAATTTTTTATGTTTGCACTTTTTTTATTTGTTATTGGTAAATCGAAAGAAAATAAAGCATTTTTCAGGAAATATTTTATCATTTTATCTATAAATTCGACAATATATTGCATTTTAAATCATGTCAACTATAAACGTAGCAGTTTTACAATTTTTCATAACCTGGACGGCGAAAACCACATTAATGTCAACTATTATAGGAAATAAATGCAAATTTTGTAGTTTTTATAGAAATCAATTCGGATTTTCCTGTAAACATCGTGTAAAAAAAGAGTAAAATTTACTTTTTATGTTTATGCAAACAAATACCTTTGGAAAAGCAACAATGCTGCAATCCTTATACGATACAAAGAGATTCTGATTTTGACTGATTGAAAGAGTTAATAACAAGAATACTAATTTTTTTGTTATTATTTTCATATTGTCTTATTTTTTCGCATAGTGATAGCACTATTAACAGTTGCAAAATCTATTCGAACCTACACTAATATATTGGATGTTTTAAGTCTTCTTGAGCCACATCCACATGTGTTATCCAATAGCTTCACTGTAAGCTGATTAGGATGGATTTCAAGACATTTACTATATTTTACACTTGCATGAAACTTACAATAAATTTTGATTTTGGACTGATGGCTCTGCAGGATTTCAATACTGGAATTTGAAATCATTCCTAAAAACTGTCTAAATAAACTTTGAGTATAACTAATTAGTCTTATTCTGAGGCGTAGTGAAAATTTTGTCATGTTTTCTGAAAGTGAAAAGTCTGGGGTGTGCTGTAGATAATGGTTTATATTAGTGGAAAATAAAAAATTCTTAAAATAATATTTTAAATAATAATTATTATATCCGAAATTAAATAATGGTTGCAAAGAGTAATAAAACTAATTAAAACTAAAATTTTAAAATTGTTTAAAAAAATTAGTAATACCTCAAATTAAAAAGAAAAACACTGCAATGCAGCATTTATTAATTTTTCAATTTAATCCCATACCATCATAAGTGTAGTTTCTGTAAAAAAAAACTGTGGTATTTCTGCTTGTAAACAGATCACCTGAGTAAAGTAGGCACAAATGAGGACCTAGGACTGCTAAAAACCCTTTAGCTTCTAAAGTGACAATGGAGTATTTATTCCTTAAGTAATATTACAAAACATTCAGGTATGAAACTGTAAGCTTGTGAACATTTTAGTATGTATGGTATGCAAAGTATGGCAGATAACTGCTCTCTTGATACTTTGATCCCAAAAAGTCTGGAAATATAAAATTGATTTTATTCTTTTATTTATGTAATATTAATATTATTTCTATTTTTTGCCATGTACTCTCCAAAGATAGAATCTATTCTAAAATCTAGGCTTCTTAGAAATGAAGTTTTAGCATGTAAACCCCAAGGATTCTTACACCGGTTTGGAGAATTGTATATGTTGTGCGGTTGGTTGCATCATTAATTTAGTCGAGCGATAGTCTAAACTGCGTTTTGTACAGGTCGGGCATTACTTTTTGTTAAAATGTATAGATTTCTTAACTAATCTTCATGACACTTTACGTACACATTCTTGTAAACCACAAAATTTACTAGTTAGTTAATTTAGGTTTAAAATTTTTGGAGTATTTAAATATAAATTCCTGGTAAAGTACAAGGCTATTATAGCCTCTTCAACAAGTAATATTGAACTATGTCAAGTCGCAATTCGTCGGCATTGAAATATAACCTTTAAGAAACGTAAATAATATCAGTAATCATTGTAAAAGGAAATAAATAGCATTTCAAATTAAATTTGTTATACCTACCAGTAATTTTTTAATTATTAAATTTAAAAACTTACGTACTGTATTTTCTAACGATATCGACTTGATTCTTACAACTGCTGAAAACCTGACGTTTAGTAGTTTTACTTTTACTACAAATAAGAAATGTAAAATTTTTTTTAGTATTTATGTATACTTTTATTATGTAGAGCTTTGTTTCGTTCCAATCCATAGACGAAACTTAACTTATATATATAATAATATATTATTCTTAGATAGTTAACTCAACAGTAAGAGAGATATTTAGTTCCTAGATAACAGTTGGGTAGTTTTGATATTTTAGAGATAGTTTTAAAATTTTAAAATTATTTCCTTTATATTCCAACTTGACTATACAAGCAAAATTACAAGTTATAACGGATCTCGTTAATGAAAATATATGTAAACATTATTATGTATTATATTATTATGTACTAACGTCTTGAAAGTTTTTACTATCAAAACCCACTTTTGTTTCAAACGAGTTCTAATAAAACTTAAATTAAGTTTAAAAACTGTTCAAACAAAAACAGTTTTCTATATTCATTTTCTCTACGGACGGTTTGCACATGGGTATCAATGCCTGAAATTGTTCAGAAGGAAATAATCTGGTGGAGATTTAATACTACTGGAGGAGCTTCGTGAATTAGTCGTAATATCGTTAAATTTTTATACAGTCAGAGTTGTCATACAGTCAAAAATCCGAAGTTTAACTATACAATCCATATAAAAATGTAAAGTTTTAAAATCATATTTTCCAGCATGACGCGACAATATGAAAATTCATCCACGCTTTCCACAAGCATTAATGTAATGTCGCAATATTTTTCATACCGCATCATATTATTTTTGTCTCAAAAGTTCTATATAATTTTTTTGCCGCACTACCATACTTATAGCATGTTTGATATTTGATGTTTACAGTAGTCTGGACGAGGCTTAATACCAATTTATCAGCTTAGGTTGATTGAGGATAATGTTATTTTATGTTTGTTAACTGCGCGCTTAATTCAATAACTATTTGATAACTTTGTGCCCTCATTTTATTTTGTTATCCTAATTTTTGAATGGAGTTATTTTCTAAAATTAATTGACCTATAAATTAACAAGAGATAATATTTAAAATGCTCTCCAATTCGGTCCAGTATTGACACTTAAATGTTTTCGTTAGAAAAATTAATGCTCTTGAAATTTGTAAGTTAACTTTTGTGCGAATAAAGTTAATTATGGAAGAGAAAAGCGACAACGGTGGATTTAATGTTTTTTAATGATACATTGAAGGAGAAGCTCTGTCCCGAAGTACTAGGTAATATATTTTTAAAAAGAAAGCCTATGTTGGGTGCCCATCAACTTCAAATTAATTTTTTAATATACAATTACGAATCTTCTAATACACTTTTTTTATTACACTTTTTGTTCGTTTTTATAACTTGATTATGTTTCTTGCAATCTCAATTTACTTTTTCAGTATCTTGCTAACATTAACTTGATTTATGTAGTCTTTTATAGTCGTTTACAAAGTACGTTAATATTCATGTAAGAGTACTTCTAACTAATTTTACAAACTTGTATTTTAGATTTTACGAATTTTTATAATGAAGTTAAAATAACAAATTAAGATGCTAAATACTATTGTTGTGACGCCGTGGTGATGTAGTTTCAGTTTGTAATAATACCAATTATTATTACGGAATAATTTTACCACATAACTTTTTATGAAAACTACTATAGAAGTTATATTACATAATCTGTTGAACAATAACTTGATGTTTTGGTTTGATGATCTATATTATTGAAACTTACAGGCACTATTATTAAACTTTCAAATAGTTCATCGATTAAGTTATCGTAAACTTTGTAGGCATCGCATTTATATTTTGTAATTTCCTTCTCCTTCTTCGTCTTCAATAATTTAAATACATATATAATTCTATAATACTGTATAAAGATAAATATCAATTTTCACTACATAAACCACCAAGCAATAAAATAATAATTTTAAAATAATAACATTTATATTATACAAATAAAATACATTGAATATTATGTTACCATATCTTGGATTTAAGTGCTTAACCAACAAATTCTCTAATACAGCTTGAAAGGTGATATCAAATTTAGGTTCAAAATAAAATTGAATTATGGTTTCCAAACATAAAATGTTCAAATTTACTATACCGGGTGCTGAATGAATTAGCCGAACATAGGAAATTAACATGTAAAAACCAAATTCCTGCTTTCCTAATTATTTTAGAAAAAAAATGAAAGACACAAAAATAATGCCGAAATATAAACTATGAATGATAAAACCATTAGATTTCATCTAGCTTTTACTTAAAAGGTCAAAAAATGCTTTCGAAATTATTAAAATTTTCATTTATCGCACTGGCCATGTAAGTTTCCATGGTAATTATTTTTGAAAATAGAAATTAAATTAATTGAATTTATTACAAGGCCAGTCTGATAAATGAAAATTTTAACAATTTCAAAAGCATTTTTTGACTTTTTAAGAAAAGTTAGATGAATCTAATACTTTTATCATTTGTAGTTTATATTTCTGATGCATTAGTTTTGTGTCTTTCATTTTTTTACTAAAATAATTAGGGAAGCAGGAATATGCATAAATAAGTTTTTACATGTTAATTTCCTATGTTCGGCTAACTCATTCAGCACCCGGTACAATAAGATATTTTTAACGTTTTTAACTGTTGTAAAATAAAAACAAAATCATTTTTTGAGAAACTATTGTTTCGATAGAAAGTCACAACATTGCATCGGATGGATAATGAACAATATGGAAATTTAATTTTTTAGAATTTTATTTTAATAATGCAAATGCAAGAAACCACAATTACGTATATGTTATGAGCTCATCTTCGTTGTAGTCTGGAGAGGTTCAAAAAACTCAAAAACAAGATTTATTTAAAACTGATTTCTACAGTCAATTGCCAAATATAGATCCATTCAATTTAAAGTTTTGTCATTTATAATCGCATAATAAATTTATATTTTATAAAACTCAATTCGTTATGCATAAAAGTCGCCTACTGCTCAACTTTCAGTTCTTGGCATCCAGATACGTACGTGTACATAATGCATTAGAAGTTAATAAACCCGAGCGATGGAACTTTCTGAAAGTGTATTGGCTTAAACAAGCTAAAAAAATTGTCTAATCCCTTTTATGGGATTTCATTTAGTACAACTTCTACTTTAGGATATAACAGCAAACAGCTTTAAGAAGGCCAAGTAGATAACGTGCAATTTCATTAAAATGAAATTTTAAATTCGCCCGATAAGTGGATAAGTTAAACAAACTTAAATAAAGTTTCAAGCACTTAATTGCTAAATTTCTGAATTATTAAATTGCGTCACGAGGCTACATTCGCACCCACATAATTTTCAAAAAGCATTACAGGTTTTTGTTGTTTAGATTAATCTATTCATTCAAATGTCAACTAGCATCATAATACCAGTTCAATTATTTTATTATAGCTTTTGTAAACCATTGGTGTATTATTTTGTAATAAGCAATAAAGCTTTTTTCTTTTTTTCAAACGTTTATAAACAAAACGGTTCAAGTTTCACTTCTTTTTCCATGAGTTATGTGGTAAAGCAGTCAGCTATACTTTTTCTGCTTCCTTTGCAGGCAGAAAAAGTACTTTCGTTTAAAAGGAATTTTATTATAATCAAGTTTTAAGTTTAAGTTAAGTTAAGTTTAACGAGCTTGTGAATAAATGTGAATTATTTCATTTGAAAGAAACTGAGGATATACAGTTTTTTTAATATATGAGACAGTAAAGGAGAAATTTATGCAAAGGTTACTGCAAAACTCCAATCACGTGGTAACTTATGCTGTAAAAGCTATACCTATATTTACATTGACATTGATCGTAATGAATTAAACCTAATACATAAATATAATATGCTGGATAATTAATTACTCAAAATGCTAAATTATGTAAACCATTATATTATTTCAAATTTATTTTATTCAAATTCGAATTTTTTTATTAATAAATGGGTTTAATAATATATTATTAAATTGAATATTTATTGAAATTTTTAAATAAATACTTAAATACTTTTTAAATAAAATTAAAATTTATATATAATATATTTATTACAAGTTTCATTAAATTAAATTATGATGTAGTACCTATACAAATTTACCAACGAAGAAATAATTCAAAATTTCAAATAATAAAAAAGTGATTATATTTTTATATTACGTCTATCAAATTGAAATGAACTATTTCGCGTTGAATACTTATTTAAATCAAAATTTGATTGCCAGCTTCATATAGAGTTGTGGTCATAGAATTTTAAATTAAGCTCTGTTGATGAACTTATAGGGATGAAAAGCGAAGAAATAATAAGTTTGTTTTTTAAAGAAAAACATACTTAATTCTTTTTTAATCAATTACCTAACTGTTTTATCTGTAAATATAAACTTTTGATTTTAATATTAATTAAAACTATAAAATTATCTTCTCACTCTTTCTAGCCACCGACAAATATTTATTATCTTTTAATAAAAATATAATATTAAAATCATGAATAAACTCAATCTTAGTACATGTCTATTGTTTTCTTGCTTTAAAAGAAAAAATTCAAACTTCATTTTGACCCACCTGCAGAAAAGAATTTTCTATTTCTTTAGATGCACCAACTAAAATCGGAATATCAGAAGACCATTTCTAGATTACAATACATAAATATGACCGAAATATTAATAAAGAGAAGAAATATAAATAGAAAATGATTCTCATACCTGCATTGATGTTTTAAGTTATAATTAAGATAATATTCTAGACGTTAACTACAACTAGTAAAGCCAAAATGATAAAATTGAAAAAAAAATGATAAAACTTACTCCCTCGTTCAACCCACTAAAAAGAAATTTTTTTTAACTTCAAAGGTTTTGCTAATAAAATAATCAAGATATAATCAAAATGTTTATTAAAATTATTATGAATGCATAAAAAGTCGTAATACAAGTCATTCGGTGGGCGAACCAAGACTAAGAGAAATGGCTCTGGCGAATAAGAAAATTATAAAAATCTTTTACTTTATTTTGTCATTTGAAAATGTACGAAATTTATTCAGATTAACATTAAATTATAGAAATATCACATTTTTGAAGTAATTATCTAATCGTAATCTTAAATAATAAATTATTATAGAAAGTTTATAAAATTAATACATAATGCGTGGTTAAATTAGTGACTAATATCAAATATCAAATACTTATAATACTATAATTATTAAAGTCAATTATTGCCTTAATATGGATACTAAAATTTAAAAATAAATAAAAATGCCCGTAAAACTACAATTTCTATGATCATTTATTGAAAACAATTTAGATCTATAGAAAACCTTGTAGAAAATGTACAAGTTTTGAATATTACTATGCATTATTTTACTTTTTTGCAACCCATTGGCCACCAATTTTAGGGGTAAATTTAGCCGACAACTTTTTACAGTGCATAATATTTCTTCACGCTTTCTAATGCTGCTTTCGCGAATTGAGTATCACAAGGGCTCCCATCCCAAAATGCTCCTTCGCATCCTAGTGCTTCGAAACATCTGTAATTTATTTCTGGTGTATCAGAATTACAACAACTCACTATTGACCAAACACATGTACTTGGAGGTAGTTTTGAAGGAGGTGGTCGTGCAGCTGCAGCAGTTGTTGTGGTCGTAGAAGGAGTTGAATTAGGCAACTCATTTGTAGAATCTCCATCATTCAAATTGTGTATTAATGTAGGAGGAGTAGTAGATCGTCCACCCGGTCTTCGGGTAGGCATCACCGCGTTGGAGGTAAAGGTACCCCAAACTGGTGGTGTCACTGGTGGTGGCACTGTATGATTATTGACACCGAATCTATTATCGACTGTACTTTTATCTAAACACGGTGGTGGTGTTGTGTTATCTGGAGGAAGATAACCATTACTAGGAGTTACGTATTCATTTGGACGATTATCGGAAGGTTGTTGAAAATTTGGATAAAACGGTTGAGGTGGTAAAATTATTGCTAATCCTCCGGGACCACGTAATACAGGAATATAATATGGTCGATCGATTTGGTAGTGTTGGGGTTGCAATAAACCGAAAAACGAGTAGGGATGAGGGGCTACTTCATCAAAGTCACTTCGTGGATTATAATAATTATTACGGTTTAACTGATTACCTCGACCATCTTCAATGGATCGTTTTGCAAATTTATTTGCATCTTCATTTTGTTCTACTGATTGTAAAACGTTAGATTTTTCTACAGTCTGCGATGTTCCTGTATAAGTAGAATCACTTTCACCATTTAAATTTAGTTTTTCATTTAGCTGATCGGGAGCAGGTAGAACATTTGCAGATACAATTTTTGAACAAGTTAATAAAAGTACCATATATCCAAATGATAGATGAGCCATTCTGTAATTATAAAAATTATAATTATTTAATTGACTAAATGTATTTAGATAAATTTTATACTAAAACTTGAAATTAACTTCGTATTCCTTAACATTTTTAAGGAATTTTCTTTAAGCAATAATAACAAGCTAATTACTATAATATATTGTTAAGCTAATTAATTAGTTCTTCCTATTACACCGATAATTACTCTAAGTATAAGTTGGAGTTTTTAAACCCAATGCTTGCTAAGTATAATAGTTAAAAGTTCTTGTATAAGTTCCTGTATTAGCGGAAGTTAACACAGTTTGCTGATCACCAAACAAGCTGTAATGGAGTAACAATGTCGCGTTCAAGTCTCGAACTCGAAATCTTTCTGCTCAGGCTCTTCGGCAAGCAAAGATTAACTATTATTACTTTAGATATATAACTAAATAAGCAATCATTCGTGAAATTACAAAATTTTTCTACTCATAGTCATTGTATTAAGTTAACGATTTTCTAACCTTGATGTTCGTGCCCTTCTTATAAATCGATGATTTTATGTAACAATACAGGCGACTCTTATTTACTTCACTTTGTACAAATCGAGTGAAACGAAATGGAATAACAAGTAACGTCGATTTAATTATTTTACATCACACCAAAATTTTTAATCATCAGCACAAATGAACGTGAACAAGCACACAACAGAAGAATACTGCTCTGATTCTTTGGAAGGATGCTCTCACACAAATACAGCAAATGAAATACAGACTTCCGGTTAGGAGGTTGTAGTCGTAAGCATTCAACTTTCCAAATAGTGTTTGCTTTAAAAATATTACGACACTCAGCATATTACATTCTTTGGCCATTTTAAGAGAAGGTACAAAACCCACCTTTGTTAAAACAAAATTAAATCGCATTAACATATTTGCTGGATGGCTCATATCTTATTTTAAAGATGCGAGATGTAATAAATTCAATTTACAAAACAAGGTGCTTATTCCTTCTTACATGATATCAGATCATTCTAAAAGATACCAAAAACTATTGAACATAAATTATATTATCAATTGACAAGCACTGCTTAGAGACATAAGAATCAACATTTTAATTTAGCTGTTAAAACGTTTTTGAACTTTTATTTGCGTTTAAAATATAAGTTCATTAAAATATATTTAAATATAATAAAATTTAAATTTTTAATTAATTTAGTAAATATAATATAAAATGTAGGTAGGTAACGAATTTCAAATTTACAAATTTTAAAATAAAATAGGTTTATTATTAATATCTACATATTTCTAAAGATATACAAAATAAATTTAGTCTGTGAAAATTACTCATGTAATTATTGATAACAATGAAAAATCAAAACAAACTTGAACTTATGCATCGATGATTACTTAATTAGCACTAATTAAATACGTTTAGTTATTTCAATTTTGGGAAAATGTTATTCCTATTATTTATTAATTAAGATTATTTAATCTAGTAATAACAGCAATACATTATTGTTCTTTAAGATCTACGGCACAGAAATCACTTTAGTTACCCTTAACATAATAGATATGCCAAACTCTTTGTACAGAATTTAATTCTATTAATGTATGACATTCAGCTTTTCCCATGGGGTTTAGATCAGGAAAAAAGATGCCCAATTCAAAAGTTCAATGTCATTGTCACAAAATCATGCGAAATAAGTAGACCTTGATGAACGTGTGGGTGCATTATCCTGTCGAAATAACCAGTTATACTTAGCTATTCCGGGGCCTTAATCCTTGTAGTGGTAGTAATACAAGTACTAAGAACGTTTTATTATCTTCATTCTTATAAACTATCGCGTAATAGGTTTTTCTTCTCTGGGAGACGAGTGATTAGTAACGGAACTTGTGGGTAAATGTTTTAGTAATCGAATTATCCCAAATTAGAAGCTTAAGTGGAAAAATGTTATTATTCATTATTCAAATTTGAATACTCATATACAGACTATTTTAGGCATCTTGGAAAGACAACCTTTATGAGCTAGACAATAATTAGTTATATAAGCTAATAATTTAGCCCACCAAACATAATTTCGATTGATGTTATAAAACAACATTTTTTCTGTTGACCTAGAATTTTTTAAAGCACAATTTTGGACTAATTACTATAATTTAATGTAAATACTAATTGTAACTTCTATTGGATTTACCCAAAAATGACAGTAGCCATAATTTTAATTTTAATAAAATTTTATATCCAAAATTTACAAAATACTTACTACGTAATGCTAAAAAGAAATCCCACACAGCAATGTAGCTATGACATTAAGTTTTACATTAAAGAATTTTTAGGGTAGGTCGCTTTAGATACTAGTATGTGAATGTGCCCGAGATATTTTTTTATAAAAAGTATTGTTTACCTTAGAAACTGCACAGATACGTGGAATAAATTAATTTTTTTTAAAGCAATGTTAATTTTAACAATCACAAGCAACCGATATGACTACCCACGTTGGATTATCAGAACTGATTGAATATGAAACAAAGCTTCAAAGGAGGTTTGAAACTGACTGAGGTCAACAAGATGTTTCGGGAGTCTATAGTTGCGGGCACGGTGTGTTAATTAGTTGTAACTGGACAAGCGGACACTGATTGTCATTAAATTTTATCTACCACAGAACTAACTTCCGTTCCTCGATACCTTTTTTTGTCGTTTCTTAAAGATTTTTGTTTTAAAATATAATATTATGATGATGTTATTAAAGTACGGTAGATGGAGCTGCTCTTTTCTTTAATTTCTTTGCACAATTATTTATTATTATCAAATAGCCCTAGGATTCCGAGTAGAAAGTCGACGGCTTAACCGTTGAAGTTTAAAAAATATAACAAATATTTTAGATTAAATTAATAGTATACATTATACTGCATTTTCAGATAGAATTTTTAAAAAATTGGCAAATGCACTGTTTGGCTTTTGCAATGCCAAAAAAATTATTATATTTATATTTAAAGTTGCATTTTTGTTCGTCTGGCCAAAGCGTTATATAAATACATTATTGCAACACCTATATAATTTTCTATTTAATATTTTCATGATAATATAGTCGTTGAAGTTATGAATAATAAAAAATACAATTTTTGAATATAAATTTAAGTACAACACTAGGGAAATTTTTAAATGTCTATTTAAAAACTTTTTATATACACTATATACAATTACTATTGTAAACAAAAATGCTCAAGTGCTTACTTATCTTAAACGTGTCTTGTATACAAACGAAACTTTAAAAGAGTATCTGCTCCGCTTTGAATTCTTTACATACTAAAAAATGTACTCCCAAAATTTAACATCTCTTCAAGAATACCCATTACCTTGTTTCATACTTAAAATAAGTGAAAATTTTAAAATTTTAATACAGAGGTAATCATTTTACAACTACGTTTAAAATGAGTTTTAAACGTTTTTAATTAAATTATAAAAACCTTTAGTTAATTAGAAATGTTTACATTAAATACAGGCATTAACATGAAACATAATTGCTAATACATAATATAGTTTACCATTTGGAAATTCCATTTCAATTTAACTTTTTTTATACTATTTTTTTTAAGTTTATAAACATAAATTTAAATATTAATCTCATGTTAAGAAAAAACGTAATATTTTAATAATTTTTAAATATTTTGATACTCGCATATTTGAATTTTAAATTGCTATAAACTGTAGAGGTTTTGAGAGTATCCTAAGAAAATCGCAAGTACGGTTATACTATCTACTACTTCGATAAGAATTAGATAAGTACTTCAAACTTAAAAGATAAACAATATTATTAAAGACTGCATTTTCCCATACTATACTGCTCAATAGTTAAGATTAATGCTTGCGAGCCATCGAAATTTCAAAATAGAGTCAAAATTATATTATACTCTGTAAGAAAACTATTGTAGGAAATTTTACTACAAAATAATAAAAAATGATACAATTGTAAAAGAGTCTTTCAGCGTAAGTTTAAACATGTATAGCCAAAATGAAAGATATAATTTTCGCCGAAAGCTCATGGAAAGGAACGGTTTTATCATTAAAAATATTCACTTATACCGGGTGAAAGATCTGAGGATGCCCAACACTTGATAAAATTTGTTATCTAACTGTGATTAATTAACATTCTTTGCCATTGTACATGTGGAAAAAAAATCTTAAATTGATGCCTTTCTCATACTTATTCGTTATAATAGAAAGCAGAAATTTAAAGATAATCAATTTCCCATGTTATTTCCCTATGATCAGGTGCACGGTTGGTCATCCGGTATATAATTTGAGGTTTAATATCAATTTTGAACCATAGCAGTGCATTAGTGTAAGCATTGGTTGAATTACAAAGAAAAACTTCTGGATTTGAATCTATGACCAGACAGAATTTCTTGGCATGGCCTTCCTGTGTGCAACACCACGTTGCAGATTTAAGCATTGGTTGTATATTTACATAGGCATGACGTATTGACGGAATGTTAAGGTCAAAAAAGAAAAAAAATTTCATTTTTCAGAATATTAATTTTTACAAATTATATATTACAGCCATATGATATTATGTAGTTTGATGCTGACTTTATATTATATCTTTATATCATAATTTGCATTTATTACAATTGTAGATACATATATTATAGTAGAATCATTAGATTAATAGTTTAGATGTAATTGTTACATAATTATATACAAAAGAGGATAGGAAATTTTATCGCCTTCTCTTTCCCTCATAAATACATATTACTCGAAAGAAAAAAGTGTCGCCTTTCATGAAATATTAATAAACGACCTATTGAAAAATTTAAGTAAATCGTCTGAACTTAAAATAAAAATTAAAGTAAAAGAAGGGGGATTATAAAAATTCACGAATTTATTGTTTTCAATGGATTACAATTAAATTAATTAAAATGCGGCAATGACAATCCAAAATAGTTGCAGTACTTTATGGTTTTTATCAATTGCCAGTGGCATTTAATCAAAAATATAACAAAAAATTGAAAAATTTCTCAACCATCAGTTCCACAACTCACGATTAATGAATTCGTGAATACATAAGAATGTTTTGCAATATCATCGCAGAATTTAAATTTCCGTAACTATGTTTTATTGTTTACAAAAAAAGTTGCTATTGTCATAACCTCTCGGTTTATTTTTATGCCCTACCCTACCCCATCAAAAAATGGTATATAACTAATTTCATAATTATTAATTTAAATTAGCCTTAAAACTGTTGATTTTCATTGGTTAGTTTTAATTGGCTGAAACCAATTAGTACTAAAATTGTAAATAAATGTACAAGTAGTTGTTACAAAACTAGGCCCTATATAAGTACTTTGAATAGAGGCTATAATGGTTACTTTTAAATGTAGATCGTCAAGTGACATAGCTTATGATCCGTGGCGTGAATATCGAAGCGCAAGCCGAAGACGAGGGCTGCAATACTTCAAAAACCAACAAAAACACGTTACGCCAGAAATTACAACAAAATGAGAAGAGAATGAGAATAAAAAATTTTATAAAATAATATTTAGTGGTATTGGCAGGGGATATATCTATCCGAATTTTACAAGAAATTTCAGAAATATCCGAAATGTTCGGTCTTAAAATGCGAATATTGGCATAAATCCTAATATTTCAAAAATTTTAAGAAATCTTTCGTAAAAATATTCGCACGAACCAAAAGACAAATCTTAAACGGAAACTAAGGAAGACCCATTGAAGATGAGACAAGCTCGGCACCTGAAAGTTTTTTGGATTAGAATAATTGATACGTACCTGAATAACTGTTAAGTTACCAAATAATAAAGAAGATGTTTTTGGCTATAACCATTTATTTAATTTATGGTCATGTTTTATTTATTAAACAAGTATACTTAAGTATATAAACAAAAAATACACTTTAATTTCAAATTTTGATTTAATTTATTACTTTATTTTATCAACAAAAAATACTATTAAAAAATGTTTATGTAAAATTTCCTGTAACATTCAAAAATAAAAGAATTCGACTTACAACTAATTTTATTGTTTTCCTGATTATGTTTCAATTCATATTAGATATGCATATGCGGGAACGCCGAAAAGTGCAATTTTACGTCCGCACGGATGAAAAATGATTTTTAAATCTGTTTGTTTGTAATATTCCATAGTTCAACTTTATTGAAAATTTGTATAGAAAGTCGTAAAGTCGTACTTTATCATATCAAGTATGAAAAAGTATTGTTATCGTGCAGAAAAAAAAATTGTGAATTTGATGAATTTAGGCATATTGAGGTCCCAGAAGCGGAAAATCATCATTTCCAAAAAAATGTCTGTATGTGTGTGTGGTCAAATTTTGTGTGCGCTCTACCTCAAAAAGTAATAGGAATTTTTTAACAAAATTTCGTATTTAGTAGTACATATATATTGAGACTTAGAACTGATTAGATTTTGGTTAAAATCGGTATCTACACGGAAACGGAAAAAAAATATTTTGTAAATTAAAAAAATAATTTTTTTCCCGGTGTAACTATCCTATTTTTGAATATATAAATCTTAACTTGTGAGAAAATAAACAATAAAACTTTAAATAACAAGTTAAATTCAATAATATATTCAAATTATATTTTTAAGCTTTCGACGACTTTTATTGTCTTCTTCAAAAATTTATTTAATCGAAAGCTTAAAAATATAATTTGATTATATTATTGAATTTAACTTGCTATTTAAAGTTTTATTGTCTATCCTATTTTTGTAAATCTTCTTTTTTCAAATTAAAAAAAAAAAATTTTTCTTATTTTTTAAATTTTATTTTTTTATTATTTTCTGCTCCATAATAATAATAAAAAAGTATTAATCAATAATCGTGTAAATACCCTATTTCTTTATATTTTTTTATTTAAAAGTATGATCAAGTTATGGGCATGGCCGGCCACATCCGATTTTTTAAAATTTTACACACTTTCAAGATCAATGAAGCATCTTTCAGCATGATTTATTCAACATTAGAAAAATATTTGTTACAAAATCTTGGACCTTACTCTTGGAACTCTAAAAGTGACCTTTTCAACCTACATGCAAAATAATTACGGCAAAAAGTAATATGTTGCATATGTTTAGATATGTATCGGGAACTGACAGTGGTTTCAAATTAGAATAATTTAAACAAATAGTCCTTGAGTCCTTTCCGTTTCATTAGTTTACCACAGTTAAACAGTTGTAATTGAAATTGCAACAATGTTCTCCTTTTTTTTATATAGCAGTCATTTGAACTTTTAATAAATTTTATTGTGGTTAATTTTTATTTTGGAAAGTTAAGCCCTCTCGAAATCTTCCCTGGTTACATCTTATGTATCTATCACACTTAGAATTAAAACTTATATATTTTAAACTTTTAGTTCTTTCCTTATTAAAATTGTTTCATGTATTTACAAATATAATACAAATACAGTACAATAAAATATCAGCAGTATATACATCGGCCGACCGGGAAGCGAGAAACCGCGGTTCACATCCTCTGGTCGCGTCGAATACACTGCTATGATCTAAAGCCCAAAATATATCTGTGGGCTATGGCGAAGGTAACGGGAAACAACCCCATTAATTGAATTCCCTAGTACTTGAATTTTTTTTATAAAAATCTATATAATATTATGTACTACACTAAATTTTATTTTATAATTTTTGCTTTAACCATTATACAACATATTTATTCTGAATCTAGCGATATAAAATCTTTGTTGCTTTTTATCAAGATTTATTTCGTTTCTTAATTCATTGTTAATTATAAAATTACCAAATATAGTATTACGTATTATCATGATGAGAACAAATTGGTATTTGTAACCTTTCAGTTTTAAAAGATTACATCAAATTTAAAACATTGTATAAAACTAAAATCTTTAAAATAATATACTTTGGTTGTGTAACGTTTCTATTTGTTATATGTACTATAGACTTATATTGTTATATTGATAGTATTGTCTATTCTACTATTTAAATTTTAATAATCAATTTTTGATGTGGTTTATATAGTTAAATTTAAAACTAAAATGTATTCATTCCAGGTTATCGCCTGACGATGTCATGACATCATGGTGAAAACGTTATATATATGTATTTACAGTGTATTTTATTTTATACCTTTATACTTCGTGCAATTTAAATCTAAGAATGGTATAATATGTTCTAGAATATTTGCAAAGTTTTGCAGAATGTCGTAATTGTGTTTACCACCAGTCACGTGTAACATTAAAACATCGTTTAGTTTAATACTTGAACAATTAAAGCATAGATTCGATCTACCTTGAGTGTAAATCGAAGTGATGGCTTTTGCATGATGATTATATTAATAGAGAATTATTAATAACGATAATAAGGAATTTGCGACATTCAGAATGAACCGCACTTAAATTTATTAGAACTATAAGTCGGAATTAATTAAATAGCGCAAGTAGCGCTGTCATGTTTTTTCGAAAAACTAAAATTAATTTAAATATATGTGTTTTTTCGAAAAACAGATTGCATTTTTTCCACTACTAGTCAAATTAATAGGCTATCTTTATAACTTAGCCAAGTCGCACGTGAAATGACGCATTTTATACAAGAAGTAAATAATTTTTTCATTATACGCCATATTAGTGCAGCGTCAGATTCTGAGAAATTGGTTCCAAACAAACCGAATGACATAACCTGATTTTTTTGCATGTTGACATTTGATTTGATTTTTGAAGGATTTGGGTGCTTCTTTGTATTAAAACGACTGAAAAATACATAATCACATATAAGGCAATCGCTCTTGAAGTCGTGGTAGCCATTGTTAACAAATTTAATCGTTAAATTACTTAATCTACTACCTACCTTTGTTTACCTTAATTACTACCTTTGTTTGTATCTGAAATCTTCACAACATTATCGACAGTCAAATTTATAAAAAGTATTACCTCTACTGTGGTTTATATTCATTTGTAGACATTCTCCACCACACCCGAAGACATCACTTTGCACCGAGGGCCAGATATCAAACATTACATTAAAACTATTTCTACTAGAAGATTTCTCTCATTTTTCCAATCTTCAAAAAACTTGCCTACCATGGTAAACATTCGTTTGGGTCAATGTTATTGCCGAATCAAACAGTTAAGTTCGAACATTGCTTGTTATAATAAATCGAGTGATTTAACGATTAAATTTGTTAACAATAGCCACCACGACTTCAAGAGCGATCGCCTTATATGTGATTATGTATTTTTCAGTCATTTTAATACAGAGAAGCACCCAAATCGTTCGAAAATCAAATCAAATGTCAAACTGCAAAAAAATCAGGTTATGTTGTTCGGTTTGTTGGGAACCAGATTCTCTAAATCTGACGCAGCACTATAATATGGCGTATATACTACCGGTTAATAATGAACATATTAATATTTTTCTATAGTTTGGCGGCTATTTATAAGACAAATTTTGTTAAAAAACGATTTTGTATAACAAAGAGATGCTATTTAATTGCATTTAAAACATTCAAAACGTTTTTTCAATATATTTTTTTCTAATTTTTTTTTAATTTTATTTTTTTTTAATATATTTATAAAAAATTCGTATTAATTATGACAGGTGCGGTGGCGCCACCTCTTGTTAACTTGAGAAACCGCGATTGAATACATTATTAGTATTCATTAAACGCGAAAAATCACAAGTTTATTGAATGATTTCAATATTTTACATCTTCGCACCTCGGAATATAATCTTGGCGCTAGGGCTATAATGCCTGTCTTCACAACCTTGGCCTATAATATACTATTACTTAATCGGACATTGGTTTTTTTATAAAAACTATATTATATTATACATAGAGAAAACTAAAAATCGTATTAACTCCAAATACCAGTTTTTGGCATTGGCTCTTTTTCGACTAAGGTACAGATGATATAATACGAGTACTAAAACATTATACTATTCTATTTGTTTCACTTTTTTATTATGTTTGTATTATGTTATAAGTTTCTTATTTTTTATTTGTTTATATAAAATAATAAATACATATAGTTTTTCAGTTTTTGTTTTTATATTCTGAATTAATGTGTATCTATTTTAGAAAATAATACACTTTGGGACTCCCCATATCGTTTATTTTTAATCAAAATAAAAATTAAATCAATAAAATACAATTTTTTCTAGTATTATGTTTAGCAAATAGTAGCAAAATAAAAATAAACTATTTAATTTTGTAATTTAATGAAACACCAGATAGGTATGTAATACAACTTAGGTACTTAAAAAACTTATCTAAATATTAAAACGCATTAACTGATTTTACCATTGTTTTCCATTCGTGCATATTTCAATATTTTTTGTATATGACGTAATTGTATTATTATGCATAATACTATAGATACATATGTAAATGTTAACTCAAATGGTCATGGTTTATTACAAGAATAAAATTAGTACCTAACTAATTAACTAATTGAACTTTAATTTAAACAATAAATTTTTCTATTATAAAGCAATAGGTCCTTCAAAAACTCGTTTCGATGTTACAAAACTTTTAAGAGAATCGTTCGTCTTAATTTCGAACGTGATTGCGACAAATTAACGTTAATTCGATAGAAATGAATTTAATTTCTCGTTTTAACTTCAATATTAAATTTTCTCCAATTTTTTACACCAAACATAATCAAAATAAACTTAATATATTTAAAGAGAATAATTTCGTTAATGAGATTTATTAAGATGTAATGAGTTCATGCGAAAGTATTGCATACTTTACAGAGAGTATCTATTGCTCTAAATTTTTATTAGAAAGTCATCATTAAAACTATTAACATTCTCTGTTACAAGAAAATTAAATGTTACGCGTTTTTTTTTCTTTTAATTATTACTATTGCGTGTTTCAAAGTAACTAGACAAGAAAAATCGATACCATTATAGAAAGTGCGTGCTGTTTATTGAACATTTTCTAAAAAAAAACTAAAAATAATACTCGATAAAGTTGTTTTAATAGTTTAATGTAATCAGTGGGGTAAAAATAACTTGTATATTTTTTTACTGTGTAAATATTTGAAGTAGCATATTTCGAATAATGTCCGTGAGAGAATTTCAAAAGAATAAAATTATGATTTCATTTATTCAAAAATTATTATCACGTCTAATAATAAGTACTATTTGAATATTTATAAAATGAAATTAATAGTAAAGTAATAAAAAAATAAATATGTACAACTATACTTGTATATTCCAACCATTTAGTTGTAAACTTGTTTCACTTAGATCGCAAGAAATTATTCTAGATAAAAAATCTACTTACTCCTTGCAGGTACTTTATTTAATTGTTTCTTCAATTCAATTGTAACAATTTAACAGTAGAGACTCATTGTCACCGCACAATAATTTATAATAATCAACTTTTGTGTAACTCAAATAAAAGAAAAACCGCGTGAAAAATTAAAATTTTTTTGACATAATAGCTTCGCATAAATAAAAAATACAAGTTACCTTTTCAACGTCTTCTTGAAATATTAACAAATACTAATAATATCGGTATCCCACCTTTCACTTCAAATATTGCACATTAATTGATTGTACAAAATCGAATATCACAATGAGACGAAGACGACGTAACACTTTACCTTGATGATTATTTTTTATACCGCCAGATCGAATCCGGATTTGCACTTTCGTTGTGTAAGATTAGTCACTTGAATTTAAAAGGCCAACGTTTTAATTTATTTAAAATTTAATTTTGTTGTCGATAATGGTATTTTCAAACCACGCGGCGTGAGTACCTGTTTTTCAGAACTATGTCACGATTTTAGGAATAGGTATTAAAATGATCACGACAAAAGGATCATCACGAAAGAGGATGTAAAAACACAATCAGTCATAATCACTCGTCACTGCACGTATTCGATTCACGTTTCAAAAATTCACCAACGAGACACTAAAGTCGTGTATAAATTTGTACACCAAATGTTTTTACTGACTTGAATTAACGGCGCCAAGACAATGGTGACGTTGCTACGAGTTCACTACCTACTCCTTCCATCGATCAACTTACTACTATAGACTATAGCGGTGTACACCTCGCCGCGGTTACATTATGCTAGACGTAGGAAGTGCACGGAGGTAATCCTAATGAGCAGTTCAACCGTATTAACTTCTTTCCACCACAGTTTTAATATCGAATTTAATTTATTTATTTAATAATTTACGGTCTATTTGTTATATTTGCCGATTTCCATTCCAACAACGGAAATAGAGAAATCTAATAGAGTAGTAGGACTATTTATTATTTTTGCAGAAAAAAAAATTCTTTCGACAATAATAATTATTCACTGTGAAAGTGTCACATTTTTATCAGCAAAATATTCAAATCAAAAGGTAAAAATGTTTTCAAAAAATTAACCATAATGTTTTACGATAACCATAAGTGGTAACTTGAGAGACTTCAACGATCGAGGCAACAACAAACCTCAGTTTATTGTTGGGCGCGGGGTCAACGATTCAATTAAATAACACAAAAAAGTTTCGAGTAAACTGTAAATTGCAGAGATTTAATTTTAAATTTGCGATATACTTAGTTACAATATAAAAAAAAAGATATATATTGCTTAAAATTGCAGTAATTTCAAATCAAAAAAATTTTCGTATATAATCTCACTCTGAGTTAGGTCAAATGTAATTGACTTGAACATTAAACATAATATTAACTTATTAAGTAAATAAAATTTCACAAATTTTCTCTTTTACTTTACCACCCATTCAACTGTGTAAATATTGCTATAAGTAGGTAATAAAATCGAAGACTAATTAGGTAGTGTAGAAAACACTTTTCTAAAAAAATATTTTTAACCTGAATTAAAATCCTTGCCTTACGTATGGTGGTTTTCCGAATTTATTTCTTTTTTCTTGTTTCTTTAATTTTGTTTATTATTTCTAAGAAATTGATTGACTTTTCAAAAGAGTTTACTGGATTCAAGTTGTAGCCCGTTAAATTCGATGTCCGGCTTTTTTGAAATACATTAGAAATTTAAATGAATATTACTTAATTTAATCCATAAACTTAAAAGCCATTGAATTTTAACAATATTTGCACAAAAGTGCAATTATTTAAAAAAAAGTTTTAAATTTTGATAAAAGTTTTAGTTAAAACTTTTTCGTAGTAAAGAGTGATCACAGGATCACCCTGAATTTAATTTATTTGATTTATATAATAGCTCATGCAAACTATATAAAAATTGCAATTTTTCTCTCTGGAAATTCATTCAATTAGCATAAATTTAATTTTGGGGAATTTTATTTACAATTTTTACGTCGCCATTAATCCAAATTGAAAACATCCTGTGTCATCACTTTTTTTACCTGTGGAAAACACTATATGCATTGGGTAATTCCATGGATAAGTAATTAATTAAACAATCGAGATTTTAGTTTCAAGTTGATGTTTTCTATTTTTACAATAATAAATAAGAGATGAATGAATCAAACTATGAATGAACCTAAATTTATTCTTAAATTCGAAAATAATCGAATTCAAATTGAGATTTTTCACATAAAAGTCAGTGTGTTTTGCTAATTCTATTGACAGTACATGTGCTCGATATAAATAGGTACGGCAATGAGTTTTAGTACGCAGTTGCCTTTTAGGAATGCAACAATGAGCATCATATTATAACAATGTTAAGATTATCTCTAAATGTGTTTTATTTATTTATTTACATCTTATTATAAATTGGATTTATAATAAAACTAAATCGCAATTATAAAATCAAATTTCAAAAGCCAAGAGAATTCAAGAGAGGAAGAGAAAATTGAAGAGATTCAATTTAAAAAATTGCTGAAAATATAAATAGTAGAAATGTAATGATGATTTTGGAACACGATAGTATACACATATATAGTTAATTCTGTTCAGTGTAATACTGATATCACATGACAATCTTCATCGATGACAATATTGCTAATTGCTATGTACCTATACATTTTTGTATTTTGTCGCCCCGTTCTTAACTGACAGAGACTTAAGCAAGACTCTGTAAAATACAAAATATATTTCCGTTTCTGAATTATATTTCATAGTTAAAATATAAAATAATTGAAATAAATATTCATTTAGGCAAGTTATCGGATAAAATCAATTGAGAAAAGCCACTTAGGCGCAATTTACGAAAAAAGGCACTAAATGTAGAAAATAGGCATTTTAGGCATTTTAAAGAGCGGTTTAAAATGATCGCAAAGTCGCAAAATACATTTTGCTGCAAAAAGAATTTTAAGGCCTGTACGGAATCAAAAAAGGCAAATGCCTAGAAATCCGGGCCTTATAGATTACCCAATCACAAGATTTTAACAGCAGCGCAGCCCCACCTGCTAATCAAGGCATGATGTTTAAATAATGTTTTTCTATATAAAAAATGCATAAAATATATTAAAAATTTTTTTAAAATATTTCAAGAGTGTATTTTTAAAACCTCACAAACCTCATTTCAATAACTTTATTAATAATCTCATAAAAAATTCACAAAAATTGCTTCCAAAGTAGAATCCTGCCTTAAAGCTTAAGGTTCAAATTTATTATAAAGGTGAAATAAGAGAGAATTTTAGTTATATTCCAGTAGTACATCATTTAGTTTTCATATTTTTGAAAACTTGTTTTAAACTTAAAATTAAACAAATATTGTTTTGAGCATTTGTTTTTAGTGCTTATTGAAAACTTAATAAATTAACAGTTTTGAGATATAGTAATGTTAAACTAAACAATAAACAAGAGTTTCTACACTGATAAAAAAATAGTTTTGATTCAAAAATTTTTATGCTTTGTCTATATACAATGCATAAAAAGTTTTGATTCAAAACTTCTGTTTTGTCAGTGTAATATAAATTTACACTAAATTAAGGATGTATAGGAGACAAAAAATAAAACTCAAAAATATAAGATATCGATGAAAATTGGTACACATGTCATCATTGACTTTGCGATGTAATAAAAAAAATTTCAAATCGATTCACTACACCGTTGAATAGTTCTTGCAGTTTTAATTTGATGTTGACTTTTTGTTAAAATTCAAGTAAATCACATCTATGGTTTTGCTTAAGAGTCTGCTTTTAAGGAAAGTCACAAGGTGTTAAACAGTAAAATACTTGTCTAAATAAAAATCTAAAGCTAAATCTTAAGAAATCCTAAAAAAATTATATAATGCAAAAATCATTTTATGAAAAACATTTTATTGAATAATATATTAGCTTAAAATATATGATCAAAATATAAGAATTTTTTCAAATTTTTTGTAGTTATAGCTTGTAAATAGAAGAAGGTTTTAGCAAAATTTTATCACGGTTTACTAACCCGTTCTCGAGAAATTAATAAGTAATTGAACAACCGATATAGGGTTGTCACGTTTATTTCGTTAAAAATAAAATAGATTTCGACGTTAAAAGAACCCTAAACATATTTAAAACTTGTTGGTATTAAAAATATTATGTATATCTCGGTTTTTATTAGTTTTAACAACAAATATCAATTTTTACTCATAAAAATTATTACATTTTTTATTTAGATAGTAGGTTGAATTGCAGGGATAGTCACTAATAAAAATTTTGTTATGTCAAATTTAATATTTGTAATTTCAGAAAATGAACCGATTTAAACGAAAAAAGCCTTTCTTTATGCATTTTTATCACTTTGTTTATCGTTTATGATATTTAAAAAGTATCTTACTCACACATAAGACCAATATTCGCGATATTCAAATTAATCCTACTTTTGTCTCCGATTGTATCTCCTATACATCCTTAAATAGTAGGTTGGATTGCAGGGATAGTCACTAATAAAAATTTTGTTATGTCAAATTTAATATTTGTAATTTCAGAAAATGAACCGATTTAAACGAAAAAAACCTTTCTTCATGCATTTTTATAACTTTGTTTATCGTTTATGATATTTAAAAAGTATTTTACTACACACATAAGACCAATATTCGTGATATTCAAATTAATCCTACTTTTGTCTCCGATTGTATCTCCTATACATCCTTAAAAAGCTTACCAAGTTTTACTTGGTGTCTGAATTATAAATAATAATAATTTTTTTTTATTTTCATTTATAAAAATTATAGAGTGATGTAAGTAACATTTTCATCCTATCGTTTTTGTTAAATGGCATAGGTAATGAAATATTCATTAGGTTAGATAATGGTGATAATAAGTTGGTGATATCATTGATGACCTTAATATTATTCTTACAGTGTCGGCTATGTAAAAGAATATCTGGCATTGCATAAAATGTATCCGCTGTAATTAGTGGATGCACGAATGTAGTTCAAAATATAAAAATATTTTCGAAAAGTATGCTAACGTTCTTGTTAAAGAAAAGAACTATATTTCCTATGCTTTAGATAATGCTTCAGATAATCATAACAAGATTAGTCTCTTCCAAAGTCCAAACCGGAAACTTAGTGTCAGCAGTAGATCGCTCTAACTACTAGGCTAATAACCATCTCTATTAAAACACTTCATAAAAATTAGTTTACTTCTGCTTAAAAATTCTATAACTGCATATTGTCAACTTAATAGTTAATTCCTTTTTTTATATATTTTTTATAAAGCAAAATTTATATTTTTGTTATTACTTAGTTAACAATTCAAAAATTTTAATGAACTGAAAAAAATTCTGTGGCATTTAAACAACGGATGTTGTTTATCCCGAACTTATTTTAATATGTATGTATAAGGACTTGATTATAGATATCATTTTGCATCTGATAAAAAATCAGATACACTTAAATACAATTTTTATAATCGATTTTTAATTTAAAAAATAAATTAAAATTTACATTTAAAAAATGCGAAGAAAACACCAATTTTAATAAAGAATAATAAATTCGATAAAAATATTAATAAACAATAAACCCAGATTTTTAAATTGAATTACATGCTTGTTGATTTCAGTTTGTTAACTTTTAAAAAAATTATTTAAAATTTTCGTCAAATGCTAATTTATGTATTTTAACATAACAATACAAAATAATAGAACAACAATAATATTATTTATTCTAGTGTATCATTTACTTAGTATAAGTATAGGTACACTTATTTATTTGAATTATTAGATATATTGGTTAGTATATCTTTTCTACTACTTCATATAAAATCAATAATAATTAATATTTCTCGTAAATTTAAAAGTAAACATATACAGGGCAATAATAATCAGAGCATATTAAAAAAAAATAATATAGTGGGCCTAATAATTGTTACTAATAACATAGGTACATAGAATGCAATCAATTTCGTTTAGTGGAAAAGTAGTGTAACCACATCCTACGATTTACCCTTAGTTTTATGTGTCATAAAATGAAACGATGGAATATTTTAAATGCAATATACATATTATAATTAAGTAGAATATTATATACCTACACGTAAAATGAATGAGTGTAAAAAACTTTTCGTTATCTATTGACATTGGTCATTTTCTCATTTTTTTGTTATAATAAATTATGACTTTTTAGTATTTTAATAATGACAATTAAATTCATAATCAAGCAATCAAAATCACCATCATTATTATGGAACCAAAAATTTGTTAATTGATAGTTAACTTAACTAGAAGTGAAAATACCGGATGTTAATGTTTTAAAACACAAACTATCACCTCCTTCAGCGTCTCAAGCGAAACAATTATTTATTTATAAATTATAATTGAGCATATTCCAATTAATTTGTACAATGAGTGGTTTAGATTTGTATTCACTCATATGTTTAACTTGTCGAAACCTTATTATTATAATTAGTACAAATACAAAACTAGAAAATTTTCAAGCAGCATTCCAAAATTTCTTGCACATTTGATTTGCCAAGGTTGCAGTAGTTAATTCCAAAAATAATTTTGTCATTTGAAAAATCAAAAAATCTCATACGAAGTTGATATTTTCAACAATAAAAATTAGATTTCCTGTAATAAATTGGGTTCACCTCTTGTAAATTAAAATTTAAAAAATAGTACAAAAAGTTAGACAATCATTTTGTGTTACACAATACTTAAGTTGCAAATAAATTCCTAAATTCTGAGATTTTTATATTTAGGAACAGTAGTTATTTATCTGTGATGTAAATACACTACTATAGGTACTATTATGCATGTTGAATGTAAAATCTGCATTATTAAGAAAATGTTACCACAGTTACCCTAACAAACAATTCAGTGATTTATGATAATAAATACTATTAGTATATCGTGATATTAAAATAGGGTGTATAAATTATTTACGGTTCACGAAAATTAGAACACAAACTTTACGTCGAATTGGAATCCTGTATGTATTATAATAATCAAGATAGTACATAATATAGGTAATATACTGATAATATATTATGTATTTATACAGTTTTATCCTTTTAATTTTTATAAATTTGCAAACTTTAAATGGATTTGGTTCTTTAGCGATGTTTTTTGCTGTAATTTTAATTTTACTACAATTAGATTTAATTAATTTGTTTTATCTTACATTTTTTAGCTTTTCCAGTACTTATAATCAAAATAATAGAACAATTTGTTCCAACTCTTGTGATCTAATATGCCTACGAAAATGCACTTTTGTGTAGCAGATATGTAGAATTTTATTATCAATAAATACATCGAGTATAAGATCAGTATAATTATATTGAATATCTGTCCGTTAAATTTGTATTACACAATTCATTATATTTCGTTAATATTATGAGAGGGTATCTTATGAAAAATCTCATTTATCTGTGATGAATAATGAATAAATATTAAGATCTATTGAAGATTAATCAAAATTAAATAGTTTGTTTACTTTCTTCAATAATATTTTATTTGTGCGACTGGTGCCAGCCTTCTTCAATATATTCCTAATAAAACATAAATTAACATACAACATAAATTAAATGAAATAACATAAATTCTATAAGAAAACCTGATTATTTAAAAAGTAAGTATCCCGATATCTTATCATATTGTTTTATTAGGATCAAAATCCAAAAGTTAATGTATTTTATAAAAATAAGCAAAGGTAAGGTGACCTGATTTAATTGGTAAACTATTTTTTGCAACTATCAACTTCAATTATGACATTTAATACATTTTTTATTAATAAAATATTAAGTTGACAATATTTAAAGGTTTTAGGTAATGTAAGTGCGTCAAAATCATCAAAGTTTACAGCTATTTATTTTAAACTAAAGCCTAAATATTCAATTTAAAGTGGTAGATAAACTTAATATATAATTTTTAGAAAAGCTACATACCAAATTTGGTCAATTTTATTAAAATAATCTCATATTATATAGTTTAGTTGCCACGGTACTTCAGGCCTCGTCATACACATTCAATATCATTCAATACATTCAAACATTTTAATAATATCATATTAGATCAAATTAGATGTTCAACAATTTATAATTTGAACATCTAATTTGATTAAACTGATCTTTTTATCAGACTCATCTTTTCATTCAAAATTCCAAGGGTGGTTTGCCCTTTACCTTAAGGGTTGAACTGTCAATGTTTATGAATAGCAGTAAAAGTATCCCTCTTGAAATTAAAATCAACCTGTCTAAGCGTTTTTCACTCTTTTTTTCTTAAATGTCTTGAAATATCGTATTTATTTCGCATTTTTGCAGCTTCAATTATTTTGTTGAATAATTGATAAAACTTCAAAAAAAGTGTTGCACTAAATTCAGGGAAGCAAGACCTTTCAAATGAGGTGTCACTTGCCTATCATCCCTATTAACATTTTAGGGGTTGTCATCACAGCGCGAAGGGATGAAACAATACGGGAGTGACATTGGTCGCAAAAGTTGCCCCCTCGATGATAAAATTGACGTGGTTTTGCATTTCTTGAAAAAAGGATTCTGTTGGCCACAATCCCGTCTGTTTAGTTTTCAAACGGCCACCCGGTATAGTAGTTGTCACGGAACTTCAGGCTTCGTCATAATTCTAATTGCGTGGAGATGACATCATATTTTATTTCTATCTTTGTTACACATATCCTTTGTATTTGTTAATGCAAATAAACAGTTGTCTGAGCTACATTCAAAGTTCTTCTCGTCTCTCAACGAACTAATTGGTGGGCAGCAAGCATCAATAAATCTCTAAAGAAAGTAATCGGAAATTATCAAAATTACAGATGTAGAAAAATTGAAAATTTATGATTTTATTTAACAACTTAATATAACCAATATAATTATTTATAGTTAAGTTAATTAATAGTAAGTTAATGCCGAATGGCCTAACATAAGGATTTGCATCAATGTTGATCATGTAACAACTAAACAATTCGCCTACAAAATCGATCATTTGATTCGGAAAATTTTCGTAATAAAATCCTTGCATGTTAATTAAATCGACCTCAAGTACTATGATAATACTGTACTTACCAATCTTCAAATATCGTGAACTAAAAGGAATATTTCACCTTTTACCAAAGATGATTACTAAAGATTAACAAAAGCATTGAAATCATTATTAAAAGAATTTACAAAAGCATTATCAATTGCAGCAATAAGTGTGTATGATGGCTATAAAATGTTGATATAAATCCTTGATATCTACTTTATTTCATTTGAAAGCTTTCTTTAGCACAATTGCACAAACTAATTGTATATTAGAAAATCCAATTCTACCAAAAATTCTTAAATTATATTTATCAAATAATTTAATTAATTTCATTCCAGATTTGCTTATCACCATATATGCTGGTCTTCTTCTTCTTCACTTGCTTATCCGTTAGGTACCGGATGTTAGCGATCATATTGGCTGTTACCAAGATGACGATCTAGGGAATTTAATTAATGGGGTGGTTTCCTGTTGCGTTTCCCATGACACACAGATATATTTTGAACTTTAGATCACAGCAGTATATTCGACGCGACCAGAATTTGTACCGCGGTTGCCCGCTTCTCAGTCCATCGGTGTAGGATTTACGCTATACTGCTGGTATATGCTGGGATCTTATATCAAACAATAGTCATATGGCATTAATAAAACCATTTTTGTAGTCAGAACTTAAAAGGTCATTAGTACTATATAGGCATTCAATGTATACTTATGACCTTTTATATGCCGACCACAGCTTTATATATCGATCAATGACTCCCATCATAATTTCATAATTCAAAATACTTCTTTTATAGTAGTAGTAGTGAAAGTATTAAAAAATAATTTTATTCCGTTTTATTCTAAACTAAAATTCTCTTCACCTTTATAAACGCCATAATATATCGAATCTAACTTGTTTCGATTTTCTGCATTTTAATGTATACGGAATTTAATATATATAAATCTTAACTTGTGAGAATAAATATAAACATTAAAATAGTTCAATTTAACAAGTTAAATAAAATAATAAAATAGTAATTATATTTGAGCTTTCAGCGGCAGTTATCGCTTTCGTCAGAAATTTATTTATAAACATAATAAAGCAATAACCGTCGCTGAAAGCTCAAATATAATTTCTATTGTATTATTTCATTAAACTTGCTATATTGAAGTTTTTAATGTTATTTACCTAATATTATTATTGTTTAAATAATTTTGTTCGCAATAGCGTAACTACACCTGAGGAGGCCTGGTAATTTGAGAAGCCCCCTTACCTAAAAAATCGTAACTTTTTTATTAAAATATAATTTAAATTCTAAAGTTATATAATTTATATAAAGTTATACAATATAAAAAGAATATTTTTTACGCCACTGTTTATTCGTCCGCTGTTTATTTGACCGCTACACAGCTCGTACTTTCGTTTAGTTTGGAAAAAGTGGTTGTTGACAATATTAAGATGAGATAAGATAAGATAAACATAAAACCTAATATTTACATAAGCTGCAAATGTCTTCATAGTTAACATAAAGAGCACTTTACATTATATGATTTCTCTTAGTATTATCATAGGAAAAGCATAAAACATAGTTTATATGTACAATGTACATAATATTATTGTTTTCTCTCTTAGAATTATGAAAAATATCGTGTAAACTATATTTTATGCTTTCTCCTATGGAAAATCATAAGAGAAATCATAAGGGTAGAGTACTCTTAAAAAATATATTAACTACGTATGCGCTGTCAACAAACAATAATTATAACTTTTAAATTCAAACAATTGAAAAAAAATCTGATCAAATTAATTATTTTGCCACTAGAGCATGATAAGCACTTTTGTGTTATTTTTAAGTGTCGTTCTCATTCAATTAACGCGACATAACATAGCATAACATAAAAGTTAAAGTACATTGAAACTTATGCGTGTGTTCAAAATAATAAATAACGAGGTTTGCATAACATAACATATCATACTTGACTCAATTTATTTTATGTCTATTATGAATTTACTGATTATATTAATGAATTAATAGGCAAATGAACGTCAGAACATAACCATTATTAGTATTATGTATTATCAGTAGTATAATTATAGCGAATTTATTATTATACTTACAATTAGTCAACTTAATTGTGTCGATTAAAATGCTACCGTTTTGTTATGCTATGTTGTGTAGCGTTAATTGAATGAAAACTACGCTTAACAACTGTTTTTTTAAATCAGCCTATAATTTAATAACTTGAAGTTGCTACCTTTAAACTAATTACTGGAAATCTTAAAAATCTTTTACTTTAAGAGCAGATACATATTATAATTTAATTACCTGCGCTACCTGTGAATTGAGAAATAGTTATTTTAGTATCTAGGACGTAAAGTGTTAGTTCTTGACCGACGGAGTGAATGTTGTAGTCCAAGCCGAAGGCTCGGGCTTCAATCAAGACAAAGGGCCATATAATACACTTTACGCCAGAGATGCAAACAACAGTTTTTGTCCGAGTGAAAAAAAATTATAAAATATAAATTCTGTAAAAAAAAATTTGTGAAATAAAAGTTTTCTTCTTTTCATGGCTATCTTAATTTAGGCTATTTTCTTTTTTCTTTCAATTTCTTTCAAGATCATTAGAAACCTTAGAAATTCTTAGTAAATCTTAGGAATTTCTAATGGGAACCTATGTCAACTCTGTATTGCTGTAAGCTGGCTATGTGTAATAACATTTTAGTACATGCACACTACAGAATAAGAAACTTAGATCGCCCAACTTTGATAGGCCAAAGGGGCACTTAAACAATACAATAATCGTAAAGCTACAATTTCATTCAAATAGACTTTACTTTAAACTAAAAAATTAAACAAATAAAAGTGGTGGAATCGTAAGTCATACATAATTTACGTTATTATAAAAATAGTTATCTACTTACCATATACATACTACATAGTATTATGTAGATAAGCCGATATAACTGTGTGGGTTAAAAACCTTTAAATGTTTATTATTTAAACTTGTTTCTGATTGTGGTAATAATGGGAAATTACCTATTTACTTTTGTAAAAACAAACGTACTGGTTATCTAACTTTATCGTTTTGTTGCTCTACAATATCTTGCAAACCAGAAATGCAATAAAAATATTAATAACGATGATAATAATTAATAATTATTGTGGTTATTGTAATATAAGCACCATTTGGCAATTTTTCTTGTGAAATTGAGAAAATAATATAATATGCAAAGAAAGTCTATCATTATTAAAATTACTTACCTATATATAGGTTAGGAATTGATTAGTTAATAAAGAAAGTAAGACTAGTGTTAAATAGAAGACAATAAACATAAAAAGTTACAGCAATGGAACAGAAAAAGAATGAATGTAAAAGTTGGTAATTAAAAGACAATAGAGAATAGAGGTAAAAATAATCAAACTTTTTGAGATAAAATTTTTCAAATATTTATTAAAATTAATTAAAACTTGAAAAGATAGGAAAAGTTAACCCTTTTTAAAATTTAAATCAATTAGTTGTGATTCTTAATTACTCTTTTTTATTAGCTAAAACTAGGTAAGGAGATAGAGTTTAAAAAAATTAAAGATTAACAATATCATACCTCAATCATATGTTTTTCTAAAACTTGGTGTATACTTATATAATAGTTGAATTGACGAATGGTAATAAATTTCAATAACTTGTCATTCTCACATTTTAGATATAGATTCTACAAAAGTGAAACGATTTTGAAGTAAAAAGGCGACATGGAATACAAAAACGAGGGATTCGACTCGATATTTTATTTGTATGTGTTGCTAAAATTAAAAGTAAAAGAAATGTTTGAACAGTATAAAACTAGTATACGTAAATTGGCTAAAATTGAAAATTACAGTAGGAAATTCTGAGTCAGTACACAGTACAGTAAAAACGCAAATTATTTAAGTTTAGAAAGGAACATTCAAATTAATTGATAAAAAATACATAAAAATTTTAAATTAGTTATCAACAAGGTTAATTATTATATACTACCTACAGTGACTCTCATAATTATTCATACACCCCTATGCTAGCAATGTAAATTAAGCGTTTTGAAGGCGTGATTTGTCATATAAAAATTAGTTTTACAGCAATACTTATTGAAAATTTTTTGTTGAAAATTTCATTTCCTTCCTTTTTGGTTATATAAATTTTTCTATTTTGTCGCACCATTTCCGAGTTACAGTGATTTAAACAAAATTCGATAAAATGCAAAATAAATTATCGCCTGTATTTCAAAAACGGTGCAACTAATTGAAAAATGTATAGGAACAAAAATGTAGGGAATGAAATTCACAATAAAAACTACTTATATATTTTTCTATTTTTTTGCACCGTTTTTGAGATACAGATGAAAATCTTTTTTGCATTTTATCGAGTTTCGTTTAAATCACTGTAAGTCGGAAATGGTGCGACAAAATAGAAAAATTTATATAACCAAAAAAGAAGGTAATGAAATTTGCAATAAAAAATTTCCAATAAGTATTGCTGTAAAAATAATTTTCTATATGACAAATCACGCCTTCAAAACGCTTAATTTACATTGCTAGCATAAGGGGTGTATGAATAATTATGAGAGCCACTGTATATGTTTTTATTCCACTTGAAACAGCTCTTATACGGCACGGTTATTAATTATTAAGATCATTCATCTTCGTAGCTATAGTTAATCCAATTTAGAAATATTCACTATTACTTTTACCTTTTATGTAAAACAGTCCAAGTTTCATATAATCACACCAGATCGACTGACAATGAGTAATAATAATTAAAATAATAATTGAATATAAAATATAACTCAATTAGCTATGATGTTCTGTAATAATCTGTAAAATATGTTAATATTAACTAATTCAAAATTTGCTATTTTGAAATTTAATTTCCCACACTAGAAGAATCTACAAGACAGGAAATGGGAAACAACAAACTTCCTTTTTCAATAGACCGTAAACATAACTTAACATTTTCTCAGGTTTTTAAAATTATAAATCTATTAAAAGAGCTATAGTTTTAAACCATTAATACTTAATCTCAAACAATGTAAATTAAATTATGAACGTCTGATAACAATATCTGCTAATTTTTGGATATTTCCTAATTAGTATTTAAGTGTGACGCTTTAATATCCTGCCGTTTAAACTTTCTTTTAGAAAAATGTTTAACAATCAATATGCTTTATTTTTATTATTGCTATACCTATTTTGTATTTTATTAATATGCAAATATTGTACCTACCTATATTAAATGCCAAATTTTAATTTTTTATTTTTATTAAAAATCGTTCACCCTTCACAGTTCTTTAAAACAAATTATACAACTTACAACATAAGAAACTCTTGAACCATGACTTTGTAATTTACTGGTACACCTGTTTACCTGCACCCTAGAGCCATGATTAATTTTAGGTTGATGATCAAGTAGTTATTTTCTTATACAGTTACAGAAAATTTTTAGAAAAAGACAGTTTCTTACAATATTTAAAAAATTATCAAAATGTCAACTTTCTCCATTTCAAAATAATTCGATGTCAAAATACTCCCATTTCAAAATAAAAAAATTTTCATTTTTCATTCTTTTTTTTTCAAAACCTTTTGTCAACTTTTTTCCATCTCAAATCTTAAATCTGAGATCTTCGGAAAATTAATCGCAATACTGACAATTAAATTAGTAAACAACGACCGCCTTTGCCGACTTCAAAGGGATATCTTCTGTTGCCAAACAAATCAGAAAATACATAATATGCAATTTGATTTTAAACGTTAGTAAACATTTCATCCGAAAAATACTGAGGAAATCGAGTCTTGTTTTCATATCAGCCAAGTTTGGTACCGAAAACTTAATCAATTGGGTCTTACAACTAAATTGCAAAATTTTAATTCCGCAATTTGCAATTGGTTGAGATGAACATTTGGGTTGCAATATTTAACCCCGCTGCAGATTCAAACATTTTGTTCTTAACATTTTACATTTCGTTAATATTTACTACAAATATTGTTAACTTTGGTGTCTATTGCCCTGACCATAGCCGATTTTTTTATGTATTTGTTAACTAATTTTGTAATTATGTTATTACTAAAGCTCAAATTTTATGCTTTTGCATGTTTTTTAACATTGATATACCAACAGACTCGTTTTGAAATCGGAAAGAATTAAACCAAAAAAACAAATCAGAAAAACCGCTTGTCAAAATGCATATTTTCAACATTTGATGCATATTTGGGCCACTTTTGGGGTGTTTTGAAGAATTTGTAATAGAAGAAATAAAAAAGTATTATTAAATTTCCCGTTAATTTGCTTAAAATTAAAAAAAAAATTAAAAATATTTAATTAATTTAAGCAATTGTTTTCTTTAATTTTAAGCAATTAAATTTATTTTAATTTAAATTTAAGCAATTTAATTTATTTAATTTAATAAATTTCAAAATTAATAAAATTTAAATATTTACCACATCATTATAACTAAAAATCGGATGTGGCCATCACAGAACTTTCCGAATATTAAAAGTAACCCCTAATTTACAGCAATAATCGTCAAAAACATTCAGAAAATCGAAATAATAAGCAACAGCAAAAATACAAATCACAAAACACTAAAATTTAATGTACAAATAAAATGTGCTTATTTATAGGCAATTTAGAAATTAAAAAAAAAAATTTTAATTTTTAATTTATAAAATTTTTAATTTTTTTTTATTTTAGAAAAAAATTTATAAAACAAAAGTTGTAGGTAATTTGATACGGATAATTTTTGTCATAATAAACTTTTACCTATTTCATTGCGTTTCGGAGTTATGATGGATTATGTTTTATCGCTTCAAGTAAACCCCCCGTTTCCCCCATACTATTTCATCCATTTTCAATAGGTTTTGTGCCACAACAGATGAAAACTTAAATTTAAAATTTGGAATGATTATGATGGATGATGGAATACATACAGACATTTTTAAAAAATAATAGAAATGGTTTAAGAGAATCTCAAAACATAAAAATTTGATAAAAAAATAGGGGGTCAATTTTTTTTTCAATTTCAGATTACAATACTTTCCTTACTAAGGAATTCGGAAAGTAAAAAATTAAGGCTGGGAATCGTTGTCATTTTTGTATTCGAATATTCGTTTATCAAATTATTCGAAATATTCGAATAATTCGAATAATTCAAATAATTCAAATAAGTATTCGAATAATTCGAACATACCTAATAATTCGAATATTCGAATATTCAAATGATATGTATTCGAATATTTGAATATTCAAATTATGTATTCGAATTATATACTTAATATATAAAAATAATATTCAAATTTCAAATTTTTCGAATATTCAGAATTCAGATTAGATTACATTCAAACATAGAGCCGGAATCTTTTAGATTTTCGGTGTGGTGCTCACATAATCTTAAATATTATACATAATGTAGCTTTGCTAAATTTATTTTGAATATTATTAGAATTTGTAGTGTGTTGCCGGCCCTGTTCAAATATTTAAATTTGTTAAATAATCGAATAATTTAAAATTCAAATAATATGTCAATATTCGAATAATCTGAATATTCGAATATTTTGAATGTTTTCCACCACCAATTGCACCACCTATCCTTAAAACTTAAGTTTTACTTAAATATTATTCCGACCAATGGGCAATCAGTGTACAATGAAATGGGGTGGGGCTTAGCGATTTAAGGGAAGTTTAACGTTGAATAATTTGAATATTCAAATAATTCGAATACTGAAATTATTTGAATATTGAAATTATTCGAATATTGAAATTATTCGAATATTCAAATATTCGAATAATTATTCGAATATATTCGAATAATTCGATTAGTCAAATTATACGTCGCGATATTATTCGTATTCAAATATTCAAATATTCGAATATTCGAATTATTCGAATTTGATTCCCAGCTTTAGTAAAAATGAATAGGTAACTTTGTATATATTTTTAAATTAGTAATTTGAAAAGTAGTGAAGAAACAGTTGAGTAAGCGGTCAGAATGAAACAAATAATATTGTCCGACGTTTCGTGTTCATTTATTGACCCATTTTCAAGGCTACAAAACAAAATAAAATGAAAAAATTGATTAACAACAAGAAATCTACAAAATGAAAATATTGAAAAAGTATCGATGGAATACTAACCTTTATTTTTATTTTTACCAATTTTAGTGCAAATTTAAGAAATTCGGTGCATATACAGTGTGTTCACGATAAGAGGTAACAGTGAATAATTCTTATATCTTACTAGATACGAACTCGAAATTTACCATCGGAAACTGCGGAAGTAAATTTTTTTTGTACTTCAAACTCAACTGGAAGTAAACATGAAATTATTTTTTCAACGGGCAACATGTCTTTTTTTAACATTTTCGTAATCTGCAATTTTTTCTCAGACATATAAAATTATCATAGGGTTACATAAGAAAATTTTCGAGAAAAACGCAAGATAAATTAATTAATTATTTAATTTATTTAGTATGCTGTGAAAACAAAATGATACTATAGTATCATGACTTGAACAAAATGTTGGCAATTTTGAAGAATTTATCAGATAAGGTTGTGTTTTCTGTACCGTGACGTTGCTTTGTTTTCATAACACACTAAATAAATTAAATAATTAATAAATTTACCTTGCATTTTTCTCGAAAAATTTTTTTATGTGACCTTATGATAATTTTATATGTATGTATAGAGAAAAAACTGCAGATTACAAAAATGTTAAAAAAAAAAACATGTTGCTATTTGAAAAAAAAATTCATGGTTACTTTCAGTTGAGTTTGAAGTCCAAAAATATGTACCTCCGCGGTTTCCAATGGCAAATTTCAAGCTGAATAAAGAACTATTTAAACTTTTTTTTTATATCTAGAAGATAAAAGAATTATTCACTGTTACCTCTTATCGTGAACACACTGTATTAATATAATATGAGCATATTACGTGTATGAACTTGGCTCCCATTTTTTCAAAATATTAATTTTTTTTGTTTTCGATTCTTTTCCATTTGTTTTGATTTTGCAAAAAGGAATGAAGAAAATCTCATAAAACTTTTTTTTCTGCCAGCCCCCCTTTTTCTGAAATTAAAGTTTTTTTTTGTTTTCGATTGTTTTTGATTTTTTTGTCAATTGTTTTATAAAAATAAAAATTTTAAATCAAATGATAACCACGAAAATCACGAAATAAGTTATTAAGCCAATCTCATTTTTTTTTTTATAAAATAAAATTTTTATATCAAATGATAACCGCGAAAATACCGAAATAAGATTTAAAACCAATCTCAATTTTTTTAATTATAATTTTCTTTCTTTGTTTTTCATCGCGATTGGAGTGTTATGGAAAAATTTACATAATATGATATATATGTAAAAAGAAGAAAAAGTTTACAAAAGTATTGGCTCCAATTAATTATTGGACATAATAAACCAATTACCATAATAAAACGTAGGTAAGCTTGACGGAAATGTGAACGTTCAAGATCCAAATTTAATTGAACTGTCAAAATTTAATTTGTTTAACAAAATTGTTGGCGTTTTTTCCAAAGCAGTCTTCGCAAAAACGATTTTTTCCTAATTTTGCGTGTGATACATCGTTATAATCAGAAAAACAAAAGACAGATTTAGATTTCTTATGAAAAAGTGCCCTAAGAACGTCCTAGTTAAAAACGTCGAGTTCTTTTAGTTTTCGCTTAAAAAAAAAACTAAAATTCCTAATTTATATATTCGACTCAGTGGCGTATTTACCCAAGAGCCAAGAGGGCCATGGCCCGGGGCGGAAGGCTTCGAGAGCGGCCTCGTGCTCAGCTTGGGGAGCATTTTATAAACGTTACAAATAAGAGAGAAAACAAATAAAAATTAATTTTTGTTTTTAAAATTAATTTATGGGGTGGCAAACCTTTTGGGCCCAGGGCGCCAAATTTTAAAATACATCACTGATTCGACTGGCTGTCTCTATAATGGTTGCCCCACCCATTACTTGTTTTTATTTTATACGACATACAAGTTAGTATCTTTTAGTATGCTTTTAGTTTAGCATAAATTGGACTCAAAAAGGGCGGATCTACTTAAGTAGTGAATCATTGACCCGCTCCACTCATTAAAAACATCACTGTAATAGCGTTGACTGACAGAATTATCAAGACACGCAGCCATATAGAAGAATTTTAAATTCTATGTCCCTCTCACTCGAACGCACTCCGCGCACTATACTGTTCACACGTTTTAACGGAATGGATCGCGAGATTAATAATTGGTAATGAGAATTTACATTGAAAAATAGCGCCATCTAGTTGTCGCGACAATTTATTATTGCATTAAAACATATATGGCTGCGTGTCTTGGTAACTCTGTCAGTCAACGGTAATAGTCATTTAACTTCATCATTCAAAATCCAACGGGATACATTATGCCTCAGGACCAATTGAAATTTTTTGTTGAGAATATTTTTGTACGCACATGTACTTTGGCGGCTAGCTCAAACTTAACAATGGCTTAAAGACTTGTAGCACCTAAAATCGTTACCCTGGCACCACCACTGTCCACAATCATATAAGCCGCCGCCACTGGATATTGTAAATATTTGCACAGATTAAAAAATAATATTACCAATGGCTTTTCAATTACCACTGCATTAAAATGTTAATTTTTAAAAAAGCAGAATTTCCATTTCGTGCTCGAATTTATTACTTATCCAAGTAATAATGATCTAAAATTTATTAACAAATAATATTTATTTTAAAAATAAGCGGCATCCTGAACAAATAAAAATGTACACTGCGCATCACTGCGCATGCTTAACCGATACAGTACGTGTCAAATTTTCGCCGGTCGGTTTTTCGGTAGTTCTGACTTTTATAATAATCATGTTGATTAGTAAGAAATTGATTAAAAGTTGTATTAAATTAATTTGTAATTGTTATTTCTTTTGCAGAAAGTTTAATTTTGGCTGCGATTTTAATATCAGCACATGCTAGCATCACAGATTATATTTCCAAATCGGATCATTTAAGATTTCTTACTGTACTTACTAAAACGTTAGCAAACCACACTAGTGGAGATTTGATTTTGCCATATTATGGTGCATGGGGTTATACTGTATTAGAAGAACCATTTATCGATGTGTTAAAACTAAAGACATGCACTCACCTTCAAAAGAATTTTAAAGACGATGCCAATACCGAAACAATTTTCCATGTACTTTCTACCTGGTCGCTGTTATCGTGCCAGGCTGTACTTAATGTACCCAAGCCATTGGCCAAAAGTTCTCACATTGAGGTATTTATTTGAATTTTATATCAAAGTAAGATAATGAGGTGTACATTTTTAGGTTATAAAAAAAACCTTGTCGAGTGAGTCTTCTACTGTTGGAGACATTCGTTATGCATTAGAATCACTAACGCTTACCAAAGAACGCGTAGAAAATCCAGCAAAAGTAGCACAACTTCTCCAAGCTCAGCTAAAGAGCGACGATAGTTTACAAAGTATCGGACAAGCTTTACATGCCGCTTCCTTTTTGGGAAATTCTGGTCAGTTCATTCATCAATACGTAGAAGATGTCGTTGTGCAAGCCGATGAAGTAGATGGTCGATTATTACAATGGGAAGGTGGTTTAACCATCACTGGATTACTGTTAACCGGTTTATTAAAATCGCCAGACACTAAACCTTTAACTCAAGTTCAGGCCGATAAATTTGCAAATTATTTATTAACTCGTAAAACTGTACAAAGTCCTAAAGGTGTTATTGCTTTAATCGATTCAGCAATTGCATTAAGTAAGAGTTCTGTATCACCTGCATGCATCACATATTTACAATCATCTCAAGTAACTCCAGAAAAACCTGACTTGAAATTGCGTGTGTCTGATATCTTGGGTAAAGCTTATAAACCAAGTTTAACATCCATCGTTGCACAATCGGCAACTCGAGTTGTCGACGATGTGGTTGTATTATCAAAACAGCCGCTAACACCTACATCAGATCCAACACAATTTGGTTTATCTTTGAAATTGGATCCTGGTCAATACCGTGTAAGCATCACTGCTGGAAGTCATACAGCAGCCTTGATGGTCCACGTTTTAGGTCCAGTCACTCTAAAATACCTAGAAGTAGGTCTTGATGACTCTGATGGTACAGCAGCACCTCGGCTCAATAAACTCCAACATCCTTCTAAATTGGATGCCGTTTTACAAGCCGATTCAAGCCAACACCTCATTGTAAAATTTGCTTTATCCCGGCCAGTTCATCAAGCATTTATTAGATTAAGTTCTGGAAAGAATGAAATCATTTTTGTTGCCGAACAAGACACCAACAAGGTCTACAAAATTGATGTTAATCTAGCATCCGAATTGAAATATTCTGCCACATTTGATTTAGAATTGATCTTAGGTGATTCTATAATGAGTAATCCTCTTCGTTGGTCTTTTGGTAAAGTCGAAGTCAAATTGAGCGGTGTAAGTGGCGAATCAAAACGAGCTCGCGTTCAAAGAGGGATACAACCTGAAATTAAACACATGTTCAGACAAGCGGAACCTCGTCCACCTAAATTCACATCTACGCTCTTCACTGCACTTGTGGTTGCACCTCTCTTAATTTTATTAATAATGTGGATCAAAATTGGAGTTAATTTCAAAAGCTTTTGTTTCACTGGATTACTGTTTCATATTGGATTGGGCAGCATATTTGCTTTGTTTATTCTCTTTTGGTTACAATTGAACATGTTTACTACATGTGCTTGGTTGGTTCCATTGGGATGTATTACTGCACTTGTTGGCCTTCGATTTTTAAGAGAATTAGCAAGTACAAAGAAAGCATGAGGTCTTTATTTTTTTTACCGTTTTGTTTAATTTGAGTGTTAAACTATAATAGCGTGCAAAAATTCCAATACATAAAAGTACTATTATTTGTTTTTAACTATTTTTTATGAAACACAAATGTAGGTAATCTGAAATAGTTTTTGTAATAAAGACGTCAACTTGTTGTTAATCCTGGTTTTTAATTACTTACAAAAACAAGCTGGAACTTGGATGATTGCAATTCTAAGGCATTTATACAACTACCTTTCTAGTTTAATTGTAAAGCAAACCTCGACTTAATTTGTTACCTCAGATTAAATACAATTCCTTGCTGTTAAGCAATAAATTCATCTCGTGCTCAAGATTCCCTTGATGTTAGTTTCTAGTGCATAAACTTATCTTAATACGATATTTAATATTTCTCTATTGTATCACTTCACAAAGAAGCCTAAAATGGCATTTTCATAGTTAATTGAAAAAATACTTTGTATATGGCTATTGTAAAGTGAATTACATGTTACGGGGTTCCCACTAATTTTCCAAAATAAGTTTTCTAAAAACTTCATTTTTTTCTTTGGGCCAGATAATTTTCGTGCCAAAATGATTTAAACTTCAACTGAATCCTTATTAAGATATACAGAGTAAATGATTTAAAATATATTATTGCATATCCTTACATTAAAACAATTATAATAATTAATTACACATAAAAAAATATTGTCCAATTTTTGAAATTTGTAATTTGACAATCAATTAATTTTATCTTGAAATATTCACATCAAATAATTACAATGTTTGTTGTTGCTGCTGTTGTTGTTGTATTGTAGCAATGTATTCTTCGGCCAAACTGCAAGCCTTTTCAATTTCATAATTGCGTGAGACAAGCTGTACCCACTGACTCTCAAGATGCTTTAACTGATCTCCACCTTTTGTTTGCAAAGATTTACGTTCAAAATTAACCTCTTGAATGGCTTGCCTTAATTCGGAAAGTCTCTTTGCTGCAATTTTTTCTGTGTCATGTAGAACTTGTAAATAACGTTGCCAAGTCGGACAACAATAATGTAACATGTGTTGTAAATTTAATATACGCACACTCTGATGTTCCAATTGTGCTTGAGAATTTTCAATGCACTCTGTCCATGCACTAAGTTCATTTAATTTACCACTTGGTGGAGCTGGTAATTCGTATCGTTTTATCGATAATGCTTCCATAGGC
Organism: Cantharis nigra; assembly: GCA_958510845.1. Classification (NCBI taxonomy): domain Eukaryota; kingdom Metazoa; phylum Arthropoda; class Insecta; order Coleoptera; family Cantharidae; genus Cantharis; species Cantharis nigra. Next base: position 67,504,496 of record OY294028.1, read on the forward strand.
ATGCGATTCTGTAATCTTTCAAACTCAGTATTCATTATTGAAGTTTGAAATGATGTTAAATTTAGAGGCGGTAAATGCTCTAAATAATTTTTAGTGGGTCTCAGTCTGCGACATTCTTCTTCGACCAATGCATAAGCCTACAGCACAAACAAATTCAATTTTTACATAATAACAAAGTAAGAGGTACTTACAGATTCTCGTACACCTGGCTCATCATAGCCTTGGTCAATATACGGCAAAGCATCAACTACAATATCGCTGGCCATTATTAGAATTAATTTAACATAAAAGTTGTATCAACGACAATCTAACCTATAATTCCCAATTAATACAAAAACAGAGTTGTTTGGGTTACCAACTTAACGGCGTTAAACGCCAACAGTTCTCAAAATTGTACTTGATATTCTTGTATGAAATTCAAAATATTTTCATAAATATTATATTATGTAATAACTATTACATAGTTACTATTTATAGCCGAAATTATTTAATTCTGAAGAAAACAGTTTGCTTATCGCTATCACCTAGAAACACGAACCTGGATTACATTGGTAACACTGCTGTTTGACATCTTGGACATAAGTAAAATAAAATGTTTTTCATTTTTCATAAAAAACAGTACATTTGAAAAATTTTGATATGAGATGGACCAAAAATATGAAAACGGTATCAAACAATTTGTTATTAAAGAAGAATTATTGGATGTCAATGAACATTTCATAGGTAATAGTCAATTTTAGGTTAATTTTCTCTTTTCATTCTTTCAGGTCTTTTCATTTTCTAATAATTTATTATATATTTTTACTAAAATTGTCCCTTAATTGTTGATTATAATAAATAAAATTATTTTATCTAGATAGAATTACCTTCTGTCAAGTGAAAACCGAAGCAGACGAATACAAATTTCAACTGGAAGATCTTGATCCTTTTGTTGGTATTAAAGAAGAACCTAACATAGCATTCATTAAAGAAAGCGATGTTGTAGATAGTAAACCTATTCATTTTTTGTTAAGCACTTACCAATGTGATGGACCACTTCATTTGGAAAGAAACGTATTAAAACAAACATCAGGTATTCCTCTATCTCTTTCTTGTGACTTATGTAATAAGAAATTTACAAAGAGAGATTCTTTAAGAAGTCATATAAGGGATCATTCCCTAGAAAGAGCATTTGTATGTGAACTATGCGGGAAAGGATTTAAACGGAAAGCTATCTTACAGCGTCACAAAAAAATTCATACTGGTGAAAAACCATTTGAGTGCACGATGTGTACCTTAAAATATGCTCGTAAGGACGAACTCCAGAATCACTTAAAAATTCACACAGGTGGAAAACAGTTCAGTTGTCAAGTATGTGCAATGAAGTTTTATCTCAAAACTGCTTTGAAGCGTCATTTATTAGTTCATTCTTTTGAAAAACCGTTTGCATGTACCTTGTGTGAATCGAGATTTGCTCGTAAGAGCGATTTAAAACAGCACCAAAAAATTCATACTGATGAAAAAGATATTGCTTGTGAAAGTTGTAGTAGAAAATTTAGAAATAAAGCTGCTTTACGAACACATACGAAGGTGCATACAGGTGAAAAACCCTTTGCTTGTCGAATATGCGATAAAAGGTTTAGTTCAAAGCCAGATTTACGACGACATCATTTAATTCATACCGGAGATAAACCATTTACTTGCAACGAATGCAATTATAGATGTTCATTGAAAAGTAATTTAATAAAACATATGAGAATTCATGTTGAAAAAAAGATTGTGCTTAAATTTAGTAGATAATATTATATACGGCATTTTAAGGGCAGTACAAGATGACAAAGTATAATTTTTAAAAGATATTTTGTACTAAATTCTTTGATTCCATTGTTTATCAGATTGTTTCGAATGCCAAGATTTGATTGAAAATAACATACTTAGCTATCTTATTAACTTATTAAACTGTTTAATTATTTTTAAAATAATTGAAAACTATAGGAATTCCTAAAAAAGGAATGGTAATAAGGAGTTAGATTGAAGTTTTTGAATTTTATCAAAACTTTCAATGCTTATAAAAATCAAAAACGCTTTAAAATAATCTGAAGATGCAAGGCATAAGTGGTATGAAGTGGAGAGGAAGACATAAACAGATTTAAAACGAAAGTGTAGGATGATCTAAATAGGTTAAACGTTGAGAAGAACTGAAAGCAATGAATCAAACCATGTTCCTACTTGGCCTGCCATATTAGCTTATATTAAATTTAAACATCAGAAGAAGGCTGGTTATAGCTTTTAAAATAATTTAAATTTTATTGTATTTGCTTAGTTTGTTAATTTTTAAATTTGAATTTAATAATAAAATTGGGTTTTTTTAGGGAACTACTTCGCCATTATTTTAACATTTCTACATAATATTTTTTAAATAAAATCGATTTGAAAGCTTTTTTTTGTTTTATTACCTTTTGCTTTTGTAATTAATTAATTTTTCACAATTTTGGGAGTAAACTCACTTTTTGCGGGAGTAAAGTACTACTTTTTTGCATTTTGCATGTGGCTTTCTTATGTGAAATCGTTGAGGGGCAGGGCTTATTTGGATAATGGGACCCCTACGACTATAATATAACAGACAACTATTTTATTAACAACAGACAAAAGGGGTAGTCTCTGTAAAAATTTTATTAAAACTATCATAAGAGCAATGTTAAATTTTCTGAAATTTTTACCAAGTTTGGGGCCCTGGGCAGTTGCCCAGAGTGCCCAATGGAAAAGACGACCCGACCCTGCTGAGGGGGCTAAAAACAGAGAGGAAATTTTTCGCTCGAAAATCTCAAATTTAGTTATTAATATTAACAAATGTAATTTAGCATTTTCAGCAAAATTGTGAAAAATAGTATATACACCTTGGGACTAAGGTTCTTTTCATCCCGTGTGCGATTTTTGCACTCCACTATTACCTTGTGCAAAAACCTTCGCAGATTTCATCTTGGCGATGAAATACAATTATTGTTATTTGATTTATATTAGGGAATACAAGATGGATTCGTGGGAAATTCTGAAAACAAAATCTTTGTTTGACATAATACCATCATATATAGTCCATTTTTCTTAAGAACCAAGTAAGAATTTGTACTAAACCGATGACCTTGAAATATTAATCAATGATTTTAATTATTTTAATTAATAATTTCTAGTCAAATTCTACTATTTATTAGTGAATTGCACTACATATGATTCGCCAATTCTACCACATCGGCCAAAACCAGACTAAATATTAATCAATGAAATTGATTTGAAATTAGGCGGTTTTATACTAGCGAAATTTACGTGTTGTTGACATAATATTTAATTTTTCGTCTTATTTTAAATAGTTCCTATGCAATATTTCTTTAGTTATTTTATCAAAATCACATTAAAATTGAAATAAATTTGTGAAAATACGTTTTGTAAAATTATGATGTAAGCCATAGCCAAGAAGGCTATGTGTAAACTTATAAACATTCTGGATTAGGCAACACACCTAACACATATGATTTTCATATTTTAATGACGTTTTCTTTTGTAAATGTAGTTTAGCATTCGATTTGCCACCGACATTGTTCGTATCGCAAATCGACTATAGTAAATACTTTTATTGGCTAAAATTTAAAATTTTTATTTGGTGGAAAAGTATAATTTTGTTAAATTTTTAACCTTTGAGAATTTTTAGAAAAAATAAGGGAGTAAATTCAGAGTTGATATTTGATTGCTTCCCTTCCAAAATGACATTTTTTTCTAAACCAGAGAAGAATTGAAGCTTCAATGAACGTATAGGTAAACTTTAAGCTGTTGTTTATTATAAAAGAATGACGAATGAGAATTATTTGAAAAATAAAATTTTTGGTGTTCGTTTACATGTTTAGAACCACTGAATATTTTGATTTTTTGATAAATGTCAATTTTATAACCTAGAAAGTTGTAATAAAAGTTTTTAATTAAGAAAAACGTTTAAATTAAATTAACAACAAATTTTATCAAATTTTTAAGATTAGTATGAATAGGCAACCACCTGTTAGAGTACAAGAATGGGTAGATTCGCTTTCAATGTCCAACACAAATGTAGCAACCACCAACAGTGTTAATCGAACTGTTTGCCATTCATCACCAAAAATTATTCGCGGCAATATTACTCGAGATTTATCAATACAATCTGAAAATGGAAGTAGCCATTGCTCCAGTGTAGAATCGATGTTGGAACTACGAAAACCTGATCCGGAAGCTGTGCTTATTGGGCTCGGTTTTGGGCCATCCAACACCAGCAGTAGTTTGTCACGTATACCTCAACGATTTTTAGGACCTTCCAAAGTATGCAGGTAATTACTCCGTTTCACTTATACTTATCTAGAAAACTATTTTTTTTAGTTATTATCACAATTTGATATTAGTAAGTTTATCGACCAACAAAGTGATTCAAATAGCTTCGATCAAAAGTTAGTTTTAAATAGATATATTTTTGATAAATCACAATATTAAAAATAGTTTTTCTTGTAGATTCAATTCAACTCCTGCCTCGCCGGCACGTCCAAGACCCAGTATGTGATTAATTAAATTTTCTATGTAAGGAAATTTAAAGTGATTAAAATTTCACGATTTGCATATAATCATATCAATTAGCATATCTATAATAATTATCTTTCAAATTGATATTATTTTCCTATTGGAAATTTTTTATACTACACAGATATATTTTTGATTGTTTTACCTTTCTCTACTCATACATTCCAACGCAATGTTTATAATTTCCAAATGCAGCATATGTTTTAAATCTTGAACTTTACGGTTTTATTTTTATTAATACAATTTTCACTACCTAACTAGATTTTTCATAAGATACGATTATGAAGATTCTACTTGATATAAAAATCAAAACAACAAGACACATATATAATTTACTGGATTTTAAGACACCGATTTCGCTAATATGATCACAATTATTTTATAAATTACTGATAATACACTTTTATCGCTTAGGATATCCCAGGGTAAAGTAGTTGAATTTCAGATAAATTTTTTTATCTAAATCTAAACAAACAACTATTTTATTATATCAAAATTGCTCTATTAAAATGTAATTGGGAAGTGCAAAAGCACGAAACTTGGTCCAAACTAAATATTTCAATTAAAAATTAAATTTAAAATATTTTATTATTTATTAATGATAGGATTTTATTAATGTAGGTAGTTTAAAATTTTGGATGGTGCTTTATGCTTTAATTAGATTTAAGACTTATTTACAATTTTATAAAACTTATGAAAGTGAGATAGCATTTTTAAAGTAAAATTTTAATGTGATAATACTGTAATTAAAATTTTACTATTAATGAATTTAAAATGAATATGGTGGACCAATTTTATCTATAGTTTTTAGTTTAGTTTTGAATCTATCTTAACCGCTTAACGCAATGGTTAAACCATTCCAATTTGCTTGCTTTTACTTTGAAACTTTGATGTATAATATTTGTAACAAAGAAGCATCATAAACTACTCTTACTTATAATATGTACTTATATTATGTAACATGTCCAAATTAACAGAAAGACTTAGCATAAGAGAAATCAAAGTTTACTACTTAACAGGCATTTAAAAGTTTTAATTAAAAGTATATAATGTATTATAATCTTGTTAAGTTTTTACACAACCAATTCAAATAAAATTTATAAAAAAGATGTATTTTTTATTTATTTGTTATTCGCTGTTATAATATACTCTAAAATTTTGGGAATTTATCTAAATTTGAATCTAGTAACTTAATGTAAAAATAAAATAATTCAAAAATCGAGACAATATGAATATTTTAAGCTATGTCATATTTTTAAATAAGTTACTTTTAATTATTTCTAGGAACGCAATAGGTATGTAAATATTTTAAACAATTTTTAAATTGCTATCGGTTATGATATTATTTATTTCAAGTTCCAGGTACGTTTTGGCACTTTTCAGACGTATTTTGGAGTAGTTCACCTCGAGTTTGTAATAATAAGACAGTTGAAAGATCTGTTACAAAAGTTTTAAAGTCAGTTTTACATCAAGGTGGTGGAATTATTCCAGACTTTATTTTTTGGACTTGTGCTGGAGGACGTTACATTGAAAGTGTAGCTAACGCATTTAAAGCGGCTATGAATAATATTACCGTAGTGCCTTCGTTAGGAAGACTTCATAAAAATTCTTCTTCAAATTATACACTGTTGTCTAAGTACTTTAGTAGTTGGCTTGATAAAACAGCACTAAAGACGTTTAGTAAACATGGTTATTACGCAATAATTCCAAAAATACCAAAATGTTTAAAAATAATTGTTTTGAATTCTGACCTGTTTTGTGAACCTCACACGACCACATCTGTAGTTGATTCCGACAAACAGTGGAGTTGGCTATTTTTGGAACTCTCAAAAGCAAGAAAAAACAATTTGAAAGTTTACATATTAACTTCGATAGCACCTGGAATCGCAACTACATTTGAAGACAGACAGTTGACTTTTCAAGAGAATAAGCTTTATATAAAAATGGTTAGGATGTATTGCGATGTAATTAAGGGACAATTTGCAGGATACGAAATTGGGAACAAATTTCAAATATTTACCTATGAAAATGGTATTAATATGTAAATGTAAAAGGAACATGTAAATTTAACGATAAATTTCAGGAACTAGTTGTAATTGGTTGATGTTGGCACCACCATTTGTTAGTCGTTCGCGATTATACATCTACAACATAAAAACTTTGGATCCGTTAGATTATATTCAATTTTACAAGTCGAATGAAAGTTGGTTAATGGAAAATAGATTTACTAATTTTTTTCTGGTTCCAAATATATCTACATTTTCTTTGGATTTATTGGTACGAAGAATGAAAACTAATTATGAATTACTTACAAAATATACTACTGCAAGTTACCAATTTCAAGAGTTGATAGGTCAGCCACTGTGTAAAATCACAGCAATTGATTATGATGAGTATTTAAAGTGTATTTATAAAATTAGAAACCCAATTCGTACTACTCTAACGCCGAATCACCATTGCCAAAGTCACTGCACTAAAAATTACTATAATAATTTTACAATTCCGCTTATATTTATATTAATAATTGTACTTCTGTAAGTATTTGTAATAATTATTTTTGGATAACATTTACATCAACTAAATTATTGTAAGTTCAAGTCGATATGATAAGATTGACATTACGGAGAATATTAGTATTTTGCGTACTTTCCGCATTTCTTTTCTAACCTTCCTCATGATTTCCTCTTTAAATTCATTTTAATAACATCTATGACTATAAAGAAGTTTCACTTCGGCTGCGAGCTTATGAGGATAAGGCTCACTTCAGTTTTTATATTATAGTAGTGTGCTCGAACCGCAAAAAACTCTTAAAAATAACTTCTGTGGGGTTGTTGTGGTTAAAATTTGAAACAGCAATAAAAAGACAAGCCAAGAACTACCTGTCACAAAAAATTTAACAATAATCCTTAACTCAATCAAAACTTCGCAAAGTCTATAAGACAATTAAAGCAATGATGGCCAATGTCGCACTAAATGAGAACATACAATTATTTCAAAATCCAAATATTTGACAAATTTAGCTCTGCGTTGAAGAGAGAGAGAAACGCAAACTCGATACCTGGTGCAATATTCCCAACCAAGTTGTACTGCAATTGGACGTAGTTATGCAGAAACCTACCAATCCACAATTTTCGAAAATTGAGTTAATTACGAAAATGGGCTTATTAGGTACTATTCTTTGACTGGAGAAAATCTAGAAAAAACTCAACAAGCTAAAATGGATTTTTTGTAGCTATTTATTATTATGCATAAAACTACCAACCCACATAATCTGAGTATTTTTGTACAAAATCAGGAAATAGTATTTTTGGCTGAAAGATAACTTAGAAATAATTGACTTAAGGATATAAAAGCACTTTTACAACTGTCTTTCGAAGTGTTCTATCCAATACAATTTTTAAAATTAAATCTTATTTATTTATTTTCTCAATAAGTGTTTTATTGGGTTGGTAGGTTTCTGCATAACTACGTCCAATTAATCGATGGACATTCAATTAGATATTATGCCGACGAAGAATTTAATACTAGAATGTTTCTAGTTCTAATTCAACACAGTGTACATTATATTCACCTATGTTTGCGATCATGGGTTGGCGATTTGGATCGTCGTTATGAGGATTGGATGAAGCACAAAAGTAGTTTGCCCTCTTATTCATTAGCATATGCTGATGGTACCGAGTCAAGTGTGTACACCAAACCATGAGGATTTTCAAAAAGAAAAATTGACAGAGGATGAAATTGGTTTACTTTGGATTACTGGATATATCGGGTATCGCATGCGGTATCCGGACGATTCATCCTTGGGCTATTCATCCTGCGGACGATTCATTCAGCGGACGGTTCATCCCAGGACGATTCATCTTGGACGATTCATCCAATGGAGTGGAAATATATGGATACAAAAAAGAAACGAAAGTAGTCATAATTAAAATTGTTAGTTTTTAATAATAATAATAATTATTATTAACAATGATCCATAATAATAATGATACATAATATGAAACATAATAATAATAATAATTAATATTAATAGATTATCATTAAAAATATTGCAATGATCCGTGACTCATTATAGTTATTTATGTATCAAGGGCATTATGACGATGTTTATGTCGAGGGCAACCAATTTAAAAGGTCGAGGGCCCTCAGGCCCGAGAGTTTTTAAGTTGCTCAAGAGCATAAACATCGAGTAATGCCAGTGGTGCATACAACGTTTTATATTACACTGCATTTGAATTTGAGAAAAATTAAAAAAATTTATAAATTTTGAATTTGATTTTGCTAAATTTTCTAGTTTGCGGTGGAATTACGATTGAGAGGGCATAATAAGCGGGCATTATGATTTATACGCCCTAGGTTATTATAGCATACTTAATATATTTCGTTGTCAAGGTATAAAAAACAAATAATGATTCAGTGTAATATAAATTAATTAATTAATTAATTGGATTTTGATAATTGTTTTATAAGTTTAAAATATATAATTAAAATTGGATTTGGATAAAAATTAATAAAAGGAAAAGATAAAAGAAATAATAAAAAAAATTATTAATTATTAAATTATTAAAAATAAAAAAGTGAATCTTTGTGAAGTGAAAAAACCTCACATAAAAATTAATTAAATTAAAAATTAATGAAACAAAGTTATTGCAATATTTTTTATGATAATCTATTAAAATTATTTATAATTATGTATCATATGAAAACAATTCAACTAAGAGACATTTTTGTAATTGCGAAGATGAAAGAATTCATATTGTGTATCAATATTATATATCATTGTTATTATGAATCATTATTAATTATATTACTAAAAAATAACAATTTTAATAAATTATGACTATTTTCGTTTTTTTTTCATATATTTGGATGGTAGATGGATCCAGTGAATGAATCGTCCGAGAATGAATCGGCCGGGATGAATCGTCCAGGATGAATCGTCCTGGATGAATCGTCCTAGGATGAACCGTCCACTGGATGAATCGTCCGCAGGATGAATAGTCCGAGGATGAATCGTCTGGGATGAATAGTCCGGGGACGAATCGTCCTAGAATCATCGCATGCCCTGCAAATTTTGAATGGGCAAGTTGAAAAGTCAAAAACGATGTGGTCTCGAAAAATTCAAATACAGCATAAAATAGTAATTATTTTGTTCCACTGAATGCTCAACATTACATTTGTTCAATCATTCATTCATTATTATTCTTTTAACCACTTTTTGGTGGTTTTTATCGCACTGCAATAAAAAATGTTTAAAAAGATTTTTTTTCACTCTTGTTTCCACCTTGTTTTTTATTTACCTAATATTATGTTTGAGTTTATTTCAACTAACTATATTTGGTTTAATGTTTTAAAAAATTCAAAAATATGAAAGATACGAACAGGTACAAATGATTTAGACTATTTTGGATTCAAAGTAGGTTAGGTCAAACCGTCACTAGCTTCCAATCTGAAATAGATGTACACCACACACAGAATTGAACGTACATCCCTATACTAGCAATGTAACTTATGCCTTTTGAAGACATGTTTTCTCATATAAAAATCGCTTCTACAGTAAAACTTATTAAAAATTTCATTTTCTTAATTTTTGTTTAAGTATATGTATATAAACAAAAATGAAGACAATAAAATTTTCAACAAAAAATGTTTAATAAGTTTTGCTGTAGAAGCTATTTTTATATGAGAAAACATGTCTTCAAAAAGCACAAGTTACATTGCTAGCACAGGGGTGTACGTTCAATTCTGTGTATGGGTGTAGGTATTCATGTATTTACTGCAATTTTTATTTAATTTATTGAAAATGTGTTAAAAGATATATCGAACACGCAATTGAAAAACTTTTCCATCATCTTCCAAATGAATTTACACCCATTTTAAACTGGTTAGAAGGCTAAACCGGTATCAATCCAGGCGAAGGCCATTATTTGCTCCAAGTATATGGAATGTATATGATTGCGTGCTTAATGATCAAGATCGCACTAATAATATTGAGGAAGCTGCTCATCGTAGTTTGCAAAGCCAGTTAGATGTGGATCATCCATCGATATGGAAATTCATTGATGGTCTGCGAAGCGTTCAGAAAGGAAGAGACGCATCATATGAGCAATTCTTACGTGATGGTGACGCTTCTCCGCTTAAAAGATTCAAGTATCAAGAAGTTGATTAAAGAATAAAGAGAATTGTCCTATCATATTTATGTAGACATTAGGACAATATTAAAATAACTTGGAGATATTGCACATAAATTATATTTAAACATAAAATAAAGATAATAAAAAAAACTTTTCTTTTAATAAAGAGTGACTAGGTATGTAAGTATATTTTATATATTTTTAAGTGTTTCTTCTTTTAATCTAATCGAAGAAGTAATGCAGGGATGAGCAACATTTGTTTGTTTTAGGGCCATTTGCATAGTGCAAGTTTAACAACCGATCAAAGTTAAATCAAGATCAACTTACTACTGTTAAACCAATCAGAATGCTCAATTTAAAAGTTAATCTTGGTTTAACTTTAATCGGTTGTTAAACTCGCACTAAAGAAATATGCGGACCGCATAGCCGGCGCCGAAATGTCCAGACGCCCAAAAATCCTGCTCCTGAATAGGTACTGTACTATCTATCATAATAATTTATCTAACCCTTCGTCAAAAATATAAATTAATTTTTATTTTAACACATCAATAAACCTGTCGTGTAATAATTAGTAGTACCTAATCTAATAATAAATTGCTGACGGCTTCTAAAATGTATTTTTCAATTTGTATGCAATTAATATTATTAAATAGATAACAAAATTGGAGAACAATCTTATCTCTCGCGATAAGTACATCAGGAAATGATTTTCAATAATTTCGATTATCAATTAATTTAAGTAAAATGGTGTGACTATAAAAGACCACTCGGCTTGAAGATGTTTAGTCTACTTAAAAAATGAAGTTGATAATAGTTTGTGTTGTTTATTGCATGGCTTTAGCCAATGCAAATCTTTTTGTACATGTAAGCATACTTTATTTGAATATTAATGTTGTAATCTCGAATCGGAAAATCAAATTTCCCACCAATAACCTTAATTCCTATAATTAACCACACACATAATTAAACACAAGAATGGCTTTGATGTTTGCTTGGCTTGGCTTCTCAATTTCTAAGAGACCACTTTTCCTGTTCTTTTTCTGACACGTCATCTTCATCCTCACCCACGTTCTTACCTTCATGCTTGTTCATCTCCTGGTTGCGTTTAATGTATCGTGCACTGCGAAGTGCTACCGAACAATTTACGTTACAATGTTAATGATATATTCTTTTACTTGTTTAGAATATCGTACCACTTAAAGATCTTCGAGGTAAATTAATTTTTTTTTTAAATTCTGATGTGCAATTTTATCTTAAAAATTTCTAGAATCACCATCTCGCATAATAAGTGGCCAGCCTGCAGTACCTGGCCAGTTTCCGTATCAAATTGCTAACAAATTTGGAAGAAATACACCAACATCATTTTGTGGAGGTGCTTTAATCTGTGATAGTTGGGTATTGACAGCTGCTCACTGTGCGCAAGGGTAAATAAAGCTAATTTTTCTTTACAATCTTATTTAGCTATTTTGTTATTAGTGCAAACTACTTTTTATTGTATTTGGGTTCAGTAAATCAATCACAAAGTGTTGAAGTTGGACGTCTTGAAGTCATAAGTAGAAATGCGATTGTGCACGAAAACTATAATTCATTAACCCTCAATAATGACATTGCATTGATTCGTTTGGACAAGAAAGTTAACTTTACAAGTATGTAGCAGTAATATAAATTCTGTGTATAACATTAATTTATTTTTAGAAAATATTCAGCCAATACCCTTGGCTAAAACCCGAACTGGGGTCAATGTTACCTTGACCGTTAGTGGTTGGGGAAAAACCAGTGAATGTAAGTTGATTTCATATTATAACATGTCTATTTAACCCTGTTCATTTCAGCGGGTGGCGTAAGTTCAACTTTAAATTATGTCAATTTGAGAGCTATTTCTAATCAAGAATGTGCTGAAGTGTATGGTTCAAGAGTGGTTATCAATTCCACAATATGTTGTAGAGGAAACCCTCAACACAGCACTTGCAATGTTAGAAATAAATCAATTAGATAGCGTAAATAATCTGACCACTTTTTGAAAATAATTTTATCGAGTAGTTTTGTTGAAATTTTTCACTATGATCATAACTTTTCCAAAGTTGACATTTAAAACTTGTAAACATGGAGAAAATATTCACCAAAACTAAAGTGGTTAGATTATTTACACTATCAAACTGATTAAGATGAAATATGATTATATCTAAAAAAAACACGAATTTTAAAATTTACTAAATTTCTGTTTATAGGGTGACAGTGGGGGTCCATTGGTGGCAAAAAATTCTAATGGTCAATTTGAACATGTTGGAGTAGTTAGCTTTGTCAATTCTCGTGGCTGTGCGAGTGGAGAACCATCTGGATATGTACGTAGTGAAAGTTTGCGTTCGTGGATAATCAGTAAAATTAATGGTACATGCACATTACCATAATTTACAGAAAAGTATTCAAGATGAAAATCAATCTTAATACGTTTTTCTTAATTTGAAAACTGGAAGTTCTATTATTATTTTTTATCACGCATATTTTACAGTATAAGAGATGTGAGGATAATAAATAAAAACTTAATATCATGTCATATCTAAATATAATTATTAAAATAAACGAAGTAACTTTTAAAATAACAAATAAAATAAATTCCTTGAAATGATTATATCTGATTAAATTTTAATTAACAGATAAATATTTTGAAGGTTTAACGATTTATATAAAAATACAAAAATCTTAAAAGTACATGTAACTAACTAAACATTAAACATTTTTCAAGCTACCTTAAACTTTATCGTTTGTCTCAATTACGCTTAAATCGCCTTTGGAATTTGATCTTGGCAAACTTTTTTCACAATATGGCTTTGGTGATTGATCAATTTCGTGGCTTGATTTTTCTTCACATGAATCGATTTTCTCTTCTTTACTTGCTTGCTCTTTGATTTGGACATCACAACTTTTTTCTTCTAAATTAGTTGCACCTAAATAATAGTATTATTATTATTTTAATCAGATTATATAAACGGTGTACAAGACAAGTTTTATGTAGTCCAGGAGCCAGTGAAATTTTTCGGTACTTATTTTCCCACTTAGTTCATGTCACTTTTATGGCTCTAATAGTGGTACTTATCAAGTAATTTGAAGTCTGACAAAAATTTTCCAACAGGTTTGGTTTTCGAAAGTTCTAATGATTTGAACTTATTTTCCCAGCTATGATTTTTTTTTATACTGGTAAATCAAAAACCTTTATGTAGAAAAGCAATCTGGCTCATCTCCGATGGAGGGAAGTAAGTCTGGCTGAAGCATTTCAATCAATTCGCTTTTCGGAAAATCAGATTGATTTTTCGGATACGTTGCCCTTATTTTCACATGCTTGAAATTTATTATACAAATTGAGATTATCATAAGATATAGTTAAAAACAAGTCTGGTACATTTATGGAATGAGCAAATGAGTCTGGCGGTAAATTGAAAATTTCCGAAATAAAAAATTATTGCCTTTTAGTTCGCCGTCATGAAAATTTGTCACATGATAGTCTATACTCTATTCTATACTATAATTTAATGAGAAAAAAAAATCTGGCTGTTATTTACAGACACCAAAACCTCGCCAGACTCCGTTCATGTTCAGCGACTTAGTTTGAGGACGGCGCTGAAATGCGGGTTTCTATTCAAAATGTACACCTGCTCGATCCCTTCTTTCCTATCTCTGTCAGCTCCCTAAGTGACGTTGCCAGCAGCTGGATCTTAGAAATTAATTTTTCGAGAAAAGCAGGTCACTCAAAATCGACCAGTGTGACCGTTGTGCATCTAGGAGGAAGACGTACGCGTAAATTTCGGTAGAAATAATGACACCAACATCGGTGTGTGCAGGTGAATGTGACAATAATGAAGGTGATAGCAAAGACGAGGAATATGTCGAAGAATGGTTCGACAAATTTGATTTTATACAATTTTTGTTTTAATTTATATATCATGAATAAAGTCTATTTAATACTTTTACAGCTAATAAAACCTTTTACACCCTGCACTTACTATTTTAATGCTCTAAATTATAAAAGAACTTGGACACCAATAATAGTATGTATAATCGAACGTGAGCGCGCCTGACGAACATTGGACAAGTCTGGCATGGCTTTGGTGATCAAATATTATAGCCAAATTATTTTTCAAGTTATTGTTATAATGTAAACTGTCACTTGACAAATTTTCAAGACTGCCAAAATGAGGGCAATTATTTTTTAAATATTTTTCAGTTTTTGACTCGTCAGACATATTTTTCATGCCCACAGATGAGCCAGACTATTTTTATACTTAATTTTAATATACATTTTCTTAGTTATTCCATTTTCACAACTGTAAAAATAAGTGGAACGCATTTGTACTTTCCGAGGCATTTTCTGACTCAACCCATCGGAAAACCCCCCCCAACTCCCTTAAGATTTTTTGCTCGAAATCACTCGCTAAATAATTATATCCGTGTTTGCCGACTGGGAAAATAAGTACCGAAAAATTTCACTGGCTCCTGGTCTAATATGGCAAAATAAGTAGGAGAAGATAACCAGTTCACAAAACACCAATTTCAATTCCGGAAAATTTTTATTATTGCACAACTAGTTTCAGAAGCAATGCTTGCATTTTCAAACTCTGATTTGTGACTGAATACATAGAAAGTGACACCTGATAACGACAGTTAACAACGTACATACAAATATAACAAATTATTGCAATAAAATAAGAATACAAATGAGAATCTTTAGTCAATAAATAACATCAGAAAGCTTGTTGTCAATAATGTAAAACTTACAAGTAAGAATGGTGAATGATAAACTCAATAGGTCAGAGGGAAAAACTTATCAGCTGACACAAGAAACGTTCACTTCCATAGAAGAAACCCCTTACCGCTTATCATATCACCTCGGCAGGCCCACCATCCAGAAGGTCAAGTAACACCATCGAGGCGTTACCTGAGTCCGAGTTCATCAGGTGCTTGTACTTGTTTTTCCTGATTTCCATAGCTTCGTGTATATCGAGGTGAAACCTATTATTAATTTCTCAGACAAGTGCCAGGTTGTCCACGGTAGTATGGTGTCCATGGTCGATAAGGTGTTCTGCAACGCTTGACTTTTGAGGGCTGTTGTTCTTGAACGCCCTCATGTGTTCACTAAACCTGGTTTTTAAGTTTCTCCAGGTAAACAAGTACAAGCACCTGATGAACTCGGACTCAGGTAACGCCTCGACGGTGTTACTTGACCTTCTAGATGGTGGGCCTGCCGAGGTGATATGACAAGCGGTAAGGGGTTTCTTCGATGGCGGTGAATGTTTCTTGTTATCAGCTGATAATTTTTTCCCCCTGACCTGTTGAGTTTACCATTCACCATTCTTACTTGTAAGTTTTACATTATTGACCACAATCTTTCTGATGTTATTTATTGACTAAAGATTCTCATTTGTATTCTTATTTAATTGCAATAATTTGTTATATTTGTATGTACGTTGTTGATAACTGTCGTTATCAGGTGTCACTTTCTATGTATTCAGTCGCAAATCAGCGTTTGAAAATGCAAGCATTGCTTGCGAAACTAGTTACGAAATAATAAAAATTTTCCGGAATTGAAATTGATGTTTTGTGAACTGGTTACCTTCTCCGAATTATCCATTCCGGAGGTCGATCTAATTTATTTAAATTTTTTCAAAATAAGTAATTTAATAAAAACAATCTTAAATGCTACTTTTGCTCTTCTTTCAAATGTAGTATTTTTAAGGTATCAGAAATAAATTACCTAATGCATTACTAAATTTCAATTCCTCTGAAGGAGAAATATTGCTTGAATCTTCCAGAACATTAGAAACACCAATTTCAAGGATAGGCCAACTTGAATCTTGACAAAACAATATTAAAATATTAAAGAACTATATTACAAAACCTTACCATTTATTAATGCACTATTATCGGTGCAGAGGACATCTTGTTTGAACACCTCAGGTAATTTATCTTTCAAGTCAGGAACGTCTTGGATTTCATCTGGAAAAACGGAATTGGTTAAACATTCCAGAATTAATTGATTTCAAAACATTTACCTTTATTTAACTTTTTGAAAAATGATTCGTCTTGCTTTGAAATTTCAATATCAAGAAAATCTTCAATAATAGCAGAAGCAATGTGTTCATCTACATCTAGTAAAAATATTAAGTCAGTAATGAAAATACAAGCATATCGTCGGCGATCTGACAATATTTGCTAACTGACATCGCTGACGATATGTATCTTGGATGGATGAAAACAGCAAAAATAATTTTTTTAACAAGGTTAGGATTTCATATTTAAGATTAATTTGAATCGAATACTGTTTTTGTAATCACTGTAGTGTGGATTTGTAGCTAATGTACTTTTAGAAAATAGAAAAATTTAAACAAAATTATGAATTTATGGCAAAAGCAATTGGCGATTTACATTAAGCAAACGCCACCGCGCGGAAAAATATTAAATTAACTCAATACGTAATTTAACCTTTAAATAGTGTTAATGATATGACATACCGCAGCAGCCCATAAGACTACACGCGTTGGAAAATTGATCCTACTACTGAAAACCTACTTAAAGGTTCAACATACAAATTAAACATTCAAAACAAAATCAAGTTACGTTTTAGGAACGCCATATTGTTGACATTTGGCAGCGCCACCAACGGTAAGGTAAATCGCCAATTAAGTACCTACATACTGTGAATTTTTCAGCATTTTCAAGATTTTGAAAATCAAAATTAAATTAGCAATAAGAAGTTTTTTTAAATAAATTTTAATTGTAATTTCCTTTTCACTGAATGAATCTGTCAAGTTCTACTGTGATTTTCACCCAATACCAAATTAAAAACAAAACACAAAAATTTACCGTTATCTAATGGATCGGTTGAGAATTTTTCTTGTGTTGATACACCGCTTTCCTTCACATCATCTTCTACAACAACATCTTTCACGCTTACATCTAATAAAAATAATTTTTATGAAAAGATTGTTGATGCTAAGAACAGTTAAGTTAAAACAATATTTACCATTAACCGATGCATTGGTGACAACTTGGTCTTGTGATAAATCTTGATCTGAATTTTCCATAGTTTCACTCACCTCTTCATGTACATCTACAAAAATGGAATTATTAATAATACAAAAAATTAGAGAAAAGGACCGATATTAAAAACGAAGCGAAAGAAATTTAAGAAGTTTACCATTAACTGGTAAGCCTGAGGTAGATTTGTCTTGCTTTGATAAATCAATATTAATCAAATCTTTCACAAGTTTAGACACATATTCACATGTATCTGTTGAAAAATAGTTTCAATAAACAAGAAGTAGCAAACAACAAATGCAAAAGAATGTACAAGACATAATTTTAATTTATAAATGAATCTACCTAATGCTACTGAGTCAATTATCAGTTCATCTTGTCGTAACTCGTCTGCATCAAACAAATCTTGCTTATCACTATCAGACGCAGGCACAATTTCTTCCAATGCATCTACTAAAAAATATTTTTGAAGAAAAACATAGAAAAACTTGAAATAAGAAACATACAACACAATAAATTATCATAGTCAAGATTTCCAACAGGTTAATCCAATTAAAGTAAAAACTACGAAGCTTAAGTATAATAAATTGAATCGGTCATTTCAAAAACAGCATAAGTCATTGAATTAAAATTTTACGGGAATCAAATAAAACAGTTTTTCACAAATACATCAACATTTTTAAAAGTTTTTTTGTTAATTTGTCTTTTTATACCTTTAATTTGTTACTTACTTAAAAATTACTACCTTAAAATTAATTTCATTTTGTGAATTATGCTGTTTTTGCAGGGAATGGGATTCATTGCTCAATAAGTTAATTAAAAACTCTGTTATTTTACAATATTTTATTAAATTGAAAAATAATGTTTTGAATTCAAATTTTGAAAACATAAATACACAAAAACGCATAAGAATAACAATAAACTAAGTAAGTAAAATGCATCTCGCCATCAAAGATTCATTGCAAAAACCACATAAGTCAGTGACTTGTACTATTGTTTTTGCAATGAACGATCGTAATTATCATCATTTTTTATAGTTAGCGTAATGTTACTAACATAATTTTTACACATAATATGTGACTATCTTGGAGGATCAAATTTCAACAAAAAAAGCAATTTAGAAACACACTAACTTATGCTGTTTTTGAAATGACCGATTCAATTTGACTCAGTTTTCTCTAATAACCGGAAAGTGGTGTAAGATATCAAAATAAGGTTATTCAATACTTTTTAGATCACTTAGTTTTCGAATTATTAGAAAAAACCCTTGGTTGAGACAATTCAGATACAGTAGAATCATTTTGACTTTAATTAGTTTACCTACAAAAACAATCGGATAATGTGAAAAAACGCCGCTTATTATTATCAATTTCAAGGAATTTCCTATACAATAATCTCTTTTTCTAAGTATCTTTTTCTGATTGGACATTGAAATTTTAATATATCTTTACAAAACACGTCACTCGTTTCAATTTCTATACAAAACAAATGAAGTTTTTCTAATCATGTTTCAAAAAGTTTTACTTTGTGATATTCAAAAGTGTGAGGAACAGTATTACTTTTCCGCACAGTTTTAAAAGTGTGAGAAAAAGTACTATTTTTCCACACACTTTTGAATATCACAAAGTAAAAATAACCAACCATTGGTTGGCAACCAATGGGCTACCAACTGTCAAATTTAAATTTTAAGTATCTATTTTCACAAAGTATATTTGAGTAAATATTTAGTAAATTCATTTTAATTTAGGTTAAAAAATATGTTATTGGTTCTTTTTGAAACATAATTAGAAAAAATATTGTTCGATACTCGTGGAAAACTATCTTTTTCCATTCTCGGCTTCGGTTTACGATCTCGGCCTAAGGCCTCGATTGTAAAACTTCGCCTTAAATGGAAAAAGGTTAGTTTTTCTACCTTGTATCGAAAATATCTATTCCCGTTTCATGGCGTGTTTCTATTTTTATTTTGCTAAATGTGCACTTTGCTTTATGCATTTTAATTTAAGTTTAGTTTATTCTTGCTAAATTTACCTAATTCTTCTAAAATTTGTTGGTTAATGTTATCAAAATGTTCTTGGCCCAAAGTGATCACATTTAGCGGATTCTACTGTACTATAATATAATAATTGTCATAACTATAGAAACTTCCTTTGCTATACAGAGTACATCAAACTGGTTGTTCAGTATTTTCACAAAAATTAAAAAAAAAATATCTGGTGCTGCCTGTAACAATAATTGTTTTTGCAACATTCGACATGTGATTTTTAATTTAGCATAATAAATATAATAGTCCAGGAGCCTTGGGCCTTTTTGACAAGCAATTAATATCCAGCTAATTTTTCGTAGGCGGCTTCATTTTACCGAGACGCCCAACTTTTTCCTCGGCGAAAATTATGGAAACAGGTAGCTAACAGAGTGAGCAGGTGCCAACCACGTAGAATTGGTGATAATAAAAAATTGATTAATACCAGTTCATTTTTGAGCTAAATGTTGAGATTATTTTATAAATAATTTGAAACAACATTTGTCCTACAAATAAATTGATATGTTTTCACAGTCCTACATTGGAAAGTTGTCGAAACCACGAAAATACTTTTTTCATTAATACCTGTAGGACACTAAAGCTACATGATATATTAGCATATTTTCTACACAAATCAATCAATGTCCTACAAAAAAACTGGTAGTTATCGCTAGTACTACAAAGAATACGAAAAAAGGACCCCCTCATGGACCAGCTTAATATTTGAAATATCGTGCTGAAATTTTAAGAGAATTTTTATTCCATCCTATAGTAACTTTTGGGACCATGAGACTTAAAAAAATATATTTGCTTTTTATGCTGGTTTTGCATTGTTCCAATTTACATAATCTTTGTAGGACTAGCGATAACTACCTCTTTTTTTGTAGGACATTGATTTGTGTAGGGAATATGCTAATATATCATGTAGTTTTAGTGTCCTACAGGTATTAATGAAAAAAGTATTTTCGTGGGATCGACAACTTTCCAGTGTAGGACTGGAAAAGCGTACCAATTTATTTGTAGGATAATGTGGCGATATAATTATGTTAATTTTTACCAATCTATAGTAAAAAAAATTAGCCGGGTATTAATAATTTTTTATTACCGAGTAATTGCTACATATTTGAGAGGGACACTCTTGATTATACCATTTTTTTGTAGGACAAATGTTGTTTCCAATTATTTACAAAATAATCTCAACATTAAAATAAAAAATTAACTGGTATCAAAGCTGGTATTAATAAGTTTTTCTTAATCACCAAATCAACATGTTTTACACCTGCGCACTCTGTTAGCTACCCGTTTCCATAATTTTTGCAGAGGAAAAAGTTAGGCGTCTCAGTAAAATGAAGCTGCTTACGAAAAATTAGCCAGATATTAATTGTTTGCCAAAAAGACCCACGGCTCCCGGACTATAACAACTTAGCAATTGAGGAGAAGTTAGGTTCTATGGTTGTTCATGTATTTTCCTAACTTTCGTTACTAAGTTTACATGGTATCTTACGTCAATTTTTTTAAATTCAAATTAATTATAAGAATTTTTTTTGAAGTGAAGTTAGATTTATACTCGAGCTCACTTGAGATGAAACTATGTTAAATTGTAAATAGAATTCAGCAATTATTAAACCATTCATTTAAAAAATAATTTCAAAAAAACAACCTTTCTTATGTAAGTGACATTTGTCATCCAAAATTATAACATTGAATTATTTTATAAACTAAAAATTGCAAGCAAGTCGCATTCACCATAAAAATGTTACAAAATCGAATTTTTTATAAGTAAAACCATTAATGACAATGTTTAAATGTCATTAAAATAAGATTATCTCGATTTTTCAGTTGCGTGTTCCTTTAAGAAAGAAATTTAAAGCAGCTCCTATACTCAATACAGATACTTTGCAGATATTGTATTAATATAACATTTCTGAAGAAATCTTGCTTACAAATAAGACCTAGTGATTAATGTGAATTCCAAATAATGCAATATAAATTTTAGAAGAAACCATTAAGGGTTCTTTTGAATAGTATAGTTATTTATTTTATAAAGGACTTTAATACTTTTTGAAGTATTACTTAGGAAGAACCACAGGACATAGGAGACAAGGACGAGACTGTTCAAAATCTATATTAAACAGAAATTTGAAAACATACCACAAGAATTTTTTGAATAAACAAAGGCATAAATCATACATCATAAAATATAGATAACTTGGTATATTATCCAAATGAACCCTTAATGGTAGATTTATCTTGCCTTTTTGTATGAAAACCAACAAGTTCTACATCAAAAATAGAACTAAACTAGAAATTTCACACAAACACAAATTTTTGAAGCAACATTGAAATGTAATGGATAAATTAAAGAGAATCTCAAGAACCCAAAAAAAAAAATAATTTACCATTAGGAACATCATCACCAGTTGATTCATCTGGCTGTGAGACCTCAACTTCAGTAAAATATTCCTTAATCTCAGACATAATTGCTTCAATTGAATCTATTGAAATATTTGCAATGAAGAAAAGAAACAAAATAATGAAAAAATTTACCACCACGTGATTCATCTAGGTTTGATGTCTCAATGTCTTTCTCAATCAAGTCTTTCATAACTTGAGATAAATCTTCACTTGCATCTATTAAAAAATACAGCATAAAAAAGAGAACGCTGATAACAAATATTTAAAATGACAAGAACCACAAAGTAACTTGTATTAATAAGTCAGTTGTACATTTTTGTCTTGGCGTGATACATCTAAAATCGTCCTGGTTCGTTAAAACAAATAGAGAAAGCTACTTTTCCGCAAATTCAAATTCCTCAACTTGTGTAACTAGTGATGCGCCTGCATAGATTGACGAGAAATTTTAATTACCATTTCAGTTTGTAAAATTTCCATTTCAAGACCCGAATACAAGTACAACTTCCTAAATGCATAATAAAAACATTTTTGAATTAAGAACACGGAAAGAGTAAAAGAATTTCTGATTATCTAGAGTATTTATGGTAGATTTATCTTACTTTTTTGTGTGAAAACCAAAAAGTTCTACATCAAAAATAAAAGTAAACCATAAATTTCACACAAACACAAATTTTTGCACCAACAATGAAATTTAACGGATAAGTTAAAGAAAATCTCAAAAGACCAAAAAAAAACAAATAATTTACCATTAGGAATATCATCACCGATTGATTCATCTGGCTGTGAGACCTCAACTTCAATAAGATATTCCTTAATCTCAAGTATAATTGCTTCTCTTGAATCTATTGAAATATTTGACATGAAGAAGAGAAACAAAATAATGAAAAAATTTACCATCATGTGATTCATCAACAACAGATTCCTCTAGGTTTGATATCTCAATGTCTTTCTTAACTTGAGATAAATCTTCACTTGCATCTATTAAAAAATACTGCATAAAAAAGAGAACGTTGATAACAACTATTTAAAATGACATGAACCACAAAGTCACTTGTACTAATAAGTTGGGCCCGGAGTCTAGGCAACAGGAAATGTGATATTTAGTATGTGGCATATAATTTATAATATGTATATAATAGCTCTGTTTGTTATCACAGTCCTAGTGCAACCCGAACTACACTTAGTACTCTAAAAGCGTTTGGTATGCATCAGTGCAAAAAGTGCAGTTAGTACAACCCGTTTGTTATGAAAATCCGCGTAGTCCCAGAGTACTCTGGACTACACTTTTTACTCCAACAAAATATGTAGTGTAGCGAGTGCAGAAACAACTTATAGGTGGAAAAAGTTGAAATTAGCAATATCCTACTATTTATATGTTGGCTACTCCCATATTTACAATTCTTTAAATAATAATCTTTTTGAAAATCAACTTTTTTTTCTACTTTTTATCGATTAATCATAATTATCAATCCTGAACTAAGCGTACTAAAGACTAAAGGCGTTTGTTAACAGTTACAGATTGTTGGCTGCACCGGCGCATTAGCAAATTCTGAGTTGCACTCGTTACACTAGTTACTCCGTACTCGATGCACTGGATTTTGATAACAAACAGAGCTAATATCTTGTTTATGCATAAATTGTATTCCGTATACCAGATATCGGGTTCCCCATTGCCTAGAATCCGGGCCCTACTAATAAGTCAGTTGTACATTTTTGTCTCGGCAATTCAAATGCCTCAACATGTGTAACTAGTGACGCGCCTGCATAAATTAATAAGATATTTTATTACCATTTCGGTTTGTAAAAATTTCTATTTCAAGACCCGAATACAAACACAACTTCCTAAATGCATAATAAAAACATTTTTGAATTAAGAACACAGAAAGAGTAAAGAAATTTATGATTATCGAGAGCATTTATGGTAGATTTATCGCGCTTTTTTGTGTGAAAACCAACAAGTTCTACATCAAAAATAGAACTAAACTGTAAATTTTAGACAACCACAAATTTTTGCACCAACATTGAAATTCAGAGGATAAGTTAAAGAGGATCTCAAAAACTCAAAAAAAATAAATAATTTACCATTAGGAACATCATCACCAGTTGATTCATTTGGCTGTGAGACCCCAACTTCAATAAAATATTCCTTAATCTCAGGCATAATTGCTTCACTTGAATCTATTGAAATATTTGGAATGAAGTAGAGAAACAAAATAATGAAAAAATTTACCATCATGTGATTCTTCAGGGACAGATTGGTCTAGGTTTGATGTCTCAATGTCTTTCTCAATCAAGTCTTTCATAACTTGAGATAAATCTTCACTTGCATCTGTTAAAAAATACTGTATAAAAAAGAGGAAGCTGATGACAAACATTTAAAATGACATGAACCACAAAGTAACTAGTACTAATAAGTCAGTTGTATATTTTAGTCTCTGCGTCATACATCTAAAATCATCCTGGTTCATTAAAGCAAACAGAAAAAGCTATTTTTTTGCAAATTCAAATACCTCAACTTGTGTAAATAGTGACGCGCCTGCATAGATTAACGAGAAATTTTAATTACCATTTCAGTTTGTAAAAATTTCCATTTCAAGACCCGAATACAAACACAACTTCCTAAATGCATAATAAAAACATTTTTGAATTAAGAACACGGAAAGAGTAAAGAAGTTTATGATTATCTTCTAGAGCATTTATGGTAGATTTATCGCGTTTTTTTGTGTGAAAACCAACAAGTTCTACATCAAAAATAAAACTAAACTAGAAATTTCATACCAACAAAATCTTGCACCAACATTGAAATTTAATGGATAAGTTAAAGAAAATTTCAAAAGACCAAAAAAAAACAAATAATTTACCATTAGGAACATCATCACCGATTGATTCATCTGGCTGTGAGACCTCAACTTCAATAAGATATTCCTTAATCTCAGGTATAACTGCTTCACTTGAATCTATTGAAATATTTAAAATGAAGAAGAGAAACAAAATAATGAAAAAATTTACCATCACGTGATTCATCAGTGACAGATTCGTCTAGGTTTGATATCTCAATGTCTTTCTCAATCAAGTCTTTCATAACTTGAGATAAATCTTCACTTGCATCTATTAAAAAATACTGCATAAAAAAGAGAACGTTGATAATAACAATTTATCACAATATATAAACACAAAGTAACTTGTACATTTTTGTCTCGAAGTGATACATCAAAAATCGTCCTGGTGCGTTAAAGCAAACAGAGAAAGCTACTTTTCAGCAAATTCAAATGCCTTAACATGTGTAACTAGTGACGCGCCTGCATAGATTAACGAGAAATTTTATTACCATTTTAGTTTGTAAAAATTTCCATTTCAAAACTCGAATACAAGCACAATTTCCTAAATGGATTTTTGAATTACGAACCCGGAAAGAGTAAAGAAATTTATGATTATCTAGATTCTAGAGCATTTATGGTAGATTTTGCAAGTCCAAAATCTAAAAGTTCTTCTATTTCAGGTACTACAGATGACCACAAAATATGAATTTAAAATAAAATAAAAAGCAGTGTACACCAAAATAATTTAAATAAAATAAATTTAATTAAATCAATTGTTAATCACAAAAGACTGATTAAAAATGTTTTCTAAAAAATCTTATTTTAGTGTTTCAGGCGTTAAATTCAAACATTTATGTAATTATTGCAATAAATAATTTACCATTAGGTATATCACTGGTGGATTCATCTAACTGTGATACTTCTACATCTATAGAACTTTCCCTAGTAATGTCAGATATAACCAATTCACTTGAATCTGTTGAAACATTTCAGATAAAGAAAAGAAACAAAATAGAGAAAAATTTACCGTCAGTTAATATATTAGTAGTGGATATATCTTGGTTTAATATCTCACTGGAAACTTTCACAATTTCAGACACAACTACTTCATTTGTCTCTATTAAATCAAAATATTTTAAAATATGAATTAACTACAAATTGCATTAGAGAAATTTACCACTGGCAAACTCATCAGAGACAGATTCTTCTTGATTTGATTCTCCAATACTAATTACATCTTTTGCAATTTCAGACACAACTACTTCATTTGTATCTACTAAATTAAAATATTTGTAAATAGAAAATAATAATGTTGGACTAAAGAAATTTACCACTAGCAAACTCATCAGTGGCAAATTCTTCTTGGTATGATACTCCAGTACTATTTAAATCTCTCATAATTTCAGACGGCACTATTTCACTTATATCTACCAAACGAGAACATTTTTTTAAAATACAGAACGGCAAACATTGTACTAAAAAAATTTACCACTAGCAAACTCAGCAGTAGTAGATTCTCCTTGATTTGATACTCCAGTACTACTTAAATCTTGCATAATCTCCGTCACAACTATTTCTTTTGCATCTATGAAAACATATCACGTTTACATCAGATTATAATAGAATAAGTTGTACATCAAAAGGAAGAGGTAGACCAAGCATGGAGAAAGATAGTGAAGACGATTAATTATTGTTGCCTTATTTAAATAAAAATAATGCAGAAGATAATAATTTCAAATGCAATGACAAAACACCAAGGTAATTTGCCAAAAAAGCCATTAAGTCATAATGTTTTTCTTAGAAAGCATACTACTAAGAGAATAAGCAAGAATAAAGAAAAAAGCAGAAATACACACAAAATATTTTAAGAAAATTTACCATTAACTAATACATCAGTAACATCCTCTGGTAATAAATCAACGTGAATTACATTTTCCGTTGTTTCACACACAAATTCTTCATTTGAATCTAATTGAAATATTTTTAACAATAATATAACTACTAAAAATGAAAGCTTACCGTTACTTGCAGTGGTTTCATCTATGTTAGATATATCTTCCTTAATATCAGCAAAATCTTGACCATCTAATAAAATTTTTTTTATTAATATAACCTACACATGTAAATAAGTAAAAATATCATTACCAGTTGATGCAATAGTCAAATCTTGATCAACTACATTAGAATCTTCGAGTTGTTTGGTACTTTCAACAGGAACACTGTCAATTATTTCATTAATCACATCGTTTACTTCATCCAAATAAGGCTGCTCGTTATCTTCGACAGGTTTTACAATATTCTTTTTAGGTGTATTGTGAGCAGAAGATAAAGTTTCGCTTGGTAATTGCATGCGTACATCACTTCCATTTAAATAAAGTCTCACTACATTCTTGTTAACAAATTCAACCGTAAATGCTGCGTTACCTAAAATAAAAAATAGATTATACATTTTAAAATATTAAATAAAGTGAAACCAACCATTTTTTGAAATATCTGATAGTGTTAGTGATGAGCTTTCGTTCCAGCAAAAACCAGGT
The DNA here is from genome assembly GCA_958510845.1 of Cantharis nigra. NCBI lineage: Eukaryota > Metazoa > Arthropoda > Insecta > Coleoptera > Cantharidae > Cantharis > Cantharis nigra. The sequence goes on from OY294028.1 coordinate 67,532,019, forward strand.
AAAGGTTCCAATTTACACAGATAAGCTAATGGTTGTTCCTGTTGAATTTCATCTGAAGCTATGCGAACATTGCTAACAATCGAGCTATTTCCATAATCAATAAGTAAAACTTCATAGTTGGATTCATTGACATTTACAATTTGGGCTCGGTACCATTGTTCATCATCTGGGAATAATGCAACAACAATATTACTTGAAACTTTGCTATCTTCATATTTTGGAAATTCTGAAGCCAGAGCAAGTTGGTGGCTTATCGACTCCAATTTTTGTTCATCACGTATCAAATGAATCCAGAAACTTGATATTGATTCAAAATGAACGATGTAACAGTCTTCGGTAATAGGTAAAAGCTTCGAAATAATATCTTTACCTTCTAACAATAATTTAACCACCGATGTTTCTCCGGTACTTATTTTATGGATATCAAAAACAGTTGCTCCATCGGCAGACAAAGTTTTAAACTCCTCTATGGCTTTATCAGACCACTGTAATATACCATTTGGCTTTTGCAAACTACATTTTTGAGCTAAAGGTGGCAACATTATCATATCTTCGGGAAGTTGTTTCAAACCGGTGCACAAACAAGAATTTCCATAATCGATGAAAAGTACTTCTATACCGGCTATGGTGTTAGATAGAATGCGTGCTCGATACCACATTTCGTCATCAGGAAAAAGAGCAACACATAATGAACCAGGTGTCATATCTTCAACTTCGGGAAATTTATCAACAGTTGCTAACTGATCGGCAACCCATTCCAAATCAGCGACAGTATTTTCAAACTGAATCCAAAATTCTGATGGAGAATTTAAGTGACTCAAATATCCACTCTTACTGGTTTCAATTTCAAATTTTTCAACTAATTTTTCCTTTAGCAATGCATCAGCAACATTGACTTTATCAGAATACAATTCGACATAAGTGAATTTTTCATCTTGGTGTGCAATGTCAACAAATAAATTATCAGACTTGGTTAATTCTTCAAACTTTTCACAAGCAGTTTGACTCCATTCCGCGTCGGTGGGTTTTACAAGCAAACTATAACATTGAGCATATTGTGTAATGGCTAGCAATTCTGATGGTAGAGTTTTAAGTACAGTGACACTGTTATCGATGACATCTGTGTTTCCATAATCCAAAAATCGAACTGTTGTTATATCAGAATCGGCATCTAAAATTAGTGCCCTATACCATTGCTGATCAACTGAAAATGGAGCTGCACATAAAATTCCTGCTGCTGGATTTTCCAAATTTGGCCAATCGTTGACTTGTTCTTGAATGGCACTAAGTAAATCTTCAATCTTATCAATCTCATTAGTAAATTGTAGATAAAATTCATTAGGAGTATCAAAGTGACTCAATATTACTGAGTAACCTTTTTCGACTGGTCCTTTTGGTGCAATTTCTTCAGGAAGTGTTTCAGACACATCATTATAAACTTCTGTTGCAATTTCTTCCAAATTGTTTAATTCAACTGCCGGGGCAGCTTCCACGGGTATACCACCAATTGTGTAAAGATAAATTTCCCAGTCGTCAGTATAATAAATTTCACCTGTAATTTCTTGTTCTAAAATTTGTCCATCAACAAAAATCGATGTTAAAACCTGCAAGGAAACAAATATGTTAGTATTTCAAGTAAGGAAGAAAACAAGCTGCTTACATTCAAACACAACATATGCTGTGATTTAAATTGATCATTAAGTTCTCGTAAGTTTTGAATATCTATATTTTCTGAATTTCCATAGTCAATGAACAAAACATTTGCACTTTGATTTTCTACACTTGTAACTTCGGCACGATACCAGTTAGTATCGGCAGAGAGCGCAGCATAAATTTTACCAACTTGTGGAGTTAAAGGAGTTTCGATAACGCTGTCATTGTAGTGAGTAAAAAGACCGTCCAATAAATGATTAACGGCGTCTAGGTTTTCATCAAATTGAATACATAATTGGTATTTTCCTTTCGTTTCTGTGAAATAAACCACTCTCCCTGTTATATTTGAGTAATAAACTGGAAACATGCAAATTGGTTCTATTGACAAGAAAGCTCCTTCGTCTGGTTCTACAATTTGCAATTTAGAACCCATAAGATCGTAAAATGTAACTTCCAACCTAAATTATTTCAAAATTATTAATTTTTGTTCATTTATGTTCACAAAAAGTTACTTACTGTGTTTCCAATACATTATCAACATATATGATCAAATGATTGTTGATGTTGTCTTTTAATGTTTGTTCATAAGATTTTTCAGCGGTACCTAAATTATGCATGCTACACGATATAACACATCCAATTTCTAGCTGCACAAGAATTAAATCCAAACTTTGTACATCGATTAACAAAACACGAAGTTGTTGTCCAAGCAGAATTGGTAAATCGATGATTGGCCCTACATCTTCGTATCTAGCCAAATTTGCATCCACCAACATTTGACTTACATATTTATCATCCCAAATTAGTTCAACTTTATGCCTACAAGAAAAATTAAAATTAAAAACAAAAATTAACTCTTTGAGGCAACCTACTCATCATTTTCTTTGGAAATTATGTTACAAGTAAAATGTTCTTTGTTGAAGTAAGTTGAAAATGCATCGACATCGGGCCAATCGGTATCACATGGAAGGAGTCCATTCAAACAACAATAAACTGCTTGAGCTGGAAGATCCATAAATTTCGTTTCAACTGGCCAAACTTTGTCAGTAGTAGAAACATTTCCAAAATCAATATATTGGACTCTGTATTGAGAATTTTGTAAATTTAAAATACGAGCACGGTATAAAATTTTATCTTCTGGGAAAAGTGCAATAACAGACGATCCCACTGGTACATTTCTTTCTGGCTTTATGTCAGTGTAAGTTTTTTGAATTTCGTTCATCATTAGACTAAATTCAGCCTAAAAAAAAAATGTTTATCTTGTAAGCAACTTTTTACAAAAGTTACAAACCTGTTGATCAGTTAGCTGACAATAAAAATGCGACGGATTGTGAAACCAAGAAATTAAAACGTTCACCGATTGGTTTTCTAATTCGTGAGAGTTAAATGGTGTAGTATAAAGAGCAGGATTTGCAAGTTTAGCCACATTCCTGGATTGTTTGTTGTAATTATCGGAACGATTAGGTGGAGAAGTTGGTTTGAAATTGTCTGACTTATTTGAAGAAGCAGGAGAATATCCATGTTTTGAATTACCATCTTGCCTTCTCCTAGGTTTTGAATCATTTAAAAAATCTCCGTTATCGTTACGTCGCCAATTTTTGTCATCATTAGATCGTTTTCTTTCATTATTGTCTCGTTTCCTGTCATTATTGTCCCTACTGTTAAAAAAAACAAATTTAAGTGCCATGCTTCACAATATTACCATATCAATTTTGTTATTTTCTTACCGTATTTGCAAATATCTACTCCAATTTGCAGTAAAAAAACAATATAAGTAGTAATAAATTGCATTACTAATAGAAGTACTCACCTAAAACTTGGAGATCTTCGAGAACTTGGAGAATACTCTTTGTTGCCTCGTTCTTCTCTTTTAAAGTTCGACCTGGAATGTTTTTCATAATTAAACTTATTCATTTATATTCAGTTTAAAATTAAAAACTTTTAATGGCATAAACCTTACTTTAATCGCAATAAAAATAATAAATTATTTAATTAATAAATAATAAACAAACTAAGAACATCATAATTCGCATTCAGCATTAAAAATTATAAGTATTTGACTTGACAGCTGGCTAAAAATTATCACAGGTTAACAAATTTGGTGCAACAAAAATATAAAGAAATCAAAATAAATAAAATGAAAATAGATAACCTGTAAACTAGTTAAGTACAACATAATTGATTCAATGCTCAGGTTATAGTGGTTTAGATTCACTAAAAAGAAAAAATGAGTTCTTGAATGAACAAGCAATATTCCTATTGGAAATGCCATTTCAATTGCAATTAATATCTTAAAGTTTATTACTTTAAAAACTTATTTTTACATCAATTTTTAAATGTAAGAGAATTTTGAATTCTTTTAAATTTTTTGTTTTTTTAAATAAACTGTCAAAGGTCTCTTGAAAATTTGATATCAGATTAGTCAATTTAAATGCGAAATTCTTTTCAATTAAATTAAGTGCTTTAGGCCGCACTTACTGTAATCACCACCAACTAAAATTAACTATTAATTCAATGAGAGATTTTGGTAAAGGCCGCCAACCTTGTAAAATATTGAAAAGAATCTGACAATTTAGAGCGACTTTTTGAACAACAAATATTTTATACTTACATAATTCAAGATTATTGAATCATAAATGCACAGAGATGAGATTTTTAGGTTTTTAACTTTTTCTTATTTACGCTACTATTTACATTTTATTAGAACTAAAATTTGTTTAGCGGAAAAATACATAATATGTTCGCTGAGCCCTAATTTTTACAATCTATTTCAGAATTTTCAAAACCTTATTCTGATTTTAAGGTTTGAGAACTTTTTATAACGCTTTTAATTAAAAATAATTTTTTGAAACCAAACACCAGATATCTTTATCGGCAGTTCCACCGTGACAAACTACTTATCTCGCGATATCAAGATGACTTCAGCATCTTTGAAGTATTTGCTCAATCTGCAATCTTTGCAGTCAGCTTTATTCCAACCACGGTGATTTCTATTGAGTGTGTTACTTTTATATATTTAAAAGCTCTGTTTGTTATCACAGTCCTAGTGCAACCCGAACTACACTTAGTACTCTAAAAGCGTTTGGTATGCATCAGTGCAAAAAGTGCAGTTAGTACAACCCGTTTGTTATGAAAATCCGCGTAGTCCCGGACTACTCTGGACTACACTTTTTACTCCAACAAAATATGTAGTGTAGCGAGTGCAGAAAAAACTTATAGGTGGAAAAACTTGAAATTAGCAATATCCTACTATTTATATGTTGGCTACTCCCATATTTACAATTCTTTAAATAATAATCTTTTTGAAAATCAACTGTTTTTTCTACTTTTTATCGATTAATCATAATTATCAATCCTGAACTAAGCGTACTAAAGACTAAAGGCGTTTGTTAACAGTTACATATTGTTGGCTGCACCGGCGCATTAGTGAATTCTGAGTAGCACTGGTTACACTAGTTACTCCGTACTCGGTGCACCGGATTTTGATAACAAACAGAACTAAAATGCCTAGTCGAAGTGTAAACGAAAATTTTTAAAATTAAATGAATGATCATTGGCAAAACAAATACAGTAGAACCTCGATTATCCGGGCCAACTGGGACCGTGCTCTACACGGATGATTGAATAACACGGATAATAATAATTGACGTTTTTTTGTTAATATTACAAAATATAGTACTTATTATATTATAGTAGATTACAAACAAGGAACATATTAATTAAAAAGTTCTATTTGAAGAAATCAGATAATTTCGTTTGTTTTTAACTTTTACTTAAATTAAGTAAAGTAGGTAAGCAGAAAATTTAGACGAATTATTTACATTTTGTACAAGTCAATTGTACAAAACAATAAATTCAGCAAAATTTCATATTATGTATAACACAAAAAGATATACTAAACGGCCGCACGAATAATCCGCGCACGGTAATCGATGTATAACGCGCCCACGGATAAACAGCTTCATGAATAGTGCACACACGGATAATCGGGGTTCTACTGTGACACTTTGTTTTGTAAAATCCTAGCTAGACTCGACCCTCGCATGTTAGTAGTAAATACATACAGTGAGTAACAAAAATATCCAGACACTCCTATGTTAACAATGCAAATTGCACATTTTGGAACCGTTTTTTGATATATAAAAATTGCCTTTACAGTAACACTTTTTGGAAATTTTTTGTTGAAAATTTTATTCTCTTCATTTTTATTTCTATATATTTTTCTATTTTGTCGCACCGTTAAAAAAATTTAATGAAACTCCCATAAGAGCAATACCAAATAAAGAAGTGTTTCAGAAAAAAGTTGTATTGTCACACTCCGGAAATTTATAATTCAAATAATAAATAATACAGGGTCTGTATTTATAAAATAATTAAGTATAGTTATGGTTGAACAAAAGAACGTGCAAATAAATGCAATAACATCAGTTTGGGAAACTTCCGTCGAAATAAGACGAAATGCAACTACATTTACTGTAAACAATTATAAGGCATCCGAGGTAAATGAAAGGAAAACTACAAATATTACTAAAATTAAAACTACTAAATAATTAATTGGAGGGGAAGCAAGTCTTCGTGGTTTGATTTGAGAATAAGAGTCTTACGGATGTGCTTGGTTTGGTCAAGTCGCAACAGTGGTCGCCCCAGGAAGGCTCGTTGAAATATATTGTAAGTAATGTGAATGTAAAAATATTTCTAAAACGACAAGTCGCATGAGAAATCGCATAGTGTGAACCAGATTTACAAATTGTAATATTATTTCCAGTTTCTACTATACAAAAGTATTATAATATTCCCTAAAATGGGTTTCATTATAATATATTTTAACTAATTCATTAGACTAATAAATAAATTCTTCAAAATAAACTACACGAGAAAGTTTAAAAACATTTTTCAAGTCGGATGTACATTTTCCAAACAAACTTCTTGGCAGATTGACTTGATTTTTTCTAGATATTTAGAGTAGGTACATTTGAGGCTATCTTTAGAACTTCAAATATCTATTTATTTATTTAAATAATATACAGTGAAACTTCCCTAACTCGAATTATTATATAAATCGAATTTTTTTTGAAAAATTATATAGGTTTATCAGATTCAGATTTTCACATGTAATTTTATCTCCATAACTCGAAGTTTCTCTAATTCGTACTCTTTTGGTAGTCCCTAGAGATTCAAGTTAGAGAAGTTTGACTGTAAATACAAAGTAAATAATCTAAGGTTTAAAAAAAACTTACTTTCTGGAGTTGTCTTTATCATAACTCTCACTTCTTCTGCTGAAACCATCTGTTCTGTTATCATAATCTTTAGGTGAACGACCAGTGTCGTTATTTTCAAAATCGTTGCGTTTATTGCTTCCTTCATTCCAAGTTTCTTTCCTATGAAATAAAAAATGTATAGTTTAAAAATCCGACAACTTCTTTTATATTACCTAGAAGATTTATTTTGTCGCCACGAATCTTGTTTTTCTGTAATAACCTCACTAACAAAAAAAAGTTTAATACCATAAGCAAATTAAAATTTTTTTAAGTTACCTCTGAATTTTATTTTGTCGCCACGAGTCTGATGATTCTGGTTCGTTATTTTCGCTATAACATTATTTGACATGATATATTTATTTTATAAGAATTAAAATATCCTTACCGAGATGGTTTCTGCGAATACCTTTGATCCGAGCTTGGACTAATTCGTTTTCTAAGGTCAAAGTTGAGATCCTCTTGAATCAGGATTGGGCTAACGTGTGACCTACTGTTGGCAATTTTTTCCAAAATTAACGAGCCCACATTATATCGACAAGCATCTATAAGATCTACCAAAACCTTTGAGCCAAACAATTCGACAACTTTCATACTAAATTCCTTTTCTAAAATCAGTTCTTCTAAGATGCTGTCTCTTTCAAATTCGTCACTCATATTTTGATAACCATTTAGGCAGCACTCGATAGCTTGAGGTTTTAAAGTAGTCAGAAGTTCATAAATAGGCGCTTTAATGTTGTCCATGCTGACAAGTTCTTCGTTACCGTAATCTACATACTTAACAGTTACAGCATCTTGTGCTATTCCGACAACTTGAGCACGGTACCATTGATTATCGACGTTAAATAATGCATTGCAAGGTAAACCAACTTTTAATTTAGCAAAAGACACTTGATTTGCAAGAGGACATTGAACTTGTAGCTTCGCCATTAGATTACGCAGTTCTTCATCTTTCGAACTAATTTGTACGAAAAACCGACTGCAACTGTGTACATAACTTACTCGTACTTGGTGACTACTTCCACGTGCTAACTGTGGAACATTAGGATAAGCTAAAAGTGCAGCATGTTTGAGTATATCTAAAACGTTTGTATTATTGCTGTCCCATAAATCACACTGGGAAATAGCAGTACGTCCACGAGGCGCATAGGACCTCATCAGCAATAACTTATCACTAACAAAATCCTTAAAAGCACATTTCATTTCCAAAGTTACACTACTATTTTCAACAGATGCCAACGAATAACGAACAGCTAAAACTCTAGGCAACAAATACTTAAACGGAATTTTATAAATATTATCAATAGGTATCGATTCGGTATTACCGAAATCAACAAAAAAAACTTTATATTTTCCATCGACCATATTGGTTACAACCGCCCTACAAATGTGGTCATCTTCTAAGCAGCGAGCAACACATACCGTACCGGGCAGTGGATCTTCTTCCAACGGTTCCAGAGTCATGCGATTTAAGTCGTTCATCAACTTGGCTAAATTAGTTTCAAAATTTTGCAATTGCACATAAAATTGACACGGTCCGTCAGCCACATAGGAAATGTAAACTTGATGATCCACATTAGCTTCTAAGGTCATTGCTTTGTATGAAGCAAAAGTGGGGAGTGTTGGTGTAACCGGAGGAAGTGATGCTACCTGCGGTGCTTCCAAATGTCGAGGTGACATTTTTATCATATTCTGTGAAGTCACCATATTTTGTACAATCATGTATTGAGCATTCGATGCGATAGATAAAATCAAGCCCGAATTGAAGTATTTCAATAGGACATCTTCAGAATTATCGTAAAGTTTAATAAAGGTCACACCGGAATTTTGACCCACAATAAAGTACTGCAAATCAGACAACGCTAAATCGTCGTTCAAAATTTTAAGAGTCTGGGGATTCCATGCAGATCCTGGAAACGTTACATTCGCCAAAATAAAATCTTGAGCTTGAGCAGGAATCATGGCCAAATTAGGTGCAACCGTAGATAACATTCGTAAGTTTGTGACCGGTACAAGATCATTGTTTCCATAATCGATAAACTGAACTTCTACTAAATTTTGATTTAACAAAGATGTGTTTGTGACTTGAACACGATAATAAATATTGTCTTTATATTTTGCACCACACATCATGCCAACATGAACATTTTCTGGAGGTGGTTTTAATGTTACGTCGTGTTCGAATTGCTGTATTAAGTGAGTTAAACTTTGTTCTAGAAAATTAACCGAATTTCTGTCGTTTTGTGACCATACTTTCAAAAATGGACCACATTTTTCGATGCACCTAAGGCGCATTAAACCACTAGTATTCATTATTACTCTTTTCAAATGTACCGCAGCACGTAGTGCAGATAACTGTTCTAAAATATTAACAAAAAAAAACCAATTAAATTTATGAAGAATACATTACATAACCCTACTTTTTTCCAATATTCCCATTGCATAAAAATTAAAAGACTATTTAATTACCCAGCATAATCTAGATAAAGTAAAAAAATTTGCTTTTTTACCTGCAATTGTTTCGAACGCTAACGATTACTTAAAGAACCACACACACAAAAACATTTTTGAAACAAACCAATCTCTTAGCGCTGAAATATGAGGTAAGTGGTGGCAACATTGCTGGTGTAAAAAAGAAATTTCAAATTCTGTGAAATTTTTTGCTCGTAGATAATAAAATCATAAAATTGTAAAAATAAAAAACTGGTTATTTTTTATATAATAAATTATATACAGGGTGCTGATTGACTTAGCCGAACATAGGAAATTAACATGTAAAATCTTATTTTTGCAAATTCCTGCTTCCCTAATTATTTTAAAGAAAACATGAAAGACACAAAAATAATGCAGAATTTTAAACTACGAATGATAACAGCATTAGATTTCATGTAACTTTTACGTAAAATGTCCAAAAATGCTTTTGAAATTGTTAAAAGTTTCATTTATCAGACTGGCCATGCAAGTTTCCATGGTAATTATTTTTGAAAATAGAAATTAAATTGAATTTATTACATGGCCAGTGCGATAAATGAAAATTTCAACAAATTTGGAAGCATTTTTTGACCTCTTAACTAAAAGCTAGATGAAATGTAATGGTGTTATCATTCATAGTTTATATTTCTGCATCATTTTTGTGTCTTTCATTTTTTCTCTAAAATAATCAGGAAAGCAGGAATTTGCATAAATAAGTTTTTACATGTTAATTTCCTATGTTCGGCTAACTCATTCAGCACCCGGTATAATTTATATATTATATAATTTATATAATTTTATATACTTGCAGACAAGGGCGGTCATATGTTTTGATTATTTTTTCATAAATACCTTCCTCACACAAAATATTTTTCGTGTTTTACAGAGTCTTGTTTAAGTCGCTGTCAGTCAGAAACGAGGCGACAAAATGGAAAAACGTATAGAAAGAAAATTGTTGGCAATGAAATTTTCTACAAAAAATGTCTAAAAGTGTTGCTATAAAATCGATTGTTATGTGTCAAAAATGGTCTTGAAAAAGTAAAATTAATATTGTTAACATAGGAGTGCCCCACTACTTATGAGACTAACTGTATATAGGGTTACTCTCAAAATAAATGGGGCACTTCTATATGTTCACAATGGAAATTGTACATTTTGAAACCATTGTTTGTCTAATAAAAATCGACTTTACAGCAAAACTTTTCACACAATTTTTGTTGCAAATTTCATTGCCTTCAATTTTGTTTATATATTTATTTTTCTATTTTCTCGTTCCGTTTCTTACTGACAACGACTTAAACAAAACTGTAAATATTGTCATCTGCATCTCTGGTATCTCAGAAACGGTGCAAAGAAATAATAAAATAAATAAGCATTTTTTTGTAAATTTTATTCTCTACATTTTAGTTCAAATACATTTTTCTATTTTGTCGCACCGTTTCCAAGGTATAGATGACAATATTTTATTATTAATATTATATTAATATCAATATTATATTTTAATCATTCAATTTGCAACAATACTTTCTGAGAAAAAAATTCTTTACTAAATTTAGAAAATAATTTTTTTCTAAGAAACTATCAACATTTAGGATCTAAAATTTTGGAAAATGTAATGTTGCTTAGAGAGGAACCTCTAAAAAAAATTAGCTAAATCGGTGTAAGCGGCCATTTCCTCATGCTTACCCGGCTATAGCCTTTCAATCGTATCAATTAAAAATTAATACATACTCAATATTTTCCCAAATTTCTATTATTGATTGTTTAGATCTTTTTTATTCTTAACCATCCGCGTGAACTTTTTTTTCACTACCTTCGTCTGAACTGTGAGTCTTTTACGGACAGCACTCGTTTTCTAGCCAAATAATAATTTACTCGCAGTATACAAATTATAGTCTTATTATTTCACATCTGGACATTATATTCAGAGCAGTTTTACATCTGTAATACCTGACTTTTTCAGTTTTCGAAAATTAAAAAATAAATTGTAACTTTTTTCAATTTTGTAATAATAATTCATAATATAGCAATGTATAGCAAAGAGTAATTTATTTTATTGTTGCCACGCAGATTATTATATGTTAATATTAATTTTAACCAACATTTACTTAAAATTAGTAAAAATAGCATATTATTTGTAGTCAAATTTTTAATTTTTTCAGTGCAAGCTTTAGGTTGATTTTATGATTTCAAAAAAGAAGGGTCTCTAATAAGAAATGGTCCCGACCAGTGGTCAAATGTTTTTGTTTAAAAATAATTTAAAATATTTTTTCAATTTATTATTTTATCCTAAAAAATATACATAATTACATACTTATATAAGTTATCATTTTCATTTTGTGTGAACTAGAAACTAACTTGATTATATTTTCTTTTTCAGGGATCTTTGCAATTAGGATGTCCTGACCCATGCCTATGAGTCATGAGTAGGTAAATAAGAGGTAAATTGGTAACTAACAAAGTAGTGTTTAGGTTTTTCTTGAGAAATATATAAATCTCTTAAATTTAAAGTATTCAGGAAAAGGTTTTATGACCAATTTCCGCCCAAGTTGCATTGTATACATTTGTTACGGTAGTTTCAAGAAAATTATGTTCGATTCTCACTTTGAAGATATTGCCGAGCTTAAAAATACTTTCCCATTGTGTTCAAAATTTGTTATAAAAAAATGTTACAAATTAAAACAGCAAAGTTAAGCACAGATGAAAAATAAAGTTTAACAAAAAAGTAAACGCCGCGCAGCCCGTAGGTATATATAAATTATTCTTTTCATATTTAAAATTTTTTTTGACGGATACAAATTAATGTGAAACAAACTACTCTAACCCAAAAATGCAGAAAATTCCTAGTTTCTTTTTCAAAATCGATATATGAAGTCAAAATAATGTTGATAAACGTATTATTGGGGATATAGTCTTTTCTCCAAGACAATAAATTGTCTATCAGGACAATTGATTATTTTGCGAAGTAATGATGCTTTATATATTTTGCAAAATGTGATTATAATATTAGCGAAAAAATATATTTTTTAGTCATAGGGATATTTGTATATTGCACAGACTGATAGACCATATCCGTCTGCTGACTTTCAGTTCAGTATTTTTAACTCACAGTCGCGACTCGTACCTTGTTTCAATAGAGGGGCAAAATAATATATAATTAAAAAAAATATTAAACCAATAATGTAATTAAATCAAGCCCGTGGGCAGAATTTCTTCATGGGGGGGGAGTTACAACAAAATTTTCAAAATACATAATAAATTAATATATTATGTTTAGATTAATTTTTTAAATATATAAAAAGTGTTTACTTTAATAGGTAAAAAAATATGTAATGGGAGGGGTTTGAACCCCCAAAAGACCCATTTGCACACGGGCCTGAATTAAATATTTATAATTTAAAATTTAATAGTTATTTAGTAATTATTAATTATTACTTTTTAAAAACTATTAAAGAAATTATTTAGTACATAGTTTGTTTTGAAAGAATGGCCCCCTATCGCCCTCTCCGTGCCAGCCACCAGTGTTACTCTGTTTTAGGTCGGTGGTAGAACAGCCTTTCCCCCTGCCGCGAAAAAATGACTGCAATTTATTTGAAATTTTGTAAACAAGTATGCGGATTAATTTGATTAATACTAATTGTTAAATGTTTCCATAAAAAATTTTCGAACTCTCGAGTTATAAAATTTATGTTACTTCACGAAGAAGACAGAAAAGTAACCCCTCTAAATAAAACAATACTAGTCCAGGAGAATTATAGTAATCGTCTTCCAAAACTCGACCTCGGAGTTTCGTGACATATGTATAAGGGGTCAAAGATCGCAGATTTTGCTATCTTCCTTCCTATCGCTCCAACGTGAAAACACCTATTACAAAAGTTGAAGATCTCAATTTTTAATACCTAAAAAAGAATATTTGACGTAAGTATGCCTAACCGTTTCCGAGATATGAACTATGAAGCTGAATATGCGTAAAAATGCAAAAGTGGCCAAATTCGGGTATATCGCTGCAATTTTCTCTCTTCCTACTACTAAACGGCAATGACACCTATATAATTATTGTTTTATAAATAAACGCCTTTTCTAAAAAGCCCAGTTTAGTTTTCGTACACCTACCTGATATGAAACACGAAAGATAAGTTTTCGTCAAAAAATACTACATCTGTTTGAACGCTATTATCTCGCTCTCTATGGATCACACAAAAATGAAACAAGTATTGCTGTTAGATCATGAAATTATCTAACTAAAAGGCCCCATACACTTTTCACATACACCTTACCGTTTTCGAGATATTATGATACTGCGAAGTTTGCGGAAACATTAATCTCCACACCGCTTTTGAGGTAGAATGCACGGCGCTTTTTTTCCATGGTTTTTGACTACTTTTGAATCTTTACAATACAGTAAAACCTGTAAAGCTCGACATAAACTGGACCACTGTTCACTACTGAATGTGTCCACTAAGGGCCGGTTTTTCAATTGTGGTTTAAACTTAAAGGTTAAAACCATGGTTAAAACATTGTTTAACAATGGTTAAAATAAATATCAAAACATGTAGATAACTGCAAACATAATATCTTGATTACGATAAGAATTTATTTGCACTATATGTAGGTACTTCCCAGCCTTAGATCATATAATACATAATAATATATATGATCAAAGTTCCCACCAAACTTGATGATTTAATTTAAATATACAAATTTTGTAAAAAGAATTATTTAGCCAAAATTTTATTAGATATATTAAAGAAACGTTAAAATAATTTTTTATTTTACGAATAAGTTTTATAAATTAAATGAAAAATTTGTAACGACACGCGTTACAAAATTACAAATTTATACGAGTAGAATGTACTTAAATATTTTATTTTTATTAATTTCAGACTAAATCTCTCTTTCAATTTTAAATTACCCTTTATTTTAGCATTGAGAATGCTGTTGTTTGACTTTATAATGTAAGAGATATTATAACGTAGGTAATCAATCTGTCTGCCTACCTGTTCAACTCTGAGTCGTGGCGAGATAGGACTCACAACTTGTGCGTCATCAGCTCATAAGCATCTGTCCACTAACAAGAGAAATTCTCAGAACTGTCCAGCTTGACAGGGTCGAGCTATACAGGTTCTACTATATTCAGATCCATACCTCGAAAACGGTTAGGTAAATTTACGTCGAATATTATTTTTTAGGTGTAACTTTCATGCGTATATCGACACATCTTAATAAAAAGTTAAAAAAGAAACAAAATCGCGGGGCGGTTGATTTTTGGAAGATTGCATGATTTTCAAGCTAATTGTCCTGGACTATACCAGGATTCTCTGAAAGAGGAATCTAGTTCGAAATTTCCTGTACATCTAAATGAAGTTATAACGAACAGTGCAATGATAAATCGGTAAATTTACCATTTGCACATTTTATCACTCGACATTAGTATTCAGTATACATCACTGAAACTGAAAACGACAGGGTCTTCATCGGTATAATGAAGCACTTTTGAATTGGTTTATTAAAATTAAAGTAGAAACCGTAGCTCATAATTGCATCACTACCTATAGCCTTCTAAATCTTTTTTAAGACAAAAAGCATTCATTCAACACCATAAATCCATCTAAAAATTACTTTCCAATAAATAAATATCAGTCTTCGTGAAAGGTCAATGTCACTTCAAAAATTCAACAGGTAATCCACCTTTCCAACAAATGAATTAAACCCCTGGTGGACCAACAAAATCAACCTCTGAAAACGGACACCTGACCATCGCAAAAATATTGTAACGGAACATGATAACACGAGGATTATCTAATAGTAAAACGGTAATGTAAAATTTTATGAGAATTGAAAAATAAAATAATTTTTTATCTGTAAATTCAACAAGAACGTCAATTTATAGTTTCTAACAAATATACCGTTATATTTGAATGTCATTTTATAACTGAAATTCAAATGGCAAAAGTACAAATAAAAATAATAGAGACATAAAAAGCTTTATTAAAATTCAAAAGTATACGTATATTTTTACAATAATTATATTTATCGTTATCATATAATAATTATTACCTGTTTACTATTTATTATAAAACATGATGTAATAAATACAATTCAAAACTTACTATACTAATAATACATAACATAGAATTCTTAAAAACCAATCCACATGTCTGTTTATAAATTAAATTCAGTACAATGGTTTTAACCTTACGTTCAATATTAACAAACCAATAAATTTAATATCAACTTTATCAAGAAACTAAAACGCACTGATATCAATACATTTCACAATTTTATAGAATTTAATAATAAAAAATAGAATTTACCTACATAAATTCTATTCCTATTTCTATTAAAAGTACATTACGCACAAATACACAATATGATTAATATAAACTTTATGATATACTATGTTTTGAAACTAAAGCATCCAACAGTCGTAATTTTGCTTTAGTTTGTTTATAATTAGTGTACACACTTGACATTAACATTTTCTCTTCTTTTTGTACTTTTCTTCCGGTTTTCAAGTGCACATCGTTTTCGAATTCTTTTAATGATCTCTTCAATTTCTTTTTTTCTTCGCTTAACTCTTTCTGCAGCTTTAATAGTTGATCAATAGTTAACATATGAAAGCTTTCACCCAATGATACATCACTTTCACTATCAGTACTTGTGGATGCAGCTAACTTTCCACCTTCATTTTCAGATAGCAGTGGTGGAGACGATACAAAATCCATTGTTTCATGTTCATGAATTGTGGCTAATTCGTTAGCTATACCGCCATTCTAGAAAAATAAATAGAAATAAATAAAGTAAATAAAACAAAGGCATGGGTAATTTTTTGATAAAAAAAAAATTAAGTCTAATCTCCCTTTTCCATGACAAAAATTGAAATGGTAGCCCCAACATGTTGTTACGTAAGCCTTGACCCAGGTATCTTATAAAACAATTTACTAGTGTGTCGTAAAACAATAAAAAAAAGTATTGTTGTTGATAGAAGATGAAAAACACTTACCATAGAAATTTTTGCCAATAATCTTTTTAGTGTTCTGTATCGATCATATAGAGGTCGTACTAGATCTCGATCTACCTTAGTTGTTGGCCTTCCATAAATAGATTCAAGATACAAAAGAGCTTTTTGGACAGAAACCTTTTCTTCGACGATTTCTTCATTGTTCATTTCTTCAATTTCTTCACAACGGTTGCACGATATTCGTTTATCATTTAATTCCTGTTCGAAAAATAAACATTATAAGTATAAATTCCTGTTATGATGAGGTAATTTTAATATGAAGTATTGATAATTTTGAATAGTTAATTTAAATATTTATGTATGAAAGAAAATTCATATTTCGTTTACTTGTGCAATTAATTAGGAAAGTTACGCTAATGAGAATTACTTCAAATGCAAATATTTCCAGAATATACCTAAAAACAGTGGCTTGATGTACCAAGGATGTGCCTTAACTTTGATCAAAGTCGGAGCACTTTATCTCTACATTCAAATATTAAATTAAGAGTTAAATTATTTATATAAGTATTTACCGGATAATATCTAGTTTTGAAGTGGTCTTGTATTATTTGTTTTAATTAAGATCGTTACAGTTATAAGTAATAAAAATTTTAAAACTTACCTCTTCAATTTCTGTAAAAGTCCTCTGCAAGCTATTTTCAATATTGGTACCATTCGCAGAATTTTCTGAATTAAATGCCTTAAGGCTGCTATTTTCCCCTTTCAACTGTTTATAATCCTTCTTCAATTTTCCCAAATCAAAACATAACTTTCTAACATTTTTATCGTTCATCTTGTCAGCTTGTGATGGTTTGTATCCAAAATTTTGTAGAAACTCCTCGTCGAAAGATTTAATTTTTCGTTTAAGACTATTGATTTGTTTAGAAATATGTTTCAATTTTTTGTCCAATGGTGATTTTTGTTCTTTGTTAAGGCTACTATTAGATTTTTGTACGTTCGGATCAAGATATATTCGATGAGTTACCATAATAGAATTACGCGGAGACGATAACAATCTATTGGAAGCTACTAAGGAACTAGGCATTGTTTCAGTTTGATCTGTAATTTCTTGGCTCGAACTCGATGGCATCGGTTCGGAAGAATCTATTTGTTGATGTAGTGTTGTTAAATCTAGAGTGGAAGAAACTGGAGTACTACTAGCACTACTCGAAGAAACCTCTATTTCATCTTTAGTAGCAGATTTGGTAATAATTGGATTCGATTCGGTCGTAGCAACTACTTGGGTGCTTTTCTGTTTAGTTTCTGGTACGTAAATAGAGCCTTCGTTAACAGGCTCTTTGCTTTTAATTTTATTTTTATTTTCGTTCTTATTGTTTGGACAAACTCCGTTTTCCTTGTAGGAAGAATCATCTTTTTGCGTTCGAGTTTTTGAAAAATGCTTAGCTTTATATTTTCTTCCCGGAGTAGATCGCCGGCCTCTCTGGGTCAATAGGGGAGCGAATCTTTCGTGATATCTACGTCTTTCGTGTTCGCAGTCGTCATAACTTAGAGAGTCTAAATTTATATTTTTGGAAGGGGAACATTTTGTGCCGATGTTCATTTCCACAAAGGAAACGGTAATCGTTTCGTTGTGTTCTTGAAGTGGATGATTTTTTTGAAAGTCTTCATGACTAACAACTCGTCGAATATCTTTCTTATTATTGTGGTCACTACCGTTTAAGTCTGTCAGCTTCTCTTCGGAATTAGATCTAATAACTTTTCGCTCTTGCGAAATCGAACCGATACTTTCTTGTCGTTCTTTCCTCTTACGAGCTTTACACATATTCTTTGCTTCTTCATAATTAGATGGAACGTGAGATTTTTTGGATAAAGAATCAGTAAACATCCGTTTAACTTTTACAAATCGACTTTCTTGTTCTTTATGAAGATCT
This sequence comes from Cantharis nigra, assembly GCA_958510845.1. Lineage (NCBI taxonomy): Eukaryota > Metazoa > Arthropoda > Insecta > Coleoptera > Cantharidae > Cantharis > Cantharis nigra. The sequence goes on from OY294028.1 coordinate 67,550,291, forward strand.
TTAATTATTTCTTCTTTTGTGTTTGAAGTTTTCATCACGTCTTGATCTACCATGTGACCACACTATTAAACAAGTCATGGATTAACATAAATTCGTTAAGGCAATAGATACGTTACTATAGAATTATATAAATGCCTTCTTTACTTTAATTAATTATATTAAAAAAATTAAGATCCTCCAAATAAATTTACAAAAAAAGGATGCCATAAAGTGAAACTTACACTGCACTCCCTTAGTAGAGAGCAAAATCTTCGAATATTTCGCTCAATATCGAATTTTTTAAATCACTACTTAAAAAAGTAAATATATAAACATATAGTTACGATTATAACAAATACAGTTATAAAAAAATTATTAAGTGCTGTTTTAATAGCGTTTCAAATACTTATGTCAATGGATTCATATCTCGATCACGACACATTGCAAATCTATGGTTGTTTCAAGAAGTGAGTAGAAACAAGTCGCAGCTTTAGCATGTGGCTGTTAAAAAACCACACAGCGTTATGCTGCTCAGTCGCAGAGATTAAGTTATTATAACACTGAAACAAAAAAAATAAATTAGTATTTACAAATTATGCATAATTATAATACTCTTATAATATATCTAATTAGTTTTTAGGTTTAACAATACATCGGTACTTTTGTCAAAATGTCATATGATGACGTCAAAATATTCAAATTAAATTTATTTAGCACTTATTGCAATATCTGATAAAAGAATCCCATATGTTAAATGGGGTAATATGTGGAATAGGAAGTTATTAGTGTTTTTTTTATAAATTATAAATAACAAAACACTCTTTGGGTGGGTGTGGGTTAAACCAATTTTATCTTGTGATTAAGAGTGGCGACGACACCATTTCCTTTTTATAAATTATTTGATTAACCACAGCCGTGGCTTGATGTGATCGCCACTTGAGTGTAGAGCGGAAATTCCCGTGTTCTCGTGGATCAAATAATAACCCAAACTCGATTGTTTCAAGGACTAGGTACTATCTAACTGACAAATGAAATAATAGTAGGTATATTTGTAGAACTCACATAATTTATTGTCTGTTGAATATTTGAAAAGTAATTAGAATTAAATTTAATGGCAACTTACTCTTCGAAAACGAAAATTTTGATTCTACGAACACTTATTATTAACCTGTTAGTTATGCTGTATTATTTATCAATACTATGTACATATATTATTAAGATAATAAAAACTTTACACAATAAAATTAACTGTACAGGTAAAGCATTATATCACAGCAACGACTAATGGGTAAAATGGCGTTTATACAAATCAGTAGACAAGCATTATATTACTGTGTACGCTTTAATACAGACTGAACATTAGATAGAATATGAAAATATGAAAAAAAAATTTGAATTATCGATGAAACTAGCTTATTTACTAAACGATTACATGACTTGATTTTCTTGTACCTGGAACATTCTGGCTCAACAAAAACTTAATGTAAAATCAATAATGTTATTATTTATTCTTAGTTTTTTTTTTGTTAAAATTTGGATTATATTATAAATATTGCAATACCAAACAGTATTAAGTACACAGTAATTAAACTGCAATCACACCGATGTGTTTGTTTTTTTCCATGACGTTCGAAGATATCATTATTGACAATTATTATTGCTATTATACAATGTTATTTATTTAAAATAAACATAAGCAAATTCCATTAAATAATATGAATGGTTGCATTATCAAATGATGTTTAAATATAGCAACGAATAGAACTTCTATATTGTTAGATTTTGTTGAACAGAATATTGTTTCTAATTAAATATCTCCCAAATGTAAATAATCTACTGTATTTGCCAAGTACGCACAACTAATTAAACGTAAATTTTTTAATTAGACTGTAAATGAATCATTAAAAATGATAAAATAGGAATAAAGTTCGACAAGCGTATACGAATAGAATTTGAAGATAGTCTCATGCACATCTCGACATAAACAAAAACATCATGTGCAATTATTTCATAAATATTAATAATAATAAATAATATTATCTATATTATGGAAACAAAATAAACTACTTATCGGGTTATAATATTCTAAAAAAACTTATTGACCTTGGATTTGTAAGTTTAAAAATGGTATTGTTTTATTATTAACATTGTTAGCTGAAGTACTTTGGTGCCGTTTGCTGTCGGCAGTAAAGTAAAACAATGAATCTTGAAGTTTGACAATATGGGTTATTTGACGTTTTGAAAAAATGCATTTTATACAAGGCGATCAAGGTATTTTCTACACTTTTATGTAATAAAAGTTCTCGAAAAAAAAAGGTGCGGGGTATAATACTAGCCCACAGCCCAGATTTAATAGTTTACATGTTATAGAAAGTACCTAACTTGCCGAACAAAATATACTTTGAAAAGTATAAATTATTAATTCGGCATCGAAATATTTGTTTCAAATTCAGGTTCTTAATTTGATGATTGTATTAATTACAAGTTTATTTTACCAAATAGATTAAGTAAAACTAGGCTATCTAAAATTTCAATTAAACTTCTAACAACGTAATACCACAGATAGCAATATCATGCCCACAACTCGGCAAATGCCTGAAAGTTACATTTGATTTTCGATATATTTTTTAAGTACATAAATAAATCACTCCGAGAAATGTCAAGTTGCACTTGCTTTAATTTGCTTGACTTGATATACGAGTGCAACATTTTAAACTAATATCAACGTATTGCAAAAAATTAATAGAGTAATACTAGAACTTACACTTAACTATCGTTTTAAAAACAACAACAGAAAAATTAATTATACTTAATAAACGGCCAAATTATATTTACATTTATTTTTAATTTATGTCGGTACCATATTTGTAAATTTCTGGAATATTCACGAAAGTTCTAAAATCTAATTTTGTTTATATATAATGTTTATTTAATCATTTATTCATCCAAATATTTAACAGTTGTAAACAATTTACCGGAAACTCAAATAAAAATATTTTTAAATGTTATCGGAATATTTTTATGTCAAACGTAGGTATAAATATAAATAATTATTAATTATCAATAATAAGTTTGAAGTGTTCAAGTTCGAAAAAATAAAAGTCTAATATTGATAAAATTAATCAATTTATTAATAAAAGTTGATTAAAATTCAAAACAAGTAGTACTACTGCATAAGTAGGTACTTATAGATACTTCTAGGTATCTATTTTAAAATATTCCAATCGCTACTGATTATTATTGTTAATTTTTTTTGAATAGAAATAATTTTATAAAAAACTTACCGATAAATTTTAAGTTTTTGAAAGACTATCCAACACTAATCGCTCAAACCACAGGTATAAATAAAAAAAAATAAAACAAATTAATATTATTTTTTAAAGTATTGCACAGAAGTTTACCTTTTGTAGTATTGTCATTTGAAGATTTAAAAAATAATAATTCATTTCGATTTGAATTTAACGAGCTAATTAGTTTATAAAATAACTCAACAGAGCAATGTGACTGGAGCGAACTGCGCATTTAAACTTTATAATCTCATTTATATCTAGTTATTGTATCAATATTTTGCTTAAAAACCAGAAATATCAACTTAATGAAGATAACTCACTAGCTTGAACTTAAATAAGCCACAAAATTTATGGAGACAGTTTTAGTTTGTTTGGCGACATAATTTTACATTGAGAAAATAATTATCCAGCCCTGGATTTAAAATAGCATGAAAAACTAAAAGCCGCTTCACTCTAATAACGATAATATAGCCAGATAAGAAATCCTATCAATTTATCAATGCAAGGCAAAATAAGTTATTTTCAGATTAGAACAATATAGTAAAATTGTTCCAGTAGTACTCGAACTACAAAACGTAAACGAACACATTCAATGTATCCGTCTTCCGAGTGGCATAATGACCAGAGTTGTTAAAACCTCTTAAAAAAATTGATAAAAAAACTAAGAATCTCGGTATGATTGCGTATCCCCGACAAAAACTTTTACTCGGCTATCAAAAACAAACGAGTAATAAATTTCGTGGCAACAAAAAAGAGATTCATATCAAAAAAACAAAAATTAAACCTATTTAATTCACATATCGAAATTATTGTAAATAGTACTTACTTCTGTGACAACAGTCCAACTAATGCCGGTGTCGATAAAAAAATTTGCCAACAATTTTACTTGGCTCGTAAGATTTTTACCATAAATTCGTAGCTAAAAAACTGAAGTCATGTCCAAATATAACAATAAATAAATAGGTACCTAAAATTTATTTTTAACTTTTTGGTACATTTCCAAATAATATAAATTTAATGTTTGTAAACATTATTTTATATCATGTAATATTGCCACCAATAAATGCTTTTAAGTTCCAACCCGATGTGTATTTAATATTTTCACAGTGCATAAAAATTTGTTGCGTAATAATATTATACTGGACTACTACGCGGCAGATTTTTCAATACCTAAATGTGTGCAGTCACGAGTCCGTAAACAGTTTTTAAACTACAATGAAGAATTGTATTCAAATTTTTCTTAAAATATTACATAATATATTTTTTGAAAATTATAGGTAATGCAGTGCTTTTGAAAACAAAGTTTAGAACACAAATCACCAAATAAGCATCTATTAATTATAGAGAATTTGCTAGTGCCACAAGTCGACGTGACCAAGTGCACATGATATAATAGAATAAGTACCTACAATTAAAAATGAATTTAAAACACAAAATATCATTCAAGTTTAAATTTGTGTAATTATGTAGTGTAGAATAACTAAATTTTAAAATACACGTAAAGGACAATTTTAAAATTTTATTTTAGCAAGATAATTGCAACAAAAATTTTAATAATTTTTTTCCCACTTTTCCATATTCTGTAACTACTATTTAGTTTTTCATGAATATTATATGTAGATCAAAATCCAAATATGTAGTTGCATAAAACATAGGAATTCAAAAAGTATGCGGAATATATTAAACTGGATTTTTTCAACTTCAAATATGCTTCCAATAATGGTTTTTCAGAAAAATTATGATATTTAAAAAAGATTTAAGCAACAAGCAACAAGCAACGTGAATCAAATAACTTATTATACCCCAATAAAAAGGAAGTTATGATTTAAACGGAATTAATTTGATTTAAAAAAAACAGTGATATATATGTATTTTCTTTTTTTCAAACAAAAGAAGTAGCCTTAATCTAAATATGCAGGAAAAGATAGGTAAGTCGACTACTGGTACGCCAATGTCTATCTACTAGATTTTACTGTCCGTCTACTAGTGGATTTTGACTACATTCAAATTAATAAAAATGGTTTCAGTATTAGCACTCTCAATTGCCCAAAATACTAAATGCAATTTTAAACATAAAACCTATTACACTACTGGTATTTCTACCCAATATCGCTATTGGGACTTTATTACAAAACAAACCGATATAGTCTATCCATATTCAACAGCCTATACTATATCCTGTATTATATACTATGCTATATCGCTATGCTGATGTATGTAGTATAAATTGCCAAATTTTACTTATCCTTATAGTTATAAATTGTCATAAATAATGGTATTATTCATGGATAAAAAAGCTATCTATTGAAAGTGAAAGTCCAAATCAGCCAACATATTATATAGACATACATACATATCCGATATACATATTGTAGTGGTATTTTATGAAAAAATTAATTTTCCACAAAACCTTCTCTACTCCTTAGTTTTGCACCGGCTAGCTCAGATAATTTCTAAATTATTTTATGTGGCGATAACTTGCCAGGTCACACTATCTCTTCAACACGCGTTCCCTTGAACAAATCTTCAAACGAATCCAAATTTAAATTTAATTATTTACCAAATTTATAACAATTCCAATCTCCAACATCCAAATTAATCAACCAATATCCAATCCACTCAATCAACAACCAAACCTTCATCAGCTTTGAAAAAATCGTAGAAACAAAATAATAAAATTCTCACCATAAATAATTCAATTATTTATTTACTTAAATAAATCAATTCCATCGTATAATTTTATACAATTATTACGCCAAAAACTGGCCAAAACGCTCAAAAATTACGAGAGCGTGGCGGAACACGTCCGCTCTCGATATCAACCTCGGCAAAAAGCCCCTTCTCTTCCAAAAATTGTCGCCAACTTAAAATATTTTACGCAATATTACCAAATTCAAATTAATATTTACAAAATTAAATAAAATTATAAAAATGAACAAATTTAACAAAAAAAATTCAAAATTTAACGTTTGAAACACAATATGTATGTCTCTTTTTGGTGAAATTAGAAACAAACTCAAAAAATTAACATAACTACATTATGTTAAAATTGCGTAATAAATTATTAGTACCTATTTATTATCAAATTCGTATTAAATTTAGCATGTATATTAGAATCAAAAAATATAATAAGGTAAATTAGTGATACAATTCTAAATTATACATAATTAAATATAAATACAATAAAACTAGAAGTAGCCAGTTCAAATTGCTATGATTTGCATCTAATTGTTTAAATAAAATAAGCAACGAATGTTTATTCTTTGAATAATTATTATACAAAGGTAATTAACAGTTGGCAGATAATTTTAAGTACTAATAACATAAATAAATCTTTAATAAACCAAATTTTGGTAAATTTTATAGTACAGGCTACAATTGCATATTGTGGCAACGTGCTGGACAGCGGAATTAGATTCATGTTTATTCATAATATAAATTAATTTGTCGTTGACTTTAATAGAATTTAAAATCGTAGTATATTGTTTTATTATTCTTAACTTGATAAAAATATTATATTTATATAAAGAATCTATTTTCTACACTTATAAATTAAATATTTTATTTTCGAAACTTGAAGAAAAATTCTAATTTTTAACAAACCCTCTTTGTTTTTATCTTTTTATACCGATCAGAGTGTTTGAACATGAATGGATATTATCTTACGTTGAAAAGGCAAAGTTGGCAATTTTCCCTTGAAAAAAACGCAAAAAAGCTTAAAAAAAGCAAACTCGTTGGCAATTTCACGACTACTCCTCAAAAAAGTCGGTTCTAATTTTCTAGAAAGCCCCAAAAATTTAACTGCCTAGGGGCTCACAAATGTTTAATTCGTCACTGCGAACCACGTATGCAGCAACTTTACCTCCAAGACAGGACCTTTCCAACATAAAAAACAAATAAAATGTAACCTAAATAAAGATGAACAGAAAGTGGTAATCTGAATAAAGGCAAACATAAAATAAAACTTTCAGTACGTGTATATTTAGGTTACATATTTTTCTAACACGATACCGCAAAGTATCATTTTAAGTTTGATAAATTGTTCAGAATGTGATACTTTCGTCGGTCTTGGTGGTAAAGTACTTTTTGTGCCGCTCGTCAATGGCAAAAAATGATAAAAGCTTTACCTTTTAGAGAAAAATTAATGAAATGAAACTTGAACCTTGTATTTTGAGTGATATAAAGTTAACTTTTTTTGACGCATGAAGAAAAATATCTTTATTAAAAAACAAGAGGGTACCATTTTTATATTCCAAAAACCATTTTTAAATTTGTATCTATGTCTATATTAGATCGAAACTAGCCTAACAAAAGTATTTTTTTAAATATTAAACTGATTACATCTAAAAGTCCAAAACTGCTGTTTTTGAAATAAGCAAAACATTTTACTCGTTAAACTATTTCAATGCGATTCATACTATGTAAAACTAGCATTTTTTAGAATTTAACAAGTAAAATCATTATATTATCTGGAAATTTGTATGGCAATATTTGAACGACATACTCGTAGTCATCCGCGAAAGCTCTTACACGATTTAATATTTATATGGTTTTATTACAGACGTAAATACTTGTTAGAAGTGGGCTTCCTAGTGCTTGAATGGCTCGACAAAATAAAGCTTATCGTGTTCCATATAATATGCTTTATATAAATGTTCTCAAAGTTTTATGTTTATCTGTTAACTAATTTTTAGGATGAATATTATCTAAACTGTTAGTAAAACCCAAAACAATACATGTCATGAGCATTGACGACGTCATAGTGTTGTCAAAATTTTAAACACCGTGTAAACTATATGTGCAACTTTTTACTGAACTGCCATTGCAACACACACCACTATATACATAAAGTTGACATAAACAAACTTCTCAAAATAAAAATCACTATAGCATATTATTATGTGATAAATTGGAAATTTATTATTATGTGGTGGTGTTGATAGACGTCATCAAATATGTACCTCTGACGTGTATCGGTTCAACATTTCTAAATACGCAAAAAGTCCACCCTTAAAGAACGTAAAAATAAGAATACCTGGTTTTAAAATCCACATGTTAAAAAAATTTTAAAATATACGAAAATAACGATATTATCTCTTTCTTTTGAATATAATAAAGTGGGAGCGGTACAATTGGAAACGGATTTTTTGTTATTTTATCTTTTAAATATTAATAAACTGTTTATTTTAATGTTCAAAAATGTTTAAATATTTAGTAGACCTTAATCCGGGGAGAGTCTAAAACTTTAATATGACCGCCTCCGTGCTTCGGAGGGCACGTAAAGCCGGCGGTCTCCCTGAGTTGATGATTGCCGCCATCAACTATTAAAAGCAGGTGGGGTCTAAATGCTTAAAAACCTTTCTCTCAGAGAAAAAAGCTGATTGCCCTGCAGTGGGCAGAAAAGGCTGAACAGAGAGACCTTAATATAATAATTGTGAAAAAATGTAGTTGAGGGAAAAAAAATTATAATCATGTAGTGTAGATAATAAGTTTCTAACTAACGGGAATTCTTCTTGTTCTATTATACCTAATTTCTTGTTTGACATAAAAAATGATTGAATAATAAAAAAATTTATTTTCATCATTTTCATCCACCTACTTTTCATTAGTCTGCTCGTTTATTATTCAACCAATCAGTAGTGTGTTACAGCTTAAAAAAAAAATAATAGTTATCAAACAGTTTAACAATTAATAATATATTATAAGTTCGACGATTAAAACTGTTTAGATTTAATTGGTTCACATTTGGCTGCTGTGCACCGGCGTACATGTCGTCACATCATCGCTGCGAATCGTGCTTGCCGGCGAATTGTACCTGACCCTAATACAGGATCTCAAAAATTAAAATAAAGGAGACATACTTAAACCATAGTATAATACTATATATTATAATAGAATAAGTAGTTTCACTCCCTGTCGGCACGTTTGAAGTTGGTGTCCAAAGTGTGAACTCGCGCAGGCCCCTACGCGCACTAGTATTAGATATAAGAAAAAAATTAAAGTGAATTTTACAAGCAACAGCTGACAAGGATACTGAATAACCGTGGGCTGCTATTGGTCCTTGGCCTGCGGGTAGGTGCCTGCGCGAGTTCCAACTTGGGACAAAAAATCACGGGAGTGAAACTACTTATTCTATTATATATAGTATTATACTATGCTTAAACAATCTTTTGATCTAATCAGTGGCGGATTTATAGAGGTGCTTGTGATGCCGAAGCATCGGGCGACCGATCATTGGGGGGTCCCCAAAGCCTTACTTATTACTCTACAAAATTTAGTTTTCTTTTTTATGACTTTAGTTTCATTTTTGTCCTTTTTCAGATAATTTATAAAAAATACTGTCATTTATGCACTTTCAAATTATATTATTCTATTAAAATTTCTACTTCCGACTACCAGTTATAATGTTAAATAAATGTTGAATAAAAGGCACTGTACTTGTACTTTTTTATTTAAAGAAGCTTATTGGTGACGCGTTTCGGTTTAGAAAGCCATAATCATACCAAAGTGTCAAGAGTAAAATGGCGAATCGTCAGCATTAAAAACCCTGTCAAAACAAACAAAACATTAAAACCATCATAATACAAATTACGAAAGTATTAACTATTAAAATTTGTCTTCGATTATGGAGATTGCGTGTAGAGTGTGAGTTAATGCTGACGATTCACCTTTTTACTCTTGACATTTTGGTTATGGTCTTATAAGCCGAAACGCGCCATCAATAAGCATCTTTAAATAAAAAGTACGAGTACAGTGCCTTTTATTCAGCATTTATTTATATTATTTTGTCCTGCATTACTATCGACTAATCACTCTTGACAATGTAACACAGTATCTCATATCTATCTATTATCTACCCTTTTTAAAGAACATAAAAGCAAATTTAAATTATAAATTTATGTTATTAATTAAATACAATATAAAAGCAACTATAACTTTTATGCAATTTTAAATTCCCTTATTTGAGAATTAATGACAAGAATTAATAATCTCAATTGTTTAATTCTCAAATAAAGAATATATAGAGAAGACAGTTTATACATAATATTGTAACGAAAATTAAATTAATTATTAAAAGATAAATATATTTACAGATAAAGTTACAATCAGGTAACAATAAGTCCGTGTTCATTTATAAACTAAGTCACTGTATTTATGTTGTAACATCCTGTATATAGTTATTTATCACACCACTATTCCTTTACGTGGTCTTTATCTTAACACTCCGGAGTCCGAACTAGAACTTGAACTGCTTTCACAGTTAACCATGCCTGAATTTATACCCAGAAAGTTTTTCTAGAAACTTCTAGAAATATCTCTCTAGACTCTAGAAACTTCTGGAGACCTCTAAAAAACCTCAAAATTTACGAATTTTTTTACACCTATTTGTGTCGACTTTCTTCTTCTTAAGTATTGCGATAACCAATTTTTTTTAAAACTTAAATGTTTTTTTCTGACAATGTTTTGACCTTATTATTACTAACTGATTATTATTATTATTAAGCCTATTATAATATCCTTTAACAGGTGTTTACGTCACAAACAAAACCATAATACAACTAGCGATTTATTTATAGAGAAAAGAATTATTAATTTTAACACTGTTTGAACAATGTATTTCAATAAAAGAAAATGACATCAATTTGTTTAATGTAATAATGTAACAATTGTAATTACCGTCCCACGAATCCTTATAATTTAAATTATGATGTTACAACAAGTGAAAAACAAGAGCGTCCCCATAGGGGGCAGTCTGTGGCTTTTTAATATTTTTATTTAGACATTTAATATTTCGCCACCGTAAGTTTAATAATTATAAAATCTAACGTTTTAACAAATATACAAAACTTGTTGTTTGATACATTCAAATAATAGTTTAAAAAATTTTGAAATAAGCAAAAACAAGCAAAGCAAAGATAATACAATAAAATATAAAATCAGTAGTAAGAGTTGCAGATGTTTAACTAATTATATGCAACAAATTGCATTTTTAAACATTCGGTTCTTAAATATTAAAAAATACAAATTATAAATTAATATTGAATTACAAATGAAAGAATTTGTTAAAATTATTATCCGAAACCTGGTTTTCCATTCATACCCGAGGAGTAAGTCATTCTGAAATCAGTGTACAAGTGTATGGAATTTTAAAAATTCTTTTTTTCGAAATTTCTGTGAAATTAGTAGTAGTACTACATAATTTGTAATGCCTATTTCCACTCATTATTATCTGATGCTGTTTTATGTTATAATCTTGTAATAAATTATAAACATATTTTCAGAAAGTCAAAACCCTGAGGAAATAAGTAATTCAAATTATTATTTATTTATTATTAGATATTATTAAAATAATATTAATTTCTTTTAATATTTTTTTTATTATAAATAATTATTTAAACTTTTTTAATAAACATAAAATGAATAAATTACCTGCAGTTCTCCTGATTACTTTTTACTGTTTATTAAGAAAATGAAAAATTAATTAGAACCAATTTTTATATTTGAAAAATTATGATTTGTCACGAACGAAAATAAATTGCTGGATACAAATTTTTATATTTTCTGTATAAAAAATAATTTATTAAAACTTCAATTAAAATTTGTTTAGACTAATAATCTTTTTATTTGATATTTGAATTTGAAAAAATGATTTTAACTTGATTTTATGATTTTAATTAAATATGATAGCTTTTTGATTGCTCTAAGTTTTAAAATTTGTTTGTATTTACAGTTATAATTTCACCGTTTGTTCGCTGGAATAAACTGATTCTTTAAAAAATTGAAATTTCAAAATAAAAAATTTTAAAAACTTTCTCAGCTTATTTATTTCTTATGTTTATAAAATATGTAACAGGTATTAGCATCGATAACAGTCAAGAGAACCATAAAATAAAAAAAGATTTACATACAAAATGAAAATTTCATAATATAAGAATGTAACGGATAAATTACCGTCCCAAGAGTACTTTTAATTTTATATAAAAAGCTCTCGTAGAATATTGTTGTAATATAAACGTTTACTAAAAGTTAGTAAAAGTATTATTAAAGTTGAATGAAAAGGTATTACCTACATAAATAAAATAGTAATTAAGTTTAATTAATATTGAAAACATATTTTCAATTTACGTTTTACAAAATTCAGATTTCAAAAATAATTATTATCAAATGTTCTTTTGTATAATATTTTCTACCAGTTTCGTTTTATAGCATCATCAGGTCAGTTAATCGTCCAGTACTAACAATCGGTCTCACAGACAGATCTTTTTGGAATATCTTGTCTATTAGCAGATATAGAAAACGTCTTTTGGATATAATTGACAACTGTTATTAATATAAGATGATGCTATAAAGCAAAAAAACCGGTAGAAAATAAATAATAAAATATACAAGGAAATTCCTTTATTAATGAAAAAATGGAGAATAATTTTTTGAGTTATAATGCAAATTCAAGCAGTAATTTTTGAAAATTTCAATAAAACGAAATAAAACGAATTTTAAATAAATGAAGAAGATAAGTAGGTATTAACTTACGTAACCTTTTCAATTTATAATTTAAATAGAATTATGTTATTTCTGATTACCACTATTATTACCTATTCTTTTACCTACTTTTTAAATTTAAATTTTAACATACAACACATAAAATTAGCAACAAAAATTTATATTAAAAAAAAGCAAATAGAAGTTTTTAGTAATTGTGTTCGTTGATTGATGTTGATTATTTAATTGGATGATAACGATTTTAAATTGGGAGTCCTTATTTATGAAAGTGAGAAGCTCGTTTACTACACAAAAATTGATATACCTACTAGATTATTATAATAGTATGTCATGTTATTATAATTTTATAGCAAATTTTCGACAATTTGTGTATAAACCTATGATGTGTAAAAATTGGGTTTGTGTACTTCAACATTTTTCAGTGTATTACTAGACAGTAATAATATAATATGAAGAACGGAGATACAATATAATATATGCTGATAGATTGGCACGAGAGAGAAACCATTTTTACCTACATATATTGCGATAATTTGTGTTTTGCATCAGGTATTAATTTATTAATTTCGCTTAGATAGTTGTGGTGTTCATTTTAAATTTGAATTAATTTATAGAAAATTTTAAGTGGTTAAGTATTTTGAATAAATTTAGTTTCCTGCAAGTTTAATTTTCTTGTATAACACAATTTTTAAGGCGTGGACTAGCACTGGTATCTTTCCGCAGTTCTATAATTCGATAATATTTTTTAAAATAAAACTTTATTAATATGTATCTTATTAATTTAGTATTTAAATGTTACGAACCCGGAAATATTTTGTATTCCTTTGTGCATGTATAAAAATGCATAGAATTTATATGTAAAATATTGTATTTGAAAGCATGAACGATAAAAAATAATGTAAAGGAAATTTTATTTATTGTAGGTACCTACCTACTCCTAATTTAATAATTTATTTTATACAATCAAATTTCATTTTAATTTTGTATTGTTTAGTATTATCCAGATTTTATACGGAGAAAACTATTTTTTGACTTTTCCAAGACGAAAAAATGATCCATCAACACTTTGGTTTGGCAGATACATCAACAAATAAAATAATGTTATGCAGAGCCCTCCGGTAATAAATCATTACACATTCTATTATTGGTGATCATTAATTCGATACCACTAATTACTAATTTACGAAAGTCTAGTTTTCATCTTTACCTGTAGATATTAAGTTTGTTGGTTAATTTTTGATGATATCTTGACTGTAATTAGTCATACAATTTTGTATAAATTATTTTTAAATTTTATTATTACAATATAATAGATAGCATATCTTTCTAGCAGGATATTTCGGTTTTCATTTTTTAATTACCTACTGTTTGTTACTAATAATTGTTTTATTGATTTGAGAACAGACTTTTAATTCGAATATCAATTATTGACGCACATAATCAATTACTACTAGTTGATGGAGAAGTATGCGACTAGAAATTAAATATTATTTGAGTTTTGTTTTTATGATAGAAATTAATGTTGATAGTAAACAATGCGGAAGTTATTCTAATATATCGATTGAATGCTACAAATTAGATTAATTGTGCCGGTATTTTTCAAGTAGGAAGTAACAACATTTTTTTGTAAAGTAAATACATTAGTAATAAATAAAAAAACATCCTTGTTTTTTGTCAATATTGTTAAATTTAAAAGAAAAACATTTTAATTTCGCCCTAACTGTAAAGAAAATCAACAGCTTAATTTGATTTTGTACTGTCGATTTCTACGAAATGAATGAGAAGTAGGTACCTAGGTAAGTGGGAAACTTAGAAGGACGTCTTCATAAAATCTAGCCAAGGTTCTTAAAGCACATTGAAACATTGATATTGATTTTTTACAGCACATTTTCGGTAAAAGGTCTAAACAATAAAAACGGATTAACGTTTTCGACAAAATTTGAAAAGACATTAATGTTAATCAATAAACTAATATAATACTGGGGTATTTTACTTATTCATTCATTTTTGATAACTTTCAGTTGTTACATTGACTAATGCGAAAATTGATAGGAAGTAGATAATAATACCAAAATAAATTTTTTAAGAGCTACGAATTTATCTCAGAAAAACCGATAATAATCACTAATGATAAATGCTAAAAGAAATAATCTGTTATTTATAAATTAAATTGGAGAATAAAAACTTTAAAAATAGTTTGTTGCACTTAATTACATTAATTTTGCGGTCAATCACTTTGTGTGACCTAGATAAATAATTATAAAAATGTAACAAAATTTCAAGAATTGCTCGACTCAAAATGCACATTATTCCAAAAATTTCCGACAATGCAAAAGAACTGGGTCTAATTTAAAATACAAGACATAACATAACCGCACAAAATTTATTTTAAAAAAACTTACCTAGAATACGTGCCATAATGAAAACTCTTATAATCACTTAAAATTTGCAAAGATTTTATTTATTATGAATTTAAATACCGGCCGGAACAACTAGACTTGCAGCAGCACAACTGAAAACGCTTTCGGGGGCGTATAAGCTCGACTTAGAATGCAATAAAGCGTCATACTAACAGCACGAAGCGGCACATATACTGACACATAAGTCAAATTTCTTCAGAAAGGTTTGTATTTTTCCATTGTTTATTATAAAATGCAAAACTGTTTTGGATTATAAACTAACTCTCCTATTCAAATAAAGATGACCTTCTGGATTAATTTGTATTTACCATGAAATTAAATTAATTATTTTCTACCGTAAATTTTGTAACGAATTGTATATTGTAATATTATATTATCCAGCTTTAAATAGCAGTGATTTGGTGTGACCGACCGCTGGCGCTGCTACTGGTTGAGCAATAGAGCGGAAACTCTTTTAGCGTTTTAGCTTAGATGTACGATGTTGAACAAGGACCCGTTGTAGATATAATAATATGGGGGGTTACTCGTTGACCCCCTTGAAGTTTTGGTTTACAAACTTTTTTAAATTGAAATCAAAATAATTTTTACAGATTTGAAAATCTTAAGTTAATTTTCAAATCTACATTATTATTCAATATTTAACAATAATAATGTTTTAAATGAATTTAAAAACCTTAACTTGTTCATATTTTTAATTATATTACTTTTCATAATTGTTATTTTTAAAATACCTAATCTATCTGCGTTTAAAAAACATTTTTTTGAAAGCAATACATTTTTAATTCAAATTTCTAACTTTTTATTTAATTTTTTAATTTACTTTTAATTTTATAAATTAAAAATATAATTTCGATAATTTTACAAATTATATTTGCATTTTTATAAATGCGTGAACCTGCTTGGTTTTATTCGGGACTTTATAGCTTTCCATACCTTTACTATATTTTATATGTAATACCGTACAAAATATCTATATACTATACTGTTTATTCTATAATATATAATATATTTACAGTGGCGTAACTAAGAGAGGGGAAATCGTCCCAAACCTCTTAGGATAGGGGTTTCCACACGGCATAAAAAATATATTTTTTATAAAATATTATACTACAAACTTGAGAATTTAAATTATGTATTATAAATTATAAATTTTAATTTAATAATATTAATAATATTATAAATTAAAAATTGACGCTTTTTTGGTAAGAAATGCCTCTCAGATTACTTCCACCTCGGGCCTTCTTCTCAGGTGTATTTACGCTATTGTAAACTTACTATTTTCTTAAAACATCAAAATAACTTGAAACTTGTGAAATTTGAAGTTTCACTTATTTGTGAAAGTTGTTACCCTTGAAGTATTAAATAATAACAATTGTTTTAATTAATGCTCAGTTTTGCTCAATTACCTAGTTGTTATTTTTAAATATCGGCTAGTATGTTAAAGTCCATTCTTCTATCTTCGGTAATTATAAAATAAAATTTTAATAACAGTACGTTATTTATTTAGCGTAACTATTAATTATTAATAATATAGTAACATCGTTTACTACAAGAATCTCGTTAATTCATTCACGTCTGGTTCCGACGAGGGTGATTTTCCCTCTCATGGAATATTTAAAAATTCCGAAATAGATAAAACCTCAGCAAACTGTGATGTTTCCTCACAGGTACAAAATTAAAGATTTTTATAATATTATAAGATATTCACACAACAACGTTAACAAAAGAAATTACTTTACTTTATTGCCTAGGCATTTTAAAGGCAGTAAAGTAATTATTGTGTATAAAATGTTGACAACTCTGGTGTTAATATGACATCGTCAATGCTAATGAAGGATTTGCAAGACAGATCACCTTGGTGGTTTGCCATTGCCTGCTGAGGGAAAGGGAAGACCCTTAGAATGAAGTTATTCTCCGTGTGCAAGATTAATATTAATTAGGGTAAGAAAATGTTTTTGCCAAATAAAAACTCTTTGTATATCGATTAGTTGGTATTCAACCATCATCAGGATACTGTGTTCCAACGAAAAACTTTTAGCAAAACTTGTCATAAAATAAATTATAAATAAATAAATAAAACTTTAACACACAGCACACAATTGGTCAATTTTTAAATATTTGCAATAAATATATTTTGTTTATATAATTGTTTAAAAAAAAAATAGTAATAACTATTATTATTAATTAAATTTTTTTAAGTTTAAAAGAAAATAATAATGTTTTACTCGGAGCAAATGCACTTTTTGTGGCTTATATTATGTAAATCTGAAATATTATCTTAGTCTTACTCTCTCCGCTCCGATCGCCTGTCTCTCCTTCAAACTCGTCGCGAAACGTTCTACATAATAAATTATTTGCTTGGCAAAAAACACTTTTGTATATTATTACTGACAAATTAATAGTTTAGTCCTTTTATTACAAGCTAATGTTTGACATTTTGTGCTAAAAGCTCGTAAGATTGACGACAATAATAATTAATTATAGATGAACGTCAAATAGTAATACTTTAGTTCCGAATAAAACAATATTTTTATAAAACAATAATTATTAAAAAAAGTATTAAATTTAATAAACATCTTTTCATTTTTGTAAATTTAATAGTTAAAAATGAATACAATTATTATACTTATATATTTAAAAGATAATCTGGCATTTTAGTATACATTGTAAAATAAAATTTTAATAAGAACTAAACGAAAAACTAAAATATTAAAATTTTAGCTGTAAAGTGAAGCAAATTTTTATTCATGAACGGCATAATCTTTAAGTACTACAATATTTGTTGCTCAACATCAGAATACGTTAGTTGCAAAATATGCCGAAAATTTAAGAAAATAATCAAATCAAGAGAAGTCTACACGCTAGAAATCAGTAAACTAATAATATATTGTAACAAAAATTACAATGTTTATATAATTGCTAAAGGGATACAATATATCTACAGATAAAGTTAACAACAATAGAACAATTACTACAATAATATTTCCACTATTATTTACATTAATATTTACACTAATCTTGACACTAATTTTAAATTACACTACAATTATTAACTATCACATAAGTCTGTATTTATGTAACACCCGGTATATTTATTTACACTACTATTTATTTCCACGATATTTATGTTAACACTTCCGAGTTCGAACTTGGACCTTTTTTCACAGCAAATCGCGCTGATATTTATATCCAAATGCATATTTCTAGAAACTTCCATAGACTTCCAGGAATTTCTATAAATTTATATACTTGGGTTTCTAGAACGATCCAGACTGCAGTATTTAAACAATACCAACAGGTTATCATATATTAATCATAATGTATGCGTCATGAAATGAATCATCATGGATGAGTTTGAATTGAATATTTGAATAATCAAATATCAATAACTATTATTGTTTCTCAACAATATTGCTTTATAACACGAAAGTAACTTCCATTTAAAGTAGGAAAAACATACAAATGCATAAACATGCATACAAAGAGAATGTCATATTGCATTGGAACAAAAAATAACGTAGTACAGTATTTGCATGCCAGTTTTCAAACTAAAAAACCCAAAAATTTGAATAATATTTCAGAATCGAATTAAAGTAATTTTTGAAAAAATGTTATATACAGGACTCGGAATTTGAATAATCTCCATGGAATTTTAAAGATTCTCAATTAATTCAAAGATTTCCAAAGAATTCCACAACATTTCAGGGATTTCCAAGGAATTTTAATGATTTTCCATTCAAATTCCAAACAAGTCTACACAAAATTTTCAAAATATTTATTTCTTGCAAATTAGCGCATAAGCCAACTGAGCCTTCGCCTTAGAAAATTCAGCATTCAGAACCGTTGTTTGTCGAAAAGTGAGACAATCGTTATTCATACCACTTTTGGTAATATTATTTTGTTTTTGTTTGGAGTATATTTATAAACTAAAAAAAATTATTTATGCCTGGGTTAAAGCTTTAAAATTGGAATATAATTATAATAAAAATTTTTAAAATTAAATAAGTATAAAAAATTTTAAAACTCAATTTTGAGGGAAGAATCGCAACCTAAATTTAGGTATAAAAATTATTTTTAAACCAAATGGCTGGTGACATTTAAACTAACCAATTAAATTCTTTTTTTTTACTTTTAGGTTTTTGTTCTAGTGCTCTATTCTAGAAATTTTAAAATGGTACATCGGTAAAAATTTCGAAAAAAAAAAGAAAATGTAAAAGGATAAAATTGGATTTTTAAATGCAAAAATTAAATAATATTACAATTATGACCATAAGGTTAGAGCCAATAAGACAATGAACAAAATGTTATTATCAGTAATCCAATAAGTTTCGTATTATTTTATGTCTATTGAATGCTTTACTATAGTCGTCATTATTGATTTGTCAATAGAAATTTTTAAATGACTTATTGGAAATAATTATTATTCGATTACTGTTACGTTGACTAACTAAGAATAATTATTTATTCAAGATCATACAAAGGTTTTTACAACTATGTAAAAACATTATTGCTTTTTTTTTAGTACTTTGTGGTTGACCAAGTTTTTAATTGTTCAGTGCATGGTAGAAGTTCAAATAATGTTTAAACATAAATATAATTTTAATAATATACGCTAGTACTGCAAATGAGTTTTTTACGTTCGAATCTGCTAAATCCTAAAAGATCGATCTCCACTTTTGGATTTTGTAGTCAGGTTAGCACTCTGCTACATTGAATTATTTATGCTCGTATGGACACAGTTGAAAATAGCAAGCTTTAAAAAAAGGGCACTGTTTTTATTTCAAATTTGGAAATCTTGCAAATATTTCGCTTTGAAATAGTTTTACAAATTTTGCTGAGTAGGTGTTATGAAATGTTTGGCCAAAACCTTTTAATATCCACTGAGAGGTGACGCATTCTGCTAAGTCTGGTATTGACTATTACATATTATTTTGGAAGAAATTCATATTAGTGCAATACACTTTGTCAATCAAATAGATAGTCACTTACATTATTTTTATTATTGCATAGTAACTTTTTTATGATTCACATACTTGATAATACTTTTATATTATCATAAACAACAAAAGGTATAAAGTAGTAAAAAATATAATTTTTTTAAAATAGAAAGTGCAGAGTAAACAAATCGTTTTAAGTTTAAAATTAAACCAACCCGTATTTTTTAGATCACTAAAATGTTTATTTTAATAATGTACTTGTTAAAATTAGCCAAGTTTTTAAATTATAAGTACCTAACCTACACGTTTGTCACTTTAAATAAATTTTAATACTACATACTTAATAATAATTTTAAAAGTTTTTTGAAACGTTTTTAGTGCCCATCTATTTATATTTTAGAGCAAGGCCTATTAAAATTTATTTGGGTCTTAAAAATCCTTAACATCAATTTTAGCCCATTGATTATTTACATATCGCTAATCTAATTTTGAAATTTGTCATTCATATATTTTGGGAAATTTAAAAAGTAAATTTAATTTTTACATGTAGGTACGTGCTTACGTGCATTAAAACTTACTCGAGCAGCATTTAATGCCAAAAATCTTTCAACATTATAATCTTTTTGGCGAAGCCTTACAAGTTATGGCAAAAGATAAATCGATCTAATCTGAACATAGTGTACGCTTGATATATTATTTGCATAGGTATTACACAACACCAGTTTTCAAAATTTTAAAAATTAGTGTTGTAAATACCATAAAGTAAATATTTACGTATATTTTAACAGTTCCAAGACATCTTCTGGTATTTATTTTAACAGAATCTTTTGATACAGTATCAATTTTGCAACATTGAACAGTATCTTTAAAAAAAAGCTAATTAAACTTCAACTTCAAAAGTTTATTTTTAAAGACAATGACGTCTATAGGTCTATAAATAATAAGGTACATTAAAATAGTTCCAATTAAAAATATGTTGCAAAGTATTACATCAATTAAATAGCAACAATTTAAAAGTATTTTTAAAATAAATAATAAAAAAAAATTGATAAAACTTAAAAATACTTTTCTATTTTAAGAAATTAAATATCTATCTCAATAATATGTTTGAATTTCTAAGTGGGCTAAAATAAAATAATATTTATTGTATATTTTAATTATGGCATTGTTTTTCTATTACATGTTATATTCAACTCTCATTTGTTTTATTTTCTTGTCGAAACAAATATTTACAAACCGCTTCGTTTTAATAGCGAATTCAATTAAATCAACTGCGCATACTCCAAAGAGAGTGAGATTACATAACTTAGACTAGGCCACCAGCAAGACAACAACGCAAAACCTTCATAGAGTTCAATTTCGTACTTAGCATGTGGGTCACTAAAATCTTTATTGATGTTTCCAGTTCCAAAATCAATAAATTCGTACTACGTGCGCTTGTGCACATTTACCTATTTTCAAGTTTGAAGAACTGAAAACTTTTCTCGTTATAAATTCTATTTAACTGAATTAGTCTACCTATCACTGTAAGCGAATTATTAAAAAAATAAAAGGAGGAAAACTATCGTTTGTTATCGATTTATTTGAAAACGAGAGTGGTACGAAAATTATCGTTACTGCATACTTTATAAATAGATAATAATGTTGTTCAAACATTAATAAATTATCGCAAATATTTGCAATATTTATTTTTGTTGGTCATTTAAAAACATAAATAATAAAATTTGATAATCAATATCAAAATATTGCTTAATATTTTTTATTGCATGTAATGAAATACCTACACTTGTAAATCTTATCGATATTATTTAATTTTATATTTAGTTTGGTGATTATGATTCTAATTCGGGTATTTAATAAATAATTCATCCCCCCAAACATACAATATCACTTCATCAAAAACCGAATACTTGGGAAAATTCAACTTGCCACGTGAGTGCTGCAAACAAGCACAATTATCTATAATAATTATTTTTATTCTGATGTAAATCTATAATTGCGACGAAGAAGATAGTCATTTTTAATTTTTGTCATGTTTAGGAGAGTGGGATACATTTTATTTTTACAACCCACTATAATTTAGTTAATTGCTGAAATTGATTACCATTAATCCTATTTTGGTCCCCACGATGATCATTTATCTGTTCTTATCAAAAGATTGGCATCATTTGCGACAAGAGTATTGATTTTTTCTATTGAAGTCGAAATACATGATTTAAATCTCAATGGAGTAAAATTTATTCTAATCGACTTTTCTCGGAAGACAAATGGCAAACCACCGAGGTAATTTGCCAAGAACTACTATTTATGACTAAATTGTCATAAGCTTGCATCTTGTCGAAAATATTGTCGCTAACTTGAGCAAAGCTTGTCGTAAGCTTGCTAGTTGACGTTCAATAAGCTTGTCATTGGTCGTGACAAACAAAATGGTTTTTTTAATTTTCACAATGTTGAAAGCTAAAAGTCTCATGGCAAGCTAATAACAAACAAACTGACGCCATTTTTTATTGTATTGGTTGTCTTATTTTTCGCTATACATGACAAGGTTGTCACCAACAACATTATGTAAACCTTATGACAAAGATTTTATCTAAAGCTTGTCTGGCAAGTCAACAACAAGCAAACGATATACTTGTCGTAAAAGCTTACATTTTATCTGGATAGTAATGTTTTTTTTTTAATTGACAAGAAGTTCATGATTATTTAAATATAGATTAAAAGCTTTAAATTGCTATTTATTATTAATAAAAATGAAATTAATTTACGCAATAAATAATTTAGGAAGGAATTGGATTTCTACTGAAATAACTAAAATTCGACATGACTGGTGATTGATTACATTTATAAACATTCTAGAAAAACATTAAACATTCTAGTTCACAGCAGTAACCTATTTATAAAGTGCATCAAAATTTTGATTTCCTGTTATTTAAAAAAAAGACGGACAGCGCACTAGGATGCGAGCCGGTTAACACTAGTACATTCCGTGCCAAGGTGGAAAATGCTTTATTACAGCTGAGCGCCAAGATAATCTT
The DNA here is from genome assembly GCA_958510845.1 of Cantharis nigra. Taxonomy (NCBI): domain Eukaryota; kingdom Metazoa; phylum Arthropoda; class Insecta; order Coleoptera; family Cantharidae; genus Cantharis; species Cantharis nigra. Next base: position 67,573,453 of record OY294028.1, read on the forward strand.
TATTGAGACGCAAAGCACCAAAGTTAAATTTTTATATTTTATTATATTCACTAAATCTTATTTTATTCACAATCAGTGAATCGAATTGATTTGATTTGATGAATGAAGCGATTTAGCAATATAAAATTTAAAATTAGTTAAATAATTTTGTAACAGATGTCGCTACTAGTAGTCATATGTCATTCTGTCACCACATCTGTTACTTGTTATTTGTGTAAGAATAAAATTCTACTATAGTAATCCTATAGAAACTATTTTTTACACAGTCATATTTGCGATTTTACGGGGGAGTGGATGCTTCCTTAAGGGGGGAGTAAGGTTAATTAGGTGAAAAGACGGATGTTTTTAAGAATTTTTTTTTGGCGATACAGAGAGTGTTAGTTTATTCAGTCAATTTACATATAAACATTTGAACAATAGTTTTCTAAATTTGCATTGAAAAATATTGAAAAGTGAGCGAGTGACAGTGATCTCCGGAGGCGCTTCGGAAAAAGGTTGTTTTGCGGTGTACATTATAACTCGCAACAGAATCATCTGAAACAAAAAAATCAAAATGCATTTGTTAAAGGAGATGTTTCTCGATGTAACCCTGGGAGAATTTTTTTCGTTTTCCGATTTTCGCCAAAAAAATCGGTTAATTTGTTATTGTAAAACTAATAATTATTTAAAAAATATAAGCTTCCAGGGTAAACACCTCCTTTAGCATTTTGATTATTTTGTTTTAGGTTAAGCTATGCATAGGTTATGTAGATTATTATGTAATCGCCTCCTTTGTACTCCTACAAATACTTCATAATCTACCCTGATCCAAATCGGTAGAAAAGTCTGCTGTCCATTTGTAGGTATCACCAGTAGCTTGGTCTTCACTTGGGAGGGGAAAGTATGATTTGCTTACAAAATTAACCTTGTAATGTTATAAACGTAGTTTATATTTGGCGCTTAATGAACGATTTTAAATCATTTGAAATTTCCACCAAATGCATACTTATTACTTTGGAAATAATGCACGAGATGGCAACCTATGGCTTTACAGCGCTCGACATAACCGAGCGATGAACGATGACAACGAAGAATGATGGTGGGGAAGAAGGGGTAGTCAACAGGAGAGTGAACGGTAGAAAGGAAGACATCTTGATGAATATGTGTCGAACACGTGCCTTTAATATTTAATTGTATATAACAGTTTGTAATTGTGATTCAACTTTGTGGGTTTTAATCAATCTAAAGGTATAATAATGTTTATATTTAACATACTCCAAAGATACGAGTTTCGTGTAATCGAATTCAATGAACATGATTATTTAAATTATAAATTTTAATTATTATGAGAACGAGTTAAGGACGAGCCCTATGACCCGAGTAGCAAAACTCACAGGAGACCTTATGGGTCACTGTAGGACTACTAGATCGTTGTCTATTTAGGAACCTCGAGAGCCTTAGACATTGCAAGATTTGATGAAATAACATTACGATTTCGGGTATTGTGCGGGAGCCACTTTATTATGAAAGTCACGACACGAAACTTGATTCTTTGGATCCACGTGGGGGATTTTACTGACTATCTTTTAACAGTTTATGGGAGATTAAAGATGTCAATCTCTTTATATTCTGAATCACACTGTATATTTTATGTATCACCAAATTATGCAAAATGCAACATATAAACTTAAATGATAAAATTATTATGAATATTGACAATATTATGAATATTAACATGTATGTAATTTACCTGACTAAATGACAGAATTGACATGATAACCAACGAGGTAACAAAAGCTAACCACAAGGTTGAATAGACAAATGTAATGACAACTGACAAATTATAAACATCAAAATTTACTGTGTTTAATTATGTGTTCGCTTTGCGTTTCTTTCGATTCATTTGCTTTGCTCAAGTTTATTCTTCGATATGAGAGAAGTACTACGTCTGGAGAGGTAATGTCGGGGTAGGTTCTGTGCACAACGTGGGGGTCCTGGTATTAGACCATACGACATTGCGGGTTTGGTGGCCACCATAATTGCGCTTAGGAGGGTTCGGTTAAGCTTAGAAAGCGGGGTAACTCGTGGGAAATTTGATTTGACGTTTTGACATTACAAGCTGAAAAGTTTAAAGTTTTAAAACTAACCGAATGTTATTCGCACAAGAAATCTTTCACACAACAAAAATGGGCCGGCGGGATTTTGGTCCGGCGGGATTACAGCCGATGGATTTTGTCCTCTCCCACATTAAGATGACGTAGCCAAGTTTTTGTCACAGACCCTTTCCTTATCATAAGTAAATCATTCTTCAATCTTTGGTCATTCCTTATAAAATTCTATTCTAGCCAACAAACCTCCGCACAAACCTACACCTATTATACGTACAATAATAATTTTTTACAAATATTTATATATTGTCGTGTTTCAAAATCAAGTTTTAGTTTTGTTATATGAACGATTTATTATTTTTGAAATAATTTTTGTTGAGATTGAAGTTTATTTGTGATTTGAATTTGGTTTGTGGATCTGAATTTTAATTTTATTTATGTAGTATATTATTTATAATTTGACTTTCGTAAATAGTTTTGTGTAAATGTTGTAAATATTTGAATTTGTATGTCTTTTCGCGCAAATGTTACTTTTACTTTTTGCCAAGTTTGTCAATATAGACGGACGCTTTTGGAAAAGTCTCCAAGAATTCATAATTTTGTGCTTCAAATTTGAAATTTATTTGAGGTCTTGTGCAAATAAAACTTAATTGAGTAAAAAATAAAAAAGTGACAGTATATAACTGTAATTTTATTGAATAATTTGGATTTGAATTTGAGTAACTTTTGGAAAATTTGCAATAATGGTTTGGAAGTGATAATTTGGTTGGGACTTGTTTAATTAAAAATTATAATTAAATGCACGATTTAGAAAGTGAAGATTAGGTTGGATTCGCAAAATTGGAAAATTGTGGTGATGTTTAAAAATTTAATATTTAAAAGTCAAATTCGAAGCGATAAGACGATAGCGCATACATCCAGCGCACATTTGATTCAACAAGAATTTGGACCGGACCGGCGTTGTACAAAATTTGTAAAATTATTAAAAGTTAAAAATAAAAATCGGAGAATTGGAAAAATTAATAATTGAAATAATTAATATAAAATTCGATTTGGAAAAATAAATTTACGTAGAGGCCATGCTACAAGATGTATGTACTCCAGTGAGGTGTTTTCTGTAGTAGATGAATTTTTCAAAATTGTACCACTGGGACATAGCAATATATACTGTAGCACTACAGGCCTTGTAGACCCATAGCTTGTTTAGCTATATTAGCCTAAATCTTCATATTCTTCGCTTTCTCTTTCCATTCAATGATGTGTAAACAGTTCCAGTGGCGTAACAACTCTGCTCGGGGCCCGTGCATATATTTAGCACAAGACTGCGGGGGCCCCTAGAAGCCTGGCATAAATATCTATATCCCCCCCTCTACACATATGTTAGTTACTTAATTTGTCTGATGTTTGGAAAACCCCTAAGTTAAATAGTATTTAACCGAATTTTTTGTACGTAATTTTATGTTTTGAAATTTTTTTTATTTTTTATCGATTTTTTGTAACAATTAATAACAATAAGTTTTTTGAAAACTGATTATAGTTTTCACATGGTGATTGAAAAGATACAAGAAGACAGTGAACTGACAAAACATATTTTAACAAATTTTAGCATTCAATCCAACGTTATTTATTAGCTTATCTATCGGTTGTCAGCCTTAAACGGTAGAGGATCTAGTAATAAAGTAATAAATTTTAAGTATTTTAAATGGATGAAATACGAGTAAATAGGTTCATTTATTTCTTTGTCGGTCTGTAAAAATATATCATCTTTTTAAAAAAAGCAAAGAGTATATTTGGAAAAAACTAAGAACATCTGGACATTTGGATTTATTTTGACATAAATTACGTACCTACAATGAGCAGTTTTGAAATTTTAATTTACACAAAAGTTTACTTCCCTGTTCAGAAATTCTATGTGAGAAAATTTTTATAACCAAATACATTTTATACGTCGAAAATTAATTGATTTGTTATGATTTATACATTAAGTGCATCTTTATGCGTTTAACTCAACAATATAAACTAATTAGGTAATTAAAGTATTTGATTTAAATAATTTTTATTTTATTAAATTTTAATCAAATCGCGGTTTGGGTCCAGTGCAATTAAAAAAATATTCTAAAGAAAACACCTCAGAATTTATTAAAAATAATGCGATTAATTATGAAAGAGTAAGATCTTTAATGCAGTTCTATTACTTGGGGAGGACTCTCTAGGTTCGGGGCTTTCTTTAATTTATGCGCCTGGTTAACTTACTTTTAAAAAGTTATGTATGCTTAGGCAGGTGAGGCGGTGGGGACCCTTTTCATAGTTATGCTTATAACAAGCAATATCAATATTAGTTAACATTAATAATTTATTTTTATTGTTTATTTAAAATATGTTGTCTTTAGGCAAATTGAATTTTATAGGGGCCCCTTCGTAACTAGTTGGTTCCGGGGGCCCGTGTTTTCTGAACACCCATAACACCCCGTTGTTACGCCGATGAACAGTTCAAGTTATCCTGTACTTCTTTTCTCAATCTTGAATTTGGTCTTCCTCTTCTTCTGGTTCCACTCATTGTCATTTTCAACATGAAATTTGGTTATCTTTTATATTTGGATATCTTTTCTCCCACTCTCAGTAAGTACCCCAACCACCTTATCCTTTGTGATTTAACTATTCCATATTTTTACAAATAATATTTATTACATGTTAATAACAACAAACAATATTAAAATTATATTAAATATTTTGTTTTTATATTATGCAAACGAATTATACCTATTGTGGTATTAATTATAATTCGGAAACTTTTGTGGCATTTTAGAAAATTTCGGCGGTTAGATTAAAAAGGTATACTGTATGCTGTATGATATAGAAAATTAGTCAGCTGTTTACCTATTTATAAACGTACACAATATAATAAATTATTTAAATTACATAAAGTAAAAACATATAAGATATTTTTTATATTATAAAAATTCTGTATAGTGCTATTTGTTAGACGTTGAAATAATATTTACATAATTATGTATTTATATTTAGTAGGATATTAAAATCGTTGATGACAAGCCATAAATTACGATTACTATAAAAATATTCTGCGAACTTGTATTAAGAGTTATGCAGAGTTTTTCTTAATTCAGGAAACGAAGTGATTTGGTCTTAGCTTCTTAGCTAATTAATTACTAGAGGTTAGAAATTTTCAAGATTTAAATAAAATAAAAATCCAGTGATAAATCTTATGGAATAAAATCTAATTTCCACAAAATCTCGTACGTCGCGTCGCATAGACATCTAGTAATGTAAATTAGAAAGACTGCTTTTAAATTTAGCAAGGTTTCTGTATTAATAATTTTTTCCAATATTAACAGCTGTATTGTCCAAACCAGCTTTCAAATAATACAAAAAATCGTTAATTTTTAATATAATACCACCATTTGAATAAGGAATAAAAGAATAAATTGCATCTTCATACGATATCTGGTTCCTGAAGAAAATATAATTTATTATTGGTCCCTATTGAAAAAAAAAATCAAGTAAAATACATATTCTTAATATCATTAGTGAGAATAGTAATTAAAAATTTATAAATAAATAAAATAGAACAAAAAAAAAACAAAATAAAATATAACGTGAAAACTCTATATTGCAATATCAAATATACTGACGCGTAAGCTGCTCTACCTATTCCATTCTTTTATCCCTATTTAGAGGTTTTCTTGTAAATCGTTATTATTAAAAAATTTGTGGAGCTAGAGAATTTAAGCAATTTAGCTGAAATCAGTATCCTTTTGATATACTATTTTGGTCAAGCGGTTAAAATAGTAGGTATTAATCTAAATAATAAACTTCTGAGTTCTATCTTCAAATGGGCATACCACCAAATCCACGAATTCCTTAATATACATAAGTACTTTTCCGAGTTTTTAAGGGCGTGAAATTATCTAACTGGTTTCTATCTTTTTATTTTATAAATTAACAACTTTCAATTTACTGTATAGTTTCTAGTCTGAAGACGCCTTATTATCCGACGCTCTTATATTCGACTATTTTAAGAAGTTATCGGGCTAACCGACAGATGGTAGTGAACCGTTCACCCGAGGTGAACATGTAAGCAGCCAGAGCGATTACATACGTTATAAATTATAATGCTTACATTACATGGAAAACAACAGTGTTGTAATTGGTGACAAAACTGACCCATTTAGTTGAAAAAGTTATTGTTACCAGTTGGCCGGTACGCAGGATTTCTTCATTACAAAAAAATGTATAAAATAAATGCATTTGTTTATATCAATTTTTCAAATATATAAAGTGTTTTGTTAATAGGTAAAAAAATATGTCATAGGGGGTTTAAACCTCCAACCCCTCCTTGCGAACGCGCCTGGTAGTAGAGCCAATTGTCCGGACACGAAATCATTTCTTTACTCTTGTTTATTTTTAATAAATATTGCTTGATTAAATTAAAATTTTGAAATTAACTTTTGGATTTTGATCGTTTGGAAAAAAAGTAACATGTTTTATTTGGACGGAAAGGTAACTTTTTTGCCAAGTGAGTTTTACAGATGCGAGGCGAGTGGAACGAGTATAAAACTATTTCACATTTAAAAATTAATTTTTATGTAATGATCATGATTGACATATTATTCAAGTTTGTGTCAGTGACTTGTAGTATTGGAAGACGTTTGGAAATACTCAATGTATTTGTGTACATTTTATGAAAAAAAAAAAAGATTTACCTGATCAGTAGATATTATTAGATAGGTACATAACGTACAAAATATACATATTTTGGTTATGAAATTGATTTTTTGCTGTTAATTACACTGATGTTATTTGTGAAAAGGAAGCCAATAGTCATTTGTGTCACTATACCAGTTCTCATCTAATCATCTAAGATCAAGCAACGTCGGTCGCGACTCGCGTGCTTAAAAGGTTTAATGGTTGTGAAAACCATTTAGTAAAGTTAGCGCCCTACTAAAAAACTAAAATGTATTATTTAAGTACTCACAAAACCAATAGTAATAGCGACAAGTTCAGATGTACTAAAGTAAGAAACAGTGGAATTTAGATATATTATGTTGTCTTTTAATTTTTGTATATATTTATATTTATAGTGAAGTCATGAAGATGCGCGTTGAACGAAACATGTCAGGTATTTAAAAAAGCAAAGAAGAATTTCATTTTATTTTAACTATTAGTTGAAATTAAGATGTATTATTAGTTTTTCCATTGTATTTACATTATAACCATTTCCACCTACCAGCTAATTATCCAATCAAGTCTTGATAATGAAGCATTGCATTGAATTGAATATAATTTACATTTTTGGAATCATTGGAGTGGGTTTTGTACAAAGATTGTTTCTTTTATAGAAAACATCAAATAGTTTTTATTATTTGGTTGGTTAAATATCAATAAAAATTTATTAAAATATAAATGTATTTAAGAGTGATACGCTTAAATGTATGTGTAAAAACTACAATAAACACTAAAATATTTATACAAATAATCAACTAAAATTTAATATTGCATTACAATAACAATTTATTATAAAAAACACAAATTTAAATTTAGATCTAGTAAATTTTCAAATATCATATTATACATACTAATTGACAAGTTCGGACAAATTTTTAAAGACAACTGTGTAGAGAAGGAATTTTGTTAATAAAGCATTTTTGAAAATTAAATTTCTGTTAAGTTTCAATCGGTTAAATAAAAAATGTACATACTGATTCCTAATTTCCAGCTTTTTTCTTAAAAAAAAGCGGTTTAAGAATTTGTCTTATGATTTATTTACACCAATCCAAAATCTGTATGTACAACATCGCAATTGTTCTGTTTTTCGCCAGCAGCAGTATTCAATTCGACCAATGTATCGATGCTGTTAATGCTGACACCTTTCAAAATTTTTTGGGCTGCCAAACTGGTAAAGTTAAAACTTAAATCGCTTAAACTGGGAAATTGTTGTTGACAAGTTTTCTCATTAGATAATGTTTTACCTATGTATTCTTGTTCCTTGTAACAAATATTTGGTTCAGATCCTAATATATTTTTTTCTATTGTATTGTTACTATTGGCCATCGCAAATTGTTTGTCAAGTGAGGTTTTAGAATCGGACAAATATTTTCCAAAAGAACTGCATATGCTATCGTAGCTCTTGGTAGGACTTGGCAAACTACTGCAGAAGGAATTTCTTGTAAATCCCTCAAAATTTTGTATTTCAGGCGATTCTAAATTATGTTGATTCTGATTTTTTAATAAATTTCTATAATTAAGGTTTTCTTTTGCTGTTAATGAAAGAGATAATTTTTTGCCGTTATTCATTGTTTCGTTAATTATTCGTTGATTTTGATCAATGGGAGAGTTATTCAAACTAGAATTCTCATGTTTACCGTGAATTGAATTTGTATTTTTTGCGTACTCGACATTGTCACTAGAAACAATATTATGGTATTTGTTTTGCTCTTGAACCGCATCTGTGCCGTTAATTATAACGACGTTAGGATTTGAATCATCATTTTGACCGTTTTCAAATGTAATTACTGATCTCACCGGAGAATTTTGAACATAAATTTTTGTATTTGCTGTACTTCCCCCATTAATCGTTGTAGTAACGGCGTTATTCGAATTATTCGTTAAGTTTGTTCCGGTTTGATTTCTTGTAACCTGCAAAGTAAAAGAATTACTGTGAATTATTTTTGAATTTTCACTGGATTCATTCGATTTTGATTTAGAAACGGTTTTGTGTTTCGTCGTTTCTTTCTTCTTGTGTGTGGGTTTCTTTGTTAATTTTTGTTCGGGATTAGTGCTGGAATTACTAGGCGAAGGCCGACTTATTACTGTTTTGTGAGATTCTAAGCTTGACGGACCGCTTGTAATTGAACTTCCGGTTTTACTACTTTTATGTGATTCTATACTAGAAGGTCCACTATTATCTAAGGCAACGGAACTTTTGAAAGACAATGTTGAATCTTGATTAGATGTTCTATTAATGGCACCATTTGATTCATTCACGGGTTCGCATTTCATTTTTAATTCTGAATTATTATTATTAATAATAGCATGACTAGGTTTAAGTGATTCCAGACTGGAAGTTTTTATAGCATTTCTTTCGGAAGTTCTGATTATTTCTCTAAGAGGAGAGTTTTCGTTCGATCTTGGAACGGAATCGCATTGAATATCGTTATTCGATATTCCAACTTTGGGGGATAAACTGGAACGACTTGTTTTTCTTGAGCTACTGTAGCTTTTTGTAGAATTAAATGGACTTTTTCGATTGTTCGACTTTCTAGGCAATGTGTTGGAAACATTTAGGGGACTGCAACGCCGCAAGCTTGGAGATTGATCTCGCGATTCTACATAGGAAGTTACATAAGTCGAATCTGTAGATAATTGTCTTCTATGACGACGAGGTAAGGTAGCAGATCTTGTTGAGCCTAATTCCGAGTTATCAAAATAATACGGCACGGGTAATGATATTGCTGAATCCTGAAATTAAACAATTATAAGACTGTGAAGTAATATTTTTATGTTGCATTCGTTTACTTTATCTGATGTAGACGTCTGAGTTGCAACACAATGTAAATGTACCGCTTTGGAATTGAACCATTCCATTGGAGGAAATTGAGCACTAAATGTATTAATCTGGCACTGTGAACGCTTGGATCGTCGAAATAATCGTGATAGTAAGGATGCTTTTTCTTAAAAAAGAATTATATTTTAGAAAACTTAAAAACATAGTTTTGAATTTATTACTTGTAGGGGTTGCAGAATCACTGACTGGATAATCCGTACTGCTGCTGCTATCGGTACAGTGCTTGGCCAATGTTTTAGTCGAAGCTGATCTACGTAATCGGCGAGACGATCCCCACAATCGAAACGATCCTCTTCTTTCCGGACTTCTATGCGCGGGAAAGGAAGCGGATCTCCGCTTATTTATTCTTGCATACAATATTTTATCACTTGCATTACCTATTTCATAATCAAAAATAAATTTATGTTAACTAAAGAGAGTGTGGTTTTATTACCTCCGCAAATAACATCGGCTAAATTTGTTTGAATGCACTGATGTGTTACTTCTCCATCACGTATTGTGGCCATTTCGCCGTGGACAAGGACTAGAGCTTCTTCGTTCGACATCAGTAATGCTTTGTTACTGCCATCGTCATGCTTTCTTCTTCCTCTGGAGTGACTTCGGGATCTTCTTCGCCTAAATAACAACTTTTATAACTGCAGGGTTTAAAAAATATGATAGACTTACTCCGGTGTGACAATAAAGTAGCCTTTGGAAGTGTGATATAATTTTCGTTCGGCGGTGAGTTGCGCTAGAGTATCATAAAGAACTCCTTCGCTGGGAGGCGAAACATGAGGAAAAGCGAGGATAAGTGCTTCTCGAATGGATTCCGTTCCTGCTGGACGACCTTGACTCGATAATCTTAAAACCACAGCACACACTGCTTCAGGTAACGGAGTCCATTGCGTTTGTGGAACAGAACTCACAATACATTCTTCAATATCCTCTGCAAATTAAATACAATGTTTTATTATTCCTTTGGCATAGTTTTATAAAATATCTCCATGGTTACTTATGATAAAATATAAATATATAGTTTTAGATATATCTATGTAGTAGACAATATGCAACATTAAAATGACTGTTATTTTAAATTACCACCGCCTGGTTATTCATAATAATATAGGTACGCACAATTTATAATGGGAGTTCATTATACTGTGTTTTCTTTAGGTTATGCCGGCTTGTAGTGGGAAACTTTCACATGCAAAACACAAAACAAAGATTAACTGTAATCTGTATTACTATTGCTCTGAGGCATATGCTATTTAATTTAGTTGATCAAGTGTTTCTTTTGCAAATATAAAAGAATTTAATTTGTTAAATACTTGAAGATAAAAAAAAAGATCAATATTACGCAAAAAATGTATACCTAACTCAAAGTCCTCAAGGGATTCTTAAATATAATTTTTTTGCTCAATTTTTAATGCTGATGATATTACAAAATATTATAATCAAATTTTTTTTAGGATTTGAAATAGATATACTATATAAATAGATAATTATAAGGTAGTTCAATTAGAAATCTTCTAACCTTTAGGTAGTTTAGAGTTCAATGCTCAATTGCTTCGCACACACTCGGTATGATTTTTTTAATATATCACCAATATCTCTGTTTATACAAACTAAAAATACTCTCCGATTGAGCAATGTTGAGTAAGCACGATCTTCTTTGACCGCATTGCATTTAGTGAATTAGTTATTTCAGAACGGAACATAAATGTTAAATTTACCTAATAAAACTTAACAATGCATTTCAACTTTTTGCAGTAAAATTGCATAAAACGTTGAACACTGTACCTACAGTTAATTGCATAAAAGTTTCAAAACAAAGCAATGTTGAAAACAATAACACTTTCAAGTTTCGCATCTTTGAAAAATGAATTAAACCAACGAAATGCAATTTTAATAAGATCAATTAAAAAATATTATCCTTACCTATGCCAACTATTTGATATCCGGAAGGAGGCTGTAACACTCTTCTTGCCCACGCGCCACGTAAAATCTCCAAAGAACATGGTTCCGAACTAACTAATATAGCTCCTGGACTTATGTATCCTCTATAAACTAAACTTTTAGTTGCTCCTTGTAAAGCACCACTCCACCAACACACGGAATTTGCAGTTATTAGACCCTATAACATGAAAATAATGATGTTACAATAACAAAAAACATTAAATTTATTTTGATTTGTTGTAAGCACGAAGTTTATATATCAATTCAATTATTCAAAAAGCTATATTTTATAGTCAGCATTCCTATTTTACGATTATATATTATTTGTTAAACAAAAAGGAATAAAAGTCTAAAATTGCATTGGTATTTTCCAGACGTCGCCAGGGAACGTCGCGACGCGACGTCCACTTATGCAGTAGCGTCACGCAGTAGCTTACTTTTTTAGCGGGGAATATGATTTCCAAATAGACATTTCTTAGTTACAACAAATTTGGAACAGTCATTGGTTTATTCAATTATGCAAAATCTTAATTTTTCCAGCTACTACCAGTATATCTATAATTTAATTGTAACCGTTTTTACGGTTGAAATTATTAAGTATAGCATTTGTAACACTTTATTAACAATTCATAATATGATGATATAAATTATGTATTACGGTAAATAAATTAATATATAATTTGTATTATTATTATTTACTAAATCTCCAATTGAATGACATTGTATTATAATTAGTAAAAAAATTAATCACTTCAAATTATAATTTTTGTAATATAATGTTTACTTCAATTTTGCCACGATCAAGTCATGTGGAACGTTTTTATCACGATTCTTGGGTTGAGTAATCTTTTGTAGTTTGCTAAGTAAAAACTTCCTAGTCAATGGTTTTGCATGACCTAGCGTAAGTTGTAACAAAATAGTATACATTTTTTTAAAATTTAGTTTTACTTACTTGAAAAAGTAAATAACCGCTTTCGTACATCCAAAAATCACCTGGATCGCCCTGAGAGCCTTCTTTTCGAATAACGATGGCCAAACAGCGGCGCAACATTACTCGACACTCTGGACCCTTATTGTTCATACTCTGGCCCGCTTGTTTTTCATATTTAAGTAATCATCCTAAAACAAAAAAACAAACATTAACATTTTCCAAAATATTTTTAAAAACAACAACATTACAATAACATTTTCGGCAGAGTTCCCTTTCAAGTTTTACGCGTAACAAATACTTAAAGTACCAATCTCGAATGAAAAAGTTCTAAAAGGTGGGAACGTTAAAAAATAAAAAGAAGATTATTGACTAAAAATAAAGTTTTTGAATTAAGAGAAAGAAATGTGTAAAGCGGATGTGAATCATTTTAAGTTCAGATCATCCAAAAATACCACAGATCTTTAAAATTATAAGACTAAAGTTAAACTATCCTTAGGAAATGTGATCAATTACTATAGATACCGATGTGGAAACGAGCATGACAAACTATTTGCTATGACATAAAATAGTAAACATTGCAAAAAAACGACAATGTCAAATTTTATTACATATTTATTTTACTGGTAATTTCACAAGGACGGACGGATTGAATTTAAATATTTTTTTATCACTTATTTGTTCACCAGGTTATAATCAACGATGATATCAGTGAATTTTTTCTTTTAGTCGGCTATGTCTTTTAAAATTTCTAAGTAACACCTCGGATGAAAGAGAGACTATTCTTTTAGTACTCTTGTGAATTATGTTTAATGATGTTGTAATCATCGATACTATGTAGTACATATTAATATTATTTATATTTTGTTTTAAATTACTAAAAAAAATATAACACTTTCTAAAATGTAAAATCATTAAAACATAACATTAATAAATATATCGCCAACTTTCCATATGTCAGTTAAATGCTTTAATCGAATGTGCAATTAATTTTTTTACAGCTGGTAACTAAATGTGATTTAACTTTGAAATTGGTGGCCTCAACCAATAACAAGTGCTATTCAATTATTTGATTGTAAAAGCAAAGGCTTTGTAGGAACTAGCAAACTAGGTCCAATAAATAGTAATGAAGCAAAAATGTGTCAAAAGCTAATGTTTTGATGCAGCTAACTTATTTTGAAAATAAATTAGTAGATAAGAATACGAAGGAAATAACGAGTAAATTAAAAAAGGTAGGTAATGGTCTTGCTATGTATTTTCTTACCATTTATGGCTAACGGTTCAAAGATATAGTAAAGCGAATCGGTCGAGGTTAGCCAGAATATGAAACCATAATTTTGTAACTATTTGTGTAATAAAATTGATTTAAAAATCGCGTAAAAATGTATAATTGCCACGTATTACAGGTATTCTTAAACGAGCAGATTATCTTAGCAAAGATTTTACTATACTTCATAAAAAAAGTTTAATGGTGGAATAACGACAGCATTCATTTGTAGATAATTTATTAAACATAAATATTACAATTTAACCACAAAGTAGGAAATTAAAAATTTTAATTTGGTAACATTTAGACCTTGCGAGTCAGAACTCACGTCCATATGAACACATTTTTTTAAGTATTCTCGGGTATACTAATCTAATCACCTTAATTGGTTGACAATATCAGATTTATAACCAATTACAACAGTCCATTGAATTTTAAATCAACTTTCAAAAGTATCGATACATGTAAAACATGATGGTACACTTGTATTCCACTGGAATATACAGATTATATACTGTAATTGTGTAAATCTCACTTCATCGTGCATGTATATGTAAAACTTGGTAAATCTTTCTTGTGCTTCAAAAGCAACAATTTAGTTCACTGTACTACATACAGCACGTGATAATTTATGCTGTAATTAATTTCTAACTTGAGCCTTAACTATACGATAATTATTTCCAGCTTCGGAGGTTATTTGATATTCAGTATTTTCCATGTAGAAAAAGGACACAAGTTTCCACACAGTTGCACAAAATAAAATATCAGGAACTAAACTATTTTATTATAGGTATATATTATAACAAGCACATATACATATAGGACATGACATTTACATAGTGATCATTGATACTAAACGTAAAGTGTGTAAAAATGCATACTTTGTTGCAAATTTCAAGTCTAATTTATGTACCTACATTCGTATATCTACAAATTGATTTATGGTTTTATGACCTTTTTTTTTATAAGAGTCGGTGATAAACATACCTAGGTATCACATGTATTTAGTGTTTTACAGAAAAGTAAAAATTTAGTTAACAAATAAAAATGCAATAAACATGAAAACATCGACGGTTTATTGCTCTTATGATCAAACTTTTAGCCACTTCCGATTATTTTGCTCAAAGTAAAAATGGATGATAAATGATGCCGATAACAAAAATCAGAATATCAAATATAATACATAATTTATTTGTTTTTGTTGCAAGTTAAAGAAAAACAAGTTTCAATTAGACCAATTATGAAATCTATTTTTATAAGTAATAATGAATTTATTTATGCTTTGATCAATTATTTGATATGAAAATTTTATATTGAAATAAAATAATTAAACTGTTTGTTCAAAGTTACTAGTAGTGCATTGATGAGCTTCTTATCATGGGTTGATGTTTTCTTTTAATTCACCCAAACTTGCAAACTTTCTAAATCACTTGTGCTTTAAGCTCAAAATTACGCATCCGTTGATTCAAACCAATTCCCTCAAAAATTATCTTCCCAATCACAAATTAATCATTATTTTAGATATCTCCAATAACTTTGAGCAGTTTTTATTGTTTAACTTAATTTTTTGGAACATCTTAAAAATGCATGTGCTATTAAAAATTTAAATTTTTGATATAAGTTTGTATTTTGGTGGTAAATTCAAATTGACTTACTTTAAAGTAAGTAAATTTCAATATTCTTAACGGTTTGCTTTAATTAATATTATCCATTTCAGTTTACAAATCATTAATAAACAATCATTACAGTTCTTTTTATAACTACAATGCTTTTGTTGCAAGATATGCTTCATTTGTGAAGCTATTATTGTCTCAAATTGACAATATTTTGATGTAGGTACAACTTTGATGAGTTAATTAAATCTTTAATAACTTTCACTAACTCCTACATTTTTATTTCAGGCAAAAATATTAATTACGTTCATCTATTAGCGAGAAACGTTTTTAAGTACCTTCAAACTGTAGTAAAAAACCTTTTATTTAACTTTGTGAATAAATTCTATTTCTTTTAAGTCCGGGTGTTCATTTCAAAAGTAGCTAGTGGAAATAAATTCGAAAGAAAGAAGAAACCAATCGGCGTACAAAAACTAATACTATTTAAATTTTAAGTTCAACCCTTTCTCCACCAGCTACCCCTACTCTTTTTTTGTTTTTTTTTATTAATTAAAAAATTAAAAATTAAAATATAATAAAAAATTAATTTAATAGCACTCCCAACCTTGCGATACATCATTTTAAAGGTAGAAAAAAAATCTTTGTTCTTCAGATGGGCGACAAAGGATTTAGTTGATATTTAGGTCCTTGACGAATTCGTTACGTCTCTTTAATGTGTTTCCAGAAAAGCAAATAACGATCGAATGTATTAAGATGTTAACTTTCCCAAATTCACATAAGGTCTTTCTGTCTGCAGTTATCGCGCATTTTCAGGGATTCACATTTCAATCTTTGTAGGAAAATGTAACACTAAAAACACACAGTCCAGAGTTTTATTGTACAAGCTAGCGCACAGTTAAGAATTATAAATAAGTGATAAAATTCCAAAAATAGAGGAAATATCGCGACATTCTTCAAAAGGTAAACATTGAAAGAAGAAATCATTTTATTCAAAAATGATTAAATTTTTAAAAATTCATGAAATAACATTTTCTAAATATTTTCCATTAATGACCAAACAATAGTGTACAACCTATTTTGGAACTCTTCGCGAACTTCCTGATAGTCTTTCTGGGCTAATCCGCATACATTCATGGGTTATCCTATTTTTCAGTTCTTGCAGATTTTTGGGAAGAGTTTTGTGAACTATCAATTTCAAATGACCCCAACTAGCGTGATTTTAAACGGATCTACTAAATCCATTTTAGTTTAGAACGAAGATTTTTTCAACCTTTAAAATGATGTTACATTAATGATGTAAATGATGGGTTACACTTCAAATTTAAATGGTATTGGTTTGAACGTTTCCTACATGCTCTTCTTTTTCTCAAATGTATTCAAAAATAAAAGTTATTTTAACTGGCTACTTTTGAAATGTACACCCGGTATAATATAATATTTATAATTTATAATACATTTTTTAATTTTTTTAAATATATAAATTATAGTTTAACTGCTAACTAATTAAATTTAAAAAAAAGAATGGGTTTTTTGAGAAAAACAATTTTCAATTTTTTCAAAATTACACTATTTTTGGGCTTTGGACTCAGTTCTCTAGCAAAATCACTTTTTTATATTTAACCCTTTTATTTTATTTATTGTGAGGTAAAATTTCTCTAGGGAAATATTCCCGGTTAACCCGGTATTATGTTCTCGGCTCCACTTCTCTCTCACTCTGTACTTCGCATTTCCCAATTCAAAATTAAATAAACATAGTATTATAACAAAAAATAAATAATAATACCTCAAATATAGCTATGGCATTAAAAATTAATATAAGATTTGTAGATGTTATTATATTATTATAGATATATATTAATTACGATTAAATAAATCGCATAATTATAAATAATTTATTATTTTGTAAAAATATTTATGCTGCTTGACAAATTAACAAGATGAGTTATTTGCTATTGGCAAGACACAATTTCGGATATAGACGTAGGGTGGTCCTTAGTGTTATAGGAAAATTTTTTGTTTTGAAATTCGATGCTCCCACCAAGGGCTCCCACCCACTAAAATTATTCCTTTTGGTGTTTCATCATATCAGAAAAAAAATAGAAGCCATCCAGCAATGTTTCATGGTCGCCCAAGACATTCAAACTTCTAAAAAGTTAAAAAAATATTACAAAAAACCATTAAACATTGCTGGATGGCTTCTATTTTTTTCTGACATGATAAAACACCAAAAGGAATACTTTTAGTGGGTGGGAGCATCAAATTTAAAAAAAATTTTTACCCATAACACTATAAGGACCACCCTAATACGTATGTATTTTTTACATATAGAAAACTATAACGTCACTATCCACCATGTCATGTTTCTTAATTACTTAATAATGAGTTGCATACAAAATAAAAAATATGTCAAATGGCAAAAGACATCCTGATGATTATATTTCGCAAATTTCACACAAACAATTTTTTGTGCTGCTTGGGTATAATAATTATTTAATAACGAATTATTTATATATTTAAAAAACTAAATTATATATTTAAAAAAAAACTAAAGTTGGAAAATAAATAAATGTGTAATTTTAATTAGATAAAATACGTTTATAATAAAATTTATCCTGAATAATAATTATTTAGAATACTACCGTTTTCCATTGTTAAAAACACGCGAAACTAATAAACAAAATCTAAGATGCAATATCACTATTTGAAACTATTTGAAATGATCACGCCAATTATTCAAATTATCACCACTAGTGGCGCTAGTTGCAAATACGTTCGGTCCCTATTGCAGCTTTAACTTTAACGTGGAATTCTAACCACGTTACTTTGCTATTTTAGTTTGCTATCCGGTAGATCAAATTGCTCGTGGTCTTGTTGTGATTTTGTAATAATATTGACAGCATTACATTGTACCTACCTAACGTAACAAATGGTACTTCATGAAATTATTAATTGATTTGACATTAGAGATACATGACTTCAATTTAATGTATGGCATAAAATATCAGATAGAGAACAATGCCAACCTATCCATTACACCCCTTATAGCATGCATTGTTTGGTATTATAAAATAAAATAAATAAAATTTTTCATTTCCTTGTCTTGATACTACAATTAATCGATCAATCTCGCCGACACAATAAACCACAAGTTCAAAAAAACTTCCATTGTGTAACTTATTTTAAATGCGTTATAATCAACAAATACGTAATAAAATAATTCTTGTGACTTCCTGTGGAGGTGTATTGTGTTTTCAAGATTTTGTCAATGAACCTCCAAGTTGTAAAATAATTCTTCAGTTTTATAAGAAAATTCATATTTTTTCTATATTTCGTTTTGCAATTTGATTATTACAACGTACCCATTTATTGATATTATTATGAAATAATATAGTTTTTTCTTCATGTTTAGGTAATATACGCACTGAGAAGTATGTCATTTTTCTCAACTAAAAAAAATTAATAACAAAAATATTATTTCCTTTGACTTTTATTGTATCAAAATATTACTTAATCTTCAAAGTTTTGTTATACTTACTTACATATTATGTTACTTTTTTTTGTAATTTAGAAAATTTTATGTAATTACTAATTAGACAAATGGATATAATATTCTGTGCAACAATAACGTAAGAAAGACAATAAATTATCTAAAATTATGACTATTGCTTAAACGTGATTAATTATTTCTTCTAAAAATGGCAATTTATTAAATGTTTTGTTTTTATTGTACGTGTTTTAAAATAAAAGTAGGTCACTAAACCTCACGTTAACGTGGACTTTATAAATTGTTATTTTTTTATATGTTTAAATAAACGAAAAATTATCACTAAATATAGCATACTACCGTACTTTAATTTGCAGATAATTGCTTTAACTAAAAGATTGTAGAAAAACCTATAGACGTACTTAAAAAAGATGAAGTAAATATCTTCAGGTACGTCTGTAGCTTAAATTGTATACATTTTTTGTACATCCTTTAATTATTATGGTTTACTTTGCCATTTCGCTTAAAAATCTTAATTTCACAACCACTATACTAATTGAATTTTCTAACTGGCTAACGAATAATATTTTCTATTTTAATTTTAAACAGTTTTCCGGTATGTACCTACTTCTTGTCTAGTTACGAAAATCACAAAAAATTATTATTGCCTACTTTGAAATGACAAATAAGCGTGGTTAATTAGATAATTGCAAAATACCGCAATAGTTAAAATGAAGGTGTACCAATATAATTTAATTAGGAAAGAAACATCTACCAATATTATGTCATTGTATTGTACGTTCAACATCTCTTTCAAAAATAACCTTCGTTACTTATTGGAGGCCGTCTCCCATGCATCCATCAATAATTGCACCAACACAATTTTGTAGGTTGCACGTTTGGCACTTCAATATGATTTTACAATATAATTTATTCCTAATAGGAAGAATGCAATTTAAATCATTTCTAGCATTCCTTACCATATACCTGCTGTACATTAAACGATATACTATATATTATAAATTATAATATATTCCAACCTGTTCACATTTAACTACCTCATATCTCGTACTTTATTTCCGATAGGTTTTATATCTATTGGACTATTTAGACTATGCATAAATCAATTTAAATGTAATGCAAATTGAAAAAAATGTATTTAAATTATTGGTACTTCCACTTCATTATACCGATTGTGTTAAGGACATCACTCCTACATTATACTTTTCCATGGATAATAATCATTTTAAATATATTTTTCTACAGCGCAGCGTTTACACAGGAAAAATGGGTTGGTTCATAACATTGATTAAATCTGGATATCAATTGATTTAATAGGTTATATATATCGTTAGTTTTTATTTTCATTGTAGCCCTGAGCTTAAAGTTTCAAAGTAAATTTACCATACCTATTATTTTTTAATCGGCTGATCATATTAGTATATTATTTACTATTTCACATAGGCTTTCTAAACATTAATAAGTATACATTTATTAAGAAATAAGTTATTAAGAACAACGACGATACAAATTCTTTTCGCAATTAGCAGTAAATTTTTTTTCATATGCAAAGCAAAATTGATTAATATTTCAATGGTTACATTTTATAAATAATAACTTTCTAATGAGTTAAAACATAATATAACATCTATGCTTGATGTTATTACGGTAGAGTTCTTAAAATGCAATAATTGTGATAAAAATAGAAGTGTGAACTGCAAAATTTTAAAAACGAAACTCCATTAGTTCAATTAAAAAACTATAGGAAAAAATTTAATCGAAAGAAAGCATCGTAACCCAAAAACCTATGTTGCATTCCTATTTAAGTAATAAATTAATTTTTAGAGATGCAAGTTTGTTTACAATACTATAACACACGTTGTAAATTTAACTAACCAGTTTATAGTTAATATTATTAAGTTTATTACCATGCCATACATTTACAAAATAGTATACTACACAAATATATTGTCTTGTTCCAAAATCCTCTATTGAATTTTAGTGATTATTTTGTAAATATCATATGAATTTTTTTATTGCGATTTTATTTGAGTTTAATATTTCTGAAACGTGATTTTTTTTTATAATCAATAATTAATTGGAGATTTGAAAGATAAGTTAGATTGGATAATTATTGAAATTAAAAAATCAAAGCAAATATAAAATTAAATTGATACAACGACAGATGGACAATTTATCTTTTCAATAGCGTTCTCATGTATGTACATTGGAATTTATTTAAATAAAATTTTGATTTGGATTTATAAAAAAAATAAATGGAAGAATCATACTTTACTGAAATATTTTGTTTTAAAGTGAAAAAAAATAACAGGAAATATAATATAAATATAAGTAATTAAAAAAAAATCGATACAGATAAAATACATCCTAATAGGATGTTCAAAAGGATTTTACATCCTTGATACTACCTTGATACTATCATTTGAAATTTTATTATTTTTATGTTGTTTTACCACTTCTAATATAAAGTTAACCGTTAACAATGATATACAATAAAAAAATATACAAAAAAAATTCCCTTGCTTCTCTAAATAATGTAATTATTAGATCCTGATTAAATTTGCAACATAATAATCTAACAAAAGTAAATGAATAATTTTATTTTAGTAAATCAGTGCAGATCAAAGTTATACTAACGGCGTTGAATAATTGGAGAATGGATTAATAATTAAATTTTACTCACCTAAAGGATCACCCGTCAACATAGTCCTTCGGGCGTTCGTTTGATCTAAAAAAAAGATTTTATATTAATTTTCCACTTTTATAGAAATTTTTTAAAAAACGTTTTTAGTATTCTTTTATTGTGAGAATCGATTGGGTAATATATGTACATTCAACTTTCAGTAAGTTTCAAATTAGAAATTAAATAAAAGTGTTTTGTTTTTAATATTCAATTCAAAATTTTATTAATTAAATTGGTTTAGTAATTAGCTAAACCACCACATAATTACGCATAAAATAGTTATTTACATAATTTGTTCAAGTTTTACTTCGTAGTTTTTCTCATTATTCAAATTAACGTTCAGACTATGTTTATTTATTCGCACCAGAAACTTTTTTTTATTCACAATTTTGCTAATTAGTTGTAAAATTTATAGATTTACTTTTAATTTAAGTAAATTAATTAACAAAAATCTAAATATTTTGTGCTATGTTTTGTAACATCAGGTGCCGCAGAAGTTGATATCATCGCACATTTCCATACTGATATTTTTGCTACAATTTTTTTGACTCAAAAAATTAATATTGTGTAAACTGTCAACGCCGAGGTCAAGCATAATTTTTCTTTATTATTAACAGGATAAGTAAGTTTTTGTGCTTGCAGGTGACAACAGGTAATCATTCATATTGTGTATATATTATCAAAAACATATTGTTCATATTCCTGACGAAGTGTAAACAATCTTGACTTTGCTTACATAATATTGAAAATCTTGATTTGCTTTCAGCTGGTTCCATTTTTTTAGAAAATTCATTTCTTGTAAAATAAAATTGTTTAATTTATTGATAGTAATTAATAAATGTAAAATTGTTTCTGATTTTCACTGCTTATCAAGACTATATTGGTCTTCCATGTCGATGTGACAACAAAAATAGAAAATGCATACACTTTCCTATAAAATTGATAATAACCGGGTTAGTCTGCAAAAGCAACGATGAAGGTTACATTCACTTGTACCGTGGTTCCAAATTCACGTTAGTTATCGTATTTTAATTATATGGTCAATTTTTATTTGCCATTTTCTCTTTCTCTTAAAATTTTTTTGCAAAACAAAATGAATTTACTGTGACTACATATTTTTCTGTTCTATGGTTTTTCTACACTTTAGAGTCATCTCGTTTTGTTTACCCACAGGCCCCTTTTTATAATAATTATATTAAATTACAATAAATCTTTATACCTATCTGAAGTTTGTTAAAAAATATGGTAGATATTATTATTCTCTATAAAGGGAGCAATAATAAGAATAATATTTCCTGCATTTGGTTTCGCCTGTAGGAAATCAAAAGTGTTATTAATATACAGTTAAATAATGCAATTCGAATAAATAAAAATTATATATATTCTATGCTGTTAAAGCTTTGTAAACTGCTATTATAATATTGCTTTGCCCATATTAATCTACAAGAAACATTTTCCCATGGAATACTTTCATTTTTTATATTTAGTAAGTTAACAATAATTATTTATTATAGCTTATAAGGAACTAAAGCACTGATATTCCCTGTGAATAAAATTTATATGGAAATATTCAGATCATTGGTACAACAATAATAATTATCATAAAAGTTTATAAAAGCACTATTTTTATAATATACTCTATTAAAAACATAAATAAACATATAGTAATTCAAAATAACAAATCATAAAAGATCGGTTTAGTTTTATCTTCAGCAATTTTGTATAAAAGTGCCCCAAGGGCCTATGGTATATAAATAACACGTCAATTTAAAACACATTTTAAAAACATATTATCGACAAACAATAGAAAGTAGAAGATGTTGTGTGTTATTTAGTAGTTGTTAATTTTGCTTTATTATTGCATACTTTTTTTGATATTAATATAATTAACCAAATAGAACTAGTCACGTATCGAGCTTTAAAAATGATATAATAAAACTTAACTGACAGGTGAATCTATTACTATTGCGATTTTTAACACGTAAAACACGAAAAGTACTTAAGTACTTACAACATTTTCTAATTTTGTTTTATCGCAAGGTTAGGAGAACAAGTTTTGCATTAAAAACAAATTATTATTAAAAAAATAAAAAAATAAGTAAGTTTTCATGTTCAGTCATTATTAAATAGTTTGCAAATATTTTTCCAGACATAATTAAATATTATTTTAACAATTAACATCCAAATTCTAACTAGACATTTCAATTATTTGTTTTATAATACCGACATAAGTATTCAAGTATATCTCGGGATACAATTATATTATTACAGTAAAAAAAAAGATATATTTGCAGTATTTTGAGTAGAACTATAAATATTAATTTGGTACATGTTAAATTTTTTTAGGCCAGGTATGATTTGTATTATCTTGAGAAATAAGATTAACGAATTAAATAAATCAAAATAGTAATAAATAATCAATTGCATAATAATAATATTATTTTGTCAATTTGAAAATACTATTTTCATGCTCTACTTTGTAGACAATTCAATCATGTAATTAAATAAAATAATAATTAATTCAATGAATGATTGTTATAAACATTTTACTAAAATTTATTTATTATATTTTATATATCTATTTTAAAATTCAAAAACATTATTGTCGTCTGTGTAGCCGTGCGCTCAACTAACGTAACAAAAGATAACACCTCGGTAAAAGCTTTAGACTCGAACAGAAAAGAATGGTTTCACTATGACTGTTAATTATTAATTAGGTTTATTTTATTTTCTAATCTGTTATCAAAAGATTAATTTAAAGGAAGCTAATTACTATAATGCGTTTACTTAATGTTAGTACATACTCGATATTAATTTTTTTTATTCGAAAAATCGTGTTGTTTTTTCAACTATGCATAGACCGAACACCTACCTATTAAATTAAAATTAATTAACAACCTAAATCGTGATTCATTCTATTTTTTTATACCAAGGAAATTTAATTAATATGGAAATGGATACTGCATTAGTAATTTCAAGCACACTAATTGTGTCACATGGTCTTAATTAATGCGATTTTAATTTGATTTGCTAATTATAAATTCAAAACTAATTGTTTAAATCATCTCAAATTTGACATCCGCAAATAGGGCATTGCGTAAGAGTTTACGCTTTATTAAATATGGTAATAATTTATAAATAAAAATAAAAGTTATAAATGAAACAGCAAATATTTTTAAGTTAATTATCACTATTTCATTTAGATTGCGTAATAAGTTATCGACTGATTTACTACAGAATGATCTTACGCAATACAATGTTTACTCGAAGAAAATAAAAATTTATATTAATCAGAAGTCTTCAATGCTAACAAGATCCACTGTTCTGGCAAACTTTTTAACCAATTAGTACCACATCAAAAAATCTAATTATTAAATCTCGTAGATAAATTTATAATTGCTTTCAGTCTCCGGACTTAATCAAAATCATGTAAAATTATGAATTTATTGTAAATTATCATCAAAGTGATAAATAGGTATTGGGTAATAAACACGGCTTTCTCCTTCCATTAAACCAAATAAATAAAATAACAAAGCTACTGTTACAAACTAATTGCGTGTTTACGAGCCTAGGTATAGCTATACCGGGTGCTGAATGAGTTAGCCGAATATAGGAAATTAACATGTAAAAACCTATTTATGCAAATTCCTGCTTCCCTAATTATTTTAGAGAAAAAATGAAAGACACAAAAATAATGCAGAAATATAAACTATGAATGATAAGACCACTAGATTTCATCTAGCTGTTACTTAAAAGGTCAAAAAATGCTTTCGAAATTATTAAAATTTTCATTTATCGCACTGGCCATGTGAGTTTCCATGATAATTATTTTTGAAAATAGAAATTAAATTTAATTTATTTCATGGCCAGTCTAATAAATTTTAACAATTTCAAAAGCATTTTTTGACTTTTTAAGTAATGTTTTTATCATTCGTAGTTTATATTTCAGTCGCTTAGATGCAAAAGCCGACATGTCAAAACTTTTTTAGAAAGAAGATTAATTCTATTCTAGCAATTAATTCTTAAAGGCTTTTGACTACCCCAGATTTTATCAATTGATTTTTATATTTTGATCTATGGGTAGGAAACTATGCTAAAAAAAATCATTGCATAATTCGGTTAGATAAAGATTTTGTTAGTTTTTCTACATTATCTAGTTTTATATTTCACTGAACTTGTCGGGTTTTGCATTTAAGCGACTGATTTCTGCATTATTTTTGTGTCTTTAATTTTTTCACTAAAATAATTAGGGAAGCAGGAATTTGTATAAATAAGTTTTTACATGTTAATTTCCTATGTTCGGCTAACTCATTCAGCACCCGGTATATTAATCCTAATAATGTAAATCCCAAAAATGGTTAATTCTTAAAAAATTAATTGAAATAATAATTTGGTTGTTTAATGAAATATTTAACTTTAATACAGTTATGTACCTAATATAACAGTTTTATCACATTAAACGTAAGAAAAATAAATTATAGGTTCTACTTACACGAATAATACCTTGTAAGAGAGTAATAAGCCTCATCACGTCTCATCATGTTACGTTATGTGAAATACTTGATGACACCAAAATTTACTTAATTTCTATTGCATGTTAATGAAAAAGCAATGCTGGCTGGCACTTACTTCAAAAATAAATTGCCTGACTAATATTTGGTTTGGCATAAAAACGTTCATTATTTTTTACCGAATACATTCGAATTGATTGCAAATTAAAAAATTTCGTTCCCAAATACATCACTTACATTTTAAAGATATTAATTTCTTTAAGTTGTAAGTGTATGTTACAAATCACGAAGCAGTCGCGATTATCTAATCAAGAGCGAATTCGAAAAATTAAATGTTCGATCGTGTTGTTTGTGACCTTTTTTTAAGCTTTTCAAAATCATACCAATTTTAATTGTCATTCAAACCTCTAATTTCGTAATTATCGGTGTCGAGAGTTTCCTGTACGGGAGTGCACCTGGCAACAAATTTTACTTCTTCTGTTCACCAAGCATTTTGACTAACGAGGACTACAAAAGAATTATTTTTATTTCGGAAGGAAATGAAGAAAATCTGTCTAATTATAGTATATTTATCCATCATCGGGTTTTAAGATGGGCAAACCTTTGAAAATTAATTTTGTTGACAGATTCGACGAATGCATCCATTTGTAAATTTTTAGAAATGCACTTTACGGAAATATTTATAATTTGTCTACTTGTAAAAATTAGAGTGTATACAACTTAATGATTGCAATAATAAAGATACACGCTCACAAATTTATTTCAAGCTGGAGGCTATTTTTACACTAAAAATTAATTTCAGGGTTTATGGTTGAATGCTCTTTAACATGGAAAAACAGGATGTTGTCTGTTAATTGAGCCGTTTCTTTAAAGAATATGGACTAAAAGATTTTCTTCGCGCACAATACCCATACATAGTATAGTTCAACAATGGAGTAGTGTGCCAGCTACACAAGCATTGAATTGCCCAAAAATTATGTCGGATCATACACGTGAAAGTAAAGCTCTTCGTAAATTACCATCATGCAAATTAAATAGAAGTTGCTATTGGTATTTATTAACCTACACAAAGTCGCATCCTAATTCGACCTACGATATAACAGTTATGTTATTGAAGATGATACCGCAGAAAAGTGCAATTGTAAAAATCAACGATTTAAAATACCTCGAAGGACATGAGGTGCATTGCTGCACAAAATAATTATCTTTTAATCTAACCTAAGAACAGTCCTTATATAGGTACCAAAGTCGGCCTCAATTTTCAATAACGCCATAAAATCTATTTCAAAACACGATCGTAGTACTACAGAAGTATTTTTATTAACGAGGTCATTAGGACATTCTAAACGTTAATCATCATTAACGCAAAATAGTCGATTTATTTGAATTGTTCTTTAAATAAAATATATCATGAGAAAAGACAAACGCGTCCCATCACTATATCTAACACGCACACCGAATGTTATCCCATCATTTCTGATTTAATAACCCAGCATCATCTGAACAATAGAATTTTAAACAATAATTAAACAGCATTTCATGTAAGTAACCATTAAAACTTAAAAGAATGAAGTATGTATTTCGCAATACCTTTTAAGAAGACGCGGAAAAGTTTAGGGATTCCTTTTCCTTTTGTAAAAATTAGAGGCTAAACAATTAGATCGAAGCAAGATTTATCGTGTTTTACACACACGTAATTGTCTAAATAGAAACAAAAGTTTCTCTTTTTTTAAAATAAAGTGAAAACATTTAAATCTTAATTTTCCCAATGTGTAAATCCGATGATACTTTCGACATTGTAATTACTATATTGTAAGTACCTACTAACTACCAGAATAACCAGAAAAAAAATTTCTCTAGTTTTAAATTACAAATGGATAATACCTAATAGATTTTGACAATGAAAATTCAAAATTCCAATTATAAATCGGAATGCAGTAACGAAAGAGTTGATAACCTCCCAGTTTCAAACAATTTTCTGCCTTCTAAATGCAATTCAATTTTATTACTTCTTTTGTTATAAATAATCAACGAAAATATAACAAGTTTGTCAATTTTAATTTATTAAGCCGTAAAGATAAAAGAGTTATCAATTTTATGCTTCTATAATTAATTTCAACCCACGAAGCATTAACTGCAAGGTAATTTAACTTGTTATTCAGAGTTGTTAAAGTGAAATTGTTTATTGAAATTTAATGAATTTCAATTGTAAATATGTAAGGCCAAAATCTTACGGAAGGATATTGATACCTTTGATGAAATTTTAAATAAATTACGTAGGTATTGTTCCGTTTCATTTGGAATAATACGGTAGGTTCACTGGAAGTTATGAACAAAATTCAAACGGGTGGGTTCGATAGTGTTTCCGGCATTTCAAAAAGTTTGAAAATGAAATTCATCTGGAGGTCATTAAAAAGTGAAATACCTTGCAATTAAAAAACAATAAATAAAGTAAATCAAAATCAGCATAATAAATTTATAACGTTAAGCAAATCATTAGACGCCACCTACACATTATCTAATTTAAATAAATTGTTAACACTGGCAATAATACAGTAAGGTTCACATAAAAAACACGAAATGATTAATGTTATAATGTAAAAATGTGTATGTATGCAACACTATAAATTACCTACTAACCTGGTGAAAAAGCTCCATAATATTTCAAGTTCTACATTAAACTTTGATTTTGGCAGGTCCAATAATAAACGAAATACTCCCACATTCAATAAATACAATAAATTTAATATTTTAATATTAATTAAACATAATTAGAAAGTGAAGTTTTTAGATAAGTAGTTTTGTAAAACTCAAATTCAAGATTAAGTGTGGAAGCGTGTTCGTACAGTAGCATTCGAATTAATCAGTAAATATAAATAAAAATTTCAAGTACTCTCATAAATGAGCTTTTAAAAATTATTTGAATGGCATGTTTTATAACTTCCTGTAAATTGTGCAAGTTGTAGTAAAAAACGCACTTACTGAAATTAACAGACCACAAAACTTGCGAGCAGTAACAGATAAGCTTTTAAAAGTGCGTATAATTGCATCTCAAATCAATTAATTTTACTTTCGTTGATCCACTTTAATTTAAGGATGAACAGCTGTTT
Source organism: Cantharis nigra (assembly GCA_958510845.1). Taxonomy (NCBI): domain Eukaryota; kingdom Metazoa; phylum Arthropoda; class Insecta; order Coleoptera; family Cantharidae; genus Cantharis; species Cantharis nigra. The sequence goes on from OY294028.1 coordinate 67,602,674, forward strand.
CTTTTCATACACGAGATTGGCTTACCATTTTTGTGCATAAGTATGTAGGAAGAACATAAATATTACGATGGTTTACAACCTGGAATACCGAAGGAGTGTGATGTATATTACACACCTGGTAAAAGGTACTTATTCGCTTAGTTTAAGAAATTTATATTTGCAATGTTATTTTAGTAGTACCTATATAGTTTGGCCTTCGGTATGTACTCGTATCTACCTATTCCACTAAAACTCACCAACTTTTGCAGAACGTTCTGCTCCAAAATTGGAATAAAACCGTCAGATCAAATAATAAATCAGTAATTGATATTTACTGACTAATCTCAAACAAAGAACTTCATTTCTAGTGACTGAGAATTGAACCTGTGATATTCGCTTGCTGGGCACTACAGCAACTACCTGAATTACATAATTACTGTATGTTGTTTAAGTTCAAGTGCAACACGATCAATTAGAAATGAAAATAGGCAGCCAACAAAGAACAATTAGCAAATCATTTCAACCTTAGCAAACGACAAAATTAAAAACTTTTGTCATTGAAGTAGTAAATTACTTTATTATTGCAAAATAAATTTTGCGTGGCCTTGACCTTAAAGTAAAACCAAATGAAGTAACAACAATTTAAATAATGAAGTCTTAGATGAACAGGTATTGCATTGTCGTAATGCTAAGTAAGTACCCACAAGTGACATCATTGTTTGTGACGAATAATTAATTTTTTAATTGGGCAACTTTGGCTTGCAAAAATTTCAAGTGTGTACGAAATCGCTTTTAGCAAAAAAATGTACGTGCACGCATCACTTGGCGTGAAGTAATTGATTGTCTTAAGAGTTCTGAAGGCGTTATTTTTTAAACTACAATATTAACTTTCTTTGAATGTTTTTCTATTAGAAAATTACATACCCGATTATCGTATTACTAAAACCACAGATAAGTGATCCACATGAAAATATTTTCCTGAATTCTATTCCCACACTTTCGCTAAATTTTTAAATTCTTATAATTCCAATAAATGTAAGAAAAATTGTTAACTTAATAACATAAATTGAGTTCATTTTCTTCCTACCGGTTTTTAATATCAAATAAAACGATACCTACTTAAGTTTTTAAAGTCTTTGATTTCACAACAGCAAAGAGGAAATATTTTTTGTCTAAAGAAACTTTTTTTTTAATTGTAACAAAATTTTTTCGACAAGGATAACTTTTTATTTTGTACGTACAAACAAAAAATGTCTGTTATTTAAATTATCAGCTCTCAACAATGATGTAAGTAATGGAAAGAACACGCCAATATAAGCTTGGGGCTTCTTAATAATTTGATCTCCGGATCTGAAATGTTTTTTGTAAAGCGTAAATGCTATTTAAGTTTGCAAGAAATTTAATATTATTTAACCATAAAAAAAATCCATAAAAATTATTAATGAAAAAGAAAAGCGAAGGAAAATATTTTAAAATGAACATTTGGTGTGTTCAATGATTATTTTATTACAAATAAGTACTCGATGGATAAAATTTCTTCCAACGTACGAATGCTTTTAATAGTTTAGATAGAGTTAACGCCGAAAATCCCATGGGAGATATCAAATTTCCTAATGTTTTACTCTTTTGATATATAATTCAAACCATTGGAATAATTTCCGTCCCTTGATATTGAAAGTATTAATAGATATGTGTGTTTAATGATATGGCACATGATTTGCAATTTTGATTTGTCTCTTGATTTGGACTAAAAACTATTTCGTGTCATCTAATATATACAATTACACTAATGAGTTAATAACACGTCTAGTATGTTTGAAATGATGGCATTTGAATGGAATGACTTATGTTGTGATCAGGTCCATAAGTAGGCGATCAGGTGGTGGTCAAATTAAAAAAAATCACCTTCTGAATTTGAATAAAACAATATCAGTTCAATGTTTGAGATTACTTTGAAATTTGTGATATCATTAAAAAATTGCTTAGGTACTTTATAATTTAGATGATATACATAAGCTCCTTTTATTTTCTTAAAGGAAGAAACATCAGAAATGAACGAACATGTTTCAGTCCATTTTATCCGGCTTCTTATATTTTTCTTTGAAATAAAATATCTCAGTCTAGCTTAAATATGTAATCGTATACAGATCAATAGTATCTATGTGAAAATTTTAAATTTAGAAAACTGTTCATTTTTGACGATTTTATTCGTAGCAATTCTTTTTTCACACTGAATTAATTGCATTGGATAATTTCAGTTAATTTACATTTTATTTGGAACATAAAATGAGTAAATTGATTCTAGTTTCAGATTTAATATTATGTTTACCTATTAAAATACCTATTTAAAAAATAGGTATAGTTTATTGCATTCTACTTGGTACAGTATAATTAGAAGGGAACACGGAAATCCAAAAAATAAGAGGTTGGATTGTCACAAAATGTTTATTATCAGTTGCTCTATAAGTACTAAAAAGTCTCCCGCTTAAGAGCGACGGGTTTGGGTGGGGCGAGGGGGGGAAGGAGTTAAAACCATATATTTCCACAGTTTTTGTCAAATATCTCGAAAATGACATTAGATAGAGCAAATCACGTCCTGTACAAAATTAAAGGCCGTTAAATTTTCTAGAAAAATTGTCTTATACATGTTTTTGGTAAACCCCACGGATTAGAAGATATGGAGGAGGAAAGTTCTAATGAATTTTTGCCTATCTTGAATACTTTTTTCCAGGATTAATATATTTATATGAAAAAAAATTTTTTTAAGTTACAGACTGGCATTTGTAAAAAGCATTTTGTTCAATCCTGCTATTGAAACATATCGTTTCTTACTTGGATACGGAACTAGAAACCGTTTGTTTTACTCACTCAAATTATATCTATGGTAACGAGTGGGCGAAAGACTTTTCACCCACTAGTGAGTGAAAAATGCAGTCATTCATTAACCTGCCTACGTTCTTTATAATAATATTAAAATGTTTTAAAACCAAAGCTAACTTTTTTTTAAATTATTTTGCGCACAAAATGCGCGTTATCGATCTAAAATTTTGCATAAAGCTTCCTACGACAAATTACTACGGGGGATTGAGTACGAGCAAAGGGGGGTAAATTTTTAGCTCAGTTTTTCGATATCTAACGCCGTTTTCGAGTTATTGCAAATTCAAAATCTCAAATTTAATTATTGATGACACGAATTATAATAAATTGTATTTTCATAAATTTTTTAGATTTATAAGTGCAGGATTGAACAAAACGCTATACATAACTCGTGGAGAAACCCTTTCGCTCACTTATTTGCCTCTGCACACTCGCCTGTCAGCTCGCGTGCAAAACTGGCAAATGCGTGAGCGAATCTTTCGGTTTCTCCACTAGTCATGTAATATACTATTAATATATTTAATTAAAATTTCATATGGACATACAAATCTATATTGCGGTGTTTTTTAATACAACTTTAATGCAACTTAACCAAACCAAATGCAGATGTCATTAGTTGTCAAGTCAAATAATTATGTCGTGATTTAAATGTCAAAGAAATTTAATTTAATAAATTATGACAACGTCAAATTTAACGATGTACAGTTTTGAGGTTAAACAGAACAATTGAAGGTTAGGAAAACCATGTGGCTAGTACTCATGTAGTGAGGTATATTTGCGATGCGCCATGGTATTCAAACAAGAAAAAAAAGAATCTTAGCAAGAGTAACGCGTTGTAAATAAAAATATGTGAATCTGAAAAAAACATTTGAATTGCTTGGAAACGGCTGAAAAAACAATTCGAAAATATTTAGTTAATCCTTGGACGAGGTCCGTGAAGATTGATCTCTAGATACGTTTCGAGGTAGTTCAATTTTGGACAAAGGTCCAACATATTGGAACACGGACTTGAGTCCAATCAAGTTGTTAAGTGGTGGTTCCAAGAATCCGGAACCATTCTCTAAGTGGATAAATTTCATTTCGGCAAATCAAGAACAAATTTCATTTAAAAAGATCAGGTGCAACGATAATTAAGAAGAATAATTTTGGAACGTGGCATAGAAAAATTTGAAGATTATTTGGACGTACCTCCATTTCACGTGGTGGCGAGTGACCAGATAACCACAAACCATTTAAAAGAAACGGAAGGAAGAATTGCTGCTGTTAGGCTTGCATAAACTGAATATTTAAAGTGCGGTTGCGGAACATTGAGAATTTTACGGAAAGTTTAGATACGGGACGAGCGAATTGCTAGGCGGAAATATCAAAACACAATATTTGTAATTCTTTTGTTTATTTAACTAAAAATAAATTTAAAATTCATTTCAAATTTAAGTTTCTTTGAAAATTATTATTTAAAAAAAATTGATCATTATTTATTTCGTTCAACACTGAGATGCAGAGGTTCGTTAAGTTATGCATTCATTGCATCATAAAGAAAGTAAGTATGGACTTCCACTGTTAACAGTTAAATATATATAAAAATGAAACTTAAAAAATGTATGTACGCTCATCACTTGAGAACGACTCAACCGATTTGGCTGATCTTTTCCCGCCATTCTAGAACGGGAGACCTTTTAGTACTTTTTCAGGAACAAATAATGATCATTTTGTGGCAATTAAACCGTTTATTTTTTGGATTTCCCGGTTTGGGTGTTTTTTAGTCTAATTATACTGTACTAATTTCGAAGTTTTGTTATATTATAATTTCCAACATTGAGTTACAATCGAGACCCTTTGTTGGTTCGAGAAAAAATGTATCTTTAACTTTCCTCGGACTTCCCCCCTGTTTTATCTTTTCCCTGATGTTCTACTTCTACTTGATAAACTTTTCTTTTGGTTCTCAGACTTTCCGGTATCGATGCTATTATGATACCAAATTTTAAAGTTATTGCTGAAATTATCATTGTCATTTATTTATTAGACATCAAGAAGATGTTATTGTAAACCACTACGGAGAAATATTAAGAATAACGCAAGTAATTTTTAAAACAAGACATTTTCTAACATAAAATACGCAAGTATTAAGGCACGGATAACAATGAAAATTTTTTTCCGGGTAGTTAAAGGTTGTCTCTAAAGTACTACGAAGCCAGATTTTTCAATTTTTTACTTATGCTCTGGCGCAGTAATATTTTAAACAATGCTTATTTTCATGAACTTGGTTAATTTTTTAAACTGTTTTCTAGCAAAAAAAATGCAAATATCTCTTCGTAGTGCACTTTAATAACATTTTTTCAATGTATAGTAAAAAAATGAAACTGATAATTTCAGCAATAACTTTAAAATTTGGTTTTTGGTTCTCAGACTTTCCGGTATCTAGAATTATCTTGCATTGAAAATATTCGTTTTAAGTAATTGAAGGAGCCAATGCAAGAAGTTACTAAGTACTATTTTCGTCTTATAAGATAATCCATTTTAAAATATATTCAAAACCAAATTATTGTATTGGCTTGATTTTTTTACTGATGCTCTATGACAAAAAGGCTGTTTTACGAACCTTAAATTTTCAATATGGCTCCTGGTAAGCTCCATATTATCTCATATTATCATAATATATCATATTATCTCAAAACTGGCGAAAAGCGATAGCAACTTCTTGCATTGGACTCTTCAAATTGTATTGAGAACAAAAGTCAGTAATGCTGTTAGTGTAATGCTGCTAAATTATTTCATTCCATATTAAGCAGTGATCCCCTGTTAGCCTTTATTTAATTTTACGTTATTCGTAAATGATGTAGATGACATTATAAATTGCATAAGAAAATAATCAAATAATAAGAAAAACAGTAAATATTTTATTAACCCTGGAACTGCACACTGGGGTCTCAGAAACCCTAAGCGTTATATAAATTAATGCCACATGTGCTGTAATGATTTAAAAAATAAATCTATTCTTGTAAATTAAGTTCAAAGTTATCTGAGTAGGTGTGAATATTCGTAAGTGCCTTTTAGTCATTAAGCGAATTACAATAATTGAAAATAAATTTTTATGGGTATCTCAGACCCCAGTGTGTAGTTTACGTATACTTTAAAATCAAACATTAATTTAATTTTATGGAATATTAGCTTTATTTACCGTCAAATAATTACTAATTTATATCGAAGTGAGTTTTAAAGATGTTATAACTTCATTATAAACATAATTTTAACAAATTTTAAAATTTTAAATTCAAAAAAGTAACAAGCTGTGCTATGGATGTCAACAGCAAAGTTGAGAAGCTTGGCTAAGAGTAGTCTGCAAATTTTTTTGCAAACTAAAATTTTTTTTTGTTAAAGGTATACCTTCTCAATAACTTCGTCAATATATAATTCATTTAATAAATTCACTTTTTTTATAATAAAATGTTGAACATAATTTCACTCAATTTATCCCATTTTTCAAGTTTTCAATAATAATTTGACTAAAATGGGCGAAAAATTGCTATCTAATATATCCTACGTACTAAGGCAGTATTGTTAAAGAGTACTAAACAAAAATTTTGATTAAATTAGTTGTTTACTTTAAAATATCATAATAACAATATTGAGGTCTCTAAAACCCAGTGTGCAGGACACGTTACAAAAAATAAGTGTGAAGTTCCATACCATAATAATATATTATATGGCCTGCTATCCAGTCATGTTTACTCATTACATGCAGAAAACTCTACCCAAATATCCAATAGGGTATTTGTAAAAAAATTTGGTGTTACACATGTTATTTTCAAAATGTATTGTAGGTGGAAATTTGTATTCTGAATTCCATACTCTAGGCATTATAACGACCACAATATCTATGTATGGCCGGGTTGACAATTTTGTACATGATTTTCTATAGATTTATAAACTTAATCGAGTTGTATTTTACCAACAAATACGATATGTCTTCCACGGGAATCCATAATGAACAAATAAAAATACTGTTTTAAGAAACTGTACCTACAACTATTTTAATATGGAAGAACATAAAAAATAACAAGTAAGAAATTATGTAAGTACTCTAATATTTTTGAAAAATTATATTATGGATATAATGTGGTAATTTATAAACAAGTTTAAATGACGCTTGTCTCCTAATTTTAGCCAAGAATTTCGTTCAAAATGTGCATACAAGTGCTTATATTGCAATGTCAGTGCCCTTCCTGTGAAGAATGTCGGAACAAGACCGTAGTAAACTGATAAAGATAGTTCTGCTTTTTGAATTTTCTCAATAGTGCGGTTTTCTTTGAACGATTGGGCATAAAATTAAAGCAGATAATTGACTTGCTAATTTACAATTTCGCATCAAGGTTGAAATTGTGTAATTTTACGTTTCAGCAAGTAGCAACAAATGTTAACTCTTTTTGTGTAAAATCGTTTTAAACTTAGAATTCTGGCAATAAAATGTTTATAACTTATTTAGGTATTTATTTGAGTAGATTATTACATTTCCACAATTACACACTCCGATTAAAGAAAAAGATAAATATGTAAATCTATCACTGCTTAGTACTTAAAACTTAAAGTTAACGTAAATAAAGTTGAAAGCTTTGAGAAATCAATCGTTTAATAATAAAATATATGGCTTTCCTTATCTTGACTTTTAAATATTTAAAATATAGCTCTTTTAGAAAAATCTGTATTTGCAATCAAGTGCAACAGGAATTTTAAAAAATAAATCAGACTGGAATGTTTTGACGCAGAACGACATTCCATACCAAGTTGGCGCTGAATACAGGTCTATTTTCCATACTAAATTACACTAAAAATATAGTAAATATGATACAAACGTGGTTATTGAACATAGAACATAGAAATAATATGGAGTTGAATATTTAGAACTAACTGCAATTATTTTTGAATTTTAAGAAATTCCTCGATGCATAGAATCTCTCGACTTCATTTTTAACCATCTGCTTCTTTAATTCCTTTTTCTATGTTAAATTATGAGTTTTTGTTATTCAGATTATATTATGCATCTGATAAAATTTAAATAAACACGAAAAACTTGCATTTGATGATACCGCTTCGCTTGGATGTTAATAGAACAGGTTTGAACAAAAAATCTGCATTACCAAATATTCGCTAAGTATAAAATTAAGTTTACGCAAGTTGTGGTTAATTAAATTTTTAATAAAAAAAAGTAGTTTACAAAATATAAATCCTGAAATATGTTAACAGGCTTTCTGATGACAATACGATTATTATAAAACCATTACAAAACGAAGTCTGTTTACGTACACCACAAATTAAATTAATAACTAGCACACTCACTTATCTAAATTGATCAATATTTATAAGATGAAATAATAATATAAAAGATATAACATAAGATCATAAAGTGCAAAATTTTGCACCGCAATAATAGTAAAGATATTACGTTTGATATTACAGGGTGCGTCTTCCTCACGATTTACTAAATAATCGTGAGAAGCAATAAATAACATTTCAGTGGTAACAATATAATAAAATATATAACATAACGTAAATGTCAATGATTTTATAAACAAATTCACGAGTAATAACAGTAAATTTCTTAACAAAAACTTGATTTTTTAAACTCAAGTATTTCATAATCGATAACTATTTCGATTTATCTGATTAAATAGCATTAGAAAGATTAATACGATTGCAATTCAATGAAATCAGCAGAATACAATTATTATTTCATTGCATTGCTTACAATGAAGGTTATTTTAGGTTAATAATTTTGAGATGGACCAAGATGAGATTGATACCCTAATCGAATAACAATGAATTAGTGATTATAATATGGAAAGTAAAAAGAAAGGTTGACTATTTGTTGTCGATTGCACCTTAATACATCTTGGAAGCTACAAAAGGAAATTAAAATTGTAGTCTCATTGAAAAGAAATGATCAGAAATTTTGGAAATTAATAATACGAGAAGGTATATATGTTCATAGATATTACATATAATTAATCATTATATCTTGTTATTTACAGATCAATAACGTCGAAGTCCATGTGGGTAGCAAAAATACTTATTACATAAGAAACTTTTTTTTATATTAAAACTGGAATGAAGTATACGTGTGTAGGTAAATTTTTGCAGTAAATAAGTAATTAGGTATGTAAATAAAGAGCACTCAGAAACCAGTTTTTGAATTAAGTAAATGCTTAATTAAATTTAAAACTTGAATGCTGTTTTTATAATTAAGTATAGTAATTATTTGATAAGATAATAATGCTGTCAATGTAATGAGGCATTATATAGTAAAAATTATGTAACAAACAAATTACCCCGATGCAAATGAATGGCCCAGAAAGTATAGGTATTATGTACTAACTAAACGATTTGCGCGACTACCCCGACGAGTCAAGGTAAAAAATAATTATAATTAACTGTTTGATCGACTCGAAATACATTTTTTACGTAATATTATTTAATGTTTGTGAAATATTACCAAAAAGTTCCCGTATAATTTATAATTTTTGTTGTAGGTAGTAGGTACCATTTAAAAATCATATTATTTATCAGCTCTGTGTGTTTATGGAAGTGAAAGGCATCAGATTAATAATAATTAATAAACTATATGTAACAAAAAATGTTAATACTGATTAGAAATTTTCTATAAGAATACATTTTTATTGTATCTAATATAATTGTTGATTTTATCATAGATATTCAAGTAGAATAGAATATTGTCGCTAATTCACATCTGCTTTATAACGTGAAAGTAAAATTAGTATACAGTTTATCAAGAATGAAAAATGGAATTCTGCAAAATATATTTTAGTAATAACTTGTAATAATTGAAACTAACATCTTTTTCTCCAGATGTAGTAAATGATTCGATCTTACTATGTAGATCAATCCTGATTTTGACCTAAACGATTAAAATAAATCCTTGTTATCAGTGACGTTTCTTCCGTAGAAGCTTCCTACGTTATAACTATTCCTAATCCAAATGATCAGTTTTAACTTAAATCTCCCATTAAATTTAACAGGTGAATTATACTCTAGTTTGAAATCGGGATTAATTTAGAAGATGATAAAATTGTAATAAAGATGCTGAAAAGGAAGAAAAAATTTGTATTTTTGTAAGCGCATGCATAAATTTTTTTATTTCAAATTTTGAAAAATAATTTCCATGAAGTGAAATAGGTAAATTGTTATCAGTGTAAAATCCTTACTGACGATATTAATTTTCATTTATTTTTTTCTTCTATTTCCAAATTAATATTTTAATAAATTTCAAAATAAAATGAAAACGTTGAAATTAAAAGATAACTCGCCCATCTGCACTGGTATAAAACTTTATTTTATGATACCTTTAGTTTTAATTTCAAATATTACGAAATTTTACTATTCAAATTAGTAAAATTTTCCAATCTTTCAATTTTAACTTTATCTCTCTAATCGTCTAATCTCAAATTCCAAATTGAATTATCAATAATCCAAATTTATTGAATCTCTTTCAAAATTACATTGGATAATTTTCAATTTAAAAATCAAATTGCTCTGGTAAATTACTTTTATTCACAAATTATACCGCTTAAATCAAAAATTTGTAATAATAAGTAAATATAAAAATATTAATTACAAAAATTACGGATTTCCAAAAAAAAGCAAACCGTTTTTCTTCATTTAGAAGGTATTTTTTTCATACTGTGCGGCTTTTGAACTTCTTGAAATATTTCAAGAGTTACTAACTAACGTCTCTAATTATTTCTAATTTGAGTTTTAATTAGTAATTTAAAAAAACTTCCAGGATCGTTAAATTTATTAATAGGTTTACGTTTTTGCCTTTAGTGTTCCTTTTTCTTATCTGTGGCGGAGTACTGAACTTGGGTAAAATTGTAATTGTTAATGCACGGGCATTTAAAGTATGAAAAGTTTTATTAAAACACAATTAAAATAATTTTTATAGAAATTAAGTGCCTGTTAAATTTATCGATTGCAGAGAATATAATTCATATACATCTCTTAAGAACAGCAATAAAACTACTTACTGCAAGTTGTTTGTAATAATTTAAACTTTTATCGGTTAATTTTCTTGTTATTCATTGATTCTCAGAGAAAAACGTTACGCTGCTCCATACCGTAGATAATGTAATGATTAATGGCGATAAAATTGACACCTTTTATTAAAGAATTTAGCCTTAAGCTTGAAAAACCTAAAAATTGTGGTAGAATTATTTACCAAATTTGGCACCTATTGGATAAGATTTACGATATTTAATTATACGATGTACAGGAGTGTCGTAAAACATGCTATAGATAATAACTGCTTTAATTTTAAAATCCTTTAATATTAAATTAAGCGGATCCATACATTTAAATAAAATTTTAAGTGAACTCCATAATTTTTTTAATTGGTCAATTAATAATAAATTTAATATTTATTATACTACTATCGGTAGTTTAATTTAATATTGTTATGATTTATGTACATGAGGAACTAGAGGATTTTTAGTGATCACAAAATGTAATTTATAGAATAGCAAACTTAAATCACTAGATTTTTATTATTAATAACTGAAAGACTTTCAATTATGGCCGATCGACAATTGCAATGTGTTCGTAAGCCGGTAAACGATACTACTTCGTTTCATATTAAAAATTCAATTGCTTTATAAGAAAGCAGGAAGGCACATAATTAATTTTCAATTCCAATAAAATTTATATCTCGACTTTTTCGAATAAATGTAATTAAGCAGGAAAAAGTGAAAATGCGAAATAAATTAATAAATCAGTTACTTCATATGACACTACGCTTGTGACACTTGCATTAGTGAAAATTTGTTGTGAGAAGGTATTGTAATTGTTAATTGAATTAGATATAGAAAGTAAATTAATTAATCGATTACGCTAATGACACTACACCTAACAAGCCATTGTGTTAAAAAGATTTAATTAATTATGCATTTTGCAACTAAAGTCTGAATTGTTTTATAGAATAAATTAAGTAAGATTATTGGAGCAAGAAGTTTATTCGATAAGTATAAAAACTTGTCTGGACTCGACAAAGAAGGTAACTTACAAACATTTTTGTTCGAGATGCAAGCGGAAGTTGTTTTGATGCTTAACTTCTGTGTAATATAGCATGGAGAATAACTATAAAACATCCTAGAAATAGATCCGATTGCTCAATTAGTGAGTGAGACAACTTTAAAAATTGAAGTTGGTGTGGAGGATTTTTCGAAATAAATCTGCGAACTCTATGTCAATCCAGTAAAACTTGATCCTTTATATGGTCAGAGACTTTCTTTTCTAGATGAACGTTTTAGGTATGGTGAAAACAATTTCTTTGGTTATCAGTAAGAACAAACACAGTATTTGAAACAAATTATACTATTAGGATCAAAAAGGAAACTTCACGAATTCTCTGTTAGTATGGTTTATTCAACGATTAACTCTAATTCAAGAGCTGACCCTTGGTTAAGCACTTTTTATTTAATTGTCTGCAAGGATCACGAATTTACAATATTTGGATCTAAATGAATTTTATTATCCGATAGACAATAATTACGTTAAATTTCTATTCAAATAGTAATCATTACCATATTGGATTATTCAATAAGGTTAAATGTAGGTAAATATAAAACCATTATCGATACTATAATTTCAAAATTTTTGTACCCATACGAGAAAGTGATTCTATTCCTGTTCCATAAATAACCGTGCCTGCAATTACAATGAAACAAATAAAACATCAATAATTTCAATAATCGATTTTGAACGATTATTATCATTTTTAAATTTACAATCGCCGAACTTATCGGTACAAAATATGAATCAAGAAAAGAAACTAATATATTCGTTGACGTTTGAATATTATAAAATATAATACTTTCGCTTTGATGTTTACCATATTAGTACACTATTTTATTGTCTTAACAAAAATAAAAGTTCAATAAGATAACAGTAATAAGAAAATTAATTCCAAAAATTTTTATTATGTATGTCAGCAAATAAAATTTCTTCTGAAAGTTCCGTGTACTTTTTCAGAATTTGATAATTTTTTTGTCACTTTCGATTATAATATTAATTTTCAGTTTGGTTTTGCAATCATTAACCATGTCGATTAACAATTTACATCTTTGCACGTAGCAATAATACTATTTGAAAGCATGCACATGATAACAATAAAAAGTAAAACATATTATTATATTTATATCAGTATTATTATTAACTAAATTAAAATAAACAAAAACAATGAAAAAGTTTATCTACTTACTTTAGGTGCTACGTGAACATAACAGAAATATTTTCGCACAAAGGAAATTGGTCCTGAAACAAAAATTAAAATTATATAGTATTTATATTAACTATCGTTATCTGGTATTTATTATTTTTTAATATTTGAAATCAACGTTATTATTGTTCTACAGTAAGATTTAGGGGATTACCCCATGTCCAAAGCAAAATTAGCTTCCCAAAGATAAAATATAATAGGTATAATTAATTGTGTATAAATAAACTAATAGTAATTAAATTAGCTACGTAATATAGAATTTTTGGAATTTTCACAATAAGAAGTTGTACGTTAGCCCCTTCAAAAACTAATGTATAATTCGGTCTATGCTTGATAATATCCACTATACATCCAATAACAATAAATTTATTTTTATAGAATATCTACATCAATTTTAATAAAATTATATTATAATATAATAATATTTTCAGTTTATTCTTGGAGATAAATAAATAAAAATATATTTAATACAATTTTGGAGTATGCAAATAAATCTAATTTATTATTTAATTTTATTTTACTCTTGGTTGAGGTTGATATAAAAAATTAATTTAAATATTTAATTTAATTTAAACTGTTTGATTTGGTATTGTGATTAACTTACATGCGTGGTTATGCGTATAAGTTCCAGAATAAGTAAAGAGTAGCAAAAGGATATAAAGTCACAAACAGGTGCACTGACCTCACTTACACCTTTGAACACCAAGAAATTATCTTACACTCACAAATTACCCATAAACTAATGCAATAACATTTTACTTGCGCAATTCAGTGTTATTTATTTGTGTGTTTATATATCTATTATTATTAATACAATATGCATTAATATAATATCAAAAGTATACGTATGTTGTCTTAAGATCGGAGTAGTATATAATTAACTAACGAAGTTAATTTGTCACACCCACGGTTAAAAAACGTTAAAAATATTTTTATTTTCAAATGCCTACCACTTAGAAAATGTTAAACTTTTCATTTTTAAAACAAACATTTACTTTAACCAATTTTGAAAGTATGTTGTGTTAAACAAATAACCATTCTTTAATAATTAATTTATTCGTGAATAAAAGTGATCCCGTAGGAAATTATTATGTATTTGTATTTAGAAATTGAAATTTTGTATCAAATGATTAGTACAATGTTAAGGACTTAACAATTTAGTGAAAGTACACATATTACAATTTACTACATGATAGATCAAGTGTATGTTATGTGTGTGGGTAAAATTCTCACATTATTAAGTGACATCTCAAGTCGCTTATGCTTAATGAGATTGCAGTTACAAACCACTTTTTATTAATTAACATAACAAAGCATCAAGAAGCAATTTTTTACTATTCTTGCTCTATCAATTCTGAGAATCTCGACTTTATTTTTTCACGTATGAGGAAAAACATAAAAATTAATTAATCAGGCATCGCTATCTTTATATCGAAATTGCTTAAAATTATTTTGAAAGGCGTTTTCATATCAAATATTTCAATTTAAAATTGCAATGTAACAGTAATTTGGTTTACTTTCTTCGGCGTAATGGTTTAAATTGAAATATCTCCATCCGGATATGTTATTTTTTGGCATTTTTTTAATTTTTAAGGAAAAGTGTTTGTTATACAATTTCATATATTTTTAAACAAAACGCACACTAGCCACCGTTACGAATTTATAATTTACTTCCTACATTGAACTAAAATTTTGTGTTATTATAGAATGCAGTCACTTTTAAAAAATGCATAATTGTGATATCCTTAATATTTTAGGAGTTATTATTTTATAAACTATAAATAATCAAGTGAAACCGATATAATATTATAAAAAATAATAATATTATTTATAATAGCTTTGTTGTTGACAACAAAAACAAACTTTGATAATAATCCCGACCGTTAGTTTTGAGAGGTAAGCAAATATAATAATAATTAATCTAAAAAGCCATAAAAGTGTAATAAGTTACTGGTACATTACACATTGCTTACCGGAAGTGCTTAAAGTGTCTCGAAGCAAAAGAAAAAAGCTTCAATGTGCTGAAAACATAATAACAATCAACGCACCCAGCTTTTGTTTGCTTATTTATTTTACATCAGATATTTTCCGAATGTAGGAAAATATATTATGGAGAAAAACATTTTATATTCTTTTTCATTAAGAAATGGTACTCTATTGTAATCCTGAATGCAATAGAACAGGGTTACGTGCACACCTGAGATTAACCTAGTGAACTACCTTAAAATTTAAAATAATTAATATGCCCATATTATACTAATAGTCGCTTCGGAATACTATTAATTGGTAAAAACCAAAGATAATCACAGTTTAGTACCATATCCGTAAATCAGTCCTATAATATACCCAATTACTCACACGACTACGTAAGCGTGCACATACTGTTGCCCTAGTACTTAAAATATAAATTATTTATTTGTACCTGTTGTACTACTCATATCCATTTAAATCTCAATTACATTATTAGGTATAAATAACTACAAAGTCCATGTATTTGAAACAGTGATCGCTGGAAATATACATAATATACAGGTTTGTGGGATTTGAACATTGAAATATAACTGCTATTCTACATGCTATATGAAGTTGTTTCATTGTCCAAAACCCACGAAAACCTATATTGACTTTTTATCAAATAATATGAAATAATGTTAATAGCATCGGCAAATTTTATATAACTTTTACCGTAGCATTAGCACCAAATGACCTCTTACTGACTATTGATAAGTCAAGTTTCAAATGTAGCTGTAGCTAAATGTTCTAGATCTTTACAATAATTATAATTGTGATGTTAACGTAATGTAATAAATGGTAGAACTTTTACCGAAATTTAAAAATGAATGACGAAACTAACAGTTTGTAAACGTTTATTAGGTGAAGGCGGTGCAAATAAGAGTTTTCAATATATTGCCGATTTTTTCTCTATTATGTCTGTCGGGTATAATGTATATTATAAGAGTCATCACGCTCAAAGGGGACCTACTTGCTAACGTGGGTTGCGAACCACGAAAAGTATAATGCACTTCTTTTTTTTAGAGGTAAACAACAATTTTGATTAAAAATTTGTTTTAAAAAAATGTAAGCCTATAGATCCCAAATTTTTAATTACAATTATTAGTATGTAATATTGTAAAACTATACTCTCAAAGTAGTGCATACACAATACACTTTTGGAGAAAACTTTTTTAAATAATTGCTACTTATACCTCAAACTGTGTGTAATTGTCTACATAACTGTGCAAGAAATAAATAAACTTTTTTTACTTTTTGTGCAATCGCTGCCTAACTAAAAGCACTTAAGTGGAACCCATGTTGGACATCTAAATGGCTAGCATTCGAAACTGTTTAAATGCGCACAGCTCGAGTGATATTCTAGGATCTAGGTGTTAAAATGCTTTTTAAACGATTGTTGGATATATTCTTTCATATCTTATAAGTTAAAACTGATTTAAAAAACATTTAAAAAACAATGAATTTTATGATTAAATCTACTCAATTTATGAAATTTTAAAATCTCAATTTAATTTAAATGTTTTTTGAATTTTTAAATGAGATTGGTGCAATCGGTCCTAAGTCTTTAAAATAAAAATTTATGTCACGGTCGTACGTGACAATTCAATATTAATCGTTAATAATAATGAAACATAAATTCATAAATGAGCATTTTATCCACTTACAGTTATACCATATCCCCACGACTCACCAGGAAGTTCGAAAATACGTATATATATATGAATAGGGTTGGTTTTAATTAAATTTATAATATAATATATTTTAATTATTGATTATTAATTAATTGTATATTATATTAATTTATAATTAAATATAACTAACAACGAAGAAAAAAAAACTATCAAGTTTACATGACTTTTACCAAAACCATTTGCAAAACAAAAATTTTTTTCTCTCAAACAATATGTTTTTAATCTTGTTAGAGATTTTTCTCCGAAAGTCCAGAACGATTGTTTTGTTCGTTTATACACAAACTCAACACATTTGTCGTTTACCGTCTGAACTGAAATAATATAATGTAAATAATATTTACTTTCAAATATACAACAATGCAACAACCAACAAATTGAAATATCTGAGATTTATTGTATTGTTCGCTTAGTTTGTTAATTTTTAAATTACATTTTTATTTTAATTTTCATTTACATTTCTAAACTTAATCGTGATTAAATATAAATTTAAAAAAACAATATCCAAGAAATAATAAATTAATATTTATTGTTATATTATGAGTTGGCATTATGTCATTTAGAATTACATATACACCAGGAGCTTTACATTAACATTGCTTGTTCAAATTTAATTTTGCATTAATACTTTTTGATAAATTATAATTTATTATTAGTATAGTTGGTTAGTCCTGGATTTAGTAATTAAAATAATTGTTTTACAATAACCTGTTCGACAAATTAATCAAATAATTGCTGTTGTCTGATTGGTTACTTGATTATTTTGTCGAATTAAATCTTGAAATCTCGAGGTGAAGAAAATGGGTATAAGGAAAATAAAGAAAAACATGAAACTTTTAAATCATTTTAAACAAACACTTTTCGACACTAGTGCGTAAAAAACAATAAATTTTGAAACTAAAATTACAATCAAAATGTTCCCATTTTCGAATGCTTCAGTTCCTGGCCTTCGACTTCATTTCAATGCAATGCATTTCAACTGTTTTTGATAAAATAATTATTCTAATAGTTACAAAGCGTAGAATTAGCATTATTTAAAAAATTTACTACCGTGTTAGACAGTAATTTTATAAAAATAACAGCCATAACAATTTATAAAATTAATGAGAACAATAATTGTTAGAATTATTCATTATTTATGTACATTACCATAAAGCTGATATAAATAATATTCTTACCATCTACAGCTATGAGCATGAAAATAATACGAAAACTGAAAAAAGTTTATTTTATTGGTTATACAGAAGTTGCAAAATAAACATAACAATAATTGGTAATATCTTCAGAAGATGACAAATTGCTGGTTGCATGTTGCATATAACCCATTTGGTATTATTCACGTTATTTTGAATGAACATTAAAATAGCAGCATCAGACTGATTTGTCAGTACCTACTAATTAGTGCAAAAAGTATATTCTTTTAAAATTAATTAAAATATTGGTACATATTGTGAATTTTATTTCTTTTCGAAAATGTGTCACAGTGAACACTGCACTGTTGAAGTACTAAGTTTGATTTAAAAGTTAGGAAAAGAAGAAAATTTTGGAAGATTATTCAAAATATGCGCTTATTGTTTAAAAAGGTTCTCGAAATTTTACCATTACAAAATTATCAAACCTTAGGTAATACAAATTATTCATGACAACCTTTACGTTACCATTATAATATACCCGGTAAAGCGCTTAAATGGTTTGATCAGAGGCGGAACTACTGGGGTGCGGTGGGTGCAACGCACGCGGGCCTCCTGCTAAAAGGGCCCCCAGTTGTACTGTGACCTTTTCCATTGCCATGCTATTAAACTTGTGACTTTTATACCAGGAAGTTACTATAATATTTTGTGGGGGGGGGAACACTCCCCAGACCCCCCGGTATGAATTTTAAATTTGTATAATCACTAAGACCTTTTGTTTATAAAACTTGGGGTATGAATTGTATACAAATGACGTATAAATATAATTGTTCTGACAGAGTGAAACATTTTAATTATAAAAATAAATCACAAAACGTATACACACACTTTTGGGCTTTCAAACAGGGGGTCCGGGGATTATGGAATACCATCTAGTGCACCAGCAACTATATTTGTTGAAAAAACCCCCACGGCGGTTTTATTCTGTTTAATTTATTTATTTTGTTTGTTATTTTACTTTTCTTCCTCAAAGTTCTTTAGAATGATAATCTCCTTAATCCCTTTATGCGCACCAGGGATAGACAATTAAAATTATGAAGTCATTGCGATCTAATACAGCCTTCAAATCTAAAACCAAGGGCGGATCTAGACAAAGTTGATGGATAGGGGAATGAATATATTATTATGCATTTTAATAAGAATATTTTATTTTAATATTTATATTTTTAATATTTTTAAAATTTCAAAAAACAAAACGTAGTCAATTTTATTGATATCCTCTTGTATCTGCCTTTGCCAGGCAATCTTAGAAAATTAAAAAAGGAAATAAAAGAATTAATCTATGGTATTCTAAAGATTTCCTAAATTTCCTAAGATTTCCTTGGGAAGAAAATAGCATTTATAAGTTTTACTAAGATTTCATAGAATTTCCCTAAAATTTGCTTGGATTTCTTTTCACTTTTGTATATCACCATTTTCCATTCGGTTTTCTAGTTAGTACAAAACTAAGGGGAAATCGACGAAAAAATTGTGTGTACTAGTGAATGAAAATCTATAAAAATTTTGAAAAATTCCAAGACATCTCAAGAAACAGATTCTTAAAAAATTTGTAGAAATATAGAAAATCTCAAGAAATCCATAGAAATTTCAAGAAAATCTTAGGAAACTCGAGAAAATTCTAAAACCAATGAAATCTCAGAAAATGGAAAAAGCAAAAAAAAAGATAGTCTGCAATATTCTAGATTTCCCCAAATTTCCCTTTAGTTTTGCATTTGACAATTATTTCTCTATCATATTTCCACTTATTAGTAAAAAACGAGCGGGAAATTTTAAGAAATCCCAGAAAAGTTTAGAAAATCTTAGAAAAAATATCCAAAACATCTTGTGAAGTGGGAAATCACAAAAAATTCTAGGATATTTTAGGAAATTTAAACAATCTCAGAATTTTGTTTGGAAGGAATTCTTTGGAAATCACTGGAGTCCTGTATACAAATTTTTTTTGTCTTTTATAAAAGCAGGGCCCCCGTTAACAACTTCCCACACGGGTCCATCATCTGCTTGTTACGCCACTGGGTTTGATCTGTATATTGCTATGACGAACAAAACTTCCAAAAATCATCCAAACTCAAACAAATCAATTCAATTTATTAAATAAAATTCACTAACTAAATTAGCTAGTTTAATTGCAAAAACATTTCAAATCTTTAAACTTCCAATATAAAATTAATTATAAATTTTCGGAGACTGATGACTTTACGTCCGCGTTATTGAACGGTTACCGGGCAAAAGCCAAAGTTATTAACAATTTCGTGTGAACTAACATTGTTGGCGCGAAACGACGCACAAATTCAATCAATTTTAAAATACACAAATAAAATTAAAATTCAGATCTACAAAACAAATTCAAATCACATATAAAATTAAATCTCAAAAAGAAATTCAAAATACTAAATGGTCCGCACTTCAAAATTAAAATTAAAATTTCAAAATTTTTAAAAGAAAGATTTTGGAATACGATAATATATAATTTCTTATAAACTTCTTATCAAGCCTTGTCCTGCTTGTTCTTTTCCTTGGTACTATTTTCTATAAGTATTTCTTTTTAGAAGTTGGTAGTAAATTTTTAATCATATCTTTTTACTTCCTTGTTTTACAAGGAATCCCGATTTTTTTCGGTTTCCAAATTTTGACGGAAATATCCGTTTTGATCTTCCCTGAATCCATTTTGACTATTTTCGTTGTGACGTGTACGCACGTACGTACGGACGTCTGTATGTCGCATAACTCAAATACGGTAGGTTGTAGAAAGTTGAAATTTTGGATTTGAGACACTTATAGTATCTAGTTGCCAAAAAGTCGTAATTCATGACGCGCATAAATAGATTAACAAGATTCTTGTACAATCATTATAAAAATTACAAGGAAGTTATGTGGTGTCCACATCAGATTTTCTTCTGACATGAATTTATTTCGTTTAAGAAATATAATAACTAATATGTGACCAATTTAAATGAGATTTTAAAACATACAAATTAAGCAAAAAATTACTACTAATTCTAAATCTTTTCGTTCTACATCGTTTGCATTATTTTGTACCTCTAAAAAATTAATGCGCCACCACTATAATAAAACTTAAATAGAAAAGAATAAATTAAAAACCTCTATAAACATTATGAGCGCAAAATGTTGTAATATAACCTTTATATAACCGTCGCGTCGCCACTGTCATTTTACGTTTTAATAAAAATTAATTTTTTCTGTAAAAATTTACTTTCTGCTAATTTCATATTCACAGTTGTATGTATCAATGATATTGGTGAACTTGAAAAATTAATATTCATTTATAGAACAAAGACTTGATTAATCTACCAATTGGTTTTTATCGACAATAAATGTTTACACTTAATGAATGATTGAACTAATTCTTTGGAGGTTTATTTATTAACTCAAAATGTATTCTCATTATTGACTAATTGAACTTTTAGTAGTAACGAGGTTGCAATAATTATAATAGATATTGGTAATGAAGGCACTAACAAGCTGGGTGTCTATACTATCTAGTAGTTATAAAAATTAGTCGACTCATTTCACACGACAAACTCGATATCCACCGTTATTTGAGAAATTTTGAATTTTAATTCGAAATTTTTGGTGTATAATTATAATATTTTATTTTTATGGCGTTTTCTATTATTTAAAATACACCTCGAGTGTGAATTAGAGTTGTATAAATTAATATAAAAAATTACAAAATGTAGTAAATTATTGCAATTTAATTCGAACGCCATTAAAATTAAAAGTAGATATCAACGCTTTAATTGCGTTCGATTAATGTATTAAAATTTAAAAATGGTATCCATAACTTTTAACACATTCAAGTTGTATTTTATTACCCGTGTAATAAATAAGATGTCAAGTGTTTGTATTAATAAAAAATAAATAAATAAATGTAACAAAAAAAATTACAACATATAAGATCTGATAAAACATACATTACAACTATAAATGGTAGCGATTTTTTAAAAGCAAGGTTGTTGAATAGTTATCAAGGACAGAGATCATTGGAGAAATTGCTAATACATACACGTTTTAAAATTGTACTACTTTCTAACATGGGGGAGTCTGTGTCGGTTTACTACAATACATTCTCTGCAATCGCTCGAGGCGATTAATTATTATTTATTAAATATAAAATGTCGCTATTTTCCCATATTAATTCGATAATAGCCAACCGTTATGGGTATGGTGAATACGAACCATTGCCACTGCACTTCTTCTTTTCATTTTTTACGTAAATAACATTTTAACAAAAAATTAATATAAAATTTTGAGAAAGGCGTCCGACGATCGGTGAAGTTCAAATGCATCAAATAAAAAAATAACCCTTCGGGGCAAGAAAAATTAGAAATTGGGCAAAACCTCAGCATTCTCGTTACAATTTATTATTTCTTTGGATTCATTAATAATTTTCAAATATCATAATAACTCATATAATGGACAAGTAATAAATAAAAAGAGAATATGCACGAAAAATTGAAGCGGGATAATTAATTTAAAAAATTCCAGTTCAAATTAAGTTGTTACACATGTTAATAGATTACCATCAATTTTTAGTGATGAAATTTATACGAATCATGTTTTTGAGGTAACGAAATTTAATTCAGATAACGAAAAATCTAGAACACTTTCGAGTACAACCTAAAATTTTATTTTGTGCATAAAACTTAATTAATTTCACTTTATATTTTGTTTATATCGGAAAGGTTTATGAAACTGGTAATTATTTAATTATTATTGAAAGTTCAAAATAACTCTCTATATACCTAAACCATAAATCGATCTTTCATCGAGTCAACTGCAATTAATGCGACTTCTGGTAATAACTTGGAGATAAACTCCTGGAGAAAATAATTAATCTTGGTGTTCATTTCAAAAAGGAGTATTGATTGTTATATGAATTTACTGCATTTCTACGACGAAAGACGACAATTAAAACTATGTATACAATAAAACTAAATTGCACCTTTTCTAATAGAAAAGCCATTACCATTGACGCTTAGATGAATGGATTAATGTTGATACAGATGACCAAGTTTTTAATACGTCGTCGTGTCTGTGCTATATAGAGAAGATCTTAGATATGATCATAAAATTAAAAGAAATTAATAGACCAACTAAATTTTGATGAAACACCAATTTTTAGGTTTTGATTACTTTTATGAAGAAAAACATAGAAAATGATAAAAACCATCACTTGAAATAATAGCAAAAGATTAGCATTCGTGTAAAAGTTGATCAAGCGTAATAATTGCAAGTTGTACTTTTAAATTGATAGGTTAAGTATTACTCAATTAATTTGATAATTATAGTAATGTATTTACACTTGTACTCATGAACTGATAACCTAGACTGCTACTTAAACTATTGCTAAATATATTTGGTAAATTATTTTTGTTTTTTCAATTAGCTGCGTGTAAAGAGATTCCATGTATAAATTAGCAATTTTTTAAAACGCACAACTACCAAAAGATAAATTTTCTTACCTAATTACTTCCCACTATTCAATTATGCAATAGAAAAACGCTACCGACACATTTAATTTATTAGAGAAAACTTATTAACATTTTGTAATGAAATCATTAACAGAAAATCTATAACACCCAATTTATTTAACCAGAAGTGTGTTATAATTACTAGACAAATAAGATCAAGAACGGCTGGCAAATAATAATACTGTAAATCAAAAAAACTTCAGATTAATAACATTGTATCGGTACATATTACTATTACAATATTTTAAAACTATTATGTAGATTTGACATTTTTTATGAAAAAGTTTTTTATTTTATTGTGATTTTTCTGATTTTCCCTCTAACTAGTTGACGTTACACCTACTAGGGGGGAAAACCGGGTCGTTTGCCGAAATGATGACTGGAATAAAAAAATGTTTCCTAAATTGAATTTTCAATTGGAAGTTATCTAGCATAATTTTAAAAAATTAGTAACTTTTTCAGTAAATCAAAAAATGAAGTTAAGTTCCATAGTGCATACCCAATGGTCATCATTTATCTCTTATCACCTTTTTAGTGAAAACATCAAATTTTGAACATTCTTTCTTTTCTAAGGACCATTTATAACGATCACAAGTAATTTACTAAGTATAGGTATTTGAAATATTTTAATTAAAATAATTTAAAGTGTAAACGTTGGGTAGAGACTTAATTAATTGACAGTAGTATATATTGTTAAAAATAAACATGCATTTTAAATGAAAAAGAGATAACCGGATTTGGAACATTGAACATACATAATTAGATTTTTTAAGTTAATTAAAAAATTCTTCAGTTTCAAAATTTGCAAATTATTTCTGCTAATGACTTAAAAAATAGTTCGTTGCGTTCTATATTTATCACAAAAGCTGATTACTAATTAATGATCATTCGCCGTTAAAAACTTTATCTATAATTTTTCGAATACCTCCTAAAATTAATGAATGTGAAAAGAATGCATTGTTTGGCTCTGAAATTTCACACGTAAAGTAATCACCTGTAACTAATGAAAACTTATAGGTAATTGTTTGAATATGACCAGATCTGTGAATATGCATAATTAATTATTGTTGATAAACAAAAATTCTAAGAAGTTTATTTGTTTGTTAGATCAAATGACATTTCAATATTTACTTTCTCCGGATTATGGGACCACATAAAATGGAAGAATCGTTTGTAGAATTAATATGTTAAATAAAATTCGATGAAAGCACAATTTCATTGTAATATGTAATTATGTATTTTGCGTTACATGATAATTACATTTCCTGTTGATTATTAAACAATGAGTGGTCGTTTAATGTAACAATTATATATAAATTATTCAAATAGATAACTTCATTTAGCAATTTCTTCGGATTAAACTCATTAAATTGTTTCTTTTTTCGTGCATTTTCATTTTTTTTGTGAGAAAGTTTATAAAAAAATTAAAAACGTTTAATTTGTTAAGCTATTAATCAAATTACAAAATTAGTTGTTTAAAAATTGTTTCTTAATTTTCGTACATAAATAGAATTTCAAGATTATGCACGATGATTCAGAATGACATCACAAATCAATTCTTGGGTGCATTGGTATTCTACAGTAATCCTGTCTTCTGCATCACGTTTCGTGTTTCCCATTACAATACGAAGTTAGAATTTGGGTTTATCTACTTAATTCTATTACCACGTTCCACAATATTCAACATTAATCATCACAAGGCATGTAATTAACGGCTACAATAAGTCATGCTTTCGGATGCAACAAATTTTGGACACAATAAATTTAATCAAACTAATGATAGCAGCAGCATAAATAAAAATATCTCGAGAAAATAAATGGAACCGGTATATCGGGAATTTTGTTGACGCGAAAACTTGCATTTCCAGTATACTCGAGAAAAAATAAAGAAATTACAGTGATGGTAGCAGATATAAAAATAACTAATTCTTGAATAATGAAACATATACCCACATTTTCAACTGCATCGAAATAACTCTGGCACAATTAATCCTTTCGTGAGTTTTTCAGAACCCTTTTTTTTTCTAGATTTTCCCATTTTAATATACTATAGGTTAAAAATAATTTTAAGTTAACTGCTTAATAATATTATATCAAAGCTGAAAAGCTGAAAGCTCTACAATATGAAAATCTAAGCAAATAAAATAGTCTGTCCATTGGTCAGGCTTATGTAAATATAGAACCAATCCATAAGTCCACAATATGTTGATGTTGGTTCAAACCCAGAATTTTCATTTTATAACTCAACCAGCGATTACAACAATGCACTGATGTGGCGATCACAGTATGCTTAAAATTCGTTTCTAAACAAAAGGAAGTCTGAGAAATACAGTTGTATGCAAAAACACAGTTCCTGATTAGTAGCTTCAGAATTAAAAAAAAATTTAATTAATTAGCACTTTTGACAAATCAAGTGTTACAAAAATTTAGAAAACTAATTAAATAAAGTAACCGTGAGAAATGAAATTACTTTTTAAATGGAAATTAGGATATAGAGACTAAAGACAAAATTATAATGAACCGGAAACAATCAAATTAACTTATAAATATTTATACGTTAGGTAGCACTTGACCAAATTTACGAGATTTTTAATTGCACACGATGATATAGGTAGTATAAAAAATTATTTTTATGCCGTTACAAATTTGAAAATAATTTATTGTCAAAATATTTGAACTATATTATTGCTTTTAATTTGAGTTCCATTCGCTTATCCTGCTAAATTAATAATTATATTTTATCTTTGCTTGAAGGTTATGATTATGACAATTACAATTGAATTTCAATTAATTACAGTATAATCGTAAAAGGAATAACTAATATGTGCTAATAATAATTAATAAACGACATTAGGTAATCTACAAAGTCACAAAGGTCTTCCATGTTATTTTTTGGTTTTCCAGCCTATACCAAGGGTTTCCTCAATATTGGAAAGAAAACTTTTACTCGTTGGTTTAATTATTTAAAGATTTGAATAAAATAAAGTTTTACAGGCAAATTTTAAGTTTTCTATATTTTTAATTTAAATAATTATACAGAATAGTAATATGTTAGAATTGGCTACATATGATAATATTCCCTTAACTTTTAAATTGGCGAGTTTAAATCTGGGTGTATTTAATTAAAATTACAATTAAAATAAAACTTTAATGGGTGTCGTTAAACTGATTTTCTAACTTTAAATTAATAAATAACAACCAATTAATGGGTATGATTAAATTGATACAGTTGGATTTTACAGTCATGATGTCTTTCCAATGAGCTTAATTAAACATACAGCATAATAGTGTATCTTCTGATATAAGATATACATGTATTAATATAATTTGACTGTCAATTAGCTACGTACATATATCAAATAAGAGCAATACCATTTTGAAAAACAGCAAAACAACAGTTACGTTTTCATCAGTAGCGGATGTAGCGTTTTCGGGGCCCGAAGCAAAATAAATTACATGGGGCCCCTTAAGACTTAAGAACTACGCAAAGAAAAATAATAGTAATATCACCAACAAGTTGCTTTCGTTCAAGCGAGAATGTGTATTCGTTGTTTATAATTATGGAAAGCCCCTTAAGCTTCGGCTTTAGTAATTTCAACGTAGATCCGCCGCTGGTTTTAATCAGTTACCAGTTGAAACTTAGATTATTTGAATATTAAAAATTCTAGATTTAATTAAAGTACTAATTTGTTTATAACCGAATAGCGTAATATATTAAATTTAAACGGTAGCCCAAACTTTGGCGATTAATTAATTTGTTAAAGTGAAAATTTTTAATTGATATTTGTGAAGAAACTTTCTCGTATATGTATGCAGTATGCAATAAATTCTCCAAACAAAATAATCATCTGACTGTAATTAGTGATTTACTCAACTCAACTTTACCTACCTTTATACCCGTATTGTTACAATTATTACAAGCAGGTGATTTAAATGCTAGAACGCAGACGTACCCGAAACAATAAATGTATTTTATTGAAGTATTTTGCTTACTCGCCCTCGGTATGTTGCCGAAAGTATTATTGACATTATTTTCAAATAAAATAACTTGGAGCATTGATGGTTCAGGTTTGGGGGAAAGAACTTCTCCAGCATATTGATTTATAGCAGTTTTCGTCGTACTTTCTTTGTGTATACTTTCAAGTAATAACTTCTATAGAGTTTTGCCAAAATTTTAGACAAAAAATGTTAACCAACAATTAAAACTTTTTTACTTTATTTCCTTTAGTTAATTATTGTTTTGTGTTGAATATAAAACTATCATGTCATTCAAATAATAGACTTGATTTCACTTCCTTTAAAGATGAAGGTTTAAAAGTTTAATCAATCTTAAATTATTATAGAAAATCGTAGCTCGACAAAATAATTGTACGATGAATGCTAATTAATCAACGTAAATTACATAAAATTAATTATAATGTTACATACTTACATCCACGAGACAAAAATTAAGCTTTCACGATTTTTAATAGATAAATTTAATATCTTTTAAAAGAAAAATGTGTAATTAACATATTATGTGGTAGAGTAATAACTTTACATGTTATGTAATGAAATGGTAATTTAGTAATGAGGCATAGTGCCAAACGTCAACACTTTAAAAGTACCTGCATCAAAATAATAATTTCAAAAATGTATTTTTATGTAGATCACTTCTTACTGATGAGTAAAGAATTAGCGAAAATCATTCGGGCATTATCTAAGTAGATATATTCAAAATTCTATAACAGCTGACTGATTCTAGCTATCGTGAAATTATTGTATTACTGCAGATAAGGTTTTAGAATCTAACCGAACAGTTGTTTAACTAACAGCATTAGTTTTATATTTTTAATTTCTTCGGCAGTTATAAAAAAGAGACCTTTCCTATTAAATATTTCTCACAGCTGACGCACATGAATAGATTAATGAGATTCTAATAGGACTTGAAATTTAAAAATAAAATACACATCTCACGGAAAACCTTAAACTTTCATCATTGTAGTAGATTTTCTTGACAATTGCGAAAGGCCGAAAGTGATACATCTGTGATAAACATTAACATTAATAATAAAAAGAAAAAAAGAAAGAAAGAAAGAAAGAAAGTAAGAAGGAATGAAAGAAAGAATGAAATATGCATTTATAATAAATTTATAAAATTATAAGATGTACTTGGTATTAAAGCAAATTTTGAAAATAATAAAATTTAAAATTAATTTGAAATTATTTGTGATTTTTGAAAAATAAGTAAAACTTGATAAAGGGAACTCATAGTAATCTACATTACGGCAATTATTCATAATATACATGATTCATAAATGTATTAAATAAGTTTTCTTTTCATGTGGTTACTTAATAATATATTGCTATGATTTCCTCTGATTAATTGAATGGGGATTTTTATTTTGCGGTAACCCCACGTTACGTATTGGGAGAGAAGTATCTATCTTTCATGATAGATCATTACGACTGACTATTTTGAATTAAAATTTATTATTTATAAAATTTAAACTGATGTACACTCATGAGGATGTAGGTACTTAATTATTAAACAATTATATAAAAAATTAATACTGCATCTTCAATTTTCTTGTATTTGGATTCTCTTAATTTTAAAGTGATTAATTACAAAACCCAAAAAGGTTGACTTTAAACCAGGACATGTCGTGAAAACTTGCAGTCCCCCAAAACATATTATGCAAATTCATGATATATACAGAATAAAGAAAAAATAATAAAAAAATAAAGGAACATTCTTTTTGGATCTCTTTACTGGTGCAATTTTCTGATGTGCATTTTTGTGCAGAAAATATGCCAAAACGTAAGTTATACAAAAAGCTATCGACCCATCTAAAGCAAGAAATTCGCATTACAGCAATTTCAACCTCTATTCTATTATTTGACAGCTATGGTTTTATAAATTAATAATTATAGAATATAGTATCGGTGCACAATCGTATTAAATCGATATTAAGTATAAGGTAATCTCGTTTTAAATATACTTTTATTACAAAATTAAATGTTTTAAGATATTGCACTAAAATTATATCTTGTGCGTTAAGCAGTAATGAATACATTGCCTACCACAATGTATGCTATGTATGTAAATAATATAATTAGAAATATAGTATTTGAAGCAGAACCGTAGAAAATTGTAGGAATTTATTTTATAGTGTGAGAACTGGATGATTGTTAATTATTTGAATCCTTAGCAAGGATATTTAAGTGACTCATGTTACGCTCCGACGAACCATGCGTTGCCGTTGACGAGATTATAACCATATTACGCAGTAGAGTTATTGTAATATAGCGAAACCATTAAAATAAATATAAATGTAACCGATACCAAAAATTTTATTAAACTCCGTTACAAAAACAGATTATTTATAAAATTTTATATTATCAATATTTTCTTAGCCATTGTATCGTAAAGCTCGTTTTTGTTCTTGTAACAAAACCGACATTAATATTTGATCTAGCACGAAACAAATATTTTTTGTTACAAAACAGATTTTTTCTTCGTCTTTGTCGCGATAACAAATTTACTTTTTTTATCAATTTTATAAAAAAAACATTAAAAATGATAATGATACACTTGGTTTATTCCATCACCAGAAACGGCTGCATAAGAGTGCAGTCGTGCCAAACTTCTTTTGCGGAATATTCAATTTTTGAAAACAGTTTGTCTTCACATAGGAGCATTCATTTTTCTCACGCTTTCCTTTGACATTTGTCTCGAGAGAAAAGATATCAATGTATATTTATTATCTATTCATCCATATTTATCTAGTAAGAAGCGTTCTTTTCATCGGCATTTACCTTTCCTGCAGGAATGAACGCTCGTGTATGCTTACCTATTTACGGAGTACTAATCTTAAGTGAAATTTCACGTTAACTTCGGAACAACAGCTTTCCATTTTAAGTTGCTTACATTAATTGCATCGGAATTGATTTTCGATTCTATTTTTACTTATGAGGGCACAGATATTCCGTCGATTTAATTTCAATAATTTTCACCAGTTTTAAAATTCCTATACGAAAGCTTTTAGTTGATTTTATTCAAGCACAAAATTGTTTGCATATATCAAGTCTTCTATAGTTCCGCATCATTAATAAAGCACTGATCTGTGAATTACTCAATTAAGCATTGAATATTTTTATCAACTTGAATTCGAAACAGAAGGTTACATTATTTCTTAGAAAAATGTTAGTGAATGCTTGAGGGCCGAGGGCAGCGTAATAATGAACTTTTGAATTATGGCAACAGTCACATTTTTTTAAGAATTACTTTAAATACATAATGCCTAATGATACCTAATTTTGTTATTATCTTTAAGGTTCGGTGAGTTAAAGCTTTCCTCTTGGCAATTCGCATGTTAGACATGCCTGATCTACGCCCTTTCTCACCACATCAAATATAAGATAGCTCGAAAAAATAAAATGTGGAAGTCAAAGACATCTCTCAGAGTAGGTTGAATTACCTTCGTCTCATTAAAGTTGTTTAAAAAGTACCAAAGTAAAAATATACAAAAATTTGGTTTCAACAAAATTCCGTCTTAATTGCTACCATGCCAAATTTTCTTTCGGTTAAAATTTGCTATCGAATAATCCACTTGCTTCGAGAAGCTACTGTCTGGACCAATCCTAGCACTTGATTTATCCATGAAGTTCAGCCATCGCAATGAAAATGTTCAAAAAAACTGTTTAAACAGCGATTCAAATGTGAAATTTCCGCTTTATAACTCAGTCAGCAGTCACATTGTAGCCAATACTATAATCAAAATTATTTTGCAGTTTCTTCTTTACTGTATCTACAATTAATTTTAATTAAGAAAAACACATTAATTAAATTTACGCACATCTTTATGTATAACCCGATACAAAATACTGTAATTAAATCTACTACTTTTCAATTAACAAACCAACAATTATTTTGCAAGTCCAATGGACGGGTGTATACGAAATTTGCATACTATTTCGCTTACAATTGCATATAAAGCATCTACCATTTCTACAGTTAATTAAACTATCAATTGGATAATTGTAAGCTTAAGACCAGATTTTATCATCGAAGGCGATATTTCACAACTTATAGTTATCCGAAGTGACGCGGCGACGTTTAACTTGAGTTTTCAGAAAACCGAATGGATCGATAATTCCGAAGTTTTACTACTAATTAAATTATAGTTTTTAAGTTTTCTCTACGAACTGATGAAAAGTACAGTGGAAGTTTCGTGAAGTGTACCATCAGATCACTTTTTAAAAAAGCCTCTGGATTAGATAGATTTAATATTTATACTTGGCGATTTAATAATATGTAAAAATTTATTTTTGTAACTAATGCTACTTACTTTCTATTGGTACTGCCTATGTCTTTCACTTACTATTCACGAGTCTATATTATTATTTTATATTGCACTTTTATTAAGAGCATCATAAATAATTAGCTATAAATAAATTATTTAAATTAATAAGAAATAAAACTTAAACATCTGCATAATATTTGAATAATCGCCAAGTAATATTCTCACGGTTGATTTTAAAATTCTAGAACGCAGTGTCATTTATTAATTAGTTTCTATTTATCACACCTTTTTAAACCAAATGTTGTGATTAATTACTTCATGTGCTTGCCAGTAAGTTAACAAAAAGGAACATATTGTATTAACAAATCACACTCTCGAGATACTTCAATTTTATAATACATCAATCAATTGGATTATTTATTATTGTTACTAAATAATATATGATAATAGCTTCATCATTTAAATAAAGTAGATTTGTTAAATGTAATGTGAAAACAAGCTACTGACGGCTATCAAGTTTTTAAGAATTAATCTCCGATATTGTTGTTAGAATTTCTAATATCGATCCAGTCTTGCAGTTTCAATTCGTGCTTTAGGCAAAAAGAAATTTCAAGTTTTCATAACAATAGAAGCGTATCAATTTGCAAATGAAAGTATTTTTTGTATTGATAATAAACATGTAAAATAATAATTGAAATGGCCATACCACATTGATTATTCTAATACAAATAAATTTCACGGTTTATTGTGGCAATAAAAACTGATTTTGTCCATACCATATCATATGGTTTAAATTAGCATATACTCTTTTTATTGTAAAAATACAGAAACATGTAAATTGTTTTGAATTTTACAATAAAAAGAAATCAAACCTTTTATTTATTAAATTTTAATTTAAGACGATGGTTTTAAAAATACCAAGACAATGGTTTGGGATCATTTATTTACAAACATCACGCTATTTATACCAATTTAAGTTATTTACGTAAGTAGGTATCATACATTTACGTAGGTACATATTGTTATCTAATATAATTTCACTGTATCATTGTAATTAACTACTAAGATTTTATATTTAATTTTAAGGAATATTTCGTAATAACTGCAAAGTTCAATTGAAAAGCAAGCAAGCAGAACAAGATAAATCTACCATTTTTTTGATGGAATTTGCATAAAAAAGAAATTAAAAACAATACTATAGCAATGTCAATCTTTAAGGTCAAATAGAAAAAAATAACTTTATTGTATTTAAAATATTTTTAAAATGTAAAAAGGTTATTAAAAGGAAATATTAAGTCAAACAATTAGTAATAAAACCAAAGGTAAAAGAAAGTCATCGTAATCGCCCTAAATCTGCCGCAACTATTGCTGTTGTAGTTCCAACAATTTTTCATGAATATTTTTATAATTATATAAGATATATTTCCCTCTTACTCTTAGCAAATTATCCATTGTATCATCGGGGAACTAAACTAAGCACGCCATAAATTTTTGAAAACGTTTTAAGAGCTCGGCATGAAAATTATATACTTTCAAAATAAGTCACCTTATTAATATGAATGTCAAAATTACTTTAGAATCGGCTTCATCAATGTAATTTCTAGAGATAATCTTTAATTTGCTTACAATAATAATTATAAACATTCTAAATTATGAAATTTAAATAACAAACTACTCCAATTTATTACTTAAAAACCCAATCTATTTTACATTAATGCTTAAAAAAGCGGAACTAATAATGATAATTTAATTATAAAAGTCAAAATATAAACAAATTTTCTCTGAAAAAAAAATAATAACAAATTAATTGATGTTTAGAACCAATCGCCTATTACTTAATTATAAATGCAAGTAGTGAAAGTCAAAGTCTATTAAATTATTGTAGGTGCCTATTTATAATTCAAACGAATAATTCAATAAATAATGATAAAACATAAACAAACACTTTACAAATCGCTAAATAAAAGGTGAACTAATAAGTTAAGTTCAATTAAATGAAATGCAGTAAAAAAATTTTAATCTCTCAGAATTACATAAAGAAAGTCATCATCAGCTCCTGCATAATTAATCACTTCATCTCAAGTGGCATCGGTGGGCCAAAATAAAAAATTTGAAATAGCAAGTGAATAAATTAATTTCTAATTAAAATGTATCTTTTAATTAAAAATGTGAAAACAAAGGAAACGAACTCTTTGATGTGCAATATTTTGATAGGTGAATAGATGTGAACTTGGATCTTGACGTGTAACAAGAAGAACAAATAATATTCTTGGCAAATTCAGCTGAGTTCAAAATAAACAAAGGCTTCATAAATACAATCGTAATTTCATTTATTGGAGTCGTTAAAACCTCAAGGCATTATTCTATAGGCAAGGGTGGTTCGAACCCTACACGGGACATATGATTGCAAAGGAATCTAATTTACTCCCTTTGTATTAGTCATCATCGATTACTACAGTCGGTCCAGTAGACATACGAGAGACAGTGTTGAGAATATTCATAGAGTATAAATTGTAAAAATCTCCCGATAAAAAATACGGAAAAAGGAGACTGCAGATCAAAAATTCATTTTGTTGCATTTCTGTGAAAATTAAAAATAAACGAAAGACGACGTGATACGTTCATAATTATAGTAGATTATTTGAATTCCATAATATACAGATACCGAAAATTATTCTCATACCTTATCCGTTCTTTAGCTCGTAATGCATGATGGAAATTTACAAAAGTGCATTTAATTAAGTTCAACATCAACAATTCAATGAAAGAAATTTAAAAAAATAAAGTTAATTAGAAAATAAACAAATACCAGAAGTCAATGATTTATTATCGTTACACAAATACCTATCTACAACAGAGTAGATTATTTTGGTGATATTAAGTACTTAATATTCAATCAATTATTGTAAAATTAGTGAAACAGGTTTACACACACACAATTTATAAGACTATAATTGATTGTTTAGTGAATTACATTTCACAGAATAGTTTTTAAAACTAGTATTTTTTAATACTGATTAATTAACAAATCAAATACATATTAAAACTACTGGATTAAAGTGACATTATGACACTGCCCGAGTAATTAGTAAAGTAATTTTTAAATATCATGAAATTTATCAAAATTAAGTATTCATATTAAAATACGTAGGTATATTAAGTAATAAAATTAACTTTCTAATATTTTTGTAAATATATAATTCAAAATATTGCGATTTTTCAAATTTTTGAAACCTGACAAAACCTGATTAAACGCTATTATAGTGATTCTTTAGAAATTGCATATAATAACATGTTAAATTTTCTTTTTCTTTGTTTCAGAGTAGACTACTTAATAAGAGTTTGTTGTCGACGACTAGAAACGTGGAGTCCAAATTATTCTACCACTGTTAAAAACTAAATAAAATTTAAAGTTAGCAATAATAATATAATATAAGGTATTTAGATATTTTATTTACGAAATTATCAAGCATTAGAAAATATATTTAGATAATTTCATATCCTGTAAATTCAATTAGGGAAAGAGATTACAATAATCGGAAAGGGGGATGCTTCCTCATGCCTTGCATGCCCTATTTTTAGAAAATTAAATCGCCGTGGTAATATGTAAATGCTTCGTATCACAGTAGGTATATAGCTACGAGCAAATCTTAAATTTGTAAATTTAAGCTTCAAAATTATTTTTTAATTATTACCCAAATTTAGCCAAAAATTAATAAACAAATTGATCATTTTGTAAAATTAAACGTGAAAGCTGTCACTTAGAACAACAGATTAAAATATTAAGTACGTCTAAACATGCAATTTATTCTTAATCTATTAAAATGGAACCTTGTTAATATTTTTTTAAATGTTGCAAATTACAAAATTTTATTGTTGCGTGCGCCATGTGACATTGTTTTACATGTTTACATAACATTTTTGTAACAATTCTTTCCTAATTTATGATTAATAATATTTTTAGAATGTGACTTAAGACTTTAACATAATAAAAGAATTTAATAAATGTTTAGCTCATTAACACTAAACATTTATTATTACTATTATTAATTTTTATTGTGGTGTGACGAATTCCAACAACATTTTTTATTAGATTTTGAAAGTGTAACCGAATTGATATTTCTTAAAATGCAAGTGTGATTTTTTAAAATTACTTGGTAAATATAATAATCCTCAAATTAGTATAAATTTTTATTTTGTAATAGTCGATTATTATAGTTGTAGTTGACATCGTGGTAGGTAGGTACCTAATCGCAATATAATTACAACTGTTGCGGAATAAATAATCATTATAATTTAAGCTTCGTCAGTTTATAAAATGACAATATTTTTAAACTTATAAGTTGCAACTACCTATACATTAAAAATTTTCTAATTCTTATTTAGATTACTTTTATCAACTTTTTTATAATTGTTAAAATTATTTAACAAGAACAAAAAACAATGATAATAGGTAAAATGAAGTATAAAATTGTACTTTTATTATGTAATCAGCATCTATTGCAATATTACAGCATCTTTGCTGTTCACGTACGCTCACAGCTGAAGCTTTATCGATTTTTGGTAAATTTTGTGAGCGCACGTGAGCGTTTTAACACATGTAATTCCCAAAAAAAGAAGGTGTATGTGAACATTTTTAAAAATATATAAAATATTAATAGAATTTACAATGTAAATACCAATTAATTGATAGCATTTCTTTCATTAAAAATTAAATAATGCAAATTGATAAAATATTCAGAAAGTTTTAAATGATTTTCTTTGTTAGTATCGCGAACTGGTCAGCCAACAAATGTGCGATTAAGATAACTGTAACTTGCCATATACGGAGGCCACACGGGAGTTAAATCGCTGTCGACCAGGAGGATATGTTCGATTCAGGACACCTTCTATGACCCAAGTAATATATTTTTAAATTTAGATCAAAATAATAAATAATTCATAATATTACAAATTAACAGACATGCATATGTAAATATAATGAATGTAAATGCCTATGAATACATCAACTACAAGAAAACACTCTTAGCAGAATACAACATTGCTAAAACAAAAACTATTTTTATGCATTTTTTAGTACTAAAAAAACATTAATAAAGTGCGAGAAAGTCGATTTAGCATAATTTTTTTAATTTAAATTAAATTTATTGTCATGATTCGAGCATTAGTGAGGTAGACGGTAGTAAGCAGTAGCTTAACTAAACTTAATCGAGTCAGAAAGTTGCAAACCAGATAAGGCGCCACCTTACCAAAACTGAATATTAACTTATTATAATTATTATTATTGTCAACTATGAATAATATTTTTATATGAATCTGTCTTTAACTTAAAATATGATGTTAACAGTTTCACGACTAGAAGACAACTACGTCCGGTTCAACACACGTACCGTCAGCAGAATCGGCAAAACACCAATTTTTATGTGAAAATGCTTATGTTAAAAGCAAAGAATGCAAGAATTTTGGTGATATTTATAAAAACCCGTAGGCCCGGTTAACATTCTACACTCTAATAAATATAATAATAATTTAAAAAGACAATGGAATGTTATTATTGTTTTTATTTTAAAGCAATTACCTTATATTGACAATTTATTACTAATATCGGCATCATTTATCAGCTTATTGTATTTTAAATTCGTGAGAAGGCAAGCAATTTATTGTAAAACTATACAACTGTAAATAAGTGTACAAGAATGGACTTTTATTCCATGATTCAAGTTATGGCATTATTGGTGTAATTAATTATTTGAACTCCAAATTTTTATTAAATTAGGTGTTAATAATACCCAGTTCAGATAATTTTCAGTTAATTAATTAGAAAAAGCTTATAACGGACAATTAAAAAAGCATAAAATAGGTAGGTAGGTAGTTACGAGTATTAATAAAATTACGAACATATCCATAACTTCTCGAATTAGCTTTGTAAATTATCAATCTATTCTATTTATAATGTGCTTTCAAAAATAGCCATACAATTACTTCTTCATATAGTTAAATTAGCTTCTATATTTAAAATTTTATTAGCAGTGGGTTAATTACAATCTTTTGTGCCTTCTTTATGTACCTAAAGTAAATTTACAATTTTTTTTATGTTCCATTTGAATGCATTCACCGTCGTTAATCGATTAGCTGAATATTACTTATCTAATTACTTAGTACAATTTGTTTTACTTCATTACCTTTTTAGATAATATACGATTTTTTTTAATGTAAAAATCAGTTACATTTATAAACATAATTTTAAATTAAAAGCATCTGTAAACTAAAAGTACATAAAAGTTAGCATTTG
Organism: Cantharis nigra; assembly: GCA_958510845.1. Lineage (NCBI taxonomy): Eukaryota > Metazoa > Arthropoda > Insecta > Coleoptera > Cantharidae > Cantharis > Cantharis nigra. The sequence continues at coordinate 67,640,772 of OY294028.1, forward strand.
AATTAAAAACAAGGAAAAAAGTAGAATTTCATTAAAAAGCTTGAATTGTAAAATTTTTAGAACTTGAGAACTATGTAAGGAAAATTATGTATTACGAATTAAGAAAAGACTATCATGCTTACATTTTCTTTAATTCTAGCAATAAATGTTAATTAAACCTTTGAGAAAAGAAGGTGAATACTAACTAATATAGGACAGTTTCACTATATAGTTGATAAGTAAAATAATGACTATTCATATAGCACAGTTTTGTAAGTATGTAAATAAATAAAAAAATACAAATTTGTATTTATTGCAATCTTGCAATTTGTTGATAATTGTTTTGCCTATTTTGCATAGCCTACCTAATTAGTAATTAGGTGCTAATTACTATGTAATCACCCTATAAGTACGTCGAATCCGTATTACCTACTTTCTATTGCATACATTTTCTGGGTCCATCGTATACAGCTTATGTTATTAAAACAAAAATTATCAAAAATCCGTGAGTATCAATTTTAGATAAATTTCAACACAAATTTTGAAGTTTGTCAATAATATGTTTTTGTGTGGGTTATCACCAACACGATATAATAACACGATTTCTTGGTTTTCAAGACGAATAAAACCTTGTAGATTACATTACATTATTATATATTTTAATTATATTTCCAAACTGTAACTAAAGTTTACAAACTCAAATTTGTTAAGCTTCATTATGTGCAAATAATATAAATAATCGTATATATAAACAGCTTAAATTTTGAATAAAAGCTTTTATTTTTGGTTTCGATATTATTAACATATTTCAAATCTTCACGTTAAGTAATTACATATATTGTGAGCAATTAATATACACTAATAATTCATTAATTACGGTTTTAATTTTTCTTCTAATTTTGTTTTTTGTTGTTTAGCTTTCTCTCGCGTTTCTCTTATTTTATTGTGCATCACTTTCGTAATTGTTTAATCAAGAAACTGCAATACTATTTTTTAAATTTTGCATTTACATGCTATATCAAAGTAGATTTCCTATCATTAAAATTTTTATAATATAATTAATGTATTATATTAATTGCACTTGATGCGTTCGATTGGAAGAGCTGTCAATAAATTATATATTTTATGTAAGAAGATGCAGTGCAAAAGCTATTAAGTGCACCAGAAGCTTAGCGTTAAATATAATAAATCAAGAAGGAAAATTGTAATATAATATAAAACAATCGTTGTATACTCGTACCAATTCAATGTCAAATTATTGTGATTATAAAATATAATTATGTCTAATAAAATAACATTTTTTTAATAATTATTTCTAATAGATTTGGTATTGAAAACTTTTATTGTCAGCTTTTTTATGTTATGTCATAAAGTTAATTTTCAAATTATTACGGCTTGACACCAAATTCAAAAAGTTAAAGTACTACGTTTTGGTATATAAAATGACGAAAGGTCACTTCCTCCCACTTCCTCAGCTATAAATGAAAATGTTTCGTAATAGTTGCATCTTTAATAAACTATATAGGTAAGTATATTTAAATTAAAACAACAAATTGTTCCGTAACGGATTTTTAATTTAATAAAAGAAACAAATAAACTACGAATTACAATATAATTGCTAGAATAAATTACGAATTGAACTTTAAGATTAAAGGTTATACAATCAAAATGTATCACTTAACTTTTATATATATATGTAGGTATATAATATTTATATAATATATTTATTTAATTTATCTTCGACTTTTCGAGTCATTTTTTGAATTTTGATCCCTATCAATTTTTAAAATAAGGAAGCTAACACTAATCGGAATGTATTTTACTCGGAAAGTTCTGATAATCAAATTGAATTATAAAGCTTAGGCAAAACAAAGTTATTCATGTGTCAATCTAGTGTGATGGATACTTTCTTCGGTGGTTGCAACAAATACTCTTGGTGCATAATGATCAAATTTAATACTTTCAACTATCGAATATCCAGAGAAGCTAATATAACCTTATAAAATTATTAAAATTAAATTAATTTACTGCAAATTTAAAAAGTACCCATGCACTGCCTGGTAAAAACGTTAGAATCTTGGAATCTTGCTCCATAAAATTTATTTCGTTTCCTATGTTTGGTTACACAACGTAAACCTATAAGAGATTATTTCGAGCGCAATTCATTTTAATTTTAAAATACAAATTTATAAATACATACATAATGTAGTAATAAATTTTCGGTACCTTCTGAAGAATCGAAGCTTTAAAATTTTGAACTGCATAATTATTAAAGTTCCAAGCAATCTATTAAGTTAATCTTTGATATAATTAGAGTTATTTCAATTCGTGATGATTGGTTTTCCTTGATTAGAATTTAATTGTGTTAACAATTTCCAGGAAATAAAAATTAAAACTTCATAAGTAATTAACCATCGCGAATGAAACTAAAAGTTGAAAATGAAGACATAAAAGTCACGGTATATTGCTTGATTATCATATAATATTATACCTAGGTATATAAAAAATTCCAGAGCATTGCAGAATTACATAAAAAAATTTACTTAATAATTTAATATTAATGTTGTAAATAAATTAATCTAATTGTTCAATAAATCAGTTTTTTATTAAATAATCATTTTATAAGGAACAGGAAGTATTAATACTCATATGAAATAAAAATTAATCTGATGTGCATGCCGACCTAAGTCTAATAAACCTTTACAGAAATTGTGGAGAAAGTAAGTAAATAAAATAATAATTTGTTGTCATTAAATATTTCAAAGTCACGATCAAAACTGACGATTTAATTTTTGCACTTACCTATACATTATCACCAAATTGAATTTTTGAAAGTACATACTATTATGAATAAATTTATATTTTTGTTTACATAAACAAATTAAGAAGCTATATCTGCATTTACCAAAAAAGAAGTCCAATTTAATTTGGGCTGTTTTAGTTTTGTGTTGCTACAAAGAAACGGCAATATCCTCAGATCAGATTTTATCAGCGAATTTACAACGGAATCTCAAAAGAAATACGAAAATTGTTCCTATACATCCAAGATCACTTTATATTCCGTACGTGTTTATTTGCCAAAATAACAAAACGTCTACTGTTTCGTAAAAGCATTTGCCTGAGAAATTTCTCCGAAAATCTTATTTTTCTATAAATTTACGGAAATCGAAATTTGCTTCAAGTAAATTTTTTTTATTTAGACAAGTTAATTATAAACAAAGCATTAGCAATTAAGAGAAAGTATAATTATGCACATTGTTTAAAACAAAGACCTGGTTTAACCTACCCTTAGGGCGACATAGGATATATTTATGTATTAAAATTAATATTAATGATAAAGGAAAAAAATAAAAACATTTTATCTCTGATATAGATAATAATGAAAGTAAATGTTTAATATAATTTATTGATTTTTCACTAAAAGCACGATAATTGAATTTGTTTGATTTAAAACTCGGTGTACATGATGAGTATAGGTACAAACTATATATACCTATACTATTATTATTATAGAAGAAGAGTAGACAAAACCAATTTAAAATTATTGTTAATTATAAATTTTTTTGTCTTCTTCAGGGAGTAACTACAATTTTAACTATAAACACGTATTATATAGAGGAAAATATTATACATAATATTATTACTTATAGCGTAGTACATAATACGTAATATCTATAGCTCTACCAGCATGAAATTCAATAGCTTCATTTTTTATTTTTTTATTTAAAATGAGAAATAAAATATAAAAATTATTTACTAGTCCATAGAATGTTAAGTGTTCTATACAATACTATATTTTAATATAATATAGCATAATACAATACATACTATTATAACAATAATACTATTACTATGTTAGGGTATTGCAATAAGTGAGGTAAGTTGCATTTTATTTCTGTTAATAAAAATTTTGAAAACACTGAAAATGTTTAAAATTCTTCTTAGACTTAATAAAACCATTTTAAAATATACAAGACGTTTTGTTTTTAATTTTTAATAACCGTACGCTGGATACACAGGGCCGGATTATCCAATAGGCAAACTAGGCAACTGCCTAGGGGCGCCGATCAGCAAAGGGGCGCTCAAAGTATTTTAGCTCATAATAAAACTGAAAACCCTTATTAAAGACTGAAGCAAATGGGTTACTACAAAATTTTGGATTATTGGAAACTGGAATTTTAACTGAATTTTGGTCCGACATTTTGAATAAATGTGACAAAGCCAGCAAATCTTTTCAAAAAATCAAAGCAGATTTGGAGATCAGACGTTTACCAAGAACGTGGAAAGGAATTATCGAATATTTATGAATATAAAAACGATTTAAAGCGAACGAAGACTTGTAAAAGACAGTTTGGCAAAAGTATTTAAGTATGGGGAAATCGGGTTTGATGAGAAAGCTGAATATTGAGAATTAACACTTACTATCTGGAATTATAGACAGATTAAAAGAAAAATTAACAAATTGCAAAATTGAAAAAAATTTTGGATTTAAATAATCTGAAAAACCTTGATGATGGCAATTTATGCAATCATTAAAAAAATCTTCAAATCATATGCTGTGAACTCTTGAAATTGGAATTTTCTGAAGAGTGCATTTAATTCAAATAATTTATTGAAAATATTGAAGATGTTGTTAGCAATATGAAGGAAATTTTAACTTTTATTCAAGAGAAGAGAAAAATTTGATTTCAATATTTCCCAATTTAGAAATTGCAACAAGAATTCAACTTTAAAGAGAACATAAACATATTTAAGAAATTCAATTTCTCAAGAAGGACTTAACGAATTTAGCTGTTTGTTGTTTGTCTATAAATGGTGAGCTAAGCAACACTGCTGATTTTGAAAAAGTTATAACAGAATTTGCAAACACGAAATCCAGAAGAAGAATTTAATTTTTGAAATAATGTATTTTGTCATATTAATTATCGAATACAACGTCCTTTTTATATTTTTTATCAAATACGAATCAACTCAGGAGTATAAAACTATCACAAAATAGGTAAATAATTTTACAAAAAATAGGTGCCTCCGCGAGAACTAATTTTAAGATAAATATAATTGTATTTGTACGTAGGACGATAATTTTAAGTTTAATAAATTTCAAAAATATAGGAACATTGAGTCTAAGCTAGAAATTTTCTAAAAACATTTATTTTTTAGGGAGGGGGGGGCGCATAAAAACTTTTGCCTAGGGGCGCATACATTAATAATCCGGCCCTGTGGATACAGATATATATAATTTTAGAATATATATAGATAAGAGGAAATCTATATTTATATTGGTAAGACACCCTGTACATAAAAAACCTTCCATTCTCTAACAATAATGTATATTTTACATGCAAATTCCTTACGTGATTTTCTAATATTCTAAACCCAGACTATGTTATTTTAAATTTTGAGAGTAATGCTGATGCCTATATTGGAACTTGAACAAAACCAACATTGTATGCAAGAATTTTATGAGATATTCAGATATTTATTACAAAATTGCAATACACCATAAGGTGCGTTTAATTTATTAATGCCATTTGCAATTTTGGAAAACTGGTATGATTGAGAAATTTAAACTCGATTTAATTATGCAAACGATTTGGATCAACGTATCCATCTGCTTCGAAGGGTTTAAATAAAAATAGAACGTTAATTTATAATTAATTGGTTCTATCTTTGCGACTTCTTTTTAAATTCAATGATTTCTCTTCAATATTAATTGTATACTTTGGTAAATAATTAATAACATAAACACTTCGGTGACATTAAAGTAAAAAATCTTAATGTAACACTTACCTAGATAATATAAAAGAGCAGGTTTGAATACACTAACTTGGTTTATTTACTATTCAATGCACAAATACAAAATGCATATACAATCACATGTACCTACTTATGTATATTTCAAAAGTTTACACAAAACAATAAAAACGTTTTTCAAAATAAATTTACAATATAACAAAATCACATTAATATAATCGCATAAAAAAGTTCACTTCATTTAAATTTATAAAATATTTTTGAAAATTAATTGTAAAGTTACGATTATTTAAACGGCCGTTACGATTAAACGTATCTGTATGTGTTTCTAACATTCTCTAAATTTAACTTCGCCATCAACTGATGTTGACAGCGTACTGGAATTCATATATTTTTGAGAATGCAACCGGTTTCGCTTCGGGTTTACTCGCTGAAGCTGTACAAGAGTTAAACTTGAATCAAAAATTTAACCCCTAGTTAACGAAGAACGCCGACTACAGATGAAGAAAGACTCAGGTTTATATAAAAAAAAACTTGTTGCGTGGGGTTTTGTAAGATTATGACGGTGTATATTGCAAGTAATCTGAACTTGTAGGGCAAATATAACTTTTATAAAAGTTGAATTTTGCGTTAACCGATTAAATAAAATGTCGATTGCCATTTTTAAATTTTCTTACGAATATCCCAATAATGAAAATAGTATTAGTATTTAAAAACATGAAAAGAACAAAATGAAAATGTTTACTGCTCTCATGATGGGAGGTTCAACCCCCGTGCTTCTGCTATTGATATCGCTTATTTGTTGTAGGTATGTGGGTGTATTTTACCAAAACCCATTATTAAATACTATAAACATTGTTTTACGGTAGCAAATTTAATTATCTGATAAGTGCGTAAATATAATTAAAGGTCTTAATTGCTTTTTATAATAAAATTAAAGTTACAAGTAAACAAAATTTTAGATTAATCTTTACAGCCATATTTAATTATATGCAAACCAAATAAGCAAGCAGATCTTAGACGTTAATTTTATTGTTGTAGTTTTTATCATCGTTTAATCGGTTTTGATTTTTTTCAAACATAATAGAAGTATTAATAATTAAAAGAGAAATTTTAATAATTACTTTATAAGTTATTAATAGTTTTTTTTTTGTAACTGTTACAATTAATTTACTAACCCGTGCCCAACTTTTTGTCGCTTCTAGGTGTATCAAATTTTACGTATAATAATTTGAACTGATTGCTTTATGAAAAAATCTGTTATAAAAATTAAAGCTCGATATACTTTAATAATTATGTTGCAGAAAACTTGGTAATTTCTTTTATCAATTTTATTAATTTGTTATGACTGTCAACGACGATTAAAGAAAGTTGACCGTTTTATTTAAAAATTGCAACTTTGGATTAGGTAGTTATGTTTATTTATCGAACTCTGTGGGAGTATCCGCAATTATTTGCTTTAAACTATGTTGAAGTTTACTGTGTTAAAAGTAAAATTTTTTATAAACAAGTGAAACTTTGCATAAAATGTTCCATCAAAAAGTTTATAATGGAATTCTTTAGTAATTAAGTACCCGCTAACAATGTAAGTTATGTTAATAAAATGTTTGAGGTTTAGTAGATCGTCCTTCTTAATTTATACACAAGGTAACCTCGTTAATTTTACTGTATCAGGAGGATCACTTCGTTTTCTTAAATTTTTATTTTGAGAAAATATTATATTATGTGGTATAATACCTAGTACATATTTTATTGTTATATTCTTATCTTGAACAATGCAACATAGAAAATTATTTTCTTTTGCAAAGAGTTACGTTTCTGCATTTCCAACAAAGTAACAAAAGTAGCAGAGTAAGAAATAAGAAGGAATAAGTATTGCAGATTATTTCCCAACATGCATTATCATATATTTAATGTAGTAATAAACTCTTCGCAAATAGAATAATGATACATTTAACAGAATTGAATTACGAAGTACGACTTGTTGTTCGGCATGTGAAACAGGAAATAGTAAAAATATTCAACAGTAGGTATACTTTATAATAATAGTAATTCGGCATTCATACGAGATGCTTTATTGAAATTTAAAACTTAAAAATTGGGAGAAGTAGATATAATAAATTTTATTTTATTTTATTTTATTTTTATGATTATCGCGTGCTGAAAAGTTTATTAAATCTCTACTCTTAAAAGGTAGGTATACGCTATGGGTGGTCTCAAAAATTCCGAAAGCGTTAAACCCGACAAGAGCAAAATTCCTACAAAACCGCCGCGGGGAAAAATCCTGACTAGACAAAATCCCGGTGGGACGGTGATCCAAATACTAATATTAAAAATCCCCAGTGGTACTAAGAGGAATTACTAATGAATGTTGAAACAAAATAACAAAACACGAAAATTAAGTGAAATTAACAGGGGAATGAAATGTGTGAAATCTCTGTCACTAGAAACAAAACATTGATTAGCCTATAGACTTACATTATTTGATGGTAATCTGCCCGTTCGGTTCTGCATATTCTTGAAAGTGTTGTTCCAGTTCTTTAGTCTGTCACTGCGTCGATGTTTGTTGTTCTCAGCTCAGTTAATCTAGTCAGATTTTGTATATCTGTTTCCTCTGAGTTTCTGAGCGTCTTGTGTTTCAATAAGCACATCGCTTGTTCATGTCATCTTGATTCTATCGAGTCTTTACAGAGGTACTATCTTGCAGGCATTTTTTTTCATCAATATTTCGTTTTCATCAATATTGCCAGTGGTTTCGTCAGTGTTTTTGCCTATTTCCGCCTTGGCATTTTGCTGATACCTGTTCTGCCGGAGGTGTGGTACTAAGAGGAATTATTAATGAATGTTGAAGAAAAATAACAAAACAAGGAAATTAAGTGAAATTAACAGGGGAATGTTTAATTGTGGTTTAAAATTAAGTTCACGTGAACTTACTTTAAGTATTGATCTCAGTTTAAACCTAAATGGGGTTTTGAACCTTGTACAGTGGTTGGTTCAGTTGAACTTAGGTTGGCAATGGAATTCTTCTAGCGGTTGGAAATGAAACTGACTACTTATTACTATAGTCACGCCAGTTGCTTAGACAGAGGCGTATTGACCAATAGTACAGTATAATTAGATGTGAACCCGGAAATCCAAAAAATAAGAGGTTGGATTGTCACAAAATCTTTATTACCAGTTGCTTCATAAGTACTAAAAAGTCTCCCGCTTAAGAGCGACGAGTTTGGGTTGGGCTAGGGGGGCAAGGAGTTAAAACCATACATTTCCACAGTTTTTGTGAAATATCTCAAAAATGAAGTTAGATAGAGCAAATACCGCTCTGTACAAAATTAAAGGCCGTTAAATTTTCTAGAAAAATTGTCTTAAGCATGTTTTTGGTAAACCCCACAGATTAGAAGATATGGTGGAGGAAAGTCTTAATGAATTGTTGCCTTTCTTGAATACTTTTTTCCAGGATTAATAATTTATATGAAAAAAAATCTTGGTGAGTTACAGACTGGCATTTGTAAAAAGCATTTTAATACATTTAATTAAAATTACATATGGACATACAAATCTATATCTATATATTATTATATAAAAATGAAACGTAAAAAATGTATGTACGCTCATCACATGAGAACGACTTTATCGATTTGGCTGATCTTTTTTTCGTTGTATTCGTAATTGTCAGGAGAAGGTTTCTATGTATCAATATTTACAAAAATCCTATTCGAAACAGATTTTAGTACAGATTTTGGTCATAGTTTGTGACGCGCATGAATAGGTTAAGGAGATTCCTATTAAAATGTGCATTATAGGGTTAATATCACTTCTCTTCTCCATCACTTCCATCAGTAATTACAAAATTCTTAAATTAATTAAAAATTACAGTAGAAACAAAAAGTAAGTAAGAAAATTATCAAAACTGTCCTTTGTTTAAACGGTCATACCCACCGTTCACAAAATCGTAGTTTAAACTTCGTTCACAAAAGTTACCAACAATTGAAAAACACACAAATCAATATTAACTGAGTTTAAACTCTATCTTAGTTTAAACCACAATGGACAATTTGCATGATTTTTAATTTTAGCATATTAATATTCTACATAACAACATATGTAATGTGTTTTAATTTTTTTAAATTTGGTTTACAAATAAAGCCAGAAAAAAATATTGAAATTTAAATGTATATTTGTCGCGCGAAATCGTATTAATAAATATGGCTGACTTAATTTGAAATTTGAGGATTTTGACGTCATCAAAATGGCGATTAGTAACTAAAATTTGGTTACTTCATAACTTTATTACCGGTTGGTACTTATTGGTAGATACTTTAGCGGAAAATCACTGTTAGTGGACATTATACTGGTGTATTGGCACCAATTGTTGAGGCTCATGTCGTCACATCCTGATTTCAATCACGTGATTTTTTCAAATAAATTATAACATTTCATTAATTTTTTGCAGGCTGACAATACACAATTTTGATAAATCACTCAAATATTCTGAATATAGGTATATTGAACTATCAATAAATGCCATTTTGAGGTGAATTTGAATTTTATGCAAATTGTCCATCGAAAAACCGGCCCTATGAGAATTTGTATGAACAGCAAGTTGCCGGGATACGTAACCGGCGGCGGGAAGTACAGAGGACATCGGGAAACACACAAAGTCCGGAAACAAGATTCAGGAAAATGCACCATACTTTGCTTTGGTGCAAATTTATAGGTGTGATACATAGATGGAACATTTAATAAGAGACTTAAAACAAGAAAAAAGAAGACCGAGAAGGGCGGAAACAGTAACAGGTTTTGCAAATCAGCGAAATCAAGGCTTAAAAACTGTTCTTTCCATCTTCCTTGCGGGGGAAAAGGAAGAGAAAAATGAGTAACTGTCACAAGCCACAGACTGTTCCAAGTCTACGCCTTAAGCAAGAAGCATTCGAAAGCTGAGAACTTACATAAAGCAATAGACACTTTGAAACCGGAAATACATAAAGCAAAAAACCCAACAGGTAGAAACAGGATGGAAAACAATAAGAAAGCAAGGAGGGACAATAACATCATATTGGCATGAAATTCGCGAAAGCGGTGAAGCAATGTTTAACGAAGGATACCACGTTCTCGAAGTCAGCTAAAGGAATCCAACACCACTATCTTTATGGATCTATGAGGATTTCCTCCTTGCCAGCGCACACAAAAAATGGTTAGCACCTTATGGAGCGCTCATGTTGGTGTGATTGATACAGAGGATTTTTAATTGATAAAAAATTAAAACAAAACAAAATCGTGCAATATCAAATTATCATAAAAACAACTTAAAATTTTTATTACGTTTAAAATAATTATAATGTCTGCAATAATAAACTTGTATTTACTTTTAAAATTTTTCGGCTGATAATAGTCTACTTGCACTAGTCACAACACTTGATTAGATAAGACTTGATTTGTATGGCTTGACATTCCCTAAAAGTTAATTCGTACTTTAAATGCGACTACATATCCAAGCACAAGTAAAATAAGAAGGCTTGATGAGATAACCTCACAGCAGCTCTCCAATAAAAGCCGAAACAACCGGCGCAAGATACCAGCTTCGGGAGGCACCAAATACACCTAAATTTTAATTTTATATAGATATTGCTGTGATCTTGAACTAAATTGATGGGCTGTAAACCACTCCTCCATTAATTAATAAATTAAACATTTGCGCATATCTGTGATACTTACATATTTTATTATGTGAAGTAAATTTAATACTGTCCTTAATTCAATAATATCAAAAGCTTTCTTATAGAGGAAACTTAGAATATTTAGCCAAAAAAATCATTTTCTTATGTAAAAAAATGTTGTGCCTTAAAAATAGCTGCTTGCCATCGAGGCAGGTAATACAGGTAAATTAATTGAATAGGAATATGCCTGAAATCTAAATATCCTTCAAAGTCAGGGATTCCACAAGCTTCAAACCAAGCTTGAACACAATTCCAAGAGATTGCAAGTGATGTACTAAATTTTTTTTTGAATTGACAAGTCAGTAAATGTGTCGGTAATTATTCTGTCTATTTTTATCTACGTTTTTTTATATGATAACTTGGACGTCAGAAGATCTGCTTGTCGGAGTCGATCGCCCTTACCTTCTAGTGAGTGAATACAGTAGAACTCAGTTAATTGGTATTTTTTTTAGGTTGGTAAAAAAACGGTTCATGCTTAATCAGAGAATGGTTACAGAGAACATGATAGACAGATAGAGCTTTGTGCGTACTGTTTCTAAAATTTAATCTATTGGATTTTAATGAATTTTATTTAGGTCTTAGGTCTTAAGTCTTTCTCTTTTGTCGGCATTTTTTAGAAAACATCTTGAAAATTTCAAATAGGTATTGCTTTTCTACTCGCATTCATTAATTATTCAACTGTAATTCAGATTTCATTGGTATTTTATTTCATAATACTTTGACTACACTGCTGTGTCTAATTGAAAATAGGTACTAATTTTAGCTTGCTTATTTATTTATGGACCTATTGGACACTTCGTTACTTATCTGAGATTATATTATTCTCTAGCTCACATATTTTGATTCGCATAAGCAAATAAGTTACTTTCGCGTTAAACGAAGTAGTATTTGTATTTTTTGATTGATCAAAATATGAACTAAAACAAATTACAATATTTTTCAAGGTAAATTTAAACTTTTGTTGTTATCTAAGGGCCAATTTCATAATAAAAATTAACAGGGCTTTTAAATTTAAAAGAGTAACCCCGTGTGATTGTCGGTTTTCTTAGCTTTTCTTTAGGATTTTTTTTTTGACGAATAATAAATATATAGAAGTTTCAACATTTTATTGTATATTTATTGACATTTCAACAGAAAGTCAGGATATTTTTAGACCCAAATCTTCGTCACAACGTGTGTTGCGCCACTCCAAAGTCACCCATGTCAAAAAAACTGACCTCCATGATTCCGGCTGATCGGCTTATCTTTAAATCAAAAAACCAAACATTTTAATTTTTGAAGCTGTGGCTATCGCATGAACTAGACTATTTTTAAAATATTGAAAATTGAATCATTGGCATGATTTTGAAAATGAATTATTTTTAATTACCTATTTAATTTTATTTAATTAATTATTCGTCAAATATTCAATTTTCAATATTTTAGAATGATCCTAGTTCATGCAATAGCCACAGCTTCACAGATTAAAATGTAGTTAAATTGGCCCTCCAAAAATACGAAATATAACGGCAATTCGGCTGTTATAGGACTTGATTAAAAAATCGAAATTTTCAGAAACCTTGATGAGCTAAAATATTAGATAGTAAATTTTACCTAGATTACAAAAAAGAAACAAAAAAGTGTTGAAGAAAAATTTTCAGAAATGTACCGTTTTCGAGTTATACGCAAAATTAAAACTTCAAAATTATCAAAATTACAAAATTCTTTAAAAAATGACAAATTACATTGAAATTCAATTCAAAATTTGAAATAATTAAGATTTTTACACGTATATTGCAGTTATAATAAAAACCCCAAACTTTAAACTTATAATTTGCTAAAGTCAGCACTTTTAAAAAAACAATTTAGATTTCCTTATAACTCAAAAACGGTACGTTTCTGAAAAATTTTGTTCTACACTTTTTTGTTTGTAATGATTAGTATTATATAATCTAGGTAAAATTTACCATCCAATTGAGCTCATAAAGATTGCCGAAAATATCGATTTTTTAATCAAGAATTGCTGTTATATTTCGTATTTTTGGATTTACTAAAACATTAAAACAAGACATTTTTTTTACTAGGAAGACAGTAGCACGGTTGTTTTCAAAAAACATTTAACTGTTTCCATAATAACAACATTTTAGAGATGACCTAATACTTTTGGCCAAGGCTGTATAAGGTGCGCTATCTCAATCTGGTCAATGGAAATTTGAATAACTTTGACAAATATCGATTAAATGTCCGCCGTCATTGGTAACACAAAAGCGAGCTCTTTTTCTGATAAAAAGTCTGGTGGAGTTAAATCCGGAGATCTTGGTAGCCAGTTAATTCGTCTTTCCACATCACACGTCCCGGATTAACTCCCACTCTTTCGACGCGTTGTTTTGGTGTATTATGGTTACCGGTGTATATGGTTACATGATTATATGGTATATGGTTATAAGTTATAACACGATTAAAATTGTACTGAATTGACGTTTCCAAAACAACGTTCTTGATAACACCGAACGATTGAGAGACTGATGTCAAAGTATAATTTAACATTTCTAGTAATCAGATTGAGACGGCACAACCGTTATAATTTGGTTTGTCTAATTTTTTATCTGTTATATGCCATAAACTTTGATTTTGATTTTTTCATTGATAAAAAATGAATCTTATTCTGTCATATCTCTAATAATGTCTCTCAAAAGAAAAAATATCTTTTCATAATCTTTTCTAAATATTTTTTCATTCGGTTCCTTATACTGCAAGTTTTAATCTTATCAATTTCCTTTTTAGCTACCGTTAAACATTGATGTTTTTTTATTTATCTGTAGTTTCAAATATAATTCGGTTAGTTAAGTTTTTTTCTACATCCAGAATAAATTTTAATTCTTCGAGATTCTTCGTTTCTTCTCAGCTTTCATCAATTCAGCAATGTAACTTACAATTAGACAAAGTGAGTGGGACATCTGCTCAGAGAGTAAAATATGCAAAAGCGCAATTCGACCTAAAATAAATAATAAAAAATTGAACAGTAAATCGAAAATGTTTTCAATTTAGAGTAGTAGCTATCACAACTTACCCATTTAAATAGTTGGAACCTTAATTTAAAAAATTAGTAATTGTAATTTGTAATTTAAAATTATTATATTTTTACATTTTACAAAAGCTGTTGCGCTATAAAGTGCCATTCTTATCCAATTCATGCTACTTAAATTAGCAGAACTGCAGAACATATAATTAAGAAAGCTTCAATGTACTTTAAAATTTTTCTTAATCATGTTGTGCTAATTTACGTAGCGTTAATTATATGTGAATGGCATTTAAGTCTTCCCGTGTTAATTTCTCAAGCCTTACTCAACACAAATGTCAAGTTTTATTAATATAATTAATATTAAAACATTACAATTTTATAAAAATATTTTGTTTTTAGTTTATAATTCCAAAAATGTAGAGTATATTATATACACACTTCGAAAGTACTAATTTGGTAAACTGAATTGAATATTGAGAAAAGAAACAAATACAAAATATGTAGCACCAATTTCTTTTGAATTAACAATAATAAAACAAACAATAATTCAGTCTTTATTTTTATTAAAAATAACAAAAATTAGTCAACAAATCACTAAAAATTGTAAATATACATGTTTCGGTATATCTCTATTATAGACCATCATTTTATACAACAATAAAAAATATATTAATATTATGCTGTTGACTACAGAGAGATGGTCGAATACAGCCCCGCTCACGGTCCCTTTTTAAGGTCCAACACCCTAAAGTGCCTCTAGTTGTAGTAACAACTTTTCTTTAGCTACTGATCAGTTGCTTTTGAAAAATTATATGAAAAGTTATAGTCTGTTCCCGCGATCAAAATTTCTATCATTTTTTAATCAACATGCGTTGATGTAACGTCATAAGAATAGAAGCACAATGAAATATTTTTGACAGGTAGTCAATTTTTAACAAAACGACCTCTTCCACGGTAAAAACCAGTTTTTATCAAAATTATTATCAAAATATTGATCGTGGGAAGAGGCCATAATGAACCAGGGGCTCGCGACCCACAGCCTGAAAACCGCTGGTCTAATAGACCGAAACATAAAAGCATATTTACAATTTTTCGTGATTTGTTGATCATATATCTGCAGTAATAAGTAAAGACTGTATTGCTTGTTTTATTATTGTTAAAATGAATGTTTTTACAACATTACGAAGTTCTTTTATAAGATAAACAAACATGCATATTATATGTACGTACCATGTTGATTTGATCACCAGATCATGCTATAGGTACTGTACTATTCTATTATAAAAAGCTATTTCAAATTATTCCCTAGTGATTGATGCTTGATCAATATAATTGTAATTGATACTTGGCAATTTCGAATATATTCAATTTTACGTGCGCCAGACTGTTAAAATCTAAATTTCTAAATGCAATAATATGGATAAATGGTTATAGCTTATAGTAAATAAAACAAATACAACAAATTAAAATTATATTATATATTAAATAGTATTCACAAGACGATACACGTATTTTTTTTACTTAATACTAAACTAAAAAATTCTATAACTAGAAATTACAATTTACTCAAAAGATTGTTTCTTTTGTATCATAATTTAAATTTTTATAGGGTACCATTTTTATTATTACTATATTTCATGATTCCAAAATACGAATATTGCTAAATATAAATGAATGTAAAAGTATGAAATTTACAATGATCGATTGATACGTAAAACGCGAGTGATACCCTATATTATTAAAAAGTCTTTAATTATTTTAATACACAAACATTATTTCTCATTTTGTTGCCAATCGAAAACAGCATAGTAAATGTCTGCAAAAACATAATATGTACAAATTTGCAACCTAATCTAATAAACAAATATTTGGTATGGCGTTGTCGAGTTTTACTTCAAAAAATCTATTGCAACAATAGAAAAAAATAATTACTCACTAAAAGACTCACATTAAAATTTCACTAAAAATTTTCGATAGATTGATTTTACTAAAACCCCTTTTTAATTATTCATAAAATTGGCAAAACTAATTAATTTCGACACTCGAATTCTTCGTATGACACACTTTTGAATAAAATGTAAAAAAAAAACTAGTATGTTCACACAAAAAATGGCGATTTAAAAAATTAATATACAAAATTTGCTTTCTTAATTAATTAAATTATTTGGCATCAAACACTCAAAATGTGTTTGTGATTTTTCTAATTTTATAATCTTAATCAAGACCTGATTAATACTTTACAATATTATGCATTTGATAGGCGTATCAAGAATACTATAAATATTTCATCTTGCTTTGTCAAAAATATACTTTTAGACTACAAAGGGGACAACCCTATTATTATAAACACACAATAATTAATAAATATGCACAGCTAAATATTTTATCAAAAATAAATTATCACGATTAATATCATAAAATGCAAATTATCTTAAAAACATCATAAAAAAGTATATTATTTAAGTAGTTTCTTTAATTATTTACATTGCAATATTTATATCTGCATTAATTTATTAATCGGCAAAGTATTAAGATATTGAAGGTGATAATTTATTTTTAAAATAAACTTTATAAAAATTTCAACAGGAATTCATTTCCACACCATGAAAATATTGGTAATTAGGTCACATAAAAATTATATACAGCAAGAAGCAAAAACCTATTACATGCTTTTATTGTATTCGAGATATTGTTTGTGAATAAGTAATATGTAAAAAAATACTGCTATAGTACTGATATTATAGGAAATTGGTAAGGTGTAGGATATGCAATTAAGTATAAAACTGCACTTAAACTTTTAAAATTGGATTATTAAAATAAAAATCATACTTAAAAATGCGGGTGTACATGAAAAATTGCATTTTTCATCATCAATTTACAATTTAACAATTTTTGGAATGAATTTAAAATTTTTAATAAGTGAGTATACAAAACTATGTACAATATCGATTATATCTGGCAATTTTCTTTTCTCATCTGTATAAACAAGAAATTTGAGGTAAATATGCACATAATGCTGCAAATTTTGTATAACTTTAATATTATTTTCGAAATTTCATAACATCATTTTTGTACAATAAAAATAATACTTTATTTTCATTGAAAGGAGGTATTAAGTTCATAATAATATATCTTTTTTTTTATTAAAATTTCTACAGTCCCGTTTATTATTAAACAAGAGTTTAATATTATTTTTTTATATATTACAAGAGCAACTGTTATAATGCAGCATCATAATTCGTTATAAAAGGATGAATTTTCACTTGTTCTTCTCAATTAAAAAAAAAATAAATAAATAAAACAAAATAAACAATAATTACTAAAAATTCTCACAATATTAACATTTTTCTCGAAGAAGTTCTTTGGAAGTTCTTAAAATAATTTTAAAATATACACTATTTTTGTCAATATTCTTAATATTAAAATGAACACGACACCGTACCACAACAATGGCACAAATATATTAAAATCAATAATTTAAAATAATAGTAATAATAATAAAATGCCTTGTGTAAAATCAATACCTACAAATTATTCAACTATCTAAACATAAATTAACTAATAAATACCTAATATTAAATAAGTGCTATGTATTAAAAAAATAGTACAATCTACGTGACTCTTTGACTATTGTAATAGTCAACATTTTATTATGTGTTAGTGTATGGAATAAATTTTTGTACTGTAAATTTGTTAATTTTTTGGAAACGAGCTCTGAGATCATATAGGCACTATTGTTTAATAAAATTCCATAATATGCAATTTACTTTTAAAACCCATAAGTAAAGTCGTTTTAAAATCGATAACAAATTAAACTTCCCTTTGCATTTTCTCAAAATTTAAGTAATCTTGTTAAAATAACAGTTACCTACGTGAAAAGAATTGAAAAACCAAAATGGTTCAGCAATAAATCGGTTACGCGCATTTTATCCCTTCTTGATATGGTCCCGTGACCATGCAAGGATACATTGGAAATTTAGTTGTTACCGAAGCCGTAGTCATAGTAGGCACTCTGTTCATCATTTCTCTCGTTACGAAATCATTTTCGGTTAAACTATACGGTATGCGCTCTTGAAATTCTAATTTATCCAAATCCGAATCTTTTGCAAGCAAGTCCAACTTTTTAAGCCTCATTTTTTCCTCATGCTCTTCCCAACCATGTCGCGAATTGTTCAAATTTCTATGCTGATAGAATACCAAAGATATACGCGTAGGAGTTTTCCTATTTGGATACTTCAACGCGGTCGTTGCATGTAACTCATGTTTTGCACATTCAAATAAAACACTGCCGTGACCTAACGCAATTGCTACACCACCAACTTGCGGATCGGTAAAACACTCGTTATTATCGATTACGTCGGTCACCTGGCCCAAAACTTTGGGTTTTTCTTCGGCCGGTGACCAATTTGGAGATGTTTGATACCAATTCGGACGTGGTGGCGTAACAGGCACGTAAAAGTTCGAAGGTGATGCGTTCCAATTGGAATAATAATTATCGTAATCAAAATCGTGCTGTTTGCTGCTATTTGGACTGTGCAATAAAGAATCGTCAAACGGATTTTGTATAAGAACGCTAGGGGAATCAATTTCTTTGGAATAGCAAGGCAAATACGAATGATTTTTGAAATTTTTAAATTGCGTAAACGGCGGCAACGTTGGAGTTTTGTTTGAAAGTGGTAAACTTTCTAACGGTAACTGATTTTGATTAGACAAAAAAGGCAAATTCTGATTTTTTAAATTACTATTTGAAAATTGATAATCTGAATAACTATCACAGTTTATATTATTTGTACCTTTGGTAATAAACGGTGAGATATTCGATTCTCTTACGTTGATAACATTTTCGGCAGTATTTTGATTGAATTGCAAAACATTAACGTGATTTGCATTATGTTGCAATGTGTTTTTGTAACTATACGGATATGTTGAATGTAAGGCAGAATTTGGTTGCTCTTGTAGTAATACTGAATTATTAACATTATTTTTAAACATTTCATTACTTGTATAATTCTCTATTACTTTTGAATTATTTACAGCACTAGAAATATGTTGGTATTTAGCATTATTAACACTATTTTTAAAAGTATGATTAAAAGGAGCTTGTCCAATAACTTGACTACGCTGGTGATCTAAGGATGGATTGTAGTACAAATTATTAACATACCCATAAGGAGGCGAAGGACCTGAATTTTCAATTACAGTACTCGATACGTGGTTACTTTGAAGTTGTTTTGTTGGCGTCTTTAACTGTGGAGACTTTAAAGATTGAGGGGAATCCTTTTTATCTTTTTTGCATTTTTCTTGCAAATCGTCCTTTTTCTTTTTCCCCGCTCGTCTGCAAGTTGTTTGAGGCACATCGCGAACTCGAACTTCACACTGATACCTAAAACATATTTTAAATTAAAACTTCAATTGTAAATCGATCCAAGTTTTACTTACTTATGCAAAACTTCTATACTTCCATTAACTATTTTATTTTCTTGATCTTCTTTAGAACCAAACTCGTCGGTCGTATCGATCACGTACAAAGGTAAAACGTGCAATTGTTCATCGTCGGGCTTGGATAGGCCTCTGTGCTTGGTTAAAGTTACCACCACCGTACAACCGTTATTCATGTTGTGTGAATCCTTGTGAGCGTGAGCGCAAAAATCTAAACACGCTGTTACACCAGAAAATGGCCTTCCGGCTTTCAAACCCAATCTGCAATCCGACGCAATTTCTTCAAATTCGCACTGATTTTTAAAAGAATCCGGAGCTAACACTTGATACAGCGGTGTCAAATGGGTGGTCAGTAACTGCAAGCGTTCTTCCACCTCTTCCTCCTCAGTTTTTTCGCTTAACCGAAATTTCCGCACAATTTTAGAGCGTGCAAACTTACATCCATTATAGTACATACTCCAAGAACAACCAAAGGAAAAACTGGCTCCGCAATTATCCGGATCTAAACCTTGGCAAGCGCAAGTACGCGATTCGTTGGTAGCGCAACGTCTGGTTGTTGGAAGTCCAAACTTATTTAATTTGCTACAGAGCATATCGTATACACTATTGGCCTCTCCTTGCAACACTCCATCCCAAGCCACGATGCACACTACGATGATTGCAGCTTGACAAAAATGACCTGGTCTGTGTTTCACCACTATCAAGTACTTTTCCTCGTAACTTGCTCTGCGGATAATCTACAAAAGAAATTTATAGTTAACTAAGAAATCGATCATGTTTAAACAAATAAGCATACCCATTTAGCTATAGGGCACCCTTGGGGTGTTTTTCCTTCTTTTCCAGTGTAACAAACTTTTTCTACGCGTAAAGCTTTTCCATTCACCCCCGTCCTGTTTTCGAGATCCTTTCGTAAATTTGGAAGATTACTTGCACAACCTGTACATTTTTTATTATTACTTAAATATATTTTTCACAACGAAAAATTTCAATTACCTAAATGAGTGTAATAACTTCCAGGTTCGGGTGAAAACTGATGAGGTGGAAGACAACTACATTGGGGAATTTCCAATCCTACTATGTTGTTTTGTTTCGGGACATTTTCGAAGGTGGTAATTGAAGGCTCTTGTTTAATTTGACCTTTCAGCATATTTGGTGAATTTTTTGCAGACGCTTGACTTTTTAATTTTGAATTTTTTTTAGGAGAATCTTCTTGCTTGATGGCACTTTGCTGCTGAATAATTGAACGTACGAAATCTTGGTCTGATAATTGCTGATATGAAGGAAGTGCTTTATGTAAGTATCGATATTGCATGTTTTTGCCATGTTCGATGGACTCCAATATTTTTTCACTTTTATTTTGTAACATAATATTATTGTTAGTTGGAACAAATTTATTTGTAATAAGGCCCTGTTTATTTTGATTTTTTTGATAATCAATTGCAGAATTATTAGCGTTTAAATACTTCTGTGGTGTTAAGGGACGTGAAAGATGGTGATTGGGTACGCCACCACCGTCATCTATATCATAGTGACGACGATGGTGGCTATACCATAAAAAATGACCGGTCTGATTTTGTTCAATTTTTTGGGAATCGTCCATTTTATTTTCTAAATGCTGCTGTTGTTGCTTATTCAGTATCATAGTTTTTAATCTAGAATTTAAATTGATTCTATCCGCTTGTGAAAATTGATTTTCCGTTCCGTTCTGCATTTGAAGATGTGAAATTTGCTGCTGTAGGTTTGATTTATCATTTTGATGATTATTATACTGCATTTCTTCATTTTGATGAGTTAAACCGTTTTGAGTGTATTGCATTTCATTTTGATCTGATTTGGCACTTTCATTATTGCATGCTTGTTGTATAACATTTTGTTCCCACATACTGTCGTTCGAATTTGTAGACCAATGTTGATTATTTTCATTGTGTGGACTTTCCATAGGATTGTTTTGCCCGCTCATTTGGTTGCCTGGATATCCACCACTATAGTTGTGTGAAGCTAGCTGCGGGTGGCTGCTCACCGGAGGATATCCAGGCATCGCGTTTCCCGAATTCGTATTAATGTTACTATTGACAAAATTTGTCGTACTATTTGATACGGGACTAAAATTTGAACTTGAAATTGGTGTAAAATTAACTGTGTGTTGCGTTTGGAAGTTTTGATTACTAGAAGGAGCATTTACAGTACTGTTCACCGAATTTGGACGTGACATTCCCCCTGATTGCGAACTATCTACAATATTACCGGTAGGTGTTGTCGATGGTGCAGCATAGTTTTGATTGTTAGTAGCATATTCCTGCTGATATTGTCCTGATATGTTCGTTCTTTGGTTATTTTGCTGTGTTTGGCCAGGTACAGGACTAGGTGTGTGCGAATAACTACCGTTAGGGCGATTTGGTAACTGAACCTGATTTGGAGCACTTGGTGGTCGAGTAAGAACTTGAACAGCGCCAGTATAAAAAGTGTTGGTTTCAAATCCAGTCGGTTGCTGGTACGTGGTTTGATAGATTCCGTTGGGATATTGCTGCGTATAACCCTCCAAGGGAGGTTGAGCCGCGGCAGGAATTTGTTGAATGAATTGCCCTTGAGCCCATCCTGTAATAAATAAACAAATTTTTGTAAACAAAAAATAAATTAATTATTTTTGAAAAAATACCTTGCGTAGGATCGGCTTGCCATACTGGTGTGGTAAATCGGTTTGGATCGGCATAAAAAGGCATTGGTGTCTGCAACAAATACTTCATATCACAAATTTTTAATTATTCAATGCAATACAGAAAAAATTAAAAAATTAAAAATGTTAAGTAGTAAGTAAGTAAGGAAAAAATACGTAGATATAATATTATTTTATGCTAAGTATTTATATTACAAATAGGTCAAATTATAAAACGTTTGTTAATCATAAAAATATAATTCTTATCAATTCTTTATCAGTGAATATTATTACTACTTTCGTTAGAAGTTTATTGACTATGGATATTATATCTATAACATTGCTATATTAAATTTTATCAACTTTAATCAAGTTGTAGCTTAGAAATTAATAAAATACTACAGAGTTTATTTTGAGATTTACTTCCGTAAATCCGTAATTGGAGAAAAAATTATATGCATCAAAATAAAAATAAGCAAATAGAATAGTTGTGCGTTATGAATTCGTATTTTAAAAGAAAATAAGAAGTGAAAATCCATTTCAAATTTCCTTTTTCCGTAATAGAACGTTTGTCTGCGATTTGTAAAGCAGGGGAAGTGCCATGGGTTGTTATCGTTCTCGTGTTGGGGAAGGTCGGGAAAGAGGGTTGATAGCCTACAGACATTTACAAAACACAATTTCTTAATTCAAAGATTTTACAAGAAAACAAACGGAAGCTATATTTATAACTACATTTTGCAATTACGAAGACGTTAATTTTAAAAATTGAAGAAAATATAGAAAACGATCGTTTTATAATTATTGCATTACATTTAAATCTACAAAGTAACAGTTCATAAAAATTACTGTTTAAGTTTTGATAGACTATCAAATTCTGTTTTCAAATCAAATGTTATTTGAAAGTTCTTACCATTGGTTGTTGCTGTGGTGCTTGCTCTGGTTTTAACATGTGAACTGGTTGAGGACTTGGTCTCGAAGGTGGTGGGCCACTTGGTTCAGGTACTGAACTGGTGGGTAACGATACAGGACCACTAGGTTTACGTCCTCGATAACTCTGAAATATATAAAAAATAATATAATATATTTTTCTGTATGTACGATAAAAAACAGAAGCATACATACATAATAGATAGAATGATTGTTTTTTAATATTACTAATACTGATTTAAGTTCCTTCTAATTATTTAGAATAATATTTAACTTTGATTTAAATTTTTATCATAAATCTATTATATTATTATGAATAATATCTACCAAAACAAATAGTAAATGGCTCATTATGATATCGGTGTATTTACCTAAGAATTGCTAGTATACATTAGTATTTATTGATGGTTTCGGATAACATAGAATTTTAAATAAAATTTCATCTGTTGACTTTTTTGAAAATAGAATAATAATGGTCAATATTCCATAATCTACTTAATAATCGAAGTCTACCTGAATTCTACCTTTGAGAAAAATCCAACTAAAACTATCGGTCATTATGCATCTCAAGAGACTATCGAAATGTGCAAGTAACGCTCAATATTCATGTTTAAAAGCTTAATGATGCTTCCTTGCTGCATTTGTCATGCATTTTACCTATGAACATTCATTTCAAACCGCTTCACAAAGAATCACTTAGGAATAGCTTATCGGTTATTTTGTAGAATATATTAAAAATAATTTTTGCGAGAATAATGTTTCACAAATTTGAAAAATGATCCCAGCTACCGTTATTACCTGAAGGTATAAATAGTGTATTCAGACAAAGCACGTCGTTATGATTTTGGTTTTGATTTTGATGTATTATGTATGTTCATCCGTGGAATAAATGGGGGAAAATTTTTCAATCAACTTGATTTAATAAATACTGAAATAATAAACCATTAGAAACATTTATGTCAAACCTTATATATTGAAGAATTTTTCAGTAGTATATTGCAGTAAGTTAACTATGCTATTATATAACACGAATTATAAATTGTTTTCAACAATAATAAACTATAAAAATTTCACTTTCAAGTTATGCTTAGTAAGTTAAATGGCCCTTGAAAACTGGAGAACCGAAGTTCGACCAGACAAAATTTATATGTTTACTGCTGCTACTGTATTGTAAAATAAACAATCTATTATTATTTATGGCTTTAAAGAAAATTTTGTTTTTTAAATCGGCAATTCGGTAAAACGAAAGATCAAAATAATATAATATCGGTTAACAATTATCATACCAAAACATGTTATTAAAAATTAAAATAAAGAGACATTCCTATATTGCTACTGAGGTAATATATTATGAACATAGTATTATTGCAGAAGTATATTCGCACACGTCGTTGTCATTACTGGGATGATTAGCTACCTTGTACTGTACATGTAAAAAATGTTTGCGAATATATTTTTATATTATATCGAGTTTTGTGTACTTCCTGAACATAACAGGAACCAGTATCGATTAGCTTTTATTATGTTTTATATAGTAATTTTTTTATCAAAATATACAAAGTAGTAGGTATAATATAGTAGGAGTAATATATTTCTGACAATTAAAGTATTATAATAATATAATATTTAAATTTCATCATTGTATTTTAGTAAAAAATAAATAGAAAAATAATATTACTCAACATCGGAATAATTAAAAATATATAATTATTTCTCTAATTTTTAATCTCATCATTTTTAAGAACTTTAACCTTATCAAAATTCAAATTTACACCTTTATTGATTTCTAGTGCTGACTACTACATTATATTATCTAAATTTATATTAAATATAAGTTTTTAGATATACCGGCCTTGTTAATAAGTTACGTAAGCTATATGTATAAAGATTAACATATAATGAAAACAAATCTTATTTTTATTTAAGTTCAGTGCCAGCAGACCAACGCAAAGAATAACCCAAATAATGTAATATAGCGGCCTAAATGTACGAATGTTGGGTATACAATAAAAACAAAAAATATAGTAATAGTTAATTGATATGTAAAATATAGTCAATTCTTATCAAGGCTATATACATATATATTCACCTTCTACTATTTATAAACAGTGGTATGCTATACCTATAGGTATAATAAAAACATTTTTTAAAAGATATCTATAATTTTTTAAAGCACTTTCGGATTCTTGTTTAAAATATGCGATTGAGCAAATAATTTATTTTTTAATCGATATTACATTAAATTACAGCGCAACACTTATTATATAAAAAGTGGATAAATATGAACACTTAGGCACGATATTAAAATGAACACAATTGAAGAGATCAAAAATCTCGAGCCGTTATTGATTAAAAATGTATACGGCTTTAAAAACAATAATATGTACACATTGCGCGTGTTTAAATTTATAAATTATGGAAAAAATAATAAAATGGAGCACGTGATTTGCGTAAAAAATACGTATAACGCGAACACTAGGGTCATCACAACTAAAATTATTGGTTATTTTTACCCCACCTACATAAATTATAATATACGAACTTATAAAAAGCTTACTGGCAGGTTGTTAAATCAAGCTTTCCTTATACCATGTTCCAAGTTTTCTCTTAAAACGTATGTCTGATAATATGGTTATACAACAACGAAAGTTACCGGTAGCCGACGGTTAAACCCGAATTTTGAATGCCAATAATATTGAAATATTTACTAAAAACCGCCAAAAAGTATTACTAATACGAGATATTTTAAATATTATGCAAGCGATCGATAATACTCTTGTAACCTAATCGCTCATTAACACGACTGAAATGTTAGCTCTTATCGTACAAGTCCGGTTAAAATTATTCAACTCAAATACCAAAATGCAAGGCATGACGAGATAGTCAAATTATAACTGATTGTTTAAATTAGAAATAATAATCTAACATAAAATTCATAAGTTCTGTATAAAATTATGATAATTTTAAATAAAATTTCGAAAAAATAATAATATCGAAATAACAATTGATTAAACAATAAAAAATAAAATGTACACAAACGGTATTTGACTATAGCATTACTATTGAAATATATCACTTATATATGCTACTTAATAAGATTTCAAATCAATTCAGTTTTATTTACGATTATAACGTAAATAATGACCTACTACAGTTTAACGTGGAATGCGAACCACGGCACAAATAATTCGGCAACAATAGAAAATTGAATTTACGATCGTACATTTCAAACTTTCAAAACCAACCTTATTTGTTTTAAATTCCGAATCAGAAGCATTATGTATGTAGCATTTTTCACAATTTCAAATTTATTAAATTTAAACAGATTGAATGATTGACAAAGTGATCAATTTAAATAACCATAGCCAGCCGAATTGTGGCTTGATGCGGCCACCAGTTGGTTAGGCCGCGGAAATTCCGTTTTAGAACTGCAGCCGCTTTAATTCCTGCGAACAGCGGCATAAGTCAAAAATGAAAAATAATAAATGTTTTTTGATAATATTTGATTAAAACCTTTTTAATTAAATATCTGAAATTATTATTCTGCAGCTTTGGTTCTTTAATTAAATTTTGTTAATATATGAATTCGCA
The DNA here is from genome assembly GCA_958510845.1 of Cantharis nigra. Classification (NCBI taxonomy): domain Eukaryota; kingdom Metazoa; phylum Arthropoda; class Insecta; order Coleoptera; family Cantharidae; genus Cantharis; species Cantharis nigra. The sequence goes on from OY294028.1 coordinate 67,667,830, forward strand.
TGTAGAACCAAAATTGTAGCGGTTATAATAGTAATTTATCCCAAACTGTAGGTACCGATAGAGAATTAGGTAATTAAACTGTATTATGCAGTAAAATAAATTAAATTTGAAATACACATAAATAACTGAAAACGTTTGTTTATCATATAGATTCGCTTATTGTATCGGTAATATTTGAAATTTGACCAATACCTAATTTTCCATTTAGGTATTAATTAAATTTTTAGTAATATACAAAATGTATTATAGTTTCTTTTATCCAAAAATGGCATAGGCAACCAACACATCTTTGTTGGTGTAGCAGAAGTCCACTACCGGTAAGTAAGCTGTTTTTAAATAACATCTATTATAATTTTCATAAATTAGTAAATCAACATAGCAAAACCGGCAGTTGTTTTATGTAAAAGGATTAAGTCACTCGGGATACTTTTGGAAATACTAAGCAGAATAGTAAAATGAGGAGGAATCTTTTCGTCTGGTTTATATTACTATGATCTGAAATATCACTTTCCCAACTTATAAGCATCCTTGTGCGGAAAACATAATCTTCCCTTTACTTTATAATTGGATTGAAATTTATCGCTTGATCTGTTTCGATCCTAAATCGTTTAAATAAAGTAAAATTGCCCACTTTATCATACATTCCATCATAATATTTTAATATTTTTTTTGAATTTCGTCAAAACACTAAATTAGTTATTGGGCCATTGATAATTAAGATTATAAAACTTTATTTGACATTTTTCGCAATATTGAAAGTTAAAAACCGAATGGCTTAACGTCAGAGTGCACCTAAATAAATATGTTTCAATATTTTTGCGACAAATATTTTATTAGGCATAAAATCTGAAAAAGGAAAATTTCCATCATGGTCTTATTGAAAATTCAACCATGCAAAAAGAATGGTTTTGCTTGCAAAATTTAAATGTTTTTCTGCCTTCTGCTTTTTTACCTATCACTTTCGTAAATGCGAAAAAATGTCTCAATTTCATCAGGGATGCAATGTACAACCACAAGACGTCAAATTGAGTGACGGGTTGATCTAAACGTCTGTTCAAATTTAATCACCATCATTCTAACTTCAAGTAGATTTAGGTATACCTAATAAGTTGCACACATTTTCTAATAATTATTATTTTTAAGTCGTACTTGTAAAAGTATGGTTAAGAAACGTTTGTATAGTTTAAAAAGTTGCTTGCCATACACTAACAAAATAACGAAAACTCTTCTACCTAGTTAACGGGATAACTCATTTTTAGCACAGGCAAAATTATATTGCTGATTAAATAAAACACAATTTTGTAATGAAATATGAAATTTATATTGCGTAAAATTGGAAATACGATTAATGTTAATGCAAGACTAATTACAATCGACTGTCGAATAATATTCATAGAAAGCTAAAATATTTGCAAATTTATTTTTAATTAAATGAAATGCATAAACTTTCATCCCCGGGGAATAACGAAGTCATTAAAAACCTTATCAAGTTCGAGCATAATTTTGTGGTGTGCTGTACTCGGTAATTGCAAATTTTGTTGAAAATGTATTCAAGTTACGCGCATGCGTTTATCATTAATCAATATCTGAACGCACCTTGTACACTCGGGTTTAAAAATTTAAGTACGAGCCTTAGAGAAAAAAGATACCTGTCTATAGAATAAGCTTGGATGCATTCGAAAATAAATACTTACAAAGATTGTTATTACATTTTAGTTTTCCAGATAGCACGCGTTCCGCTCGATGTTGATATTTTAATAAATTTTTGGAAAAAAACTCGACGAGGAGTACCTGCTAATGTAAATTTTATCTCAAACCGCGCCAAGTTTTTTTATGCAATATATATTTTTTAGATCTTCCGTATTTTTCAATTTTCTTGGAGACGTTTTCGTAATTTTTAACCAAAAATATAATGCTACCTCGCACGAGGCACACATTCGAGTTTGTAATTGCCTATTCAAATATTAAACAATTCAAAATTTAATTTTCGATATTACCTTTTAATCATTAAAATGTGTAAGTAATACAGCAAGTATCGATTTGAAAAACGAAAAATATTTTAAGAAGTTCCCATTATTATTAGACTGCTGCTATTTAAATTTGTAGAAAGTTAGTCAAAAACTACGTTTCGAACATTTTTATCTGTTAAAATTTATATCTTTACATTTATTGATTAAACATTCTGAATAATAAATTTCCGGAAGCGCTCGTAAAATTTGATTACAATTGTAATTAACACGGAAGCTTGATTGATATATAAGAAATTTCGATTACAAATTTTCAAAATGAAGATTCCGCTATTATGAAATATCGCAAAAATATGGTGATATAAACGATCACAAAATTTAAATGTTCAGAAAGAGTTGAAATAATAGCTCGAGGAATTACAACGGCTTGTAAAATATGGTAGAAAATTTGGTAATTTTCTAGTCAATCGAACAGTAAAGTGTTTTGCTCAAACCAAGGTTTACGAAAAAAGTTTAGCTTCCGCTTTAAGATCAATTTTATAAGTTTAATGGAATTAATGGATCAAAGTATACGTGAAATTTGTTCAAAATATTTTGAGAAAATTCATCACACAAAAATGTATTAAAATAAAAATTAACCCATGGATGGTATAAATTATGCAACAGTGTTTCTTGGTACCTATTTGATGAAATATTCATGACTTGCTAATAATAGTACTTTTATAATGAACAACTTGTCACCCTGCTAATAAGAATTGTCACTTAATTCGCACTATCCTTCCCTCGCTCTATAATTTAAATTAAGTACGAATTTCAGCCGTAAGTTTGAAAAATCAATTGAAATGGCGAATTTCCGAGAGATGCATCAACTTTTGCATATTATTTTTAACTTGTAATCTTTAAAGATAGCTTTAGGCTTTAGCATTTTAGATAGGAAAATACAAATTAAATCTAAATAATGCAAAACTCTTACACTTGAAAATCAAAAAACCAGCGCTCTAATAATAAATTTGTGTTATCTTCAACATACTAGGTACATAAAATACTCTGTAATCAGATTAATAGTAACTGCTTGCATGTAAATTAATTGTAAATTATAAATTCTGTACATTTAACTAAACCCATTTAACGTACAAATTAAAAACTGAAATGAAACACACGAAAAAAATTAATCAAGTTCTTAACTAGAATAATAAAGAACGTGCTTACTATCGTACTTGTATGTCCTTTTAATATAAAAACGTGATCATTATGTTATTTCTTGAATTATTACAAATCTCGATTACAACTTAATTAATTTTTTCGAAAATTGCTACATTACCAAGCAACGCATGAAAATATGATAAACTCCGCACAATTTAAAAAAAGTGAATTGAAAAAGGCAAAGCCAAAAACTAATAACTCACAGATTACAAAAAGTTCAATATAAAATCAATATCGTGTTTAGAACTTGAGTTTTCAAACCTTTGTATAAAATTCGCTTTTTATATTTTGCAAACGGCTATGAACTTAGTAAAATTAAAATTTTTAAATAATCTCAAAAATATTACTAACAAATCGTGAATTCTCGAGTTTCTACTTTTTGTAAGTCTGCAGCAAAACAATAAAGAAGCCTGAAAATTTTAATTTGCTTTATTTTGAATCAAAACTTATTTCGTACAAAGATTTTCTAAGAGAAATGTAATTTTAGAATCGCATCCGATTCTTGAATGCTTTATGAGTAATGGGACTTTCATTCATATAAATACCAAACATACGATAGGTACTTATAGTAAATTTACGAATTTATCCTTTTTAACAATTTATACTATAGTACCTACTATATTAGTATATATTTTTTATTAAGAATGAAAATGTCTATTAATAGAAAATGACAATAAACTCGTGATTTTGGTTAGCCCCTGATGGTTAAACTTGTGTTCAGTACAGTACTTGAAATGAAATTCATGATGAACTAGAACTTGACCATGTATTATTAACCCTCATGACATATTGACATTAGCTTCTAGAACACGATGCAAGTTGCATAGATCAATAAACATAAAGAGATACAAGTTACGACGCACTTAGCTTATCATCAAATTAAGAAAAACAAAAATTTCCCATTCGAACATTTACCGATTAATTTTTTATATTTTTCGCATTTTTGCTTAATTTTCGGATGTGCTTTAGGTACAGTACCATTTGTGGGAAGCCGGTTCTTGAATTTTAAAACAGGAAACTAGTTGATTGGTTATTCTTTTTTATGTGAAAGCTGACGTTCTTTTATTGGTCAATACACAACAAAGTTCAGTTGAAACGAGAAAAGGAGAGAGAATTTTTAATCTTCAAGATTTTACCTCTCTCAATTATATAAAAATGTTATATTAGAGTAAATCAAGAATTTCTATGAAAAATGCGGCAATAATAATAAAATAATATTGATTGTTAAATAAATTGTAAATTTTATATAAAAGTTTAAGTAGTTGAATTTTTGAAAGATATTTGCTTACTACTTGTGACATGGTAGGACTGCAAACATTTATGGAAATATTAATACATAAAATTTTAACAAGACGGATCATAAAAATTGAGAAGTTTCTATAGAGAATTAATAATATAGTCGTTTTGTAGTTAATACTAATTGTTAGTTGCATTCAATCAACAATTTCGTATAGAAAGATTATGTAAATAAAATTTCTTTATAACAGGACTGCTGCTGTTCGAAGCCTCATAATTAGGCTCCGGATAAATAAGCACAAAAAATCCGGAAAAAAGCGCTTTAAAAAGCACGAAATTTGCCTCTAAACAGCATAAACTTCTGCAAAAAAAGCATAAAATTTTTTTTAAAAACATTAGAAAACAAACAAAAGTAACATATTTTTAAAAAGAAAATACAAAAAATTAGATACAGTGGCTCCAGAAATTATCAATATACTCCTATATTAACAATGTTAAACGGACATTTCCATGATCTTATTTCTCATATAAAAATCAATTTTATAGCAAAATGTTTCAAACATTTTTTGTTACAAATTTCATTCTCTTTATTTTTGTTACCGTTACCGCACCGTTTCTGAGTAGTAGCGACTTTAAAAACACTCTGTAAAAATTTAGATATAGTGTTTTTAAAGTCGTTGTTACTCAGAAACGGAGCGACAAAATAGAAAAATGTATAGAAACAAAAATAAAGAGAATGAAATTTGCAACAAAAAATGTTTGAAACATTTTGCTATAAAATCGATTTTTTTAATTTTTAAAATGATTTTAAATATGGAATAAAAATTCACCGAAAAAAAGCACAAAAAAGCATAAAAAAGTAGGTGTCAAACGATTTGTTTTTCTTTGAAACTCGCTCACTTCTTAAAATTTTTTGAATGCTTGTAACTGCCGCAATAAGCATCAAGCTTAGAATTCCGGTCCCTAGTCATAATGCAGTGCGGTGCAATTCTGCATGTGCAGGTTTATTAACTTTTTCAAAAAAATTTATTTTACTTTCAAATTTTATTACAACTCAGTGTGGCATCCATTTAACTTCATATTAATTTCCTGATGAAGTTTTAGTTATTTACATAATTTTCATTCGTAATTCCTTTTCTGTATGTATTATCTAATTTTAATAATAAATATTATTTTCATCCATCCATTTCACATATTATAATGTATTTTAAGTTTACTTAAATTTTCATTTTCTTTTAATTAAATGGAACTGGAATGCAATACTGCATAGTCGATATCTCATTTCAAATTATTTAATCATAAACTATCGCTGTTTACATTAGTTTTCTAATGATCTTCCTCCTGTAGCGATAAATTTTCAACTTTTCATTTGATGTAAATTTTTTATCCCTTTTGTATAATTCAAAATAAAATTACAACGCTATCCTTATCTACCAAATGATATGTAAAATGTTTCAAACAACTAATAATAATTATTTTTCAATTATGTTATATTATAATTTTTAACAATCATAATTTATTTGTTATTTTTATCCAATGTTAAATTTCATTATATTTATTTTTCCATTCCATAGCCTAACAATAACTTTTATCAATAAAATAATTTTATTTTACCGAAATTATTAAAGCAACTTTTTAAAAAAAAAATTAATAAAATTTCACACTAAGTCCGCCAACCAAACCTTTTTTGCACCAATAATCATAATGTATCCAGGTTAGCATTGAAATAAAACACGTTAATATATTTATATACCATAGATCAGCAGTACACCTATACCGGCTGATTATAAAGCGAATAATCCCAGTTCACGTGGCAACGGAATTCCACATCAATCATATACCATAGATCAAGCATTTTAATAAATAGATTTTTTGAAAATTAGATTCCGAAATATTTGGCAGGCCACAAAACTTGATTTGAAACTTGAAATTGTAATTTGAAGTTTTGTTATAAAGTGTCAGAAGCCGTAATATTTTTTGCAGCTGGCCACTTTTGGCCCGTGGGCCACTAGTTTGACATGCCTGCCTTAAAAGATCATTTTTATATCAGCCAAATTGATTGCCTACGCACTGCACAGTATAACAATATTATTTCTCCTATCCGTTTCTAACTTTCGTATTAAAATTATTATTATACAACATAATAATTAATTATTAAATCAATTATTTTTTATTATTCAATTAAATTAAACAATTTTGGTTTCTGTTATTTTTTTAAGATAGAAAATATACTATTACTATAGTTGATTCGCGATACGAATCCAAAACCACATTTACAAAAGGAAACTTCATTAAAATGTTAAAATCGAATGTGTTAGGTGTGTTGCCTAATTTCGAATGTTTATAAGTTTACTTCATAATTTTACAAAACGTATTTTCACAAATTTATTTCAATTTAAAATTTTGAAAAAATAAATAAAGAAATTCGAAAAATTAAATGCTATCTGTCAATAACACCAATTTCCAATTTCATTGGTTTATATTTCGAGGTCATCAGTTTAGTACAAATTCTTACTCGGTTCTTTAAAAAAATAGCTATTTTTCGTTACATAATGTCGTAAATATTCTTATATCATACGGGAGGGTGTATACAAGTACTATAGTTTCGAAGAGAAGTTTATTATTTTATTTGGTTAAAAATTTTATATTTGCCGCGCAAGTGTTAACCAGGCGCGAACTTGTGAGCAACAAAAGAAAAATAGTGAAGAGTTATATAATAAATCATAAGGGTCTGGTTTTGTAAACCATTCCGGTGAGGTTAATTATAAACTTGTGAAACTAATAAAATAATAATAATTTTGTGAAAAAAATGTTTAATTAATTTATAACATAAAAGTGAAGTATGGTAGTAAAAACAAGAAGAGAAGAAAATGAAACAGTAGCCGTGAAATGGAAAATTATTAGAAGTAAACCAGTAACATTTTTAATTATAAATAAAATATAACCAGATAAAAAATATCAGAAATTACAATTTTATTAAGAACATTAGAAAACCATCAATTAGTAAACAAAGTTTCTAAATATTACAAATTAACAAAAGATTGCAAGGCGAAAATTGTATTACAAGCCGAGCACAAGACAACATCACATATGTTAAAAAGAAAATTTGAAGATTTAATCAACCCTTTAATTGCGACCTGCATAATCGTATATACAAAGATAGAAAATGTTGTTTCGAGAAAAACGAGTTTATAGACATTGGTAGAAAATTTCATATTTTTGCATTGTTTATCAGGAGGGCTGGAGGGGATAGTTCAAGTACTATTCCGTAAGCAAACTTTCAGTAATATTTTTGCCTATTTCGCCCCTGGTGAAAATGTAAAGCTCTCAACTCGGCGGCCTCATTGTCGATGCTAAATTCACATGATTGGGACTATGGTCATTTTCATTTATGATGAATTCAAAGTAAAGCAATTAAAATTAAAAGTAGGAATTAACAAAAGGTGTTTTGAATTACACCGATTAACCATAAACCAGTGGTGTATGTGAATATTTTCTTATTATGTTTTTATCTAAATTGAATATATAAATGTAAATTGTATTCTATCGTTAATAAATAATTTTGATATTTAAGTTTGCGTAAAATTTATAAAATAATATTAAATTATATGTAGTATACCGGGTGCTGAATGAGTAAGCCGAACATAGGAAATTAACATGTAAAAACTTACTTATGCACATTCCTGCTTCCCTAATTATTTTAGAGAAAAAATGAAAAACACAAAAATAATGCAGAAATATAAACTACGAATGATAACACTGTTAGATTTCATCTAGCTTTTAGTTAAAAGGTCAAAAAATGGTTTCGAAATTGTTAACATTTTCATTTATCGCACTGGCCATGTGGACATTGCGACATTTTATTTTGTTAGTGGGGAATGTTGCGAAACGAGCGAGAGCAAGTTGAGCAACCCCCATGAAAAAAATAAAGTCACTTTTAACATGTACATATATCGTACAATATTTTTTATACAACTGTTTATATTTAATTTAAAAATAAATTCGAAATAATTATTAAGAGTATTTTAAACTGTATCAGAAAAATCAGCTGTGTCGTGATGTAGCCACGTTATGCAGTGACAATTGAAAATTGTTTTAATTTCTATTTTCAGAAATAATTACCATGGAAACTTGCATGGCCAGTTTGATAAATGAAACTTTTAACAATTTCAAAAGAATTTTTGGACTTTTTAAGTAAAAGTTGCATGAAATCTAATGCTGTTATCATTCGTAGTTTATATTTCTGCATTATTTTTGTGTCTTTCATATTTTCTCTAAAATAATTGGGAGAGCAGGAATTTGCATAAATAATTTTTTACATATTAATTTCCTATGTTCGGCTAAGTCAATCAGCACCCTGTATAGTATATAAAAATACAAAATTTTATAAAATTGTTGATTTGCTAATAAATAGAAATTATTAACAAATGGCTGAGCCCTTACGTTCCCGCTACAGCACAACACTGTACTGCCCTGAAGTCTCTCTTTACGTGTTATTGCTTTTAGCTTGCTTTAAAGTTAATTTATAATTACTACAACATGTTTGTTAAAATTATTGAAATTAATGTAACTATTTGATGTAACCGTATAAATATATTATATAAATAAACAAACAATTGCAAAACCTCTGCGTTTTTAAAATCGATTATTGAATTCTTATGAGATCATTTTTGTTTAAATATTTTTTGTAGATAAGTATATTAATTAGTTAATGAGTAAACTATCTAAGTATAATAATATTGTAAAATTGCAATAGCCAGAAGTTTAGCAGAGGACGACAATAGAAATTGGGAATGAATTAATCAGACATAAGTAAAATAATTGTTACTCTACACAGTTAAAAGTTCCTGTGTACATTTACTTATAAGTGATGTAATTTTCAATGTAATTGATTGTATGTACAATGTTCATCTGCTTTCTTAAATTTAGTATTGTGAAATTACTTGATAGAAATAGGTAGTACATTAGAAATTTTATATTCAGATAAATTATTATTGCTATTCGACAAAATTGTTGTTAATTTTATTCAGACTAAAACAAAAATATTTCTCAAATAATTCAAATTCTCAAATAAAATTAAAAATTCCTTTGACACTCTTTCTTTTAGTTTGGATTAAAATCTGAATTTGTATCACATGGTTCCAGAGCTGTTCCGAGTACAGTAAAATAAAGTACTACTCTCTTAAATTATGTAAAAAGAGTTATTGAAATAATATACTCTAGAAATTTACTCGAATACCGCCAAAGTACTCAAATACAGCAATATTGCTGGAGTACAGCAAAAGTATTCGATTATAATATAGCACTAGAGTACATTTTCCTGCTTCTAAGTACCTAAAATACCAGTAGATACAATTAAATTAAGTATTATTATAGGCTGTGTTCGAGTACTACACTAAAAGTACTCACATCAGTACAGTCCTGGAGTACTTGTATGCAAGTACAGCACAGCTCTGCATGGTTCAACACATGGCATGAAAATTTCACCCAAAGTTTAACAAGGGGTAAATATCCAGTAAAATTTCTGCATACAAGATTCGGAATTCCAGAGATTTCCAAGAATTCCAATAATTTCCAAAGAATTTCAGGGATTTCCAAAAAATTCCAGTGATTTCCAAGGAATTCCAAACAAGTGAACACAAAATTTTCGGGATATTTACCCCTTGAAGTTTAATTTATTATAATCTTCAGATGTATTAAATAACCAAGTAAAATATTTTTTTGATATACACTGCACAGCTATAGTTGCCTTCAGGTGATGTAAATATAACATTTAAATTTTTTTTGTAATATTACATTTTTTAGTAATTTTTTCTCAATGTTGTTTACTTTTATCATATAATTTCACATTACAAAATTAGAAAATAATGAAGACTTGAAGTAAATAAGGGGCTAAGTGCCAAAAAATAATTCTGAGTTAATCGATAAAAACTATGTAAAGCATGACACAGTATATTTAGAAATATAATAAATAAAAAAGAAAAACTTTGATATTCCTAGAAGGTGCTAAGTGCCATTATACTTTTCGCTTATAGTGGGCTAAGTGCCATACTAATTTTCATTTTAAAATGAGCTAATAAGTGCAATGGACAATTTGCTTGATTTTTAGTTTTAACATATAAATATTCTACATAACAACAAGTAGCTTAATTTTTTTAAATTTGGTTCACAAATAAAGCCAGAAAAAAATACAGTGAAACTTTCCTAACTCGAACTGCTCTAACTCGAATTTTTCTATAATTCTAATTTTTTAAAAAAATTTATCAGATATTACGTGTAATTTTATCTCCATAACTCGAAGTTTCCCTAATTTGAACTTTTTTGGTGGTTCTTTGAGATTCGAGTTAAGGAAGTTTGACTGTATTTAAATTTAATTGTATATCTGTCGCGCGAAATCATAGGCCAAATGTAACGTTTTAGGATTTTGACGTCACTAAAATGACAAAAGTAACTAAAATTTGGTTAATTCATTGATAACAGATTAGTATAAATAGGTAATTTTTCATTATTTTATCATTTGTTAATTTGTTAATTTCTTGTTAATTGTTTGTTAATTTTTGTAATAAATTATAACATTTCATTAATTATTTGCGGGCTTAAAATATAGAATTTTGAATAATAACTCAAATATTCTGATTATGGGTATACAGTAGAAGCTCGATAACGTGAACACTCGATAGTATATGAACATCTCGGTCCTGTGAACACCCAATTTCTTCTCAATGTCAATCATTGTTCTTAATTACCAACATTATGCATTATACGTTTTATAAGGAATAAATATTTGCAAACACTAATTTTTCTACACCCCCATTAGTGTGAAAACTTGCGTTGAGTTGAACATACCTTTGGATTTTTGTATTCACAGAATCGAGCTTGTACTGTATTGAACTATTTATCAATAAATGTGATTTTGAGGTGAATTTGAATTTTATGCAAATTGTCTATTATTTAAAAGGTTTAAAAGAAAAAAAATAATGTTTTTTTTACAAATTTTCATTTATGAAGATACAAAAATATAATCGAACATTTTCTTCAAAAAATCTACGATTTTCTTCTTTCACATAAGGAATAATTTTTGTAAGTATATAATATGGAGTAATTGGTACTTAGCTTGTTATTTACTGATAAGGTGATAAGACACCGCAGGATAGCACATGTGTCACCTTACGATTAAAAATTAAAGGATTTGCAGGTGCATTTTTGCATAGACCGTTATTTACCTTAAAGGCGCTGACCTTTAAACGAATTTAAAGGAATAAAACCAATTTTAGAATGTTTGTCACTTAGCCCCTTATTTACTTCAAGTCTTTCAGTACAAAGTGGGCATTGAACCACTACTCGTGCAGCTATTACGAAGATTACTTCAAGTCTTCAATTGTAGAACCTTGTTGGAAATTACACCACTAAGGTCTACTATTACAATTGTCAGATAAATCTGGTATAAATTATACCTAAGTACTATTATGATTTATCACTAAATAGTTCTTATAGCAATTTAAATATAAAAATAATGTTAGAAATGATAAAAACAATGATAGTAGTTCATAATAGTAGGTTCAAAAAGAATATCTGTAGGCAATACAATTGTACTGCTAACAGAACTCAGGTTTAAAGCAAAGTTGATCTATTCAATGAAAAAAGTTCGTCCACTCCTACCAGCAGGATTTAAAATTAATTTTGTTTAACTGTATTTCGCCAGTTTTATCAAAATTAACTACTCCGAAGCTTATATAGTTATAGCTTATAAAGTTATTGATTCATATGCTAAAGGCTGAAGTTAATAAATTAATAAAATGAGTTAAAATGTCGAGTGTTGATTTGGCTAACAGTATACCTATAATAGGGGATTACACGTATGATCACACAATGCTACCTCTTGCTCTGATTATCTTAGAGCAGTGGTTTTCAAAGTGGAGGGCGCAGAGACCTGCAAAGGGGGCGCGGGCCACTCGCGTAGTTGAGAAAAAAAATTATTTTTCCCTAAACTCCCTTCCCTCGTTTTGAAAAATTGAAGTTTTGTTTTGTGGAAAAGTATCTTTTTTTTGAAGGGGGGCGCCGATAATATTTTTTGGTAGAAGGGAGGCGTGACATAAATAAGTTTGGGAACCACTGTCTTAGAGCAAACGGGAATAGAAACAACCAAAATAAATATTCATAAAAAATCTACATAATGGACAAAATACTTTAAAAATATATTATACTTTTAGTAAAGTACAATGAATATAAAAAGTGAAGTAGTTATTTACAGTAGTATATTGAACATCGAATATGAAAAATTTTCTATAACATACTCGTAAAATAATTAAGACTCGCCAATTACGCCTATTTTGTCAGATTTGAGCTCTATTGGCATCGACTTCATTATTACACAGTCAATATTAAATACCTATTGATACCATCAACTACTGTTAAACAAGGGTTTCAGTCATTTCCGATCCAAATGTTGTAACCTTTCTCGAAAAAGAAAAAGGTTGAAGAAGTAAATGTCTAATAGCAGTTTATATAATCAGTGTACAAAATAAGTCATTATCGAACGCCAGTCATACTTCATGCAAGTACGATAATGGCACGCTTCTACACGTACTTATATCATACAAAATTTTATCTTCTACAGAATTTTTTTAGAAATTCTTGATTTGTATTTGAAATGACGTTTTTATATTATATTTAATTAATAAAATAATCTGATCACGTTATTTAAATATTCACACATATATTTATTTTTTTTATCATTGATTACATTTGTTTACAACAAACGTTAGTTTTCTCAATTTTATTTGTGTTAAAAGTAAATCATTTTCAGCAATAGTGCGAAAAGTGGCTCATTATGTAACTCAAAAACAATATTAAATATTCAATCTAAAATAAGTAATAGTTATTAAATTAATCTATAAAATTTATGATTCTAATAATAATAATTTATTGTACATTTTCTAAAGGTATCGTTAGATCGGGGTAGTAAATGTTTTTTAAAAAAATTCAACAAAATGTTCGAGCGAGCTCTCCCTTAAGCCCGACTACAGCATAACATTGAGAAACACTTTTTAATTCTTATTAATGGATATAGGGAGAAACAATAATTAAGTACAAAATAATAGGTCAACTGCTATTTCTACGATAAGTCTCCAGTAAAACCACGAAAATGGGTCACTCTATAGACATAATATTCGATGTTCAATTATTGTTTTACGATTATTATATATGTAGATTATCATAAATTATTACTACGTTCGCGTAATTTGCCATTATATACCTAGCACCACTGCAAAATTGTTTACTTTTGTATCTTTAATGATTTGAATTTAAATTTAAATCGAAAACTTCTTACAATAAGAATCAATAAAATATAACACCCTTTTTCATATTCATCATTTTTACTTGGTATGCTATTTACCAATCTTGATTTTACAGTTTACGCACACAATCAGAACAGGAGACCTTAGAAAAAAATTTAAAATAGCAATTGCGAGATTCGTTCGAATTTCTATCATCACTATTTTGCATGCAGAAAATAAAATATAACGCGGTTCAACAAATATATTTTCTTAATATTGTTTATTTCAGAATTTGCTTTTTCTGTAGATGGCGCTTGATATTGTAGAAAATATCGAAACCAAGTAAAACTTTTCCCCTCATATTATTGCCTGTACACTAATAAAATTGGATATTAATACTTGCACCTTATTGCACAAGATGTGCAATGTACTGATTGTGTCTTTTAATAATAAATTGTCTAGATTGATTTTTTTTTAAATAAAATCAAATGTCCTAAGTAAAAAAACTAATATAATACTTATTAAGTTATTCACGATACTCACGATGTTTATTGAACGAAGGATGAATCAAAAAAATTTAAATTATATTAAATTTTAACAAACATAATAAAACCGACAAACAAGATTTATTTTGCATCATAATTACAGTTTGTAAATTGTAATTTTCATTTTTGTATAGGTTTCCTGAATTTCACCCATCTTCCCAACCGATTTTTCGTGATACCGCGATGCAAGAAACTTCGCAAAAACACAAACAAAACTACTTCTTATCCCAATTTTTGTCCAAGATAAAATATCATTGTAAAAATATCTAACAAAATTATATGCTTACTTACTGTAAATAATTTTAAGTAAACACTCAAAAGTTAATTTTGTTTTGTTCCTTAAATATTTAAGCTTACTCTAGTAAAATTTGATTCGAATTTAATTAAATTCAAATTCGAAGATAAAAAATAATGTAATTTAATAAAGTTTCAGATGTCTATGATAAATATTGTATTGCAGAATGCAACTATGACTTTCAGAATATTTTCAGCCTAAAGAAAAAAATTCAAAATTTCAAACCAGGAACTATGGGAATCAAGGTGGTAAATATACTGATGCCATATAGGCAGTTAAATTAATTTCTACTGAATAGTGAAATTTTATGCATTACAGCTTTAAAACATGTTTTTGTTGATTTTAAATGATTATTACTTATAAATCCTGAATTAATTGAATTTGATTTTATATTCAAAGTTTAATTTTTCGAGGAGTTAAACTATTTTGATAACTCAAAAAACAAGCTTAATTTGATTATATGTATTTCTGCATTAATTTTTGCAAAATGTCTTTGAAAAGACGTACCCCTCCTCCTCGACCCTTCCCCCTTCCACGCCTAGAATCTCCACGAATGTATCCATCGTCTCCGTATAGCTAAAACAAAATAAAAAATAAAATAAATAAAATAATAATTAAAAAATAATTAAATAAAAAAAATTTTGTAACGGAAGAATCAATTATTTACTATAAATAAATCAACTACCCAATTATTTTTAAATAAAACTAAATACGTTACGTGACACTAATATTTTACAAAACTATATGCTTTGTTTCAAATTACAATATAAAACATTACCTAAAATTTGGAAAATAGTGAAGTATAAAGCATGCAATAGTTTACTGGACAAATTATTCACTCAATTTATAACTAAAGCCCAAACAGTCCTTTAAATTATTCAAGTATTAAGTTCTAGTTTAATGGAATCAATTTGAAAACTACTTACCGAAAAATGACTAACTAAAAAATATATAATATTTACTTTATTATTAAATTAAAAAAAAGTTTATATTTAATTGGTAGGTAGGTACTATTTATGTACAATGGTTTCAAAATTTTTGAATAGATATACCATTTAATTATTTCCAAATTAATTAAAATATAATATGACACGGTATTTTTAATATAGGTGTTCTAACTATGCTGTATACCATATTGGGTATAAACCGCCCGTCTGGTAGAAGCATATCCGGTAGCTCTTACCAGGTGCGCTCTTTCAGGGTTGTCCAACTACTACTAAGGGTGGCGCTTGTTTTTATGAATACTTTCCTGCTTTTAGATTTTAATTCATCTTTTAATCACCACTGCTTAGCATACTAAGTATATTAAACCTTTAGCCCCTTTTTATTATCCTCGATGTTAGATAAGTTAAATTTGATATGATTAATTATTGTAACAGCTTAACTGTTTCTGTATAATTTCCAAAATTGTTTTTGTACATATTACACCTACAAGTACGTAATAGTAATGTTATTTTCTAAACGCTCGCTGTGCACCCCTGACATCACACACGTGGTTGGTGTCTGCTGACAGCTGGGTTATGTTCCACCCACTTCACCGTTATCCGAGAATCCATGAAAGTTTCACTATAAAATTACTATATTTATCGAATACCGTCAATATAAAAATATTATATTATAAACTATCAAAAGTTGAAAATGGGACTTACAGAACTATAATAGTCGAGTTTGCCAAAAAATATTGTGCGAAAATCTGCGCACCGATTTCCGAGTTATTGCCAATAAAAAAATGTAAAACTGTTGATAAATTTGAATTCAATTCTATTTTAACCCATAAATTTTATTCAGATTAAATTTTTTTTAATATTGCTTTATTATGAAATTATAAGCACTCTGCATCTGTTACACATGCAGGTCTTCCTGTTTTGACTAAATCTTTAAAAACTGAATTTTGTATAATATAAATTTTAAAAAACGGAAATCATATTTCTAATATCTCGAAGAAACTCATTTGGATTTAGATGAAAAAATTATTATGTTTTTAACAATATTGTAAGGATGTCACTTTTGTATCTCATTTGAATTATTACGAGGAAGACAATTGACGGTTTTTTGCTTAGTTTTGATTATCTCGCTGATTAACTTTACGAGCAAGTAAGAAATTTAGATTTTTTGTATCGATCTCCAGCAGACAACAGTTTTAGTTTTTTTTAATACAGGATGACTAAATTAATTTATTGTTAAAGTAAACCACATGCCCTTTATGATTTTAATTCTCATTAAATATTTAATCTCCTCAAGGTTTAAATAGACAGCAACAGTTTGGTAACATCTGTTTGATAGGAAGTAGGTAAAGTATGATAAGTAGTTTAGGATGGTGGTTCGTATCCCTATCCTATTAATGAAAAAGATTTACTTATGGATCTCCGGAATTTTTTAAGAAAATGTTAAGTAAAAAATTAAAATTTAGATAAAACGTTAATTACAAAAAGGACGAAGACGGATTTCGGAGTTTGAAGGAACAGACGAGGTACTTTTTTTTAATTATCTAATTGAGAATTTCTATTAATTCGAGAAAACGAGCGTTTGAGAAGTGCAATGGCATCGTTATCCTGTGCGTTAAGGAATCGAGAGCAAAAAGTGGTCGAGGATAGCATGACAAGTAGTGAAGTTATCTAGGAGGCGGCGAGAGAATAAAAGCATGACAATGGGTGTGGGTGACAGTGATCCATTAGTAGTGTGAAGGGTGCATCGCAGCGCGTTGAGTGAGGTAAGGGCCGGCATTTGAACGGTCAGCGGTCGTTAAGCGGGTGCGGGGCCGAACGGCTAGACATTTGCCAGACGGGATGGTCGCTCGGGGATATGACTTTGTTGCTGTTCCGGGAAAGCTCACCCTATTTGCCCGAAAGGATTCAACGTCTGTGTATATAGCTTATTTGGGTTACTTGGGTCGGTTATTTCTGGAGCCAGACACGTGCTTAGTTGCGGTTCGCATGTCAACTAAAAAAGGTCTTTATACACGAACACGTCAAATTTAGGACAAAAATAAAATTCTCTTTTAGTAATCGCACGTTTTATTTGTTGTCATTCCACGCGTTCACCTCGACGAAAATAATTAAGTTACGCTTATCAATTCTTGAATAAATTTAGCAAAAATAAACGCATTTCATGGCAAAACCATTAGCATTGTATGCCACAAATAAGCGGAGAAGATTAAGTTGCTAGATTCTGTAGCTTATTAGGCAACAATAAGCTACCTGTACGGAAACGAAAATACCGATTCATTAAAAAATTCAAAGGTGCTCACCCTTCAAAATAATTTAGCATTTAAATGTAACCAAAACATTCCTATTCACACCCTCGTAAAGACATCATCAA
The DNA here is from genome assembly GCA_958510845.1 of Cantharis nigra. NCBI lineage: Eukaryota > Metazoa > Arthropoda > Insecta > Coleoptera > Cantharidae > Cantharis > Cantharis nigra. The sequence goes on from OY294028.1 coordinate 67,685,672, forward strand.
GGCGATAAACGCCAAGTGCCCAACCATTCACAACCCAAATCACCTGAGCGCGAGGCGAGGGTCTATGGCGCGTCTTCAGACCTACCCTAATACCGACGCCCCCGCATTGTGCGGCACGCGACCACCACACGCCTTGCAGGTGGCCGGTTAAGAAGGGGTGAGGTACATAGTGGCTATTTACGTAGCTTTAGAAGGGAATCCCCTTCGTGATTCAGCAAGGGTTTACTGTTATGCACAAAACGGGACAGATACCCCTGTTTTCCAATTCAGATCACACCAAGGTCAATTCGATACTCAAAACGATTCCCCCAAATAAGGTAGCATCTACAAGTAGTTTGCAATATGCACGTTGGCATATTTCCAGTTATAATACCAACAGCACAACTACAACAGTTTCTTTCAGGTGCAGGTGTAATAATGCCAAACGATTAATACGACTATTGAACCCTTGGTACGTTTAAAGGAAGCATTAAATAACGATTTCAATATAATAAAAAAAAATTGAGACAATCACGCGCATAAACAATTAATCAGTGGAAGAAAGCAATTTCAAAATTATAGTCCTAAATGGAGTAGTTTCGACCAATTTGCTATCTAAATAATTACGTTTAATTTACCTTGTTTAAAAATGAATTTATAATTTACCACAAAGGTATCATTCTGGTCCGCAAGCCGACATCGGAATAATAGTCGAACATCGGCCTCGTGCACCGGAGCTTTAATTTCGGCTCGGACTTTTTTCAGTAATTATAAATTTGCAAACCTAAAAATAAAAATTAATTGATTCGCAGCATCAATTTTCAAATCTAGAACATTATATAATTTAACGATGAGAATACTTTTACGGCGGAAGTACCCAGTCGGATGCAAGTTGAACTCTGTTAGATTTAACAATCCATTTCCTAAATTAAAGCTTGGCTATTTTACTAAGTAGAGTGTTTATCACTAGTGAGATTTACACTGTCATACACTTACATATGGATAAGCAGCAAAATCATATCAACTTCATTCAAGATTTATTTCAATTGAATTTTGCAAGCGAAAAATGCCCAGTGCAATTTATCCAATAGGAAAAAACTGAAGAACTTTTTAAATCAATATTAATTTTTTTATAACAAAATATACATACCATACAGTCATATTGGCCTATGTATTACGAATTTTCCCAATAAGTTATAAAATTAATATATTATAGGAAATCTAATATCGAGACTCAAATTTGATATTGATGCCTACAAAATTAATTTGCATTCTATTTGGTCGAGATGAGATTCAAGACAGGACTGGAAAATTACTCTGACCGTACCCTTTGACTGCACAGGTGGCTCCCTAAGGAAATTATTTAATCGTTCTCCGACTCGGACGAGTTACTTCGGCCAAATAAGTATAGAACACAGAAGTAATACAGGGTTAAAGACGTTTGATAAGAGATTTTTATCTTGAACTTGGAACCATCACTATTAAAATAAAATTGGGACATTTTTGGAACCACTCGCTGATCTTTTAAAGCATTTATTTGGGCCATATTTGCTTAACAATAAGAAATGCGATACTTTTTATTCGGAAACGGTGCATTCTCTCCGTGAGATAATGTGTACCTATGTTTCCTTCAATTTCAGGTTCACACCCGGCGGTCATAGGTGACCGGAAGCGATTCTCAACATATGTGGCTACATCCGCCCGCTAAACTTGAACCCCCACCCCCGTGTGACGTAACACATTTCCGCCCCGTTTAAGTAATTTATGTTACGCGCTTTTTTTTAATTACTAAGCTGCACTGTACGCTATACGAACTCTGCCAATTTCATTATAATTATTTATGGCTTTGATATTTTTATTTGGAACAGGACCAAGGAATTTTTTTTCAAAATAATTTATATTGGTACAACTGACATAAAACAAAATTGATAAATTTGTATGGTTTAAGATAAATTATTACAATATACGTTTCGATTTGTATTGAAAATTCTTTGTTTTTCTTGCAAAATTTAGCATAAAGCAATAAATTATTGTAAAAATCAGACATTCGTTTTGCTAACCATAATTTTGCATACATTTAAATATTTTTAGGTTAAAAATCGTAAAAATTAATGATATTACAAATTACATTTAGAGCGTACAAACCCTGTATACATTGTGGCAAATTCCCCTATAAAATTAGTTCCGGCTAAAAGCACCACTAAAATATTATGGCGAATACGTAAAAACAACCTTCACTGTAATATCAACCAAGTAATTTTAGTAATAAATTGTCGATAAAAATAAAGATATAATTTAAACAAGAAAAATGCTGTATAACCTTTAGTTGAGCTTTACCGTCAAATAAGTACTAAAACATAAACTTTTCTGTCTACTGAAAAAATAATACAATTTGTTACAACTTAACTAACCGTCGAACTTTTCTATATCATTTTTCATTTTATGGACTTGTTTATTGTAGTAAATTAAAAATTATATTGCACAACAAAAATGTTGACGATCTTATACTATTATATAATAAAAAGAGATATTAAAAGGGAGTAATTGTGTACCGTATGCTGTTGATATCCGCTGAGTTTCCACTACTTCAAATTTAATTTTCTTTTATACAATACTTCATGAGTCACTAAATTTTAGGTGACAATAAACTACAAAATAAGGATTAAGTCCAACAATAATAAAGAGAAATCAATGTAACGAATGTTCCTATTGTTGGATGTAGGACATATGGTAAATATTTAAAAGAGAAACATTCTGGATCAAGTAAACTGTATTTCTCTCTTTTTGGGCATTTAAATGGTCGAACTACACCAGAAACATTTTATCTGGATATAAAACTGGTGTAACGTATAAACGTCTTTTCCAACACTATACTTCGGCTAGCTGCATTTTTATTGATTTTCTAGGTTGGACTTATGTTGTTGGTAAACGAGGGTTTGTGTTTCGTCACTTGAAACGCACTTGTATAAGCTTCTTCTCTATAATTAGTTTGTTATCCATCTTGTGAAATTAACTACAATAATTACGACGAACCAATCAAACTATTTTGTGTCCCCGTCAGTATAACAAATTTTAAACGATACAAAGTACAAGCTTCTGCTTTTCTTCTCCACCGAGAGCTCCAATTCAATTTTCTTGTCTTTTTTTGCAAATCTACATAAGGCAATCAAGCGAAAAATAAGACAAATATCTAGTCATGCATTTAAATGTAACTAAAATTGGCAGTGTCAAATTTGCCGAAAGAAAACTAATTTGTTAAAAGCTTAACCTGGTGTTTTATTGCTTTGTTTTATAAGTGTCTAGAGAAGAGGTGAAAAGATTTTAGGCATTATAATTGCACCAGTGAATTAACTAACCTACGCATCAACGCACCACCGACAGTTTCCTAACCAGATCGATAAGAATGCGAGTGCAATGATGACTCATACAACACCCCCGACCCTCTCCAGTCTGCAACTGCTACGCACCTCGCTAAAAAAATCAATCTCTGCTACGTAACTGGCAAATGTCAAATGTTGCCAAATTTAAGATCCTTGTGACACTTTTGAATGCGTTAATCTCAAAGTTCAAACATACAAGTTTTTAATATTCTCTACGTATTTGAGCCACGCAATATATTTTATTCCTAAGGGTTAATAATTTCTTTTTCGCAATTTAAAACCTATTGACATTTTACCATGATCGAGACTGAGCCATTTTTCTTTTCGGCCATCCAACATACAAATGCATTCAGAATAAATTCGAAAATGGAAAACCCAAGCTGTATACAAAAGTGCAGCCCCTAAAAATTAAATGAGGCATATCTTATTTCTTTCTTAAATGGTAGATTTATTGATTGAACTTTGAAACAGATACAGTACCTACTTGAATGGCACTCAATGCAACAGAAGATTGTATTATTAGGGTAGAAATGGAATTTACGAGTGTAACAGAAAGTTTGCACCTTTTACAATTAAAGAAAATTTGGGATTAAGGTTTACAGTTCTCGACTTATCTGTTTTATGTTCTTTAATGGAGACAAAGAAATGGAATCAGTTGGTACAGTATAATCTCCACTACGCTGGCATTGCTAAATGATCATAAAAATAAAACGTCGTGATTCACCGATTGTGACGCCTTTATTACCAAACTGATAGCCTCTAAGAGTATCCTAGAAAACCAAGAATAAAACAAATTACTTAGTGTTACGAGCCCCAAAAAAGCTTATCATAACAACGTAACAGCGACTTCGTTTCCTTTACAACATTTTTTACAAAATTGGTCGACTTACAAATATTCAAATAAATTGGATATACTATACATACTAGTTTTTTATATTCACAAAATTATTTGAGTTTAAATTCGTATTGTAATGGAAATGTCACAACAGACAATACTTATTTTAATAATTTTCTATAGACTTTATAAAACCCGGCTTTTTCATTTTACCATATTTTTATTTTGAAATGACACATTATCGATCCACGAAGAAGTTATTGGACGCTATATATTTACATTATTTGATCAAATTTACAAACCCGTAATAATTTATTATATTATTATACTATAAACTATAATAATCACTTGAAGATATACCAGATTTATAATATTATAATGTATTATATGAATAGAATCACGGAGGTGTATACATTATTTGGAATTGTTAATTACCTAAATTGTATTAGCGCTGTAATAATAGAATAATTAATTAATAATTATATGTTGGTATATATTGTAATGATGTAATTATAACTTATAAATTATTGTTATTATTAATTAATATTAGAACAGATTTAATTAAGTAAACAATTTTTATGCTCAGAATACATAAATATTGAGAGATAGTAAGGTTATTCAATAAACTAAATTGCCGAAAAATGCGTATAATGTAACATATTATTGTAATATAATAAGTATATTAATAGCTCTTTGTGTAACAAGATTGGAAATTTCACTTTTTCACCATGTTACATACTTACAAGATTTTTAATTTGTTTGTGTGAGACAATATATTCAACTATTTACATATTACTTTCTTCGATATTAGGTAAATATTTGATTATTGTAAATATAAAACAATTTTACGCAATATTTTTTTTTGAATGTGAGAATGTTATCGTGAAAACGACGTTGTTGCTCTTAAAGGTGTAAACCTGTTAGAAATGTATGATATGATTATTAAAGTAAAAAGTACAAAAAAACAATAATAACAAGTTAGAGTTGAGAAAAATACAGTATACTTAAAAAATCAATTATTCGCAAAATCAAAAAAGAGATAATTATCACTTGACAGGTTATGATTAAAAATATTAAAAAAAAGATATGAATAAATAATATGCTGTAAAAAATACATACCTAAGCGAAAAATTAAAAGTTAAACATTTATAATGCGATATAAGGCCCTATTTCATATGTATTTACAAATACATACTACATACTACAAATCTACTTGAAATTAGTTTTCATTCTTCTAGGCAATAGGGAACCCGATATATGGTATGCGGTATACAATTTATGCATAAACACAAGATATTATAGATATTATAAATTATATGCCACATACTAAATATCGGGTTCCCTATTGCCTAGAATCCGGGCTCTAGTTATAATTATGGTAAATAAATTGACTTTGGATATAATAGATTGAAAACTATTAGGTATTAATTTAACGTTTTTGTTATGTTAAATGTATATTTAAAATACAAAATTGATGTATTTGAAATAAAAAGAATGAAATAAAATTAAAAAAACGAAATCGTTTATTGAAAATTTAAAATCCAAAATATATTTTAAATACGTATTATATATGTATTTCAAATATTGGCCACCACTGCCTGTAGATAAAAATAAAATTATTTTAGAAAAAAACATCTGAAATTATTACATCTTTTTCACAACTTTCTCAATTTTGCTGTTAAAATCTGATGTGACAATACATGACTTTCCCTACGTGATCGCACCACTCACACTTGATAGGTATAAGTTAACTTAATTTATAAAATGTCATTTTAGAACAAAGAGGTTCCTATTTACTATTTGAAGTTATGATCTTCAATATTTTCAAAATAATACGTAATAAGTATGTCCTCAGCTTAAATGTTGTATCGTAGTATTATAATATGATTTAAAAATATAGGTATGTGTACAATAATCATGAGCTTACTCTTGTGTAAGATTAATATTATTGCACATACATAACATACGGACAGATTTCGCTATAGAAATGGCGATTTATAAAAATAATACGTAAGAATAATTATTATATTTCTTCTACATTGGTTTTATTTAATTAAAAAACTTTTATGATAGTTTATTTATACCTTATAATCGCATAACCGGTTTCGCTTGTTTCAGCATCGTCAGAAACGTAGAAAAGCATTTTTACAAAAAGTTTAATATAAATTAAAAAATTTATATTAACCAAATTTTTTTGTATTAACTGTTTTTGTATGTGGAATCCAACATATTAAAATAAGCAAAATCTGTTATCTAAATAAAGATAAATAATACAAGCATAAAAGCACTTTCGGAATTATTGATGTTTCAATTAAATTATAATTTTGCCTCCTCCTGGAAATTTTTCTGATGACGCCTCGCAGTTTTTAGTATAGAAAAATTATTCAGTATACTAAAAATAATCTCATATTATATCAATAAATATAATAAGTAATCGGTCAAGCAATACTAGATTTATTTATAGAATATACTTTGTATATCTCCAAAAAAACTTTAAATTAATATTAAAAAATTATAAATTAAATATAATACTTATTATAATAATAAATAAATCGAATACGAAACCACATGAAAGTAATTTCTGATTGTGGAAAACTATCCGTAAGGTATGAAAATAATTATATTAATTTAACTTGTAAATGTCTCAAATCTCAAATTCCGGCTAAAATGTTCATAATAATGTAATTGATAATATTGTAGAGAAAAATTACGAGGCTATTTTAATTATTTACTAAACAATACATTTATTTTTTGAAACGTCAAACATTAGCTCCTCATAACACAATATACTATTATTGAACAAACAAAACATATTATCCTATTGTTTCTTAACACTGTAAAACTGACAGCGACGAGCGGCACTAAAGCAATACTTTAGCGACACTAAATCTCCGTATTAAATTATTTTTAAAAAATAACAGAAAAGCAATAGACGATTTCAGATAAAGGCATAAACCTGTAATTTCATTTCAAGAAATAGTATTTCGGTGCAAAATTTACTTATGTATTATAAAAATTGAAAAATGTTTAAATTTTCAATTAAATTTGGAAAATTACTATAGCTTTTATGTAAAATAAATTGCTTTTTAATTTAATTCAAAGATAATATTGTAAAAATTGTAACACATTTTCAAACAAATTATACGTGTGAGTCATGGTTTCCATTCAAACGATCATACAATAAAGCTCTAATTGCACTTTACCTTAACACACTGCTTGATCCTTCATTAAATTATTCATGGGTGCATGTGTGTATGCACTTAAGAGAAAATTACAACAAATTTTAATTATTTAATGTGATTACAAACGCGCGTCAATTGATTTATAGCGAATAAAATTTTTATAACGAGATTACCCAAGTTATTTATTATAACAGTAGAACTTTGTCTTGTAATTTTGCAAAAACACTTTGTTAATCGAAAATGTGTACATAATTACAACAAAAGTTTCAAAAAAACATCAAAAAGTATAAAAAATGATCTGGATTATATTAAGGCAATCTACCTCGTGATCCACGTTAGATTCCCATGACGCATCTGTAATTTCATAAAAATTTGTACCTTATAAATCTCAATTTCCACTGAAATTGCGTTTAGACCCTTAAAAATTTACCTATGATTCATAACCGACTTAATACTAATTATTGTTGAATAACGTTGGGAAATATTTTTTACTCGCGATAAGGAAATTTAAAAATTTAATTTAGAAATATATTCTTGCCAAGCACAGTTTTATCAAGTATTCATTCAATAATAACTCGGCGTTGTTTTTAAAATTTCAAGTGCTATTTTTTATCCCAACTTTTAAAAGCGAGATATTGAGCTTTTCATTGCAAAAGAACCGAGTTCAAAAGGTTATTTTATCTTATAGAAAATATCTCTCGAAGTTCATAAAGCAAATATATAAAGAACCTACTTTAAGGAAATTCAATGATGACGATGATGTTAATAATAATAATAATTATAATAAGCTGATTTTAAAAGAAATATTGTGAAATAAGTTCTTTTTAAATCATTTTTCTTTCGGCCGATATTCGAATTTTTTAAAGAAAACTGTCTTACTATGTTATTGTGATATATAAATTATTTGAGACAGTGGTATATTGTGACATGGATTGTTTCGACTATCGACGGTTTATTTGAAACCTTTCAATTGTTACAAGTTACAAATTATCTTGATTTACTGATTACTAAATACAAAAGACCTACGTTGACTATATCAACTACAAAGGTGTAGGTATGTTGGCCCAGTGGTCGTTTGAATTGAAGGTAGGAGCAGATGAAATAACACAATTGACACAGATAAAGATTTCTTGTCGCGTGCCGTTCACATCTGCCACTGTGAACACATTTAAAATAACGTTCAATGCAATGCTCCATCATGATACAAAACTTAAGTTTTGATGACACACATTATACACAATGAAATATTCCAAATAAACGTTTTATACCGAAAACACTTTTTTATTCTAAAAGAAAACAAAACTGAAGAAGCACAGATTTGAGCTCCGAAAAAAAAAACTTACAACAATAAGTTACGATTTTAAGAAAATATTATTCTAATAAAATAATAGTTTAACTAAATAACCATAAAGCAAAATTTATCGGTTGAGAAAAAAACTTACATAATTCCGGAAACATATAGTAAAACAGCTGGCCACTAAAAAATTCTCATTTTGACTAGCTCAAAATTACACTTCCGTTAAGTTTTACCAGTCGGTTAATTATTTCTGCCTTATTTCAAATATTTTGACAAATAATTCTAAAAATCCAATTTTTTAGACTATTAGCAGTAACGAGCAGAATACTTATGAACGGAAGTCTACTTTTTAGCAAATGTGATGAAGAACAATTTATTATAATTAACTTTATTTACGAAAATGGTTTTGCAAAATAATCAGCAAAATTTTTATAAAATAAATATGGATATTTCAAATATGATAACGAGAAAGACAAATAAAACCACCTGGTATGTATAAGTAAATTTTAGATAATTTTTTATATAAAATTATATTAAACTACCCTATGCACTGATGAAAAGCTTTGTGCTATCTACTGATTATTTTAATATTGGATATTTGTATCTAACAATTTTTTAGTGTAAAATTTATACTAAAACATTTATTACGAAAACATATGTGCAAGTTTATGTATTGGATTTACAAGAAAAACCGCACCAGAAATGTTTCAGATTAAACACTGTAAGCAAGTCATATCTTAAGAATTTGTTCTAATAAAAATTATGACGTTTGACCTCACTACAAATTTGAACCCTACTGTGTAAAGGTATTACACCGCTACAACGATATAAGCATATTTTGCAACACCCCTTTAAAGGGGCCTGTAAAATTCAAAGCTTCCCCAAATATAGACCACAGGGAACATTACACCTGTGGAATCAAACTTCCATCAAAATTCAAATCGCTTACAAAAATAGTGCAAAGCTGTATTTGAAAAATGTTCAGTGAGATAACAGCGATTTCTTGAAGGACTTACAACAAAATATTTCGTAAATTTTATTCTTGAAAATTTTATGGCTTCAAGTTGTTTTCTTATATTTTTCTATACGATTATTTGAATATGGAATATAAAAAAGATGATTCGGTATGGTCTAATTTAACTGCAACTACATCCTATAATTTTGTGCACTTATCTACTCTATCTCAAATTAGCTCTATATTGCGCAATATAATAAAAATGTGCAGACAAACAATGCACGAAGATAAAAAATTAAAAACCCGAGCCCGATCTAAAAGCAATTTTATAAAATTATTTTACACCAGAGAATTGGACTTGGCAATGTTTCTTTTTTAGTAAACAAAGTTGCACACTTTGCTTTATGCCATTCCATGATGAAAATTGTACTCGGTGCAAAAAAATAAACCATTTTTCTTCTTTGTTAAAAATCGAAAAATAATTTTTTTTTAGTTCCTAATACTGTAATCTCTATTGATTTTTTACGACTATAATTCAATTACTATACAGGAAATTTTCATTCTCATATAGAAATATCCCGTGACTTTCCGGGTAATGAATATAATATTGAGTGACTAAACTTTTCTTCCAAATAAACATGAGACAATGGATTTTTCAGGTTTAATCAAAAAAGTGTCTTGAAGCATTTTTCACCTCTTATTACGATAGTTTTGATTATTTATTCAATTAAAATCTATCAAACTATTTTTTAATAAACATTTTTAGTTTCTTGTTCATTTTCGTCGAGAAAATATCCAACACGTATAGAAAAATGTCCCATTTCTACTACTGTTTGAAAAAGCCAACGATTTTCGTTTGTGTAAGGTAAAATACGAGTTTTCCGCACTAATGCGGAAAAGTAGTTTTTTACGAATCCGGCGCCTTTTAGTTTTTCACTTGCACATTCTTACAAAATCTTGCGTTTTGTACTAATTATACAAACTACTACCTAAACAATACAATAATTTAAGAGCAATTAATATCGAGTTAGTGTGTTGCCATTTTCTTCCTTATCGATTACAATGGGAAGCAACAATCTTATAAATAAGTATGAGACAAAGGGATGTAAATACTCTCCCCGTCACGCTGAATTTAAAGTTAAATATCTTTTTTAATTAAAATCAGTTTAACCTGTAGAAACACTTAAAAATACTACGTGTATTTATTTAATTTTTTCATAACAAGACGCAATCACAATTAAGAATTTGTCAAGTTGTAAAGTGCTAAATTCTTAAAGAATTTAAATCCGATTTAGGTCCGATTTTCCAATAATATTTACTGTTGTAAAATTGGCTCTTAGTACAATATAATCGCATTTAATCTGGATCTGGGTCCTACCTACGGAATGTTTGTACCTTCGTTTTATCTTTTTATTGCTCTAAAATGTTAAAATAATATTTTCAAACATTTGGAAAATCCCAAAAAAACATTACAAATTGAAATGTATATATTTTTAAATATGCAATACAATATTTAAAAAATTAAATTATTTAAATAATAATTAATAAATTATTATTTTAATAATTATTTATTATTAATAATAAATAAATAAATAATTAATAATAATTAATTAATAAATTATAATTTATTCATAAATTTAAACAAATCTTCTAAAATCTAAATTTTAATTAAGTGAGTCGCTCGCCCCACCAATAATGAATTATGTTCATGATATAATTTTTAGTCTTATTACAATATTTATAATATATTATTTAAATGAGGCCTTTCCACCTCCTCTACACCCATGATACTACATATTTCAAGCGGGCAATTGTTTACAAATATGTATTTGAAATCTATGAATTTAATTTGGAATCCCAACCATTATTTTGGTAACCCATTACCTATCTGTTTACCCATGTCTGTTTACGATAAAGCTTTCTCAGCTTTCATATTATGCATTTAAAGTCACTTTAATTTTAAAATAAAACTGATGATTTTGATTGATTAGTTTGAACTAACTAATTAATCAATAGAAGTTCACTTTAACCAAGGTGTTTTTAAGATATAAATATTATGAAATTGAGTTAAACTGATAACCTAATGTAAAGAGTTCCAATTTCAACTAATTACTGATGGCGTGGTTTGGATTCCACGTTAATATGTAAGCTTAGAGTCAGTAAGTTAAACGGCAGGATTGTAATTCGTTATTATATGGAAGTTTACACAGAAATAAAATAGTTTATACGTAAATATCGATTGTATACTGAAGTGTGCATGCGTAAGCCAAGTGTAAAGAAAAATAGATTTTTGTGTTTGAAAACACTCGGTATTTTTCGGATGAAACTCGAACTGGAATGTAGATGAAAAAATTACAATGTAATTCAAGCTTTAGAAAAACCATACTGTTTGTATTCGAGTTCTGATTAAAATTAGTAAAGAAATAACATAATAGAATATAAGTTAATTAAAAAAATAAGACAAAATAAGTAGGTAAAATTAAAAGAAAAACAGTTTTTCAAAACAAATTGCATGAGTTGTCATTACAGTTTAAAACAAAATTAGAAAACATAAATTATTAAATAACTTTTTAAGTTATTAAAAACTTAGAAATAAACTAAACCCCCATTAGTCATCAAAGTTTTACTCAAGTTTGTAATGGAACTGAAATTATTCAACTTTTTGTAACTGAAAATGTAAAATATGAGAAGAAAACTAGCTTCCCACTGCAGCACCGTAAATAATACATTTTTACATAATACGAAATACAAACTACGTTTTCCATCATCAATCAAACAATAAAATTTTCTTTAATAAAATAATGGTAATATTTGGAGAAAAAAAATTGCCCGTTGATAATTGTATCCAGAAAAGTACCGAACCATAGCAAATTCTATGTGCGTTAACCACAAATGACGGAAGCCATAGAAAATAAATTTTAATATAGTCGATCGATTTGTTTGTCAAAGTTTGTTGCAGTTTCAAACCAAAACAAATTTTACAAATTAAAAATTTAGACTAACACCAAGTGTCCCATCCCATACGACATAAATAATTTCTCCATCCCGAAATGGGTATACCACATGTACGAGATACACAAATAAAATAAGTTAATTCAACTTTTCAAATAACTTTCAAAAAATGATGTTATTGTTGTCACAATTAAATACTTTCACGATTCTTTTTCAGCTTCATAATTCATAATCAACGAAATCTACCCAGTATTATTAAGTTCGCTTTTTTTATATGCATTTTGCCATTATATGCAATTCTAGATATCCAACCTAATATTGACATGAATTAAACGAGACACAATGAAGGAAAATATACAGGGCTGTTTATATGGTCTACTATATTACAAACAGCTGGCAAAAGTTTATTCTTCAAACGCAGCTGTTGGAGTCGACCGTATACCTGGTTTAAGCACATAATGTGGCATATGTTAGACCGGCAAAAGTAGTTTCAGTTATATTTCATTTCGTTAAAACTTGGCAATCAAAATTCATTTCTTTATGCACATCATATGCACCTCCAAGCCAAGAAAGTTTGCTAATCTGATAGATTAAGTTTGGGTCATTTAATAACTGCTAAATTTATTGCACAGCCTTCAATGCAATAATATGTATAAAATCGAACGTTAAAGCCGGAAGTCATACTTAACGTTTCAAAATATGTATAATTAAGTAATTTACATGTTAAAATCGACACAAACGGTACAAAAAAATCATTTTGACCCCCAAAGGTGGAGAAACTACTGTTTTTCTCAAGTTCATTATTCGAAATGCATCTTGAAATTCTTCAAGCGCTAAAAGTACACCTATATTAATTTACGACAAATATTCCATTTGGTTTTTGGAATATTCCAAAATTTTTGGAACAAATTACTGGAGAGCTTTACAAAGTTCGTTATGTTTCAAATTAATTTTAAATGATAATTTAATCAAAATATTCTCAAGAATGATGAATAATTTGTATTTACACTTGTCAACGTCCATTGAAAAATTATCTTTTGTATTATAAACTACAATCCCTGCATCTAAAAAATTCATACTAGATGCTAGACAAGACGAACTAGTTTTTTGTACTTTTGTCTAGCTGAATCTATGTGGTTTTCTATGAGAACAAGCTTGTTTTAATTCGATGATGTAAATCATTTTTCAGATAGAGATGCTGGGAAACCACCGTGAGATAAATTTTAGTTAAAAAACCTGGACCTGCATAAAACCGTTGTGTAACTCACCCATCGAGTCTGAAAGTTTTTCAATCAAGTTTTTAGGGGAAAAATTACGCCATTCCAGCTTTTTTGTTCTTTTCTTATTAGTAAAAAAATCTCCTACGATAAGTTTTCTTTTTCAATTTAATTTTATAGAATGTGGAAGATTTTTGCGTAGGACTGTCTGTCACATCTAAATGATATTTTATTTTTTAAACATATGTATTTCAGTTGACATTGAATGAGGAAAAGTGTGTTTGACACAGCTTTAATCTAGCGACCAAATGACGCGTTACTGGGAGAATACATGCGATCGATAGCGAATGAAAGTGACATCGCTCGCTTTGCACATATTATATATTATGTGTGTGACGCATCTAACCCCCCTGTACTCTTTTCGGGAGAACGCCAAAGCAATAGAATATATATAGAACATAGACATGCCTAATCGCACGTTATCAAAATAATAATAAAATTGTGTGTCGAATAGAAAAAAATCAGTAATTTTGGTGTATTTATAAAAAAAAACTGAGGGACTTCAACGATAGATGAGAACGGAACCCCCACATCCATATACCATCACGTATCAAATTTCTGTTAGCCATCCTCTGCGACCATTTTGGAACAAACATTCGAATTTAAATTAACAAACAAGTCGATACGTACACGTAAACAAAATTAATAAAAATTTTAATTAGTACTTCAAAATTCAAGATTTAGTAAAAATATAGTTTCGAGATATAGAAACGTAGAATTGGAGTTTCTGTAATATCGGAAAATTTAAAATTACAAAAATGAAGATATACTTCTTGCAACTTCGAGTGACAGCAGTGGTTATAATATAATAAAAATGAAAGATTATACAAAAATGTCAAGTTAAGAGTTTTAAACATCCAATGTAACCCTGGAGCCGTTTATGCACACGCACATTCGCACAGCTGTAAATTGGGTCGGTCCATGTCGCACGCACTTTAGGGTAGGTTCCCTTATATTCTCGCGACAAATATCACGAGTCCGGAGAGCTTTACCGGTCTTGTATGTCTCATTTAAAACTTTCAGAAAGACTACATTGTTAAAAATGATTATATTTAAAGCAAAATTATTTATTTTTTTATTCTATGATATAGGTTAAAAAATTAAATTGGTATCAAGATTGTGGAGAACGTAAAAAACTTCAACTGAAAATCTTTTTAGCATTATTCGCGTGGATGAAATTTAATATTCATGTTTCAACTAAATTTAATTTGAGGTTTTTTTAATGAGAATTTTATGAAATTTTTCACTCGACACAAAATTGAAGCACAAATGTACCAAAGTTATCAATTTTTGAGCAACTTTTGTTAAAAAATTGTTGAGTCAACTATAAGCACAAAAGCTTTTCTGATTTACGTTGAAGTTTGCTTCATGCTGTGTCTTCTCTGCAATAATATGTTAGGGCTATCAATTTTACAAGCTGTAAGTAATATTTTTTTCAGTTGTAACATATTATTAGTACAAATATTAACGTAAAATCGTTTTGGTACTTTGCTTAGGAGCATTGAACAATTGAATTAAATTAATAAATAGCATAATACACTCAAATTAGACACTAAAATGTTTGTTATTGTTCAATCAACGTTTTTCCGGCACACAATTTCTATTGCATTTACATAATATCTTCGTTTAGATTATATTTGCAAAAATATATTTTCGTTACTCTTATGAAAATGTGCATATTATACAAACGCGATTTTAAAGTCCAATCTAATTTTGGTAATAAAATTTACGAAATTTGCTCTGAACCTTTTTTTTATGTACTATACCAACTGAAATGGCCAAGGCGACATTCTAAAGAATATTTGTCGATATTTTTTGTTTGTTATTTTTTCTGTTAAAAATTACAATTCTTCTTCCAAGCTAAAGCAATTATCATAAATAATAAAGAGGTCCAAATTTAAAATTTGTAAAACATTCGCGATACCTAACTAGATTTGAGGAAATCTGCTTATAGTAGCTAAAACTGACAGCAAAAAAATGATTTACTTATTACTTGCCCCTAGTTTTATCAAGTTTGTGTCCCTTGCGAGATACGAAAATAGCGTCATTCTCATATTGCACCGAATTAAAAATTCAACAATTACACAACCAACCAAAAATTAAATTTAATACTTTTTCTTGTTTAAAGAA
Source organism: Cantharis nigra (assembly GCA_958510845.1). Lineage (NCBI taxonomy): Eukaryota > Metazoa > Arthropoda > Insecta > Coleoptera > Cantharidae > Cantharis > Cantharis nigra. Next base: position 67,701,659 of record OY294028.1, read on the forward strand.
TAAATAAATATTTATATTTTTATCTCTAATACTTTTCGAAAGTTATTACTATACTACATAATAAATTGTAATGGAAATCGTAGAAACTCAAAATACAAATTGAAGAAGACCTTCGTAACCCAGTTTCCTTAAGGACGAAAACAATTTTTTGTTTTCATTGCAGAACCACCAACACCAAATTACATTATCCAATAAGCTACCTACTAAAGAAATTAAGAAAACCCATAAACTAACCTTTTTTTCGGTAAGTTTCTCGCATCTTCTTTGTTTGCAAATTTGATGACTTTTATCGTTTCTGCACGGTGCACAATCACCACAATTGTCTTTCCGTTGGCAACCGATACATTCTCCGCACCGTTTCCGTTTCTTCTTGACTTGTTTATCTACGTTTCCACCACTTATTTCGTCTGCTTCCATGCCACCGTTGCCGGATAACACATGATGCGTTTTAAAACTAGCGGTACTAGACACAGAAGCAACTTGTCCCGAATTTTCCGAACTTACCTCCATATTACTAGAAGCACCGTCACTTTCAGCCGAACTTTCTAAACTAGAAGCGCGAATTTTTCTGCGTTCCTTTTTACGAAAATCGTTACGCGTTGGTGAGTCCATTGCGGCATTAATGCCGTTTAATTTTTTATCTAGTCCATTGTAAATGCCGTTGTGATCCAAAACTGTGGACATTGGATTTTGAAATTGCGTGTGATGAAGGCCGACATTTTGTAATTTCAAATCGGAATCCTGAATCGTTAGATTTGTTCCAAGTTTTAATTCGGACATGTGAGTTGGTTCCGATTTTAACACTGTCACTACGGTCGGAGTTGTTATTATTTGGTTATTTGGTAATATCGTACCATTTTGGGTTGGAAAAATGGTGGCCGAATGTATTGTATTGTTTAATGCGGTAAGACTAGTGGTTGGGTGGGTGAATAACTGAATATGGCGTTCATCCAAGAATTGTTGTTGTATGGACGGGATTTCACGTGCTTGGATAGGTGCCGGAACCAAGGGATAATTACGTGTATTAACTGCACTTAGGGTGTGAAAACTGGAGTTTAGTGTTGTTAAGTGACCACCACCAGGACTAGACGAATTTGGCGAGACTGGAGTAAGATTTGTAAGTGTTGTTAACGTGGGTTCGCTTGTGGTAACCGTTGTTGGTTCGTTAAAAGTTTGAAATTGCGATTGGAATGAAGGAAGTTTTGGAACACCATTTTGGGCGAACGCATCGGCAAACGTACTAATAGGCGTCGAAGAACTAAAACTATGTCTGAGAGATTCTTGAGATGTGGAATCGATGGGTTTCGATTCCCAAGGTCTGTATTGAGGCTGCGACGATATAACCGATATTCCGTTTTCCGTTCTATCGAGTAGACGCGTTTCTCCATAATAATCCCAGCTCGAAATATCTAGTAGGCGAGTGTCGGTAAATAGTCGATCCGAACCAAATCCAGTGGCTGCATCCATATCTGAAGAGAAAGTAGAAAACGGTGGCAAATTAGATCCCGGCGCATCCTGCACCGTGGAACTCGGAGTGGCCGCTGTAGGGGGATACGAAGAGGCCAGGGCATACCCGGAGCCTAGATTCTCCGGGTCCTGGCTTAAAGTTTCGCTCATCGTATCATCGCGTTTTCAACCTCATCTTGAGCAAATTAAATAAACAAAATTTTGTGATGAATTATCAAGAAACTTATTTTATTGTCATTATCATCCTGAATTTCACTGAGATACGTTGTGAAGAGACGTGGTAAAAGGAAGTTAATAACGTTTCAGCCTTATATTTGTACTTTTTGGATTTTGTACTATTTGTTTAAATGTGAATTTCATATAAAAATAATGTCTTTGCCACTTTGCTTGGAATTATCTTGTACAAAAATATCTGAAAAGAGAAAAATAGAATAAATTAATAGAATGCTAAATGGAAGGAAAGCCTGGCGTACGTTTAAAATTTTTAAAACGCAATTTAATTTTGTTTTGCAAGAATGCGATATAAAGAAAGTTATTATTCATCACTTCTTACAAGTATCCTTTAAAACGTCGGAGCAGATCTTCAACAAAAAATAGATTTATGATAAAGTTGCGTAAATGCTTATTAGACGTGAGGTACACGGTGAACTTTGACAAATGGCGCGGCTTAATTCACAACGTAAATTAACAGTCAAACTTATTAAAATTATTATATTCTCAATTTACTCCAGCCGATCAAATTATGGCAAATTGATAAAATCATCGAATTATTTTGGAGATTGAAGTAGACGAAAATATTAAAATATACAGAGTGGTGCGTGCAGTTTGTACTTGTTACATTTACATACCAAGTTTAATTATTTAGTTTCGTATAAATTTGAATTCTAGCCACGAGTGCTTCTCTAATTTACGTATACATACTATAGTTTAGTGCTATCCTAGGCCTGTTATTTATCCAAGAATTACAACACTTTACAAACCTAATTAGCAGAAGCTTATTCGGTTGTAATAATTTGGCCGATGCAAATTTAATAAATATATTGTAGATATGATAATATTATATTAGATAAATTTTAATAGAGTACTTTTTATATCATCTTTGAGTGGCGTTCTTTTCCGCAACCAAACTATATCGACACAAAAATTAAATAAAAACATATGGGTTTTGAAAGAATGAACAAGAACTAAGATAAAAGTTAAACTTTTGTTTTATTCGGCAAAATATTTACTTTTATTTCTTACAAAGTGCGGAAACAAGTATCCAAAACTTGATAGAAAATATAGCAATTGTTTGATCTTCACCGAATGCGCCGGCCAAAGTCAAGCAAATTGCACGCAAACATTTGGAAAGGTGGAACCCTCAAGTTATAAAAATGTTGTTTTTCGATGACAATTTGTAGGTTAGAATGGTAAATTTTTCTTTGTAGTATATTCCGCATTATAAAATAATAATAGGAAACCGAAAATTAAAACAAACTACAAATTTGCATTTGGGGAACACCTGTCGCATTGTTAATATGTAAACTAAACCTTTTTAATAATTTTAAACACAAAATGATGATACATTGTCGCCTTCGTTAAATTTAATTAAATATATTTTCCAAAATTAAAATTATTTTCTACGATGTAATTTAATCGATGCCGAAATTAATCAACAAAATTAAAAAATTATTTAGTCGTAAATTTGACAAGTTACGAAAGCAATCTAAAAGCTTAATTATTTACGTCCTTTAAAAGTAAGAGGAAAAATCTTGCAATATTATTAAATATTTAAGTTGTAGGGGTAAAAATCATTTAACTTATAATTCAAACACTTTTCCAAGATTAAACAATTTTAATTTAACTCTAAAATTTTTAGTATGCAATAAATTTTTTAATTATTAAATTTTCCAGATCTCGCCATGGCTTTGAGCGTGGACTTTTCGTATGGTATCGAAAAATCAACAATTTCAAATAAATTAATATTAATGTGTGGATACTAAAAAATATTAAATTTTTAACAAAAAAAGCACATTCACGTTAACGCATTTCCTAGTTATTGGTAGAAGGGTCACGGTCGTGAAATTGGAAAAGCGCTTGCGCTTCCACCCCCGGTCGATCTCGCTAACGTGCACTAACGCATAGCAAACTTTCGCAATCTCTGTACCTACTCACCCCCTAAATAAAAAACTTTCACTTATTTACTTAAAGTATCTCGAAATTTATTCCCAATTTCTTATGATATTCACGTATACGGTGGCAGCTGCCAGTTGCTTTATCACACCTACTCACACAATCGATAAATTATTTAAATATTTCCTACGGTAATTTAATATAATAATGCAATTTATTAAAAAAAAAAGTATTTACGTTAAAATACCTATTTCCCAAATTTTATTTTATCATTTTGCGGGTTAGAATTGAAACAACCTTGATTTGGAAGTGCGTAGGGTGGAAGGTCAATGGCTTCCGTTTACCCTTTACATCGCAGAATTCTCATTTTTATAAAAAAAATCTCAATAACCATCATTTATTATTTTTAATTAGTATGTACAAAACAAATTATTTCTGCTTATTTTTTGAATATGTACTGCATTAATTAAAAAATAATCACTAATGGTATTTTCAATTTCGAATTAATTAAAAATATTTCATCTTTACGAGGGAGAGAAAAATTCAAATTTTTTTGCTACCTACTCATCTTTGTGCAGCTGTAAATCTACCGAAATCAATGCGTATTGTATGTTAGAACAAATTATCAATTTAAAAAAAGTTTACCCGTACATCGATTTAACACCTGCCTAGTTCAATTTAGGCACATCAACGGGTTTCAATCAATGTATCAACACTTATTTTATCTAACAAACGATCAAATATAATTACAATTTAGGAAAGAAAATTTAGAGAGCATTGTATTTCAAAACTTTCGTTAAGTTGTATCCACAACCAAAGGGGGAGGGGGATGAAAATTTTAATAATTATTTTAAGTTTTCCAAAATTTCACTTAATTTAACTTGACTATCCTAATACAGCGGAACTTTGGTTGTTTCCATAACAAAAAGAAGCTTTAGAAGCTCAAAATTTGCTCCGGTATACAAATTGTACGTGGTTGTAACGATGTAACTTTGTTTTTCATAAAGTAAACATACCTAAATGTATGAATGGAAAATTTTGGATTTGTGGAAAAATTGCGAGTCTGATTTGCTTCTATGACAGGATTCGTTAGTATACTTCGATATAAAATGCACCTTCCGTGAGGGCAAAGATATGCTAATTCGATAATAGAATGTAACTTCCGTTTTGTCCAAAACAAAGAAAAAGTTTTAAAGTGACATCGGTCGATGTAAGTATTCTGTTCTCTTTTTAAAATTCTAAAATTATATATGTGAATGAAAACACACAATTTAAAAGTAATTTATTTCGGTGTTGGTTTCTTCGCGAATTGGTCATTTGCGTGTGCGTAAGGACTAAGGAGCAACCCTAATGTGTCAAGACCATTAAGAAGAATAATTAAGCACTGCATTATGTAGCAAACTTTGTAATAAGCGTTAATTAAATTTTGCATATAAATTGATCAAATTGTATGTACATATTATATTTTGTTTATGCCGTTATATTTATGGGCAAGTTAATCGTATAACCACAGAATAATGTAGACGCCAATAGGGATGCAATATGAGTCATCATTACATCGGGGTAGGTATAACATGGTGTAAGAACAGTTTGATCGCACATTTGAACTTAAAAATATTATGCTGCTCGATCTTCATCTTTTCCTACGCATTACCAAATAATATTTTAATAAAAGCTCCCAACTTTCCCATTGAAAAGTTTAAATTAGATTCCAGTTTATATACAATAATTGTTTTAAGAAAAGCATTTAGGAAAACTTGTAACGTTGTAAATAAGCTTAATTTAATTTATTAATTAAATTATACAATAGCAACTTTAAATTTAACTAAATTATCATTCAATCAACTGTTAAAATTATTATAACTTTGTTACCAAATTCCAAATTTCGTAATTAAAACTATTATTAATTAATAAACCCAAATTAATTAATTTAAATAGACAGATGCTCTGATATAATTTTATTAATTAAAATTCGTGCATTTTAATATTTCAGAAAACCATTTTATTTTATTACTTAAAAACTTAATTAAAACGATAACACCATAATTTTTAAAACCAATTTTCAAAAGGTCCCGTTTAAATTTGCCCAAATTTACATAGTTTATTTAAATTTAACAAAAATAAATACCGGAAATTGTAAAATAGTTCCTGCTAATTTTTGTTTCAAATTGTCGCTAAAATGGGTAGATTGCATTTGGGCAAATATCAGACATTTTGATGTTCGAAAATTTCGAAAACAAAAAAATTGTTTTGAAAACAACAAATCAAAATATTGCGATTTTCAATTTTTCCAACGTACGACAGACTTTACCAACAAACACGTAACAATGGCTCGAACAAATCCTGCGATTAATCAAATTTTGCGGGATTAAAAGTAAAAACAAAATCGGTAACTCACTAACCATGTGTAAACAAAAATAAAACACACACGCACACCACCACACACGCGTGAAGCGAAATAACGACTGACGCTACGCTTTTACGCAAAGTTCGCAGCTTTCATGTCTCGCGCTCACATCTGCCGTGCTTTACACCAATCAGCGTCGTTCTTTGACGGCGCTTTCGGTGACGCTCGCCAAATATCGCTTTATTATTGTCAGCTTTCGCTTTCATTTCCCAGTTTGTCACTTTTTAATACGGCTTTTGCCCTTTGTGATGCGGTATAAAATAAAGATTTTTCTTATAACTTCTGCAATAATCGATGGTTCATAATACCAAATTTTACTTTTTCGCTTAAAGAAATCTCAAGCTATAACTGAAGTTTGCGTTTCCTTAGTTTAGGAAGTATAATACTCTAGAGCTTTGACATTAAAACTAAATAAGAAGAGTTGATCGATTTTTGAAAACCACGTCGTAATAGGTAGTTCGTTTTCATTCTCACTCGTGCTTCCTAATAATTTAATATTTTACTACTTGATGCTATAATTTATAATTAATTTTTTTTTGAAATTACAAGATTCATAAAGCACCAAAACATTCAGACAAGAATAAATCATAATATCTCATTTTATGGTTTCCTCTACTTCAAAATTGTCAAATTACTTTAGGTGTTAGAAAGCTCAAAAAGTTACAGTAAGAAGAAAATAAAATGGTAAACAAATAGACTTGAGCTTTGCGCGATAATTATGAAATTCACAAATTTTAATAAACTTTTCAAAAATATGTATGGTAGAACAAAATCCAAAATTTCTAGTAAGTACACAGAAAAAGTTGCACAAAATCTGTTTGTTAGTAATATTATTACTTATACAAAATTTAAGAATTTGTTATTTCAATAACAAAATAAAGACTATATGCGGAACTACGGAAGAAACGGTTATAGCAAATCGAAAAAATGCCAAGATTCACCTCTCAATTGCTTGCGACAGCTATCAATACCGTTTACTTTATTTCGGGTTTTCAAATATCTTGCAGTATTTTTAAAAACGGTGGGGAAAACATACATCCTCTTTAATTTGATATTTTTTGCTTTAAAAATACATACTATCTACTAACTAATTGTATAACAAAAATTCTAAACATGGTCCATTGGAAAGCATTACTTCAAAATTTGGCCCCAACCACAAACTATTTCTGACTCTCCATAAAATTGTATTTTTTAATAATTTAACCCTTTCAGACCCAGGGTACACTATAGGGACCGAGCGTATTTGCAACTAGCGCCAGTAGTGGTGATAATTTGCATAATTGGCGTGATCATTTCAAATAGTGATATTGCATATTAGATTTTGTTTATTAGTATCACGTGTTTTTAACAATAAAAATCGGTACTCATGTGAATTGCTGTGTTGTTGGGTGTACAAATAATTATTTAAACACCGAAGGAGCTGTAAAATTTTATAGATTTCCCGCAAAACCACACGAAAAAAAGCGACGTGATCAATGGATAAAAAGTGTTCGCAGGAAAAACAATAAGTATATTCCATATTTTCCTCATTTACTGGTACAATTAAAGACATCCTAATTGTTTATTTTAGTGATAGAAAGTTTATGGCAACCAACAAAATGGACTCGAAAGCCTAAGGCGCCAGAAATTTAAAGTATTCTAGGAAGGAAAAACCCTTGAAAAATCCATCGAAAAAAAGGGTGAATAATTGTACTTTTATTTTCTAAGGCGAGCCAATTTATGATTTTTTGACTTTGTTGCTTTTTTATTGGTTCAACTAGAAGAAAGGTACATGTTTTATGAACACGCTCAAACCAAAATTTTTGATCTCAGATCGCTGTAACAGAAGCTAAAAATCCTGCCAATTGATGCCTTTTGCCGCGAGGGTCTAATCGGCCAAGATTAGTTACTCTATCCCCCCCCCGTTCTCTATGTTTGTTAGATTATGTAGGGTCAAATTCATATCATTGGCTAACAATTCGCGCTACCACATCGTCTGATTGGATCACGAAGCGGTTTAAAACATATATTCGGTTTTTCGATACACTTTGACAAAATGTACTCCAAAAAGAGTGAAATAAAATAAAAATCAAAAATTTAAAAAATCCCTGACTGTAAAAGCACTTTACTTTAAAAACTACTGTTCCCTATAAAAAGGAAGAAATAATTTTTTCTTCTTCACTCAACAACATAAACTCTCCGACACTTAACTCGAAAAATTAACTTATCATCCTCCGCCCCCCCCCTACAAAATTTAAACATTAATTTTGAAGTCAGGGGAAACGGAGATTTGTTCCACTTACGAAACCTGTTTATAAATTCCGTATTAAAAATTCTCCGTTTCCCCTGACTTCAAAATTAATAATGAAATTTTGTAGAGGCGAGGGAGGGGGGCGGAGGATGATAAGTTAATTTTTCGAGTTAAGTGTCCGAGAGTTTATGTTGTTGAGTGAAGAAGAAATATAACATTAATTTTTGATTCAAGTATAATAAAAGTAATAGTAAAACTTTATATTAGGTACATAAAAAACGCCAAAACACCAATTTCTAGAAAAAGTAGAAATGTGCCAGGTTTGAACGAGCTATCAAGCGAAAAGAAAATAAATTAGAATTAGTAGGACCTTGTGGATCTAAAGAACAAGTGAACATTAATTGTGCAGAAGAAGCTTAAAGAGATTTTTGTAGTCAAGTGAGTTGTCGAATTCATGTCCAAAGAAGCTTACAGCGAATCAAAACCCATCATATTTTGCACAATATAAGCCACGATTTAATGCCTTACCTTGATGACATAGTCCGTATGTGTTGTGCATTAGCTAACTTGCAACCACCAATTTATTCGACAACCTCCCTAAAATCTATAAACATTTCCAAGAGAGCTAAATTTGGTTTATATTTTTTTTAATTTTAATTTGTCATGTAATTATGTTATATTTTTTTACAAATAAAATGTAGCATGTTTTGAAAATAATTGCGTTTTAGTGTTAATACTAGATTCACAGCAAAATCATAATTAAATTGAACATTAACGATCGTTAACAATAATAATATATGTTTTGTAGCTATGACCTTCACGCCAAAAATGTTCAAAGTGTCCGCCTTAGGCGCCACTTTACGGTATTCGCTCGGTCCCTATAGTGTACCCTGTACCTACGTTTATTAATTTATTTTGAAGTTGGTGACAAACATATATGTTAGATAGCAATTATTTCTTAATGAAAGAACCAGAAGGAATTCAATAAAAATATAAAAAATGTTCTATGAGTAACATAAACTATGATAATAAATTAATTAAAATAAAAATTGTATAAAATCATTCCCCTATCAAATAGCTTTTACTTAAGTATACCTAACTATAACTTTAGTCTTTAGTTAAGAATTGACTCAGCCAAATTTCATTATAAATGCATACTTTTTTTTGCTAGTTGTTATCATACTAAACTTTGGTCTACGAATAATAGTCTCCTGTTTAAATCTGTTATCATGCGTTTTATAATGGTTTATAATATATTAGGTCAACTAAAGTTTACTTAGCTGCATTTTCTAAAAATCAGAAAATTATGAAACTCGCCAAAAACACTTTTAAGAGCACAGTAATACGAAATTTTTAAAAAAATAATGTTTTCTTTCAGCTAAAAAAAGTCGGGTCTGAAAGGGTTAACTTAACATTAAATTAATTTATTTTTTAATAAAAATAATTTTGATAAAATTACAATAAATTATAAATTAATAACAATAACAACACTAACAAGTTATAATATAAATGTATAATAATATTATTATTATGAAACTATTTACTACGATGCGATGCAAAAATTCGTATATACTCGTACGATTGCCTCTGTAGGCATCGATCCTGGCACCGCCGAAGCGGAATTTCCTCGTTGGTTGCACAAGCTGATCCTTTGGATTCAGAAACTCTTTGTCCATCTATCCTCCGAGATATTGATTAAAAACCGCCGATTCAAGCGACCAAAGCTTTCGTATCGCATCTTCAAGAGGGTTTCTACAGCAAAAGCTAAGAAATCATAATGATCTTTTATTGATTTATATTTATCATATGTTAACATTTCAGTTTTCGTCATTGCTGAACTAGCCATTTAACAGAAAATTTCTAAGCGACTTTGTGAATATAATTAAATTTAAATTGAATTTCCTATTTCCCTTACATTGAACTTTCGCCTTTATCAAATTTTTTTTATTTTATTTTTATTTTTATTAATTTTATTCTTTAATTTTAGTAATTAAATTAAATTAAGTAATTAAAAAAATACTTTTTGTCAAAACATCAAAAAAATATAGTGTAACTTTTAGTGCCGCCCGTTGCTGGTAGTCAAAGTAAAGTTTATTAAATGGAATACAAATTTTGTTAGTATTTCGTTTATGGTAAGTGGGGGGGGGGGCTAATTTCAGTTTATTTTTTACTAAATATAAAACAATATAAAGTATTGAACATATTAGTAGAAACTTCAGAATAAACTGTTCTATATAAAATTAACAAAACTATTTTTTTATTTTATTATTTTAATGCCTACATTAAACCAATCTCTTTCTCTCTCTTTGTTTCTTACTCAAAGAGTGTGTTGGCACTGTAAAACCAATAATTGCAGTAATATAAAATATGGTTCAAAACATTTAAAGTTATTACAGTTGTAAATTCCCAATCAGCCGGTACGGTTGGGACCGTAAACATGCCGCATGATTGAGATCTTCCGGCTGATTGGGATGTACGAAATATGCTTTTTTTATAAATTAAGCAGCCGGATTGAATATGCTGGTATCATTAATAAATATAAATATAAACTTATAAAATAAGTTTCAGTTTCTTTATAAATTTTTCTAATTTAAAAAGGTCAACTGAAAGATTATGAATAGGGGCGCAAAATATTAAAGGCTTGTGGCGTCATAATTGGTTAATACGCCTCTGATTATTACGATAATGGGTTACTGTTAAAGATATCAAGAGGTAAATATCTCGAAAATTTTATAAACACTTGTTTGGAATTCCTTAAAAATTTCTAGAATTCCTTAGAAATCCCTGAAATTCTTTGGAAATCATTGAAATTCTTTAGATTGGAGTTTCTTTGTAAATCTTTGAAATTCTGTGGAAATCAACATATAAAATACAACGTATTTAATACAATGATAAAAACGCGATTTTAAAGAAGAAATGACATTTTTCAAATAATTTTTTATTATTTTACGTAGCGTTTTTTAAATTTAAAATATAATACACAAATAATATACAGTGCCTCTCATAATTTTTCATACACTTCTATGCTAGCAATGTAAATTATGCGTTTTGAAGGCGTGATTTGTCATATAAAAATTATTTTTACAGCAATACTTATTGGAAATTTTTTTTTGAAAATTTCATTTCCTTCCTTGTTGGTTACATAAATTTTTCTATTTTGTCGCACCATTTCAGAGTTACAGTGATTTGAACAAAACTCGATAAAATGCAAAAAAGATTTTCATCTGTCAAATTATAAACACAGGGTGTTCTACGGAGCACTTTCCGATGGGGTCGAACTGACATGTCATACGGACAGTACAGGGAGGTGTTGAGGAGCTTATTCTAGCTACTGAGAATTGTAATAATTCAAAGTTAAATCAATATATAATCAAGAACACAACAATGATATACATGCTCTCAGTAGCTAGAATAAGCTACGGCCATAATAACCTTGATGTTATGGTGAGGTTCAATCCTAAGCACCCCCTGTACTGTCCTTATGACATGTCAGTTCGACCCCTTCGGAAAGTGCTCCGTTAGAACACCCTGTGTTTATAATTTGATTTTATAATCGGGGGTCGATACCAACATATAGCATTGCGCGAAAAATGCTATATAAGGTAAAAAATCAAATCAATATTTTCAAGAATGCAACTATATGATACTGATGAGACCTAATAAAGTCGAAACATGTCTATCATTGTTGTGTTCTTAATTATATTGATTTAACTTTGAATTATTTTCATCTGTATCTCAAAAACGGTGCAACAAAATAGAAAAATGTATAAGTAAATTTTTATTGTGAATTTCATTCCCTACATTTTTGTTCATAATATACATTTTTCAATTCGTTGCATCACCGTTTTTGAAATACAGACGAAATTTTTTTTTACATTATATCGAGTTTTGTTTAAATCACTGTAACTCTGAAATGGTGCGACAAAATAGAAACCAAAAAGGAAGGAAATGAAATTTGCAACAAAAAAATTGAAGTCTAGGCTTCGAGGCTATGTTCGGAGACATAGCCGTTAGGTTTTACGTGAATACGTCGTCCAAGGATACTCGTTTTCGCCCAGGTCTACAGATCGGATAACATCGATGTGAAAACATGAAAACAACTTCCAAGCTTTCTCAGAATTTTGACAATACGAAATTTATCATCCGCTATATTGTCTTTAGTTTTCCTTACTTTCGTGCAAACACTGTTACCACCCTAAAAGTATCAATTTTCAATATACTTATTGTGAACCCTTCCCGAATAATATTTTCGGCTTTAATTTAAGTTCAAATAATTTATATTTAATCCGAACTTAATCTCTAATCAAATAATTTTTTTAAACCGAAAAATTTCAGTATATAAACGAAACTAATAATCAATTCTTCAGGTTTTGAATTTTCCCTTGGCATCTCAAAATTACTTGATAATTTCTGTTGTTTTTGTGAAACAAACAGCGTTACACATACTTTTCGTTACATAAATATATAAAATTTTTGATCATGCTACCAATATTGTAGACTTATATTTACGTTACCCGACCTTATCCAATGGACACACACAAACAGCGTTACACCATATTTTCGTTACATACTTTTATAAAATTTTTAAACATGCTACCGATTTTAATCCGATAAGTGTGTGTGCCAATTCGGAAATATTTCTAAATAAAACCCATTTAAGACGATGTCTAATTTTTTGTATTTTCCACACAAAAATTTTCTAAAAAATTTGCCCAAACTTTATTTATCGTTGCAAACAGGATTCGATGTCAAATTTTGTATAAAATTTAGCAGTAAACGGTAACTGACCAGTGGAAAGCGTGTGTTGGTATCCAAGTGACTTTTTTTATTCGTTAACTACCATTTTAGAAAATTTTCGTGTGAAAAATACAAAAAATTAGACATTGTCTGAAACAGGCTTTGGTTTTATATTTTTTTTAATTTTTCAACATGTAGGGCAGTGGTTCCCAACCTGGGGATAATTAATTAATTAAAGTAAAGATATTTATATTTGCTTGTATGGTTTGTATTAATAATAATATTTAAGGGGGTGGGGGTAATTTCAATTTTCCTAACAGGTCACAGGGGTAACAGTATTGAAAAGATTGGGAACCACTGATGTAGGGTATACTTTTTGTACACACACACACACATTTTTCGTTACAGATATTTTTTAATTTTTGAACATGTAGGGTATACTTTTAGTACACACACACATTTTTCGTTACATGTTTTTTTTTAATTTTTGAACATGTTACCGATTTTATAGACGTATTCACGTCAAAAATTTCCAATAAGTATTGCTGTAAAAATAATTTTTATATGACAAATCACGCCTTCAAAGCGCATAATTTACATTGCTAGCATAGGAGTGTATGAATAATTATGAGAGCCACTGTATATGTTTTATTTAGTAATAAATTTAGTATTATTTATAAACATTTACGGTTACTTTTATAAATGTACATTGTACAATATCACACTTTTTGCTACCTATTTAATTATTTCTGCGTAGCCCTGATTTCTTTAAGCGGTTTTTATTCGGGTTTTTGTAGTCGAATTTTGTGCTATAGGGTTGTTTCCGTTGCTCTAGATTTTTATTATTTTGTATTATATTTATTAATTTTATTTTATTTTATTCAATTATATGTATTTTATGGAGAAGGCAACGGAAAACTACTCCATTTATTAAATTCCCTAGTACGTCATCTTGGCTTCAGCTATAAGCGATCGCCTACGCAGTGCATGTATGTATGTCACTTGAAAAAGAAGAATTTAATTTAATATTTTAACACATTGTAAGTAGTCTGATTTTATTACATTTTCCATTGTTCATTAATATTCATGAATAAATCTAGCGATTTTGTCAAATCTGCATCCGCTTTTTTTTTACTTTTTTTGCATTTTTAAGAGTACCACTTTCATCTGACTGGCATTTCCTATTAGCTCTAAATCTGCAAGCTCTGCATGCTTTAGCTTGATATTCTGATATCATCAGTCTTGAGGCACGCATTGTGTTTTTGCAATATTCTTTGATTGTCAGACAAAACGATTTCATCATTAATGATTTCAATGCCAATTGTAGTCGTTAATCGTAAGTATTGTTTGCTAAAGCTAAAATTATTTGCTTCTTCCTGCATGATATTCACGAAAACAGTGTTTCAGTCATTTTTGTTATCTGCTCTGTTGAAAATCACATAAAAGATTATCATTTTTGCGCCGATAAAAAAAATTCATCATATTTATCACCAAAATTTTTCAATACAATGATTTTTTCATCAATAACTATGAATTTTTTATTAATATGATATATCATTTTTTTCAGTGTAGCGTTCCAAGGGAAATTGTTTGCACATCAGATGATTTATTTTTGAATATGTTACCATTACATCGAAGTTTTTCTTACATTTTTACAATATGATATCGATGTTACAGACATAATTATTTACGTTAAAAAATGCACCACGGTGTAAAAATCAAACCGAATTCAAGTATAATGCTATTTCTTACCTCCTTTTTAAATTACTAACAATCCCACAAAAAATCTAAATCCTTATTATGTAAATAAACTATATTTGCAAGGTCACACAATCTAGACATAATTAAATGTTGACCAAACGTAAAACTCTAAAAATTTCCAAGAGAGATTAAATTCCGCATAAGTTTTACAGATCATAAAACAACAGTTCCTGTATCAGCTTCGAACAATTGGCAATATTATTAAGCATTGTGAACATAAGCATTGAATGATTGCATCAGAAACTAATCTTTTCGCCGACAGTATCAATGGAATTGGAAGCTTCCGAAAGTAACAAAATTACTATACGAAAGCATTCCATAAATCTCTAAGGAGTACTGGATGCGACTTCATTTTGTATTTTGTATTTTGTATTTTGTATTTTGTATTTTGTATTTTGTATTTTGTATTTTGTATTTCGTATTTCGTATTTCGTATTTCGTATTTCGTATTTCGTATTTCGTATTTCGTATTTCGTATTTTGTATTTGGTATTTCGTATTTCGTATTTTGTATTTTGTATTTTGTATTTTGTATTTTGAATTTTGTATTTTAATTTTGCTAGCTTAAATTTTTATATCACGTATTTGCGAATATGGTGATACAGGAAACGGCCAGTTAAAGATTTTGTGCTTTTTTGAAATTTTTTTGACAAATTTGCTCTTATTCTTTTATTAGTTAAAATGAAACTTTAATAGTAATTTTTCAAATTAAAAGACGCCGAAGTCTAGGGTCAAATTTATTTACTTTGATAGAAAATTATTTTAATAATAAAATAAAATATAAGGCTTTTTAAAGGAGTATTATATTTTTAGGAGTAAAGTGACAAAGTAAGTATGAAAAAACAAGTAAGAGGTCTATCTAAATATAATAAAATAACAATATATTTATCTATTATCTTTTTCCAGTACCTACTACTTTTGGCGTATCGAGGGTTAAATCTCAAGACCTCATATCTCATATTTTTAACAAACTTAACCTTTTGACGCCATATTTTCATATTATATCATATAGGAATGTTTTACCAGCCTTTCACATTTAGATAGCCTTTAGATTATTCTATTGCCTGTAAAATAGCGAATACCAAATAAATTAAAAAAAGAGGTCAACGGCGTACCTGAAAAATAGCAAATGCCAAAAAAAAGGTCAAAGGCGTACCCGAAAAATACCACATACCTGGTGAATATCACGAATACCAAAAATAAGTGAAGCCCTTAAAAATAAGTACTATTTGATGTACTTTGAGGGGTTTTTAAGTAGCAAGTACACAGGACATCGCTCCAAAAAAAAAGAGTACTGTCCTACTAAAATAAGTACTTACATATGGTCACACATACCATATGAGGGTATGTACGTTCAGGGTCGTATCTCGGACTTTTGTTCGGGGGGGGGGCGGTTAACGATAAATAACTAATGTGTTTACCCCCAGGATTAAACGCCGCAGGCCATTTTTTTAAAATTTTCAAGGTCAAACGCTCTAATCCAAAGTTTGAAAATTGCGATACAAAGATATTTTCCCCTATTCAGCGCCGCCTCAGATTAGGCGTTTTTCATTGTAAAACTGCAGTTACCTATACTTACCTGCAAATAAATATGTGCACAGAAATCTATTAGAAAGAAACACGCAACATAAAAAAAATAGTTTTTATTCAACTTATTTTTAATATAAACTGCAATTTTCTATTTTTATTCTTTAAAAATTCTTTGTTTTGTCAAAAAAATTGCTTTTCCACTACTAGTCATATAGGCTATCATTATAGCTTAATCAAGTCGCAAGTGAAGTGACGCATTTTAGACAAGTGGTAAATAATTTTTTCATTATATACTACTAGTAAATAATGAACATATTGATATTTTCCTATCGTTTAGCAACTATTTACAAGAAAAATTTTGTTAGAAAACGATTTTGTATAACCAAGAGATGCTATTTAATTACATTTAAACTATTCAAAGCGTTTTTTTAATAGATTAATTTCATTTTAAACATTTTCAAAAATCTCGAATTAATTATGACAGGAGCGCTAAGCGCCATCTCTTGTTAATTTGAGAAACCGCGATTTAAAACATGTTAATGTATCATTAAACGTGAAAAATCACAAGTTTATTGAATAATTTCAGTATTTTAAGACTAGGAAATGCAAAACAATATTTTTGAATAACATCGATGACTTCTATCCATTATTTTAAACAGAAAAAACTCAGTGAACGACTTTCAAAAACTAAATTTGTCATCAACTGTCAAAACAACAAAACAAAACAAAAGCGTCATTTAAATAAATATTTTAAATTTAGAATTTTTTTTATTAATAAGAATTTTAAAGAAATCGCAATAAATCTAGTAGTGGAAAAAATCGTATATAAACCACGGTTGTGAAGACCATTATAGCCCTAGCGCCATGATTATATTCCGAGGTGCGAAGCGCCAATTTAAAACACTTTTTGTGTTACCTGAACATTTTACGTTTCGTAAGATATCTCTATTTCCATTCATATTTTTAACGCAAAAGAAATCTATGAGCCCCCACGATAACGTAATATTTAAAATTTTTTATCTTAAATTTCCAAGACAATGTAGGAAAGAAATCAGAGGAAGGATGTCGACTCAGGATTAATTAAAAAAATCTTTAATCATCTAAAATAAAAATTTTTAAGGGTGTTTTTACTTCTGACCCTCTCTGTTTTCGGTATTTTATAAAAATATGTTTTGACTGAACAAATTATTGACTGTATACTCCCTGGCTTTTTAGTCACTCCATCCCCAAATTGGATTTGGATTATGATCCAAAATAACTGATAAAAGCTCAAAACAAAAATGCAAACAAAAACATAGAAATGCTTTTTCAAAACTAAACCTGTCGACGACTCTAAAATAAATGCAGTATCAACATGATGGTTCCTAATGCCTGTACCAAGAAACCAAGATTCCAGTTAATTTTTGAAGAATTGAATGTCAAAAATTATTTGCGCCGAAAAGATCTCCTGATACCGAACTGTTTTGTTTCAAATCATCCTCGCAGAATTCTGTTAATAATAGGTACATTGATTGACCATTGGTAACACAGGGCAACAGTGATTCTGCGGTCTGGGGTTTATGAGTCGATTTTGGGTAGGGGAACCTTCCCAACAGTGAGACACTATTTTTTTAAACCGATATAATTCTTTACCTACATATAATAATATGTGAACAATGTATGGATACATTCTTAAAGTTTCCTACTTTTTTTGTAAGAAGAAACTATATAGTTGCATTTGTCTCACTGTTGGACACTAGTGCCCAATTATTGCTCGCGTAAAAATTAAATATCTCACGTTTTAGCGTTTAAAATGTTTATTTAAAATAAAAACAAATACATTGGATAACACTTATACCAGATATTAATTAACTTGAAGTCTATTTCGAAAGAAAATGTAGCTTTTTGGCGACTTATATGTCCGCATAGAATTATGATGCTTAAATTATGATGGTTGTTAAGCCCAACAGTGAGTCCAATAGTACGACAGTGTCTCACTGTTGGAAAACAATAAATGTCTCACTGTTGGACACATTGTCACAAAAACCATATTGGTTTATAACTAGTGAAAGACAGTAGTTTGATAAATTATAAAATCATTAATAAAGACTACATAATTCACACATATACTTGAGAAGAAATATGTTTTACAAAAACCTTTTTAAATTTCTTTTCAAGATAAAATAATAGTGTATGAGGTAAAATTTACTTTTACTTGTCAGAAATACACTTATTTCCAATATGTACAAACTCGACCAATAACCGCGGCAAATAATCATTTAAATCCATGGCACGATGCTTCCCCTTTCCTGTTAAAAGGTGAGAGAAATTTGAGAGCACATGAAGTGATAAAAACGCAATGTCTCACTGTTGGACCTGTCTCACTGTAGGGCAAGCTCCCCTAATTATGATCTCCCGAATGTGAAAAAAATTTCAGATTTGTCGAATTGATTCCAGTTTTTGAGATAAAGTCAACCCTTTTATATTGATCAAAAAATAAAAATTTCTTTTTGAGATGTCCGCGGAGATTCGCTGTCAATGGCTCATTTCTT
Organism: Cantharis nigra; assembly: GCA_958510845.1. Lineage (NCBI taxonomy): Eukaryota > Metazoa > Arthropoda > Insecta > Coleoptera > Cantharidae > Cantharis > Cantharis nigra. Next base: position 67,720,433 of record OY294028.1, read on the forward strand.
CATAAAAATTAATAAAAATTGCACAGTACCTATATTCTTCAAATGTCACATTATTATGTAGTAATTATTTAAATAAATATATATAAACTGGGTCGTCAACAACAATTATCGAAATATGCTGTTTTGACTTTAAATTAACTTTACCCCCCCCCCTCAACATGAGAACTAGAGTCAATTCAAACAAAGTAACTACGTGCCGAGTACTTTATTACATTAATGTATCTAAATTTACTCCAAAGCCTAACTGCCCTGTCAGAATCATGTTAACGTTAACGTAATGATTACAAACGCTCCAATCAAAAGACATGTTTCTGCTGATCTACCAATCCAAAGCTGCCGTTCGTTAACATTACGTTAACATTAACATGATTCTGACAGGGCAGTAAGACCGCAGGAAAAAGGTTTTACCAAAAATCGTCATCAAAACAATACTTCTCTGCTTGTAGGTATACGCGCAGGGAAATTGAATTTTAATGACTAGTCTGGTAATAATTAATAATTGTAACAAAATAAAATAGACGTCGTTTTTTTCTTTATTAATTATTATTGCTTTGACAGTAACTATCTATGGTAACTACATATATATGTAGTCAATAAATTGACAAACTTGATTTTTGCTCATTTTAAAAATGTTGTTCAATTTATGTTTCAAAATTTCGATTTTTTACGATTTTCGGTAAAATTTAATACCATACTTGTCAGGAAAATGCCTCACTTTACTCGGAGCTTTAAAATACTCGGCACAGAGTGCCTCGTATTTCAACATTGCTCCTCGTCAGTAATGTATCATTTTCCTGACTTTTAGATAAATAACTATTGTGAAGTATTGGCAATATAATTGATGGTGTTTTTTTCCGTGCTAAAATTCTCTTAAAATTGAATATTTGAAAATTTTTAATTTGGGCATTCAACATTTTGGCGATTTTAACTTCTTAACTTTTTCACAGAAACGAAACTTTATAATAATAAATTATAAATACTGCATATTTTTAATATCAATTATTTTTTTAAACAGGGGTGCTTTGATAAATGCAACCGAGATCTAATATAAATTGATCAGCAATTAAAAAAAGAAAATCAGTTGTCAAGGTAAACAAACCATTTTATCAGAAATTGACTTGTGAAATTTATTTTAATTTATGCTATCAACTTTTAAACATCGAGGTAATATGTAACGTATTTCTAAATATTTTTGGTAGTTATTTAATGTAGAATTCGTAATAATTGTGATAAAATATTTTCAGCATAGCAATGGTTAAAAAATCAGAATTGCTTGTGTGCTTACTTTTAACAACCTTTATGGTAACTGTTAAAGGAAATACAAACTCGACATCTGTAAACAAAACTTCTAATGATGCATCTATTAATTATCCCTCCACCCTTATTCCATTAAACGCTTCTACAATTGGAAAAGCAATTTTTCCAAAAGTTGAAATAAAACGAGAACGCGACGTAGGTCAAGAGGAGCAGGTAGAAACCACCACCACCAGCAGCACCGAGGACGAAAACAAGTCCAGCGAAAATCCACCAGACGACGACAGTGGTAATCAGCGCGAAGATGTTCCAGCAAATAATACCTCCTCAAGAATACCCGGTACTAGCTCGATTGCCGCAAACTCAACCGGGATGCCAACCGACGAAACTGACATTGTCGAAAGTAGTGTAGGCACAGATTCCGAACGTACGGACGATACTACTCCCATTGAGACTGAAGGAACTGGTTCCACAAAAGATCCAGGAGCAAAGGAATCAAGTGCAGTATGCTTCAAACCTGCTTTAGTATATTTTTTGCTTTTACCTTTATGTATCACTACTAAAGTAAGACTTTTATGGTGATTTGTTTCAACTTCATTGAACTAAAATATTTTTTGCATTATAATTTAACAACATAATGATACTTTGTATTATATGTATCATAATAGTTGTAATAATGAATAAATTAAACGTGTTCTAATTAATGAGTTTTATTTTATTTTTTTTACTTTACTGATAGATATCAATAATTATACGTGGTGACAAATTATTGATAGCTCCGACCTACGCAATATACAATATTCATTTTATTACTGACATTCCCTCGTAGACCTTTGCTCACTAGACCTAAGATCGTAAATACAAATGCCACATTTTACCCAAGAGAATTTTGACCAACGAGAAGTTGTTATTGCGAGAACTGTCAAAATGACATTTGTGTTTAAAGTATATTTATAATTATTTTGTGTGCCGTTTAATACATAAGAAAAGCTACAAATGTAAAACAATCGAAATTGTATTGAAATTTTTTAACACTTTTATAGCAACGATAAGACCATGATAAACGTAAGCGGCCGCAAACCATTCGTTTATTTCTGTTTAGGTTAAATATAACTTTAGTTTAATTTTAGAATGGAGTTCACAACATTTTTTAAGACTGTTTTTATTATTTTTTTAGGTAAACGAACGCATAAACGTACAAATATTTAAGCTATGCTAATAAATTGAATTGGTAAAATGCCCGAGCAATTTATAAAAGTCAAGCATCGCGAGGTACAGTCCACTAGCAGTGCCTTTTCGGAATCTCTCAAGAAACAAGATTGCACTTATCTCGGATCTGGTACGAACATATCAAATTCTAATAGCGATATATGCAGAATATGCCATTGCGAAGCGGACAGTGGTAATCCTTTGCTTTCACCTTGTTATTGTGCTGGTAGTTTGAAATATGTGCATCAATCGTGTTTACAGCAGTGGTTAGCTGCTTCGGATACTCGGTCCTGCGAATTATGTAAATTTAATTTTATTTTACATACTAAAATTAAACCAATTTCTGAGGTAGGTACCCGTGTGCAATTATTTTTAGCTTAATTTCATTACTAACCACCTTGCACTTTTCAGTGGAGAAGACTGGACATGACAAATGTAGAACGGCGTAGATTATTATGTGCTATATTATTCCACTTTGTTGCTGCTATTTGTGTGATTTGGTCCCTCTTTGTACTTATCGATAGAGCCACGGAAGAAGTTCAGAAAGGTCTTATTGGTGTGTATTTTATTTTTTTAATCGATGAATTACATTTTTGAGTTGTCTTTTATTATAGCTTGGCCGTTTTGGACTAAACTTGTGGTGGTGGCTGTTGGCTTTACAGGTGGTGCTGTTTTTATGTACATTCAATGTCGACAATATTTACTACTTTTCTCAAAATGGAAAGCACACAATAGGTATATCCTGTAATGAAATGTTTAAGTTTGTACCGTTCCTTATTTTTAGAATAATTTTGGTACAAAATGCACCAGAAAATATTTCCGAAAAAGTGGCCATATCACCGCCAACCCCAAACTTCAACATTACACTCCATTCACCTTCGTGTCCCACAGAACATTCATCTCAAGTAATTGCGAATATCGAAAGCGGCGTGTCACCCTGTTACAATCCTATAGATCCCTTATACAAACAAGACGAAGATTTGTACTCCCAAACTTACACAAGTTCCGGTTTTGAAAAATCCAATCAGTCTCCACCATTATCGGACAGAATAAGTTATACAGATGAAAGGGAGACATTGAGTTTGGCAAACACGTCGTTTGATGCGTTAGAATTAAACATACAAGAAGTGTTAGCTTTGGATGTAGAACGCCGTACGACACAATCAAAACATTCTTTGGGCCATTCGTCTAAACCCGACAGCAGAAACAGGAACAAACCTTTATTTAAATCTTTGCCTAATTTAAGTGCCAGCAGTGAAAATTTGCTTGTGTGATTTTTTATTAGAATTTATTACAAAAATTTAAAAAAATAATATAAAAATGTGATTTATTCTACATTGCTGACTGTTTGTTTTATAAGCTTTTTTTATATATTAAAAATTTATATTATTGTTGGTTCTTAATGTACATAATTATTATTTAGGTAAACGTTTTTGTTGAATTTTATAATTACATAATAAAATATTTTTGAGTTGTAACTTATTAAGTTCTTTTTAATTTTGAATTGCATGCTTATACATTTTTTTCAATTATAGTCTATTTGCAGAAAATGAGTTTTCTGAGCTGTAAAATCAAAAAATTCAGGTCAAACATAATTTATTTAGCCTGATGCCACATTTGGTAAATTTAAATAATTTCTCAATGATATATCAGTATTCCACAAGATACTATTTTTCTAATTGCACAAAGTAAAACATATCCGTGGGCTATGAAGATAACAACGAAAACCCATCCCAATAATTACATTTTCCAATGTCTAATGATTTCATTCGCAATTTTAATTTATTTTTTTGTTAGTTGGCAAATTAAAGGATTTGTACTTTCCAGCCAATGGTAAATCAAAAATACACACTGTCATGATCTTACATCAGAAATTTTTCTTACTTGGCAAGATAGTACACATCACCAAGTTACCAATGGCGGAAAAATACTTATCAATAATTGGTGGAAATTCGAATCTCGAATAATAATAATTTTCTTTGTTGAATTTTTCACTGACTGTATAAAAAAAATAAAGAGTTGTAGTTTGTCTATCCTACAATTCTCGTGCCCAAATTCACACTTTTGACGCCTATGGAATACCATCAATCTCACCCACCAAATGTCTACCTGCTAATTCTAGATAATACTATACTTTCCTGTTTTGTAATTAATATATAGTTTAAAAATCGTCTATTCCTATAGTTTGAAATCCACTTTTAGAAGGTAGATTAGATAGAACTATTATCAAGTTTAGCGTGAACATATGAACCAAAAATACGGTCATAAAAACTTTAAATTTTGCAAATATGGAAAACAATCTCAAACTTTCTAGAAAATAGAAAAGGCTGTTTTAATATCGAGTTTCAAAGTTGTAACTACATACCTAATATTCACCATTGATATCGAGTTGAATCCTAATATTGAATATATAAACCACCTTTCGGCGGAAGTAGAAAGGCTGTCTACTTTTAATAGGTGATTGTCGCCGAATCAATGTCGAACCACTGGAATGGAATGTGTAAACACCTCGTCATACAGATACAAAACGTGCCGAATGCCACATGGAGTACCTACATATAGTGTTGTTTCTTACATTTTGAACTACAATAATTATTCAATCGCCTATCGTGTAAATATTTTTGCTTTCAACTTAGATCGAACGACCCCAATTGTTTAACACAGATCGACCCGTAAAAACGCGCCTTTTGTGCAATGTTCCTCTCAGATACCACAGATTTAACTCATCTAGGCAGACACGGATACAGGATTTCGCTTGGGGGAGGGGGGAATTGTTCTATTTTATTTATCTTCCAAAAAATGTGTTCTAAACAAAAAAAATTAATTTTTTGCAAGTTTTGCTTGCCCCAGGGATGGGGAATTGCACCCATTGCCCTCCCCAATATATCCGTGCCTGCATCTAGGGAGTAAATATTTCAAAAAACATTAAGGATTTGACAAATTACCATTTCTTTAAATTTTATTTTTGGCAATTCTGACAATAGCTATATGCAAAAAAAGTAACCAGCAATATGGGGTAAAGCCTACACCGCCTGACTGGTGTTGGCTAAATCCTGGTGGCGTCGAGTATACAGCTAGGATCTAAAGGCCACAATAGCCAATACGATCGCTAACGTACGGTAACGGATAGGCACATGAAGAAGATAAAAAGTAAAACGCCATTTGGGAGACTTCGCATAGAGTCATATAATCACAGGCAGATAACAGGCGCAATTTTTCATCAAGATTGTTAAAAAATCTTTTGTAATTACCTGAATTAACAATAATAACCACACTTACCAAGATTCAAATAAATTTACTTAGCAAAGGCTTCGTCAATCAAAAATTAAAGAAAATGCTGCAAGTTCCATGTTGAAAAAAGATTGTCTCCTTAAAGTTTGGTATGATTAATAATTTAAATAAATTTCATGAAAAATATAACTCAAACAAGTAAGATCAATTTTGATTTTTGTATATAATAATTAAATTAGGAAATGTATGTTCATGCAAGAAAAATCAAGTCATAAAAAACTAGATTGACTAGTTTCTATCACCATCTCAAGATAACTTCAGGAAGAGATTAAGATTCTTTCAGAAACACTATTGTCATAATAAATAATTAATTAGGTTACTTTCAAAATTTTAAAATTGTTTACATTTAATTGCAAAAATTTATATTTATGTACAAGAGTAGGCCGACAGAAACCCAACCAGATTAGTTAACCCTAATATTAGCTTCATTAATAAGATGACAGTAAAAATGAAGATACATAAACTTGGACTAATAGTTTAATATAAGCAACAGCCATCAGTGCATTTATGATTGCACTATTCCTGCTTGAAGTGGCAACTGATGTAAACCAAAGTCGTTGTTTGTAAATAAAGGAAAGAAAAACATTTATACAATTTTAATAAACATATTTAAAATCGCATATTTATAATCAATACTGAAATGCAATAAAAATATATTTATAAAAATAATTTAACATATTTCACAGTTTTAGTTTTAAAAAACTCTATAAATACCAATTATACATTTTAAATGCTCACTAATGCTAATCAACAGATGCAAGAAACCTTTTTAGTGTCTTGAATACCTCCTCATCAAGATTGAAATTCTAAAATATCATAAGTAAAAAAGAAGCCCAATTAAAACAATTAGCATGAAATTTTATAAACAATTATTTTAAAGAGTGGCAATTATTGTTAAGTTATTCAGCTTGACGTAAACGTGCTAAACGTTGTGAAAGTTCATCTTGCTCTGTGGACGCTTGAGTGGCTGCTATACTACCACCTTGTACTTCTTGCGGTAGTTCCATATTTAATTCCAATCTAAAAACCGAAATTAAAATCAATTTCAACTAATTTGAGTTAACATTATTATGATCTTACCCTGCTTCATCAGCTACTTGTTGCATTAAAGATTCAACATCGTTTTGAGGAACCGATGTTGTAGTAGATTGTGACATAGCATTTTCCATATAACTACTTTGGACGTCCAAGTCTTCAAATTGTTGTTCAAATTTATCCATCAAAGTAGAAATTTTTTCTAAATTCATGCCCTTCATAGCTGCATCCATTGCTTTCACCACACCTAAATAAAAAAATACCATTAGAGTATAAAATAAGAAAATTTTTAACGCACATACCGGCCATTGAACTAGTAACTTTCCTCGTTGTAAGTGCGGTTTGTACACGACTAGATACTGCATCGACTCGAGCCGACATTCTCAGAAAATTTATAGCCTGATTTTTTTGCCGAATCGCGTTTTCTGCGTGTATCCTAGCTACCTCCATATTGCCTTTCTGAATTGCCTGCTTTGTTTTGGCTTTCTCTTGCTTCTCTTCCTTTTCACATCTCTTCGAATTACGCTCTAATTCCTTTACAGCGAATTTTAGATTAAAGAGGTGTTCTATTTAATAATTAAGAAAAATGACAAATCATTATTGTACACATTAAAAATAATATTCAAATGAAACATTCCGCTCAAGTCAAACATAGTCGGTAGGTATTTAACCCTCAACTTGGCAAGCATTTATTTTTTGTCATAAAATTCTTTCTGTCAGATTATATTTTTTGGAGTTTTTCAACCCTACCTGGTAAATGAAATTTTTGAAACCATATATCTTGTGAGATACATTGCCAACTTAAGGGTTAAGTATTACTGCTCCCCTAATCGTTATGGACATCCATGCTGTCAACAGGGTTTTGAGCTGTTTTCCCGCATCTGATTTAAGTTTTAACAAAATATCCAATGTTAGCATCTACTAAAAATGTACTTTGACTTGGATATATCGTCGCCATACAAGCAAAAGTGACCAACTGCATAAATGGCGAAAATAATATACTTGACTAATTGAGTTGATTAACGCTATAATAATAATAGAATAATTAAAATTTTAATATAATAAACTATATTAATTGTATTATGACTAAAATTATTGAAATTTAGCATTAATTGTCTGATTTTATAAGAAATATTTAACCTAAAAGCTTCTCTCCTGTAAATCTCGAGTTTTGCAGTTAGTCAATTTTGCTTGTATGCCGACGATATCTTATAAAGAAATGGCCCAAAATAATATTGTGAAAAATTAAATATATTTGCCGATTATAACAAAACATCACAAAAACAAGAAGCCATCGTTGTTATTTATTAAGCTGTAATGAGGTTTAAAATCCAATATTTGGAAAAATTACATTTGAAACTTTACGTTAGAACCTCATGAGACACTCGCAAATAAGCAATTTTTTGCAACATTGCAGTATATTTTGTCCAATATTTCAAGTTTTACTGATTCGTCTGAAGTGATACATTGGTACCTACATCTGTCAACGAATTGTAAACTTAATTAATACTTAAAAATTGCGCAACTTCAATTTTTAATGATAATTAAATATCATTTACAAACTGTTGTCAAAGATGAAGACCATCTTTTTATTCTGGCAGTACAACTAAGGAAACTTAGTAATTTGCATTTTAAGGCTTACCCAAATATTTTAACAATTTAGAAATTATCGCAAATGAACGGATTAGTCATCTTTGTGTTAACTTAAACCATCAACCTTGAAATCAAAAAAAAGGATACTTTCCATGGCCGAGGCAGACATTTCGTTACCCGTTTTGTCACCCTATCCTCCAAATATCTTGGAGTCACTTGGTCACAAAAAAAAATTATTAAAAGTTAACTACTAAAAAGATATTTCTAAGCACCTAAAAACACTGCAATAACACCATCGGTCAAGTCGCGTATGACATTTGGTACAATGTTGCCACAACATAATTTAGTTGTTGGTGTTGGTGAAGCTTTGTCGTTGGACAGTTTTCTGGGGTTTTTAGCAGGTTTTCAGTGCTTACCACGCCATAACATTATGGAATTAAGTCGATTTTATATAAATTTCTCTTAAAAAGTGCTTAATCTCACGTGTAATTATTTGTCGATTAAGTAATTAATTCGTTATTATACAAATTAAAGACCTCTTTGGCGTTCTTACCGATAACTCATCGATACGACTCGACCACTTGCAAACGTAAGTACCAAACGTTATTAATTTTTATGATTGAGTTCAATTATAATTAAAGTTAAAATATAAACGCGGTTAATTGAAATTTAAGGATTTATTTTTCACAACTAATTAACGTATAGTTTTTGTTTATCATTAAGCGTTGTCTAGGTTATGAGAATGCCTTTTTGTTGGGTTAGTGGTTGATTTTTTTATTATCGAAATCGTTATTTTCTAACTTTATTAAATTCAATTCGAGCAGAGCTGTGTTTTATTGAATTTTAATTATTAAATGAAGAAAATTTAGGTAACCAAGTTATGGTGGTTGTTTAGTGATGGCTCAGTATTTTCAAGTATTGAGTCAAGGTGGTGATAAAAGTACTGCTGAAAGTTTAAGACAGTTGTATCCAAATTTAATTGAAAATCAAACTGTTCAGTACGTTATAAATCCCGGTGATCAACAATTCCAGGGACAGCAGGTAGAAAAAGTAATTTATTTATTCATGCTGTTGTAAATTTTGAATGCTTTACAGATCGTGTTATCCACGGATCAGTTGATGGTTATCGAAAATCAACCTCAACACGTAATCGTCGATCAATCCGCTATAACATACCAAAATCCACAATATATCTTGCAAGAGAATGTCATAGACTACCAAGATAGTCAACCAGCACCACAAATCTTTTATATGGAAGAAGTAGAAAGTGAACAGCCTCCTAATAAAGCTGATCTTAACAATTCCCAGGAAATTGTTACTTCTATAAGACAACCTCAAATAAATCAAATACACCAACAAATTTGTGTTCCGCAGACTTCGGTTCCACATATTCAACATGTATTAAATGCCCATCTTAATTGTATTGTTACAGAGTAATACAAATGGTTATTTTTAGTCTCGTGCACCTACTCATATACAACTTGGTCAATCTCAGTTATTGCAGCAAAGAGCTCAAATTCAGCATCCTAGGCAAGCAATGCAACAAGTAAATCAGCAACTTCAGCATACTTCAGCATTACATGTATGTTATACTTTTCTCCATATAGATATTTACATAAATACCTACTCGCCAAGGAATATTTTTAAATAAATAATTACAATACTCTTAACTCAAGTTAGATTTGCTATGCCTAAATCAGTACAGTGGGATTTAACGGGTAAAATTATATTTTATTGTAACTTATAAAAACTGGATTAATCATTGAAGTTGCACAATATTGAAGATATTGTATTTGAAAAATTACTGATCTATTCAACGTTGCACATCATTGGCTTAGTGCTCTTCTCTTGCTATGATAATAAATGATATTTTTTAATTGACAGATGTAAAATTTTCATTTTATTTGTCACTGAGTAAATTGTGTGCATATGTTAAAAAGTAAATTTGACTCGTGCTGGCGGAAATTATTTGTGATTTATTTTGCAGCAGAAAGTTACGGCTAACCAAGAAGCTGTACGTGGAAGTTCTATGGCTACAAAAAATAATGTGCCTCCTTTACACTTTACTCAACCGGCAGTAAAGCAAAGCGAAATAGTATGTTGCATATATTTTTGCATGTGTAGCTTTGTAGTCCTTCCCGAAATTGAAATTTCTAAAAATTTCCTAATTTGATTGCTTACCTCCAAATTGTCCTTCTAGGGATCTAGGGCATTAGAAATCTGAATTCTTTCTGTAAAAATTTGAAGTAGTGTCAAGAGAGAAATGTACCTTGAGGTCTTTAAAGCTAATTTAAAAACAGCCACAGATTGACTTCAAATTTTCTGTAAAGGTGGGGTCAGTTTTACAGTAAAATTTGTATTTTAATTTATTTCCTAAATTACAAAGTCTATTATCCTTTAATATGCATAAGAAACTTGTTCTTTAAGTGTCTTTTTTTGTATGTAACAAATTAAATTATATATTATTTTTTATTATGAAATTCCTTTCATTAATTAATTTATAATATATTAAAGTATCCTGTATGATTTAACACTTTTTAGTTGGTATTAGTTGTTGGTTTACCTATTTAAATAATATTGAATAATACCATTTTGTAGTGGTGCTTCTGTAGGCAGGCAGTGCAATATTTATCAGTGTATATATCTATTTTTATAATATAATGTAAATTTTTATGTTAGTATGTGTATGACGAATCTTTGAAAATACTTATTTTTTTTAGACTGAATCCGATAATCACGAAGCTGTAGCTTTAGCCGATGGTCGAATTGTATCTTTGAGTGCTTATAAACAAATGCTTGCTGATAGTAAATCATTTAATCAAATAAATGCACAAAAGTAAGTTTTCTTCACGTTTATTCAATTAAATAGTTTGTAATTTTTTTTTTAATTAGAATGACTACAGCACGTGAGAAATATCAAGTAGACAATACTCCAAAATCAAAATTCAAAAGTAGTCCTCGTAATAATGTCAGAGGGAAGAAAGCCAATGCTGCAGTTGGAGAATATGCTCAGCAACAAAATGTCAATTCTCCACAACAACAGTTTTTAGCTCATCAACAACAAATGAAAATTAATAGGCAAGCTAAAATACCACAAAACCAATTTCTGCAACAGCATTCTCAACATATGCAAAATCAACAAAACAAATCTGAAAGTCTTCAGTATGTTCAGCCAAATTACATAATTCAATCTCCTTCTCAGCATCAACCTGTTGCTCGATGCCCCCTGCCTTCGTATATTTCTGCAAGTCAAATTAAAGAAATAATAGGTTGGTACTTGACATTTTATGGTTACTTGAAAAATAATTAAATTGAATATTGCAGACAACACTCCAGTTACGGAAGAATATTCGGATTCTATTCGAATGTTAGTTTTGCTAGAAGATGGAGAACAGAGATTGATAACTTTTACTTTACCAAAGGAAAATTGTACTATACAAGAAATTTTGGAACAGGTAAACTTGATAATTATTGTAAATATTCAAATTTTCAACTTTTAATTTTAGGTTGGAGTGAACTACCATCCCGATACAAAAATATCTTGTACAGAAGTTAATCACTCGGGAGTAAATTATTTAGTTACTGTAGGACACGTCGATCCAAATGTTGTTGTGAGTATCTTGGTAAGAATTAAGACAGGTTTGTTATCTTAATATCTTTGGAATAGTTTAACTTTGAATATTATATTTTAAAATTCACAGTTATAAGTATAATGTGCTATTTAAAATATTATTCAATTTAATATTCTTGAGGTATTACTATAATATAAACAGTATTTCATGCATGCACATATTTATTAATTTGTTGTTTTGTTAACTGTAATCAAAATTTAAATATTTCAAAATTCCAAGTTTTTAATTAATGCATGAAATTTTAGTCTTGGTTCTTGAAATTGGATTTTTCAATTTTTCTGTCCTACACTTTCAAATCTCATAATTCTTAAACTAAAATAATTTCTAATAATGTACAGTGAAAACTCTTATTGAGCAGTTAGCACTAGTGCTGGGACATCGATAGAAGAACATCGATATTCGATATTGATGTCGATGTCTAACCTGGACATCGGTTGAAAACATCGATGTTCGATGTCGATGTTATTGTCTATTAGTTTAAATCAAGGTAAAAACATCATAAAACACTTATAATAGTTATTTTATTTAAAAATAAACTACAAAGAGGGCGTCCATTAATTACGTGAGATGATTTTGGCGATTTTTAGACCCCCCCCCCCTGATGAGATGTGAAATTTTTTAAAATGCGTATTTTTAGTGAAAATTCATTAATCTGTGCTTGATTGCGTTGGATTTATTAAAAAAGCATAATTTGTTTAATTATTTTTATTTAAGAATAGTTAATACAAAAAAATTACGTGATATTTGCCGAGCCCCTCACCCCTACGTGAGATTTGGTGAGATTAGGCTCGACCCCCCTCCCCCCTAAACGCCTCACGTAATTAATGCACGCCCCCAAATAAGTTACAATACAAAGTAATTTTTACAAAATTACAATTACTAGTTCCAAAACTTTTTATCAATGCCGACAGAAAAAATTGGTATAATACCAACTGTCGTGTATTTGACGTGAGTTTATTTTATTTTACAAATTCTCTGTAACATCGAATGCAGCGATAACATCGCAAAACAAACATCGATAGTTTCGATATATCGATACGTCTGCCATCGATGGCAAAACATCGATCGGGTAACATCGATGAACATCGTCCAGCACTGGTCATCAGCTTTTTGTATCCTCAATAGAAATGTATTTAAAAGAAAATTAATTCATGAATGCCCTATTGCACCACACTATTTGATAATTTTTTGAAAATTAAATTTATTTGTTCATTTAAAAATTGGGCATAAAGTTTAAGTTGGGATCTTACATGATGACTGGCAATGCCGTCAGGACAAAGGGGACCCTTATAAAATATATCAAAATATATACAGTCAGACTTCCCTAGCTCGAATCTCAAGGAACTACCAAATAAGTTCGAATTATGGAGATAAAATTATACGTAAATATCTGACAAACCTATATTTTTTTTTTTAATTTCGATTTATAGAATAATTCGAGTTAGGGAAGTTTCACTGTATTATTACCTAACTATTATAAACTTATGTTCTGTCTCTGGTCTCTAAAATATGGTTATAATACACAATTGGTATTTTATCACAAATAAGAATTTATATAAAAAATATAGATAAATAAGAGATAGTTATTGCTATCTTTTTTAAAATTGTTACAGTTTGATCTGTAATTATTTTATAATAATTTTTGACAAAAATATAAAAATCATAAAAAAAAGTAAAAGATCCAAAAATAACTTTCCATAGGACACATGAAAAGCTAGTTACGGCACTGTTGACTGGTTTTTAGAGCTTTTACTGTACATTAAAAACCAGGAAAGCTTGATTATGACTAAGTTTTTCTGTAGTAACTCGAAGATGGCAAAATACAAAATATCGATGGTGTAATGCACAGGTATTGTATATCCAAAGTAGCAAATTCTGATATAATAGCTAATAAATGCATTTCAATATTATATGTTTTTGTATTTAAAAATTTTCTAGCAAAGGTAGAACATAAAATGATTGTGCAATACAAAATTTATTTTGAAACAAACTCATTTTGTTGCAAAATACAGCTTGATCAAAAAGTGGACAAACAATACATATGCATTAAGTTATTAATTTTTTTTTTTATACCAAATACTTGGGCTTTTTCTGTTTTCAACTGATTCGAGAAAACCTAAAGTCATACTCAAGCTCTCGTAGTTATGACTATAAAAAAACTGCATTTGATATCAACAACCAAATTTTCTTTCAGTTGCAGCTGCAAGGCAGAGAACCTGAAGAAGAATCTTCACAAGCTAGCAACCACAAAATGGAAGTTGATAATTCACCAGATAAAGAAGGTACTGCAGATTCTTCTGTTGAGATGACTGAACCACCTGTATATAAGTCCGGCTATCTTGCCGTTTGTAATCATTGCGGTATTACTTCTGAAGACTTTAATAGGTGTGCAAGGTGTCATCATAAACTGCCTGAAGAAGTTAAACAAATCCCTATGGGAGAAGTTTATGGCAATGATAAAACAAATGATATGCTAAATGCACATCAAACTTTACACGACAAAAAAGGTTCTCTTATTCCCAAAAATATGCGTATGTACTTTTTTTTTTGTTCTTTTTTTTTATATAATCAAAGTAAGGTTTGTCGTTTTAGTAACCAAACCTTATCTAACTTACGCATTAAACGAGAATGAAGCATAGCTTTAGTTGAATTAACAGATTTTATTAATTATTTATTAAACATGTATATTTTCTGTTTCTTCAATCCTTTGAACTTCATTCTTTTCTAGTGTGAAAGTTACAGAATTTTTTTAACAATTTTATATAAATAAATTTTCTGAAGTAATAATTATTTCCTCCTTTCCTTACAAGTTAATATTCTCTTTTTTTGATTTTGTACTACAAAATTAATATAACAATGTTTTTCTTTCTAGATTTGTTGAACAAAGTTAATGGTGGAAGTCCCACAGCTCGAAAAAGAAAACAAAAAACCGTGGAGCCTGATCCTGTTATTTTAACTCTCAGTTCTGAAGATGAAGAAGAACCTGCAGAAGAGCTATCAGTAAGTTAAATTTTAAAGTTATTGGTCAAGGTTGGGCAAGTTTCATTGTTTTTACGGGCTAGTTGAATTATTATTTAATTATATTTTTTTAAATACAGTAGAACCTCTCTATAACGAGAACTCAAGGGACCAGCCTACTTACTTGTTATAACAGATTTTTGCTATAAACTCTCTCTCTGATTCCTTCGCTCTACGTAAGAAAATAGTGACCACTTCATATTCTTTAGATGGTTCTCTAGGCAAATACTTCGGTGGTTTGTCATTCCCTGCCGAGGGAAGACGGTCAGAATAAAGTTTTTACTCTGCACGGGATCGATTATATACAGTCATCAACAATAAAAGTTTGTATAGCTAGATAAATCTATTAAATTTATTAAAATAGGAACTTAAATGCATACTAATTTAACATTTAACAAGTAAAGGTTCATACACAATTAATCTTTAACAGTAATGAGAACAGTAAAAAGATAAAATACATGTATTCAGGTGGCTCCATTCACAATGAACGAAAACAGAAACAATTTAACTTTTATTACTATGGTTATTCGCATTTGCAAACTGTCACAAGGCGCTTTTTAAAACTTTTAGCCAATGAAATGTCCTAAATAGCTATCGTTACTGTTCTCGTTCTGGTTTATTGTGAACCAACGATTCATTTCGCTCCCGTTCTGTTCTCATTACTGTTACAGACCAATTGTATATGAGCCTTTATTGAAAAAAGTCTGTAGTTTTGATTTGTTTGCGGTAATGAAGAATCTAAATTTTATCAATTTATCAGAGACCAAACGATTTACTCATTATAGCAGATTTTTCGTTATACCGGGACTCATTATAGGGGGGTTCCACTGTATAGGCAGGCCGGTCAAAATAATATTTTATAACTGCGATATTTTATCATAAAAGTGCAAGTATAGTCTGATCCACCGGAGCTCGAGTGTGACTTATACCTAAAAACTATCCAAACGATATGAAATATTTATATTTTAAACATTAATTTTTGGTATAATATACGTATACTAGTACATTTAGTAATTATTTACTAGTAAAAAATACTTACTAAATATGAATATTTTATATCGTTGGGACAATTTTAAGATGTGAGGACAGACTATACCTATGTCTCTGTAGCTACTGCTGCAACATATAGTCGAATTCGTTTTAAGTCATGTATGACGCATCGAAAAAAAGGTAAAACTTTGAAGTATTTTTATTTTCTGTCACTTTTCTAATGCAGTAGAAGCTCGATAACTTGAACACTCGATACTATGAACATCTTGGTCCTGTGAACACCCAATTTCTTCTCAATGTGAATCAATGTTCTTAATTACCAACATTATGCATTATCCGTTTTATAAGGAATAAATATATGCATAACACTAGTTTTTCTACACCCCCGTTAGTGTGAAAACTTGCTTTAAGTTGAACATACCTTTGGATTTTTGTGTTCACAGAATCGAGCTTGTATTGTAGTTACTTTCTGAATGTGTGACAAAGAGAACAAAATTTTATGTGTCAGATCTAATTGCATCAAATGATTATTTATACACGATTTAAAATGAATTCAACTATAGGCATACATTAGGCCTTTACGAAAATTGTACCGGTAGGTATATACCAGTTTACCGCATGAAATCAACTGATCTACGGTGTATCAAGTTTACCGGCAAATTATCTCGGTTTATAAATCCTGCACCTGGTTGATGAAACCGGTACAATTTTCGAACGCGAATGGGTAAACCGGTATATA
Source organism: Cantharis nigra (assembly GCA_958510845.1). Taxonomy (NCBI): domain Eukaryota; kingdom Metazoa; phylum Arthropoda; class Insecta; order Coleoptera; family Cantharidae; genus Cantharis; species Cantharis nigra. The sequence continues at coordinate 67,737,194 of OY294028.1, forward strand.
CCGGTATAATTTTCGTAAATGCCAATTGTAACTACTGACACAAAATATATGTATGCAGTTGTAGACATCGTTTCTTTAATCATGATTTCTAAAAATGTGTGAACTCATTAAAGAATCGAACATTTTGAGCTGAAAACATCAGTGGAATGTTTGATGGTGTTATTAAACTTCCTAAAAAGAAATTTTTGTATGTAACATCACTAGGGAAATGACGATTATACGAGGATCTGAAAAATGTTTTTTGCGTTTTGGCAATACTACAAAAATTTGATGACAATACTAGATGTTCATCATTTTGTTTGGTTTCATCATAAATGCTGGCAGACCAGCATTAATTTATTTAGTAATTCATGAATTATTTATTTGTTTCTTTCTTTCTTAGACTTCTAACGCAAAAATAAATATAATTAATTAAAAATTATTAGCTCTTGAAAATAATATTAAAAAAATATATACACACCGTAGGAGAACACTGGTGAATAATGAGTTTTTTTCTAAATAAATCTCTGTACAAAATTATTTTTAAATTTTTGCATAAAATTAACTTGTTATATATTTTGCCTTTTTAGATCAGTCTTACACAGTTTAGGTAACATTGTATCTCAAACATGTGATTCTAAGATATTTCAATAAATCAATTTCTCGTCCTGTGATCTTGGTTTTTATAGGTCTTATCTAAATTGGAGTAGATGTGGAAATTGGTGTTATATCTACTTATCCCATACTACGATATTTATGTACAAACAGTGATTCTGCTTATCGTTTTAACATATTGTTGGCCTAATTTTAAATTCTCATAAGTCATTGTACTATATAAGTATACCGAGTGCTGAATGAGTTAGCCGAACATAGGAAATTAACATGTAAGAACTCATTTATGCAAATTCCTCCTTCCCTAATTATTTTAGAGAAAAAATGAAAGACACAAATATCATGCAGAAACATAAACTACGAATGATAAGAGCATTAGATTTCATCTAGCTTTCGCTTAAAAAGTCCAAAAATGCTTTTGAAATTGTTAACATTTTGATTTATCTGACTGGCCATGGAATAAATTCAATTTAATTTCTATTTTCAAAAATAATTACCTTGGAAACTTTTATAGCCAGTCTGATAAATGAAACTTTTAACAATTTTAAAAACATTTTTTGACTTTTTAAGTAAAAGCTAGATGAAATCTAATGCTCTTATCATTCGTAGTTTATAAATCTTCATTATTTTTGTATCTTTCATTTTTTCTCTAAAATAATTAGGGAAGCAGGAAATTCCATAAATAAGTTTTTACATGTTAATTTCCTATGTTCGGATAACTCATTCAGCACCCTGTATGCTATTATCTGATTTTTAAATTAGACTGACCGTAAAGGAAATCGGTATTACAATACTTCCTTTTTTACAAGGAAGTATTGTAATACCGATTTTTTTCGGTTTCCTGATTTTGACAGAAATATTCGTTTTGACCTTCCCTGAATTCATTTTGACTATTTTCGTTGTGACGTCTGTACGTACAGACGTTTGTATGTCGCATAATTCAAATACGGTAGGTCGTAGAAAGTTGAAATTTTGTATTTGAAGCACTTATAGCATCTAGTTGTGCACCTCCTATTTTTGGTTGCGATTGTCCGTGCCATAAGTCGTAATTCATGACGCGCACAAATAGATTAACGAGATTCTTTTACAATCATTATAAAAATTACAAGGAAGTTATGTGGTGTCCACATCAGATTTTTTCTAAGTAGCTAATAAAATCTACTAATAAAATAACCAAAATTAAGCATAGCCATGAAAACAAGAAAACTTATTTCACAAATTTTTTATATTTTTCATTACAGAATTTATATTTTACAATTGTTTTTCGCTCGGACAAAAAATGTTGTTTGCACCTCTTTGCAACATTGACTTCATGGGCCAAAACACTTTAGCCCTAGATACAAAAATAACTATTATGTGCTTTTATTTTAAAGACGTTACGAAAACGTTTGTATAAATACTCATTTTAGATCAGTTTCTATAATTTTTATAAAAACAGGAATCCCATTCAATATATGCATAAAGTATAGTATATAATTTCCAACTTTGTCAAATGTCAAACGGTGATAGGAATAATTTAAAATGGATCTTCAGTTTTCAATTCAGTTTCCACCATTGAAAGAATACGTTGACAGGAATCGAAATCTCGTTTATAACTAGGGCCCAATTTTTGTACCAACTTTTTATCGGAGACTCATAATTATTAATTTTTAAATCGTTATAATGCTGTTTGTGGAATTTCTTGGACCAAGAAATATGCTAAATGTGCAACACTTGCAAGTACTTAGATTTATTTAAATTATTTTATAACAAAAATATAAATTTGTGAGGTTATAACCACAATCCGCTTAAAACATAGGCGTAGGGAAATTTTAAAATTTAATTTAATTTAAAAGTTTCATTTATCAGACTGACCATGAAAGTTTCCAAGGTAATTATTTTTGAAAATAGAAATTAATTGAATTTATTTCATGGCCAATCTGATAAATCAAAATTTTAACAATTTCAAAAGCATTTTTGGACTTTTTAAGTAAAATCTAGATGAAATCTAATGCTCTTATCATTCGTAGTTTATGTTTCTGCATGATTTTTGTGTCTTTCATTTTTTTTTTAAATAATTAGGGAAGCAGGAATTTGCATAAAATAAATTTTTACATGTTAATTTCCTATGTTCGGCTAACTCATTCAGCACCCGGTATATAACAGGTGTGATAGCGGACCTGTTAGGTAAGTACAGTATTTGCTCGCGAGAATCGGTCTGTACCGAACCTGTTCTTATAAAAACTTTGCACGACGTATTTCACAGTGGGACATAGCTTAAAATAATTTAATATCACCTCGTTTGTATACAAATTTTTATAGCGAGACACGGGCATAACAATCAATTAATAATAATTACAGAAAAAATATAAGACTGAAAAGAAATTCAAGGTATTCCAAGGAAATAATTCATCTTAATTTGTGACATTTATGTCCATATTCACAAACGTTCGTAAAATATTTAACGAGCCGTTTAATTTTGTCAACCAATGAAAATGATTTCGTAGAACAAGCAAATAAATTCCATTGGTTTGTTTAAATAAACGGTTCGTTAAAATTTTTACGAACGTTTGTGAATATGGACATGAGATTATTATGTTTTGATTTACTTGGATGGTTGTGAAACTAAAATTTGAATCTGAATTCTGTATGATTAGTTCTTACTTACAATCCAGTATAATCATATAAAAATAAAGTTTTAATGGCTAAATCTTGACAGTATCCATTTAGGGCCAATCCCACCAGACAAAAAATATCGAGTTTTTAACAAAACTTAGATTAAAATAACAAATTTAGCATGTGTTACCTAGGTAATATAACAAGTTTTGTCAAAAACTCAATATTTTTTGTTTGGTGGGATTGGTCCTTAATAAGAGGAAAGCATCTGACTTTCTAGATCAATTGCTTTGTCGTATAGTAACGACATTATTATGTTTTTATATTGAATTATTATTATTATTAAACTTCAAAAACATTGACATTTGCCCGTCTTTTAAAAAGTCTAAATTAAGATCTCTTGATGTTATTGTAAATATGATTTTAGGAAGCTCAAAAAATATTAAAAAGTCTAAGTTCTTCTGTGTCGTTAAAAGCAATTAGAAAAGAACCAACTGTTAATGACTTACAAGAGATTCCGGTAACTTCGGACGTAGATCCTGCGGTAGACTTTGAAGGTAAATGTTTTGTTTACTATTTTAATTTTAGTAACAATTTTATTTTTATCGTTTTACTATAGGTGTAGGTAAAGAAATAGGCCAACAATTTTCTACAACGCTTCTTTGTAGAACGATAAGGATAGGCTCCTACAGATATACTCCAAAAGAGAATGTGAGTATCTCGTAAAGTTTTTACAGTTTAAAATACTAATTTTGGGTTTATTATTTTAGTTGGTTATAGAATCGAAAGGGATCGTTTTTAAAATACCATCGACTACCGATCCTACTAACATTAAATCAATTTTGTTGGAAAGAAAACACATGATAAAAGTGTTAGTAAATTTTCAAAAATCATTACCTGTTATATTTTATTATGTTGTTCCCTCGTTTGCATTGTATGTAAGAGAACAGTTGGGTATGGTTAAAGGTGGTGATTTTTACTTTGATCCACTTTCTACAGAAGAACCCTATAAAAGAATAACCGTGCTTGTTGAAAGTGTCAACGATGACACTAAAGTCATCTTCAAACACATTTATACAAAACCCAACAACATTATGGACGAATTAACTACAACAGAAGCCAACGATATACTTATAAAAACTTGTCCTAAAGAATTAAGTAAAGTGGTTGCTAATGCCGGTTATACAGAGATTAGAAAAATTCTTATTTATCCACCAGGTCAAGGTGGAATACCTATCAATACTGAAGACTATGTTTGTCTTGGGCAAGATCAGTTCCTCAACGACGTAATTATAGATTTTTATTTAAAGTATTTAGTTTTGAATTTACCTCAAGATCTACAGAAAAAAGTTCACGTTTTTTCTACGTTTTTTTACAAACGTTTGACTACAAAACCCATTAAACCAACAAAGTAAGTAAAATATGATTTTTCTCTCCTCTTTTTGAAAACAGAAACGTTATTTCAACCATTTTAGGAAAAGTCATCCAACCGAAGTAGATTCTAATTTAAGTCAAGCTCAGAAAAGACATGCACGTGTGAAGAAATGGACAAAGAATGTCAATTTATTTGAAAAGGACTTTATTGTGGTTCCTATCAATGAAAATTGTCACTGGTTTTTAGCCATTATATGCTTTCCAGGAATGGATGGATGTTATACCATGAATGGAAAACCTTACGTTGTAAAAAAGCCAAATAAAATTACAAGTAGGTGGAATGCGTTAATATAAACTGCAATTCTGTTGACTGACTATTTAATTTTGTTCTAGAAAAAGATATAAGTTCTCGATTAGGAAGTGAAATTACATTTACACCAATCAAAAAAGAAAAGGAGGAAAAAGCAATACCGTGCGAGGAAGATGATGCAAGTGACAAAGACGAAGCTGAGGGTGACGAAAGTGAATTGGATTCTGGCGAAGATAGTGAAGAACCTGAAAATCCAGAATCAAATACATCCGAAACATCTACCGAAGTGGCGGCGCCTGTAGAACCTGCTAAAAGATCAGCTCGACCGCCAATAAAGCGGCCTTGTATTTTAATTTTTGATTCACTTACTGGTGCTAGTAGGGTACGTGTTGTATCAACTCTCCGTGGGTATTTGTCATGCGAGTACAAAGTTAAAATGGGCATTGATAAGTCATTTGATAGAGACACAATAATAGGCAATTGTCCAAAAATTCCACAACAAACTAATTTTACTGATTGTGGGTTATACCTACTTCAATACGTGGAACAATTTTTCAAGGTACAGAAATTGTCATTCTTTATATTTTTGTCTTGATAATGCATTTTTATATTACGTAGGACCCGATTAAAGATTATAATATTCCAATTAAACACTTAGAAAACTGGTTTGATGAATATGTTGTTACAAAAAAGAGAGAAGATATATCTATGCTGATCAAAGAGCTCATGCTCACTCAGAATCGAGATCCAAACCTATTACCGGATATTGCATTTCCTACATTAAATGGTAAGATTTCAATTTGGCATAAATATTTAATTTAACTGTTTTAAATTACAGGCAAATTAGTAGAACGTCTTCCGGAAGAGGAAGATGAAGAATTTATGGACGAGTTTGAAGAAGAAGAGGACGAGGAAGATGAAGACTACGCCCTCGACAACAGCGATGTTCCTAACGAAAGTGTAACTTCTGAACCTCAACTAGAATCTGACTTGGAAACTAATTTAAAGACTGCATTACCAATCAATCGTTCACGTAATCAAATCAAAATTAATTTAAATCAGAATTCTTCTTTAAGTGAAAGTCAATCTTCAAAAGATACTAGTTTAAAATCTTTAGTTGAAAGTCCGATCAAAAATGTGTTAAAAACCGTTAGTAGTGAAGTTGTCCCACAAAGTAGTAGAGATGCTTTATCGTATCTCAAGTCGAAAAGAATAATTAAACATAATAAAAGTGGTGATCAGGGCGACGTAAAAAGAATTAAACTTGCAACAGAATGAAAAATTAGTTTTTTAAATCAAAAACTTATTTTCAAGTAGGTAGTTGACCATATCGTGCTTAAGTGTATTAATTGTACTACCGATTTGTGGATCTGCACAAATTTTGTAAATAATAAATTTTCAGTTCTAAATTAATTTTTACAAATCAGACATCATTTCATTTTGTATTGTTAATTGTACAAACTTAACGATTTTATTCAAGTGATAGTTAAAGTAATTGTATTTAATTTATATATTTGTGAAGCTGGCTGTGAGCATAAGGTTTATGCGAATTGTTGTGTATGTTGATTACATTTTAATAGCATTTGTACAAATTATAAAAGCCTAATTTATTATACATTTTTTTAACGTTATACACTTTTTTTATCAATCGCATCTGTATGTTTGCAAAAATACAACAAAATCGAAAAGATAAAATGAAATAAGATTTTTAGCAACAGTCAGCTCCACTTCAAAAATTTTGATTTAATTTTAGAAAATATGATGTTAATTTTAGATTTGATTGTATTGTACACTAAAGTGACAGATGGCGCTTGTGTCATTTCTTCTCATTATTCTCCTAGGTTAATTGAGGTTATAATAAAAATTGCTTTTTGTTGAAAAGTTAATTTTTTTGTTATATATGTTAAATTATACTTATATTTAAAATAAAATTTTAAAAAATTACATTTTATGCTTATTTATTCTTTCTAGAAATTCAAAAATCGCGCCAATTTTCAACATTCAAATCGCTAGTGCAATATTTTTATTTTGAAATGAAATTTTAGAAAAATTTTTGCACGAAATTGTTTACGCTATGGAGAATATTCAAGTTTTTATCCAAATTCGTTAATAAAAGTTAATAATTGATAGTTTTCAAATATTTCTTAATTCTTAAAGTGTGGTTCACCTAAATTTTGTGGTCGGATCAGTAAAAATTGATTAAATTAACCAATGGGAACGATCGTGACGTCACATTATTCGTTTATTTTAGTTATATTTTAGGGAATAATTTGTCGTTAGTTTTGTAACTTTGTTGGTGTGTTATGGCGGCTGTCTCGTAAAAACTTTACGTTTTATTCCACATGTTTAAATATATTTATTGTTATTTTTCATTTGCGTCTTAAACCATAATTTATAGGTAGGAATTTAGTGAAGACCCACAGTTTTTATAACAATGAGTTTAATTATGAGTAAAAAATTTTACGTGCAGTTTTAACGAAATTGTAAATGGAAAAATAAGAATTGTCATAATTTTCAAGATATGCACGGTAAAAGTTCTTCGGAAATTACATCGCTATTATGATTGTAGGAATGGCAGACTCTGCTAGTGAATCGGATTCTAGTAGTATTGATGGGGGCCCTATTATGATGCCTCCTAGTCCAATAACGCGAGAACAATTACAAAAACGTATCGAAAGCTTGCAACAGCAAAATCGTGTTCTTAAAGTTGAGTTGGAGACTTACAAACTTAGAGTAAAAACTTTACAAGAAGAGAATCGTAACTTACGACAAGCTTCTGTTATTATTGTAAGTCTTTTATATTATTATATTTTTTAAGCAATCACAACTTTTCCAGTATCCTTGACTTAATCAGATGTATTTTGTTAAGGTTAAAGAACTTGCACTTATTTTATTATCATTGCTCGGTGTCACTACTTGACTATTAGATATTTGTAATAGGACTCATAGATAATTTACTTTAACTTGATAACATTCGTTTAGAAAAATTTTTCTTTGAACTAATCGATTAACAATTGTGTCATAAATTTAACAATGCAAATTTATTTTTATTTTAACCAAATGGTTTGTGGTGTCATCGACGATTTGAGAAAAACTGCTTTTTAAAACTAACTAATGTTTACTTGTATTGTTTTTTGGTTCAACTTCTCAAAACTAAGCTTATGTACTTGGCATATTTCATAATATAGTATTTGAAATACCAGTAATCCGATTTTGGTATATTGCTGCTTGTCTATACAACCTACGGAAAACGTTTTGCTATCAATTGGATCAAAAAAGTTTTGTCTCTAATTTATATTTATAATTAATTTATATTTTGTTGGTTAGCCCCAGGCTCTAGTCAGGGCAAGAGTCTTTATGTCCTTTAGAAATTAACTTATATTTTAAATACACCTTCAAAATTAGTAAAGTAATTAATCAAAGAAAAACTATAGGGAACAAATCTTTCTTCATTACTTATTCGAAGACTTTCTTGGGTAAACCTTCTGAGGCTTCTCGGAGAAATATTGAAACATGCTAAGCAAGAAACTTTGAAAATTCTATAACTTAACTATAACTAGCTTGCTAAGCTGGCCTCAGATGTGCTTGTAACTAATGGTGGTAATCAACTCGGAGTGATCGACAACTATACGTGTTCTCGAAGCACGAAGATTTCAATCTTATAAGTCATTTCTGATAATTTTGGACCAATTATAAATTTTTCTCTACACTTTTCTTCCCTGTTTTTAAAAAATAGTGGCAATCCTGAACTTGCATTAAAAACTTAAAAACGGGTTGCCATGACTTCTAAAAAAATTGAAAGTGCAGTAGGTACAGGTTCACTGGCATTCAAATTTTTTTTAATAATCTAATAATTGTAAACAATTTTTAAGTCTAATAATTAAGGATTTATATAAGGTAATTGATGCAAAAATTGAAGACTAAAATGCTATCTATTGCACAAAGGCGTTCACCTTTTGACTTGTTGTTTATCATAAGGGGAAAATGTTCTAAAAACCACTCAGCCCATGATGAGTGGTAGTGTTGGATTTTTATCTACTAAAATCTTCCTGGATGATGACTTTCATGAATTGCTATTGTGCCTGGAATTACGTAAACCACATTCGGCACAAGAGAAATTATCGTTAAGTCTTTACTCTTTTTTCTTAGATTCTTTGCCGTTTCAGGACTTTTCTCTTTCTATCTTCCATGATGTTCATGATGTTTAATCATATTGGAAATCCTCTACCATTATTCTTCATAGATGAGCATCTGATCAAAGGTCAACTATAATTTTTATGTCAAGTTGCATGTGTTTTGTTTGACACTGATATGTTCCCACTGGTTGCATTGCACTATGGAGTACTTTTTCTGTAAATTCTTAGCTCATCGTGTTTCTTATCTATTTACTACAATACAAAAATTGTACACCCAAAAATTGGCAGTTTGCATAAGGGTTGCCTCGCCTATGGCATGTTTATATGCAGGGCCGTAGCTAGGCATTAACCATGGGAGGGGTTTTATTGTAAGTACAGGGGTGTATTCAGGACCACATTTTAAAATATTGGATACGGGGGTAGCATCAAACTGTTATTTCTGTAACAAGTTAAATTCAATAATATAATCAAATTATATATTTTAAGCTTTCGACGATGGTTACCGTCTTCGTCAGAAATTTATTTAATATTTTATAAATAATATACTTATTTTTCAAAATAATTTTTCTTTTTATTCACTTAAAATTAAAAGAACACACAAAAACTACGCACAAATTACAAAATATATTTGCATTGAACTTCTTAAAATATAAATGACCAATTTCTTTTTTAAACCCACCCCTACACATTGGATTGGGTTAGATTTTGTAGGATTTGCTATCTCAATAATTTGTAGCCGCATTTTAAAAGCCGCTTTGAAATAAATAGGGATGACATTTTTATTGAGTGTTTATTACCGGAAACACATTTATTTGCAACTATACCTTAAAATTTCCAAAATTTTTATGCCAACTGCATTACAAATGTGTTAAAAACATGTGTTTAACCATTTAAACCTATAATATTTACTACTTCATTTTTTGCTTTGTACTTGTATTTTTCCAGTTTACAGTTTCGAGATGAATTTATCTGTCGAATTATTAATTAGGTATTGTTTATTTATTTTGTTTTCAAGCGCACATTGGAAACATTTCTTAAATGTAATAATTATTTAGAATTACTTAACCCATGGGGGGGGGGGGGGGGGTTTGAACCCCCAAAACCCCTCCCTTATATACGGCCCTGTTTATATGTCATACAAGTTTATTTGGACATAAATTGCACTTGAAAATGGCTGATCCAGTTAAACAGCGATTCTCTGAGTCGATTTAAGCTTTACACCATACTGTGGCCGTTTTTTAAAAAAAGTTTTAATTAATAAAATTTAATAAAGAAAAATAGTTTTTAAATTAAATTCTGTTATAATTGGCTATTAAGCCGATACTGTTAGCAGTATCGCGACTAGCAGTCAACTGTGGACGATGTCGCCACTAAAACATGTGTAGTTGCTGTTTATGTACTTTCAGTACCAACACCGTTAACAGAATTTTGTTTTGTTTGTTATAAAAATTGCTATTTCAAATTCTATTATTTTGAAGATTAAAGGAAAAATTTATATCAATCTTGTGTTTAATCGCTTCATTTTAATGCTATCTTTTGAATTCTTCAACAATTTTGGTGGTAACTAGAGGTCTGTTCCAACAAGCAGTTATCTCCAGTTCTAAGGACTATACACATGTTCTTTAACTAAATTTTTAAGTATTAAAGATCATTCTCGTTAAAATTTTAACTAAAGAGCATGCGTATAGTCCGAGAACTGTAGATAACTGCTTGTTGGAAGAGACATAATAAAAACGAATGGGGACAGTTAACTTACGACACCTGAATTTACGTCAATTAGAGCTGTTAATCGATTTGGGCCAGAAAGAAGCAACAAATTAAGAAATATTACGTTGACTTTTCATCTTAACAGCAATCGATTGATGCATGGTTTAGGTAGTGTAACTCGACATGAATTATATTTTAGAAAAATTTAGTTCTAAATAGTGTGTGTGCATTTTTTGGATTTTCTAAAATATTAATATGATAATCTTAAGAGGTTTCATAGTTCTTATATGCTGAAACATACCAAATTTGATGGCTAACATGTTAACATTTTCTTTTCTACTCAGTGAAAGTGTTTAACTGACATGGGATGGGAATTCTCGACGGATATTTAATTTTATTGTACCTCCACAATAGACTGATTTCAAGACGTCTCTCTTCAGCCTTTACTGTTCACTGCAGGACAATCAGCCTCTTTCTTTGAGAGAAAGGTTTTTAGCATTTAGATCCCACGGTCTTAATCCGGATTGGGGAATTGTCGATAGCGGCAATCAACAACCCAGGGGGACCACCGGTTACGTGCCCTCCGAGACGGTCATATGGAAGTTTTAGAGTCTCCCCGGATTCGAACCGAGTACCTTAGAGTCAGTAGTTATTTGGCTAACCTACTAAGCTAATGATCGTCTGTTTCAAGACATCTGTTTTTGACACTACGTGCTCTTTGACATGAGCATTTGTATACATATCAATTTTGAATATCGTGCAACATTAACAGTTTTTAAGTTGATATTAAGTTATCATTGGGACCATGTATCACCCAATCAATAGATATTTTCTAGCTACTGGCTGCAGTCAGTTTTCCTCTACCAATTCCTTTGTAAGTTCTAGTTGTACATTATCCAAACTTATAAGAATTTGTGGTTTGAATTCTTCAAAGAGAAAATTGGGAAAGCCTACATTGGCCGACTGGGAAGCGGGTAATCGCGGTTCAAATCCTGGTCGCGTTGAATACATTGCTGTAATCTAAAAAGCCCAAGATAGATCTGTGGGCTTCCCTCGGAAGGCAATGGCAAACCACTGAGGTAATTGGCCAAGAAAGCCTATAATATTACATAATAATATGTAGGTCACGACGCTTCTGTGAAGAAGCATAACGACTAGATAGATAGGTTTTTGCATAACTATGTTCAAATAGAGGGCATTCTTTCGGAGTTTCACTGATTCTGGAAATGTTGAGTTAAAAAAATACGCACCAACTTGAACGCGACGAACTATATGATTTTCAAATATTAAACCAGTTGAAGTAGGAAACGTAATACATATTAGTAGTGGATGAAAAAACACTATCCAGAATCCAGAATTTGATAGTTTAATGAGAGATTATTTTAAATAACTAATTCGAGAAATAAAAAAACCGAACAAATTAATACGCTGTAAAAATGATGAAAAAGCAAATGCGTCAGTGAAAACACTCAAAGGGGAAACGGAAGTCTTTATATTAACTACCACTATATCAGCACTACAGCTATAAATTATGTAATGTTACTTCTTTCCTCCATCAGTATCTGAATCCATCTCTGTAGGTTCCTTCCTATTCTCATCGTCTGACATCGTCTCACTGTTAGAGCACCCATAACCAGCACAGTGGGTGCACATAGATGAGCACTGCAACGCACTTCTACACTCACAGTTGATTTGACAGTCTGAGGTGCACGAGCAGGAAACCAGTTGTAGAAAATGCTCTGGAGCATTAGCTAGAGAGGTTGTTGTCAGTTGCAGATGACCAGTGATTGTTTAGCAACCGTTAATAAGTATAGTTTGTGACGCAGAGAATCCCAACTGCACTATTTTTTGGATCTATATATCGATAAGAAAAAATTATTACCAGCTTCAACTATTGCCTCTCTTTGGGCTTTAGGGTCATTAAATTTTTTGTAAGTTCTTTATCAGGTAGTACTTTTTTAAAAGGTGCTGTTTTATCTTTCCTGTATATTGACGAAACTGAATCACAGCCTGTAAAAGCGTACACTGTCAATAGCACATTTTTCATTTCCACCATCTCCTGTTGCAGTTTTTATATGTTGTGTGTCTTATCTTTCCGACTGCTTTTTCCAGGCGCAATTATTGTCAAAGTACAGTTTGAGGGAGCAAGACTGATTAACAACATCAGTAAATTAGTGTCATCACCGATTACTTTCACAGATTTCCCTTTTTTGCCTTAGTAATCGCTATCTTACATCCATCGAATTATCAAAACTGTCACCGCCCATATCTCCTGATCTATGGAGTTTATCAAAAAAAATATAGGATCAATTTTGTAGAAAGTTTAAAAGTCTTTATTTTTGTACAGAATGACATTTTGCTGTATCTTCATCATTTTCGAGATATTTGACAAAAACTGTGAAATCAGTGGAAATGAATGGTTTTGACTTCTTCCTCCCCTCTTCCCACCCAAACCCAACGCTCTACAGCGTTTTTTAGTCTAATTGTACTGTACCATAAATTTGCCATAAAAATGATAAAATTTAATATTTTGAACGGTGATTTGTGGAAAAATGAAAGTGTTTCCAAATTGCAACTAAAAAACTAAAAAAACAAGGGGTAATAAAATTCTGAAGATATATCAGGTGGATCAAATTGAACATGCAACAGATCAGACAAGGAATAAACGCTAACGTAACAGATTATAGTAACTTTCGTGAAAGTGCAATTCAGAAGTTAAAGCAGCTTTTGACTATAGACCGGGAAAGTCCTGTTGTCACGATCAATCAGCTGATGGATACAAACATGGTGATAACCTCACTTTGTTTGCGTCACTTCAGGAAAAACTGCACTATTCACGTCTAGAATTATGTGGGCGACCTGAACAAATACAAGAAGGCATAATTTTGAATAAAAACATTGTAAAATCAAGAAAAAATTTAAAATAACGCATGCACCCGGCAATGTTTGTATCCATCGGCTGTTAGGTCGGCCATATTTTGACGTCACACTTTCCCGGTCTATATCGTTTTGAAATGAACCGTTGAAAGTATGGAATGTTAGAAAATATGTACAGAATTTTTGCAGTGCCAGGATCTGGATGTCTGGATCCACCCTGGCCAGGCAGTTTGCAGGAATTTGACAGGGTTTATGCCTCATGGACAAGGTTTTGCAAGATTATAAGATAAAATGCCAGACACATCGATGTTTGTGAAAAAAATGAAAAAGTGTGCACTTCTAAATGCCAGAGTTCAGTAAAATAATGTATTCTAAATTTAGTGTATAGGTTATATTATAAGGTTTGTTCCAACGAGCCGATAAACCGTTCAATATACGGTCACGCTCATGCGCAATAGATAAAAAGCGTTCCAACCGACAGGTGACGGTTTGTGGGACGATCCATTAAGCGTTCCAACCGAATTCGTGATCGTTCCTAGAACGATCGCTGAACGATCATTTCGATACACAATCCAAAGTAGTAACTGATAGCAATTTGGTGACTGACCTGCGCATTGAGTATTTTTTCAGCTGATTATTGTATCTGTCATTTTAGGTTAGTGTTATTCTGTGTTTTGTGGATTTCATAAAAATTCAATTAAAATCTTAAAATATGAGCGATTGCGGAGATAGTTATGTATACCTATTGATAGTGATAGTTGATAACTAACAAAATATATAATTTGTACATTTTGAGTGATTAATAATTACTCTAGTATAATAATAACTCTAATTTAAACTCTAATTTAATTTTAAACAATTTTTGCACTTCACCAGTTTACGGCTATTTAATAAATTTTGAAAAATACGCTACTTTCAATTTCGCTCTGTATTATTAGCGCTGTACATTTAACTGCATGCTTAATGTAAATATGTCCGTCCTTAACAGGCAATAAAACCTACTGTTTAAGATTTCTTTAGATTGCATATTTTTAGCAAAAAAATTCTCTTTCAAAAATACCGTAATTGGCCAAATAATTACGGCTTAGTGACGCGGGAAACCACGTGGTAAAAGCATCGCTGCGTAAAATTGCTACAATATTGGCAAGCAATCTTGTACCAATATTGGGTACAATAGGTGCATGAATCAGTCACGAATGCGTTCCAACGGTGGCAATTTTGACATCAACATTTTTCGGTACAAAATTCGGGGCTGCGCATAAAACCTATCTTAACGGTTTCTGTACGGTTTCAAAATCATACAAAAGCGGCACGTTGGAACAAACCTATAATCTTCCGTATTACAGTTGCATTACTAGTGCATTATGCATATGACATGCTTAAATCGACATGCTACGAATCGGCAGACCGCGGTTCAATGCTTGGTCGCGTCGAGTACACTGTTGTGAACTAAAGTTTAAATGTCACCTATGGGCTATGCATCTAGCAAGGTTAGCACCCTACCAGAATATGTGCAAAGTGCTCAAAGGACCATGAATGGCAAGTGTAAATTTGGTACATCCCATGGTAATAACAGGACGTAGTCCTAAATTAAGAGAAGGAAGAAGAAGTGCATTATAGTAATTATGTAGATGTATGTTGTAGAGTAACTAATGATTTTTCACATTTCAATCAGAATATTTATTCACATCAGAATTAGAATATTTATTTTTTCTTTATGCTTCGTTTTTAACTTGCACCAATTTGATCAGTGAATGTGTAAAATCACTAGTAAATAAATACAAACAACCACTAATTTTCCTATCCTCACTGTAACACATACAAAAGTAAAACGGTATGCCAAAAAAAGGTTTCAGTGAAATAAGTGAATATAATTAAAATAAAGATGAAGCACAGATAGTCCAGTAAAATTAGATAAAAATAAAACATTAATTGGTAAAGATCTGAATTTTGGTATAAATGTTTATTACGGCTTCCTGTTAAACATACTAAAAGTCCCCGTCAAAATCTATTGCACTCGAGCCGCCATCTTCGATTGGCGATCTTTTTTGTCTATATCTTGGCAACTTGTGCTGATACAAAGAAAAAGTTCAGATAAAAATTGTAGTTTATTAAATTTTCTTCAAAAAAGTTAATATACATTTTTTTGTATAATATCAAATACTTACGAATACATGCGAATCAATCTTATTATCTTACTTGGTATATCCATCTCTTGCATTACTTTTATCAGTTCATCTCTATTTACTTTCCAACGCCTGCTTAAAGTCTATGAAAATCATATGTATGTCGATATTGTGTTCTTGGCTCTTTTCCATTACTTGGTTTAGTACGTGTATTTCGTCTACGGTTGATTTACCTTTTACAAACCCACACTGGTATTCGCCTATTATTTCCTCTACATACCCGTGGTGTTAGGATTATATGGTGTGCCTATGCGCAGATATTTTCTGCCCTTGTCGCATTTTGTTCCGAACTGACGTCATCAGTACGGAACATATTTAAAAAGCTGGCGCGGTTTTAACCTATTATTTCGTATTTAATTGCAACTAAGAATGTCTTTTCTCGTGAAATATACCCTCCGTAACCTATTTTTATATAATAGAACAAAATTACATAAATAATAAAATAACCAAAAGTCTATTTATTTACATTAATTAATATTTAATAAAACAAAATTTGAGTTCATTAAAATTTATTCTTTTACATTAGTAAACTTATTTAGTTTTTTTTTGGATCGACGTTTAGAATTCTCTAAACTAAGTTTGGGTTCGCACAATACACAGAATAACATCCAACGGAATAACAACGTTTAATTCTAAATAACTTTTATCGGTAAGCACAGCATTAGCCAATCTTTGGAAAATTAATGATTCCTTAGAAAAATTGATGCTGTGCAAAATTTTTTTTTTGCATTTTTTGAATTTTTAAGTAAAGGCTAAATGAAATTTAATGCTCGTATCATTTGTAGTTTATATTATTGCGTTATTTTTGTGTCTTGCATTTTTCTCTAAAATAATTCGGAAAGCAGGAATTTGCATATAATAAGTTTTTACATGTTAATTTCCTATGTTCAGCCAACTCATTTAGCACCTTGTATAGAGATTATTGTATTTAATGATTTATACTTTTTTGAAGTAATGTAAAATCTAAAAAAAAACGACTTGTGGAGTGGTGAGACAATGTTATTATAGCTATTGTTCCGTGACAGTGTTCCGTGACTGACGTCATGCGCAGAAAGTGTGAAAACTCGTCGCAATTTCGAGCACACCATACAATCCTAACACCACGTACATACCTCTTTAACTTATTGTTTATCAGCGTGGACAGCACTTTATAGACGACATTCAGTAGCGTGATTCCTCTATAATTTTTACATCTTTCCGCATCTCCCTTTTTCTTTATTGTAACTATTACTCCCTCTTTCCAACTTTTAGGCATTCTTTCTTCCCTCCATACTTGTTTTATAATATCATATATCTTTTCATATATCGTCTCTCCTCCATATTTTAGTAACTCCGCTTTTACACCATCTTTGCCAGGTGATTTTCCATTCTTCATCCTTTTCACTATCTCTACTACTTCTTCGTATGTTGGTTCTTCTGTTTCATGCTCAGTAGCTACTATGGGAATATGCATGTTTGTTTGTGTTACGTTCAGTAGTTCTTCGAAGTGTTCCACCCATATTTGTTTTATTTTGTCTGCATCATCTTCAATTTTTCCTTGCTTATTTCTCATTCCTCTCGTCTTTATCTTATGCCCCATCTTTTGTCTTTTTAGTTTCTCATAGAACACTCTGTTATTATTCCGTTTATTGCTCTCTTCTATTTCAGTCATCATTTCTTCTATCCATTTGTCTTTCTTTTTCTTATATGCCTTACATGCTTCTCTTCTCTCTTTATGACTATGTAAATCTTCCTCTTTTTTTGTTTCCAGCCATCTCAGTCTTGCTTCCATTTTCATTTTTCCCATCTCTTTACATTCGTCGTCAAACCATTCTTTGTACTTCTTTCGTTCTCTGTATCCTATTACTGTCTTTGCTGATGTTTTTATAAAGCTTGTAATTTCTTCCCACTCTATATCTAAGTCGTTGTTTCTTTTGTGGTTTTCTATTTTTTCCCGTATTGTGTCTTCGAATCTTTTCCTTGCGTTTTCTTCCGATAATTTTTCCACCGCAAATTCTTCATTTTCTTTCTTAACTTTAATGTTGTGTGCCTTCTTGACTTTAATTTTTGCCACTACCATATAGTGATCGGAGTCAGCTTCGCTCCTCTGTAGGTTCTTACGTCTTTGATCATTGCTTTCATCTTTTTTGAGACCAATACATGGTCTATTTGATTTCCTTCATCTCCGTTTCCTCCCGGTCACACCCATGTTATTTTATGTAATTTCTCGTGTTTGAATCTTGTACTACATATATCCATATTTGTTACTGCCGCCAGGTTACATAATCTATTTCCATTGTCACTTGTTTTATCATGCATTGTATGTTTTCTAGCTACCTCGCTAATATAGTCTTCTTTCCCTATCTTTGCATTGAAGTCTCCCAAGAGGATTAGAATATCCTTCTTCTCTACTGCTTCACATACATCTTCCAATCGTTGATAAAACATTTCTTTTTCCACCGTTTCGCTATCCTCTATTGGGGCATAAGCGCAGATGATCGATACGTTCACTAGTTTTTTTTTATTCTTATGTATGTCATTCTTTCATTTATCGGTTTAAACTGCATTATATTATCTTGATCCTCCTTTCTCACCATAAAGGCCGTTCCGTTTCTTCCTCGTTTGTCCTCACCTGAGTACAATATTATGTAACCATTACTTGTTATTTCTCCCTGGCCACTCCATCTAATCTCTTGCAACGCAGCCACATCAATTTTGTATCTTTTCAGTTTATTTGCAATCTCTTCCATCTTTCCAGTCCTCAAAATTGTTCTGACATTCCATGTGGCTATCTTCATTGTATTCTGTTTTCTTCTATTTGTTATTCTTCCATTGTACATTTCGGTTTTCCTTTTGCATTGCCTTTTTGTCTTTTTTGTCTCTATGAGCGTAATTGGAGTTTCCGGTTGAGACGTCCCGTCCACTCCGATATTCTTTGTTAGTTTTTTTCTGGTTTTTTTGTTTCCATTACGATACTCCGTTTATCGCATGCTTCTTCTTTTAGCTTCATTCATCCTTCTTTCTTATCCCACACGTACATTTTCTCCTGATTGTACATTTTCTGATACCCAACCTTTACCTTTTCTCCGTTTTTCATTTTTTCTTTAACTAAGTTCCATATTTTATTTTGAATCTCTCTCTTGATTGGTCATATCGCTTTCTATGTAAGTTTTAGATCCTTTTAGCTTGTTCTTGTTGTCCATTATCATCATTTTCTGCTTGAAATCTCTCAATTTTGCTACCACCACTCGATTCTCTTCCATTTTTCCGATCTTAAAAGCATCCACCACTTCCACCTGTATATGCATTCTCGTATTTATGAACTCATCGACTTTGTTGCATGTAACTGTTTCGGTGCTGGGAAAATTCCTAATGACGATGTTGCATAATTTCTTCTCTTTTTCGTTTCTTTCAAGTTGGGTTTCTAGTTTTTCTATTCTGTTCTCTTGGTCTTTTGTTGTTTTCACAAGTACTTCCATTTCTCTTTTTAGTTCTTGTTTTTCTTCGCACCACTTTAACTCTAGTCTATCCAGTTTATCTCTTATATCTTTGACCTCTTTGATGTTTTCTTTGATCTCTTGAGTGGTTTCTTTAAAACCCTTATCTACAGCCTCCGTCAGGCTCACTAACATTTTCTTCAGCTCTTCCATATCGATACGTTCTTCCGGATGTACTTGCAACGGCTTGTCACTATCTTTTATTGGTGTTTTCACTGTTTTTCTACTTCTCTGGAAAATCCGTATTCGTTCTTCAGCGTCTTCTTCTCTTGTTCTTTTGATGTATTCTCTGACTGATGGTTGGGAGTTTGATCGCGGTCTTTCTTCTTGTGTGTTCATTTAAGTGTGCTCTTGTTAGGTTTCTCGCCGCTTACTTTACGAAAAATTCTGTTACTATTTCTTTTAATATTCTGTTCTGTTCCCTAATTCTGTTCTCCTTCTACAGTTCTGTTTATATTTATAATTATATTATCGTTAACAAATAAAACAACTTCGGGGCTGTCTTGTAATACTTTAAAACCGTGCTAAATGTCTGGGGTTTTTATTTTTGGTTTATATAAATGCTAAAGTAAAATATTAAAATATTTTCAAGTTGCCTAAAGGATGTCTTTTGGGTACATTTTTTGCAGATTTGATATGCTGCGGACTCTTGTTTTCAGATTCACCAACATCGAAATGGTCTGTTTTTATATAATTTCAATCTGCCTAAAACACCTTCCCTTAGTTCGTCGCCAGCACTCACACTATAAGCATCTGTCTACTAGCAAGAGAAATTTTCAGAATTGTCCAGCTTGATAGTGTCGAGCTATACAGGTTCTACTACTGTATACAAAATTCCATGTCGAACAAATATTTATTCATATTATGACCCCTTGAATTTTATATAAGAAAAATTAATTAAAACCTTACTTCAAGTTTTAATTTATTTAAATGTTTATTCAACAGTTTTATTGTTTATTCAATAGTTTGTCAACTGTTATTATCTGTTTTATATATTGAGGGCTTGTACGTTCTTATTTCTCTATCTTCCTTCCACAATGAAGCCCAACAAACCTTCCTTTCTTAGTATCAGGCCAATTAGTTTTACATACCTTTCGCAGTAATCTTAATATATAAAATCGTTGGTATGCCGGTATGTAACCTCATCAGGCCCAAACCACTGGACA
Source organism: Cantharis nigra (assembly GCA_958510845.1). NCBI lineage: Eukaryota > Metazoa > Arthropoda > Insecta > Coleoptera > Cantharidae > Cantharis > Cantharis nigra. The sequence goes on from OY294028.1 coordinate 67,757,612, forward strand.
TATCAAAATCTTATATTTATTTGCTGCTCTAACTAGTTTTTTTTATGGTATCCTCTAACACATTTTCTTCCGGGCGAACCTGGGTATCCACCTAGTATCTAATAATAAATTATGTTAAACCTCACGAGAAGAGCCGCAGCCGCTCAAGTATAACTCTAGGATCGGGACGAGCTTTGGTAGGTTGAAAGAGTACTAAAATTAAGTGAACATCTTTTTCTGAGTGCTTTGAGCAACCGTTTTTGGGGAAATAACGTTTGAAAATTTGAATGCAATACGTTATTGCTAGTTTATGAAATAAAAATCCAAATATCTTTTAACTGAGATTATAACGTGTCCGAAAGTGGATTAGAAGGTACAGGATTGCTTTCTCGCAGTAATAGTTTTTTTTTTCAGTATGTTATAAGGGTAGTAGAATATAGCATGTTCAGTATCGTATTCGGAAAGATATAAAAATATCTTACTAACCATTTCAACTAAAATACCTTTGAATTAATGCTGAATAATCAAGCTTGAAGTATTGCAATTAGAATATTTCCAATATCATTAAACGGAAAAAGTATTTTTTAGTCATTGGTTTTCTTTAATTTTTTTTTTCAATCCGTATTTTTCAGGTCAGATAAGTTATTATCATGAGGCTCTTGATAAGAGATTTACTTTAATTTAAAATGTTTTACCTTCTTTCTTACTGTGTAAAATTGGCAATTCAAAATTTAGTTGTACTAAACCATCTATCGACTTTTACAGGGAAAATTTAGAGAATAAGAATAGTATTTATCTTGAGCTAGAAAATTTAGGAAGGACTTTTTTAGTTAGTTTCCTTGATTTTTAAAATGTTTTCTTGACGTTTGTTTTTTATCATTATCTGTTTACACGCTTGAAAAGTGATTCCATGCACTGTAACATTGAAATTGAAACATGTCTTCTTAAATTTACATTTGGCTTGGTAAAGGCACGTTATAAATAAATGCATCTTTCACCTTAAACTTTTATTTATAAAATTTATTTACGTAAAAGTTGAGAATTGGTATGTCAGTATTTATGCGTAATTATTAGGTATATTATTGAAATATTGCCAAGTTTATTGTTTTAATAATTTGTTTATTCCAAAATTATGATAAAGAAAGATTTTTTCTTTTAGCAAGCAAAAGCGGAACAAGAGGAAGAGTTTATTTCTAATACCCTACTGAAGAAGATTCAAGCATTAAAGAAAGAAAAAGAATCGTTAGCGCATCATTACGAGCGAGAAGAAGAATGCCTTACGAATGATTTATCTAGGAAATTAACGCAATTAAGACAAGAAAAGTGCCGTCTGGAACAAACTTTAGAGCAGGAACAGGAATGTCTTGTCAATCGTCTTATGCGTAAAATTGAGAAATTAGAAGCAGAAACTCTTGCAAAGCAAACTAATTTAGAACAATTACGTCGTGAGAAGGTAGCCCTCATAATGAACTTATAATTTGGTGTTTTTAATGGTTTTGTGTTTAGGTGGAGCTTGAAAATACATTGGAACAAGAGCAAGAAGCGCTAGTGAATAAGTTATGGAAACGTATGGATAAGTTGGAGACAGAAAAGCGAATGTTACAAATTAAATTGGATCAACCTGTTTCGGATCCTGCTAGTCCACGTGACATAAACAATGGCGATAAAGCAAGCAATCTTAGTGCTCATATTCAAACTTTGCGCAATGAAGTAAATCGACTTCGTCAAAATTTACAGATTAGTCAACAAGAACATGCAGAGAAGATGCAACGTTATGCGCAGGAAGAACGGAGCATTAAGGAAGAAAATCTTAGGTACTATTAATTATTATGGTTAATAATTTATTTGTTAATAAACATTTTTTCTAAGGTTGCAAAGGAAATTACAATTAGAAGTAGAAAGGCGTGAAGCGCTATGTAGGCATTTATCCGAGAGCGAAAGTTCTCTTGAAATGGAAGAAGAGCGTCATTATAACGAACAAGTTTTGGGAAACCGTCAACACACTGTCTCACCTACACCATATGCTCGTTCACCTAGCCAAAGTCGACCTCTTAGTCCAGGTAAGAAAATATATAAAATTACGAAGTTATGCATAAAAATGAATTTCGTTTAGGTTTATCATTGCAAGCTCCTTCTCCTCGCGATTCTCTAATAGCTATCCAACCTCGTTGCCATAATTGTGGTCAACAAGTACCTTTTACGCAACCTATTAACTCAAACAGTCCTCCTGCACCGGCCCATCGGCGTACCAGCGAACGTTTTATAAAGCCTGCCATACCCGCTCCGCAACCAGCTAGTCCAATGGATACATCTGTTAATAAGGAATAAAGAGTGAGTTATATTTTATAAATTTATATAGGGTGACTTCCTTGCGACGAGTTCTTTCATGGTGTTCAACTGTATTCTTATAAGTACCTAAAGGTAAAATCACACACAGCTACTTTTTCTGCGCTGCCAATTTTAGCTACTTGTTGTGTGAACACTGCTGTAACCTAAAAAACAGCACGTACAGTAGTGCTACCTGCAACAGTTTTAACGCGCACGCTGTTTCAAAGTAGCTTAATGTGAGTCGATACATTTGTGAGTTGCGAGTGCAGTAAATAATATTAACTTGAGTGAACTTTTGATGTGGCTTTTATATAAAACTTGATTACTGTCAACCTGACATGCAGCTTATGCAGCCGCAGTAAAAAAACTGCGCACCAAAGTAGCTGTGTGTGATTTTATCTTTACATTGGAAAACAATTGCATAAAGCCTACACTGGCTGACTGGGAAGCGGGTAACTGTAGTTCAAATCTTGGTTGCGTCGAATACACTTCTGTGATCTAAAGCCTAAGATAGATCTGTGGACTATGGGAAACCACTCCATTAATTAAATTCTCTGGGCCGCGATTCTGAACTCGCTCCACTCCAAGCAAGCGCTCCACGAAAGTGAGCGGTTTGATAGCGAGTGGAGTGGTAATTTTGTATTCTCATGTACCGCTCCACTTGGGTTTTTAAAAGCGGAGCGATAAAATGTGGCAACATTGTATTGTATGTTAAATAAAACATTAAACTGTCAAGGCTGCTGTCAAAATCAATCCAAAACAAAAATTGTAGGTTATAAACTTCAACAGTGACGGCGCAGGAATTTTTAAAATGGGTGGGCACAATTTGGGTCTAATATATTTGGAGTGGGCAGGAGCACACAAAATTTATAAATAAACTAACAAAAATGCATTATTGAAATAAGCACCTAAAAAATTTGGGTGGGCACTTGACTGGGCACTTCAATCAACAGGGTGGGTACGTGTCCACCCTGACCCACCCCTGGTGCCGTCACTGAACTTCAAGCTGACAGCTGTTAGTAACTAAAACTGCCGCAAAGGCGAGTGATAACAGCGCAAAGCGAGTGCCTCTCATCGCTCCTCTCGAAACGGGAGCGCTGTAACATTTGCCGAGCAGTTGAGAATACGAATTACTATGATTTTCGCTCCACTCGCTTTAAATGACAGCTATATCGCTCCGCTCGTCTAAAAGGGAGGACATCAGAATACCGGCCCAGGTATGTCATCTTGGCTGCAAGCAAGTGTTCACCTATGACGGCATAGTATATTATGACACTTGAAGAAGAAGAACTTAATTATACAATTTTTTGGGGGTTGCTTATTGAGTGGGATCATATAGGGTAGCTTTATATCATATTATAAAAACGTCATTAGCTTAGTAAGTTAGTTTAACAACTGCTTGTTGTTTAAGCTGTTGGTTTTCCTGGGTCGATGATTGGCACCATCAACTATTATAAACCTGGTTATGGGCATTCCTTAAACCGGTTTAAACAGCCATGGGGTTTAATGCTGGAACCTTTCTCTCAGAAAAAGAGGCTGATTGCCTTGCATTGAACAGAAAAGGCTCAAGATGGTGAAGGTGGCTCTATTAAATCTGTAAAAACTACAATTGAAGCATCCAATGCAAGAAGTTATTAGGTCACTTTTTGTCTTTTGTCATAGAGAATCACAAAAAAAATCAGGTTAATAGAATAATTTGGTTTTGAAAACTTTAAAATGGATTATCTCATAACACGATTAGAGTACTTAGTAACTTCTTGCATTGAACCCTACAATTGCTATTTTCGCTGGGAGGAAATTTTCATTCAGAAGGTCCATGAAAAATTAAAATTGATTTGTGGGATTCCTGAACCATATCAGAGGGTCTGTGCAAGGTTTAATATAAAATAAAAAAAAACTTTTTGTGTTAGAATTAATGAGGTGAGGTGCCTTAATATAATCTTATAATCACTATTATTAAGGATGCTATGAAAGAATTCGGCTTAGGTGGACCACACATAATCACAAAACGTCTTTTAGATTACTTTTGTAAACTTTGTTAAATTGCAGATACCAAGAATAAAAATTAAAATCCTTGATAAAGAAATGGACTTAACATTGCACTTTTGAGGTTTGTTTTTAATTTATAAATTGTGTTGAAATGTTTGTCATTTTTTAAGTGACATTATTTAACTCACTTTTAATTTTTAATGTTTTTAATTTTGTTAATTTTGCTGTCGTGCACTATTTATAATTTATTGATATAAATACAGCTTCAGCTGCTATATAAAAAATGATTACATGCTGCTTGACTACAATTACATATTGGGTGTTGTACTTAAAAAATATAATAGTATAATATACGACATCAAATTATAATTGTGCATAAATGTTAAAAACATTTACCATGTTTAACTCAAAATTTGTGTAAACAAAAAAAAATGAATATGTTAATAGTTATTTGTCAACGACATTTCTATTGTGATTTAAAATTTATAAAAAAAAAACAATTCAGATATTTTAGACTTGGAAGTGAATCTTGGTATGAATAGTTTTGATGTACTAATAGGAATTTTTCAGTTTCCGATTTAAACATATACAAGCAAGCTTTAAAAAACATTTACTGGTAGTAGATCGTTTTAAATCAAATTTAGAATTATAAATGTTTGCTCAAATTCTAAATGTGAAATAGTTTATTTCTACCGTAGAAGTTCTATAAAAGCCAATATTGATTAGTGTCAAATAATTTTAAATTTTCGTTTTAATAAATTCAATTTATCGGTCAAACGAATGATCAAAATTACACTTTTCTGATTAATATCTCCTTATAAACTGCAGTTTTTCTCAAAATTTTCTAATTATTTTGTTTTCAAACACTGTGTTTTAATAAATTCTAGGTGTTTACTCGACAATACAATTGTCAGAATTGCCAAATAATAAACTTGAATTGTTTGTGACGAATAGATGCCATAGTATAGTTGCATTTTAGATTTAAGTTTTTTGCTGTTAAATTTTAAGCTTAACGCAGGGTTTTTACATTGGTTTTCTTTACCTTTTTAACATAGAAAGAATTAATTAGTTCAAAAAGAATTTTACTTGAATAATAATCTGATATTGTGCTTTTTTATTAATAACTTTAGTATTGTTATTTATTATTGTAATACATATCATTATTAAAAGCGAATGAACTCATTATTGATTTTATTGTGTTTGGAATGCTAACGTGTGTGTTTAGATTAACTGTATTGGTTTCATTTTGAAAGACTTGGCAAGTGTATAATTATAAATAATGTTGAGTGTAAAATTATGGTCATTCCCAATTACTATATTTTAAATTAATTGTTGAATAATAATTTAATTACCAAAATTTTACGATTGCTAGAGGGACTGTAAAAAATATGATAAAGTGATATTAGATGTAAACTTTGAATTATTGTTGGACATTGGCTGTGTTCTTTATGATTCGATTTTCTTTTTTCTATAAATTTTTCAGTAAATTGAAAAGCATTAATTTTGTTTATTTTTTATTGCCAATGAAAAATTGGTCTTATGAGAAAATGCAATAAAGTGGTGGTAGTTCGAAGTATTGTTAATTTATGTTTGTAGTTTACTGCACTATTAATTTTACTTTAATAGAAAATATTTTAACCACTTATTAATCTAATTTATATGTTTTGTGCAGTAATTTTGAAAATATCTTCTCACAAATATTTCTGTTTTTTAAAGGATACTGAATTTATAGATTGGCTTACTAAATAGAGACGACCACGCGCAAGTTTGGCGGATTTTATTAAACCCAATTGACGAGTTTCCTTCTTTTTTTTGTAATCTTAAAAACTAGGACTGCACACGAGTACTTGTGGAATGGAATTTTTAATTTTCTGCAAAATACAGCAATCGGTCAAACTTGCATGTACTTTCTCTTTATTAGTTATAAAAGCAATTACAGTAGTAGCATTATAATAATAAAATGTGTGCTTATCATTGGCGTAACTTTATAAAAAGTAGGTTTTATATTATAACACTACAATTAAGTTTGGATAAGTTGAACCAATTTCTCTTGAAACTATTTTTAAATTAATCAAATTTGCTTTTTACGCTGATGATGTCTGCATCAAAATAATATGTATGTTTTTTAGATTATGTAATTTTGAGTGATATATTACAATGCTGTATTGGTATACAAATAAAAGGTTTCCGCTAGTACTTTTCTTTTCAAGTTATTGTTTTCTTATTGCAAATTATAATTTTTTAAATAGTAGGTATCAATGCATACTATTATAGGGGTCATTGAATTCTATGTGCCCATTAAATGACGCAAAATGAAAAATTGGTAATTTTAAAGTAAGTTATATTACTACATTTATGATTTTCAAATTTTGGCTTACTTATTAGAAAGATAAGAAAACTATTGTTTTGAATTGTTTAAATTTTTTGTTACAATTCTAGTGTTTGAATTTATCAATTACTTTTTAATAAAAAAAAGTTTTATTTTTCAAAATTACCACACCAAAATTATATTTGTGCGTCACTGAAAGTATAAATGGTTGTTCTACTAGTATGAATGCTAAAACAGCTAAAAGTAGAAATCGACACTCCCAACGAAGAAGGGCGTAACTCATTTTTACCTATTTTGCAGGAGAGCAATTTTAAAGTTTTGAAATGTACATACATGCATAGGAGATACAACTTTTCTTCACTGATTATTTCTGGAATTATTGGTCGAAGGTAACGTTTTTTTTATCAAATCAAAGGTTTTTTTCTCAGAATTACAGCAGTAGTCATAACTCAAATTACTAGTAACTAGAGTTACGTCCTTCTTTATTGGGGGTGTCGAAATGAAGACCACATGGATTGTGAATACAGATTTGAATGAATACGTGATTTTATTCCAACCCCCTCCCCTCCTGTTTAGAGCCTCACACTAGAAAGACGGCAGCGGTCATTTGACCGTTACGCGCGTTTATTTAGGTTATAACTTTTAAGGGGTTTCGGTGGTCTAGAACTTTCCAAAAATCAAATTCTTTTTTTTAATTAATTACGTAAGGACGATTTTTGTAATTTTTGACCCCCTCACATAAGGGCACGTAAGATTTTGACCCCCTGGTACATCTTACGTAAGGATTATTAAACAAACATAATGTTGAGCCCCCCTTTCCCCGCTTAGTATATTTATAAAATATGAATAATAATATTTTTATTATACAAAAATTTAAATTAAATTTTATGTTTATAAAAATAAATTAATTGCATAAAAAAGTTAATACAAAAAATTCATAATCCCTTAATATTCAGGTAAAAAAACTAATTTAATTTTAAAAAAATGTATTTTACGAAACTTACGTAAGGAATACGTCGGACCCTCCCCATCCCCACGTAAGATTTTCAATACCTCCCCCCTCCCCCAAAACCCTTACGTAATTAATGGACGGCCCCTAATTGGAAAGAAAAAATTCGATTTTCGAATTCGAGGTTCCCAACACATCAAACAGAAAATATGTTAGTTTCCAGATAAAATTAACCTAGCAGCAACTACATTGAATAACAGCTGGTAGTAGTAAGCATAGATGATAGTATCATCTATGGTAGTAAGAGATAAAAAGACAAACAAAAGGAGATACTGCTGTTACAGTACATCAAATAGCACAAGTACCAGAAACTACATACAGCAAGCTTGTGAAGTATAAAGCTAATTCAATAATAAAATTTAGGAAGATCTTTTGAGAAAACCCACGAACATCAACCATAATTTTTAAATTTTCACTTTTTCTGCAATTAACATTTTCTTTATCGTATTTCGTTTTTAACATTGGCAATTTGTTTAAAAGGCAACCATTATTTTTCTTTACAGATTTGAATAGACCACTTTTTTTTTTAATACGAATGTGTAAGAAATGACTTGAAGAGGCAAATGTAAGTACCATTGAAAAACTACAGAATAAAATTTGTTGTTTTTAATGACTAGTTAATGTCAAAATGTAAACACAAGAGTGTGCTACGGAAGCACTTCTCATTTGAACCTTATTCCAAATAACCTTATTTGTCACACACTACAGCTTATCTAACCCCTGAAAATTTAAGGTTAAATCAATTATAATTGAATTATAGATATAGTTCCACCTTCTTGTGTCTTATCAATATCATTATAGTTGGATTCTTGAAAATATTGATTTGGTTGTTTATCTCATAATTAGAAACATAAAAGATATTATTTTTATGCATCATTGTAAGCAGCATACCAGATATTGGGTTTCCTATTGCCTTGATTTCCAGGCTCTACTCATAATATAGCATTTTATTGCTTAAATAAACTGGATTATCTGATACTTCAAATTTGTTCACATTAAATTCAGATAAACAATTCGTACAATGCAGTGAGGGTAACGACACCCCATTAATAATGATATGTTTTAATTTTGCTCTTTTGCAAATTTATGGCTAAATCTTTTATTTTAGTAATTACCAATTTTGACAAAGGTAATTTCTTTACATTCAAACAATTCCCAAAGACAGCTCAACAACAAATCTCAATAAAAAATGCCAATGTTAACATTCTGACATTTTCTGAGAAAATTCTAATTTATTCCAAACTTTACAAGTTTACTGTATGAACTTTTTACAATTTATTGTATGAATCAAAGATAAACTAATTCTGTAAAAGATTGTTTATTTTTTCTTTATCATGAACAATACATTTAATGTGCCTTGGCAGATAACCTCTTGTCTCTTTCTTCAGCGATGGATAATTTGATACCCTTGGCTTTAGGTAAGGAAACGAAAGCTTTGCTGCCTTTTCCAATGATGAAAACGTTATTTAATCTAAACAAAAACAGACATGTAAACCATGTAACTAATTACAATATATTACGTTATAAAATGTATTCTACTTGGGTAATACTATTTTAGTAAAAAAATAAACTAATTAGTGACCTATAGCAGAAAAATTAATTTAGGCCACACTTTGACCATGTTTTGTCATAAAAAAAACAAACACAGCTTCGATAGGGCCCACCAATTAAAGAAATGTCAAGTGTGCTTACCTGGTGGCAAATGTATGACCGTTGGCATCCTTAATGTGTACAATATCAAACGAACCTGGATGACGTTCACGGTTCATTACGGTACCTACACGACCTAAATTCCTGCCTCCAGTTATCATACACAAATTTCCCGATTCAAATTTAATGATATCCAAAATTTTAGTAGTACCAATGTCCAATTGAATGGTATCGTTGACCTTAATGATAGGGTCGGGGTAGCGGATGGTTCTACCATCGTGAGTCACAATGAATGGGATTCCTTTGGGTCCAGTTTGTACTTTTCGTACTTTGCATAATTTGTACTAAAAAGAGAAAAGTATTTACCAAGCGTCATTCAAGATACACAAAAGTTAATATAATAATAAATAATGTATTCTGTATGGGTAATACGGATATTAGTAGAATTCAACTAATCAGTGACCTTATTACAGAATTATTAATTTAGGCTACACTTTGACTATAAATTTTTATTAAATTAAAAATCCTAGCTTCGAAAGAGCCCACCTTTCAATTGCTCAGATGAGTAAGAAGTAGATCATAGCAGTTCATTAAAAAATCGAGGAGAATAACAATCCTCAACTCGAAGGTGCCAATGATACATCATAGCAATTGATATAAATTAACATAATTTAAAAATATGCTTACTTTTGCTTCTTCAGCTGTAATACGATGAATAGCAAAACGTCCTTTAACATCATAAATCAATCGGAAGAATTCTCCAGTTTTCTCAATGGTGACTACATCTAAAATGAAAATTTATATCAGTTTACAAATACAATAAAGTTGGCTTAATTCAAACTTACCCATAAAACCTGCAGGATAATTTGGATCAGTCCTGACTTTTCCATCGACTTTGATGAGCCTCTGCATGACGATTTTCTTAACCTCGCAATTTGTGAGAGCATACTTGAGCCTATTTCTCAAAAATATAACCAAGGGTAGCGATTCTCTCAATTTATGGGGACCGGTGTTTGGCCGCGGGGCAAACACTCCTCCCAACTTGTCCAACATCCATGATTTTGGAGCATTTAAACGCTTTAAATGTTTTTTCGGTCCGCGAGCCTGAACAGAAGAACATCTTTGGTAAACAATTTCAAATCAAATGAAATTAAAAAGTAGCTTTTGACGAATTATATATAATTCCGAAAAGAATTTAACCACAAAAGAAGCGTGAATTTGTTACCATGTTTTATTCACGTTGCCAATTTTTAAAAAATATTAAAATAAACAAGAAAAATACTTGAAAGTAAGAAATACATAAGTGAAAAAAGTTAAAATTGCACTGTATTAGCACGGATGATTAAAGAAAAATATAATTTCAACGTGTACTCACCATGATTGAATCGTTTTACAAATATGAAAGAACGCGCACGTCCTTGATCACTGCAACATCATAATAAAGTGGAATATCACTAGGTGGCAACCGCATATATTCAATGCTGCCAACATATGCTTTTAGGGGGTTGTAAATTTGAATTTTTAAATTACAATACTTTTAATTTAAAGTTATTTGAAATTGCAAAACTATAATTTGATACTTGATGAAAACAAAATTTAAATATTAAATTATTTATAATTTATTTTATAAATGATATGGAGTTTGTTATTAACAATCTAAAAGCAGTAGCGTGCTTGCGTGTCAGAGAATATTTTTTAAATACATATTAATATTTTGTTGCTTAATTATTTAACGAATAATTAATTTTTGAAGTTGCAAATTATAAAGTATATATTTTAAAATAGATGTGATGTAAAAATAGATCACTAAAATATTTGTAATATTTTTTTTACATCTATCTACAACTGACGCGCACGAATTGATTAACGATTTTCCAGCTCCCGACCTCTCACATGATTAGTGAGAATATATAATATTGATTATTATAAAAAAAAATCCTTAGGGGTCATTCCATATCAAGTGGTCCAACCCTATGGTGTGACCATTCTAAAAAAAATTGATTTTTTTTGTGTAAACATCCTTACATATTAGTAGTACTAAATGACCATTATTTCGATTTTATTGTCTTTTGTTTTCGTGTGAGAGCCATATTTGCTTTGCAATATGCTGCATATTTTGCAATTTTAAGGGTTTACGGCAACCGAAATATTTCAGCTTTTCTTTGTCCTATCAAGATGAAAAAAAAAAGAAATTGTTTAAAAAGAAACAGACTACAAGATTCCCTATTACATATTTTTACCTAAAAGCAATCCTAAAGGGTAAAATTGCAGCCTTAATTCTTATCTAGTATTATAAAAAAATGACATTTTTAAAGAGAAGTTTATGCATGAAGGGCGAATATCTCAAAGTTAAATTTTTTTTTACAAAGAGATGATAAGTAGTTCAAATCACACACCAAATATTAACTCTAAGATTTACTCCCTTTTTCTTCTAAAAATATTCAAAGTTTGAAAATTTTAATCAAACGGCGAATTTTGGCACTAAATATCGCTGGTGGGGGACCAGATAAAAATCTGAAATTTCTTGTCAAAACAGTAATACATAATGGCATTACATAAAAAAAATTTTGAGTTTTAGATTTGAATACAAGCCGAGATATAGCAATCACAAAATGTTAAAAAATGTACACGTTTTAGTGAACGTATAAATTTCATTTTTTTCAAGGACGGTATTGTTCGGACACAGATGATATGCTGATATGCATATATATACATATGTTCTTCTAGCATAAGGTCTATTGTAATAGCCACATAGGAAGGTTGTGTTTTTGTACTTAAGGCGTTGAAAGTTTGAAAAATGGAATGTAATGTGGGTGAACTGATTGGCGAAGATTGTCATAAAAGTGTGTATGGTCCAGTGTCACGAGATATCAAATAATCAAATTTTACTTGCTTTAAGAACAGATGAAACTGTCGTAAATATTCATATTTTGACCCCAGAAGACATGTTCAACTTTTGCAATGAAAACCTTTCAGGAATTAAATATATTTATGTAAATAGTGAGGAGGTGGTCGCGAACAGAATTAATCTAAAAATGCGTTTTGATAACTGCTTGCCTGTTCCTAAAACTACATAAATATGTTCCGATGAACGATATAATGATAAGGTGTTATCACACTTCACTTTCTGAGGTCTTTGATGAAGTGCAAAAACGAAAAATCAATCAGTTCTTTAACATCACAGCTAGTTGAAGAATAGTTCCTTATTTACCAACACATTTTATTAAAATATACCTGCACTTCTTCTTTTATTTATTTCAGTTTTCGTACCTTTTTATGTATTCTGTAATATAAATTGATTTTATATAGTATAAAATTATTCATTTCTTTGACATTTTATGATTGCTATATCTCGGCTTGTAGTCAAATCTAAAACTCAAAATTTTTTTTGCGTAATGCCATTATGCAGTACTGTTATGACAAGAAATTTCAGATTTTTATCTGGTCCCCCACCAGCGATATGTAATGCCAAAATTTGCGGTTTGGTTAAAATTTTCAAACTTTGAAAATTTTTAGAAGAAAAAGGAAGTAAATCTTAGGGTTAATATTTGGTGTGTGATTTCAACTACTTATCATCTCTTTGTAAAAAAAAATTTAACTTTGAAATATTCTCCCTTCATGCATAAACTTCTCTTTAAAAATGTCATTTTTTTATAAAACTAGATAAGAATTGAGGCTGCAATTTTACCCTTTAGGATTGCTTTTAGGTAAAAATATGTAATAAGGAATATTGTAGTGTATTTCTTTTTAAACAATTTCTTTTTTTTTTCATCTTGATAGGACAAATAAGAGCTGAAATATTTCGGTTGCCGTAAACCCTTAAAATTGCAAAATATGCCGCATATTGCAAAGCAAATATGGCTTTCACACGAAAACAAATGACAATAAAATTGAAATAATGGTCATTTAGTACTACTAATATGTTAGGACGTTTACACAAAAAAAATCAATTTTTTTTAGAATGGTCAAACCATAGGGTTGGACCACTTGATATGGAATGGCCCTTAGTCATTCATCAAAAAATCGAGATTGTTTGTTATTTTATTTCCAAGATAAAAATTAAATCTTTTACATATTTTATTCAAAATAAATTTTGTCAAAAGTTGAAAACGATGACTTCAAATTAATGATCAAGCGCACAAAGGATTTCTACGTCATTCACTAACATAATTACGTCAACAATTATTATTTATTTTTCAGTAAGGAAAGCAATCATTTATTGCATACTTTGCTAAGCCGAAGGTCATTAAGCCAGTACAAAGAGTTTACATACTCTTTGACCAGTATTTGTTTGAAAACTTTACGTCTTGTGTATGTCATTGGCGCCACATAAGTTTACACAAATGTAAACTCAGCAACGTTCTATTCGTACCACAACTTTGTTTGATGTGTGATGTGGTATTTCGCCAAACGTCAGGTATTTTTGATTGGGAATGGGACATTTTGCCGAGGTCAATTTACCGTCGCCGTTTCGGCGTCGACCATTTTGCAGCATAGATAAGAGCGTTTCGCTGCTTTGTTCAAAGGCCAACTTTGTTCTATGATAGCTACGCCACTGGTGTAGAGTAATGAATGCGCACTAAACTTATCAGCTAAAAAATAGTGTTGCCATATCAAACTTTTGGCTTTGATTCGGGCATAATTATATTGAAACATGCGGTATCACGTCAACTAACGTGAACAAACCTTTTCAACATATTTAGCTGTGAACGGATGCACAGTTTTAAAAAACAGTGGAACCGATCCATTATCAGCAATGAGGTGATAATAAAAGAAAACAGTTTGGTGCGATTGCAATGTTGTTTATTATTTTAATTAAAAATTGTTGTAATAAAAATCATGGAAACTTGGTTAAACGATAAATCAACAATTGATACACACGAAACGGAAAGTTGTAATAATTTCGGTAATATTTTAATAACGCACGATTTGCAAGACTGTATCGACGATAGTTTAGATTTTTCGTTTAATAAAGTTTATCAAGAACTACCCATCGAAAATTACAATAGCTTCTCCAACGAAAGTGAAAAGTCAACTTATACAGAAAAATTCCAAGACGATCCAAATAATGGGTAAGATTTTTTAATCCAAAAAGTTGCTGGTATCAAATTTCGGTGTTGTAATTAAGAAGTGAGGTTATGTGGCAAATGACAGTATTGAAGGATTCTTTCGGGATAAGTTTTAACTTACCGCTAGTTTTATTCGAAAATTTAGAACAAAAGTTGGCATTTAATTTAAATTTTTGTAAAACTTCTTATTTCATGAACCCGACTTCAACTTACAGTTTGCGTGTGAAGAAAGTCAGTTTATCTAGTGCTAATTTTCTGTATGTTTTAGGTACATTAACCAATCCATACATTCAGATGAAATTTATATACCAGTTAATCCCGAAATAATAAAAGATATAGATGAAGAATTATTAGACGAATCTTCAAACAATGCGATTACGGATTTTAATAATGGAGATTCAAAATTCAATAGATTTTATTGTGAATACGATGGTTGCACTCGAACGTACAGCACCATCGGAAATCTTCGAACTCACATGAAAACTCATAAAGGTGAGTTTTAAAAAGCTCAATCTTGTAGTAAAATGTTTATTTTATAAAGTGTTTGATATTTTTGTACACTTCTGTGGTTTATCAAAAAATATTGATAAATATTGTTGTTTAGCTAACCTGGAATTTGTAAATAATTCAGTAAGTATTTATGAAAGTAATATAATTTGTTACGTTTATAAGTAATATATGTTACATTTCAAGGATTTATTTAATTAGGTTGAATGCCAACATATGAAACTTTAAAAATAAACTCTTGAATTCAAGTTTAAGGAGTCTAATTTTAAACAATTAAGTTACAATGATCGCTTTATTTATTTAGGCTATAAATAATAAAATATTATTTGGAATAGTTGATTTGCTTTAAATGCAGTTTTAAAAATAGCTAGTAAAATTTTTTTTTAAATTTACGCTTCCAGTTTATTTTTGATAATCTGGAACAACTGTTTTGATTTATTATCATCATCTAATTTGATCAAATTTTGTTTTAAAGAAAGTCTGCACGCTTTTGTAAAGGTGATGTAATTGTTTATATTAATGCTAATTTTACTTATGGGATAATTATGTAAGTTGTGGATTTTGATCTTTTTATTTCTTAGTGTTACAATTTAAAATTCTTATAACTTTTTTTTATCAAAACGAATCTGAAATTAATGTAATTTTAAATTTTAAATGCACATTAATTTAAAAATATCAATATTATGCAGTTCTTATTAGTTCAGTCATTAGGTACACTTTTACTCTTGCTTGAAAATAATTCAGAAATGCAATTCTTTTCGCTTAAACTGTAAACAGTTTGGTCAAACTAAAAGTTTGACATTGGAAAAAATCTTAAGACTTAATCCAACCAAAAATAACTCGGTTACTTTTGGTTACTCCCAAAAATATTCAACCGGGATTCCTTTCAATCATCATTTTTAAAAAATTTGTGCAGTAGTGGTAACTCATCAAAGAGCCAATAATGCTGGTCTGAAAACATTAGTCGATAATGTAAATGTCAAAATTTAATCACTTGTTTTTCAAATGCTTCTCAAAATTGCAATTTTCTACGTGCATAAAAATAACCTGATTAAATTTTGACAAAATATTCAAAATATGTAATAATTATCAAAATATTTTTAAGACATTTAATTTTAAAGACTGAAAAGGTTCTTAATCATGTGGTTTTTAAAACTTTTTTGATTTTATCCTTGTTTCATTTTGTGGTGAAATAAAAAAAATCGCATTTTTGAATTATTTTTATGCAAACTCCTGTTTCGCGACATAATACTGAGCTATTATAATATGCTGCACAAAGTTGTTTTACTACTATATTAGGCATTATTTATTTAATCCTTAAACGACCAAGGCTCAATGCCTACTTTAATTTTCGGTTTATTATATTTTATATGAGTATGCAAATATGAATATTTTAGTTGTACTGTAAACTATAATTTAGATGTAATAATGGATGATAAAATATATACAGTGGTGTCTGGTTATAATGTACCTTAAGGGACAGACTGATTGGTACGTAAAGGCGGAGATTCACTTGTAACTGAACGTTGTAATGTAATGTAACGCTCGAGGCGAGTATTACATTACAAAACTCGTTTCTTTGGCACTGCGAATGCTCATTTCGAATGCTTGGCTCAACCTGTGCTTTTCAGTTTATGAACACGTCGCGATGGGTACTGACATGTAATGTAACAATCAAAGGGATTCGCTAAAAAACCGACAGTCGAGTGGAGCACGGATGCTTCGCTCGCCGCTTGCTGTTCGTGTTCGCTTCACGCTTGTTTATCGGTACTGACTATCGAATGCTCGTGTTACATTACATTACATTACAACGTTCAGTTACAAGTGAATCTCCGCCTTTATAATCCAGGTCATTATTAACATTGCGGCCAATAAAAGAAAATAAAACATCTAATACCAGGAAACCCACAAAAGTTGTATTGTAATTAAATTACCTGTACCTCAAAATGCGTAAAATACATATTGTTTTTGAATACAATAAACAAAATATGTTTAGAATATCACAATACTAGGATTTCGTGGTGGGTAAGGATTATAAAGAGAGCAATTAAAAAAATTAAAACCACAATTAAGAATTGAGTGGAATAACCAATACAAAGTTCACTTTAAAATGTAAAAGTTGGTCTATTATTATAACCAAGAGCATGTTACAAGCGTGTTATAATCCTGTAAATATTTATTTTTGTCCTAGGGCTTTCTTGGTCTGACTTTTATATTAGTTCACTATAAAAGGTATAAAGGGGTCCATTGTAACTGGATACCATTTTATTTTATTCGTATATATTTCAAATTCGTAAAATAATTTTAAGCATGATTTATTTTTTTTCTTCTTAAATTTAGAAATCTGTTAGGCCTATCAGGGTACAGGCCCATACATGTATTAAAGTTTATAATAATAATTATAAAATTGTCTTAATTTGGATACTGATTATATTGACTTCTAACAGGGTCATCCTCAATAAAATTCATTCTTGCATTGCTTTACAGGGCTAGTTTTTCTATGTATAGTTATTGAAGTTTCAGATATCTTATCTGTTAGATAAGCAACCAATATTGAAAGCTAAGCTTAACCTTGATTGGTAACTTATCTGATAGGTAAGTTAGCTGGAACTTCATTGTAGGCGAAAATATTTACTTTTAGGTCCAGTATTTCAGTTGCTAGTTAAATTACGTTCAAAGATTAACCTACGTTTATGGCTACCTGATTGGTCAGATATCAATATGAACTGAGTTTAAACTCTGATCTTAGTTTAAACCACAACTGAAATACTGGCCCTTAGACAAATAAAGAGACAAGCGGAAAAGTAATTTAGGTCCATTTAATTTTTTTATTGTGAATGATATTGGTAGGTATCAACGCAAAGCTTTGAATGGACTATTATTATTGGATAAAAATTCTTTATAATTGTGTAAAAATTGGAATGCAGAATCTGAAGTTTATAGAGTTTTATTAACTTTAAAAATGCTTTCCTGAAAACTTGCGAAGGTCAGTTTTCTGTTCATAAAAGCTGGGACAAGTGTAAATTTCACAAACAGTATGAGCACATGGTGAGTGCGCAATGGAACTTTTGACATTTACTATTACACCATGGTATAAAAATAACCATGCTATTACATGCTGAAAGATTAAAGAAGAACAATATGGACAGATTGCTAAATATTTAATTAAAATTTAAAAATCAACAGATTAAAAAAATAAAAAAGTTTATAATTGAAAATTTTCATAAACCTTCAGCAACGATTTGGTGTATAAATATTTAAATTTTTTCATTAATTAAGCGGTTAATTTTAAAAATTTTAATATAATATTAATTTCATTTGCCAACAGACATATTTTAAGAAATAATTATTGGATATTAGCAAACAAATTATTGTAAATATAGAACTTTCTAGATACAAAATTAAGATTTAAATTTTTTATATAGTATGTGTATTTTTTTAATATTTGTATTTTTTAACGTTTTAACATAACATAAAGCATTATTCTATTATTGTGAAAGAAATTTCATTCATAACTAGACTTTAAATTTAAAAAAAAATGGTACGGTTATTATTATTTATGATGTAAAATGGTTATATCGCATAAAAATATATGAAACGCTAGATATTATTAATTGCATTGTATATGAAAATAACATTTATCCAATACCTGCAAGTAAAATAACTTTTACATTGACATTTTCAAACGTCAAAGTGGACTTTTATCCACTAGTGAGCGAAAGTGATTTTTCGCTCACTAGTGGATAAGTCCACTTTGACGTTTGACGAAAATGTCAATGTAAAATTATATAATGTAATTTCAAATTTTATTTGATTTTGAAATTTTAATTTTATTTGCAGGTTTTGGATAAAATGTTATATGCGACTCTTGAGTAAAGATATTTGTATCCACTTACGGAAGATAGCACACTCGGCGTTGCCTCGTGTGCTAAACTTTCCGTTCGTGGATAAAATGTATCTTTACTCACTAGTCCCATAAATTACTATAATTTTATATCCGGATCTATAGGCTCACGTTAATCAATTGTGTTACAAAAGTATCTTGGTCGTTTAAGGGTTAAGTCTGTTTTGATTTTATCAAAATTTTAAAACGGTTCTTTTAGGGGAATACAGATTCAAGTGCACTGAACCAAATTGTGGTAAGGCTTTCCTTACATCATATAGTCTGAAAATTCATATAAGAGTACACACAAAGGTAAAACCTTTTGATTGTAATCACAATGGATGTGAAAAAGCATTTAACACCTTATACCGACTTCGTGCTCACCAACGCCTACATAATGGCACAACCTTTAATTGTGAATCACATGGTTGCATGAAGTTCTTCACAACTTTGAGTGATCTTAAGAAACATATCCGCACTCACACACGTGAAAGGCCTTATAAGTGAGTTAATAACCGACATACTCGTAATGGATTTCAAAATTGTTGCTTACTGTTAATATTCAAAAAAGCTTTATAAAATTAAAAATTTTAGTTAACTAATATTTTTGTGTGCAAAATTGATGCAGTTTAATGTTGTTTTACTAATAATTATTAATATTTATGTTGTGTGAATGTTGTTAATATAATTAATAGAATTTTTGTCAAGATTTTGTTGCAAAAACAACACACCTTTTACATATTTTAACAAATTAACTTCGACTTACATGTTCATATGTCAAGATATTTCTCAAGTTTTAAAAGAAAAATTTGGGTGGGGGGCAGTTAGGTATCTGTCATAAAATACATATTTTTTTTATATGAGGAATATACAGGTAAACCAATTTAAGCAAAATTAATTTTTTTTAAAATAAATTGCTTTTAACACCATGTTTATAGGACTGCCAGGGGCTAAGATATTTCAGTTTTCGTAAACACTTGAAATTGCAAACAATGTTACACCTTGTGAAGTAATAATTATGCTACAAGAAAACAAATACAGTAGAGTTGTGAAACCGTGAATAGAGAAAATCATGTTTGTTTTTTACATTAAAATTAAATCAAATTCGAATTTTTATCTTTTTTTTTCTTATTTATGCTAAAAATATCTTTCTTCTTCTTCATTCTTTTTTATGCTTATCTTATGATATAAAAAAGAAAGAAAAAGATAAAAATTTGGGTGTAATATTAAAAACAAACATGATTTTCTCTGTTCACGGTTTCGAGACTAATGTAATCAATAAAATTTAAATTTATTGTAATCATATTTTGAACTACCTACTTCTGATTGATCAACATGGTGAAAAATCAAATAAATGTTCGAGTACCCAATTAGGCTGCGCGATACGGAATGACATTTGAGTAAATAAATAGGTATACGTGGGTATTCAATATTTCAATTTTATTTTGAAAGTTTCTAACTTTTTTTTTTTTTTGGAAGTTTGGTATTTAAAATACTTGTATTAAAGACTTTGATTGCCATTTAACTCTAAGGCAGAAAAAGGAAATCAACTGCCAACTTTACTTTAAAGGGCGGGACATAGAAGTGAAACTTGAACCTTATTCATAAACTTAACTTTGATCAACGTTTGGAGAATAACTAGATTTAAAAAAAATTTTTGTGGTGTATTAAAATGTATTTAAATGGCTTAAGTTTGCAAAAATAAAATTCGTATAAAAGTCGGATTATGATTGTTTTTAATATTAATTTGCCACTAACATTGTCAGCAAATATTTATTTAATTTATCACAAGTTGTAATCTGGTTGATAATTTGGATTACGTACATATATAATACTCTATGTACCTACACACATAACACAGTTCATTACATCTTGTAATGATGTAATGGAAAACTCTAAGTTATATAGTATAACTGCACTTATAATAAATACTATCTATATAAAGAATTATACTAGTAAAAGTTAGAAATTTTTAATTTTGAAAAAATGAGCAACTGTGGAATTCTGTAGAATACCCCAGATTTATAATTTTTTATTCAAAATTAAACTTTCAGTCAATCGAAAACGTGTGTATATGGTTTCTTGCCAAAGAAAAATTAACAGGAAAAATGTTAAAAAGGGAAAAAAATATAGAAATGGCCATTAGCCAAGTTTAAACTAGGTTGATACATTTTAAACTGCTGCAGTTTCATTAATTAAATAATTAAATTCAAACAATTAATTTTAAAAATGTTTAAAACGTTTACATTATGTAGAGAAGGTTTTATTTTTTAAATTTATTTATAATGGGTTGATTATAATATAATTACTACATTATAGTGTGTAAAACGGAAGTGAAGACTAGCAAAATATGTATATCTTGATAGCGTTTTCTTTACTATGCATGACATTCAAATGCACGAGGATAAAAAAGTTTATTCATTTACAAATAAGAAAGAAAAATGTATTATCAAAATACAATTGAGAAAAAAGTACCATTTTTAAATTATAATGAACTGTTTATTTTTAAACACTGTTCTACTTAAGTAATACCTGTTTCATTATCTTTTTTTTACTTTAAAAATAACTTGCTATTATATATTATTTTTGCTTTTTTCACTGATCAACTATTCGAGCAGTTGAAGTACTTTGATTTTTGATAACAGTCAAATCAAGAAAAAGTGATAATTCTGCAATGAAAAATTATTATCACTCTGTTTTTTACCTTTACTGAATAACTACTGAATAATCTTAACGATTTGAATTACTAATATCTGTGACATTGTAGTTGCAACTTTGAACCAAAATTTGTCGAAATATTGTTAGTATTGAATATGCTAACTAATGATTTTATCAATTTGATTTATGATTAAAATTAAAAAGAGATGTTTGAAAATTTAATCTCTTACTAAAATTAATTTAGATTTGTATTACACAGTTCTCATTATTCATCAATGTTATTCTTTGTTGTAGGTGCAATGAAGATGGATGTGGAAAAGCTTTTACTGCAAGTCATCATTTGAAAACGCATAGAAGAACACACAGTGGCGAAAAACCGTACGCGTGCGTTGAAAATAATTGCTTGCGAGCTTTTTCTACACCCCACAGTCTCAAATCTCACATAAAAACGCATCAGCGCATTGGGAAATCGGAAAATGAAAAAGAAAATATTAGTCAAGATAAAATAGATTTCATATCTCTCAAAAATGAAGTTACTAGTCAAGATGTGGGTATTAGTAATGCTCTAAAAGCTTCTTTTGATGATAACGGATTTATTACTGAAGATTTTTCTGAAACGAAGTTTGCAGAAGTACAATCAGACATTTCAGCACAATATGAAGTTGCAAATAAACTTAAAAATTATGCTACGGTTAATACGGCAGAACCAATACCTATTCAGTTAAGTTATAACATTGGTAGCGAGAACATCGAAAATGGTAAGGAAGATGAAACTTTAGAAAATACTGAAGTAGGTTTAGAAGAGACTTCCATAATTAGTGAAATCGAAAATGTTGGAATGAATTTATATGATATCGACTTAAAAGATGACACAAATTTAGAATATATCTCAAGCAATTTTGTAACTAATAGCATTTTCAACATGACCAATACACAAAACAACACAAACGTAAATGTTTTGAACGTTCAAACAATTTTTCCACCATTACAAACTAATTCAACAAATGTTGAAAGTTCAGATATTCTTGATGTGCAAGATAATAATTTAATTAATTTAAATAAACAAATTTATACGCCCGAAGCTTTGGTAATGTCATTGGCCTGTGAGGAGGAAGTGCCTTCTACATGGACCGATGCTATTACTTTAGCTAACAGTACCCCACTCAATATTTTTGAACATTCACAAGTGGATGAAAATCAGGTGAGAGCTGTACTTACAGGAATTCAGTCTTACATAGACATGGAAATGTCACAAACAAATACTGAAATTGCAAGTGAATCAGAGAAAGTTGATGAATACTTTTTGGTAGATGGTGGAAGCGAGCGTTCAAATTTTTCTAATCTTGAAAACGATCTTGCAATACCCCACGAGTTGAAAGATAAACTTGAAAATAATTTGAATTCATCAATTACGGAAATTGGTAGAAGTGATATTAATATTTTGAAAAATATTACTGCAGATGCTGGTATTTGTAAATGTAATAATTGCGAGTGTGATCCTTATAGCAGTTGTCAAGATTCTGATAATACATCAGTAGAAAAAGTTAATAACACACCAATAAGCAATACAAATAACATACTAAATTGTAACTGTTCTAAAGATTGCGGTCAATCTTGTGGTAATTATTCGACAATGAAAGAATCAACCGTGAAATTACAAAAGATTGATGAGAAAGTTCTGGGTTCAAATTGCAATACTGAAAAAGGCGATTGTTGTGTTGTGGTATGCCTAAAATCTCTTGAACAGCTTAAGCAAATTCTAATGTTGACCAACAGTTGCGATAATTTTCAGAAATGGTCCTTGGGATGTATTCCTAATAATCTCTGTGCAATAAATAAATGAGTGTTGTATTACAAGCAGATAGATGCTATACTAAATAAGTCAAAGCTCTTGGATATAAGTTTTTTAAAAATTGATAATAATAATAACAAATAATTTAATTAATTAGTTTTGGATAAAAGATACTCTTGATTTTCACGTTATTTTATATTATTCTAAGTTAAATGTCTCAATATAGTTTTCATGTTTAAATGATTTCTTTCGAGCTTGTTATGCTCTTTATAAAATAAAATCCATTATTGTTACAAGTACACTTTCAAGTTTGTTTATAAGCTTTTTGGGTATACTCGTGGTCATTGCAGCAAACAATATGAAATAATAGGTCTAGTCTAGTCATTTTTAATTAACGAAGTTATGCCAATTAATATTAACCTAAACAAAATATTATTTAAGTGCAGTTGTTACGTTTGTTTATGTGAAGAATGTGAATTACAATAATTTTCTTGGATAACTGTTACCGAGCGATATTGGTGGTATATTAATTTATTGCAGAGTATTTATTTTTATGAATGGTTGCCATATTTTAAAAAATGGGTTAGATTGTTGTTTTTGACTCATTTAATTGTTGTCTACTAGTCACTTTAATGTAGTGTAATAGTAAATTAATTTGTGTTATATTTTTTGCTACATTAATACCAAATAAAAAGTGCAATAGTTATATTTTGTGTTTTTATTTAATTAAATCTTGTTTTTAATTATTGAATAGAAAATATATCATCATATGAATGAGAATTGTTGGTTTGTGGAGGAAAGGTGGCATGAACATGTTCTTTTAGTTCTTCTTTTACTTGATTTTCTGAACAAAATTGCTGTCAAGCGATCGAGCTTAAATGAGCTTCTATTCTCATTGTTTGGGGTTTTTATTGCAGCTGAAGTCATTGAAAATATATTCATAAAATCTTTGGGAAGTGAGGCTTTGCACTCAATAATTAATTCGGGGGGGACTGCTAGTCTTCACAAATTTGAACCAGGGTCTATCAGC
Organism: Cantharis nigra; assembly: GCA_958510845.1. Taxonomy (NCBI): domain Eukaryota; kingdom Metazoa; phylum Arthropoda; class Insecta; order Coleoptera; family Cantharidae; genus Cantharis; species Cantharis nigra. The sequence goes on from OY294028.1 coordinate 67,781,835, forward strand.
AGCTCATCATGCTAAGTACTAGATCAAGGAGCGTTTACAAATAGTATTCAGTCAAGATGCTTTAAGTTTTTCGTACCGAGTTTGAGAAGTTTGTATTGCATTTAAGGATGGACATAATGATATGTTTTCGTGGGAGTCTTATAACCACACCCCACACCATATTTTCTAGACAGTTATCTTGGTTTTCGTCAAGTTGACCGCCTACGCACTGCATAGTGTACGGCATTCAAAGAAGGTTCTTTACTTTCTTCCACTAATAAAATGCTATTTTTATAAGTATGGAAGAACAAACGCCTTGCAAATTTCTTCTAGGTACTGGAAGGTTAGAAAATTGTTTGTTATGGAGCTGAAGCTCGTTTGGAATGCTTTATAGCACGTTGCAAAATGTCATCATTATCAGTACCTAATACTTACTTACAGTGATGTCATTTACCAGTATCAGTATTAAATCTAAATACGATAGAAATGCTTAGCATCTTAGCATCCACATCTGGGTAATCCTGCCGTTCTTTGCTGATTGGTTAAGAATTTGTTAAGGGATTTTAAGATAAGATCAATCGATTTGGGATGGAGGAAGTCAGACTAGCTTTGATAAGATATCAAATTGAAGCTTTTTGGAAAAAAAAATGAAAATAAATCATATTATTTTCTAATAATAAGGAAATATTTCAATTCTTTGTAATTTTTTAATTATAATAAATTATTATTGCACTGCATTCAACAAACCTGAAATCGAAACGAGGTTGCATTGCCACTTGTCACGAATAAGTGAGGCACGTAATATTTGGGCGCATGTAAATTGCGTCCCGCGGTCACTATTTTTGAAGGTTTTTGAAGTGGTCAAAAAAAGGTACGGGTAAATTGCGTCCCGAACCCTAATCAGATTAGTGGTAATCTCTAACACAAATCCCAACAATTTACCTGGGGTATCACGAAAACATAGGACGCAAACACAAAACATAACACTGGGCGTCCTTACGTGGAGATCGAGGTGGGGTAATGCGTTTTGAAATGTAAAATAAAACTTTTCTCTCTTTTTTACGGTCAATTTTGCTAAAGAAAAATCATAAACTAACACTGAAACCTACATAACTGATGCATATAATAATTATTGAAATTATTTCGCTAAAGGAAAATCATTAACTAACACTACCTACACAACCGATGCATATCTTCGCGCAGGTATCTTGTTTTTACGGATAATTTCGCTAAGTATCTTTTTTTACGTATAATTTCGCTAATTTACGTATAAAATCTTCGGACTTCGGACAATTTTGCTAAAGAAATATCTTAAATTAACATTAACTTACACCTAACCAATCCATATCTTTGCGCGAATCTCTCTTTCTCAGAATTCAGAATTAAATATTTTAATATGAATTTAGTTTATTAATTTATTTATTGATGGGGGGTAGCTGCAATGATTAAAAATACTGCCCCCCCCCCGGGTGGGAAAAAGCCGAAAAGGTGCGATTATTTATTTTTTTAACGAAGTTCTTAGATTTTGCGAAATAAATTTAAAAATAAATCATATAAAATCATATTAATATTATATTAATTAAATAATATTCCTCTTTTTTGTCGGTTTTGTGCGAGGACACCCGGGATAATTATCTTATATATGTTAAGGGGAGTTAAAAATCCAAGTTTTCTGTGCCCCAACAAAGTCTTTCTTTGCTTCAGATTTTTGTTAGAGCGAATAAATTAATTTTACACCAAGACCCAAGGCAATAACTGTAAAAAACAATTAGAGAAAAATATTTTATAATATTAATAATAGTTGTTACACCCTGTACTATAAAATGCCCAAAACATTGTAAACATTTATTCGCATTCCGCAAATCGCAAAACGCAAGTGCATGTAACCACCTTAAGGAATAATGAAGGCCGATTGGACGCAATTTACCCGTACCCTTGACCGTGGGACGCAATTTGCCGTCTCTGGTAATATTTAAACGTAACCATCTGGAAACTAAATTTTTACTGGTATTAAAAAAGAATGTACCTAGGTAGGCTCCAAGTTATAATTTTTGATATTAAAGTTAAAAAGAAACACTAATTTTGAATTGTGAACAAAATTGTATAACAAAATCGTTTGTTTTCTTTTTTGATTAATAGTAAATTAGTATAGAAATCAATTAATAAAAATTACTTTAAAAAAATAAAATGCAATTTAGAATTTAACATGATGTACTAAAATATTGAAAAATAATATCACTAGTGTGTTTTGCATGAAAGCTAGATTCTTAAAAATAGTATCTTATTCCCATGATGTATAATATACTATTTCATTGTTTAAATCGCTTTTTATTTCACCGTATTTCAATTTTCAAGTTACTTCTTATATTAGGTTACATGTAGGTACACATAGTAATATAATAAAATGGATATTTATTGTACCTAAAACTATTAGCTGAAGTTAGATTTTGATTCAGATTTACTTTTTTTACAGTGAATCATCTAAATCAGTGGTTCCCAAAGTGGTCCGTACGGTCTGTGGAAAGTTAAAATTGATTTGGGGGCATCTGACCGAAAAACACTGACCTAGTGTTTGAGTGACGTGGAACTTCGCGGCACTTTTTCTTTTTTTGAGTTCATTCGTGTCTTGTTTTTTCTTCAGAACATCAATAAAAGTGTTTACATGTCATTCAAACACTAAGTCACTTTCGGTATTTTTGTTTTCGGTGTTTTGACTTCGGCGTTATTGTTTTCGGTGTTCTGTCTTCGGTGTTTTGGCGTGGAATCGCTTGCTAGTTAATCCGCCTCTCTTTGTACCAATTAATTTGGTATATCAATTTTACTCAAATGTCCTAGTAACAAATTGTCAGGCTCAGGGCCTATTTTTAACCGAGTTGGGCCCTAGGCTTTAGCAAATTTTCGGGCCTCTTCAAGTGTAACTAATAGCATCGAAGGCTCAATTTTTGGGTTATTTTATCAGTATTTCATTTCTATTTTACGATTTTATGTTTTCTCTCTTCGGGCCCTAGGCACGTGCCTAATACGCCTAGTGGTAAAATAGGCCCTGATCAGGCCATTGCCACGCAAACGCTCATCCTCCCTGAACCGCAGCAGGTGACTAAGGTCAACCGAGAACAAGTTGTGAACCAAGCGATAGGTAATGATTAGATCACCATGAATAAGTCTATCGCATTGACTGGAAAGCTCAAAAATATCAAGGCGATTCAAGTAAGATGGTCGGCGTCTGCCATACGGCAGTCTAGTAGCAGCACGTTGCACAGACTCAACTAGAATAAAATCTCTGGCCCAAGTAGGACACCAAATACCAAAGCCATATTCCAAGACAGGGCGTATGTAAGTCTTGTACATAATGCAACTAGTTTGCATATTTAGATTGCTAAAAATTCTTTTAAACATATACAATACATATTTAGCTTTGTTACACCTGGCCGCAATGTTGTCAGATCACATCAAATCACAATTTATAACAACGCAGAGATCAGTAATTTTGGTAACACTATCGATGGCAACGTTATCGATTTTATAACTAAGGTGGGGATTATTTTTACAGATACGCTACACTGCACACTTATTAACGTTGAGAGGAATCAGCCAATCGCGGCACCAACGAACCACAGTGTTCAGGCCATTCTGAAGTATGCAATACTGAAGCAATAGATTCCCGTATATTTTGGTGTCATCAGGATATTGCGAAAAACAGCTCAACAGGGAATACCCCAGGTCGTACGTGTAAATCAAAAACAGCAATGGGCCAATTACGGAACCCTGGGGAACTCCCCTTAATACTCTCTTAAACTCCGAAAAATAGGTACCAACTCTTACTCTAAACTTTTGTCCAGATAGATGATTCATTAACTACCGCAGCAACCGACCACGAATGCCCGCACGCTCAAGCTTAACGATCAGACGCCTAATCGGAACCCGATTAAATGCTTTAGAAAAATCCAAGTAAATCACATCAGTCGGCAGTTTCTCATCCAAGGACCTAGTCCAATTATTCAGACGCATCAGCAGATTAGTGGTAGTAGACCGACCAGGAAGAAATCCATGCTGCTGTTCGGGTATATGATTTTATGCTGAAGCAAGAATGGCACCATAAAGTCTACAATAACTCTTTCCATTACTTTAACCTCCACTGGAGTCAAACTGATTTGTCGATTTGTCTATAATTATTTATAATTATTATTTGTCTATAAAAATATTCTAGAACCCACTTTGATCTCAGGATATCAAATGGAAAGAATTAGTAATTATTAGTATTAGTGGAAGCGAGCGCTAGTATATTACTAAAAGAAGATAATAATATAGTGATCCGCATTATCTAGATTAATTTTCAATAATTTGTATTAATTTGTGACTATAAACCATTTTAATTTATTACTAATAAGCAAAACTTTTCTCTAAATATCTAAAATTTAATATAATTTTATATACCAGGTGACCGAAATTCAACACTGCGATATTATAGGAAAATAGATGTATTTTAAATTCCTATTTCCATTATAAGAGGATAAGAATGATAAAGAATATCAATTAAAAAAAACTTTTTTAAAGATATACACTTGATATGTTGTTCTTTAATTATTATTGTTAACAACTCAATAATAAAATGAAAACATGGCGCTGTAAATAAAATAGATTACTATTGCTTACCTTGACAGATAAAAAAAAATTTGTTAAGGATGAAGAAGAAATTCAAACAAGGCGACTAAATTTTTTTTAATTTTTTTATTTAAATATTTAGTTCTTAATAATAATAATTGCAGAACAAAAGCAAAATAGCGAAGTACATACGATTATTACGATTGTTTAACAATTTTTTATTTTATAAACAAGTTAAGATCGATTATTCAGTGTAAATTAAAAATTTTTGTCAAAACTGATGCCATTTTGCGAAAAATTCCGGTCTAGGACAAAATCTCGCGGCCATAATCCCCGAACGAAAATCCAGCCTGGCCGAAATCCCACCGGGGAATTTTTGTTGTGTGAAAGATTTCTTGTGCGAATAACATTCGGTTAGCTTTAAAACTTTAAACTTTTTAGCTTGCTGGTTAATATTTTAAACAAATCTTACTTTCCCCTCCCAAGTGAAGACCAAGCTGTTGGTGATACCTACCTCCAAATGGACGGCAGACTTTTCCATCGATTTGGATCAGGGTAGCTTATGAAGTATTAGTAGGACTACAATGGGGCAATGACATAATTTTGTATGGATAATTTTGCTAAAGAAAAATTATAAACTAACACTAACCTACATAACCGATCAATATTCTAGCGCGGATATCTTTTTTTAGGGACAATTTCGCTAAAGAAAATCATAAACCAACACTAAGGGCCGGTATTTCAGTTGTGGTTTAAACTACGATCCGAGTTTAAACTCTGTTTATATTGATATCTGACCAATCAGGTAGCCATAAACGTAAGTTAATCCTTGAACGTAGTTTAACTAGCAACTGAAATACTGGACCTAACCTACTAAGTTAACCATAATAAATTTTAAGCCTGCTATAGAGATATTAACCCTACATCACACCATTTTTTCTTTTGCAATGAAAATAATATTTTCGAGTTGGTAAAAGGTAAAAATAATTAAAAAAATCCAAATTAAAAAAAAATTTTTTTTTTGAAAATTTTTAAATGCAGCAGATTTGATACACGATGCTTAATATAATGATTTTCCTAATGTACGTAATGTAAGGTACAAATTAAAAAAAAATCTGCTATACGACGTTTAAACACGAAAATATTCCAACGAATGGATAGCTGATATGATACAATACGTGGTGTAGGGTTAAGGTAATTTGAGTTTGTACGTATGGTCCGGCGGGATTTTGGTCCTGCGGGATTATGGTCTGGCGGGATTTTGGTCCGGCGGGATTATGGTACGGCGGGATTGTGGCCGCGGGATTATGGTACGGCGGGATTGTGGCCGCGGGATTGTGGCCGCGGGATTATGGCCACGGGATTATGGCCGCGGGATTATGGCCGCGGGATTATGGCCGCGGGATTATGGCCGCGGGATTATGGCCGCGGGATTATGGCCGCGGGATTATGGCCGCGGGATTGTTCGTTTCCGAAAAAATTCATATATTTTAATAATCATGTTTACTTCTTTAGAGAATATATCTGAGAAGCTACAGTTAAAATTTCAAGTCAATCAGTTGAAAATTGCTTAAGTTCTACTCACGATACACTTATACCGGTATGCTCAGTAAGAAATTAAAACTCGTTTGTTTTGCGAATTGACGTCACGTTGGAGATATTTATTATAATACGCTTAAATTTTAATTATAAATCTTAAGATTATTTTATAAAAATAAAAGGTCAAACAATATAAATTTCAATTATATTATACCTCATTAACATAATAATCCTAGAAGTGGTTCTGTATATTAAATCAAAATTAAAAATATTTTTGTATACCTTGAGATGTGTGGAATAAGCTGTTAAAACCTCATTATTGTCGCTTTATTGGTAGTGTAAAAAAAATCGTAAAGAAAATTCATTTTTCAGCCCGTCACTCCCAACACTCGTGAAGTTAGTACAGATATTAATGGCGGATCGCTTATTTGTGTCGTTATTGAATTATTATAAAAATTTGGCTTTTCTTGTTTTCTTCTAAGGTAGGATATTTTGAGACGGACGAAGTTACAGAAAATGATGTTGAGGGCATGTGATTCCTATATTATATTAGGTATGTATGCAATGTAAATTGTATAATTTGTTTCAATTTAAATGGAATTAAAAAAAGGAATATATTAAATTACTTTGATATAAGAACGTATGAAAATGCTACTGCCAATATGGCTAGCCTGCCATAGGTAATCTGTAGTAACCATACGCTGACTGAATCCTCCTTAGCGATATATGCCGTTAAAACTGTCGGCAATACTTTAGCAACTGTTTATAAACAAGGTGGAATTCTTCTTAGGCAGTTCTTATGCTTCTATACTGTTCTTGCTTAACTTGAAAAATATAAATTAGAATATAAAATACAAATTCACTTTGATAGACCGAAATATCGTAAAAAGCTTGCATTTTAATAAATAAATAAAACAATTGTTGTAGTCACACTTTTACTAAAATTAAAGTTAGTCACAAAACTAATACATTAAATACCTTGAAAACATGTTTCGGTCTATTAGACCATCATTCAGTTCAATTGGTGTGTACAAGTTACAGAGATCACATAAAATAAAGTATGCAAAAGTTGTATTAAATGCGGCTATCGTCTTTGGCGAGAAAAATTCCAAATAAGGCTGACATTATTTTAAGAATATTGGATTAAAAATTAATAAGGGATTAACTCATATTTTGTAGATTGGTAATATAATTTTACTATGTAAGAAGAATAGTTTCGTATGTTTCAAATTGTTCATAAAGGTGAAAGCTTAAAAATTATTATTATTTGCTTAAGGATTAAGAAATTATAACATGCAGACAGACGGACGGATACAGTAGCAGAACATAAGGCTTCTTACTATACTCGTGCTTTGTAAAATTAGCTTTCCCTTTAATGCCTATAAAAATTGGAATCTTCGGGGAATCCCTAAGTAGAATATTTTTTTCTTGATTTATTTTTATATATATTATCCCTACAAGCTAACCGGAATATGCTTTATTTTCTCATATCAACACGAAAATATGAAGTTTAGCGCTAAAAGGTTTTAAAATATTTTAATATTTGTAATCAAATCACCTAAACATAAAATTCAAAATTTCCTTATTTTTATCATTTTTCAATGCTGCCAAAAAAGTTTCTATTATAATTGATTTTACCATCATGCATGCTATCTATCGTCTTGTATTTGGGCAAACATTAAAGAAGTAAAATTTCTTCACATAACATTCAAGTAATAGGTATTTCATGTAACAAAATTTTATGCAACGTTTTTTATGGAAAAAAATGTAAAAGCTTTTAGGGGTATGCGATTAATTTCGTTATTGATATCCGGTACCTATTCAAATAATTAACAGGATTTAAATGCTATCATTATAGTTTAGACCTTATTTTTCTCTAATGGATTTTTGTATTTCTTTGATATGGTTAAAGATATAGAAGTGGATTTTGTTTATAGAAAGTAACGCGGCTGTTTTTTTGTTAATTATGATACCTGCTAGAAGTATATTATGATAAGAAGAATTAGGCTAGTTAAATCTTATCACACCACTCACTAAAGCGGGAAATTTATTTGTTTCTCTTTGCGATTTTATCAATTTCTATTAAATTCGGAAATGTCATTTTACCACATTTTAATTATTAAAGACTAACTTGTCAAGTTTCTATTCCAAAACGACTGTTTTTTTTGGTTCTTTATTTTCTGATTATAATTTTCTATATTGGCTACCATAAAGAAGTATAATTACTACTAAAATTAAATATTTTGAAACCGTACAATAGAAAGATACCTATCTATAATGAAGCCGAAGGAAATTTGATATAAAGTAAGTAAATTTATATAAAATATAAAGCTTGTAGAGGTGCGTCACATTCTAAGATAACATGAAGTATGCATGAGACCGCTAAAACAATGAAGCTTCTGGGGTGGGGTTTTTCAAATAGAAAACAAGAATAAGAGAGGATTTCAATCAAACGAGATGAACTCATGACTTTATGCAAGAGGTGGGCAAAGTCGGCGAGCAATCCTACTCTTCCTTCATTCAGCTTTATTGAGTTCGGAATTGAGGTTTTGATCTGTCGTTTAGATTCGCACCTGCTCACTACTTACAAAGAATTCTTGAGAAATTTTACATTTTCAATTACCTTTTTTACATGATTTTCTACAAATATTGTTAACAATCGAACGTATCAGAGGGAAAGGAAACAAAACGAGAAGTTCTGCACGAAGCTTTGACTTTATCAATTCTCTTGATTGCGTACTTTAATTATATAATTTATTGGGAAAGTAAATTTCGTGCATTAAAAATTTGTTATTACTTTTTATACCAATAATAGTATGTTGTGTGATAAAAAAAACATCGACGGTTCGGAAAGATTGTTTTTAAACTTTTACGAATGGCTGACTATTTACAAACGTCAATTTGGTAGAGCAACATATTTTTTCTTCTTCTGCACCACTAAGTTTCAGCTAAAAATTATACCTTATGGCTTGACCGGAGGACATCTCAACTTGGCGCTGTTATTAGGGCGTCCCATCTTTCTCATGCATAATGTATGATACTTGCACTACGTGCGAATTTTTTGTCGAGATTTTATATTGCAAAAACATTTTGGTTTCAAATTGCTAATTGCAAGTTTTTGCCATTACGTATTACTTTGGTATTTATTGTACTAATATCTATTTTCTATTAAAGTTTCCAGTGAATGCCCACATATTACTTAGTCTTCTTATACTTGCAGACCATATTTCTCTTCTAAAATAGTGCTTCGTGCAATAAAATGCAAATCTAAATGTATCAATAAGAGTTTACGTTATATCCTCATATTCAAATATTTCTGACCATTTGTTTCGTTATGCAGAAATAGAATTTAAATAAAGTGCCAAAATATTAAATTTACATTCTCAAAGGGAAGATACAAAACTGTATTATCTAAATGCAACATTAAATTATGAAAATTTTCACATTATAATATTAAAATATTTTTACAACACAGAGCGGTTTATCTTCGTAGTGAGTGAAATTTGAAACAGAATTAATAAAATAAAAATACTTTATTTGAGTTAGCTTTTATGTTATCAATTTTGGTCAGACCTAGAAAATTGTTTTATATAATTTTTCTCTTCAGTTTATTTTCAGTTTTCGGTCTCTGTGGAACAATAAAGTTTTATCTTGACCATCTTTACTGACCGATGTTGATTACATTTACATATCTTACACACATATAACACTATAACCCAAAAACTGAAAGAAATTGCTTTAATATAATCATACTAAGTTCTCGTATCACATTATTAATAATTTTGTTGATTTCATAAATTTTTTCTTTATCCGAAACGAAGAAATAATATGATTAATTAAGTGTGATGAATATTTCTTAATAATGTTTATTATAAAATTAAGATATGATAGAAAATTTACATGAAATTTATCCAACTATAACACAAATAGCCAAGTGTACTTCCGATTATGATGGGGATAGATATAAACTCACTAGAAATACAAGGGCAGGTAATCAGGTGAATTGAGATGGATAATGATATTCGCATGAGCGGGTCGTTTTATTTATGTTCATTCGCTGCAAAACCGACTCCAAAAAACAACAACGTCCATATGCCGAACTTCTCATATAAATTCAATAATTATTTTTTAATAAAACACAAATGGGTATTTTAAATTCCAAATAGAATATCTAGTAAAAAGTAATACGTTTATCTTTTTCTTTAAAATATGTCAAATATAATCAATTAATGTTTTGTTATTTATAAAATTTTTTAAAATATTTTTTTAGTTTCAGCTAATTCTCCATTTATTGGATTACAAAACAGGTAGTTGGGTATAATCGATATAATGTACATAATAATATAAGGAGTTGAAAGAATATTATTGTAACGTGGTTCAAAACCACGTTAAACTATTTAAAAATTTTGTCAATAAGTTAAATATTGTCTGGTTTAATAAATAAATGTCTTTATTTTATAAATTTTAAATAGATGTTATAAATTTTGTTGATATTTGGTATCCCACGACTGAGTGGACTTTGCGCCAAAGTGGCCAGGAGCAGTCATATTTCTAATTTCTGAGAGAAGAGCCACAAAATAACCACAGTATTGAAAAATAGATAGAAATATAGTAAAAACATTGTTTTAAAACACTACAAATATGTTGGTTTAGAGGGTTGTATATGGTATCCAAGACTCCCCTTATGACAGCTCTTGTAAATGGTGAAAATAGGCTCTCGACGCTTAAGCGGATGGACAAAATTTTGTCCGTCATAGTTTTGACTGAGATGTTTGTATTTATGAGAATTAAAAGTGATTTCTTTTACTTGAGAAACTTTGGTTATTTGATTTGATGATTATTATTTAAGTAATGGCAAATTTTTGGATAAGATTTTTTTTAATTTGGATTTTAATTTAGTGATTTAACTTAAAATTGAAGATTGAAGAGATAAAGTTTTGCAATTGGAATATACAATATAGCATTGGAATGAATAATTAAAAGATATCGCAGAATAAAATTTGATACCATTGCATATGGTCGATTTATCTTATAAACTTAAAGTTTTATTATTATTATTATTCAACATTGAGAGAGTTGAGGATTTATCCTATAAACTCTAAAACTACAAAAAAACATTTTTTTTGACACAGTGCAATTCAATACCAGAACAAAAACCAAATATTCAAAAAACAAACACAATAACAAACAAATGAAATTCAAAAGATAGAATCAGAATTAAAATCAAAATCAATCCCATCATAACAGATTCAAAAGATCCAACCGGTTCTTGAAAGAATCTACAGATGGAGCCGTCACCACATCGTCAGGAAGATCATTCCAGGAAAGATTACTTGTTATTGTCACATCTAGATCGTGTGTGACTCGACAACTTTCAGACTTGAGCCGTTAGCCGTATATTCCAACCGCGGATTGTTCTTACCGAGATGCATAATTACACATTTTTCAATGTTTAGAGGAATCAACCACTTGGAGCACCACAGTATCACTCTATCCAAATCATCTTGCAGAATATCGTGGGAAGACATAGAATTGTTGTAAATCTTGGTGTCATCAGCATAAGAGGAAATTAAGGACAGGATCAGGGACGGTAAATCAGCACAGTATATGAGAAATAACAATGTACCAAGCACAGATCCTTGAGGGACACCACTGAGAATGGGAGCATCGCGAGAAAACGTCTGCCCAATTCGCACCCTAAAGTTTCGGTCGCTAAGAAATGCGGACAGTCATCGCAGCAATCTTCCCCCAATACCAAAATGCGCCAACTTTTTTAAAAGTTTTCTTTTGGGTACTCTATCGAAGGCTCTCGAGAAATCCAAATAAATCACATCTACCGGGATGTTACGATCGAAGCGAGAACTCCAGTCATTAACACACGTCAACAGGTTAGTCATGACGGAGCGACCTGGCAGGAACCCATGCTGCGACTCAGGTATTACATTGTTGTCAAGAAAGAATTGCGTCATATCTTCAGCGATGATAGCTTCCATCAATTTGGCCGCTATTGAAGTAAGGCTGATTGGACGATAATTTTCTGCATCAAGTTTGTTACCCTTCTTAAATATTGGAGTTACAGATGATAGACGCCAAATATCCGGAAGTTCGTAGTTTGCAAACGAGTTCTCCATGATCAGCGACAGGGGCTTCCGGCAATGCTTCAATAAACGACTAGAAATACCATCCAAGCCGGGAGATGTGTCATTCTTCAGTCCATCAATACATCGCCCGATTCGATCCGGTGGGAAATGAACCGTTGAAAGAGAACCGGGAGAAGGGGCGCAATCAATTTGCGGAAGGGGCCCGCTGGGTTCCCGCACAAAAGACGACACAAATTTTTCACAAAGAAGATCGGCCGTTTCAAGGTCATCGCTACAGATACTGCCATCCGGTCGCATTAGTCGTGGAATAGTTACCTTAGAAGACAGTGAGGACCTGATGTACTTGTAAAATTTTTTTGATCCGCCCTCAAGGATCAGACTTTCTTCATAATCTCTTCTTGCAGTTGACAACTTGGTACTAAGGATATTAGAAAAATTACTATGACGTGCAAGGTTTTCGGAAATTCTGCTTCGGGCATATCTCTGCCACAGGTGCCTCTTCTCCCGAATAAGCTCCCTCAGTTCAGCTGTGATCCACGGTTTGTTAGGATTATAAGTTATTTTTCGCTGATATGAATTGGCTGTAACAGAGGCAACAATCCTTCTCTGAAGCTCACGCCACTGATCACTGACAGGGAGACCACTCAATGCATGAACCCAATCAACGCCATTCAATTCGCCAGCCACCCGCTGCAAGTTTGTGAAACTTCTGGAGAGTGTTACATTATTTTGTGGCGGCACAGTAATCTGCAATCTTGAAGATAAAACCACATGATCAGATTTACCAATAGGAGAGAGAGACTCGATAAGTGACAACAAATTACGGTCGTCCGTCATGACCAAATCCAGGATGGATGGCTGCTGACCCGTACGGTAACGTGTAAATTACTTGATGAGCTGGCTTAGATTTAAATTGCAAATCATATTGTTATAAAGAGACGTTGAGTCGGACGCTTCTTCGTTAAAAGTTTGGTTCAAATTAGCCAATTTGGGCAAATTAAAATCACCCATTATGATGATATTGGAGCGCGAAGAAGAATATAAATCATTTATAGCAGTTCCCATTTTTAAATATTTATTTCAAATAAACTTAATTTTGAAATATTTGGAATTGTTAAGAACTAAATTGAAGGACTTATTGCTCCAGTGCAGTAATATGGATTCGAGAATTTAGAATAATTTATTATTTTAAATTATTAGAGTTACATTACATCGTAATATATTGTTGTAATATGGAATTAATAGATAAGAATATAAAAAATAAAATTTTAAGTAAATTGTGTAATATTTAGTATGCATTATAAAATATAATATTTTATTCAAAATATTTCAAAAATCAAATCAGCAATCAGTAAATAGCAAACAATCAGTACATGTGATTAATATTATCTCGCAGGTCACCGTGGACCCTGACGATTTAGTTGCATTTCAAACTTTTATACCAATTGGCACGCATCTTTCACATCAATCAATTTTCTTAAACTTTCTCTGTGTGTAAGTGTGGAATGAGGAAATAGCTCAGTTTTTAAAGAAGCTGGCAACCTACACAACCGGATACCAAAGTTAATTGTTTTTAGGGAGGCTTAGCCTTTTATGAAGTTCTGAACTATTGATTAAACTAATAAAAGTTTCATAAAAATAAGTATGTATATTTTCGATTGAGAGAATTATCAAAAGATAGATTATACTCTTTCCACAACACTTATCCAAAAAGTAACTCTAGGCTATCGTAAAAGCAGTCTCCTTCAGCCTATCACCTTCATGCAAATGATGTGTTCATTACATGGGCCACAAGGTTTTACTCTACTGCCGAGATAACTCCGATTACATCACAGATTAAACCGTAAGTGAGTATGCATCAATAGATTAAGAACAACAGAAACGAACAATTTTTGTTCGTGATCTCTCGCTTGAATGATAACATATTACATAATTGTACACACTGCATTTTCATTATCTCTTATAAAATTTTCTCAGATTTTTCTTCACTTAAAACCGAAAAGAAAATCGCTAGGGAAATCTAGTGTATAAATGAAAAAAATCTGAGGAAATCCGGAAAATTCCAAGAAAATAGAAAATGTAGAAAATCTTACGTAATCCGGGTAAATGTAGAAAATTCAAGAAATTCAAGAAAACCGTAAGAAATTCAAGGAAGCCTAGGGAAATTAGGAAAGCTTAGGAATACTATAATATTTAAACGACCTTTTTTTCCTTTTTCAACTTTCTCGAAAGAAAATCTAGTGTACAAAAATTTGCTTTGTGACTCGTCTGTTGAGTGGGACATTGACAGCTTTCACCATCCAAAACAAATAATGTGACAATTTGCAAATTTAATTTCACTACGGGCTTAGTCATGGTAAAATAATCGCATATTACCACATATGGAAAGCCACCAGTGGGATGGAATTACACTTTTACACTATACTTTATGATTAGCCTCCTGAAATGAAAAAAACTACGAGCCGCCACTGCTTCCCTCTGATGAGAAGCAAAATATTTGTCGAATGAATTTGACGTTATGTTGATATTCGTACGAATACTTATACGGATGGTAATCGATGTTATATTTTCTGGACAAATATACAAAATTGTATCACCTTTGTATTAAATCAAAAGATACTGTGACAACCGGTGACAACTGAAAGAGAATAGATATTCATTTCCCGTATTTTTTAATTAATAATTCTGAATTTAGAAATTGAGTAGGTACCTATAAAAAAGTATCTTGGCTTCCACTTAGGGCATCAAGGGCTTTGCAATTTAAGATAAATAAATAATATATAGATACAGACGAACAAAGTTCACTGAAAAATAAACTCTTCATATTGATAAAAAAATCATTCAATTGATGAATTTTGTTCATTAATATGATTAATTATTTTTTTTAGTGTATGAAAAAAGGGAACTCCAGGGCCGGGCCGACTAGAACTAGATTTCATGCCTATGGAGATCGTGCTGGACATGGCTACCAATTCTCACACTTCTAACTAAACCTAATCTTGCTGTTTTGTTAGAAGCAAAAGTAAGACTTTTTATGCCGAGTCTGCAGGATTGACAGATGAGCAAACCGAGTGCACGGTAGTAGTATGATTTCTTAATCGTCTAAGCGTAGGCGGTTTAAAGTTACAGTTGCTAATTCTTAACAGGACAGAAGAAGCTTTCGCAATTTTTGATGTGTCAAAAATCAGACACTTACGACACGTTCATATAGGTATTTCGTCTCTTTGTACCTGTGCTGTTGATTAATAATTTGCGAGGGCAGTTGTTGCTGCTTGATTCAGATGGTTCTGACGTCTGCTTCGTTATTCGAGATTTGGACGTAGTTATGCAAAAAGGAACCATCCATCAATATTTAGTTTTGAGATATTGAAGCTTAAAGTTAAAATAATATAATTAAATCGGTTGATAATTATGCATATATTAATTTTTTTTAAATAACACATAATGATAAGTATGTAATTTGTATTACCTGAGAAATTTTGTGAAAATTAGTTTTCACATTATTTCGGTCACTTATAGCAAATAAAGTAAATTTTATGACTTTGTCGCTTGGTTCCCTTTTGCATAACTACGTCCATTTGTGAATTGGTTTCACAAGAAAGTGAATCTATAATTCCTATAACAATATTGAAAAATTTGTTTTATGTTTTGAGAATAACTTTTTTTGCTGATAAATTATGATTCTGAATCTAAATTTGTACATAGATCTTCGTTATGTGCGAGTGGTATGTACTTTGTTAGTGAAGTGGGAAACTGCAAATTAGCTTTCGACAGAAATACGGAAGTAGAAATTATGCTCGTGAAAATAGTTCGTAATTTATAGTTATTTAAAATAAAATTTTATGTAAAATTCATCAGCTAACACTATACAGAAGCGATCAAGTATTGGCAATGTTCCTTCAAAATTGCTATAAGTTTTACAGATATTCTGAAGTGAACAACATAAATAAATAATCAATTTTGAATATTTCTTTTACAATTTATGTCTTCATAACCATTTACTAATATCATACAGATTGCAGAAGTTCAAATCAATCTATCGAAATTAAATTTTAACATAAATTAAAAATTATTTAATTAAAATTAAAATAAATTATTATTATGTTCCTTGTTGTTAATAGTTGTTAAGTTATAGCTTAAAGAAATGAAATAAACATTATTTGTGTATTTTAAAATCAGTATGTAGACTTTTACAATGCTTTAATGATTACAAGTGAAATCCCCATCAGACTAATCTAGAAGAGTAAATACAAAGACAAACAACATACAAAAGTTAAAAGGGGCCAGACAAAATAAATTACCGTAATAACCTACGAATGTTAATGTAAATGTTTCGTGGATTGTAACAAATTTCTCGGTCGGAAGAAAAACTTATCTTTTCAACATTTGTACCCTCATTTTCAAATTGCGCTACCATAGAAACTAGGAAACAACTTAAATTGTGTAAAACTAAATTTTTATTCCGCTTACTAAGGATAAAGGTTGAATGTATTGTTGGTAATAAATAAAAAGACGGTTTTTCGCGAGGCCAGAAGGCGTGCATTTTTATTGCCCGAAAACTGCCCGTTTAAATTAAATGTGAAGATACTGTAGCAAGTTAGTAGGAAGCTTGCAAATTTGGAATGAATATAATTCTTCTGAGATAAAAACTCTACCAGCTGTATTTAAGCATTTATGCAACCAAATAAATGCTTATTATTATTTATTATTTCGTTACTTGTTTTTATTGTTTATGTTTTAATGGACTGCTAATTCCGCACTCACTTGCCACGTTTACGCTGTGTTTAAATTCATATAAAAACTTTTATATTATGCTAATCAGAATTAACTTACAAAGGAAAATATATCAGATTTAAGATGTCTTAAAATCTATTAAATTAAAAAACAAAACAAATGTTTTGTTGAAATATAGAACCCTCTGTAAATGTCATCTACAATCCTGCAAGATGACAATGTACTATATGATATAAAGATATGGCAATATAGCATTGTTGCCAACAGCAGTCGTGGTCCTTACATAAATCAGTAACTTATTAAGTCAAGTGGTTTTAGTTTGATATTACAAAATCCTTCAGTGGAGTAGGGCTTTTCTTAAATTGTAAGCTCGGGTTACTTTTCTTAGTTTTATTTTTCGCATTTTTTCGAAACGAATAAAAAAATTTTCTTATTATATACATACACCTATTAGTAATTTAATGAATGTGCTTTGTGAAAAGAAATTTGGGCGGTATATGAACAAGCCATTGCAATCTAAAGAAAAGAGAAGTGTTGGAATGAATTTTCTCAATAAAACATATGACATAGTAAATCTTCAATTTATATTTAAGTAAGTAATTTACTTCCAAATTGAGTTTTTTATTTATTCTATATCTGTGAGTAAAGATGGTGTTATTCCAAACTGAAGTTGTTATTCTGTGTGAGTTTGTGGTTCATGTCGAATGAACCGCGAGCAGTAGATAGAATCGAGGGATATTAACTTTTGATAGCTTCTGTCTGATCTAAGATAACATCAAAGAGCTCGAATGACGTTCATCTAACGATGAGTTGTAATATGAAAATATCGTTTATTTATATATTTTATTACGGATCCAAAGTTTCGTCAATACATAAAATACTTTTGATATACAAATAAAATTTTATTCTTCAGATGCTATTATCAAAATTCAATCATGTGACAAAACCAGAATTCTTATAATTTTTTATTGAGTACTTTATATCAACAACTGTCCTGTATATATTTCTAAATATTATTTACTTCTGCAAAATTATACCAATAATTTAGAATAAAATTATTTTGTTTTTAAAAAAAAGTTAAAGATTTAGAAACACGAAAACTATTAAGAAACAGTCATCAACATGCCACATAATAGTATAGTATAGTATAGTCAAAATTATTTATAAATTATATTATTCCTGTTAATTTAAATTTATATTGCTGTTAATATTATGATTTTATTATTATCGTATTTGATTTATAAATTAAAAATAAATCAATATTAGTGAAATCAGTAAAGCGAAAAAATAAATTTTTTAAGTTAAAATATAAAAGTTAAACATTTTATTAAAATTTTTGTTGGCTATAAGAAAAAATATTTGCTTTATATAAAACATATTTGAAAATCTTTTAACTTTCAGTACTGCTGGAAAAAGAGACGAGTCTCCGCCTAAGCCGATATGCATTCATTAGAATAGTAAAACATTGCATTAAGGGCAACGAAATCGCCGATCTTGAAGGAAAAGTTGTGTTTTTCTTTAAAGTTTGCTTAGAGACGCTTCAAACTTTTATGAAGCAAGTTTTCTTAGAATACTTATAAGGTATATTAAATAATCATGGCTAGCGTTATAGGAGGAAATTAAATTATAAAATAAATTTGTTCAAGAAATCATGTAAAAGTAAAATAATATCTTATTATCAACTTCCTGTAAAATTTGTTGTACATTTTCTTTTCTGGAAAACTTTTCGTTTTGGTATTAACTTAAGGGATATGTATGTATGTTAATATTAAATAACCGTGCTGCTATAGAATAATTTTTCAAATCATTCTTTGTAGTTCAGCTCAATAATATAATTGAATCTTATATCAACACTGAACGATCAATTGAATGATTTACAATTTATTTAATTATTTACGTGAAATATTGAAGTGTATTACGTATAAAAGTGTATAAAAAAATAACATAAAATCAATAAAGGGTATAGCCGGGTTTATATGGGAAATCTGCCTTTGCGGTCTTTTCGACTCGGACTTGGGGGATCGTTTTGGTATCAATTAAAAATAATTCAGCCAAATTTTCAGCTCTTTATCTTAAACGGTTCTCGAGTTTTTCAAGAAAACCTCTTTTTTTGATTTTATTTTTTTTAAAATAGTAAAATTTAAAATTAATGGATGGTGATTTTTTTGCTAATTTTTAGGAGTAAAAGACATGAAAAAATACTTTGGTCATGATCATTAAACGAAAAGCCAATTTTTGGCGAAAGAAATAAAATTTAAATCTTATTTTCTAACGCCTTTCTGAAAAGTGTCACTCACCAAATTTTGTCAGAAAATGTCTTTTATACCCCCTTATACTCATGAATTTTTTTTTTTGAAGTGGTGCAACAATATGACAAAAATTAAAAAGTACTTATTTTCTGTAATTTTGCATTTAAACAAACTTATATATTTTTCACATTTCCGGGAGTAAAGTGGTCACTTTACTCCCACTTTTACGAAAGTAAAGTACTATTTTTTTTATCTGAAATTTTGCATATAACTATACATAGATTCCTACGACAAATTACTAGACGTTTAAGGTAAACGAGGTGGGGCACGAGGGGAAATTTTTTTTCTCGGTTTTTCAATATCTAGTGTTGTTTTCGAACTATTGTAAATTCAAAATCTCAAATTTAGCTATTAACCAATGTAATTTATCATTTGCAGCAAAATTGTAAAAAATAGTATATAGGGTGCCGAATGAGTTAGCCGAATATAAGAAATTTATTTAAACAAATATCTGCTTTATTAATTATTTGAGAGAAAAAGTTTAAAACACAAAAATAATGAAGAAATACAAACTATTAATGAGATTTAATGCTCATACGAATGAGCATTAGATTTCATCAAACTTTTACTTAAAAAGTCAAAAAATGCTTTTGAAATTGTTAAAAGTTTCATTTATCAGACTGGCCATGTAAGTTTTTAAGGTCAGTATTTTTGAAAATAGAAATTAAATTGAATTTTTTATTACATGGCTAGTACGATAAATGAAAATTTTAACAATTTCAAAACCATTTGTTGAGTTTTTAAGAAAAATCTAGATAGAACCCAATGTTCTTATCATTCGTAGATATTACATGTTAATTTCCTATGTTTGGCTAACTCATTCAGCACCCGGTATACACCTCGGGACTAAGGTTCTTTTCATCCCGTTTGCGATTTTTGTACTCAGCTAACACCTCGTGCAAAAAACCATTGCACGCGGGATGAAAAGTAGTACCTTAGACCGAATCACTGTCATTTGGCCGAAATTTATTTGGCCGAATTCTATTGGCCGACTGTTTTTGGCCGATAAATCACTTGGCCGACATATCAATTGGCCGACAGATAATTTGGCCGAACAGTTTTTGGCCGACAGATTGTTTGGCCGAACAGTTTTTGGCCGACGTTTATTTGGCCGATCAGTTTTTGGCCGACAGTCACTTTGCCGATAAATTTTATTTTTTTGGTAAATAAATACAAAATATTCGTTACACACCAACGAATTATTTTTAAGATCCATTAGGTTTAAACTGAAGGTTATGAGAAATGCCACGAAGGAAGTCGTCTTGAGTTTTGTTGGGAAAATCCACAACAAGTCGTTTGAGCCTGTCCGCCAGTTTGACGTATTTTTTCTTGGGAGGATTGGGCACGTGGCCTGCATTATACTGAGCAAGGCTGAATTCAACATTACCTTGCTCACGTTTGAGTCCATCAATAAATTTCCAAATTGTAGGGTGATTGGCTCCGAGAAGACTACTGAATTTATTATTCCACCCTTCAATGGAATTATTTGTTTTAGGAAGGTCTCCAAGGCAGGCATCGTGACAGTTCCAAACCGAAATCCCGAAATTCACGGGTTTTCGCACTGGATTGCTCCTACTTCGAATTGCGCCAATCCAAGTGTTCTCAAAGTAATCGAGAAGTGGTTTTAAAATTTCTTCATTTTGCAGAAAAAATTCGGTTTGCAGCAAATTCTCGAACATAAGCTCCACATTCTCTTGAGGAGCAAAGGCTAGAGCCGCCAACTTTCTAATATTTAAGGGAAACGATGGATCAGCCAGATTTTCGTACCGAACTCGAATAGGATTGTTAGCCTGTATTACACGCCAAATACATTGATTAAAATGAAAAAAGCATCCGTGGTGAGCGATGCCAGGAAAAACACGTTGAAACGCTTTTTTCTGAGCAATTTCAAAATCAGTCATAATACTTACAGGTTTTAACTCGGGTTTCAAGTTTAGCATAGCTTCTAGAACTCTAATATAAGTGTCCTCCTTCTTATTCGGAAGAAGGACAAACACAGACGGAATTACCACCTTATACTTGATAGAATGGATCGTGTACAGTTGGAAGAACAGTGATGGGGCCGACTTGAATGTCCCATCGGCAAACCAATGATCGCAATCAGCCAATAATTGTAAATTTTCTGCGGTACTAAATATAAGAATCCGATTTTCACTGGGTCCGCTATCATAAAGTAAGAAAGGCTCTCCTTTGCCAGTTTTTCCGTAATCTCCTTCAATCACTAAATCAGTCAGGCTGGTAGGAGATGTTGGAACAGCAGGACCATTCCTATTACGAGTTCTGCGAATGGTCTGTTTCAACAAGTTGGTGGAAGGAAGATGTGGGGCCACTGCTGTATCAAGATTTAGAGTAGCATCTGCCAGAATCTGTTGGGGGTTTTCTTTTGAAGTTTTCGCCACTTCTTTAATATTAGCAAGCACAGTTTTTGCTGCAACTTCACTACTTTCCACCGTGTGACCAATATGAGTGCCACTAAGTCCAACAAGTTCATCGTTTTCAGTGATTGCTCTTGCTTTGCACTTTGAAGTGTTGTATTTGGCACATTTCCAATAAATTTTTGCACCACCTTGTTTATCGCGAGTAAACAGAAATCCATTATGTAAAAGCTGCTTAACTCCACGACTGCTTTCGACATATTCCAAAGGCATATTTGATATAATTTTAATTTACTTTTGATTTCTTCTTTTTCTTCTAATACTTATAATTTCTTCTAATTCTTTCTACTTACTGATTCTTAATTACATAATTGTTTATATAGAAAATAACAAAAGGTAATCGGATAGGATTAACGCGGATAATTTTAATACCGCGTCGTTCAGAAACGGTATTAGTTTTTTTATTAGATTCGTCCTTGGGTGACGTTGCTTTCTATTGGTCTGCTCATAGTCAGGACCATATTCCTCGACTATACGTGCTAACACGGCCATCCTGCAATTGCCACCAAATAACTGTCGGCCAAGTGACTGTCGGCCAAATACTGTTCGGCTAAATGACTGTCGGCCAAAAACTGTTCGGCCAAATAATCTGTCGGCCAAAAACTGTTCGGCCAAATAATCTGTCGGCCAAAAACTGTTCGGCCAAATGATTTATCGGCCAAAAACTGTCGGCCAAATGATTGTCGGCCAAAAAAATTCGGCCAAATGACTGGATACCCCTTAGACCCATGATGTATAATATACTATTCTATGGTTAAAAAATGTATAAAAAAGTTTTTTACCAAAATTAATAATTACATAACTTAGAAAACATTTTTAATCGTTTTACTGCAAAGTGATTGCACAAAGACCATTAGAAATTATATAATTTTAAAATAGTTAGAAAAAATTTTGAAAAAGTATTGAAAAGACTAACCTTACTCAGAGCAGGATTTACGATCTATTTTGTATGGAATTATTACATTTAATGTCCACAATTTATGACAATTTTGTTAAACAGTACTGATAATATACTTAATATAATAACTTTTCTGATTGAAATTTTTGTTTCTATTGATTTAAAACTGAAAAATTATTCCAAATAATACGGAAAAATGATATATTATATAATTATATGTTTTTTTTCTCTGGTGAAGATATATTTTCAGTAAAAAAAATTTTTATACTTCTTTTAACCATAGAAAATATAAAAGTTCTTTAAATGCAAGATTACAGAAAAAAATTACATTTTAATTTTTGTCATATTGTTGCACCACTTCAAAAAAATTCGAAAAAATTCATGAATGTAAGGGAGTATAAAAGACATTTTCTGACAAAATTTGGTGAGTGACACTTTTCAGAAAGGCGTTAAAAAATAAGATTTAAATTTTATTTCTTTTGCCAAAAATCGGCTTTTCGTTTAATAATCACGATCAAAGTATTTTTTTATGTATTTTACTCCGAAGAATTAGCAAAAAATCCATCAATAATAGATACATCTTTTAAAAAACATATCCAAAGCGTAAAGTTACGCCCATTTTAAGTTTAATTAAATAATAAAAATTGTACCTTAGAATTACGTTCAAAACTCACTCCTCTACTCTCTCGGTAATCTTTTACCAACCGAAAAAAAAACACTAGTTTATTTTTGGTACCAACCTAAATAAATAGCATAACTTGTAATAATAATAATTGGCAATTTCTACCAGCGCCAGCGCAGCGTCTATCTATTAATTTGTTGATATAATGAGTAAATTCATAATGGACATAAAATCGTTATGCTTATGTTATATTATGTTATGCAAACCTCATTATTTATTTATTTATAATTTAAAATATTCCCATACGTTTCAATGTACTTTAACTTTTTTGTTATGTTACGCTATGCTACGTTATGTCACGTTAATTGGATGAGAACTACGCTTAATGGGCATGAAAGCTTTTGGTTTATAGTTTCATAATAAATTATTATTGCAGCAATAAATTGCAATGAATACTTTTGTTTCGATCATTTAATTCGGTCGTTAAATCCTTTATTTTCTCTAATTATTAGAGAAGTCTTTAGCTTAGTATGCCTCGGAGGGCACGTAAAGCCGGTGGTTCCCCTGGGTTGATGATTGCCGCTATCGGCAATTCCGTAATCCGGATTTAGCAACCGTGGAGTCCAAATGCTAAAAACCTTTCTCCCAGAGAAAGAAGTTTTGTTCAGCAGATGACAGAAATGGCTAACTGATGATACTATAATTATTCATCAGTAGGGATCGGATTTTTAGGCATTTGCATATTTTTTTTTTGCGTACAGGCACGTGAAAAATTTTAAAAGGGGAACCTGTTTTACTCCTGTCTGAGTCGTTTTATGTAGTTTTTATTTTGCCTATAAATGCATATTTTGTGTTTAAGTGCATATTTAGCTGTTTAGTGCCTATCAATGCATATTTGCTTATTATTGGCATAAATTTTGCATATTTAGCAAATTAAATAATAAAACGTTTATTTTTGCAACGGTTTGAAATGATTTAAGTGTTTTTTGTTATATTATTATTACAGTTTTTACGAGTTTTAAGAAACATTTTCAACTTTACCTGTCAAGAATAATAGAAAATAAATAAATAAAATATTGAAAAACCGAAAATGAGCCTCATCCTCAAAAACTTTCATTTCAAAAATATTCCTTAAGACGTCGTATTTCTAAATATCTATTGAATTTTATTTTACTTTTACAAATGCCCAAAGCTAAAGAAAGTTGGGGTGCAAATTTCAAAAATCAAAAGAATAAAAAATAAAACAATAGTTTATTATTATTTTATTTCTAAGGATGTACTCTCGCTGTAACCATAGTTCAACACCAACTACACTTTCAAGAAAAGTAGTTAATTCATTATTTGCACTTATTGCAATACAGCATTTTGAGGCATATTAAAACTTTTTAGCGCATATTTACGTGCATATTTTGAAGTTTTTACAGCATATTTGCCTGCATATTTTCAAGTTTTTAGTGTCTATAAATCGGGACCCTATTCATCAGGTAATCTACTAGTCCATATGTTCAGCTCAGATCAGACAAGCCATTCATTTTACTTAATCTGAATTAGAATCAATAGCTCTAAAATCGCTTTGTATGTGAAGAAGATCTAGCAGCCTCTATCGACTAACATATGAGTTAGGGATATACCTCACCAAACTTAAAAATTTAACCCTAAAAAGAATTTTTGAATTTGAAGAAATTCGAAAATTTGTAAATACCTTCTTTAGTTGACATGTAGAGCTAGAATAAAGAAATTATAGTTGAGATAAAGGTCGTTTTAATCTACAAAGTAAACCACAGCAGTGGATTGGTGTGATCGCTGGTTGAGTTACAGAGCGGCAATTCTGAGTTCGAATCTCGGACTCGGAATTTCTTAGCTCGCCTTTCGGTGTGCATCAACACGTTGTGGATTTAAGAATTGGTTTTATATTTACATAAGTTTGCCCAATGGACCGAGTCAAGGTCAAAAATGAATTAAAAAAAAAGTAGGCCTATTTCTAAATTAACAAAATCGTCGTTAGAATAAAGGTAGTCAGGGTCGTTTTTAGAATTAATGACAAATAATGAAGAAATAGCATGAAAAAAATTATTAAATTCAAAAAGCTCTACTGATTAACACGTTTGGATAATTTTCTATTTTTAAGCGTTTTTATCACCGAGATTTCCTAAAACGTGAAAATATAGATTTAAAATTTGTAGCAAAGACAGGGGCATTAGAAAACCTATCCACTAAAACTTTTTTTTTCAAGACCTCAGCCGTGAGGTCAATAGTCACAAAAACCAATGTTTTTGTAAACATCGTAGAGCCAACTGTCCTGTAATTGACCAAAAAGCAATCTGAGACTACTCCAGTTTCTGAAATTATAGCGGCATATAGTTGTGCAGAGGTTTCAGTTTATGCATAGTCACCTACGGGCATAATCTGTGCTATGATAAGAGATCTTTTTGAAGTAATCATCAAACCATCGGTAGTGCAGTAACAATTTTGCAATTTATGGGATGGTTAGATAATGATCCATTTTCCGAAACTGGAATATAACCTCAGATTACTTTTTGGTCATGTATTGTGAAAGGAGTATTTATTTTTTGATAGATCGTGCGAACAAAATCAACATATTACCTTTTTTGATTTATCAAATATTAATTATTTCAAACTTTAACATTGAATTTTCAATTATTTTTCACATAAAAAAATAACATGTTTTATTCGAACAATATTGCAACTTCTGCAACTGTTTCGCTCGTCTTTCAATCCTCTACTAACATCAAATTGACAAAAAACGATAGGATATAAATTATAAAACATTGATTTGATCGATGTATTTGACGTAAATCAGTCAATAACATAAATAAAAATTCATTTAAAGTCCAATACATCAATGAAAATGAAGTTTTAAAGAAGAAATCGATGGCTTAGCGCACACAAGTGTTAAGTAACATTTTGTTGATTTCTTACAAATCAAGTTTAATGTTTAAAAGTGTGTCTACTCATTAGTACTTACCACATTAGTCAACTGAGATTCTATGGATTTGAACTTACGCACAGTTAGCAGGCCCGTAGCCAGGATTTCATTTAAGGAGGGGGGCACTAGTAAAAATAAAAAAATTTTCGGGGTTCCCCTTCCAAAATTTTGTTTTCCCACTTTAAAATATACCTATTTACTAATTTTATTTTCGAAATTCAAATTTTCTTTAAAAAATTTTTTTCTTTTAAAAATTTTTTTTCCTTTGAACATTTCGGGGGGCACGTGCCCACCCTGGCTACGGGCCTGACAGCTACCACATTTGTGCACAACAAAGATGCATTCCTCATATTATTGAACCTGCACTTAACTCAATTTATTCAAAAATTGAACTTACCACTTGTGTGCACTAAGCCATCGAAATGTCATATTTTTCTATTATTTTTTATAAATTTACGTAGCGTTAATTGGATGAGAACGACGTTTAAGGTCGCAATGATATTTAACCTGTATTTAAAATTAAATATTTAAAATTCATCAGGACAACAACAGGCATCTGTGGAAAACCGCCAAAAGCTTCGGAAATTGTTAATATTGTTCCATCGGATTACCATCTCTTACTGGCACTGAAAAACCCTTTTCGTAGTATTAAATTCAACACAAGAGAAGATTGTAAAAACCACTTGTCCCAGGTTTTTGCCGACAAGGACAAGGGATTCTACGAACGAAGCATAATGGAATTACCTTCTAAATGGCAACAAATCATTGATCAAAACGGCGCATATTTATAATCTAATTCTGTTAACCCTAGGTCCTGGTATATTATAAATAAAACATTAAAAATCATATAAAACCTTTTATTTAACTGTCAAAATTATCAACATTAACTTCTATTATTAAATTTAATTTTAATAATATGATTTGAACATTTTTCTTAAAAGTGCCACCTAAAATATATTTGCATTAATATTTTTTTTTACTTATTTTGTTTTATTTTATTTTAGTTTAATAAATTACTGAAATTTAAATATTAACTGATATTTTGAATCAAGCATAAAATAAAAATTAATTGTGTTTTATCTGCTTAATAATTGAACATACATTGAGAAATAAAGAATCAGACAATACAACATATAGGTATAGTCAGGGGCGGATCTAGAACTTTTTTCTACGGGGGGCACAAAGGGTCGAGACGGGCAAAAAGGGTTCTCAGATTTGGGATTGTTTCTGGGGAGAGGGGGGGCACGTGCCCCCGTACCCACTCCTTAAATCCGCCTATGGGTATAGTAACTACTATGTAGGTAGTACTAGTCTACTTTAGTGTTCATAGAGCAGATACAATACAATTAATATTTATTTTATACTTGAGTCAAAGTTACACTACCTAATAAGCCAAACGTTCCCCAGTTTATCTGCTCGAATAACTTTGGCAAAAAATTATTTTCTACTTTACTAGTAGTTACAGATTACTATACTTAAATAAAAAATTCAAAAGAAATAAAAATTTTTAATAACTTTTTTATCATAAATAAAAGTACATACCTACGTATATTACATAAGTAAGTCGCTTTTACTGGATTTTGTTACTAAATATAGGGAAAAGTATCTGATAACAACTTATTTGTTTTTAACTGTTATAATCTTAGTCAAATAAAATTATTTTGGAGATTGTAAATTAGGATAAATAAACTAAAGTATAATTTCAAAAAGACTGTAACAAAATACAATGAAGTATGTTATTTTATCAAGTAGGGTGTGTAAAATAACACATTAAAATTTTTAAAATGATTTTTAATAATGCAGTTAAAAACCCACTACTTACTACAGTTTTGTTTTTTCTTTCAAAATAGTCTTGTTAGAACCATAATCATTTTAATTTTAGTGTCTTTTGAAAGGTACCTACTAAAAATGAATATTATTATAATGTTATGACGTTTTAGACTAAAATTCGGCCAAGTTGTTAAATTAATGCAAAACAATGTTTTTCTATTAATTTTGAGTGGTTTATACACAACATCTACATAATTGTAGGTAAATGATAATATTTATGAATTTATGAAATGACATTTTATGTCAATTTATATCAACTAGCGATCTATATTATTTTACTTTAATGTTACTTTGGTAATTAGTTTCTCAAACTTTTTTTTTCAAGCAGTTTCAAACTGCTGCAAAAACAATGCTATAATGGTGCTAGGTTTTTTAGGATTTCACACCTTCAAATCAAAGTTAAGATTTTTAAAGCCAATCTTATAAACAGAACAACAATCTTAGTCTTTTTTCTTTTAGAATGAACCGGAAGTTGAGTATATCTGATGGGGTGTAATAACACCCATTCGAAGAATATATTTAGTTAAACTGCTACTTCTGCTACTACTTACTTCAAGTAGGTTAATTTTTCTTACATTTGATATACATACTTACCTATTTGTGTTTATTCAAGTCATTTCATATTATAAGACAGCTTTAAAATTAAATTCACAGCAAATCGTAAAAAATTAGATGAGTAGTTAGTTTCCACATTTTTTTCCAAACGAATTATAATACATTGCTTTTTAATTTTTTATTTCATTTCCTTTCTTAACTACATAATAATTGTGTGAAAACTTTTTCATATTGTAATTGTTTTTTATTAAAAATCTAAGCTGTAAGATCTTATATATGATAATTTCGTGCAATTGAAACAGAAGTGTGCAGAATAAAATTTCAATTTGACAATTTTGTCAATATAAGTGACGAAAACGAACATCTGCGAATGGATGAAACCGGAGCAATAAGGCGACGAGATAAGAAACTCCGGAACCAAGCTCCGCCCGGAGTTCTGAGATCCGGACTAGGTCAACCAATAGTTATTCTTCAGACTACAAAAGGATTGGTCAATTTTCTACTGACCAATGAAAAACACAACTTTTCATGACGCAAGTGTTAAGTCCTTTTGTTATAAATAATGCATGTTGTTAAAATAGATAACTCTCGTTTGGTGGAAAAGGTGCTTTCATAAAAATACGTTTAATGTAGTCCTAAAGTCGTTACTTAAGTTTACGTTCCCTAAATGTTCAGAATCTTGATTAAATACCTTCCTCGAGCTTTGATAGATCTATTGTTTAGAAATCTTTCAGTTTTGGTATTTTAATGAATCTCAACTCAATAAGATTCATTTATATAAGGCATTCCACAATTTTTTGTTGCTGTAAAAGCTGTAAAAACGATTGTATAATACAAAACAGACATTTTTGTAAAATTTTTATGATTTCGTAAGTTGTATTATTTCAATATAATTCTCATATCAACAATCATATAATTAAATACATTTAAAATTACAAATTAATTACATATTTTTGATTAATTCTTCCAACACTACGAATACATTTACGTTGTTAACATCGGAACATAGATTTTCTCTGATTTTTACAAATGACTATAATGTGGTCGAGCGTGAACGAATTGCATCCCCTTATAGTTTTGTCCGAACATTTGTCTCAATATTCTTCCTCTTGACAAATGTAGCACTCCCTCGACAATACTTCTTTTGTTTGATTTCCTGTAACAAGATAAATAGTTGACAATTTGATTTAATTTATTTCAACGATAATATAATAAATTTATAAAATTTGCAAGTTGTATTTCTATAAGTTATTTATCACACAAAATGTTACTGCATCTTGAAAATGTGAACGTCGACAAAATTGTGATTTTCCGAAAAATAAACAAAACTGTAATCATGTATTTTTTGCCCAGGAACGAATGATTCCAATCTGAGGCATTATTGTTGTTTGCGATAAGAACATCAAGTAAGATTTTAATAATTATAAGGTACACTCATAGATTAAATTATAAGAAATGGTCGCATGTATAGTACAGTTGAATAATCGAGAAAACCGGAACGGTAAAACGGAAGTAAGTTCGATAACTGCTAACATTCTTTCAGTGGCTTCCGCAGTTTGGGCCACTTTACATTTCCTTCCGTAGTATTCGAAAAGCTTTAAATGAATGATGGCAAACCTCATATTGACCTGATTGCTAAAACGGATATATCGTGCAGCAGACAAGTTAAAACTCTTTCGAATGTTTCACATATTAAGGTATACCTATTAGAAGTTGTTTGAGTTATTAACATGTTGATAAAATAATTACAGGTAGGTTCAACATATTTCCAAATTAAAGATAACAAACAGTAAAAAACTCAAAGCAATATTATTGTTCTCAACATTATAAGTTAAAGTGATAAGTTATAAAATAGTTATTTTAATATTTCTAAAAGAAATGATTATTATTTCAATGATCGTCAAATAAAATGTAAATTAGAATGCACTAGAATGTCATATGAAAATAGCGTACGATCAAAACCAAATTGGTAGAAAATTGATAATCACACTGTTTATTCAAACAATGGATTTAGCAAAGATAAACGGATGTGGCCTTTGGTGAATAAAGAGAGATGGCAAGGGTGTTATTAAAATGTAAATGTGAACAAGTTCCTGTGACAAGCATAAAACTAGATTGTGTGGTGTTTATAGGGAAGTTCAATAATTAGTCAACGGATTTGTAGTATTAATTAATGATTGGAGATTATAATAATTAGCATTTTTAATAATAGTATTTTCTTTATTTCAATGCTATTAACATGCATTAACAATTGTGCTGTTAGTATGTAAACAATGAACTTTTTAAATATTTTTGATAAGACCACATGTTTGTGTGTTTTATACTTTTATTTGAAGGATAGTTTTCCTGGTCATCAGATTTTCCGAAACGTCTGTGGTGCTGGTCGATATCTTGGGTAATACCTTAATTTAGGGAAGAGTTACCACAAGAAGAATTAGGTAACTTTGAGAGAGCATAATATGGTTTTTATATTTTTACCTTCGGAAATTATTTTAAAAATTTGGTGAATAAATTTTAAAATCAAACGGCCGCCAACTATGCAAGAAGGAAGAAAAATAATCCATGGAGTGGTTAGGCACTAAAAACAATTAAACCAAACGTCGATTAATACTTGGAGGATAAACTATAAAACTCTCAATTAAAAAACTATAAATTTGCGATGATAAGCAAGAAGTAATAGTGAGGTCACGAAATTGCATCACCAGTATACCATCAGGTAATCGGCGTGAGTGTGAACCCAAAAATGAAAAGCATCGGAAGAAATTTAAATGTTGAAAGAAGGTATTTAAAAATGAGAAAGTTGAAGGACTATTTATGTTTTAAAAATAATATTGTTCAAATGGGTTCCACGGTTTTGATTTACGGTGGTCATCCAAAAAGTCCAATTTTGGGTGACTCAACCACATAAGTTGGCCTCAATCTCGCTAATGACGCGAACAACATTGTCCTTAAGGTGGAAAATTGTTGCTGACTTATTGGCATAGGCGAAAGATTTAACGAAAAGAAAAAAAGTTGTCAAATTGCACGATCTTGGCGGTCAATTATTGACGTCGGCTCATCGTGAAATTAAACAAGCCGGAAACTTCGTCTTCAATATCTCCAGCAGGGACGGAACTACCGGGGTGCGGTGAGTGCGACGCACGCGGGCCCCCCGGTTAAAAGGGCCCCCAGTTGTACTGTGACCTCTTCAATCTAAATAAAGATTTAATTATGGTTTAATTATGGTACGGGGAGGTATAGAATACCCGCGGGTCACCAGCAATTATGTTCAAATGATAGCAATGCTATTAAACTTGTGACTTCTATATTCTGTGTCATTTTCATTTTAAATGTTGTTATTTTATTTGTTATTATTTTACTTTTCTCCCCAAAGTTCTTTGGGATGATAATATCGGTAATTCATTCATACGCACCAGGGCTAGACATTTTCGCACACAATTCTGTGCAAAAATCTCAAAACTATGAAGTGATTGAAGTCTAATACAGCCTTGAAATCTAAAACCAAGGGCAGATCTAGGCAAAGTTCAAGGATGGGGGAATAAATATATTACGTATTTTAATAAGAATATTTTATTTTAATATTTGTATTTTTAATATTTTAATATTTTTAAAATTTCAACAAAACAAAGCGTAGTAAATATTGTTGTTTTTTAAGGCTCATGGGTGGGGGTTGATATCCTGTTGTATCTGCCTTTGCCAGGCAATCTTAGAAAATTAAAAAAAGAAATAAAAGAATTAATCTATATGGTATTAGATTTCCTAAATTTCCCAAGATTTCTTTTAGAAAAAAATAGCATTCTTAAGTTTTACTGAAATTTCATAGAATTATCCTAAAATTTGCTTGGATTTCTTTTCACTTTTGTATATCACGATTTTCCCTTCGCTTTTCCTAAGGGGAAAGTTAGTTTTCCTGAAGCTAAGGGGAAATCGCCGGAAAAATTGTGTGTCTCAGTGAATGAAAATCCGAAGAGATTCTGAAAAATTCCAAGACATCTCATGAAACTGATTCTTGGAAAATTTGTAGAAATATAGAAAATTTCAAGAAATTCATAGAAATTTCAAGAAAATCTTAGAAATCTCGAGAAAATTTTGGTGAAATGCAGAAAATTTAGAAAATAAAAAAAGTTTAAAATCACTAAAAATGGAAAAAGCAAAGAAGAAATATAAGTCTATAATATTTTATATTTCCTCAAATTTCCCTCTTGTTTGGAAGGAATACTTTGAAAATCACTGGAATTGCATGGAAATGGTCGGAATTTCGAGTCCTGTATACAAATTATTTTGTCTTTTATAAAAGCAGGGCCCCCGTTAAAAACTTTTGCACACGGGTCCCTCACCCCCTTGTTACGCCACTGATTTTCTCCAGTGTTTCGTTCGATACAAACTCGGTTATTATTCCGATTATGCCGTTGACATAATATAATCCACACCAAACAGTTAGTTTCTCGGTATGCAATGGTGTTGGCATAACTTGTTTTGGATTTTTATTGCTTCTAAATAGACAATTTTGTTTGTTTACGTAGCCATTCAGCTAAAAATGCTTCTCGTCTCAGAAAATAATTTTTTGGCCAAAATTGGGATCGATATTCACCTCCTCCAGAGCTCAATCAGAGCTCACTCCAAAAGTGGAGTCAACACTCCAGCCACAAAAAGTTTTTTTGTACACAAGCTAAGGTGGTTGTGTTTTCGTTTCTGTGTAGGTGGCTTTACCATTGCAACGTGTTTCAACTGTTCGGAAAATGGAAGAACAGGTCTACACCTTTTGCCGTTGGAATTCAGAGAAGGTCAACTGGTATTCAGATTTGTTTATTGATATTCAGAAATTATCAATTGCAATTCAGATTTGTCAGTTGTTATTCAGAAATAGTCAACTGTAATTCAGAAACTATGAAATGATATTCAGAAACCCTCTAATGAAAATCAGAAAACTTCAAATGTAGTTAAGAAAGCATCAATTCTGTAACTTTCTTGGAGCAACTTGGAACAACTTCTGTGGCGTTGTAGCAATGGAACGCAAAATAAGTTTGTTTACTTCACAATTAGCAAATGATTGGGTAACGATACATTATTGCAACGATGGCAAGATATGGAAAATGAACTGTCGGATTTAGTACTTGTTCAAGACTGAAAACGGTCTCTAATGGAACGACAGCAACCTTGTTGCGACTAGGACCTTACTCTCCAATTCTAAATCCCATTGAATATATTTGGTCGAAAATCAATGCAGAAGCTGAAATCAGTATTCGAGTTCTCAATGTCGCATGACCTAATCTTATGGAACAAAGATTGGTCTACATACTTAGAGGAAACTAAAAGTCAAACCAAGGACCCCATAAGTGGAGGTGATTGTGCTCGTACTGCGCAAAATTGCACAATACATCAAGCAACAGTCTTACCAATGTAAGATATGCCAGTCGGTCGCCAAGATATTTGCTGAAATTTGATTTAATATATTATTGTGAAATAAGTTATGTTGTATTTCTTATTTCGTATAATATGAATAAAAAATAATAAATAATAATAAATTAACGTTTTCTGATTTTCATTCGACACTTTCTAAATTTCACGGTTTCTGAATTTCATTTGACGATTTCTGAATATCAATAGATGGTTTTTGAATAACAATTGACGATTTCTGAATATCAGTTAACAAATCTGAATTACAATTGTAGATTTCTGAATATCAATTGTCAAATCGGAATTACAATTGACGATTTCTGAATAGCAATTGTCAAATCTGAATTACAGTTTGTGATTTCTGAATATCAGTTTACAAATCTGAATTACAGTTGACGTTTTCTGAGTTACTGCTAGGAAAGCTGTAGATATTCAGTCCGTGGTATAGTCTTGTAGTGTGTCGGCAAGTATTAAGCATGGCACAAAATGCAAAAAACAAGTTCTTCTTAATTATGTTCTCACGCATTCTGAAGGTTATCAAAGGCCTTAATTAGGTAAGTATTAAGTTAAGCACATTTCTAAGTTGGGATTAACTTTGAACAAGAGGAAACCTATTAGTTGTACTATTGCTAACATGTAAAAGCAAAAAAAAACATGTAAAAGCATCAGTTATGTTAACACTTTTATTTGTCTTATAGATAAAATAGTTTTTTTTGTTATCCGGTATCTTCAATTAAACGGCGCATAACCAATAAAGAAATTTGTTTAAGGTTAATTTTGATTTGAATTATTAAAATTAAGAAGAGTGTTAAATCGCAGCGACAACCAGACTAGCTGCGACAATATTCAATCTAAACTTTACAACTACTAATTATTATAATTTTTTTAATCATTCAATTAAATTGACCTTCTAAACATCTAATCACAATAATTATCAATAATCCAAAACACCAATTCAAACCATCCGAACTCTGTCCAAACTGGGACAAATAAAATCCAATACAATTAATCAAAAATCATTCACTTAGACAGAAATTAATTTATTCACAAATTTTAAACTCAAACTTAACTGCAATACAAAATTTCAGGAAACTAACTTTGGACACGACCACTATATGGCGGCCCCCTTTGGCGAAAAACCTGGTTTTCAGCGCCCACTACTACTTGTTGTCGGGAAAACCAGCAAATATTGAACTATTTACTAATTTTAACAAATTAATTGTTACAAAAAAAAAAAACAAATTCATAAACAAAATTCAACCCGGGGATTTTGGAATGGAATACAATCTTAACATGCACAATCAGAGTTAAGTAACTGGTGGTTTGCGACGCAAGCTATCCAGGTTGTGATCCAAAATCTAAAATCAAAACCCTTCCATCTTAAGGATTTCAATAATATAATCACCGCTGTAGGAGGAAGTTTGTTCCCGAAATTCTTCTTGGTACCGGAGTTTTTGGTGTCCATTATTTTATTTTCTTGCTTTTCATCCTTTTCAACTTCCGGCTACTCAATTTCCTTTTAGAAGGTTTTCATCATTTTAATATCGTGGTTGTCTAAATTTTTATTTTCATTTATAACCAAATTTTGACTGTCTATGAATGCGTCTAATAAAAAGTTGACTAATTTTGATCTTTTATTTTCAAACGAAAACAATTTTTTGAGATAAAAAGATTATTATTGATTTTTTCAAATTTTATTTTGATAATATTTTATATTTATCTACATGCAATTTCCTCCACAATGTAAATTAGTACTATGTCTGTCTAAGTCTTCCTGAACCCCACGTTGCATGCGCCAAAATGTCGTGTTTTTCTCCAGCTTTCAAATCCCAAAACAACATAAACGCCAGAAAAATACAAATCTTTATAGTTTGTGCCGGCTAAGTTTTAAAAATCCAAAATCAAATTATAATTGTAATATTCAATAAATTTCATACCAAATGTAAAGTTAAATCAACGAGATAATTCGACCCAGGTGCCAACGGTATCTAATCTTTCTGTAATAATCTTATACATTTAAAATTTTTATTTAAGAATTTTTAAAATAATCCAAATTAATATTAATTATCTTTCAAAATATCTTTTCATTTTATTATTATATTATTATTGTTTTCATATTATCATATTTCATATTATTCTTCAAAATTATTAATTCAATTTATAAGCATCCAATTTCCAAATATTTAATCTCAAAAATATTCAAATTCGGTTCAATATTGGGACAAATTTCAACTCAAGTATATTACAAAGTCACTTACGTAATCTAAAATAAAGTTTATTTGCAAAATATGACCACAACTATGAAAATTTTACTGGACAGTACTTCCGCACTCGGCAGCTTTCAAAAGCAAAAGACAAGCTATCCACAAATTTTTCTGCCAACTTAAAACGTTGGCGCGAAAATCATGAAATATTTACAAAACCATCAAACAAATAACAAAGTAAAGTTATTAAATTCACAATATTATTAATAACTCAGTAAGAGTACCTATAAAGAAAATTCACATTTAAAAAAATCAAAAATACAACTGAAATTCAAGCTCTAACATTTTAACTTTTATGTAAAGTAAAACCAACATTCAAAAAGGATTTTGGAACACTACAATATACGACTCCCTAATGGTTCTGAATCTATTTTAAACAATTTCAATTGTTTGAAACGGCGATGGCGACGCTTTTATCAAAACACAAACCGACGCGACGATAGTAATCAATGTATTAATATTTTCATGCTTTTTGAAGTTCCTAGCATACAGCATTTCTTTCAATTCTTTCATTGTAAAACTTTGTATTCCCAGTGAATCCCGATAGTGTCTATTAGGTATGAGTGGCGTAGCTGGAGTTTCTGCTGCCTCGGTATGATGCAAAGAGCAACATAGTTGGCATTTCAAGAAAACATTCCAATAATAACAGAAAGGCAGAAATGATTATTTTTTTTAGCAAAAATGCCGCCCCGCAATACCTAACCTCCTCCACTGGTAGGTAAATACTCTATTGTGTACAAAAGGTGGATAGTGACTATATCAAGCAGTGACGTAGCTAGGGAAAGCCAGTTATAAGTCCTGCCCTCAAAAAGTAACTAAATTTGAAAGTTTTTCGAAAGCTTCTTCAGTCTCCCTTAAGTATGGAATTAAATGTAAGTTATGTAATATCAGTTCGAACACAAGTTGTGTCTATTTAGTTTGTAATCAAATATTATTTGTAACTGGTAACCCCTTTGAGTCAATCATTGATCTAGTTTACTATTTCGGTAATTATATAAACTGTTATACATTAAAAAGAAATGGGAAAGTACAAATTTCGGTACCCATACGATAAGCACCATTTAGCATTGCGGCACAGGCATTGCATAAATAACGAAGTCGAGTTAAGTGTACTTTTACAGAAATTCAAAGACTAAAATTAAAATAAATTGCAAACTCAAGAAACGAAGAAGGTAAGATAAAGAAGCGCTCAAGTTCATTAAGTTTGTTTTGACAGTCACCGCATTTCTTTACTGATTGCAAAAAAGCAAAATCAACTAAGTTTATTCTCTTGATTAAAGCGACTTTTAATTGTATTAGGAAATTTGTGTATTTTTTATATTTGCATCTTTAATTCGAGAATATTGTATTAAGAAAAAAGTTTTATGCTAATTGGAAGCTTTCCCGATAAAATTAACTTTTCTATTATTTCGCTCGAGGGGTAGGTATTTTTTCGAGATGTGAGATAATAAACCGTGTCTATATGTTAATAAAATTTCAAAATTGTTGAGGATTTTTTAAAACTCAAGTTAAGTATTATGAAGTACATCGCTTTGTATCTTCTGAAATCAAAAGCAGTCACGCATATAAGTTTAAATTTGCATAAAAATCAAATTGTGAACGGTTTTCCTACAAAGTATTCGTTAAGGGTACTTTAAATCGATCTGCACTTACATTAGACAGAAGTATACGCCATTAGTGGACGAACGACGAAGTAGGCGAGGACGATCCCTGATCCTCAAAAGCTGAGGAGCTCTGGAAAAACAGCCGGTGTACTCGAATGGACTCATGCATATTCAACAACTAAATATTTGCAGGCGCTTCTTATAATGATGATCATCCTCTGATTCATGGGAATACGATTAGGAAGGGGTAGTTTTTACTAAAAATTTTAAATATTAGGTAGTAGGTAACTTTTAAACTAAAATGATAAATTTTTTTCTCATATCTTATAACTTTGCTTTTAGAAAAATTACTAAAGTTATTCTCTTTTCTATATATATTATATACTATATAATTTTTTAAGTAATAAATCACTGTTGTCTAAGTTTGTAAAGGCTAAACCACATACGTCGTTCATCTTCCGCTGACCGAGGATCCGTTAGATCTGTGGCCGGAACACGGACAATGCAACCGAAGTAGCCCCGGAAGTCCTTAGATTCATAATATTCAGGATAGGTGCTCGTTTATCTTGTCCATGTGTGTAGCTTAGTGAATCGTCTATAAATCTAAAATAACCATTATTTAATGCACTGTTTGCGCTTGATATATAATATATATTTTAACAAATTCGTATCAACACATAGTAAAACAAAATAAATTGAATATTCTAATGAATGAGTATATTTTGTATTATATTCGGTTAAGTTTTAAAAACTTTCAAGTGTTTTATTATGCAGGATCAAAATATATTCACTTTCTAACTTTCGAGTACACATAAAATATGGTACTTTAAAATATTTTGCGTGCTTTATTTGCGGAGCAACTTCCTAGCACATCTGCATGTCTTTGAGAGAACCCTTTGGTTTTTACAACGCCTGAATTACCACACCGCCGGGAGTAGTGAAATTAACACCGAGGTTCCTCTTTATTTTACGTACTAATTCAAAAAGTTCTCAGAATCTGGCCACAGTTTTGATTGAGCTATTTAATTATTTTTAGACGCAGTACTACTACTTTGAGTAAAATGCAAAACATGCGACGTTATTTATGTGTACAGCCGAGATCTTTTATTTCTAAACGTTTTATAAATTATTCTTCCATACGACCCAAAGTTCTTTAAATCGAATCTTATCTGTATCAGATTATAATTAAACAAATTTTTTGCTTTTTGAGATCGATAATTTAGAAAAGGAATAATGAAATATTAATAATTGTTCAAACCAGTCGATACATTCCCGTTCGGCTTCAATAATAATATGTAATAATAGGTATAAAGGTGCTCTATTATTTTAAGAGAAGATTTCGGTGACTCATTGGGCTTTATCTCGCACTATTGCAGGATTGTTTCTCATTTGCATTATATTTGCATACTAGTTGATCCCACCAAGCTGTAAGAGACAGATCGTAGGATTGACGCTTCTTTACACTGATTTCATTGACAGTTGTTATGGCACCATTTCCTAACCAATGATTTATTTAACTCTAAGCCGTTTATAGTAAGGGTGCTAAAATTTTTATTTGGTTTGTGTTGCTTCTATGTAATTGTTAGGTACGAAAATTTCTAGCAAAGTAATCACCGAGAGCTTGATTGTGATTTTAAAAATATTTATAAGCTGAATTTTAATTAACGCAGTAAAAATGTTTTGGGACATTTTCCTAATTTGTGAGTTTAGGTAAGAAGAACCGGAAAACAGCAGGGGCTCAAGCAATAAGGCGTATTGTTTTGTACGAAGCTAATAAAAGTGCCAGAGACAGAGCACTTAATGCCAATGAACGTTAAGATAAAACAATCCCATTACTGAGATGTTTACAAGGAAACAAATAAAATAAAGGAACCAAAATTGTCTTAAGATACAAAATACAAATAAGTAATTTGTTAGCAAAACTGTTCTTGAATATTTACGATATTTTTATTTCCTCAACTTCTAAAACAGTTTTATTACAATAAAACAAATTAGTATGGTAAAATTTTCATTTTATTTGATAGTCGTCCACAAGTTTTCTATTAATTTAATAGTATTTTGTCTTTTTATAAAAGGATCAATCATAGATAAGCAGTTTGAACTGGTAGTTCTCATCGGCAGGACAACAATATTAATTTATATTGTTTTTATTAGAAATTGGTATAAGTAATATGTGAATAAAGACGTATTTTCAGTAAGCATTAATCCTGGAATATATCGAAAGGGTTAGTATTGCTATTCATAGTAATCAGCTATTCGTCATGCTTAATTCGCAATCGAACACGTGACCATAACAGTCAGGATAATCGCACGTCGTTCTTTTGTTCGATGTGTTTGGGGTAGCTTTTCATAAAAATCTAAGGTATCAAAGTGGTATTGATCATTCTCTATTTTAATTTAATATACAAACATAATAACATCTGAACATTCCTTGGCATATTTTATGTCCTCGTAATTTGAAAATTTTTTTCAAAAGTCTAGGCTGAAAATCAAAATTGAAATATTGTAAAGTTTGCTAAAAATGCAATGAGTTAGCCAAACAATATTTTATGAGAATATTTTGTTGTGCATGATATCATTTGTATAATAACGTAGATACAGTAGTACGTGATATATAGTGGAAAAATAAATTATTATTATTTATTATACTATTGAAATCAAATTTATCAGGTGTTGGTTCAGATAAATCTTCGTGTGAACAACACAAGAAGCACTAACTTGAGCTGCTGATTTACATGCTGTACTTATATGTGGTTTTCTACCCTCTAAAATATATAACAGCGGACCCAAGCATTGTTAGCATTAATGCACAAACGTAATATTTTATTTCACAGTACTTATTATAAATAAAATTGTTATTATTATATTTAATTGTTACAGTTATTTATAAGCGAAACTTTGAATTTTCAGTTTTTAACAGAAAGTTACTAAAGTAACTTTCGTATAAGGAGTATCGGGACATTTAATTTTTTTGCGAAGTAATGAATTGATATATTTTGCAAAATATAATTATAATATGTCTTTTTACATTTCTGAAAGGTATACAAGGAGTTATAATCAAAAAAATTGTTTTTTTATTATATTTGCATATTTTGTATATTGTATGGACTGTCAGGCCTCATCCGCCCGACGGAGGGTTAAAGTCAAACATTACATTTAAATTCATTTGCAAAAGGTTTTTCAAATAATTAATACATTGGACATAACATTACATTATTTTAAATTTTAAAATATATTTTTTTTGTAACAAAGGATAATAATATATCTTTCGACATTATTTTGACTTTTTCTTGCGATTTCGAAAGAATAAGTTAAAAAACTCGAAGGTAGCAACCCTCCCATATGTTTTAGTTTACTTTTGAATTAGGTTTTTAAAAACGAAGTAGAAAACAGCATTTTTTAATAATTACTAAAAAACGAAGTAAATTGTTGTTTTCTTTAAATATTTTATAAATTTTCAGAAAAACTAATCATAGTTTGTGTTACGCGTCCGCACGTCAAACTTTTTGATCATCCGTCTATCGGAGGGTTAATGAAAATAATTTTATATTGATTTAATTTATTTTATGTTAAACTTTAAATATATATATTCTGTCATTTAGCGAGATTTATGTAAATATAGAGCAAATTCTTAAATCCACAGTGTAACAATATACAATTGAAAGCCTAGTCATAAAATTCAGTAAAATCCGAGATTCAAAACCTAAATTTCCGCTCTGTAACTCAACCAGGAATCACATCAATCCATTGCAGGTGCTAAGCACAATTTCATGAATAGGAAATGAACTTATTTAGTGCATTTGTGAATTAGGGAAGAAGTTAACTTTCTTAAGACCGTCTCCGTGGTTTGAAAAGCATCCGAAGCCGTGGCGTCATGGCGGTCTCCTTGATTTAATAATTGCCACAATCAAGTATTAAACTGGGACATAAACACATTTTCTATTTAGGTTTAAGCAACTGTAAAGTTTAAATGCCGTAACATTTTTCTTAGGGAAAACGTCTGAACGTCATAATTTAATGAATAAAAAGAATAAAAACTGTTGACAGATGAATGAAATATTATTATAAACATATTGTCATGCGTTATTTATTACAGTAAAGATAATCAAGGATTACATTATTGTAAAACACTAGTATCGAACTTAAAGCTTCATTTTGTTTTGGTGGCTTAAAGGATTCGAATAAATATCTAAAATTAATTAATTTTTTTATTTAGAATCAAATTATTAAAAAGGTTAAGCAATTTGCACTGTATAACCAGAAGAAGTTGATAGTTTGTTTTGAAAATGTTGATATATATTCAAGTTGCATCAATAGAGATGGAATTTGGAATGCTAGCAACAATAATTGATTAGAGTAAAAACCTAAATTAAAGAAGTGTTTTCAAAACTATTTTTATTGCCTATACATTTATTTAGTAAAATTTATAAAGTCTAAAATAATTGCCATTTTATTTCAATTATTACATTTCATTATACTTGTTTTAATTATGATAAGAATTGCTTTTCAAATTTGTGTTTAACAGTTATTGTATTACTTATGGAAAAAATAAATATCCATGTGAAGTTTTGTAAATTTTCAAACAGTCTGACAATAATTTATTTAATAATTAAATTTTTTGTAGATTAAAATGTAACTTTATTGTTTTACTATAAATTATAAAATAAAGAGTTTCATATACGAGTACTATAAATTAACCGCAATTGAGCTCAGCTGCTAAAAACTATATTTTTTAAAAGATCAGCGAATAAGAATTAAGTAATTGGCTCTTAAAACTTTTATAAATGTATTATAAAACTAGAATACATCATAGAAAAATTAAAAAAAAATTATTTATACACTTACTACACTTATCTTTTGCTTAGCTCAGTTGGTGGAATAGAATACGCATGAGACTTTTTTTAAAATACCAATGAAGATCAAATTTTGTGTTTACAAATACATATTTTTATTAAATCGATTACAATTTTAAATTTATAATTAACATCAATGCTATGTAACATTATTATAAAGCCAATTGATATAAAACTTATCATTTATGGAACACCTATGACAAATTTTACAAAATCTACAAGCGATTTTATCTTGACTTATGTTCTATATTAATTTTATTCAACTGCCATCTTCACCTAAACCCATAGGCGGAACTAACCGGGGTGCGGTAGGTGCGACGCACGCGGGCCCCCTGCTAAAAGGGCCCCCAGTTGTTCTGTAACCTTTTCAATCTTCAAAAAAATCTCAAAATACGAGGTGCACAACTAGATGCTATTTGAAGTCTGAGGAGGTATAGAATACCCCCAGGTCACCAGCGATTATGTTCAAATGATCGCCATTCTATTAAACTTGTGACTTCCGTACTAGGAATTTTACTATAATGTTCTGTGGGGTGTTCTACACCCCCAGACCCCCCGGTGAGAGATTTCACGACGCATAGATATATGCTGTATACATATGCACTAAAACATTTTGTTTTAAAAAAACTTTCATATGAAGCTAAATTACACAACGTACACACACACACACACACCTTTGGGTTTTCAAACCGGGGGGTCTGAGGGGTATGGAATACCCTTCTGTGTACCAGTAATTATAGTTAAAGGATTTTCCGTTCCAGGAATTTAACTTTCTAAAAGATCTTACAATTACTATGTTCTGAGGGGTGTTCCACACCCCCCAGACCCCCCGGTGCAAATTTTTACACAACATAATGTGTGAATATGCACTAAAACCTTTTGTTTATAAAACTGGGAGTATGAATTGTATACAAATGACGTATAAATATATTTGTTCTGACAGAGTGAAAATTTGTATTACAAAAATTAATCACAAAACGTCTACACACATTTTGGGCTTTCAAACCGGGGGTCTGGGGGGTATGGAATACCCTCCTCCAGTGCACCAGAAATTATATTTGTTGAAAAAACAAATTAAAGTTAAAACCCCGAAGGTTCTTATTCTGTTTTATTTATTTATTTTATTTGTTATTTTACTTTTCTCCCACAAAGTTCTTTGGATTGATAATCTCGTTAATCCCTTTATGCGCACCAGGGATACACAATTTCGCACCCAATTTTGTGCAAAAATCTCAAAATTATTGCAGTCTAAGAGAACTTTGAAATCTAAAACCAAAAGCCGATATCTAGGCAAAGTTCATGGATGGCGGAATAAATATAGTATGTATTTTAATAAGAATATTTTATTTTAATATTTAAATTTTTAATATTATAATATTTTTAAAATTTCAACAAAACAAAACGTAGTAAATTTTGTTGTTTTTAAGGCTCATGAGTGGGGTTGATATCCTGCTGATTCTGCCTTTGTCAGGCAATCTTAGAAAATTAAAAAAGAAATAAAAAAATATTAATCTATGGTATTCTAAAGATTTCCCAAGATTTCCTTGGGAAGAAAATAGCATTTTTATCAGTTTTACTAAGATTCCATAAAATTTGTTTGGATTTCTTTTCACTTTTGTATATCACGATTTTCCCTTCGGTTTTCCAGTTAGTACAAAACTAAGGGGAAATCGCCGGAAAAATTATGTGTACTAGTGAATGAAAATCTGAAAAATTCTGAAAAATTCCAAGACATTTCAAAAAATAGATTCTTAGAAAATTTTAAAGCTAATGAAATCTCAGAAAATGCAAAAAGCAAAAAAGAGATAGTCTATAGTATTCTAGATTTCCTCAAATTTCCCTTTAGTTTTGCATATGACAATTTCTCCATCATTTTTCCACTTATTAGTAAAAGCGACCGGGAAATTTTAAGAAATCCCAGAAAATGTTAGAAAATCTTTAAAAAAATATCCAAAACATCTTGTGAAGTGGGGAATTACAGAAAATT
Organism: Cantharis nigra; assembly: GCA_958510845.1. Taxonomy (NCBI): domain Eukaryota; kingdom Metazoa; phylum Arthropoda; class Insecta; order Coleoptera; family Cantharidae; genus Cantharis; species Cantharis nigra. Next base: position 67,826,491 of record OY294028.1, read on the forward strand.
TTAGGATATTTTAGAAAACTTAGACAATCTCAGAAAATAAAAAAATAAAACAACTCATTTATATATTTTTAAAAATATTTAATAAAATTAAATAGGGGGTAGTTACTCGTCTCTATATCCGCTCTTGGTTGGAAGGAATTCTTTGGAAATCACTGGAATTGCATGGAAATCGTCGAAATTTCGAGTCCTGTAGGTATACAAATCTTTTTTTGTTTTTTATAAAAGCAGGGCCCCCGTTAACACGGGTCCCTGACCTGCTTGTTACGCCACTGCCTAAACCCACTTTTGATCAGAGTTTGAACCGTGATCTCTCGCTTCCTATATTAGGTCAGTGTATAGGATTTACTCTATACTGCTGATCAGAAAAATCTTATGTGGACACCACATAACTTCCTTGTAATTTTTATAATGATTGTACAAGAATCTCGTTAATCTATTTGTGCGCGTCATGAATTACGATTTTTGGCACGGATAATCGCTACCAAAAATAGGAGGTGCACAACTAGATGCTATAAGTGTCTCAAATCCAAAATGTCAACTTTCTACTACCTCTATAACGTATTTGAGTTATGCGACATACAGACGTACGTACGTACGCACGTACAGACGTCACAACGAAAATAGTCAAAATGGATTCAGGGAAGGTCAAAACGGATATTTCCGCCAAAATCTGTAAACCGAAAAAAATCGGGATTACAATAAGTCCTTGTAAAACAAGGAAGTAAAATGCTTTAAAGAAAAACTGTCAAATAACATTAAAACCGACTTTAAGAATTTTTTATATAGTCAGAAGCAAAATGCTCTGCGCATAAAATTATTATTTGCAGTTTATGTTGTTGTGTGGTCTCAGCTTTAAATTTAAAATAGCTATTGCATTTATACATATAAGTTATATTTTATATTCTAATTTAATTTTAGTTTTTCCGAAGAGAAAATCAAGAATATTTCCGAAAACCGAAAGAAGCGCAATCGGTCTATAATTTTTAACGCTTCCCATATCCCCGTCCGTAATTTTAGAGAGATCCCTTCTGCCAATTCGGCATGAAATACGTTGCTTTGAGGCAGGAATTGTAGACATTCAGGTTAATCGGTTTCAGGAAAAAGTAGATCTTCTCGAAGAACAAACTTTGCAGATTTTCAAATCCGGGCGCCCTGCGGACCTGTGTTTTTCTAACTACTTTTTGTCAAGCTCATCAGAAGTGATGCGGGATATGTTTTCTTAGTTTTGTATCGACCGGAGATTCTTCAAGATTCTTCTCTTAATAAAGAGGTTTTGTCCCTGATATTCATGCCCGCTTTGGTTCTTGCGCTTGTGACCGCCAATGTAGAAAAGGGATAGAACGGTAACCTGTACCGTTCACTTGAAGGGTAGCAGTAAAGTTTGTGGAAGATAGTACTATTATTTTATAAGTATATAAGTTTATAAAGGTTACATTCGATTGGCACCACGATCGCTACCGTCACTGTAATCGCTGCAGTGTGTTCGACGCTTGATACTAAACATATTAGCTTTGGCATTAGTTTACTTAGAGTAAACTAAGTAGAGTACTGTACAAAGCAGAGTACTGTACTCCAGTATGGCTACATAGCTCCTAGATTTATCATTTCACAAAATCAACACATTTATTTTGGCTTGCAGTTATGCTCATATATAGCTACTCCAAAAAGCAGCAATGTAAGAAAATTGAATTCAACTGCAATTTACTAATGCATTTTAAAGTCATCTGTAAAAGTAAATCAAATCGAATGTTTTCCTGAAATACTCTTTAAATGCTATTGTTGCTAATAGTGCTATAAAATGCTAATATGAATATGAAGACAATGACTAATGAGAAGAAAAACGAGGAGAAGAATTGCAAAAGTAAAAGTAAGAAGAAGTAACGGCAATTGGTGAAGAGATACCGCCCGTCAAAGTAGAGAACAAAGAAATTAAATAAGATAATAGATTATGATAACTTCTTCAACGAACTACAGTTTTGTACATAAATAAATCTATGAATCATAAATTTTATAACTACCAATACCACAGTGCTACACATCAATTGAGTTTCTACCTAATCGAGTTTCACATCAATGGAGTTTTGCAGTATTAATTTTTTAATTGAGACCGTTAAAAGAGAAATCCACCGGTCCAGCTATAAATAAAAATTAATAAGCTGGGAAGCTACTTCTCCTACAGAGTGTGATTTTTTTGGTTAAAAATAGCCATTTTTAAAAGGACTTTCAAAAATTCAAAATATTGAAGATGTATCAACGTCTTATTGGATAACCGGATAAGTGTATAAGATGATAATCGGATAAACAGATAAAAGTTCTGCTTACCAATCAAGTTGCACACTAATTAAGTAACCAACCAATCGAGTTTCACAGAAACAAAAGTTAAATTAACAAAATTTAATAATAAATATTATTTAATAATTATAATTTAATGGTAATAATTATTTAGATTAATTATTATTATTCTAAATTATTCCATTTTTGCTAATAAATAAATGTAATTTTTAATTCAGAATTATTTTACTATTAATTTTTGATTGCAGAATGTTTGTTATAAATTTATGAAAAAAAAAGAAATTATTTACTATGAACTATCTTAATTTTTCTCTAACAGATACAGTGGTTAATTAATCCTGAAGAACTTTGACTGCCGATTATGTTTGATGAGCACATTGGTTTTATTTTTAATTTAATTATAGTTATATAGGTGGAATTTAACGTTTTAAACTGGATATAATATTTTATTGTTTTAAAAAATCAAAGGAAAAACTAAAACGTGCTCATTTAACTACTATTAGTATTGTGCATTGAACTGTTCAGCTGAAAGGGAAGTTTACATATAACAATTAAAGTCGCTTTAGCATTCATCCATCAAAACTAAACTACCCTTCAACGCTTCCCTAAAACACCCCTGTACGAGATAGTGTAGGGAGATCCGCGCATTGTATCATTGTGTCTGTACCTAATACACTAAAACCGTGGCCACTGCATTATTTTTAACCCCCAGTTAGATGTATTTATTGTTTACTGTCCATTTCACCCTGCTAAATAGATGGTGCACTATAATAATAAAGAATATAGTAAGCGCTCAAATATAATATTCTAACTAACTTTTCCGCTGCTGGCTGTTTTAATTTTTATTCTGGTAAATCCAAAGAAAAGCAACCTAAAATGTTAAACACCTCTTTAAGAGCATTTGTTCGTTTTAATTGTAAAAAATTCTAATGTTAAAAAATTGTAATATTTATGTTTTACGAGGTGTAGAGTTTAATAAAACCTATTCGGAAAGCCTTAAGAATAACGAGGCTGACGTCGACCGCAATTAAAAACATCTTCAACTTAATTAAGAAGCCATTATTAAAATCCGGGTGATGCACAATGTGATGGAAAAAGTAAGACAAACTCAGATTTAAGTTTATGTGGAAGAGAGATACATTTAAGAAGGACTTTTGCGTTAGAGGAAGAAAAATGTATAAATATCCAAAATCTGAAAAGATATTACATTTTATAATGAATACTTCACCAGATGCTGGTTTAGACTGTTCGAGGACGAACACAAAATGAAATGAAGTGTACTTACTATATAAAGCACAAAGGGAATTACTTTAGTATAATAATAAATTCAATTTTGTTTTATTTCAAATTTATTCAATTTATTTTTACAATATCGTAATTTATTAGTCTTGACGCAATTTTGGAAAACCTATATCGCAGTTAAAAGACATATCGGAAGAAACAGAAAATCTTATAAAAAAAATTATATAAAAAATAAAAATAAGTAAAGATAATTGAAGACATAAGAAATTTAAGGAAATCATCTTTTAACGTGAAAATTTCCTACCTATGACTAATATATTAGAGAAAATTATATATTCTTCTCGGTTAATCTCGAAAATTAAACTTCTCAATAAATTAAACGACATATTGGAATAGCGAGTGTGACAAATTTGCTAAAGTAAGTCAGGTTCAATCACGGAAATTAAATAGAGGTGGCCATATGGTCTATCAGCAGGAACTTTGGCCCAAGGGATGCTTTTATAAGCCCCATGTGTGGGTGATTACAATAACTGCGGTTACACTAAACTAATTCAATTAACTTATTGATTCAAGTTTATTCCAAATTTGTAGTTTATACAGGAAGTCTGTTGCAAAATTTCTGCAACATTTATAATCAAACGTAAAATTTATTACAAATAAAAAACGTAAACCGGTAATTATGGTAAATATTAAAATATTACAGTATATTATGCTGATTTTTTGTTTAAAAAGCTTGATTATTGGGTTGTATAAACATAAGGCGTAAAAAGATATGGTAGTTGCCATTGTCATTTGTTTAAAATTTGAAAATTTGAAAATTTGATTGAAGGTCTGGAAGGCTACAACCAGATTATGCTACCTAATCTTAAATTTACATCTGGATGCCCGAGCTAGGACATTCTCAAAATTTCCTCCCTGCGACTTAATCAGTTATCACACCAAGCTCCCAAGTTTGATTACTTCTTATACTCGTTAGATTTCATCAAACTTACAACATTGCATTTTAAAATTATTTTGTTTCTTTGAATTTTAATATTATCAGCATCTCATTTCAATGTGCCATGACGACTAATTTATGTCATTTTAAAAATAGTCGAACTAATAACCCCTATTAATATTGTTAACGGTGTTTATTAGTACATATCACACCAGGTTGTCATATGGCTAACTATTTAGCATCTAACAGTTGTGCAGATTTGGCGGTAGTAACGCGGTGGCAGTTGTGGGGGTGTGGTGAAATGATGGATGGTTAGGTCAGTAGGGTCCCAAATACTACCCGTTACATTTATACAGAGGGTTGTTGGGTAAATGTTTTATTGTGGTCACGTGGACCATTTATAAACTATTGTTAGTTTCTTATTGTGTAAAAAATTGCAAACTGGTAAACGCTTTAACTATCGATCTCACAGTCAGTAACCATGTGTGTCAGTTACTTTTGCGTTTTAGGCACAAAAGGATTTTCTGATTGGATTAAAAATGTTTGAACGACATGTGCAAATTTTACAGTATAACAATCGCATCAGAAATATAATTTTAATTTCTATATTACTGAAAAAGATCTGAGTAAAATTACGATATTATATTATAAGCTATACATAGTATATCTACGGTGTCTTGAGCGTTTTCTCATCCTTATAGAGGACCAAGCATTCGTCGAACCGTAAAACACTTCATTCCAGGAGAATTCCAGGAGAAAAAAAAAGAAAAATCGTAATTGCATGCACCGTCTAATTAATCTTTGAAAGATGATATTGTAATATTGATTGTAACTGTATTGATGTTTGGCATTAAATAACTCATAATAGATTATTTTGAATAACTTATTCCTTTAATGTATGCTGGCTTACCTATTTCCTCATAAATGTAAAAGAATAATTTGTACAATCATAGAATATTATAAGCTTAGTCCAATTCAATTAAATTTTGTTAATCAGTAAACAATAAAAAGTACCTCTAAGCTAATCTGGAAATGAAAGTTTTTTTGACACAAAGCTCTTTAACAATTTAATTCATTTTTAATCATAATCTAGTAGGTTGAATTTGTGGTTGTAGATAGTAAAGTGGTGAATGTAGTCGTCACATCCATGCAAACCTGATAAGATCGCAGATCAGTCAAGTGGAAAATGACGGTGTCAAACGAGAGGTCTGTACAATAGTTGGCTTACAATACCTCACTAGACCCAACTTCAAACCAATAGGAGTATTCATACGCAAATTTCCAGATTACGCAGCGACGTCTGTCACGCAAAGCTCGGATTTGTGAATAAAAAATAAAAAATCAAATGTTAAAATTAAATAAAAGTGCTCTAATGTCGTGAAGGGTTTGTTAACTCCTAGATTGCATTTTTTTTATATTTTAGGGCTTTTTTATGTGATCAATATAACATTTTTATTATTTTTGCAAAGTTCTGATTATAAATTTATTTTCCACATTAACAAGAGTAAAATAAGCGTATTAATATGTTTAGATATACATCTCTCATGCAAATTAACAAGAAACCAGAAAAACTAATTACGAAGTATGCATGCAAAACTATGCGACTTTTTTGTGTTTTCACTAAAATTTTTACTAACATGTATATTCATCAGTGTTAATTATTCTATACAGAATTTAGAAAATGTCCCCAGGCATTTAATTCAAGTGTTAATATTTTCTGCAATGTAAATTGCAAATATAATCACATCAGGTTAATATGATATTTTCAAAAAAGGTTCTGTTTTGTAAAAATAAATGTATCGACTTCGATAATTAATTACCCGTGTTTCGATACCTATACCTATATAGGATGCGATTAAGATTTATTTTAATTGGTTCTACATTTTAATCAAGTATGATTGGTAATTATTTTAAGCAAAAGTACCTGAATGTAATAATAACAAAATAAGTAATTAGGTATACTAAAAAGTAATTAAAAAAGAAAAAGTTACAATGTGGTCCAGAAAAACTTGCAATCCGCAATAATTACTAAAAAAGAACATTTAGGTAAGCCTTAGTAATAAAAGGTAAACGAAGTACTTGCAGATTGTTAACCTAATTACTAGTTTTGCAATGCAAACAAAGAAAGAACAAAATTACGATTGAATTTTCTACTATTGGTTTTAGTAAATTATTCGATAACATGAAATGTGTATGTGTACCTACATCTTAGCAGCAGTGTGAATAAACATCGGTCACGCAAATAAATCCGATTGCGAATTGATTACAACTGTTTTGGAATCGTGTAACTCTGTTGATTGAAAATTACTGTAATTTTCGGACGAATTCATGTTAGGTTTATTGCTTATTAGCACGAACTCATCAAATTGATAAAATGTGCCTTTTTATGTAAATTTTTTGATCTGCACGTTCTTTATTAAAATTCCGTGGGATACATTTAAATGTCATTTCATTTAAAAGGTTTTATTTCAGTTATATTTTCAACATTACTTTTACTAGTGGCTGTGGTAAGAAATTGGGCTACGAACGATTGCTAACAAATTATAAAAATATATAAAACCCTTTCTGTAGCTGTGACCCTTCACTCGATAAATAAAGCTACTAGGAATTCTAATAAAATTCATGAAGGTAAACTGTTCAATAATCATAAAAACCCAAAATCATATGAAAACATAAATTATGCTAGAATGAAAAAAATATTAAAACTTCATACATTTGAACATTTGGACATTAGTCCAAATTTTAGAATAAAAAATTATTTAAAAATATTTACAGACACGAAGGTTTTTTTTATCAAATAAAGTTAAAAGTAATGAATGAACAAAAAAGTGATATATTAACAAATTTATTCTTATATTTTTGACATTATAGTTAAAAAATAGGTAATTGAAATCCCCCAAGTTGAATATTTCAAGCATAAAATGCATCCCAAACAAATTACCGACATTCAGGACCACCGTCTTTAGATTACGTGTGAAATTGTTGATCCCTGAATTAGTATGTAGGTACCTACTTACTGAAAAAATATAAATATAAATTATAGAATTAATATCCTTTTTTCAAGTATTTTTGGGTATTTCCAAGAACTCTCAATTATTCTTAATTATTTTCAGTTAGGTACTCTTAAATTGATTTGAGTATTCTCTACAGCACAGGGGCGAATTAAGATTTTTGTCAACTATGTTTTCAGAAGAAGAATATTTTAATAAATATTTATTTTTTAGCGAAACTCTATTTAACATTAGTTTTTATTTCTATCTCCTAGTTTATATTATGTGAGCAGTCGGCAAAAGTCAAATAAAATTATTAAGAATTTAAAATTTAGTGATTAAACATAAATATATTCGACGTTGCCTGGTAGATTATGTTTATCAGTTTGTCCTTGATTTTCAAACTATTCTAACCGCCAAATTTCCAAACTTCCACAACAGAAATGTGGTGTACGAAATATTTCGAAAGAAATCAACGTGCAGTCATGGCAATCATCATGTTTGACTTTAAATACTTGTACTTTAATTTAATTTAATTTAATTATGGCTTTATATCTAAATTAATTTATTTTAAGAAATCTATGAATAGCGAAAATTAGTAAAAAGTAATGATTTAGCTGCGGAGAGAGTAGATTGAATTGAAGAAAAATTAAAGAATTATTAAAAATTAAAAAATCGAAAGAATGGGCAAAAAGAGAGATAAAAAGATTCTTATCTCTAAAAATTTTAACAAATCGGAAGCTATTTATTTTAAACTCTTTATTTTTACTAGTTTTATTGGTATTCCCTGGCGCCTACTTAACTTCGTATTTTCCATTTAGCTGAGATAAAATCTGAAAGTTATATAAAGCTCTAGTTTCGAAACCCACGCTTTCAATAACTGCGTTTTAAGTAACAAGGCTAGCTAACGCGTAAAATTAATTGAATTGTTGTTGAAAAACTTGATATTGGTAAATGTTATACCGATTGTCGTGGAACATTAGATTCTTAAATCCAATTTTATTTGCGACCTTGGGTTGCTAGGTAAATTAACAAGTAGGAAGCTCGATCTCTCAAAAGCGGATTCAAAATTTTTTACTTTTCCATGGGACACCAATTTAAAATATAAATTCCAGATTATTCCTCAACATTTCAAATTTATTAATAACCAATTCTTAATTTACAATCGCAAGTGTGCGCTAGCAAGCGAGGTGCCGCGCTATCCATACAAATTTTCCAGTACAAATTCAACAAATTCAATTCAAAAACCAAATATTAATTTTCCTATCATTCAATCATACAACTTTATCCAGCATTTATCAATTATTAATAGATCCAATTTTATTTCAATTTTCCAATTCCTTCAAAATCCAAATTTTCAAAAATTTTGGACAATCCCTTCATAAAAAGAATATCAATAAATCTACTCACTCAAATAAAAACTTTATTGCATAAACTCAAGTCCAAATTTCAATACTGAAACGCAAATGGCAAATTAACACATTTACGGGACCCTCCCGCGAAGGCGACCGCTCACTTCAACGGACTAACTTAGAAGTTTTAATTTTTAAATTATTCAATAATTAATAATTGTATTTGGTCGAAGATCGAACCTGAGAATACCCTATGCAAATCTAGCTTTCTGTTGGCCGCTTTGTTTCGTATCAACTCAACATTGTCAGCACAAAAAGACGATCCATATTCAAGAATTTACATTATTTACTTAAAATTATTCGCAAAACAAATTTAAATACAAAGAATCAAAACTTATATTTGTAAAATAATCCAGAATCAGAAAAAATTAAATTAAATTTTCAAAAAATTCAATTTTACAACAATTCAAAATTTCAAATTAATGCAAAAATTTTATAAAAAGAATGATTTTATATCGCAAAGGATGTAAATAGATGATATATCCTTGTAAACGATGATATAGATTTCAAATAAAATGGTTTGGTGAAGACATTTAAAAACAAATAAATTTATTATTTAGCACCGGTAATAAAAGTCAGTAGAGATCTACAGGTGTTTATTATTAAGCTACAACATGAAATTGTTTATGAACACTAAAGGCCAGTTGTTTAACAGAATATCAACCTCGGCTCAGAAGGCGGATAGGGCAAGCTTTCCCATGGTTCTTGTGATGTTATGCCATATTGCAACATGAACTAGATTGGAACCTGTATATTGTATTTTTCATTAGTAGGTATAGATATTCGAGTAGTATCTAATAAGTATATTATGTTGTCATCTTGAATCTTTCCAGCTTTTTTTAAATTTTATAATACTGAAATATTATCATCTTTATTTTGACCTTCTCAAGTCATTTGCTATGACTTGTAGGACATCATTAGGATATTAATCATTAGGACATTGTATATCTGTTGACTGGGAAACGGGTAATCGTGCTTGAAATCCTATACACTGCTGTGATTTAAAGCTCAAAATACATCTGTGGGTTATAGGGAAGACAACTGGAAACCATCCCATTAATGAAAATTTCCTAGTACGTCATCTTGGCTTTAGCCAAGTGATCGCCTACGCACTGCAGAGATTATGGAACTTGAAGAACAAGAAGAATCTATGTTATGTTATTTTTTCTAGATTTTGATTTTGATCTGATAGTTTTCAGAATACTGCAATATGTTTATTGTTCCGTTGCACAGTGGTCTGTAATCAGAAATTGCTGGACAAAACCCCGAAAATGAATTTTACAATTTCAGGTATATTTTGATAATCCTTCATAGAAAAGACATTAATCCATCTAATTTCAAAAATTCATACTTGTAAGTTTAACCTTGTGCTTTGGAGAGGGACTCAAACTTACCCATTTTAATAACCGCTATTTTACTTACTGCTTCCTTTAATTCGAGCGCTCTGTTAGAAATATTGTACTGTAGTTATTATTTGTTTAAAGTGAACCCAAGAAAATGGAAAATGATCAACAAGGTATGCACAACATTTCTATATATCTTTATTACAATATTTTTCCGATCAATCTTTCGAAAAATGTATTAGAATTAGAAGCATATAAGCACGTAAAGAATTAGTTGTGATCTCAAGAGATCCCAATTCGTTTTAAGTTTCATTATATGTAAAAGAGTGTAAGGAATTCAGCTGTGAAAGAAAACTATCCTCTTCGACCCGCTAAGTACGCATAAAATAAGTTTGAAGTCGGAAGCGCGAGAGTGAACTTGATACGGAGGGTGATGCTGATGACATTATTTAATTATTTGTATTTTATATTTTAATGTAATAATTCATTAGTAATCTATTTCAATAAATTTACCAATTATCTATAGTGGAATTATTAATTTATTTATGCATCTAACTGCTATAACATTAGAATAAGTCCAAATTCGTGACTTAGGATTTAAAAAATTTGATATTTGGCTTCGGTCATTTTGTATTTGAAACACATATTAACGGATTTGTAATAAAAACTCCAAAAAAATTGTACATTTAATTTCATGAATATTTTATGAATATTTTCAAAAAGCTCCGCATTTTCGGGCATCCATTTCAGTTTTTTCAAAAAATAATTTCAGATTTGTAATCAGCTACCCAAAACACCCCCATATACAAATTTTCATGAATTTACAGTGATAATTGTAATTTTGTTCAACAATTTAGGATTTCAGACCACTGTGCGTTGGTTAATATTTTTTACTGGTGGTTTTTTATAAAATCGTCACCATCTGCATAGCTCATTTAATCGTGCAAGTAATCCAATTATATGCGGAGTAGATATTTGGTAATCCAATTGTAACTTTTAATGGTTATATTTTAAAATACAATTTTGTAATTATTTTATTTGACTATAATTTTAACAATGCAATGCTTTCCGAATTATATTATAAAAAATAATTGTAATCCATCAGAAGGTGAACATATAAGAAATTATACTCATCTCATTAGTTAAATTTGCTATTCTGCTCATGTTAAATAACCAGTTGTCGGTACTAAATGTAGATGGTGATCATCTTACGTGCCTTCAACTGTATAGTGCTTTTCATACACACATTAAAAATCATGTTGGAGTAGTTTACTGTGTATCGGTTATTAAAACAAAATTCTCTCGGTTGTGTGTCAAAACCTGTCATGTCTACCTTTTATAGTAATTTTCAGTTATGAAATGCGATTTTTAGAGTTAACTCGATCTATATTTTACTATGGAACCAGTTTTACATATTTATTACCTTATTTGTGGTAGAAAATTATATGTCATTAGATAATTACTATAAAAACAATATTTTAGATCCATTACTATGCTTAAATGTATGTATGGATACCAAAACTTCGGAATTAGGCAAAGGTAGCCAGCACAAAAGAGAAACCGATGTTGATGATGAATGTGGTGGAAAATTGCAAATCAAACATGCATATACGGATGTAACCGGCTCTCCATATGGTTATATTTATAAAACTCCAGAAGATTGGTGCGAACTTCAAGTAAGAATATACGGAGCAAGTTTTTACCCACAAATTTAATTTTATATTTTAATTTTAAGGATAAAATATTGCGGATACTAACTTACAAGTACTATGATTCAGATTATGCTCTGAATTACCATCATCACGGTAAAATTGATTACAATACTTCTAAATATCTTCACGAAAGAGAAATGGAAGTATGCAATTTACAGGAATACGCTGATATGTCGCTACCTACAATCGAGGTGCAACTAGCTCATGAGTTTTTACCGATACAATTGAGTCCTCAGAATACAATTGTTCAAGAAGATAAGTTCTGGGTTAAAACCTGGAAATTAATGAAAAATATATTAACTTTTAAAAGTTGTAGGTAGTAATAATAACACACGGTTAATAAAATAATTTTTATTCTTGATAAGTTATGCTGAATAACCGGGTTTGCCTCCGGATAAGTTTCCGATTCCGACTGTCTTCACTTGGAAGGCAATGGCAAACTATCGAGGCAAACTATAATCTGCCTAGTAAACCTTCCCTTTGCATGCACACTACAGGCAATGTCAGGGAGATCACACATACCAAGTGACGGAAAAAAATATCAATTTAAATGATATTTCTAATGTTTGTACTGATAACATAATTTTATAATGTTTTAATAATAGTGTACCGTTATAAGGATTGCAAACATCAATGCTGAATGTAATACTATCTACATTTATTGAGACACTTTTCAGAAAATTGTGCAGGTAGGTAAATCAAATAAACTAAACATCCTAGTTCATCATTCATCTGTGGAATACACGATGGTACCAGCACGTAAAATATAATTATACGAAAAATTAAAATACGACCGAAGGTGATTTTTTCTATCAGAATCAAATCTTATGAACGATGCAGTGCGTAGGTGATCAACTTGGAAAAAGCCAAGGTGACTTACTAGAAAGTTTCCAGTTGCCTTCCCCATAACTGTCAGATCGATATTGGGTTTTAGATCACAGCAGTGCATCCGGCGCGACCAGGATTTGAACCGTGATTTTCTGCTTTTTAATTATAAATCCTAAATAAGTTTATTTTCGAAAAGGAAAACAAACTCTGATTTCAAAATCGTATACAATCGCTGAGCTTAGATTTCTAAAAAATGGCAGTTTTGCATGCTAGGTAATATTAAGAGCAGTGAATATTGCAATAATATTTAATAATATTCCATTAATATAATATACAAATATATATTAATAAATCCAAAATGTTTTGATAAAGAAAAGTTGGTCTCTCGCTTTATTCCTGAACCGTCCAACCAATCACGACCAAATTTGGTATGGTAGTAGGGTTTACCGTAGAAAGGTGAAAAGAAAATAACACAAGATTTTTAAAAACGATTTTATCTTGTGATGGGGTATTTTAAAGACCTTGAAAAGCTTTACGTGAAATTATTTTTCTATCTGTCATCTGTCAAAAATGCCAAAATGTCAAAAATGATCCGTTACGCTGTCAAAGTTAAAACATCAAGAGTGAATAACTCATGAAGTACTGAAGGCATCCCAAACAAATTGGGTATGTAGGAACATCGCCCCCCCCCCCAGGATTTTACAGCATATGAAAACATTTGATAAAAATCAGAAATTCAACATAAAAAATAATTAGATTTATTTGCAAAACTTTTAAAAAAGTTCTTATCCCTCGATTTTCTTCGTCGATAGTAATCAAACTTTTTAGACGTATGTCTGGTGGAGTAGTTAAAATAAAGTTTTGTAGTTAAAATAAAGTTTTGGCAGAGAATTCTCGGCCACGGCTACCATAATAAAAATGTCATCGTGTCTCCGGAAATGTTGAACCGATTCAGATAAAATTTTGAGTGCTGATGGAGCTCTTAAAATACAAGTATTGGCAAGGAAAGAATTGAGCCAAATGTAAAAACAAGAAAATTTCATAAGATATTAACCAAATATTAACTGAAATCTTAATTTATCTATTCTTTGTAAAAATTTGTTAGATGGCTTGTAAAAATATGACGCATTCGAAAATTTTAATAATTAATCTGAGAGTATATAAGTAATTTAATAATTATTATATATTAAATATGCATATAAATAAATATGTCATCGTATCTCTCGATAAAATTTGGTGTACTTGATAAGTGGAGGTATTGCGGCAGTAGTGACGATATTTTTTTTATTATAATTTAATGCCTAACTTGAAACCCATTAGATTTGCACAATAAAGAATTAGAACATAGTTTGTGAATAATTTTACGGTCTTTAAACATTACTGAACTATTTATACTAAGAAATCAATATTTTCAGTGCCCTAGTAAGGAAAAGGTAAAAATTGAAAAAATAGATATTTTCGATACAAGGTAGGAAAACTAACATTTTTCCATTCAAGGCAAAGTTTTACAATCGAGGCCTTTGGCCGAGGATGGAAAAAGATAGTTTTCCACGAGCATCGAACAATATTTTTACTAAATATGTTTCAAAAAGAACCAATAACATATTTTTTATACCTAAATTAAAATGAATTTACTCAATTTACAAAAATATACTTTGTGAAAATAGATACTTAAAATTTAAATTTGACAATTGGTAGCTCACTGGTTGCCAACCAATGGTTTGTTATTTTTACTTTGTGATATTCAAAAGTGTGTGGAAAAGTACTACATTTCCGAAAAAAGTGTGCGAAAAATAGTACTTTTCCACACACTTTTAAAACTGTGCGGAAAAGTAGTACTTTTCCGCACACTTTTGAATATCACAAAGTAAGACTTTTTGAAACATGATTAGAAAAAATATTAAAAAGTATGCGTCGTACTAAGAAATTATTTGAATTTAAACAAAAAACATAATAAATTATAAATTACCCTTAAAAAAAAGTTGTCCTAAACGTTTCTTATATATATATCTATATATGTATATATATCAGTCGCAAGGACGACGTCCTTTAAATATTGAGGCAGGTGTTTAAATGACTTTCGCTCCTTAAATTTTGTTGAAATAAATATTATATAAATATAAAACTATTAAAAACATTTTGTAATAATTTTGTATTGGTTATTTGAAAATACTTTGGCAATAAAATTTCTAGCGAAAAAAGGTAGACAATAGGTATACGAAGGATTCACTAATCGCAAATATTCAAATATGCTATATGTTTACTGTCTTAAAATAAATTTTTCTCTCTTTCACTTATTAAATGCTTTAATAAAAGAAGTCAGACCAAAAAAGGTAATCATAAAAATCTTTTATTTTAATTGCGTAGAAAAAGTCTTAGACGGCGTATAACAATAATAATAAACATCAAGGAAGAATCATTCCTTATGCAAATGATGTTCATTTTACGGCATGATTAAGTTGAAATGTGCGTGTCTCTCACACTTATTAATCACACGGCCTTTAGATTTCTTGATGGGCCTTGTGTATACACCATGTAGTGCTGTCTGCAGCCTGCGTCGCCTTCATTATTAATACACGTTTGACACAATGAGTATGTTTAAGGGGAGATTGTCCTAAAGATTATACTTTATTACACTGCTTTGCATTTTTATTTGCGTATTTTTCTTAATATTGTTATTTTTCTTTATTTCTATTTTAACCAAATGTTAACTTAATACTCTTTTATTGTGTATCCTTCTTTTCTGCTTAATTTGTTGTGGCAATAAATTTTTTACAATTCTCAACACAATAAAATGCAAATTTTAAGGGTTTATTATCCTTGAGTTTATGCGATTGAAATATTCTATATAAAATCACAATTGAAATGCTTTAATGCCAGTAGTTCAAATTATCTGAAGGCTTCTCCAATTTGAAAGGTCCACTTTACCTAGGAATATACGAGAAAAAGTCTTGAAATTTGAAAAACTAAAATTAATTCCTCCGGTTCCGATTGATAGTTTCGTGGATTGCAGTATAAGCATTGCATTGGTTGAATGTTTGAAAAACCAGGAATTATATCTACATTATAAAAAAATTATAAAAAAAAGGATATGAAAACTATAAACTTTTCAACATTCAAGTTTTACTTTTTGTCTAAACAATTGCTTTACTTTAGTATAAATGTTTGCTCGCTCGGCTCATCCGTCAATTCTACAAACTCGCCACGAAAAGTTTAACATTTACTGTTAATAAAACAATATACTATTATTTTTAAACGCCAACAATAAAGTCAACAAGCTTCAATTGTTTCAAACAAAATTCTTAATGTTGACAAAATTTTCAGGATTGAAAAACTAACTCTTTTCCGTTTGAAGAAAAATTTACTTTTTCTTTTTATAAAAAAGTACACAATTTGCTAGTCCATTATTTAAATTTAAACAACTCAATAAAACTTGGAAAAAAATTATAGATAGTGTAGACGGTGTAATCAACTGTGGTGAGATCTAATACAGATTTTGATGATAAGATACATAACATGCAGGCCATATAATAATGCAATGTCGTATAGCATATCACAAAAAATTATGATTTATATCAGAAACTGGCACGACCAATAAAGATATCGTAAACGCTCGGAAGAAAATGATTAATTTGATGATATAATTGGAAAATTTCGTGTGAGTTCAAAATTGTTCTAATTATAGCATTTATAATCAAATTTTATAATAATGCTAGAAAGTAATATGACATTTTTGTATTTTGATATTTTCTCATTATTTCCATACAGTGAATTGAAATCGAAGTGCTAAGCAACAGGATGGCAGAATAAGCTTTGAGATGAAGTGGGGGGCACATCATATTAAAATTGTTCCCAATATTTGAGAATATTGCAGCTGAGTTCAATTTTTCAGCTGTTTTAGGGCCGGTATTTCAGTTGTGGTTTAAACTAAGATCAAAGTTTAAACTCAGTTCATATTGATATCTGACCAATCAGGTAGCCATAAACGTAGTTTAACTAGCAACTGAAATACTGGACCTTGAAGTTAAATAGGCATGCTGATTTGAAAACTGTCACGTCAAGATTTTTCTCTTCAAATTATCTCAATATGACCATGTTTCTCTGGATCGAGCGACGAGCTTAGATCATGGGAAGCACTGGTGCTCTCCAATAGGTGAAATAAATTTTCCTTGATTGGGGAGAGTGAATGATACCGTAGGAGATCAGCGACAGATTCCTACTTGTCTACAGAGTTGCCAATATATGAATAATTCCTCAAATTCCTTCAAACATTGAAGAAAAGTGTGGCACAGAAGAAAGTGAAAACTACAGAAGCATTACGTTACTCAAGTGTAAGATATTCCTTGTATAAGATAATAACCACGCTGATACATGGCAGATTAATTGAATACTTGAAGAGCTATTAGAAGAATGGCAATACGGATTTGCTGCAGGACCATTTACAGTAGACGCTATATATGTTGTTAAACAAATAATGTTGACATTTTATTGACACGATACAGTCATGAATCTGACTTTCAGCAAGCTTTCGACAGGGTGGACAGGAGTGAATTGATCAAGTCACTGGTGGAAGGCGGTGTGCCAGTGAAAAGGGCGATGGACTCTCAGCAACTCTCAGCAAAAATGAAAATCTATCAGATTTTGGTAAGGCCGGCGCCGGAGGTCACATACTTGTTGGAGACAATGTGTATATTTGCAGGCGATGAAGAAAAACTCCGAGTCTTCAAACGACGAGTAATGAGAACTATATTGAGATCAAAGAAGAAGGGCGACAGAGAATAGAGGGCCTTGATGAACCAAGCAATCACATGATTGAACGATGGAGAAGTTCATTGTCAAATATGATTGCATTAGATGGTTGGGACACGTAACATCCGAGAACGTCGCGGCATAAAAGTGATAATACTATAGAAACCAGGAGATAGTAGACCCCAGGAAATACCAAGGAATAGATGATTCGACCAGGTAAAGCGTGATTTGAGAGAGATGGGGATCGACCGCTGGGCGAAAAGGGTCATTGACAGACAAGGATTGAGGGACGTGGTGAAGAGGGCCGCAAATCACCCGAGACTGTGAAGACATGTAGGAAGGACCGAACTGGGAAAGAAATGGACAAAAGAAAAAGAAGAGAAAATACAAATAATGTAACTTAACACCTTGTAATACGAGGATTAATCCTCCCCGATAAAGGGATCTGATAGCTTTGCATGACTTTTGAGACAAAAAGAGGGTATCCTGTAGCTTAAAAAGTTGACGTGATAGACAAAATCTTCGGTCATTTTTGGATTCAGATGCGAAAAGTTAGTCAAAAACAAGTAGTGGATCAAAGTCAACGAAATGTTTTTGTTCCAAATTTTTATATTTGAGACTTTTACCAAATAGATTTTGATTCACTCTAGATTTTTCAAGTTATCTTGCAAAAGTCTAATCGACGGGAATTCACCCCCGAGGCTGAATACTTGGGTATATAACTATACTGTTCAGAGAAGTTCATTTACATATTCATTATATTATTGGCCAAATTGAATATTATTTATTCCATAAATTTATTATATTTTTGAAAGTCAGCAGTTTATTATATTCCCTTTTAACCTTTTGGCAATTTATCATTTATGTAATATCAACCTCAACCATTTTGCAAGGGTAGGAAAGTTTAGGGAACAATTTTTAAAAAGAAACTTTGATTAATTAATACGTGTTTAATAATTATAGACTGTAAACTGTTTTGCCTACTTTGTCCCCTAAGGAAATTGCGTGAATATATGAGTACGTGTACGAATATGTGCATGTATAAATGTATTGTAAATATGGATTGTGTACTTGTAAAAAAAGTTTTAATTAAAATTCGTTAGTTTCATTCCTATATATTCATCGTCTACTTGAAGTGGTGATACAATTTTACATTTAAGCAGCTTCTAATTTCTTACAAAATTAGTAACTGTGTCTATTCAAAGTTCTTACCAATTTTATGTAAGACTAAACTCAGATATTATCGATTGCGAGCTTATCTGTTAAAAATAATTTCTATTTCTTACTATTAAAACAGTAGGTACATTTTTCAGCAGCCAAACTAAATATCGATCGAGCTTAAAATATATTTTTACAAAAAATATTAACAGAAATAAAAAATAATAAAAAAATTAACAAGTTTTGTGTTTCATTGGTATATAGATTTGGTTATATAGGTGACGTTCACTACTTTGATCAGCATCTTTACCTGAGCTCATTCCATATTTTGAGTCCACCTTTAGACTTGGAGGGTAAGTCTTGGTGAAATTTTTGTGTATACCTACAATAATTTTTTTTAGAAAAGTTTGCATTACAAAATAATTTATTATTTATTCCTAGATAAGTCATTTTTCTCCCCCCCCCCTCAAGATCAGATATGTGATAAATTGGGTTGCCTAGATATTTTTAGCCTATATGTTCTCTAAGCATAGAGTAATTTCTGCTCTAA
Organism: Cantharis nigra; assembly: GCA_958510845.1. NCBI lineage: Eukaryota > Metazoa > Arthropoda > Insecta > Coleoptera > Cantharidae > Cantharis > Cantharis nigra. The sequence continues at coordinate 67,845,704 of OY294028.1, forward strand.
TGCATACCAATAAATCAATAAAAGCTTTTCTATTTTTTTAAAATAATAATATAGGCAATAGAAATGAAATCTAAACATATTTTTATGATGCATTTCTTTGATAGTTTAAATTTAACTTAATATGGTAGTTAGTTTTTCTACAATCTAATTTATATTAAATGCGTCTAAAAACAATTTTCTAAAACAAATACAGCATGTTTCGGTGAAACATTGGTTTGGTGAAATGAAATCAATTCGTCAAACCAAACATACAATGTAGAATTAGTCGAAAACATTTGCATAATAAAATGCATAAATTGAGTGATACAATCGTCATGTTCAAATTATACTTATAAACAAAAATAGTAGGTATCTTAAGATTAATAGTATCTGTCTTAAATTTTATTTTGTTTTTTATTAAAAAACTTACGTATAATTTATTATACTTTGTATGTAATAGTAATACAAATTTACGCATCAATTACGATAATATGTACCTTATATGACAAATTGACCTTCATGTATTATGTTATAATCCAATAATCCAAAGAATATGTAAAATTGTACTCTGTATCTGTTATTATCCTAATATACCATAATACCGTCGGCGTCGGTCGCTTGGAAAAAGCTTGAGATAGATACCTCCGTATTCTAATTTCTGTAAATGAATTAATACAATAATAATTGTCTAATAATGCTATAATAATTTTTATTAAATATTTTAAACCATAGTTTGGTCTTAATATTTAAAAAAAATTATTTAGTTTCTAAGTATTTAAAAAAATAATTATTAGAAATAGGCATTTATTTCACTTTGGAGTACAAATTAAATAATAATTTTGGAATTTTGGTTGATAAGTTCATCAGTTAAGAATAAATATTTTTCGCAATTATATTTCCTTGCATGTAAAAGTTTTTTTTGGACATCTCAATTAAGTGTCTCTTTGTACATTTCCATCATCTCAGATTGTTCTTTAATTTAAAAATTGGCTGCAACATGGCAGGATACGAATTCTTACATTTAAAAAAAGATTAATTGTTTTTCATGCATTGAAATTATAATAAGTAATATAACCATAACATGTTCACTTCAAGTTAATGTTTATGTCACATCATTTGAATACATATAAGCAATGTATTTGTCTTTGTCTTGTCATTCCAGCTTCGTTTCAGTTCATCTAAATCTGCTTCTGCAAAAATTGCTTCATAGGTCTAGTTTGTTTATCGAATTACTATTTATGCATTTTCTCGTATTATCTGCAAACAAAAGAACATAAAATTACACGCTATATGTACCTACAAATTGGTACAAGATTAAATCATAATTTTTAACCTTTAAATTTTAGAATAAGATATTTTAAACACGATATTCAGGTGCACTAAATTTAAATTCTAAAGGTGTATTATGTTATTGGCTGGTTTCCTAGTTTAAATTATGTTAATTCAATTTATGTGCTACCTACCTCCTGAGAAAATCACTAAACTCGACATTACCGATTTGAAATATTTGTTTGCAATTTTGCAAGGAACTACTACAGTAAAGCTTTTGCATTGATAAATTCAGTATACAGCATGATAATACAGGTGTGTCCTTGCACGTAATATGTACGTGGTAAAAGACATGATGAGCATACAACCGACAATATCTTTAACGAGAGTCTTTTAAATTGCCGACCGTCGCCAACAAGACGACCTCCTGAAGTACAAGTACGTGAATCTTATTGCTATTCTTCATTTGAAACATGAATTTCATTCAAACTTATGTATTTTTACGCAATTCTTGTACAAGATTATTTGAAATCCGCATTATTCAGGCTATTTTATTTATGTTGTATCAAAATTGTCATAAACTTTTCCTTGTGATTCGTAGTGTTTAAAGTTATTATTTGCAAATACTATTTAAGGTGGCACTCACACTAAGTAATGCGCAGTCCAATAAGAGTATGCATCCGCACATCCGTTGAGTGGATCACTCACTCATTGTCACTCACTCACCGGAACGAAATGTTCCAATGCGTGATCCGCCCAAAAGCTATAGTTTTATCATTTCTACATATTACGTTTATGCAGCTAGATGTTTTAAATTGCATCGATATTGTAAAATTAAGCTAAAGGTTTCCGATAAAATCAAAAATAAAGTGGCGATTAAATTATTCGAAATACTTAAATTTAATTTTGAAATCTTAGTTTACGATGAGCGAAAAATAGTTATATAAACTGTTAGTCAGCTTAATCCTGCAATATTTATATTGTAAAAATACTTTTTTAAGTTGTTTTAAACCCTAATAAATTTTTTAAATTAACGTTTTGTAAAGGGGAGAAATTAATAATAATATACGTTTTATTAGCCGATACACTGATTGCAACCAGACACGCGAACCATGAAAAAGGCGGTACGTCGCAACATGTAATGACAATTTTATTTCTCAACGCCATTTTACGTAGTTTAACAAAAAATTTGTTTAAAAATTCCCAAGCTTGTTCCATTTTGTTTCTATTCAAATTAATGAAATTATGTAATCCTTATGTTAAATAATTTTTTATCAATTTAATTAACATATCAATGGGTAGGATCAAATAAATACTAGGTAATTTAGTGCGCAATAATAATAATAATAATAATATGGGTCCCCTCCCCCCCTTTAAGCACATCTTTAAATGGTTTCAAGTATTAAACATGGAAGCCACGTGTTTGAACAATTCTTAACCTCACTTTTGTGTGCACTTCGTAGAGTGGGTGTTAAGTGTTAAAAAATAACAACAATGAACTAAATTATACATGCAAAATTATATTTAGACAATGCATTTATGAATCTTAAAAAAAAGTATAAATCGTAAAAGCATAGGTAAAAAACAAATTAACAGTTAATAAATGCGCATACTTGAATTATAAATTAATATCAAGTAGTCCTAATGTGTTGAAAGGTAAGGTGTTCGTATAAGACACCTGGAGAAGCACGAATTACACGCCACGCTACTAGAAGATGACGTCCGCGACGCGTCGAAGGACCTCGACGAACGACGTCAGAATGTGCCATCACCAACGCCCTTCCCAATTTTATACCACGGTGTCGAGCTACAAAGAGGGGGCAAAACACTTTTTATTCCATCCAGACTCAGTCGCTCATCTGCAAGTCGGATAACACACCTAATTATCAAGTTAATATGGCCATTCTGTATGGCCGTTGGAAAGAGGTTTAGATTTGGATTCCGACGACAAAGAAAACTGCAGGAGAAGGTAAGAAGAGAAACGAAGACAGCGAGCCACATTGATATTATAAGTAAGTTCAATAGCTGTATTCATTTGTAAACTAAGGCCGGTATATATTCAGAGGGAGGCAGAACTCATGTATGTTTCATACAATTTAAAGTACGGCTATATTCAGCGCCGCGACGCCGAACGAAACCATGAAAGAAGGATTTTACAGTTGTATAACGATTCTGCAATGGTTTCTTTTATACAAACCGTACTGTATCATAAGTAAACAGATGATGACCACATATATGTTTATATTCAACAGGAAGATACAATCTGGCTCTATTCAGTATCGGCCTTGCGGAGACTTCAATGCTCTACCTGAAACAATTCCTAACAGCCGAAAGATCAAAACTTTAAAAGTCACATCTATTTAATTTGATAAATAAAAACATTATTACGTACGATATATCTAATAGAACATTTCATTAGAGATAGAGATTCGGTGTAAATCTGAATATGCAACGAGAATAAGGAATGGGAATGCATAATTCAAGATGTAAATTAGAAATAAATTAAATATTAAAATTATGGCAAGAAAAAGAGGCTTATTGATTATGTATGCAGCAGAGAAAAATTAAACCTCTAATGAAGAAATATGCCTTTTGGGAGGCACGCGAAAGAAAATTACATCGTAGCTTTTCAACCCTCTCAAGGACGAGCGCAGGTGTTACATCCTTAAATACAAAATAAAAACTAGAAAAAGTTGAAAATTTTTTTAATTTACATACTAATTTTTATAAAACACGTTCAAATTTTCCTGCTTTGATGTATTACAACGCACAAAGTGGAAGTATTTAGCAATATATTAGTAATTAACTCTTGTACTGTTAAATTGGGACGAGCTTAGTTATAAGTTAATTTTATATACATGATATTTAAAACAAAAATTTTAAAGCACAAAATATTTTTGTTTTTTTCAGATGGGTAGTACCTGTAATAGTAATAGTACCTATAATAGGTATAAAGGATTAATTAGATTAGGGTAAATAATAAGACAAAAAAATTAAGAAAATTATGCACCCTAATATTATATGTGAAAGTCAAAACATTATTCTAAACATTCTTGGAATATAAAATTTAGTACAAGGTTCATCTGTTTATTTAGTATTCTTAAATGTTGAAAATTATAGGGAAAAGAGTTAAATTGCTTCTTCTCTATACCAGATAACATCAAGTACCTGCATAATTGAGAGTGAATCACTTTATAATTCATAAAAATTGTAAATTTTAGAATAAAGTGGGTAATAAATAAAACCTACAATTTTATTTGAATTAACATTATTTTTTAGTATTAGGGTAAGCATCTTATAAAACTTTTTTCTTACACTTTTTACAATTTCAATGATAACTTCGTGTGCTTCTTGGGTGAGCGTAATGACCACAGCTGTTAAAAAAATGGTAATTACGTATAAATAATATATTACTATGTCAATATTCATAAGTAGTAGCATAGTAAGTTAATGAACATAACTTGACATGAATGTGTAATCTGGAAGTTGTTTAGTTATTTGAATTAATTTACCTGGAACATCTAAAAAATCATAACATCTGTAAAAGTTTCGAATATTATATTTTTTTTACTTTGACTTCAGGCTCAATAAAAATAAAAAATTAAATAATTAATTAAATCCAACTGACGAGAGCTGAAAACACGTAATACATAATTATGATGTACTTACAACAATCAATATATTTTAAAATTTATTGCGCTTTAATATCTCTAGATTATTTTTATACTAAAACCGATCTGTTTAGCTGTTTCGCAAATATCAAAATTTTATTTTTATTATACGTTAGGTTTTTGAAATGTCCTAAGTTAATTAAGTAAAAATGCAATTTAATCAATTCTTAGGTTAATAACTTGAAAATTGAAGATAAAAAATACATTTTGCCGACGGAATTAGAATTACCTGGCACAATTACTGATGTGGAAAATAAATAAATAGGCTGTAATCAGGTATCGACAATTCCAAAATCACTTTTAAAAAAACTTTTAATGAGTAGGTATTTGCAAGTATAACAAACATTTTTAGTTATCTATAAAAAAAACTGCCCAAGCTGAAAAGTAAAATCCTGCAATTGGATTGGTGGGTGACAATTTTTTAATTATTTCTGCACTCCACGGAGTTTTTATAAATTATTTGATTTAATAAAACATCAATAGAAAATTTTGAAAAATATTTTCGATTTTAGTGATATTTCAAAACCGTAGTATAATACTTTAGAGTTTAAACCTAGAATTTCTTAGTCGATTTTTTGGTAACTTCACTTACAAGATTGTTTTTCATGTAGATGCTCAACGCTCATCAATTGCTATTATTTATTAATATTCTAGAAAAATAGGTAGGTATACTAATTATAAAATAATTATAAAATTTGAAAGAAACAACAATTGAGTTAAGTAGAAATGTAAAAAGATATCGGGTTATTTGGAACGCAATCAAACTAATAAAGTTGTCAGGTCGACGTTTCGGAGGACTTTATTCACTCCATCATCAGGACTAAAATTAAAATTAAAAGGTGAATATAGTAAATATAGGTAAGGAAATCTTACCCAAACAACCAGGCTGTTTATTGTTTGATTCATGGCGTTAACGGGCAAAACATGGCGCAAAAACTATATAAGGTAAACGATAAATTATGAACACTATGAAAAAATATAAAATCTATGAAATATAACAATAATAAACTATAAAATCCAAAAAAGGGGTATAACGAATAAAATAGAATAAATAATGCGACACAATAATTCTGTCAAATTATAAAAGATAACAAAACATTCCGTGTGTCGATCAACTACAAAGTATGGCCAACTCAATTAATAACAAAATTTTAAATTTCCCGCAATTTAAAAATGACCAAACAACAGATTATTCAATACGAAAGTGAAAATTAAAGATGAACATAAACAAACAACATCCTGATGTCTGTAGACTACCAAAATAATGCAGTAAGTAAAATTAAAGTAATGATATACCAGTCAACAACAAATAAGTGAAAAAAGAAAACTTGATTATCACAATAACCGATACTGTACATACACAACACTGTAACACAAAGGTGCAGAACTCTAACCACCGCTACTTAGTCCTATGTTGAAAATGTCTGAGTAAACGTAAACCTTTATAGCCAGCGTTAATATATCCGTAGTCCGTCTGTTTGTTGATATTACTGTCAGTCGTAGAAATGTGTGCTGCTTCCAAAAATATTCTTTTATAATAATTCGGCTGGACTTCCAAAATTGTAACCTCTTCATGTTGAAATGAATGTAAACTTTTGATCGTATGTTCAGATAAGCCCGTCTTCATGGAACCCAGCCGAATATCATAGAGATGTTGTTTTATGCGAGCTGAAAGAAGTTGTTTAGTTTGTCCAATGTAGATAAGGTTGCAGGAACACTTGATGCTATATACGACGTTACTGCGTTGTAAGGTGGGAATCTTGTCTTTGATGGTAGAAAACAAGATTTTTCCTAGAGTGAAATTATTATGAAAGACCAGTTTGAAGTTATTGTTGTCATCAACACATTCTTTGAACAGCCATCGTATCTTGTTGGATAGAAGAGGATGATACGTGATCTTTATGTATTTAGTATCACAGCTTGTATTCTGTAAGTCTGGAGGAATCGAATGAACATCCTGGTTGTTTGGGTAAGATTTCCTTACCTATATTTACCATATTCACCTTTTAATTTTAATTTTAGTCCTGATGATGGAATGAATAAAGTCCTCCGAAACGTCGACCTGACAACTTTATTAGTTTGATTGCGTTCCAAATAACCCGATATCTTTTTACATTTCTATTTATCACATTGGACGAGATTTTGGTTTATCTATAATTGAGTTAAGTGTTGTCGAAATAATTTGAGCTGTAGAAGTTTTATCAAGTTGAACATGAGATGAATAGTATATATAATTCTATAAACTTTTGCTATGGTGGATCAAAGATGACAAATATATTTATATCATTAGCGTGGTTTTGGTCGTAAACCAATTCGTTTTAGCTTGGTTTTGTAGACCAAATGGTTTACATGGTTTGGTTTTTGTTGGCTGAGGAAGAATTTTAAATAAATTGCAGTCAATCTCGTCAACGAAGTTTTGGTGGTCTCAAGTTTGTTGTAAATAAATGGTTTCGATATACTAGAAATCATTTTAAAATCCACGAAATCGATGCTTTTGATAAATGCTTTAGTCCTATGGTTTTGATGAACAAAATATGAAAAAAAATATGATAAAACCAACCACCAAAGAAAAGCCCTGCGTCATCAATTATGAGAGTATGAATTAATACGAGAATAGCTAATCAAATCAACGTTTTTTTTCATATATATAAACCCCACCTAATAATTTTCTGAGATCTACTACAAAATATTTCTTAAAGTAAAATCGAAATATTCTCAATTTATTTATTGGTGTTACAACAAACGATCAGTTACAAAAAGTATAAAAGTTATATGTAATATAGTTACGCCATCGACTTAATCAAACAAATATCTACATATCTACGTTAGTCAAATTCATAGTTTTTGTATATAAGACAACTCATTATTTTGCATATTTGTGCCTCTTACGTTAACTATACAAAGAAATTATACATATATCATGTTATTTCTAAGTTCTTAAATAATGACCAGGGCTTTTCTTTGGTGGTTCAGATATAATATATTAATAAAAACGTTATTTTTAAAATAAGCCCTTTATGGACCGAATAAATAAGGTTGCAATAAAAACAAATTTGATCTTATTAGTTTAACTTAGCACTCGATACATGTCTAAGAATCTGAGCGTATCGGTCAACTAGTTTCAATTTAAGTGGGTAATATTTAAATTTAATTCGCAACTAAGTATCAACTTTAAGTCATGTAAATGCCAAAGTCAATGTTTACATGCATTTATTAATTTTTAAACTACGGCCTAAAAGTTCATATTTAAAATCATGTCATATTTCTAGTTTATTGGTTACTTTACGGCTTAAATTTTAGACTTAGTACACTAACTTTGATTGTGGTAGGTACTTCGAATTGCAGACTTCACTGGTGAACAAATCGATACGTTGCAGATTAAAGAATTAGTTCCATTTGTCAAGTTTGGTCAACTGATTGTTAAGGTAAAAAAATAAGAGAAAACTTTAATTATTCACTCTCCATTAAAGCAATTGTTTCAATGTTTTGGTATTGGTTCATCCTTCATCAAAGAATTATAAATATTTTATGTAAAAATGTAAGAACTAGGAACTAAAAAGTTTTTCTAAATAATAATCGTCAAAAGTAATTTATGTGACTGAGCTGTGACTGATGAAGGTCGTAGAAGTGATGTAAAAATTACAAAAACTCTCAGTTTTTGTTACTTATTGCGTGTATTATTTAATGGATTATTGTTAAGTTAACTGTTAAATAATTTTGATATAATTTAATTACTTTAAAATTATATCATATTATGTAGAATCTGAAATTAAATATAATATATGACTTGAAATCTTAACGAGTTTGATAGATAGCAACTACTTTTTCACATTTATATAAAGCAACAGTGTGCTTGGTTTTATGATTCCCTTGTTGCTGACGCAATTCTATTGGATAAAATGAAGCGGCGAAAAGGTAAAAGATGCTGTAAAAATATAGAAAAGCCGCTCACGAGCTAACCCTGGATAAGCTGCACATTCACATGTATGAATTCAGCACATCAACATCAAATATCTTCGTATAAAATATGTACTTACCATAAGTTGCCAAGACGTTTCCCATGTGCCAGTTTATTTTTCTACATTTGCTACAAAATATTGTTGCTTGAAAGTTAAATTGACGATTACCAAATAAATATATTGCTTTTACATAATATTATTTCAAAGCTAAAAATTCATTAAATTAAACGCCACTTGATATTGCACTTCATTTCTATTACTCACAAAAATTAACTAAAATTTATTATGATTTTTGTTTCATAATATGTGAGATACCCTTTATTCGTTTTAAAATAAAATTTATGTAAGATGGTTACATTCAGCTGTTGCATTATCTTGCACCTTTGGGTTGTCTTACTAATTTGATATTTTTATATGTTTTTTTACATTTTATTATACATTATACACGAATGACAATGAATATTAATGATATAACTCAGCAGGTAAATTAAAATGTTACCAATAATTTACTTGTTAAATTTTTTTTACTAAATTTTATAAAAACTAATAAAAGCTCCAGGTGTAAGTCGATAAATTAGTGGCAAAAGATATAGGTATCAAAAAATTTAAATATATACTTTTGATTGGACCTGTTTCTTTATAGCGACACGTGTGAATTAAGTAGTTTGTTTATATCGTCTATAGGTTTCTGTCGGTGCATCCAGTATGCAATATCCAGATAGAAAACCCTATTCTTTGTGAATCACGAAAGGCGGATTTTAGAAGAGGAATTTGAAATGTTATCCCGGATTTAGTGAAACTATCTCATACCAAGAGCTGTGGGGGGTCGGCATATATGTCACCTGCTGGGTAAAGTAGGAGTTGGTTTTTTATTATAAAAATTCTGAAATCTGCAGCGAGCAATTAATAAAACTTCAATCTATCATGCAAGAAAATAACTTTTATTGGTGTACCTTCTTATTACATTGTGTGTAAATTATTTGATAATTAAGAGCGTTTTGGTTGAGTATAATACCACAATAAATTTATTTTCTTTATAAAATTAATGATTATTTTGGTCAATAAGAAAAATGAACCAAAGAATAGTAAATCTGACATGGTATATGATGTGGAAAAATATCTGAATCAATAAAGAATATTTATGGTCGAGGAAATTAACATTACGATAGCAGTGGGATAAAAAGATTCAACACTTATAAATTATCAGTGATAGATATCAAATATAAAAAATGGAAACTAAAAAACTTAAGGAAAAGTTCTAAATTATGTATTATGCATTATATATTAACACATTTTGCTGTTCTTATTCTTATATAATACAAAGTGGAGGCAACATGATAACTAAAATTAGGAAGTATCTACCTACTATTATAGTAAAAAGTACAAGTATCTACCTACTTACTGGTTGTACTTGCTAGATTATAAAATTAAAAAATTTGTGTGGTTAAAATACAGGACAAATCCCTATGTTTATTTTGAAGATTATTTATCAGAATTATTATCAAGTATTATAATAACATTATAAGTATTTCCTAAAATTACGTTGAAATACATATAAGGGCCATAACGATAAGCTAGTTGTTCGGTTTTTAGTCTTACAGAGAACAATTGCTATACCACATCATAAGAAAATTTTATTTTATTTACCTACAACTACAATTTACAAACAGATAATATAATCCTGTATTAATTCAGGTTCACACGAAATTGTGTTAAATTTTACACGAAAATATTTCATCGTTTTGATTTTTCAGTAGTGTCAAGTACTTGCACCAAAAATGTGTAATATTTTACACAAAAGGTGGTTATTCGAAAATTCATAAAGGAGCAAAAGGATTTCTTTCTGAAAAGATTAACTTATTTTTTAAATAGATTTTAAATTCCGATATATATTAGAGGATAGGTAAAGGACACATTTATGTAAAGAATTTGGTGATTTGTCGACGATTGAAGATCGATCTTTAAAGGGCAGTCTGTCATTAAAGGATTCTTTATGGTTACAGAATAAGTTTATCTTTTCAGAAAGAAATCCTTTTTGTAAAGCTCCTTTATCAGTTACATAATATCCACCTTAAGTACTTATTGACCAATGTGTAAGATCAACATATTTATTATTCAAATTTTTAATATTTATAGTGTACATTTTACGGATCCACGTCAATTCGTCGCGGGCAATTCGTCGCGCGACAATTCGTCGCATGAGACAATTCGTCGCATGAGACAATTCGTCGCATGATGCATATCTTCGCGCGGATATCTAATTTTTACGGACAATTTTGCTAAAGACAAATCATAAATTAACACTAACCTACATAACCGATCCATATCTTAGCGCGGATATCTCTTTTTTACGGACAATGTAACTAACACCAAATTACAAAACATGAAGAGAAACAATTATGTAAAATAATGTATTTTAATAAATAATACATTAAAAAACAGACAAATTTTGGATTATCTTCGAGGAATTGCGCATAATTTTAAATTACAAATATAATTTATATTTTTCATTTTACTGTTTATTGCTAATTATTTTTTTCGTTGTCGTTTATTGTTTGTTAGTAAAGTTTTTTACTTTTGAAAACAAAAGAGAAGAGGAAACTACAATTAATTGCGACGAATTTTCTCATGCGACAAGTTGTCTCATGCGACGAATTGTCTCATGCGACGAATTGTCTGCGACGAATTGACGGTATACGACATTTTACACAATTTTATGTAATTTAATTGATTTAATATATTTCTGTATAAAATATTACATGGTTTCATGTGAATCATCTGAATTAAGACATAGGTTAGTCTTATTTTATATATTATTGTGTAAATAAAATTCTCAAAAATGTTTCTTTACATAATATACTTACAGCTGAAAATAAAATAATAATGATATAATACAAACATTTTGATAGTGTTCAGTATGCTTGATAATAGATTTGTTGTAGAATAATTTGATCCTCGAATTATGAAGCAAAGTTAATATACTTACTTATTTTTATGCAACATAATATTAAGGTCCTGTTGCATCTGTAACGGAAAAACAACATTAAACACGAATAAGTTTTAAGATAAATTTTTTTTTAATTGTTAGCATTGTATGCAATTATTATGTATGCATAATAGATACCCTAAGTGGCAATGGGACTATTCGGCGAAGCCGGTTTGGTGCCGCTGGTTCGGTGCAGCCGATTTGGCGTAGCGTAGCGTAGAGACTATTTAGTCTCTTTTTCAATTTGATGCCAAACCAATTGGAAGTGTGGGACGACATAAAATGACGATTTGATGTAACCATTATAGGTTCGAATCCGTACACAAGTACATTTATTTATGTACAAGTATACGAGTGGTTTTTTGTTTCTTTTTGTTCTTTTAGCCTGCGTGGTCAAATATTTTGTACTTAATGGTTTAGTTTACATGTACGCTGGCTTCCGGACTATATGAGGCATTTAGCTAACACTGCTAGTTGTTTACTAAAATTATGTTTTACCAATGTTCTTGATCAGATCTTTCTTTTACGGTAAATTTTGCTAAACAAATAATTTAAACTAACTCTGTCCTACATAACAGACGGATTTTCTCGCATGGGTATACAAATATCTTAAACTAACATTAACTCAGATAACAAACCCGTGTCTTTGCACGGATTTCTCTTTTGCGGACGATTTTGCTGAGAGCCTAGGAAATGTATAACAAAATATCCGAGAGGAAAAACTCCAATTCGAATTTGGGGTATATTGAAACTCCTTCACCACAACCTTCACTCACAACCGCCGCGTGAACTCGGATTTGAAGTTTTTAAAAACTTATTAATTATATTGTCAAGTACCTGTACCGGGCTTCAGAGTCTATTCCCTCTCGAGTGTCATCCAACTAATTAGCATACTATTTTTTATAGTCCTTTGTCCTGTATAATGAGGAGGGAAAATAGATTGGATTAAAAAATAGTTTTATGCAATCTAAGGTTATTCTAGTTTTATGTATAAGAATAATGTAATAATATCAATAACCGGGTACAATTTTTATAGTTCATGTATTGGGCATTTTGATTTTAGAAAATAACCCATTGTAATTTTGATTTACTATGTATGTATATGGGCGTTTCTCTGTAAACTGGGCTAATTTATCTAAGAAAGTGTCTAGGCCACTTTTTTGTTTATAAGTAGAACGTCGATAATAATCCGACGTCAAAAATCCGGACCGTTGATAATCCGGATTCAAATCCGGTGAAAAAAAGTTGAAATTAATGCACACATATTGGTCAAACAAAAACGTTTCGGCAGGGTCATCTTTTCATATTCTTTCATTAAAATACATTATAAGTTCATATGAATTAATGGTTTTATTTATCTACTGCAACTATTTAACCACTAAAGTGGGGTTGCCATCCGTCCTGGTACACCGGGACATGTCCCCTTTTTGGAACTCCTGTCCCGGTCGTCCCGGTTAATCTACAAAATGTCCCGGTATTGAAGTATTTTCCAGTTTTAAAAATTTTGCACAAATATTATTTAGAGAATATACAGTTTGGTGCATAACTAAACCAGCTTCTGCAAATTTTTTAAACTTGTTAGAATAAATTGGAATTTCATATAGCTATGACTTATTATATATTTTAAGGTTTAAATAATTGTATCTTATATTTTTTAACAGTAAGATTAGATTTGACTATATAATCATATAATCAGCATAAAGTAACAATTTGTATGACTCAGTTTTGTACCGTCAAAATCTACATGTTAACTTGTGATAACAAAATTGCACATATTAACATTTATCAACCAAATTAGAATGCAGATCATTAGTCTATACCAGACAGCTTTGTTGGAGTGTTTAACCAAGTATTTACTAGTTCTAAAATTTTTCTTTAGTAATGACAACAATTACAAAAGCTAATTCAAAAAGAAGGTAAAAATTTATTAGAAGATGAGAAATCAACACGCGAAATCGTACCACGATTAAATATTAGTCAATCAACTGTTTAAAGAATTCAAAATAAGTGCAAAATTTTCATGAAAATAAATAAAGGAGGCAGACCAAACAAAATGTTTTCCCTAGATTGTAGATGAGTTGTTAGATATTTGGTAAATGGTGAAGTTTCTTCAGGTAATAATGCTGCATCTCTTTTAAGGCGTGATACTAGTACAGCAGTAAGGGCATTGACAATTTAGCGATCATCCATAATGTTCAATTTATAGCTTTAGAGTGAAGAAAAAAACCACCACTTTTCAAGTAAAACATTAAAGTAAGACTAAATTTTGTAAAACCATATGGAAAACAGGCGCATGATAACTGGATGAAGGTGATTTCGTCAGATGCGAAATTATCAAAAATTCAACTGATGGGTTACAATGGCATTGAAAAAGAAAAAGAGAATTCATGCAATTAAAAGATTTCATTAAAACAGTTAATCATATGGCAGAAGTAATATAAGGTTATGGGGGTGTATGATGGGCTATGGTGTTAGAGCATTAAATAAATTAGATGGGATTATGAATTACAAAATATATAAAAACATTTTGACTAAACATTTAGTTAAAACTATGGAAAACATGCACTACCCAATAAATGAAGTAATTTTTCAACACAACAACAACCCCAAACATACAACAAAATCAGTTAAAATTTGCTAGCTCTTTAAGATTTTCTAGTGATACAGTGGCGGCCTGCACGAAGCCTAGATCTTAACCAGATTGAAAATCTATGCGAATACCTACAAAATCACATTGTTAATCAATATGTTTCACGACTATCGTCTTTGCTCGAACTTCAGCTCGATTATTGTGAAAAATTAGGAAGAAGTATGCCAAAACATTTGCTTTTAGCTAAAGAAGCTAAAAGTCTTTGGACAAAATATTAGGCCACATTTCAGTACATCTATTAAGATCTATTAAGATGTATTGAAATGAGGTGTAAAAGTGAACCAATACTTTTTAATTTTTATATTCAAGTTTTAATTTTTGTAACAGAACAATTATTGTTTTTATGTTACTATATAAATGCTTTTAGCGGAAAGCGGAATTTCTACGTTGGATGCACAAACTGATTTTTTGAATTAAGAAATATCGATTGAAAGATGATCGAACCAAGTAATCAAAACCTTTGCATCGCTACCCCAAGAACCCAAGGTCTCTACAGTAAAAGCTAATAATTAAGTAAATTAATTAATTAATTAATTATGATATATGATATAAGTGATATAAAAAGTCTAAGTACCAACATTTTTATTTTTTGCCTGGAGATCTAGAATCTTCATGCGGAAGGGGGAGGACAAAAATATTTTTGATAATTTGATATTGTCAAATCAAATAAGATGGAATTTATTTTAATTTATTAGGCTTCTAGTATCTATAGAACGGATCTATACTGATACTAAATGGTACTACAAGTTTACTAAATAATTAAAGTACTAATACTTGGTGTGAAGCTGAATTAAAATAAATTCTTCAAAATCATAATATTTCTAAATAAAATCATATTTATATAATAATAATTTTAAATACAAAAATTGTCTTTGTTTTCATTTTTATTCAACTTCTTTGACAGAAAATAATTATTTGCTTGTTTTAAAATAAAGTTATATTATTAGTCCAAACGATATAAATATACTAACTATTTTCAACAAATTTGCTCTTTTTGTCACTGCTAATTTAAATTAACTTAGCAGTGTTTTGTGATTTTAAACATTATGATATTATGTTTTAGGTTTTGATCATAACTGTACCATGAATAATAATTTGACAAGGAGATTTTTATTTAAAGGCCCTAGGGGTATAAGCATGGTGATTCGGCCCCGGAAAGATATTTAAACGATATTCAAAGGATATGTTGGTACTAATAAAATAAAAAGATCCTGAAAGTTTCAGATCGCTAACTCAATTGGTTTTCAAGAAAAAGTAAAATATGTATAAAATGGAAAAAAATTATTTTCTTCGGAATGGCTGAATCGATTGATCTAAAATTTTGATATGCTTTGGGGGCTGATAGGGGCTCTTAAGAAAAAAATTAACACTTATATAGCTTGATAAAATCCTTTAAAAAAAATTTGTTTTTTCTTTAATTTCATTTTTAAGCCATGGTACAATTTTTGGAAAATTATGAAACTATTTTTTTTCAAGCCTTATATATTACCCTTAAACTTCATGAATTTTTCTGATTTTTAAAAAGGGTACGCCATAGTAGAAAAAAATAAAAACCATTTTTTGGCTCAAATAATGCATTTATTTAAATGTTTTCAGCATTAATTTAATTATTTTTATGCATATTTTAATGATTTCTACCTATTATAAATAATTTTACATATTTAAAATAACAACAATAATTATATCGTCAAATTACAAAATTAAAACTGTTAAAAATAACTAATCATTATTAATGTCAATAAAAATATAACCAATATACAGAACGTATTTTTTCAAATTACTAATAAGTTAATTTTCCATAAATCAACAATACAGAAAAGAATAAAAAAACGAAGTATATATAGCAAAAAATTTTGATTAATAGAATTTTCCCAATCTTCATCGCTGTCTTCTTTAATTACAGCTGAAATATATACCTTATCAAATAGTTCATTTAATATTCCAGCAAACCTGAGAATTTTTTATAAATATCTCCCGTTTGACAAATAATAAACAATTGTGGCAGCATAGAATCAACATTTGATTTCTCAAAACTTCTCAGGTCTGTTGCAATATTAAATAAACTATTAAATAAATTCTAAAATCAAATAAGATATAAAATAAAGACAATATTTCAGTTGTGATTAAAGAAGACAGTGATGAAAATTGAAAAATTTCTATTAATCAAAATTTTAGCTATACATTTCGTTCTTGTATCTTTTATTCTTTTCTTTATTGTTTATTTATGGAAAATTGACTTAATAATTTGAAAAAATATGTTCTTTTTTTCATTAATACATGTTGAAGTTTGGTTACCTATATTAATAGAATAAATTTATAAAAATATATTAATAATTAAGCTGAGTAATAAAAAAAACGTTCCTTAAAATATTTATTGACATTAATTATATCATAAGAATTAGTTATTTTTAACTGTTTTAATTTTTTAATTTGACTATATAATTATTGTTGTTGTTTTAAATATAAAAAATTATTTATAATAGTTAGAATATACATAAAAATAACTACATTAATATTTTTAAGTAAATGTTAAGTTAAATACAATACGTAAAAAATCAATAGTTCAAAAAAATCAAAAAAGACATAATTATCACTTAACAGGTCAGGATTAAAAATATTTAACAGAATATGAATATAATATGCTGAAAAAATATATATGTGAAAAATTACAAGATAGAAATTCATAAAACGATATAATAAAGTCCCTATTTCACGGTTATTTCCCATCAGTCGTATATAATGAAAAATTGAAAAAAATAAGAAAAATATTCAAACTAAACTAATAGGAATCTATAAATAATAATGAATAAATATTAAAAATTGACGAAGATGATTTACCAATAACATAAAATACCAATAGCATAAAAATATCAAATCGGAACGATGTCACGTGTAGTAATGGCTCTTATAAAAATAATTTGAATGGAGATGTTTTAAACTGGCGCTGCCAGGTTGAAATCAGAAGGTACTGCCACCCATGTTGATTTCTAAATATTTTGAAAAATTTATTATAATTTTATAATTTAATAATTATAATTTATAATTTATAATTATAATTTAATCTGATCAGTTCACTAAATAATTTAAAAAATTTATTTTGTTTATTTAGCCGTGTCATTATAAATGTTATTCATTATTATTTTTATAAATAAACCGAAATAAACTAAACATTATAGTTGCAAAATTATCCTTAAATATGGACAGATATTAATAAGGACAGAAGAACAATAATGTGTTCTAGACTTGATGTGTATGAGATTTCATGGTGGTAATCATAAATTTAATTTTCAGGAAAAATTATACTTTAGCTGCCCTTAATAAAGCGGTTTCATATATAACGTAACGTAACAGAGCGTTACCCTAAAATTTGTAATGGTGAAAAACAGTTTATCAACCTTCCACCATTAATTATCGTGATTAATAATTTTTTTAATATGTTAAGATGAAACAATGGTAAAACTTTAAATTATGTTATTTATTTGATAAATCTAGTAATATACAGATGGGTTTTTCCTTTAATATGTTCTGCTTTGACATTTTGTGAATTGGTCAGACTATAAATCAAATATGAAATCAATTATGAATTTGTTAATCCAAAAAGTGTTATTGTTTTGAACTCGAAGTTTTCCAATAGTTTTTCTAGAAATAATAGTATTTTGGGACAATATAATTAATTATTTTCCTCGTCCAATCTAAGTTTTTTTTTGCTGTAGTAACTGTTGAACTATTTTGTCGTCGTCGTTAAAACCTTTACCCAACTACGAAATTTAATTAAACTTTTTAAAGTAATCGGTTTGTTTTCTAACAAAAGTGGCAGTGATGAATATGCAATTCAAATGAATTGTATAACAATTTGCTAGAACATTTTTTACTTTACATGAAACATAGCTTGCGTGTTATAAAATTTATTAAACAGGACAAGTAATGAGGAGTGTACCAAGTTAGTTACTGTAAAAGTTGTGTAGGTATATCAGCAAAACTAGGTCATATACTTGACAATATGTGTTGATAATGTATGCATATTTCGGTGTCTTATCAAATGTGTGAAAGGAAATATATGAACTTACTTTATCAAAAAAATTTGCATTTTGTTGTAAATATGCCAAATTTTGCGGGATAATTAAGGATAAAATCATAATTTATTTAAAAAGGAAAACTTATCAATTCGGAAATTATTATTTCCTGAAAATTAAAATCAGATAATAACTATTCGTTTGCTCGATCAAATAAAGAGAGGGACATAAAAAAAAGTTACAAGTTGAATTGTTTTCAAGCTCATTGATTAACATTAACTTATTAGTAAAAAGTTATATTTTATGAAACGATAAAAATCTTCTATGTCAGTAACAGAAGCAAAAAGCTAAAGAATAAGAATAAGAGTCGACACCACATTAATTTAACGTCAGTAAAGATAATAAAAACCAACAGCAGACCACTCGAACTGAAAGCTTCTTTCTGAATTGGCCACTCTTTCACAGACCCTATCTCATAACTTATGGATACTGATGACTTCAGCAATGAGGCTTCACTTTGATACTACAGCACCTTGTTAGTTGGCTCGGAACTGCATTACCAACCTAAAGATATCGGTTTCTGTCCTTGTTAAAATAAATTGGAAGTCAATAGGCTTTGATGTTTTGAACTGTTTACTTACCTTTACCTATACTCAAGACTGGCATATAAAACGTTTGCTATACGCTTTTTAAAATAACATTGAATTTTTATCGAAGCGTATATATGGATTTAATCAAAAGAAATTCCTCAAAGTTGCACGATTTTTTTTTCAATATACAACCACATACATTGTTTTGTGTTCATGAATATTTTAAACTTTTTTACATTTAGCTTTTTGATGATTTTTATTGTACGTAATTAGATTTTTTTTTAAAGTTTCATAACTTGGCACAAACCCATTTATCGTTAAATTATATTATATGAATTGATATTTCATAAGTTGGAAATATGGCGAATTGTGATCGTTACGACAATATAAATGTTGGAATGGTTATACTACAATAACTCATAACAAATAAATAATGATAGTTGCGGTGAAGGTGTATATGAGTGTGTACTTGTATGAGTTTTGCATTGCATGATGTTAAATTGAAATGGTTGGTTGGTTGGCCATTCCATTTACAAAGATTACATTGCCCGTACGTCAAGCCTGTTATATCAATTTAGTTTAACATGACAACGGTTCACGGTTATAGTGTAATATTTCATAGCAAATATTTCAATTACCCTCAACAAAATCCAGTAGAAAATCTATATATTTTCATCTTTGACCGTCTATTTTTGTGAAAACCATAAAAAGATATATATGAAATATTTTTGTTGCAACTTCTGCCATCTCCAGCTCAGTGCTCACTCAATATATCCTTATTTCGGACGATTTTATGTGTTTATTATACCGCACCAAGGTTCATAACGGCAACTTGGATTTGCTAGACTGTAAATTTCTACAAAAGTTCCTTTATGATACAAAAGCACCATTGTGTTACTTTTATTAAATTACTTTACTTTCTATATTAAACTTTTCGATTTCTTTTCACTAAAAACTTCACTAGCAATGATATTTAACATGTAAATGCTTTTTCATCGATGCTTCTTTCTTATTCCTAGATTAAAATCTAAAATAACTACATTTTCGAAATAAATAAGTTAAATAAGCTACTTTTGAGATGTACTTCAAAACGTAAAGCATTAAAAGAAAAGTTATTCGAAATCTGCATAATCTCGATTTTATAAAGAGCTTTTCTGCGCTTTCCGCGGACATATAAAGATATTTACAAGTAAAATGAAGGTACTTAGCAATCTTTTTAACTGTTTATTTTACACTTTTACCTTTACTTCCTTCTTAACTTTAACTTTATTAAACAAATAATATAAAATAAGCCATTTCTCAACGACGATTGGAATACGAACGAGAGGTCAAGCAACTAACTATAAATATTATGTAGTCTATAAAATACCTTACTCTTATCTACGGAAATGTTTATACACCTATATGGTGAAATTCTCACCAACTTTTAAAAATATTATTAAAAAATGAACAAATTTTATTGCATTTAACTGTAATATTTAGTATAGGGAAGACTATCTTTTACCAACAGATAATAAGATAATCTAACGCAGCTATAATTATAGACCGGAAGGAAATACGAGCAAAAACTACTCAGAGATTCATCTTCGATACATTTAATTAGAATATTTTAGCATAACTTAAAACGGTCAGTGAGCCGAACCGTTGACTTTTTCTGTCATTTTTACTTAATGTTTATAATTAATTATTCACCTAGTTCAATTCTCCTGTAGTCAGTTAGTTTTTTGCCAAAATTAAAATTAAATTACCTGAACGACTGAACGAAAAAATAAATTACACTCTTTGTGCCCATAATCTAACATTATCGAATCAAATTAAAATCAAAATTTTAATTATTTCTTTTAACTTAAGTTCTAAAGTGAAGATTTGTTAAAATATTGCAGTTGGGACTATTCCATTTAAGGTGGTGCAAACCAAGTTAATAAAGTGATAAAGGAAATAACTCTCAATAATAATGTACATATTATAATAAATATTTAAGTGACAATTTTTCTGCAAGCTCAAATGTAATAAATTTTTCCTTCCAAAGTTGAAAAACTGATTAATCTGTGAGTGCCTTTGTATTAAATAAAATCAGGAAGAAAACCATTACCAGATTTGATTGTGAGCTAAAGGAGATATCAAAGGACATTAAATTGGCTTTAACTGCAAATTTCTTGACCTTTTTCAAATCAGTTAAAAATTCTTTATGCACCTACCACTTGTTGCTTCTTAATAAAAGTAAAATTAATTATTCCATTTTTCATTTTTATGTTGAAAATGAAAACAGTTAGAATGTTACACATTCATATAAATATTTTGTTATCAAATATTACAAATAATGGGATTGTTAATAAAATAATTGTAGAATTAAACTAATTTACCGTAAAATTTTACTAATGCGTTAATAAATTTAATGTTGTATGGCTTTAAACGTTACGTGATAATTAATTTATTATTAACAATGCAAAACTTATGCATATTTATACATACAATAAATTATAAATGCAAACATTATAGTATATTATCACTATCAAATTCGTATTTTAAAAACAAACAAATTGCGTTCGAAATCATCAACTTGAAAATTAGCATGTGAGCATTGGGTGCCAGAGAGAAGCAACAAACAAAGTTTTCGTTTTTGCAAATAAAATGAATTGATTAACAACTGATATTTCACTATTCCCTAAAAGTTTAGAATTTAATTTTACATTATAAAGTTTAATCTACAAGCGACACTTTCTAGAAAAATTCCACCTTCTAAAATAAATATTTGTAAGAAACTTATTGCTTAGAGTGCAAGTTGGTGAAGGGGCTTCGAAGAGTGCTGAATTTTAAAAGTGCGGACGACTATAGTTTTAGTTTACCCATTCAAAAACTTTAATATGCAATAAAAACCTTTTTTATATTATCACGTTATAGCATAAAAGAATATAAGTATTATTTCTTTTGCGTGATTACTATTTCTCAATTTTTGGTAGCTATAAATTTTAATTTAATCTTAAATAAATGTATAAGTATTTACAAAATTTCCATAATGCATGTTAGGGAGTTCATGGAGCTGTTAAACAATTTTCCACTTTTTAAATATTTTTATACGAATGCTATACATTGTTCAGATAGAGATCGATAAAAAAAACTTGTGTACTATTATTTATAGAAACTGCCGCAAAAAAATTTTAATTTTATTGTTGATACATCTCGGATACATTACATACATACATTAGAAACAAATTTTATTGAATCTGTCTGAAAAATTTTAAAAATTATTAAAATATATTCAATTTTTTATATAGCCTTCAATGACTAGTCTGGGTGCCTATATAGTACTTATATTCCATACTTTGAATCTAACTAAGCTCTCAAAATTATGTCAATTGCAGAAATCCGTCGGATTCCAAACTTAAAAATAGATCGGACAAAGTGTGTAACAACTACTTTGCTTAGAAATAGTATATTCGCTTGCAGGCTCTATAGTAACTATATAGTAACTAAGTGCAACTATCTTATAAAATAAATTTAGAAAGTTGTTCCAGGTTGTTGTAGGTTTTTGAGGTTTTAGATTTTACATATTATTTGGTGATTGAAAAAATAACGCAAAAAATTATAAAATGCAAATAACTAAATGTTTTGTTGTTGTTCCAGGGTGTCCTGAGTTTGTTCCATATTGTTCCAGAAAATAATTTTCATATATTATCCAAAAATGAAGTTGTGAGAGGAAGAACAACATTCAATGCCAGTCCTGCACTTTTGCACCAGGTTTTTTTCTATATTGTTTTAAAATATTTTATCAAAAACTGTGGGAAACAAATTGCGAAAAACATTTTTTCACTTAGCAATATTTTTTGGTCACTGTAAGACAGAATAAAAATAATTTTTTACCTTATTATATTCGATGGAAAATCATATGCAAATGGTTTCTCACCAATGAAAATACTTAATTTTTATTCTTGTCCATCTGTACTCGATAAGTATTTGGAGAGAAACCATTTGTTTGTATAGTTTCGACCGAAACTATATTCAAAAACTCTATAACGGAGAAGCTGACTAAGGTTAGAATTTTTATTCTTGTTCGTCTGATGATCACGAGAAGTATTTTTCATCAGTGAGAAATCATTTGCATAAGATTTTCCATCGGTAAGAAACCATTTGCACATATTTTGTACACAATATTTTAATTATGCGCATGGGCAATAGGGACATCGCATTGAAATTAATTTATTATAAACATATTAAAGACGACCTAATGAAATGCATACGTGATCAATCTTTTTCAGTCCATTTCCTATCGTGTTCTATTTTTATTTTATCGAAAACGTGCGAATGGGAGGCTAACTTACCAATAAATTCTTTCAAATTTTGAATATTTTTTTTTAGAAAAACTAGAAGTGACCTAATGATAAAACCACGTGACCTGTTGTGACCTAACGATTCCTAATTTTTTTATATCAAAACGTTGTAGATGAGGGGCCAACTTTACGGAGGTGTTTATACCACAGGATATATTTTGTTAGACCGTAACGATTTATTGCTAATCAGAAAGATTAAGAAGATATAATATATAAAATAATATAATTTTATAATTTCATGCGGACGATATCCAGCATTTTACAGTTTTTCTTAACTAATATTTAACAGAAGTCCAACACTTTTTTTTATTAAATGCATTATGCATTATATAAATAGGTACCAATCATCACAAAGGAGTGTAGTTTGTATATATTACTTAATATATCCTATGGAAAATTTAATTTCTTTCAGGGATTTCCAATTTATTTTAATTTAAATGTTCAATAGCATGAACGGAATATCGACAATAATAATCAAGCTAAGTTCGTGTCGTTTTTTAAATGAAGTCTGCATACACGAGTCTTGCTACTCCTGGATAAAGTTAAGCCAAAGTTGAGTCGTACGTATAAAATAAGTAATTTGCAACAAAATTCTTTTTCAAAGTTGATAGCATAAAATTAAAAAGTTAACGGAAAGCTATTGCATTTGAACGGAAAGTGAGTATACCGATAATAAATTTAAACATATAGGAGTTAATACCGAGAAGTAACTAGAAAATTAATTGTCTTAGTAGCCATTTAGCGTGTAGAAACGCCATTGTAATTACTTAGCTCCATCTCGAGCCCCTTACTTTTCACTAATTGCCGTGACAGAACAGCGTGAGTATATACCTACATGGTAGATCATGCGATATGACAAACTCGAGTTTCACTATTTTGACAGTCATTATATTTTATCACACAAGAATAAATTAAAAAATATATAAGTAAGTATGTATTGTAAAATAGTAAAATACATTATTTTGTGTTCACAAAAGCGTTACAAGGCAATAACCTTTTTCTCAACAACTTAACATTTACCTACCTATAACAAAATTATATTCTATTCTCTTACACGATTATTATTATATAATACCAAAAAATTGCTTTGTTCAAGTTCAGATAATAATAATTTAAATCTCGAAAAATTAATTTAGATAAATTACACTTGCCGTTAAATTAGTTAAAAGTTTTGAAATTATCAACTTAGTGTGTAATTATTTATTGTACAAAATTTTTAATTAAGGCGGTTATGCCTAATTATAATAATTATTATATTTATCATTATGAATCATTAATTTTTCATTTTTTCAAGTTGCAGTATATAAAATGGTAGACAATTTCTTTATTCCTATTACAATACAAACACAATACACTTTTTTAAAAAAAAATCTTAATTGAACGTAATCATTCTTTTAATAATTTAGTCTTATTCCTTACAAAATAAAAAATCTTTTTGTATAAAAGCTAGGAAAGTATTTCAAATTCGAAGTATGGGTGTTAAACACGGCACGTTATTAATATATTTGCAGAGGTATCCTAAAGTCTGTCTCCGTAATATTTCAAAAAGAACTAAAACGATAAACAGAGTGGTAAAGTTATTACCAAACTTCCTTAAGTTGTTTCTAATGTTTTAAATAATAACTCTTTTTAAATCCAACCCTTGATGGTTTAGCATAATCTAAAAACACATTCTTCTTTCTTGAAGGCGAGATGAACAATGTGTCCAAACAATGAACCAAAAACATAGAACAGAGGGAGAATGTGTAACAAAACAAAACTCCCTAGTGAATTCTTTAGGCAAATTTATGACAAGAAACGCCATCAATCTTATTCACGCTTTTTTTGAGTTGTTCTTCTAGCATTTTCCTAAAGAAGAATTATACAGTTAAAAACTTTCATCCGCATTAGCATACATAAACAAAAAAAGAAAAATATTATTTTATGTAATTTGTATAAACTAAATTGTATTTATCATTTATTGGTGTATACGAAACTACAAACGTTTCTCAAAGAACGTCTGCGTTAAAGTTCTGAAAGTCAGTTTTAAGATCGGTTAATAAGTTAATATCAAAATTACCACGGCTTCTGGACATTTTAAGAACGGGAGAAAATTATAGTGTAAAGTTCTATTCACAAAAAGCCTCTAATTACAAATAAATACACTCGATGTATTAGTTACGAATAGATATGAGACGATAAGCTTTATTTATGGCGAGATGTGACCAAGGATACATATTTAATTTGCTTGTTCAATTGACAACCCCCGTATGGCGCTGCGTACCGGAAAATAAAAGACATGTCGAACCGGAACTGCAATTCCGGTCGAACGACGAATGCGGCATCTGTCGTGAAAATGAATATTTATAAATCAAAGATTTACATATTATCCGTGGTGCCATCGTGTATGTCATGGAATTTATTTGCAGGTTGTGTAATTGTTATAACGGACATTGTAAAGTTATCCACAATACGGCTTCCTTTCAATTCTTTACAAAATGAACAAAATTACATTATTACTAATTCAAACAATTTTTGCTGTTTTCTTTTCATAACAACATTAGCGTAAATATTAACTACCGAAAGCTGATTATTTTTTTTGTTAAAAAGTTGTAATTTATTGTTACTATGCATGAATATTTAAATTATTGTCAAATACTATAACGTTAAAACATTTAAATTTTACAATTTTTACTTGGAATATATTATAATAATAATTACTTACAACGTTGAACAGAATTTGAGAAATAGTAGATTTGCCATAGCATATTTATTCCTCTAACTATTATAACATTACAATTTTATCAGATAGCGTCACTTATATTTAGTTGCTCAATTATGATTTGCATACTATTATTTAAATTTATACCGCAGTCAAGTTATGTATAATTAAAAAAATTAAATTTGCTCGAATAGGTGCACAGGTATACCTTTATTAGTAAAAGTAAAAGTAAATAATTCATTAATAAATTAAAAATAAATTTTTGTAATTGAACCGTATATAGATGTCATACAATCCAATCATAATGTGACATGAGTATAACAATGTTATGAATAATATTTTAATTATAATATAGTATTAGAGTATATATTATCTAATTTAATAGTATAATACTTATATATAATAGTAAAAATACTTTTTGGGCATCAAAAATTGTGCTTAAGCGATTCATTGTCAAAGCACCAGCAGAAATCGTTGTGTAATGGATATTATTTATCGATTTTTGATTGTTCCAATGATAATTTTCCCAAGCAAAGTTATAGATAATAATTAGATAGTGGTGTAAACAATTTTATGTAAATTTACCAGGTAATTTAAAATAATGTATTTTAGGATTTCGATATTTTCTGTAGTTTAGTTTCTATAATATATAATAAAAATTTTCTCTCTGGGATTTTTACGTCAGCTTGGATTTTTGTTTGGAATTGGTGTTTTTCATTCTACATTCTTCTTTCTCTGTTTTTTATCTCTTAGGTTCGATCTATAACTTTGTATTTTTTTATTGTGAAATTATTGTTGCTGTTTAATTTATTTCGTTGTAATTGTATTTGAGGTAGTAGTATATTATATTTTAAATTCTTCGGCCAGATTTTATGTTCATTAGCCATTGTGTTAATCTGTCGTTCAGTCAATCTAGTGTACATTTATTACAGAAAAATTGGTACTTTCTTTACTTCCTTTACTTCATAAGCTTAATTGTTTTAAAAATTAAATTATTGAATAGTTTAATTAAAAAAATATTTGATATATGCAATACAAAAACCTAGTGAATTATATTTTCATACCAACAGAATTATCAATACGATTTTTATTCGTAGTGTAATGGATAAAATGTTTTATCCACACTTATTTATTTTAATGTATCATAAAATTTGACAATTCGTGTTTTAAGGGTATGTATTGAAGTTTTTCAATCTGTCTTTAATTTTTTATTTTAAAAATAACGATTTTAATTAGAAAATATTGTTATCAGAACCAGTTTAATCAAAATTTTCAAGCTGCAAATGCAAACTGTTACCTAAGTTGAAATTGCCATTTATAAAAAAATAACATCAGTCTTCAACAATGTATAATAACTAGTGACGAAACTACAAAATTTTGGTTATTCTGTAAACAATTTCTTCCCCACCCTTAAAATTGTATTTTTTTGTAATAAAAATTAGTTTAATATAATAGATAATTTTTTAATTTTTTTTATACAATTTCACTACAATAAAAGAAAGAAAAAGTTTTAATAAAAATAATAAAAAATTAAATGTAGAAACCCTGGCTCTCTCCAGCCTTCATGTTAGCAAAAGATTTAGGTATATAATTTTACAATGAAAGTTATTCTGCATTGAATTTTTTGTTAAATTATAAAAATATGTTAAATGTAGTAGTTACTTAATCAATTTATTTATTTTAAATTTTGATACTTTGAAATATAATTATCGCAAATTAATATATCTATTCTTTAAATGTTTTTGTCAATTTGGTAACCAGGTTTTCATGTGTTCTGTGTAAGATTGGATGTATTTTGAGTAAATTTTATACTTAAACAAATATCTACACTCGGAAAAAAGATTTGTCGTCGCAACAAAATCTTAGTAACTATAGCCTCAACAGAGTTTTTTCGCTGTTACAACAAATTTTATGCTATTTGGAATAAAAAGTTTGTTCTGAACACAAAAAACTTTGTTGTGGCAGCATAAAATTTGTTGTAGCAGCAAAAAACTCAGTTGAGGCTATAGTTACTAAGATTTTCTTGCGACGACAAATCTTTTTACGTAGTGTACGATATAGGTACCAATAATTAATTATTATTGTATAAATTATTTACAATAATAATTTTTCTGTGTGCAAAAAAATATGTAATAACTAATAAGTATCGTAATTATATTAATTTTTAAGTTTTAATTATTTTGATCTAATTTTTTATCGCACAAATTTCGAAGTATCTGCATTGAATTAAAAATGTGTGCTTTAGTACCTACTATATAACGTCAACAATTATTGCTATTATACATAGGTATTTCAATAAAAACAATTTTCCTTGAATTTCAACCTTTTTTCTTCTCTTCTGACCCAAACCATAACCCAAAATCTTGTATATCAATTTTTATTTTTGTTTCTAACTCCTGCAGTTTCTCGACAATTTCTTTGCAATTCCTACATTTAATTACCTTATAATAGTGAATCTTGTACACCAAAATTCGTCTGATATTTACCCCTTGAGTATATGTACATAATATCTTATGTATGTCATACAAAATTCTGTAAAAATTCTACTTATACATGAATACTTATAAATTTATTTAACATTTTTTTTTTTAATTTAATTAAAACAGTTTTTCGCATATGTCTTATAAAGCAATCAATCAAATTATTGCAACATATAAGTTGTAATTATACCTGAAAACAAATTCTTTTAAAAACTACAATGCATCACGTGTTATTATCATATGTTTTTAAAGTATTTTCCATGCAGTACAATAATAATAGTATATGTATAGCATTTAAGGTATTTTTAAATTAAATGCTATTTTTACCTATTTAAAAAGCAATTATTATAAAACATTTTCATATATGTATAGATTTTTTCAAACAAATAAATTATAAATAATTTATGCTTTATCAATGCGTTGCCTGATTTATTTATCTGCATTATTGAAATTTTTGTTATTTGTAGAAACTAAACCATTAATTCTTTAGATTTTCAATTAAGTATTTATATATTTAAGGTGATGATTTTTGATTGATAGTACAAGTAATCCGTCGCCGTAATATGATTAGGTACCCAATGAAAATGTATAAAAGATATCTTTTGAATATACCGAGATAAAGATAAAATTGAAACAACGATAACTAGCTGATTAGCATGTAGGTTCATTGTGAATCGCACTTGTTGAATTATTTTCTTTTCTGTTGAAATTATTTATAGTTACCATTATGCAATTTAAAAATTTTACCACATTTTCGTTTCGTAAACTATGGCCTTTAAAATTTTATTATTTATTGTTTTTAATTAAATGAATAATTTTCATGGAAGAGTAAATTTTATCTTTATAGAAGTTATGACCATAAGTTTCAAGGTTTTTATTATTATATTATCTATTATGACTATTTCTTTAATTAATTTTATTACACATAAAATTGTATTTCTTGTATGTTTTAATTAGGTATTGTATAAATTACTCGTGGGTTTAGCTTGAAATAAATTGTGATAAGATTTGGGCGATTAAGATTATACAATTGTTTTAAAAGATACGTCAATCAAGAAAAAGTAGAATTTAACAAAATATGGAATATTACCATTTCAGTTTTCTAACTTTTCTTATAAATTTCATCTACAATTACGACATAATATACAACTCTAATGAATATGCATAACATAATGTTACTTAAAATAAATAATAAGATAAGTATTTTTTTTCCATTGACGCATTAAGTCTATAACAACAATTTTATGATGGATGTAGGAACTAATTCCTAATTTCGAAATTAAAAGATAAATAAAATTAAAGTAAACCGCCGCCGGTAGCATATTTTTCACTTGAAGATTATTTGATTTTCGCATTGCATTTTTGATTTCATTTGCTGCCCAAGACTAAAACAAATTAGCAATTTTATGATTCCACAAAATAAAATATTGTATTTCGTGTAGGTATTTAAATAACATAGACTGATAAAAAGATCTTACAAATTTTTTTAAAACACTATTGGTGCTTAACCGATTGATGGTCATGTTATGTATGTATAATTATAAAAACTAATTAAAATAGTTTATGAGCCACGAACACTAATTATGTATTATTATAGTTAGATTTTTAAGAAGTAGTATGTAAGTGTAACATACACAATGTAGATACCTATAGATTATATATACCCAATTATTATAGGTAGGTGTAGGTAAGTAGGTAGATATATTTATTTGTATTTACAAAAATTACCCACTGATTATAGATACGAAATTCAACATATCAACCACACAGTAAAAAGTATTTTGTCCCAACAGGTCCACTACAATTTTTTGTTATATTAGCAAATTTATTACGCAGAATAACAACTTCTTGTTGTTATTTATTAATATTAATAACAGAATAACAACGTCTTGTTGTTATTCTGCGTAATAAATTTGCTAATATAACAAAAAATTGTAGTGGACCTGCTGGAACAATTTTTTTTTGTTAATTTAACAAAATACTTTTTACTGTGCACACACATAATTATTATAGGTAATATAATATACAATACATATATAAAATAATATACTTAGTAATTCATTATATAGGTACATAGGAAGATTTGTATTGGAAATTCTATAGGTACTTATTTTTCTATTACTTAATTTAAAAAGGAATCTAATATTTGAAAAAGTAAATACATATATGCACAATTATTTAAGAGACAATGTAATAATTCCTTTTTGTCCAATACTAGATAAACAAGAAGCTATTACTTAAATAAACGTATGCCATTATTTATGTCCAAATGTAGAAACTAAAATAAAATACATTGTGGTTTTAAAACCTTTTAAGAAAATTACAAAACCAATTTTGAAATACACATGTGCAGGATACATTATACACATAGGTAATCGTAATAATTCTTAAATATTCTATTTAAATTGTTTTATAAGTATGTGTTACTTTTTATGGGCAATTAAAATGAATTATTCATATTTTTTATTTATAGTAACCTATCCCATCATAAGGTATGATCAATAAGCAATAACTATATGTATTTTTTATCAAAGAAATTCTTTTCATAATTCAATAATTTACGTGTTAGAGAAAAATTTATTTTCTGTTAACCGATGTCATCAAATTTTTTTATATTTAATAAAATTCATCTAAGAAAACATCAAAAGAAGATGCTGAGATGTTATCAATCAGTGTAAAAAGTAAATGTAAAAAGGTCAGTAAAACTTGCATATTTGTAAAATTTATAACAAAAATTGATTTAAAATTATAAACACAACTACATCATAAATCAATAATGAGGTACAGTTAACAATTTTATATCGTATAAAACAGCTCAACAGAGCTTTACCATAACGATGTGTTTATTGCCCCCTTCCATTTACCCCGTACAAGCAATTGTAGGGGAATACCATACAAAGAGGAGAATCACAAATAAAGTGGGGGTGTAACTAGTGGGAGAAAGTGTAGGAGAAACAAAAAAAGGGGGCGTGCTATTTATTTTTACTAAAAGACATGCGCCTAAGATATAACAACTAGCGACTTTCGGCAAGCAAACGAAACAAAATGGTTGCCCGTGGTGTAGGTGGTTGTCGCGAGATGGAACATTCGGCAAAGAATTCGTTTTGCATTTATGATGAGACGCATAAAAAACAGTTTGGTTGTTTTGCCAACAAATTCTTTTAGAGCATTACTCACTTCCTCTTAATTTACAACATTGCTGTTGGTGGTCTTCAAGTTTATTAATTGCAAAAATATACTCAGTTAACGCCAAAAACCACCAGATCATAATATGCCGTTGCTTAAATTTCAATTTAAAAAAAGTTAAAAACTGTTACAAATAAAAATGCATAACGCGACGCGATAACTATCTCGACGAAATACAAAAATATAAAAATCTTTTTTGTGATTTATTAAAGATTTCAATTTATAGAAAAACTTTCTCTGTCGGTTTAATTCTTTTAGGGATTTAGGGTATAAGGTAATATTTTAAAATGATTACCAAGAACATTTTTACAATTCACTGAATTTGCATGAAATTGAAATATGACTGAATATTTTATTTAAGACTGTGTTGTTATAAGATTAAGATCTTGTCTATAATTTCATTACTTTTTAAAACCACATTTAATTATTTTACTTATACTGCAGGTGCTTTTCGTGTAATGCAATTGAAAAATGTATCACTTGGAAAATTTTACCAATTTGCAAAAGAAAATTATAATCTATGGAGTTGGGCATTTCAAATAAAAAGACATAATAAATCAAAAGTATTTTAATTTATTTATCCGGAACTATACGCATCGTAACCAATTCCGGTCCATTTGCAGCACCACGACGACCGCGACGCCACGTATTTCATCTTCGACGTTTGTTGTGGCTCAAGTATAGTAGCAAGCTTTTTATGTGCATTTTTATGTCAGCACAGAGATCTTCTTGTTGTTAAAGAACGAGATGTAATGGACCGTGATATTTTTACGAAAATTGAAACGTAAATATACTTTTATAGCTTTAGATCTATACCATAAAAATTTTATACTATTTCATATATTACGTTAGCTTTTCTTGGCAGGTCTTCAAAATGTTTAATTGCTTTATGAATAAATTAAGAAAGGATTAAATTTTATAATAATATTAAATATTAATAACTTATTTAGGGAATAATTTTTACGGTCATCAAGTATAAAATATTTTTAATTAAAGCTTTAATTGTTGTTACGGCTTGTTAAATGATATATAATTGTTAAACGTATAAATTATATATCGAGGAGTTAATTACCATTTAGAGTATACAAATACATTACTATATCAGACGTGGAAAAATGTTCAAGGTAGCAGTTGGTACTTACTTACCCGACCAAAATATTTAAACATTTAAACAAAAAATAGTTTTATAGTTTGCAGTGCTCTAATTCTTATTTTACTCTTATCTATGCAGTTAATTACATTTTTTTTTATTACATATCTGTAAATTTTTGATGAAACCGTTTCTACAATCATCAAACTATGAAATACGTCAGTTTTGGCATTCTTTTTGCAGATTATATCTTTGGTAAAAAAATTAGTGTTAATATACTTATAAGTTAGAAACAAAGCAGCTTAAAAATCGATTGTTCCCTTACAGCTGAGCTATGCAAATCAGCCCGGTCGTGCTCTGGATTTTATGCAATGCCTACACCTCCATTTCGAGCCGTACTAACCATTTACATGTTACATAACTGTTTTACAGTACAGCAATTTGGGTTTGTTTTCTGTGGTTTTCCTTAATAATTTGCCATAAAAGTTAATAAAGTTTTTGTGATTAAATTAATTTAAATTTTATATACTTACTTAATTGAATATTTGGTAACACCTTTTATAATTATTAAATATTTTGTAAAAGCATCTGAATAAATAATCAAATCATAATTGTTTTTTAGCCGTTTATTCTATTAAACAATGTATAGTAATTATATTTGTATTTATCTACATAGTATATTATTCTACTGGTATAATAATATTAAATTTAAAAAAATTAATTTAGTTTAAATAAAATAATATCTAATAGAATGTGTTAGAATACCTGCAAATGTAATTCTGTTAGTAAACCGTGCAGTTGATCTATAAAAGGCAATGAGGCAAATTTGAACATTCAGTGTTTCTATAGTAGAAATTGCAGAAATTCGGAGTGAAATTTTTATGAAGCTTCAAACACGCCCTCTTAGGATACCATCCAACTTTGTTGTTGCGATACAATACGTTAAAAAGCATGTTCTTGATAAATTTATTTCATTTATTTTCTTTTTTTTGGTGGAAAAGCTTTTTTAATTCAACTCAATACAAAAACAGGTTGAATGCAGTTATGGTCGACTTGCCACCAGCAAACAGACGTAAAAATAATAAATTATTTGATTATTTGCGTGTTCAAATGTAAATGTAAATTTCAACGTTTCAACTGTTAAAGTAAACTCATTTTTAAAGAGCAGAAATAAACTGCAAAATGAATCGTGCTCAATCTCTTCTAATAATACTTAATTTCAATTTCGATAATAATAGTAATACAAATTTCTCAAAAATAGACAGTGGGCTGTAAACTTGATGTATAATATAATGCAAAAGTAAAGTTCTAAGATTTATAAACATATATGTCAGTTTGATGTGGCCATTTGCATGTAATGCAGTGAGTTACGACGTGTGGGGGTGTAAAGGGTCTGGAAGGGTTTGTACTAGGGGAAAATCGTAGATCTGTTAGCGGCTTCACACTGAAACCCGCTAGTGACATGTTTGGAATTAAATTTTGAGCTACATACGCTATAAGCTTCCAAATATTTTTATTACTAATAAAATATTTATAAAACTTTTAATATATTTGAGTAGATAATTTCTAAGAAAATTGTTTTATGTATACTTAATATAATTGCCAGAGAAGTATTATAATATTTTATATTATCTTGGCATTAACAATTTATATCTAATTAATTAGTTGGTCGATAATATCAAGTTTACCATATTACGTATTAGACATTAATTATCCATGGTATAGCTATGCGGGTTATAGAAGGTACATTGTAATAGGTGATAAATGTCTCTTATTACTATTAAGTATGCATTATTTGTAAAAACTTGGTAAATTTATATTTATTATTAACAATATTATTACAATAAATTATTAAGATATTCAAATATTTCCATGTTAACAACAATAATATTAATTATTATTCAAGTATTTGAAAAGAATTAATTTGTAAAAAATGTATTTTTATATGGACAGTGTGGTGATATCGAGGAACTGATGGTTCGATACCATTATAAAAAGTCAGATCACGAAAGGCTTTCCATAAGATGGCGTATATCAAAAATCGACGCTAACGAGCAATGCACGTGACGACGGTGGCGCAAGCGCGTCTCTATGGAAACTGTACCTCCGTCGGGGAGCGTCGATATGGCTGGTGACCGACACGAAAATTCTTGCACATTCCTGAAAAAATGTACTAACATAAATAAAATTAACACGTAATTAATTATGTATGGATGATAAGTATTATGAAGAACATATTGATTATATTGAGTTATTAATATTTTTTTAAATAAATAATTTTTGCAAATCAACTCTCTTGACTAACCACTGTTAGAGGCAAGTGCATTGTGATTTAGAATAGACCACTTGTTTCGTGTACACTAGCCAGGTCCGGACCCTTCCTTTATGCAAATTTATTACCCCAAATTGAATTATAAATTTGAATAACAATAAAGCGTGACGAAATACAAGAATTAGGGTTTTATGCTTTACTTAACTTTAAGTATACATCTAAATCGATTTTTTACCATCTCCTATAACATATTTTAACTTAAAATTCCAATTACATTAATTATTGTCAAAAAATTACTAATCAATATACATATTTCAATTTCGAGCTTATTTGATTCCAATTTTTCTATTTAATAGTAAGTTAATTTTCATTATTTCTTGGCCATTAAACCATTGCGTATTTAAATTACTGTTACTTTTAAATGTGTAATAATTATTGTATCTTGTAAATTAATACATTAATGCTGTTACAATCGTATTCACCAACCTCTGTTAGTGCTTATCAGAAAGTTAAACTCAGATATAGTTTATTAAATTAAACTTTCGGTTATCACCAGCGATATATATACATAAATATTAACCGTCTGTTACTTAAGTTTAAAATGGTGAATACTGTCAGCAAGTTTAAGATTACATTATAGTTACTGACCAGTAAAATTAAAAAGAAATATCTTTCAAAATTAAAACTTTACTGGACTATCTCTGAAAACTGGAAGATAAGAAGATAAGTTTCTAATAAAAATAAGGAACTGAATATTATCCAAAAGTAAGTTCTCTTAAATTTGACGAACAGGTTTCTTTATGGAAGATTGGATTAGAAAATTCAAGATAATTTCAATTCAAAATTTGGTTACAGCTGCAGAGTAAAAAGATTCTTCTTTGCATTCAGATTTAGTCAAGTAATTCCTTCACATTTTGTATTACTCAAATACCGTCAAGCACCGGTTCAGTTTCTGAATTAAAAATTGGCGTTGTTACAAATATTTGTTTGTATGCGTGTGCGAATTACTTAAATTTTCAACATCATAAAATCGTTGCTATATTTAAGTCTTATATTTCTTGAGAAAGCAAATCTATTTTATATAAGAAATAGAATATATTCTCTTCTAGAAGCCACTCTCTGGCGTTCGCTATCAGAATTCAACTAACTTATACACACATTAAGAGCTTCACATAAACAAAGAACAAATTAAAGTATTAGTTATTTTTGTTCTTTTATTACGGATTTTCAGGATTTCTTCCTTACCAAGTACAATTTGTGAACTTTATATTACCATATCGAAGTTGGATCGAATTTGATCAATAAATTAGTTTATCTACTTTTATTAAAACTTATTTATATTTAGTAGTTATTCAACTACTTTTTGGAAACTTAAATTTTAGCATTTTTGGTAATTAAACAATCAATAGAAAACCGTGTTTCGGGGGGGAAACCTCAGAAAACTATAAATCTTAAAAATTTGAACCGTCACTTCATGTAATAGTAAACTAGATAATACACTCGTTTTCTCATGTACAAAAAGTCTGTAATTTGTGCTTATTTGCAACATTTTAGAAATTTAATTTTCTGCAAAATTGTTTTAGTTTTTTGTTATTTGTAGGAATTAACAATAAGACATTTTTGTATAGACCGGGGGGTTTGGGAGGTATGGAATATTCTCCGGCTTGTACAGCGGTGTATTTCTGATATATATTATAATATCGAATACAAAAATTAAAATAATATAATAGCACTTACTTAATAATTCTTTGAATTTTTAGAACAATTTTTAAAATTTTATAATTTAAAATAACTATTAAGAGGCCAAGTACATTTAATTTTTTTAATTTTTAATTTAAAATTTGTCAATTTTTAACTTTTAGATGTCGTTCACCTCACATGTTTGATGTTTCTCACCTCATTGCTCTAAATTTTGCAAATTTATCTTGGCACTGCATAATACCATTATTTATATCGGCGTTTACAATGTATAATTTTGTTTTTTCTCTTGAACTTTAAATAGCAAATAGGCAGTAGGTACTTGATTAGTAAATCAAATTTTATCATTCACAGGTATAAATTTTAAACTTGGAGATATCGATTTGTTTGTCAAGCTGGAGGAAGATTTTAGTTAATTAGTATAACCTATAACCACACAGCCTATATTCCAATTATCCAAGAACATTCTCGGTGACTTAACACGGTGCTCGTTTCGTCATCAGGCATTTGTACTCCCCTATGTCATTAAAGGAGTGGAGTGTATCGCGGTCGAAGTAAATATATTTAAATGTATGCAGCATTAATTCAGAACGCGGCGCTCACAGCTGACTGGGTCCTGTTTGTAAACACTTACTCATGACGACTGCTAGCGATGATCTAGCAACGATCAAACAAGCTACTGTATGTAGTATATGTTATTGAAACGTTTTGGGTTTTGTTTACCTGAACAACCAATCGACATTTACATCCTAATTATAATACACAGATTGTTCGCAATCTATATAATCAAATAATAGTCATCAGTATCAGGTATTTGTGATTGATTTTTACTGACATTTTTATGTTTAACTTTATTGTGCTTATTGTATTCCTAATAGGGATTCTCATTATGCTAATCATAGTTCGAAACTGTTTTTGATGTAGTATTTTGATTTTCATTTGTCAAAATGCAAGGAAATAGGTAGGTATATCAACCTAATATCAATTAATTAATGATTTTTCATTTCTTTTTTTTTCTTGAACGTGGATTATAGTTGCTTAATCTAACCATTACTTCACTGGTACGGAACTAATTTTTTCGTTTTAGTTTCATGATAGCTATACCTATACGATTTAACTACGATTAGCCAAGGCCTATAGCTACTAAGTAAAATATGAAGTCGACGAACGAATGAATGAAAATCAGTTAACTAGCCGAGTTAAAAACAAGCAGGTAGGTACTCAACTTTATAATGTAAATTGTCGAACGGATGTGTTACTAATAATAAAAACCTTATAGTACCATGTACGTTTGTAGCTGGTGGAGCCAGACAGTTTATTAGCACAAAGTACAATATGCCGAGATTTATCATCAGCTGAGTTTGAATTTCATTGCAGGACAGTGTTTGTTTAGCTATAATTCTTATGCAGGCAACGTTCTATGCCTCCATCTTATGCATTTTACATGAGCGCGGCACCGGACCTAACCTAACATAACCTGGTTCTAGTCCAAAGTCAATTACTTTCACCATATGTACTCGTTTTTTTTTTGACAATTACATACATTAATTATTTCATTATCTCATTTATATTGAAATCCTTAAAAACTTAATCACAATTTTATGTATTTGCGATATATTTGCATATTTTAAAACCTTTAAATGGACCTTTCATCAACGATTGGTAAATGTTGTTAAAATTGGCTTTTATGTTGTATTAGCAATATTTGTAAAAAGTTTTTTAATAATGGCACTAAGCCAACAAAATCGATAATCGAATAACGAGTGAACGATGCAATGGAAAACTCATTAAATACTAGTGTAGATGAAAAGCAGAATCCATTAGAGAGAAATTAGAGTGCTCTGTGGCTCACGTACACAAGTTTAATTATAAAGTGCGAGTAAAGCGGTGTGTAGAGCATACGCATCAAAGGTTCCACATAACGTGTCAAATGACATTATCACACATTACTCACCCCTCTATATATACCGGAAAGCTCAAGCTTTGACGATCCAATAAGCTTCTATTCCAACCAACATTGTTGCTAATAGGATTACCATTTACTAAGATATCTTTCTGAAAATATTACCTAAAACATCGAGTCTAATCGAAATGGTAATGA
This sequence comes from Cantharis nigra, assembly GCA_958510845.1. Lineage (NCBI taxonomy): Eukaryota > Metazoa > Arthropoda > Insecta > Coleoptera > Cantharidae > Cantharis > Cantharis nigra. The sequence continues at coordinate 67,884,677 of OY294028.1, forward strand.
AATAGGTATCTACGTAAGTGCATTGCTCATTAGCAAAAATTTGAAGTCAACAATTTTTAAAATTCTTAATGTTTTCATTTCATTTATTAAAAAAATTATATCTAAATTAAAACAAACAGAATTAATTCAAGTTTCATTCATTCAAAGCGAAATAAAATTTATATTACGTGGGCAGGTGGTATGTAAGTAGGTACCTACTACAAATAAATTTTAGAATATTATTATATTTATATAGTAGTTCAAGTTGTTTTACTTAATTTTTGTTGACTTAATTTTGGATATCAATAAAAAACACATAAAATAACTTTGCATTAAATGTGATAATACAATTTAGGGGGTTTTGAATTTAATCGTGTAGCGTGACGTTAGATTTCATAATTTCCCTTTCGCACGCTAAAGTAAATCATTTCAAATTTTTTCACGTTGCAGACTTTGTTATCATTTAAAAATACTATTTTGTAAATTTTTGTAATAACAACTAATTAACTTAAAAAACTATTAAACACGTTGCCGTGGTGCTAGTGTGTAATATTTATGTACGCGAAACATGAAGTTCTCGAATTCAAAATTGAAAGTAGTGTTTCTCAATTTACAAAAGTTTTAGTCATAAAGTAAATTAAAATAGACTTGAAATCAAAAGTAACAAGGCAGCAAAAATACCGATAAGACGCAAAATTAATGAAACGTCACATGATTTCAATATCAAAGAGATTTTAATAGAGATAAAAGGCAGGCATGCGTAAAAATTATTATAAGAAAGAAAATACACAAGGGGAGTTTGAAGTACTGAAAAATTGTAGAATAAGATTTAGATTTAAAAATCTTTATATCATTTGTATACACTTGATAAAATTTTTTTTTGCGTTTAAAGCTAACCCCCCAAGTATTAATTAATATTTTTTTTTGTGTTTTCCATGTTCAGAAACCTTACAGTTATTCGTTTTAAATTAATTTGAGGTTAAATGTACAAACTATTTGTATTTCTTGGCTGTTAAATTTTTGCAAGAATATTTATAGAAAAACCTACATATGTAAACATCCTGAAGATATTTTAATTAACAAAACTGCATTCTTTGGTAAACCATTGTGTTATACTAATGTTATACACACATTCTATTTAGATGATAGTAAGGTACTTGGTTGTTAATAGAGTAATTTAATAAATTAACATAAAGCCAATGTTTTAGTATTATTTATTTCTTACTGCGTTTTATCTATTGCAATTTATTATTTTCTTAGAACAATGTTAATATTATATTCTTTGATTTTTAGTATTATATGAAGCCCCTACTACTTTAATCATTATTATTTCCAATGACATTTTTACAAGACTAACAATTTTTTTTGGCTTTACCGTCTTAAATCATTATATTTGGTAGTTTTTTGAATTTTCATTTAAAAAAATAATTTTAAGTTTTAAATGTTAATAGTAAAATTGTGGTTAATTTACAAGATGTAATATTTAAGAAATGTCGATACACGCTGAGATAGAAGTTTCAGACAAAACTTGATTCCTCGTGGGCTATAACATATCGATTACTTTCCCTGAGTCGGGGACGCCGCCCCCGCGCCTGGCATGGCGTCGCATGCAAATCAGCATGGCGGCGGCGGCGCGACGGTCTACTACGCGGCCTGCATGACAAGGATTCGTTTTTCTTGTGATGTTCCCATATAATACATCGGTACAGTGTAGGTAGGATGCATAGTACGTAACAGAGGTTTGCTTTGTGGTATTGCTTATGATGTGAGGGTTTACCGTGATAAATTACGTTGCAGTGAGATACATGTTAAAGTCTCTAAATACTGCTAAATGCAAAATAAGCTTTTTCAAATTTCTATTCGTACTATTATTTTATTTAAAACAAATATAATGTGAGGTGGATGACCTTACTAATTTAAAAATGCAGTAAAATGTAAAAGAATTTTATGTTTTTACAACTATTTCCTTTGTTATCCCAATTGTTTGCATTACAAAAAATTAGATTTTGTCATAATTGAAATAGTATTAAATAATAGTCTGTCAATATTTCACTCAGAAGGAAAACTATAGGTAAATACAAAACGACTATTTCAGACATAGCGTAGGTATTGTTAAATCATATTGTCAATACCTAATATTGATTGTAATTATGCTGAATTACCAGAGCAGTTCTCATATTACAACAAATTGTTGAACCTAATACTTAGTATAAAAATGTACTCACAATAATTTTAATTAATTGACTTTTATAATAGAATATATTAATAGCAACGGGAAATCATAGCCAAACAAGAGAAAACCCATATCTGTATGTAAAAATTGAAAATGTTTATTAACTATGAATAATCGCGTTTAGCCGTGTTTATATAGTTAAGGCCGACCCGACCGTGCTAACTGAAAATATATGAGTAATTGAAATTTCTTTTATTAAAGGTTTTATAGAAAAACTAAAAATGTGAATCAAGGTTAGATAAGATCAACGTTAACAGGAAGTGATATATAACCTTTTTATAACTAAATTATATTCAAATGTAAGAGAAATCAATAAAAACAATTGATTCGATTGGAAAGTGAAAAGAAATGTCGTGCTAGTTAGATTCACCTAGTTACGCTATGGTTACGTACAATATCATAGTACATAAGGTGCTACTACCATAACCATACTATGAACGTATACTAGGTGTTTAAGATTTTGGCGAAAGAATTTTCGGTAACTCAGTCAGATCACACCTTGCACTTTTGTACTAATGAATTAATTTTAAAGTCGAACTTGGATTAGACCTTTTGGAAAACCAATTTCTTCATCTCTCAAAATAGATTGTAATTTTAAAATGTTTAAGCTTATTGTGCTTGCTAATTTTCAAATTTGTGTCATTTACGTGTGTAGAAACGTAAGGATTTATAGCTACCTTGCAAAAAAGGCGAAATCCGTCTAGATCTATAGATACCCTAATATCGTGACAATCTACCATGAATAAAAACTCAATTATTATGTATGAAGTAAAGTTCTGAACCTAAAGAATAGATTTATTAAAAATGAGAAGCAAAATTGACGTAAATATAAGAAAGCTAGTGCACTTGACACAATTTGTGTGTTAATTAATCCCTTTGTATTATACATACATTGTAGATTACTTCGTATCTGGCAATTAGTACGATAGGATAATTTTTATGCTGTTTTATCCGTTATAGATTCCTAAAATCCCATATTATGAAAACATTTTGTTGTTCTATAAATTACTTTCCTTTTTACGATTTTTTAACTGATGTTGCCATATGCATTGCCATATCTCAAAATTCTTCTGAATATTAAAATAATTTCAAAAACAATAACTTAACTTGTGAGAATAAATAACATTAAAAACTTCAATATAACAAGTTAAATCAAATTAATATAAAAGGTAAAAGTTTTTAATGAAAAACATTTTCGTCTCTGACGTGCGTTCATGCTTTAAAGTTTAAAGAGTTGATAGACGCATCTATAATAAACATAACGTCGTATGCTACGATCGATTTTAAAGAAAATTGCAGATTTTAAATTTTTTATTTTTTAAATAAAATATGTATCTATAATAAAATGCACTCCAAATTAGGACTGAATATCGATTCAAAAATCGATATCGAATATCGATAACTTGGATTATCGATAATCTGATAATTATCAAATTATAGAAATAATAAACCCCAACTCTTTTTTTTTTCGAGTAAAGAAACCGGTCGAACCCAAAATTTACCAACGGGAAGTGCAGAAAACATGAGACAATAGCCTATAAATTAAAAATATCAAAACTATAGAAATATCGATAACTATCGACAAATCGATAACTATCGATATTTCAAAAATAAAATATCGTTCTTCGATTAATCGATAACTATCGATATTTATCGATAAAAAGTCTGAGCCATATACTCCAAATTAATATTATTTTACATCATCGATAAAAAGTCTGAGCCATATACTTCAAATTAATATTATTTTACATCACGAGTTAGAAAGAGAGACAGATTACTGAAGGAGTAAATAGATTTAAGCACGATCTGCCAAGTAAGTGCGCAAAGTCTAACAAATTTTAATATAACTTTGTGGTCATTGGGACAATCAAAAATAAAGAAAATAGAAATTAATCACTATTATATAAAAAATTGTTGAATAATATTAAATTTCTAATGCATAAACTCCTTTGCAGAATTTTCCAAGATTTCCATGGGAAGCAAATAGCATTCTTAAGTTTTACTAAGATTTCATAGAATTTCCTAAGATAGGTACCCTAAAATTTCTTTAAATTTCTTATCACTTTTGTATATCACTATTTTCCCTTCGGTGTTCCAGTTAGTACAAAACTAAGGGGAAATCGCCGAATAAATTGTGTGTACTAATAGTGAAGGGAAATCTGAAGAAACTCAGGAAAGTTTCAAAGCATCTTAAGAAACAGATTCTTAGAAAATTTGTAGAAATATAGAAATTCTCAAGAAAATCTAAGGAAATTCTAAGAAATGGAAAATTCAAAGGTATCTTAAGATATCTCGAAAAGTCCAGAAAATTTTAAAGCCAATTAAATCTCAGAAAATGGAAAAACCAATAAAAATAGTTTATTTAATATTCTAGATTTCCTCAAATTTCCCTTTAGTTTTGAATAGAACAATTCCTCGATTATTTTCCACTTAGTAAAAAACAAGCGAGAAATTTGAAGAAATCCGGAAAATCTTTAAGAAATCCCAGAAAATTTTAGATAATCCAAGAAAATCTCATTAATTTTACAATTAGGAAATGTAAAAAATTAGAGGAAATAGAAAATTCTAGAAAATCTTAGGAAAATATCTAAAAAATCTTGTGAAGTGGGGAATCACAGAAAATTCTAGGATATTTTAGGAAATCTAGACAATCTAGCAAAATCAAGAAAATTGAAAAATAGAAATTCTCATCTATATATTTTTGATAAGAATTAAAAAATAATTTTTAAATTTTAATAACATTAAAAAAGGGGGTGTAGTTACTCGTCCCTATATTCGCCCTTGTTTGGAAGGAATTCTTTGGAAACCACAGAAATTGCATGGAAATCGACGGAATTCCGAGTCCTGTATACAAAATTGCTTTTTTTGTGATTTTATAAAAGCAGGGCCCCCGTTAACAACTTCCCTCACCTGTTTGTTACGCCACTGAAATTATATAACATATAGGTCGACATTCACGACCAAAGATGGGAATATGTAATTCGGAAGGTTTTTTGAGTTTAATGTATCTCAAAGAAAAAGAATCGCTCCACGATGATTTGATACTGGAATTGGAAAGTAAAGACTCTTTACTGAATGATGCTGTAAGTATACGGTATTGAGAGAAAAAATTTGGTGCTTACGTTACATAAACTTAAAATCTCAAAATCCTGACATACTAGAACAATTTTGACAACGAATTTCATTACACAAAAAAATTTCGAAATTGCCTATTCCCATCTTTATAGTTATGAAAAAGGGTTAACTTTCGTAGACCTGTGTAATCAATGTATTTTTATGCTTTTTTAAACTTTTAGTTTTTGCGGCCTGTCTGTATTGCAATTCATAAGACCGACACAGACGCAACGTTTTGCTTGTACATTTTATTTGTCGTTTTAAGTTTATTATGCAAGATCGAGCAAAATAGATATCACAGACTGAAAACTTCTACGTTTTCTACAAGCAAATATTGTGTCTGTGCCGGCCTTTAAACTTAAAATTTGAATACATCCTAATCTTATTTACTTATTAATATGTTATTATAAAGCTTCTGACAGATATTTGCATCAGTAACAAAACCATAATGTAACAGATAATTTTACACAAGAGTTTAATATATCCATTTTTATCTATTTGACTCTGGATAGTTTTGTAGATAAATTGAAAAAAAAAAATAAAACTATAAATACGATAAGAAATTGCGTGGTTTGCTCTTAAAAATGTAGTGATAGTTACAGACAATATTTTTAATTAAAGATCAGATTGAAAATAGATGCTCAAAGATAGAAGTGTGCGAAAAAGAAACGAAAGAGATTTAACAGATATATTGGAAAAATAAAAACAAGAAAATTTATAATTAATCTTTAACAGGTCAGCCGGTTTATATAAACTCCAGATTGTTCAAAATGTAAAAGAAAAGTTACTTCAAAAAATTGTAGTAGCGGTCCACTTGGATGCGGCACAGTGCTTTATTTTCAAATTTTATGAAACAAAAATCTAAAAAGCTCTAAACCAGCTCCAAATATTCGGTTACGCAAAAAAATTAAAACGTAACAATAAAAGTTTCACTAATTTTCTGCAAGGGTTTCTTTATATTATAGAAGATCTGATTACCAAAATTTTAGCCTCAGTATCGGTGGTAGGTACTTGCGTGCATGGTACAAAATATCTCCATGTTGAAAGAAACTTTTCAATATAAAATGCTTCGTATCTTCGTATGCTTCGTAAGTTTTCCAATCTCTTTCTTACGTTAGGCTTCAACCTACATTTACAGCTATAGCTGACCGTTTGATGGCTGCAAGAATTCTCCAATCATTGATTTTTGAGGAACTTTTTGAAAGTTCTCTTTGAATCATATATTTCATTACTTACTTATTATTTTCAGTTTTGACATAATATATTGTTTATTTCAGTTATATACGTATTATTACTGTTAAATATTCGACGTTTCTAAAATAAGATGCCAGTTTAGACGCCTTATCAGTAACCTAAAGCTCAATTTTGAAAAATTTCTTCTAACTTAAGCAGTAGTTATTCTAAACTCGAGCTAATTCTACATACGTTTAATTTATTCGATACTATCTTAATATTTTTTAAAGAAAGATATAAATTTTCATTTAAATGTTTTCAACCTGAAAAGTAAACGGGCAGAATATGTTGTGTTATAGCGTGCAAAGTGTTATCGATCATCAGAAAATAACGCAGCGTAAACACTGCAAAACAACAAAATCACACATAAAATACAGTTATAAAGAAAATATCATGTACATTCTCTAATAATATTATTCTTAGAGATTTTTCCTTAGGAAATGGTAGTTAATTGAAAAATAGATATACTTCATGCGCTAAGGTATATTAATCTAACTTTAATTTAATTTTAATTAGCTTGTAGTAGTTTTTATCAACACGAATATAAATATAAGTAAATTATCAGATATAAATAGACCACTAATGTATATGCAAATTATAAAACAATTAAGCTGACTATTAATTCAATAATTTGGTTAAACGCTATCATCCAATATTATTACTTGAAGAGTTGTTGAAGTATATTTTAAATTTACCTCGACTTGAAGAAATTTAAGTAAAAAAGTACCAAGTAAAGCTTTAAATTGATTATGCTAATTAGTGCAAAAATGTTGCATTAGATAGGTACTTTATAAACCACTTTACAGAAAAAGTTCTCGAGATTTTTTATTTTCTTTAAAAGCTAGCTGGTGGAAAGTTCAATGAAAATTTTAAAACTTTTGAAATATTGAATGGTGATAATTAACTTGTTCATGAGTTGTTTATAAATCGGATAAAATCGTATTAGGTATAAAAAGAATTTAAATTTTTAAAATTGATTTTTTCGCAATTTTTAAATATATATCTTCCTACCCAACCAATTTTTTTGATTTAATCATTTTTTTTTAATTCCAAAATTTGCATTTAAAATTTTTTACATGAACTTGTACAAAAGTTACATTTGGTTTTAATGCAGATATTTGTAAAGCACATTCCGATAGGCAGTGATGGATGCGTTCTTACTGAGGAAACAGTTAATCAATTGTTCAGCACTCACTACGCATAGCTTACCCCGTTGTCTGCTGACAAGCTTTGTTTAGTAGCTATCATTACTCTGCCAATCACTTGGTAAAACTACAATCACTTTATGTTCCCTGAAAATTACAAACCCAACCGTTAAAATTTATTTTTTTTGGTTTGAAATTTGAATGTTGACTAAATGAAGATTGTGGTCGTCGTAATGAGTGGGTAATAAATACATGTAAAAGAACCCTGTTTCATTAACCGGCGCTCTGTGAAACACTGAAGACATCGCCTGATGATGTGACTAACCGTGTGAAAATAATTTACAATTTAAATTGTGGTCTAGCGAATAAACATCAGCGTGTAACCGAAAATTTGGAATCATCATCATCATCATCATTGAACGATAATAAAGCTCGTTTAACAATAAAAAATATTATAGTAAAATGTGTAATCATTCAAATGTTTTAACGAACAATGTTATATGGTTAATTAAAGTGTAAAGCATGCTACTACTCATCAACGTTCAAGTTTTTGCAAAGTAATAACATTGCCATTCGTCTTGCGATTTCTGGTTCAGCAGACTGAGGAATGAGTCCGGTCAAATGTAAATCCCAATTAAGCTTGTCGTGGTATAGTTGGAATCTTGTGTGTGGGGGGTTCTAGATCAATTGACAACTGATTGATTCAGCTAAGCATATGTCTACGTCGGTTGTCATCGTAAATTTCAAGAACTTAAACAATTTGAACATGTACTACTGGTAGATTCTTCAATTAACAGCACCGATTCTTATTGTTGAAAGTTTTCCACATACTACAAACGCATGTACGTTACCCAGCAAATAGAATTTAAAATACTTGCTCTTTTTATATATTTGTACAAACTCCACAGTAAAAGGCAGTTGAAATATGTCAGCAAAACCTTCAAGATCGTAACTACAGAAAAAGGATATTGTTGGTTCATGTCAGCAACAAAATTACGTGGTTTAATCATAAAATAAAAAAGCTCGGCTGCGCTTTCACCATGTCAATTTTCATTGACAAAATTTTAACGTTGATAATTGATTTTTTAACAGCGGTTTCTACATTTTTAAAAATACTTTTTGTTTTGAAGCCTACACGAGCACGTCCCTTGTGTTTAAAACAAGCGGTGAGCTTTTTCGATGAATTTTATTGTCGAAATCGACAGTTTTACCGATATTAAAATTCTGTTAGCAACGGTGGTTCCATTTGGTTTACTGTATAAAGTGAAGTATTGAATTCAAATTTTAAATGTTCAAAAGCTCTGTTGTCCAGAAAGAAAGAATTCTTATATCCATCACATATATCCACTCATACATATATTAACAATAATAACGGTGCGTTCCCATGCATTGTTTATTCCGTTCACGTGATATTTGAGACCGGGACGTTTATATTGGAAGGTCCAATTCTCATTGTAAAAGTGCTTAAAAAAGTAGTCCACGATCGAACCTGACTGTCCATAAACATCATCCACGTATGCGGTGCCTATCTCTCATCAAACAGAAGTTAGTTGCTGTCATACAATAACAAAAACGTATCGTTAAAAGCTGCTATAGTGCTTTTTGTTTCATTAAAGCTTTATTGTATTTTGTCTTCTTAACAATAATTATTATTATTATTATTATTAAAAAAACAAATCGAAACGTTTTCGAAAATTAAATAATCGCAATAAAACGCAATAAATTAAATTCCTTTAGAATTTTAAACAATAATAAATTTATAGTTTTCTGTTTAGAAAGTAAGTGATTTGTAGCTATCTAAAGAACTTCTATTCTATTTTGTGATCTTTTATTTCCCTTACTGGTCCATTCTAGGTCGTCCTTCTAGAACTTAAACCATATATCACTCGCAGACAGCATACGTTAGTGAGTCTGTTTGTGCTATGATATAAAGTAACGAAACTAAAAAATAATTTATTGTAGGAAATATTTTATGTCAACCTAATTTAAGCGTTTGGTGATTATTCAAAATTATTATTATGTGCTTTGGTGTTGTTTTGGTAAGTTACCTTAGTAGATATATTTCAGTTATACTTGAGAAAACAATATTTCTTTTATGATGTATAGTCTCACCATATTTTTTTCTGTGGGTGAATACTTCAAGATAGTAGATAGATAATAATTTTCCTGAAAAGCACTTAAAACAAAACCGCATTTGAACCTTCGATATTCGGATTACGAGTTTCCTGTTATGACGAAAACTTTTATAAAGATTCTCGAGTTAGAAGTAAGAGCAAGATTAGGACTGGCGGAGGGGTAATTATTTTTCATGGAAAATAATCCTTAAAATTGTATTACATGCGGTTAATTTCAAAGGCTAAAATAATAAGTTTTGTACTTGGTAAGTATTTAGCATAAGTAGTTTTATAATGTAAAATAGAGTAGACATTACAGAAGTTGTATGGTGTTGGAATGGGTTTTTATATACTGCTTACGTTTCTTCATTACCAGCTAAGTTAAATTTGCAGATAGTTATCTAGAAGTCAAGGCGTGCGCATACTTGGCATTGGCATGTTAAGGGCTTCATTAGTGGTGGTTCTAGTGTTTCTGGCAAGATAACAGCACACCCACCTACTTTAACACATCATCTACTACAGCAGCAAAACAGGTCACAAAGCTTTAACAGTCACGTTTAGAAAGCAGTTCGAAGTTTCAGAAGTTATATAATTTCAGGAAACGAACTTCTCGTATTGACGTGATTGTTCAAACTTTCCAGAAATTGGCATAATTTTGTTTCTTTTCATTTTTAAATACTTTAACACTGATTTAGTTTAATATGTAGTTTCAAGAAAAGCTTTTTTTTATCATATTATCTATGAAAGAACCCAAAATGTAAACAGCAATAAGCTGCTCATATGTGTGTAGTATAATATTCAACATCATTGGACATGTGTAAATCTATAGCTATTTTCCTCATAGTAATTGTGGAACAGCTATGTCTAAAATTTCATTGTTTAATACAAAAATCCGAACGATTTCCTGTATATGTTATGTATTTACCCCAAATAGTTTCACTTTACATTGTCAGTCCACATCTAGACTATTACAGGCTTAGCTGTTATCTTTCGCCTCGGAATAAATTTTAATTTTCAAAAAATTTGAATTCACTGAATACAATTTTACAATATTGTTAAAAGATAATTAGGATGGAAATGCTTAATAAATGTGCATGCATGTTCACTGCAATGTTTCGTAACTATTCGCAAATGAAAGTAGTTTAAGCTCACTTGACTCATTTCTCGTAGACAGAATGACAAATGGACCGCATCTACTTCATAATCATTTAATCCCCGTTAACCCTCTCGCGTCATCGCTCTAAATAACATCTGCAGAGGGAGTTAATGATTGAGAAGCTATATTAAATGCATTGCCAACTAGTAGGTTGATGATAAAGGAGTTTGCTCAAGGATTTCAAAATTCTAAACCACTTTAAATAGGTAATTAATATAATCTGTATTTCTAAATATCGGATAAATTTATAATGAAACCTTTCAAGAGTTTATTACTATGTAAGAGCACACTCTGCACAACTAAGCTTCTAAATAAAAGTAAACTTGATTTTCAAATATCGACACTTCAATCAAATTTCTTTAGGTCGTTTCATAAAACAATAGCAAATGCCTCTTAATTACCTTTAGTAAATTTTTTTATTTTGTGGACAATTTATTTCATAATCTGAAAAAGCTCACAACATAATAATATTTAGTTATCCTTATATTTGAAGTTGTAAGTTTTCACAGAAAAGTGAAAATTCCTCATTTTTTAGACTTCTTGTTTAGCTGGTATTTCACCCTCGTATCCATCATATCGATAGTCCGGTATGAATCTAGGCTATGTTAGAATCCGGGTAGAAGTTCGGGTTGCAGATGGGGCTGACTCACCCGTCGGCCCCACATGTATCGTTCCATACATATTCATGAGAGCGGTCGCTTTCCCTTTCCATCCTAGGATTTTGATACGTATCAATGTTTGTAGCTGCATCAAATAGTACTGCTAGGTTCTGTTCGATGTTGATTTTTCTGTCTTTATGTATGTAGTTTTCTCGTAAAATTGATGATTACGTGAATTAATCGAAAAACTTTGCTCTCTAAACAAATAAATCGTTGTTTAAACAGGGTTGTCGATGGAAAACTAAATTTTACTTTAGTGTGTTTATTGCTTACTGTGTACCTATCTAATCAATATATCTTAAAATGTTTTACCTTCTTAAAAATATAGGCAAATTAAAATTTTGTAAAAATTTCAAACTTGAAATAATTTTCATTTAAATATGAGATCAAACGCGAGCTTGTGATGGAAAACAAATTTACTATTTTCTATTTTAAAGAAAATGTCAATTTATAGTATTAAATGAAGCTTCTATAGCTTTTACTAAACCAATTAGAATACAGTTTCAATGCCGAAACGAAGTCGAGGTACAAATGCACTTAACGTCAAAAATTTTTTGAACCACAATAATTACGAATCGCTAGGTACTACATGCGAATTCTATACTATTCTAAAAATAATATTCTAAGAAGAGCCATATTGTAACGATATTGATTATAATATACTTATCTATTACTTCAAGATCCTTAAAATAAAGACATAAACTTATTATAATATGTAGAGTTGGTTTATTGTAGTTGGTGATGGGTTGTTGAACTACTCGTTTCAGCGATGCGATTTCAAACCCTGGATACTCCCAAATTACTCTGGTTAAAAATTCATGTAAATTTTTTTTTATTTTTGACATTGTATTTATTATTTGTATCCTTTTTAAATATTATTCTAAAAAATTTAATTAAAATATGCTTTCATTTCGTTTAATTTTTCATTTTCCAAGTTATATGCGACTGAAGGTCTAAAATAATCGCCAAAGAAAGGGTTTCTTATCGCATTACTAAATTTTATTTATTGTTTTTTAATTAATTATAATTTTCTTTAATAATTATTAATAATATATCCTTTTTAATATTTTTAGTCTTAACCTGGCAAGTAACCACAGCAGTGGATTGGTGTGATCGTTGGTTGAGTTACAGAGTGGAATTTCGGACTTGGCAGAATTTCTTAGCTCGGCCTTCCGGTGTACATCAACATGTTGTCGATTTAAGAATTGGTTCTATATGTATTTACATAAGTCTGGCCAATTGATAGTCAAGGTCAATTATTATTAAAAAAACCTGTCAAGTAATACCTAGTTATTTATATCTTTTTTTTAATTATGATATTCCACGTATTGCATTTCTTTATGTTAAAATTAAAATTTTAATTTTAAAATAAAAAATAAAAAGTTATGTTAGATCTGTTAAATAATATCAAAATCTTTATGTCACATATAGGTTAATTTAAAAGTAATATCTAAATTGTTATACTCTGGATTCACAATGAACATAACAAAAAGTTTAATAGTGCATAGCTTTCAAATTAAGCTATAACGTAGAATGGTGACTTGTAAATAGCAAAATAACGTCATCATTATTCAATACTTGATTAAACTTTTGTTTGAATTTATATTTCTTATGCTTACGTTCATTGTGAATCCAGACTTACTTTTTAAAATTAATATTAAATTAAAAATTAACAAACTAATCAATCACTAATTTAAATTCAATAGCATACATTTTTTTTGTTTTTATTAAATTTTTATCAACACAGGAAATTAAATTGAAATTACAAATTATAACATATGTACGTATGAGAATCAATGAATTATTATTAAAAGTTTTGAATTCATTTAAATAAATAATTTAAATTTTATTACGTTTGCTTTAGCATGTTAATTATTAAATTTTAATATAAAACGAAAATATTAGGAAATTAATTTTTTAAATACATTTTTATGTACAATAAATTATTTTATTCTTTTTTATAATAAATTTAAAAACAAGTAACAAAATATTAATGGTTTGAATAGTAGCTATTACATTAAATGCACTTTTACCAAAATAGCTTGGTACTATTATATTATGTGCATAATATTGTTGAAGTATACATATAATTTATTGAAAGTACTACATACCTTACCTCCAAACATCGGTATTCATAGTTTTTCTCTCAAGTAAACAAATGTGTGCTATTGCAGTACTAATTTTAAACACGAAAGTTTTAGTTTTCCACACCAACATACACATAACAAGTGCCGTAAAGTAATATTCGAATTTTACCTTACGGCGAAAGGAAAACAATAAACTAAGAGATAATAATGACATTTCTTGAATAAATTTGATAAAATTTAGTGTTACTTTAGCTTTAAATTTAGCTACTCTTTTTGGAACTATCTATTATTTTGGATTTGAAACATGACAATAATTAAGTTGACACTTTGTGTACATTTCTTTAAATCAGTTTTTAACTATAGCTTTCCCACGTAAGTACGAGACAACTTAAATTTGACACATAATTTCTAGTAGTCAAGTATTAGGTATGTTTGTATTCAATCAAATTTATTACCAATAAAAGTCCGGTAAAGCATACTATATTTATCTTGAGATGTTTTCATGTGGAGGGGGAGCATTCAGAAGAATACTTATTTGCATAGTTTTATAGTTTTTCAGAGTTTTTATTTAAATTTTTGTAAGTATAATTTTTAATGGCGAAAAATATTTTGTAGTTCAGAATGTTTCCTGAGCAGATTTGAAGATTGGATATTTGGAAGATGAATTCAAAATTAACACTGGCGAGAAAATTCTTAAAGATCTGGTTTTAAGTTGAAAATAAGTTCAATTCTTGTTTGTATATTTTGCATCAAAATTTATACTATACTGCAACGATCCAAGCTCCATCTTAACTTTTAAAAGCACAATATTGTTATTCATTCCACAGCATATTTTTAATGGAGCCTATCGGCTCGGTTGACAAACTTTTCACTCATGCGGAACATGTTTAATCCCAAACTTGTTACAGAATATACTATTCTCAACTGAGTCCAATTGAAATACATCCGCTTTAGAACATCTTGCGGAGAAACTAAGTATTAGAGCTATTATAGGGATTTTTAATAAGTTTTTTTTATAACCCCAAGTTAGAGGGTCAAGAACAAGCAGTGTTCTTGAAGCGGTCACCCATTCAAGTGCTAACCTAACATGCATTGCAAACATCTGATTGATTTTGTGATTCATGTAATAAACGGCATAAATTGCTAACTTGGTTTTCAAAAGATTGCAAGATACCGTCTAAAGTAAATAGCCAAGCAATTGTATGTAAAGATATTACACTCTATGTATACTATATATATATATACAATACAATGTGAATATCGTTAATGAGTATATCATTCTTTCAATGGCCTTTCCACAATTCGGTATGCAAATAATTAGTTTGGTTGAAGTGTTGCCACTGCTGCCAGCTATATTCTAAAATAACGCAGCCAAGCATACCTACAATCCTACAAATGATATGATATGTTTTACATAACCAATATGTAACAAATAAGGCAAGTAATAATACTAATTTGTAAAAGCTTATAGCTTCTACAAGATCTACAAGAGAGCTTCACCGAAGCTTAGTTTAAATTCGAATGAAAAAAGTCTTTTTTTTCACTAGATGAATCTGGTATGGATGAAGACAGTCTCCTAACAGAAATGAAATTTTAGAGAAGTAACATAAGAAATACATTTATGCGGATTTCTGAATACGAATGATTTTCCCGAAGACTTTTCTCTAAATCATACTTAACACACCTATACAAATTGTAAAGTTTGATTTGCTGTGCAATTTAATTTTCTCATTAATACATTTTATTTTTAACTTTTTCAAATTTTATATTTCAGATAAACTTTTCATTTTATTAGCAAATTCCACTTCGATGGGAAAACATTTCAACCAGTTATACAGTATCGGACAAAAAGAAAGCGACGCACTCATAATTTCCGATTGTAACATTATTACTAACAATAAAAAGTAAATCTTTGGAAATATAACAGTAGAATTAATCAAAATAAACATAATTAGTAAAAATCCTAAATCAAATTAAATAAATGCATTTTGCAGTTAATTTTATACATTTTCATAGTTTATGACGCGACATAAATAAAGCGACTTCAAAAGAAATTAATATTTACCTGTTTTAAATAGTATAATAATTAATATTTTGTCCAATATCCTTTGTTTTTAATCACCTCTCGACATCTTTTGGGCATAGATGTAATGAGATTTTGAATTACATCATTATCAAACGAATTCCACACTTTCCGTGATTTTTTTAAAATAAATCAGTCTTATTTTTCAACTGGGTTTTCCGAACTTCCTGTCTACTAGTTTCCAAAGATTTTCAATTGGATTGAGGTCTGAGGATTGAGCGGACCACTTTAAAACTCACACATTTTTGAGGATAAACCAGTCTTTCACAAGCTTTGCGGTGTGTTTTGGGTCATTATCATGTTGATATATGAACCGAAGAGGCATATTCCATTCCACATAAGGAAACATAACCTTGTCGAATATATACATATACATAAAACAATCCATAATGCCCTCAATTTTATGGAACGGTCCTATTCCGTAACCGGAAACATTTCCCCAGACCTTCAAACTACAGCCACCATGTTTTACCGTAGTTTTAACGTATTTTGGATTAAGTCTTTTGTTAATTAGGCGATGGACATACTGTACTCCATCGCTAAACACTTCGATTCGTCACTAAAAAGGACCTTATTCCAATCCTGTGCTGTCCAGCTTAAATGAGTTGCAGCAAATGCAAGTCTAGCCTGTATTTTTTCTTTGACAGTTTAGGTTTCATAGCAGGTTTTCTCGCTGGAAGACCAAATTTAATTATTCTTCTTTGAATTGTTCCTTTTCATACTCAAGTCTCTCCCATTTCCGCCAAAATTTGATTTGCCAATAGAAAAGGATTCGCTGAAGATAATTTTTTTACTCTTCTATCAAAATGAGGGGTAGTTTTTGTTGGTCTTCCTGTAGATTTTAAGTTAACTATGACTCCTCGTTGTTTGTAGTTTATTATTGTTTTTGATACAACCGATTTAGACACGTTAAACCGTTTAACAATAGAATATTGAGGTACTTCTGATTTATATGCATTTACTATGCGTTCTTTTAAGTCAACAGAAATTTTTACACTTTTAGGCATTGTAAATAGTTCTTTTGAACACTTTTCTTCCAAATGAACTGTTCGCCAGAACTTATTCAACTGAATAAATGACCAGTCGCTTTATTTTTGTCGCCATTAAAAAGCACCTACATTGAAAAACCTGAGATAAAAGAAACATGTGCATAACAAATTGATAAACAAATGTTGGTAAGAATTCCCAAAAAAAAGAGATAAAAGTTTATACAAATGAATTTGAAAAAAAAATTTTTTTCAAAATTTTAACTGCAACAGTTATAGCGTCGCTTTCTTTTTTGTCCGATACTATATAGTAAGCTTACATCGTCCTTTGAATAGACGTCTTTTTAGAAAAGACTTTCGAAAAGAAAACAATTTATTGCCATAAAGATATAATATACAATATTATTAATTTCTTGATGTTGTGATTGTACTCTAATTTTATTTGTATTCCTGCGAGAATTTGAAGTACCTAAGACTTACTTTTAAGATTTCTTTGCAGAATCTGATTACATTTTTATATCGAATGTTAATTTGAATATATTTTTTAAAGAATATATTGAAAATTTAATTTGTTTTGGTTAGGATCTTAAAACTTGAGTATTAATAATGCAAAAATGATATAAATTGAGTCTAGTCTGACAGTAAATCCAAGCTAAGTCTTTCAGATAAATTGTTCGTCACGTTTTAAATTTCACACAGTCTTTGACAGTGGCGTTTCGTTAACGTACCTAATATTATTTTAATTAAAATAAGCACGGTCTGTGCGCAATAAAATCCAGATAAACTGCCGCTGTTCAAACATCATAAAAGCAATACAACAAAAAACGTACGCTCTATTTATCAGTGTTTGCAAACAGTGACGTCGCACATGCAAGGACAAATCCGGCCATTAAGGCGTCAATAATGGCCGAACGACGGCGTTAAAATACATAAATAACGAGCTTCACTTGGGGAACGACGCGAGGACATCCTGATAGATTGCTTCGTGAGAGTGTGATAGTTCTACCACTGAATCTAAATCATATCGCAGGAAGAAATAACTAATGAATAATTTAAACTAATCTATCATTTTAATATTAATAGAAATGAAGAAATTCGTGAATGAAATGTATAACAAAGTAATCTTAGAGAAATACAAAAGTTATCGGTAAACTAATACTTTTAATAATGACGAAAGCCTTTCAAAAGTAAGTTTTGGGAAAGCTTATGATTTACTTTGCGGTAAGCATACCTTAATGATGGATTACGTTCAAATTAAAGCCACATATTAATTTGAAAGGAAAGAAAAGTTACCTCTTTGGCAAGAAGATGTAGAAAGTTTTGGGGTGTTAGTGGGACGGGAGTTTCCCGAATGACATGCGACTAACTCTATTTACTCAACAACCCGGTCCGTTCGACTGCTTTATTGGCAAGGGCCGGGCTTTTCAAAGGCGCATGCGAGGGTGGATAACACAGTTAATTAATACGAATTCAAAACTCAATTTACATTTTAGACCCTTTAACAAACCTGCTTACAGGATACCTCAAGTCTCATATAAAACCTTTAAAAGTAAAGAAATTAAGTTAGTTAACAAAGTTAAATCTCTCAAATAAAAATTTACATCAATATTGGAAGTGTCGAGATCAGCTTTTATAGAGACTTTCTATGTAAAGTAAATCGCTATGATTAATCAAATAGAAAAAAAAATCACATGCAAACATCTTTTTAAAAAATTCAAGTTATGTCGTATAGTTTCCAATAGATTCACATTTGTCACGTGACGATGCTTCTTGAAACTATACAACGCATACGATATTTAAGAAATCTTAAAGTTGGCAAAAAATTAACTTTTATTTTATAAAAATATAATCGATAAAAAGTTTTTGATTTAGGTTGACCATGACGCCATATGTTTGAAACTAAAAACCAGTCGGCCCCTAGTAAATCCTCTTAGTACGAGCTTTTTGTGCAATCTGGTTTCGTATCAAAAACCATATCAAATGCTGTATTCTGAATTCAATATAATAGGCAGCAATAAGCAGTAGGTACGTATAGCTGGTTTCAGACAAACTAAAAAGGTATATAGAAGAATTGAAAAGCAAACTAACACAAAGGATAACTGTAATAATGGTGTAAAAAAATATCAGAGATGCTTTTCATGTAACAGTTTCTTAAATTTTATATAAAAGTCAAATTTTGATTTTGATTACTTTACATTTTATCCAAATAACGTTTTAACACTTAGCATATCAAACTCTCTATATGAACATATTAACGTTTCATCTGTAGTCCCCAGGGCAAATTCTCTTCAAAAGAGCTCTCATTCCAAACTAACGCCTTCTAGCCCCTTTGGCCTTTGATGTGATGGCCCAAAGCACAGTTTGAATTTCGCGGTGAGTTAGGGTGTCACTTCAAAGCGTTAATGTTGTCTGAAAGATGACACCTCTTTAATTCCCATAGAAAATTAGTTTTAAATTTATATAGTCTAGATAAGCATCGACATTGACGATTTATAAGAGGGAAATAATGTTTAAATTAATACAAGTTAGATATTATTTGCTTTCATGAAGCTACATTTGCAGGTTCGTGTTAACATATTCAATGTAGGTACACTAAAATTTAATACCCTTTAAAACTTGTATTCCATATGAAGAGATAACTTTTCTTATATATTACTAAATAATATTGAATTCATTATATTCCAAAAACGGCGCTCAGTATTTTAATTGCATGTCGATTTTATTTAGATGTTTTTACGTTTTGTAAAATACGAACTAAAAAGCACCTCCGTGTGCAGTTTTTCTTTTGTGAATCCAGGAATAGTGTCACTGGAGTTGGAAAAGCGACGTGACTAGACTTTTAATTAGATGCTCTACTAAATCGATATTCCAGCATCCCGGACTTTGGGTTCCCTACAACCAAGAACCTTACTTAGTTGTGTGTGTGTGTAAGAAGTAAGTACGTATAATTGCTACAATTTTAAAGTTCAATTTTTTTAATGAAACCATTAATTAGCCAATAAATGAAGAATTATTCTCGTTATTCCCATATGAACTGTCGAGTGTCGATTGAAACTCGAGTACTCATGCAACATTAAACTAAAAAATAAACTTAGTGATGTAAATCGAGAGTGTAAGTAAAGTTTTGGGAGCAGCTGTCACATAAGCTATATTCAAATCCAATCATCGGACTGTTACAAAAAGTTTCCGCAACAAAGGCGAGCCCGTGCACTTATCGTTGGCTACCCGCGGTTCAAATTAGCCGTATCAGGGCCAAGAGGGGTCCACCCCTGCACCCTGTGGCGTGCCTCAGGGCACATGACACCTCGTCTATTAACTGTTTTATTGTTACATTTCAATCCCCTATTGCTATAAGTGCAAAGGGCCGCGAACAATTGCTTCGCGATATATTTTTTGGTAATGACGTTATATATTATTGTTACTATTTCCGAATACGCGAAATTTAGGGGAAATGTGAGAATTTTGGTAATAACGAATCTTTTCGCACGCGTCTGGTGTTAAAGAAAATTATTATTGCCAGAGGTTTGTTATGCCGTTCCAATAGATCTGGCTGTAATAACTTAATGAGGGTGAACTTTACTGGCATTGCCAATGCTATATACGAAAAAAAAGTACTTTCAAGTCGGTAGACTTATTTATGAGTATTATGCAAATGTATGTATATACTTTCTGTATAGTACATCAATTTTGACTTTAAATAATTAAATGTAAACAAGGCATATCTGCAAAAAAAATGAAAATTATATTTACCCCATCATATGTTTTGTAAGAATAAAGTTCATTCACTTTCTCTCCCCTATTGAATAATTCATATATTGATCTACCTCAGTCTGACTGACCTTTCTCTTTCCTCATATTAAGTAGTTTCCAGCTTTTCATGGAAATAATTCAAGGTCGGTGATACAAAAGTTTGAAAATTTAAAACAAATCAATGTTGCAAATGTATAAGTTTGATCTGGGTTTCCATTAGCGGACATTAAAGGGGTGGAAACGGATCAGTCCACGAATAACGATCTCGTGTGGTAGAAGCGCGCGCCTTCGTCCAGGTGATGAAAAGACGCGCGCGTTTATGGTAGAAATGACGTGAGCAAGCGCACCAGCTCACCTGCACCTCAACCTTGGAAGTTCGGTGCATCCCTATCTGCCTTGCAAATGAGTTGCTTATTTATGGGATTTATGAACTTCAAAGTTTATTTCATTATATTCCTGCTATTTTACTATGTTTTAAAGGGACTTTCTTTAATTTTACATATTTGATAATGCTATTTCCTTCAATTTCTCAACATCAAATTAATTTGCACATGATGAGAGGTTAGTTATTTTGTCAAAAATAGTCAAAATTTCGAAAGCATTATATACTGTAAGTTTCAGACTGATGATAGTTTTAAATGTAGCAATATTAAAGTTGGGCAAAAATGTACAGTGTGAAAGAAGAGGTACCTATACAACCCCAAAACAGGAACAAGAACAAATGTTTTAAATTAAACTTCTAAGGAATATTATTTACTAAAAAAAAGTGCTTGGGAAGCATCCATTATATCAACAAACCAGAATTACTAAAAATATTGCTAATATTATTGCGGTATATTAAGAATAAATTAAATTGAGTGATAAGAGATGTATGTGGTTAGCTCACAGGTTCAATTCTGGTAAGTAATTATAATAATGCAATCAACCGCACACAATTTCTTAACCCGGCATAGGTAGCTGTGGGACTGGGTGCAGGAACTTTCCCGGATATTAATGCTGAATAAGATAGTATGGAAATTGAATTTATTTTAACCCAAAATAATACATAGATAATATAGCTAATACCCAAGAATATAAAACTATATTGTTATATAACAACTTTTTAAATTAACAGTTGGATTTTAGTTTATAATATTTTTCAAATTGTATTAATTTAATTGTTGTGAATCTGAAGTTAAAATATAATTATAAGAAAATTGCTGAGGGTGATGCCCGATTATACGTCTAAGAACAGATAGAGAAACTCAACTACTCAGATTAGTGAAATTGCATTGTAAGACCCCAATAAAGGTCCTGGGTTTAGAACCTGAAAATTACTATTACTGACAATAATCTGAACAATGAATATCATTAGAAGATCATCAAGTTTTTAATTACGTAAGATCTATGTTGTGATAATAGAACATTGCAGTGTTAATATACAAGGTACATACAAATCCTCGAATATAATACATATTATGTTATGATAATATAATATTGTATATTTCTATCAAATATTTAATTATAAAAATACTACTTACTTATCATAAATGTATTAATATTAAAAAGCTTTAAAATTTTTAATTTAATTAATAAATAAAGATAATCAGATAAATAGATAACAATTTAGCCAACTTTTTTTGAAAATATTAAGCAAGCGATATTTTAAATTTAAGCAAAAATAAATCAATGCAGGGTACACTAAACTGCAACATTCCAGAGACTTGTACATTTAGAACAACCAACCCTTGTCCGGTCCGAGGCCGCAGACCGCGGGTGTTTAGCATTCAGCGGTCGTCTTCACCTTGTATTGATTGCCGCAGCCCTAGTACAGTCTGCATCATCTTGCTACTGTCGAATCTAAACACTACACAATGAATGCATCTCTAGATATCTAAACTTACATAAAATTAACTGTCGTAATTAGATTGCCAATAAAAATTAAAAATTAGAAATATATAAAATGTTCTAATGGATGGGGTCGCATAAGAAGATACATTTCTGATTTTTTCTCGAATTAAATTCTATAATAACTAATAAAGAATCTCTGCTTTAACAACAAATTAGTATTCTTTAAAGAATTATTGAAAAATCATGCTATGTTGTAATATTGTTTCAGAATATCTATTGCTATGTACACACAGAAAAACATATACTTGAATTCAAGTATATATTTTACTCAGCATTATTTACTCGTGTGAACTCTTTTTTTAGTTTCATTGATGAAACGAATTACTTGCTGGGAGTAATAAGATTACTTAGAATATAGTGTTGATTCAATCTACAAAAAAGTTGAACTAAGAATTGAAATATATTTAACTTAATATGAACACTTTTATTTGATTTAAACATTTTGAAAATTTAAAATCAAGTGAAATGGTGTTGTTCTAAACATTTCATGTGTTTAGATTAAGCATTACAAACGGTTAATTCTTGAATATTGTCATTATTTTCAAGTCAACTCTACGTAGAGTTAACTGGAATAATAATATGGTTGCATTGTGCTATTTTTAACTTCTATAAAGGTGCATATTTGTGGTGGCGGTGGTGCTGTATAGACAAACATTACGCCATTACAGTTTTATAATTTACAAAGAGAAGTTTTCTTCAATTTTGGTGTTAATAATTTGTGAATTCTTTGTGTACTTGTCATACTAAAGTTATTACAAACTTGGAATTTACATCACTTCGTGAAGAGGTAGGTACCTACAACCTATATACTTACAATTTTGACGCGGCCATGGCGCGGCTTAATTAATGTAAATTAATCAGTTTAAAAATCCTAACTGTTACTTTCTTGTGCTCTATTAGTTATCTTTACAATAATAATTATTATTACAAGAAGTACCTACAAATAACATTTTAAAATAGGCTCCCTTGACTTTTGACCTTGATTACAAGCTGTTTAGTGTGGTTTTCTAGTTACATAAAACACTTTGCATTTTCAATGTTGCTCGAAGTCGAGAAGTAGAATTTTTTACGTTGCTAATACCGCATTAACTACTTATAATTTTTAAATTTGTAACTTTTAATTATTTAAATAAACATGTAACCTGCAATTTCATAATCTGACAATTTATTGTATTATAATTTACAGATTCTAAAACTGCAATTTATTAAAGAGATGCTGACATTATTAAATAAACAACATTGGAAGTATAGTAAACAAGATGCTTATTGATGGAATAATAATTATTCATGGTAAGGTATAATCGAAATAATTTTGTTTATTTTTGTATTATTAAATGTAAATGATTTCAGGATTCTGGAGATATGGAAATACATAAGGTATGCAGTTACAACAAAAATTCAGCTTTAATAAGAATCAACCTCTTCAACATTATACTATGAGGCGAAAACATCCGTTAAAAATACTAAAATAGAAATTTTCTAATAGATATTTATAATTAAATGAGTTTCAATTTTATTTAAATAATACCTACCTCAAATCCATCCCAAATTTTATTAAATTCTATAGATACTTTCCTCGATTATTATTTTATTTTAGGAACTAGTTTTGACTGTTCGTCTTTTTCAACATGTTCCGTCAATTAATACATTTTAATACATCAATGTATTAATTGACAGAACATGTTGAAAAAGACGAACAGTCAAAACCAGTTTATAAAATAAAATAATATATAAGGAGAGTGCAGTAGAATTTAATTTAATCCCAAATTAAGTTAATTCAATTATTAGATAAATTTACTTTAAGTAATTTCTTATTTAATTTCACTTTCAAATTATGTTAATCGAAATAATATATACTCGGGTTGAATTCGTATATATTCGTAAGAACTCGATGCATTTCTAGATGTAACTCTTAAAATTACTTGGATATAGTATCAAATAATAAACATATAACTTTTAAATTTACTTGAATATGACCCACCTTAGGTGTTGTTTCTACTATATCAACTTAACTGAAGTAACTCAATGCTTGAATTTACAAGTATTTTATTTACTTACTAGGACCGTACGATATGATCACGTATATATAACCGTTTCATAGAGTTAACTGAAGTATATTACACTTCTCTGAACCATTTTTTTTTCTGTGTGTAGCAAACTGGGAAACCTCAGCAACTGTCTAGTAAACCGACGACTAAACCGCATAATATATTATGTATATATAGGAAAGTTTCTGGAATTTTAACCTGTGGTTTATCATTGTCTATTGTACTAAATTATACCAAAATGATGCTACTAAAATATATAACATGTCGCTAAATTTTAAATTAAGTAAATATCATTTTTGCAGTTTTTAAAAGTCATCGTACAGCATTGCTATAATAAATGCAATTTTGCTTGGTTAACATTTTTAAATGCACAAGTGACAGCTGTCACCCACAATATCAAGGTTTGAAGTCAAATTTTCTATCCCTCAATTTATAATTCCCCAGCGTGGCCTGGAGGGTTAGTCTTTTCACCCCCTTTGTCGTTGCTTTCGCGGTTTTATTGAGATATGAAGACTGATTGTGTAATTGTACTTTTCAACAAAGATAACGATGTCGCCTATTTTACCTTTCAAACCCTGTTTGTACAGTTAATTACTTGCAGTTTTACCTAACCGTAAAATGAAAGATAATCAAGATGAAATATAGTTTGAGCTGTATTACGACTTTGTCGATCTAAATTAATTTGAGTTACGCTGCACCTTATATTTATCAATTTTCAATTAACTAAACGAGCTACTAATATTTTGACGACACGTCCACTTCAATTATAATCACAATAGCCTAATGATAGTAATATAGAGAAAGTTGTAAGGGTTCTTATTGGATGTTTCACGTTGAATTTGGTGACTATGCGTGCAGCTCTTGTCATGGAAATGATGCCCCCAAGTCACCAGTTCACTTAAGTACGTATTGTCATCCCCCACATTTTTATAAAATAATATTGGAAGTTTGTGTTTGTAAATTTTTCGGTAATTTTTACAATTTTCTTTTACAACTGGAAATTTAAATAAATAACACGAAATGTGATTTTTTTAAAGTAAAAATAATGAATGACAGAGGTAAGTTTTCGTGGCATTCTCAAAGAACTACAATTTATATTAAAAAATGTTTTTTTGAATACCTTACATTCCCAAAATGTAATGTCATGTTAAGTTAAACTTGTTACCTGCTGATTAGCTTTTAAACCCTTTCACTTAATATTAGGATACCCATATTAATAGAGTGTTTCAAAGAAACTCCAACCTACAACCCAATCAAAATAACATGTTACGTTGCTACAAAGACTCATGTAATTTTAAAATGATAGTGATGAACAAAAAATTGAGAGGCATTTTTAAAAGTATGGCTGCATAATTTAAGGAATTTGCATTGTGTTGAAAACGAGTGTGTGTAGTAATTCAAAATTAACGTCAAGTCAAAAATGCGTTTTTTCAAACTGCAACTTTGAGTGCTGCGAAAATTCAAATAGATTTGTTTTTATAATTTCGTACAATATTAAAAATTAGAAACTTCTGCAATATATGTCCTGTAATCGGTGTTTAAAAGATCTAATTTTAAGTTCTACACCTGAAAAAATAATACTTTAAATTATCATGTTTACAAATATAGTAGTAACAGGTGTTAATTGTGCAAACAACCAAGAAATAATTATTAACCACGAAATCTACAATATTAATAACTTAATTATTTTTAAAGCACGCAATCTTTAATTTGAATCCAGTATAAAGAAAACCACAAAAAGTAAATTGAACTTGAAAAACTTAATTTAATTAAAATCCTTTTTTGTCTTCTACCAAACAATATAAATTATTTTGAGAGAACTAAACTTTGCTATAGGGTTAATTATTTAATGGTAGGTATAAAAAATCTTCCACATGGAAGACAAAAAAACTGTCTGAAAATAACATTTTTAAATTATAACACAAGTTTAAAATGAGTAAGCATTAAATAATATCCTAATGGCAAGTTTGAATGGTCGTTTTCATTACAAACCACCATTAAATTGTAGGCATCTTTTACAAATTATTATCATAACGGAGACAAAAAGTAAACCATCTAAATTGCTTCAAATGATAGTATAACTACATCATTAACGACCACCAAAAAAACCTCTAAAAGTTATATAAGAAATCATCAACTTATTATTATTTTATTATGCCATTTAGTTAGTTGTAGTGGTATCTTTTTATTTCTTCTAAATACTTAATTGAATGTTGTGTGCAATAAAAAAGTTAAATGATTTTTATAAACACTAGTCATTCGAATTTTGTATAAAATAATTTATTATGTTCGCAGTAATATTAAAACCAGTCACACGCAAATTCCTAACCCCTTGTAGGCAGTTTTGGAATTCTGAATCGTGTCGTTCGGAATAGATGTGAAACTGTAGGTATTCCACATTACATAATGCTGAAAAAATTCTGCAGTACAGTAGTTTGTGCAGTTACGTCAAATGTCAGTATGTATAGTACAAAAAATGAAAGACATCGGCCTAAAAAATATGCTATACAGTCACAGTGAAGTCTGGAAACCGTGAACAGTGAAAATTATGTTTGTTGTTTTAATATTAAATCTGAATTTTTGTCTTTTTTTGCTTTTGAAGAATAAAATAGAAAGAAAAACTAAATAAATTCGAAATAAATATTTAAAAAATAAATATGATTTTCGCTGTTAACTGTAAAAAAATATGGAAACCGTGTGAGCTTCGGTTAGAACAGGTGCCCGAAGCTTTAGTTTCTTTGTAGATCCATTACTGTGAGGAAGCGATGTGAGAATACTTTTTAACCTCTAAATTCATGCTATGTATTTACAATATTAATTAAATTCAATTCAGAGATATGGTAAAATAAAGAAATACCAGAAATAATAAATTTCAGTTTAGTACCGGACTGTGTAAATATTGTGTAAGATGAAATGGCGAAGACATAAGTAAACTTTGAATAGCCATGGGTTTCATCTGTGAAGAATATTGCTTAGTTTTAAAACTGAAAAATTTTATTTTGTGAATTAAGTACTTGAATTTTTCACAAAATGTTTGAAGAGAAAGCTGTTAACGACCAAGTCAACGGATGGTTAGAAGCAGACTTGATCTAAGGTAGAAGAAAGCAAGTCTTCATTTTTGCTTAAATAATAAAAAATAGCTAGATATCAATATTTTAGAAAACCCCAAAAATTAACACACTCTTTGTACCTTGATAGAAAAATTATAGATTTGAGAAAACAAATAATTTAGAATATTTTAACTTGGCGATGTAATGGATAATGTCGATTTTTATTTTACAATATCTCCAAATCTATACACACACTTTTTGGAGATTGGTTTTTTTCTACAATGGAACAGCATTATTGAAAACATTTTCTACGTGTATTTTCGATGTATTTTAAATGTGAAAATTTAAAAAGGTCATATTTAGTTCTAATAAATGTCTGTGCAATTTATGGGTAAGTATTCGATATCAAGTATCACTACCGAAACTACGTATCCATTGCTTATTATAATATAAAACCAGTGTAGCAAAATAAAACGACCAAATAATTTGATATATTATTGAATAAAAAAAAAATAAATAAATATATAAATATAAAAGTAAAACTACAAAAGTAGCTATAAGTGGATTTCGGCCGTGAAGATCTATCCAATGATAGACACTACTTTCACAATATGTTACCAATGAGTAACGTGGGGTTATTGCAAAATCAAAATCCCCAGTCAAAAAACATACATGCAGATAGTTTTACTCCATCACATGGACCGCTAGGTTTTATCGTACTACCGACGGTTTCGAGATTACTCGGTAGAGTAATTATTAGTAATTATTTGTTAAATAAATAAATTGGTTTAAAAATAAAAAGTAAGAAAAAACAAAAATTGAATTAAATTGATATACCTACTAACTACTACTTAAACTTAAAATAATTAGGTAAATAAATGTTATAAAGTCTAAAAACCTTTTATAGGAATAAAATATCAATTTTGAATATTAATTTTATAATTTATTCATAAATTTTGTATATTTTTGTAAAGATTTTGTTAATTTTTGGGAATTTTAAATATTTCTTATTTGCTTTCTTATTTGTGATTTTTTATTTTGTGATTTTGATTTGAGATTTCGTCTTTGAAAATAAATTAATAGTGAGTTTTTGAGTTTATTTCTTTATAATTTTGAAATTTTTATTTTGAATGATAAATTTTTTTTTTTTTTATTTATAACCTAAGTTATATTTAGTTATATTTTTAGATTAAATTTAACTGAAAATTTGCATTACATTATAATTGATTTGATTGGTAAAGTTGTAATATTCGAAGTGGAAAACTAATGAGTATATCATAAATTTGTTATATTTTTTTGATATCGTTTGAGCAAAGTTATCTGCTTCACTGAGAGAAAAAACTGCTTGATCAAACGATAAACGATTCAACCAACAAATTTTTAGCATTGCGGGTGGCAAATGCAAAACATGCATTAAACTAGTGCAAATAAAATGTTAACTTTTTTGCGTTATTTTAACATGAGAAGTATTTCCTTGAACGTTCTTGTTTTGTTAATTGAATCAAAATTTACTACACTAAAGCTATCGGTTTCTTTAATAGAACATACTAAAAGATTGATTCAACATTCCGCACTTTTCGAACTAACCAAGTAGGTACATTGTATCAACCATTTCTGTGCTTTAAATTAAACAATTTCTTCTATTGTTTGAATCATTTTAGGTTTTTGATGTAACTTATTAAAGTATATGGGGAATAATGGGTTGGTGGGAGCGTTGGTCATGTGCCAGGTGACGCTGAGCAAGAAAAATGGTTGTCGTTGTAAAAAATATGATGTGTAATTGTTATAAAAATATATTACGTTAATATAAAACGTAGTATTATTTCTCGAGTAAACATTACACTTATGATGATGGTATTAAATCATCATGCAAGCACTGTAAATTGAATACGTATTCAATGTTGAACCATCACAATAGGTGTGTTACTGTATTAACAGTAGTGCATTTTATGAATAAATAAATTTAAACAAATAATCCTCAAAGGTATTGACTTTTAAAGAATTAATAACTGTAGTATTCATTTTTCTTGCACATTGCAAATGCACATTTCATGAACACAACAAGGTTATGCATCAAAGATCAAACTGAAACTACAAGACAATAAACTTGCGCAGTGGCTCGTATATTTTTCAAGCTTCTAATATTGTTCGGTTTAATGAAATTTAGCATTGAAATGACATATACTTACTAAAATGCTACAAGACAAAATAATAGTTTCGTTCAAGAATTTCATTGGTTGTCTTCCAATCTAACTATATTATTAATTCAACGATAATATCGTAGAAGCTTATTTGAACCCATTATAGACATTAAATCAGTTAATATTTATTTAACAAAAATAATATATTGAAACAACATTTTTGAATTTCTTGTAACAACTAAAAATTGTTTCATTCAACGAAATTTTGTTTAATTCAATAAGAAAAGATTCAACATTTCAGATTCGTTCAATTTACCATCTCTTTTCTCTCAGCGTCTGTTGAGAATTCTCAATTTAATATTGTAAAATTTGTTACAATAAAATTTTAAAATTATTTGGATTTGTAAGAAAATAAATGAAAATGTAAATTTTAATTTTTGGCTTTCCCAAAATCCATTTTAGTTGAGCTATAAATTGAAATTCAATTTATTTCAAAATTTTGAAAAGTTTCATTGCTCAATCGCGCGATCAATTAGTTCCGGAGGTAGCAGGGATTTTTATTTTTATTCGGCCCCCCTTCAAATTACAAATTATTACAAATGAAATATTTTAAAATTGAAATATTTAATTTTTAATTTAATTAATAACAATTTAAAAAATATATACTAAACTTAAAATAAAAATTATTATGTGAAATACTCTCTATGAAATAATTAAATTTAATAACGAAAATATAAAATTAATCAACCCTTTTTATTTTACAAAGAAAATATAGTCATTTTTTATACAAAATGAAAACTATATCTTGCTGTAGAAAAATTCAAATTAAATAAAAGTTTATCAGTGCATTTATAACAAACATACATACTATGTACAAGATAAACTACTTATTTAATAATTAAAATGGAATCAGAAAAGAAAAGCTTTCTAATAATATAAAGCTATAAAAAAAAAATTAATAAGTTAACATCGGTTAACCAAAGTTTGCAACTGATTGTGTTAAGGTGAGGCTGTTAATTACTCTTGACGTGTGACACCAATTTCGAATGAATTTGGTGTTTTTTAGTAAATAATTTTAAAGACAAATTAAAACACCAAAAATTAAATTTGGTACAAATAATTATAAAGATTTGTGATTTCTGTTTTTGATGACAGATAAATTATAAATTTGTAAATTGGAAATAGAATTTATGGCGAGAATAAACTGTTTATGAATGATTTTATGATGATTTAATTTAATATTAGTATAATATTATTTTAATTATGAAAGTATAAAAGCAGATGCACATATATTAATAATAATTTGAGTTTGAGTGGAGTTAAAGTTTAAAATTCATTGATAAATTTTAAATAATTAAAACAAACTTTAAAGATTAGTAAAAAAATCAAGTTACAAATTTACATAAAAACATAAACTTACACACGTGAACTTACATAAGAACACTAACAAAGTTTCTTACTCTGATGTACTGTTTAAGTTCTTTATACTATTAATCGAAACATTACAAAATTAGCAATCGTGTGATATAATAATAAAAATGCGAATTTTTGCTTGAGTTTACACAATCAAATTTGTGTAAATAAATTTATGATTATTAAATTTGTAAATGGTAGATCGAATAACAATGTATAAATTTTTTTAAACATTTGTTGATTGTTACTGATATCTATCAAGCCGTTTTAAGATGACTTGTTTCTTATAAAGCAGCAAAACCTCAGCTTGAAGATTTTCTTGATCAATTTCCAAATTTTAATAGTTATTAGATACCTACATATTTGCATTGTCTTTTTCTCTATCAAAAAATTCGAACGAAAACGTAATTTTTGCTTTTGTCAAAAACTTAATTTACTAATTTTTCTTCAATTTTATCAAAATTTATTCTTACAATTTTCCTGTTTTTTTTTAATTTAACCCAATATTTGCCAAAATATAATTTCTTAACACCAATGGAAGCATGAGATGTAAAACATTGCTTTATTTAAGCAGTTAGGTCACTTCTAAGAGGCTGACAAAATAGGTTTTTTTGTGGATTTTTTTTTCAAAAAAGGGCGTATATCATACAACATATCAGTGACTGTACGTATACAATAATTTTTTTGAAGCGATTAATTTCAAAATATTTTTGATTGTTCAAGTAAAATTCAAAGAAGACTAAGTATCATGAATTAAATAAAAATTTTCGTAAATATATTTAATTTATACAATTTTTATTTACCATATATAAGTAATATGTGGTATCCATAAAGAATGATTTTCATTCCGGATTAGTAAATACTATAATGAATGATATGAGTCGAAAGTATCCTGCATTTCTACATGGGTTCTAGGATAAATCAGAAAATAACATAATTTTGACACCCAATCAACTTTTTTTTATATATATAATCATAACCCTTATTACCTATAAGGTGTAGGGTGTATTTTTGTTAAATATTATTAATTAAAATTATTAGCTCTTGAAAATAATATAAATTAGAATTATCAATATTGAGCTGGCCATGAAACCCGTGGAAGATAAATGGGACCAAATACAGATTCATACTGATATTGACACAACATATTTTAAATACAACGGACAGCTATACCAGCAAACATTCGGAACGGCCATGGGTAGCCCAATAGCAAGAAAAACATTCTTAAAAAACAACTACCCTAAAGAGCTGATCAACAGGATTATTAAAGACCGAGTTAACATCCTTTACAATGGGAACACCACCATTAAGGAGTCCAATACAGGTTTCGCTGTACTGCCTTATGTCAAAGGACTCAGCGAAAAAATTAAACTTATTTTGAAACCGCATATCATTAAATTAACTTTCAGATCTCCGAATTACCTGGGTGTTCACTTCTCGAAACTCAAAGATCAGATCCCTCATGAGAAAAAATCGGGTAAGGTATATAAAGTTTATTGTAAGGATTGCCATCTAACCTACATCGGGCAAACTAACCAATGGCTGAAAAAAAGAATAAGTGGGCACATCTCTTCAATAAGATGTAACAAAGCCGACTCCTCTGCAGCTGCAAAACATGTACTAGAAGATGGCCATAACATGGACTTTGTAAACACCACTATACTGAAGGCAATTCCGTCCTACAAAGAACGTATTTTGCATGAGATGATTGAGATAAAGAAAGATAGGAACTCAATGAACAGGAAGACTGATATCGAGGGACTGAGTGGCATTTACAGTCCATTACTTATTTAACTTTTTTCCGAATATTGGGCTAAAGTTTTCTACCATTGGTTTGTACCTGTCATAATGATTTCTCGTATTTGCAAGTCGTAATACATTATTTCTGTAATTAGGAAAACCACATTCTTATATAACTGCAATCAATTAAATTAAGTAATGCCAGTTTCCTTCACCTTGGGATATCTATCGGATACAAATCCTTAATCATGTAACCAATCGGGCAACAGCAATTAAAATTCAAAGTTACAAATCCAAAATTTAATGGATTAGCAATTTATCGGACGGATTGTATATGATAGATATCTCAAGTTGAAGAAAATGGGCATCAGTACGACTTTTTCCATTATAGTATCAGCAGTTCAATAATTTGCGGCTGTTATGTTTGGACATATGGAAGTCCAAATATAAAAATTTTTCTCTATAACTTGTATACGTACTTTTAACAAACATAAAGTAATTTTTATAAAAAGCACATAGCAATAAGTATGTATGTTGTATTATCATAGATAGTACGACCACACTCACATCATTAAGATAGAAGTATTGGAGATTATTTGAATAAACTCTACATAATATCTTGTTTAGGTTATTTAAAGTTGTGTGATTAGGTTTCTAATAATCACAAAAGTTTACGTTACAGCAATAATTGATATTATCTGAAGTGTTACTTCCTTCTTCTTCTATTTCCATCTGATCCTCTTCAATGTCCGCACAAACCTCAAGTGTTAAACATTTTCCAGTTGGGTCATTTCCTAATGTGCAATTCCAAAGAAGTTCATCGACTGAGATGTGATGGGCAAAATAATTCAGCTCATAGTTCAATAGGCACAGAAGATCTGAGATGAGAGCCGTATTTTGCATTTAATTTATTGTTTGTTATATTTAGTTATTTAACTTCGAAACGAACTTTCGGACGCATAGGTATAATAAACTTTAAATAAATATTATTAAGGTTTATAAAACATAAATAAAACTAGATTAAAGAAAAAACTAACATTATTTAAACTACAAATCTTCTTTTTCTTTAAAAGCTTTCTTAGCATATTATTTTCTGAGGAAAAAACGGCGAGAATAAATTAATTTGCAGGGTATAGTGGACGAAAGTGGTCAGCTGAAATAAATAATATCTGCAGAAAAGTCTCGTTTCATTCAATTTATATCAAACAAAATGTTAGCAAAATCGGTATAGAATCTTTAGTACCTATTATAATTTTAATTTGATACAAAAAATTATATTATTCTGGTCTATTTGTAATTCAAATACAATTTTGGTGTGCAACTTATACAGAATATTACAAGAAATGTTATTATATCTAGCTCACACTTGCTTGGTAGAACAAAGCTCTGAATACATATACTGCCCTCATAACTGAAAACGCCGTATCTACATAGGTTTATATGAGCAGATACAGCGTTTTCAGTTACGAGGGCAGTATAGTCCTGTTTGTAAGTGATTTTGCTTAGGTTTTACTACATCAACAGCGTAAACTTTAATGTATAGTTGTAATATTTCTTACTAAACCCTGGGCAAGTCTTGGATGACTTACATGTTCAGAGTAGGAAAAGGATACCTTTTAAAATTACTTTTTCATTGATTACAATAAGTACACTATAAAATAACTAAAAAGTAATACACAAATTCAACAACAGTCTAAAGTGCAGTTTACGTTATGCGATTTTGCTTACGATTTTCCATACGATTTCTCTTGTATGACTGGTTTTGATGGTTTTCTATTCACGATTTCGTTTTTCGTTTGTGAGTTCATCTTAAGGTCGAACTGTATAACGTGAACTTCGAAAAATTTGCTTACGGCAACTTGGAAGCAAAATCGTAAACAAAATCGTAAGCAAAATCGCATACCGTAAACTGCACTTAAATTACTTAAATTTTTATTGTTATTCAAATATTTTTAATACTTTTAGGTGCTTCTAAAAATAAGGAAAAGAATTACACAGACAGATTAGTCTGTTCAAATTAGAAGTTCTTGAATTTTAAAAAAGAGAAATGCACTTGACTTCAATGTTTGATTTTAATAGTTTCAGATATAAGTACTACTACATTGCTCATTTTAGCCAAGATGGCTTGGAAGTAAGTTTACAGTTTTATATCCAATTTTATTGATGTTGAATTAATATAAGCAAGCGTTAACAGCAAGAATCAAGTGCCACAGTCTTAGCTTAACACAGCATTGAATGAAAAAGTGAGCTTTAACAGCAATATTTAAGATAATCATTTAATCTAAAGGTTTCAACTACATAAATAAGTTTATAATTTATTTTCAATTAGCAATTGCCATGAAACAATAAGATTGAAATTATAGAAAAGAGAAAGAACTGCTACGTAAAGAGATGTATAAATTATAAAAGTAATTGGAAGGTGTTTGAAAAACTATAATAATAAAAAAGTAAACGAAATTTGAAATTCAAATAATAGATATGTCAAAGAAGAGCTTTAGTATCATACCACGTGTTTGCTCTCCCCACCACCACAAGGTACCTACATCATCGTGCGTGTGGAGTATTTAACGGAGATTTATTGGAATGTTCATTTAATGTTTTGATACACTTTCGATATAACCACCAAAATTTGTAATTGAAAGTAATAATTCATAAATATGCATTAGTGAAGTCGTAACTGGTCGAAATGTTGGTTATACTAGTACGCGTTGACATCGAGCGGCGTCAACGTCGCGCTTACTGTTACTGTAAAAGCTCTTGAAATAACCGATTTTAACACATTTTAGATAATTTCAGTTTAATATAAAGCTCAACTTGACTCTACGACTGACTTGAGAACACTGGATATATGGTAACTACAATGGTTTCCCTTGCCCCGCTGAATTTCTCCCGAACACGAGACAGCGTTTGCATGCTAACTTACTGTTGTTCTCTTTGTCTGGCTTATAGTTTTCCCAAGTAACGCTCACTTTATCGTACATGCAAAATGACTACTTTCTATGCAAAAGTATGAATGAGATACGCGCCACGGGTACATTATATAACCATAATACCCCCAACTTATACTCTACAGTGCGACCAAAAATTAATAACTTGCAATTATAATTTTCAGATAACTATTACTGACGATATAGGTAATTTTGCCTTTTACATATTTCAAAAAAGGTTTTGAATATTCATCCAAATCCAAATATAGTACAGAATCTAGCAAATATCCACTCAATATATATAAGAAAATTTTTAAAAGTTTTAGTATTATTGTGCAACATCAATGTCAGAAGCAGCTTATAAACATTTTCCAGTTTCTATATTAAGTTTTATGCAAGCTTATGGACAATCCATTTCTTCAATGCTTCAAGTCGATTAGCAATTGTAATAAGAAAGATCGTTCGTTCCCTAGTTTGTTTTATATTAAACACCGAAATTATTTATGATAGTGTAGTGATATCAATAACATAAAATAGCTCCGTCATTTAACAACCATTACTTATTTATCTTTTGTCTAATATATTATTGTTTTGTTACGAAACCATCAATGCTCATGTTTTATTTATTAATTTCTCTAACTAAAGTTGGAGTTCTAAAACAATTTTTCGGAAAACAACTCATTTTAAATGAACGTTAAAAGTAAAGTAAAGCTTGTTGGATTAGTTTTCCGTAGCGCATCTGCATGAATCAATGAAAATTTTCCAGTTAATTGAATTTTGGTGCACCAACATTGTCATTTTATTAATCCTGCGTTATTCTTATGTACGCAGTTTTAGCCCTTATTCTTTAGTAACCGTGGTACGCAAAAAGCCACCCGTATGTGTTAACCCCTAGGGGGTTGTTTCACACTAACTGGGATATGCTGATCGGATCAGATCTATTTTAACTCTCCTGACAGCCCTTATTTTAAATATCTAGTCAGTCTCCCTTGATCGCGTAAGTTTTATAAAAGCTTCATCGTGACGTACAATAAAAAGTTTTAAATTAATGTTATAGAAACCCGAATGTATGACAAAGAATTTCTAAACAAAATGCACCTTCCACATGCGGATTTTAAAAGTTTATGTGTTAATTAAAAATAGTAGAAAATATTTGAATTGAAATTTGTGACAACACGTTTTAATTATATTGGAATATTCAGCCAGACAGTGAATTCAATCTTTATGGGTTTGATTGAAGGGCGCACTCTTTGCACTGCAAAGAGTTGATCAATGAAGCTATAATTTAAATTCATCTCACGTTTTCATAATCTCAAAACTTCATTACTATATCTACCTAGACTATGAATAAAAGTATTTAATATTTTAGTAGGGGAATCTAGTAGATATTATTGAAAATTAAACTATTTTTTTTATACCTTTTTTTAATGTTCTGTTGCAACCAATTATTTGCATTATAAAGATTATTGCTATTTTGTGTTTAAGATTCCTCTGGTAGAACCCATGATAACTAGTCGCTTACCGCCATTGCACCCAGATCGCGAATGATCTGATCCCAGCACCGTACAATGAGTCTTCTTCTCGTTCTATCTTCACCACAGGTTTCCATAATGTTACTCTTTTTGGTTTTTAGCATGGAGTACTACTAAAGTAGCTCTTACATTCTTCTGTGTCACTTTTCTTTTTAATTTTTTTTAAAATATAATTTACACATCATTTTGCAAAGCTCTTTTCCCTGTATCAGATTTATATCTGTTTCATTTCTTCCTGGTGTTTTGGTCTATTATTTTTTCTCAAGTTATAGCATATCGGTATTTGCTGTTCATCGCTAGATATAACATATTTTTTAAATTCAATTAATAATTCGGCAGTGTCTGTGAGTAATACAAATATTATAGAAAATCTCGGGAAGAAATATACAATTCTCGAATAAATTACTTATTTTTGGGCTAAAATAGTAGATTGTTGTGTAATTTTCTTTTTATAATTAATTTTATATTTAGTTTATATTTATATTTACTTTACTTATTACAACTTTATGCTTACTCTTGGTTTATTTCCTGCAATAAACTTTTTACCATTAAATACATCTTAATTACATTATAAATGATCCCCCAATCTTCTTCATAAATCTTTAAAATATCACAAACATCATCAATATATCAAACTACTTTTCTTCACTAATAAAACAAATTTTTTATTAATCTTTCCTATATATTTAATTAATAATTATATTTTTCCAATCTTTAAATTTTATAAACAGTAATCAATCCTTTTAGAAAACATAAACATCGATGCTAAAGTTTATTAAACATGTTTTGCCTTACATAAAATTGAAATTCCATATTGTTGTTTTTCATAATAATACCATTGTTTAATTTTACGTAAATTATTATTTTTAAAATTCGTTATCATTGTTTCAGTTAATTGTTAGAAAAAATTTTCTTCGTTATAAACCAGTTGAATTTTTATTCAACAGTATTTTTCAATTTTTGAAATCTTGTGGTTGTTTTATTTAACTTTAAAATTTTTGAAATTGTAGATAGATATTATTTATTCACATGTATGGTAAAATTTTGTTTTCTCTGACATATTATTAACCACATTTTTGATGACCTCTATATTATCCGAATTTGGTTAATAATTGTTTTGACAAGATCAGCTTCATTGTAAACATCTGTCAGTTTTGGGATAAAAACTTGGATTTATATTTTTTTAACCTTCTTCTTCCCATTGTGTCTTTGCTTCTTAATTTCATCTTTTTAGAATTTTCTTTGTAACCAAATTTTTTCGATCGCCATTTCATGTTTTGAATTTTGTTTTCTTCGATGTGACAAAATTGTATTTGTAAATTTGTTTTCAATAGTTCCATCGCCATCGTCCTTATGCTGAATTTGTGCGACTTGTTCCTGGGAATCATTAAAATTAGTGACTTCACTTTCATTCTCTTTGTTACAATATTGTGAAATATCATCTTCAGTGAATTTCCATTCACTGGAAAATTCCAACACCTTTTTTTTCCTTTTTTTCTTTATTCTATGCTGTTTTAAGTCTTATTCCATCGCTTCGCATTCCTTTTCCAGCTTTCAATAAATATCTTTAGGTATTTTTTAATTTTAATTTCTCTAAAATAGTCTTCTTCATCTTCCTTATTTAATAGGTTTTCTATTCTTTTTATCGCCACCAACTTTATCTCGTCTTCTGCAGTCGCCATTTTTTAAATTCTTTACATCAGAGTTTAAAATTTTGCAAGATGTTTCTCAGGGTCCATTGCTATAAACTTGTTATAAACTTTTGTGAGGGTGTTTTGAAAATAACGTTACCTGATGTCACAGCTCCTATAGTTGGGCGCCAAACTGTTGTGTAATTTTCCTTTTGTTCCACAATTTCACTAATACAATTCTCACTAAATTGAAACACATTTTTCCAAAAATAAAAATTTTCAATCTTCAAAAATTTTACAAGATTAAAAAAATCACGGACATAAAATTCTCTTCTTTGAGTCAATATTAGGTACAGTAAAATCTGTTTATGGATGGGTACATTACCTTTATATGTGTTTAATGGTGAAGCTTTTCTTTACTATTTGGACATATACTGTGGGAGAAGTATTTATCTTTTGATAGATATCACGATCAAAACCAAACGTCAATATTTTACCTTCTCGAATTATTGTGAAAAGTAGTAAACATTTGTAAAAACTAACTAACAAATTTGAAAGCTGTTTTCTGTTTGAATTTATATACTACATGCTTCCTCTGTCTGCTCTTTCTGAAAATTTCGATAATTTCAAATGCTTAGCGTTGCATGTATAGATGGATTGTCAGGAAATACTGATTCTTTTATTTTCAAAATCAAAATGTAGATGTACTAGTAATCGCTGTGATGTTGATATTCGAAATCCGTAATCCGGCAACAGATACAGAACACAGGGCAACAAAACAAAAACTTTTTTCTGCGGGCTTGGGTTTTGCAGTGAATTTGGATACACTAATGTAATAATGTACTCGGCATATAGTTATTTTGTTCAAATTGACTCTAGTGCTCATGTTAAGGGGGGGGGGGTAAAGTAAATTTTAAGCAAAATCAGCATATTTTGATATTTTTTTTTGACCTAACTATTAATATATATTTATTGCTATAATTACTACATAATAAAGTGACAGTTGAAGAATATACTGTGAAATTTTTATTAATTTTTATGAAGAAATGAGCCATTGACAGCGAATCTCCGCTGACATCTCAAAAAGAAATTTTCATTTTATTTTCAATATAAAAAGGTTGTCTTTATCTCAAAAACTGGAGTCAATTCGACAAATCTGAAATTTTTTTTGAATTCAGGAAACTATAATTACCCAAAATTGACTCATACACCCCAGACCGCAGAATCTCTGTTGCCCTGTGTAATTATTAAAAAATCAAACTTTTCAGATTCAGAGAAAAACAGGCTTGCGAAGATGATATTTGATGTACCTATACACATAATATAATTATTACTGTGTAATTGAATTATATAATTCAAATTATGAATTATGTAATTCAGATTACGAATTATACAATTCAAAGTATACTTTGGACTTTTGATTATGCAAATGTAAAAGAAAATTCATATTCTTTATGTGTAAATAAGCGCTAAAGACGTGCTAAGTACGTCGAAAGATTAGCAATTAAAAGTGAAATATTTTAATTTTTCTCAGTTACACTTACATAATACATTTCTAGAAATTTCAATGTGTAAACCGCTATATTCTATATGTAAATTTAGCTTAGTAACTTTGTGTTAATTTGCCGTGTAAAAATTTACACAATATTCTGCGTACGGTTGAAAAATAATTATTTTAACACTTTGTGTAAATGTGTGATTCCCCGACAAGAATGTAGGTTGTAGGTAGAACAAACGCGACAGAAAAGACGTTACCACGCGTGATTATACCCGACGGATCGAGCACACGTTTAGTACCACCAGCATCTCCAGTAGAATAGCAACTATAAATTGTTTTAAATAATATTTAAAAAATTATAAGTAATTTGTGTATGTTACGAAAAAGTAAGTATTATAATATTGCTAATAGTATTGCTAAATAATAATATAAAATATGTAGCCTGCTATTTGTATTAAACATGCAATGTACTTAAAATTTAGATTTAAATCAAATTATTAATTTTAAACATTATTGACGTGGTGTTCTGTTTAAATATAGCATGGACGATATAATGTAAGTAAAATTCAAGTTCCAAGTTCCAAGATAAGAAAAGTACAATTTGGGTAAAAGCAAACGCCATCAGTTTCCAATATGAGGAGTATAGGTAAGTTTCATAAAGTTCGTCTTTGCATATGTAGGTAATATTTTTAATTATTTTACAGTGCAGTTGCAGTCGATGAAAAATGATACTATCAAGACATGGGACGTCAAGATGACGACATTAAAAACGTTGGCGTTGGCTACGTATAGATGTATGAAGAATAAATTGTGGGATTACCAATATTTAGAGTTAAATTCATTTCAATACCACATTTCTATCAAGGAACAAGTTGGCTGTATTTTTATAATAACTTACATAAATTCGTGTAAAATTTACACTAGAAATAATGAATTATTAAAAATTTTAATTATAAATGTGTAAATTTTTTACTAAACTTTATCAATAAGTACAAAAATTGGTGTAAGTATTTTACATTTTTTTGTGTAAAGATTTTACACGGTAAAATATTGAACTAACAAAATATTTCAGTGTAAAATTTAACACAATTCCGTGTGGACCTGGATTAACACAGGAATATGTTATTTTGTGTAATTTTTGGTACATTTTGTTTACAGTGTATGTAATATCGACGTCATAATTCTAACACCCCGTATCTCAAAAAAAATCAAAAATGATTTTATTTTGGATTTATATTAATAGCTCTGCTACCTATCTAAATATCTCGTTTTTCTAAAAAATGTCCAAGTATTTTATTTTCTATTATTCTGTAACTGATTAGAACAGAAAGAGTTAAATAATAACGCGTAAGTCATCATTTTTTTTTAATTTAAAATCTTTAATTAAGACTAACTACAATTTAGTACTAAATATTAAACATTTTAATATCATTTTGATTAATCTAATATAAAATAATAAAAAATTCACAATAACCTTTCTACTGTAAAATTGACGTTTCAGTAGATCTGCTGTTTAACGCATTTTTATTTTTCAATTAAAATATTAAC
Source organism: Cantharis nigra (assembly GCA_958510845.1). Taxonomy (NCBI): domain Eukaryota; kingdom Metazoa; phylum Arthropoda; class Insecta; order Coleoptera; family Cantharidae; genus Cantharis; species Cantharis nigra. Next base: position 67,926,634 of record OY294028.1, read on the forward strand.
AAACGTTTGAATTTGTGGCATGAAAGTCATGTGACGGCATAAGTCCAATATGGCGCTAATTATAGGAATAATCGATTATAACTACTTTTCGAGATTTTTTTATAAAAATTTTGCACTAGCCCTGTTTGTTCACAAAAATTTTAAATAAAATAGTTATTAGTTAATTATTTAATTATTTTTAGTTATTATTTAATATTTCGATATCGATCTCTTATTAATACGTGGACTTCTTCCGGTGAACTTCTATATAATTCAAAATTATTAGCGACTCTCTCGTTCTCGATTGTTCCATGTAAAATATATTTTTAATAATTATTCAAGATGAATATAACTGAGTTTATAGGTACAATTAATTTATTTATGATTAATGCTTAATTTTGCACTATTTTACGAATTTCATTTAGTAAGTAATTAAATTATTTATTTATACTTATTTGATGAATAATTCAAAGACTTTTAAGTTTAATTTAATATTGTGGCTACATTTAATTATCGCGTTACAATTAAATTTTTACGCTACAATTTTTACTTTATGTATGCAATCTGTATTTTGCCGCTTGATGAAAAATTTAATTTTAATAAAATTACGCGTTTAAAACTAATCTAGTAACGTACTATCTATCTCTTGATTGCATATTGTGAAATATCAAATGAACCGCAAAATTTAACTGTAAACCCTAACACTTTATAATCAGCCACCATTTGTGTTTCCCTTTGCAACCGGTCGACTAATTGATGTCTCAATTTAGTATCCGTCAAGTTGGTAATTGTAATGATACGCTGTGATGAACGGTATTCAATACCGTATTTGTTGAGCTTCGTTTACTTACAAATTTTCCACCTATTTTGTGTATTATTAAATGTACTAATGATTACTAATTTCTTCTTCCCTTAACTATAGAGCATACAGCCGGCGGGCGGTTCGATTGGTGCAATCGGTTGCGTTTGCAGATCAGATTAAAAATTTAATTTTTGTTATCTTTAAACTATTACATTTTACATATAACTCACTAAAACGTTTTAAACTTTTTCAATAGAACGAATTAGGCTGTCAGATATAAAATTCTATTTGTGCTTTTGTAACGTTTGAATCAGATCACATCTTACTGACTGAACTGATAAAATCGCTAAGTTAATAATAGAAATTCTTGGTTAAAAAGCATTTCTATATTTTCAAGGATATGTATTCAAAACAATTTGTTAGTGTCAGATTAAATAACTTTTAATAGTTTAGAATATTTATATATAAACAATTACTTCATTAAGTATACGTCAGATTTGTCAAATTGCACTTGGAAACCTACGACTTAATTAGAAATTTGTGTGAAAGTACATTTTAATTGTATAATTTTGTACTTAATTAAATGATATATTTGCATTTTTAAATTAGTTTATAAATTCACTTATAATATATTATGCTCATTACAATATGAAATTGGATATTTAGCAATTTCTGGTATTTTCAAATGTTTTTTTTTAATAACTGAAAAACTTAGCAGCTATACTAAAGTAAATAGATCGTAACGAGTTTTAAATTTTTCTCATGAATAGTAGCTTTAAGCTGGCGGGAACTACTATTCTATAAAGCAAAATGCTTGCAAGGAAAGCCCATTTTTAGTAAGAATTCAGCAGGAACACGGCATACTTTAAATTCAACTTCCCCTTACAATAAGGGCTATTAGTGTAATAGACTGGCGCCCTGGACCGTGTCCAGACTGGGAAAGGCAGCATTGACGACAAATTGGGGTGATCGTATAAGACTTTTATTTAGTTGTCCAGAGGTATTCAAAAAATTTACTAAAAAGTTTCTTTCGTTTATTAGAAAATGGGAGGTAAATAATTAAATTATTTTAAATTAATAATGAAATTTGAAGTTACATAGGAAATTAAGAGATTTTTTTTGTTTTACAATATATTTAATATTAACGAAAGCAATATATTGTAATACAATTTATTGAATTGAATTTAAGAAACTTAAATGAAGCTAGTATATTTGACAAGAACAAGACAAATTTCTAAGATCAATGTTGGTTGTCACTGATTATCAATAGAAAAAGTCAAATCAGTTGGGGATTGACCAAGGGTCATGGGGTATTAAAGTGGTGTTTGAAATGCTATTTTATAGCACCCTGTCTTTCTTAACAGCTATTACTTTCTTCTGTTTACATTGTTATAGACACACCCAGGACACTATTATCGGTAGGATTAGACATCAAATAACATTCTATTTTATGCTCGACTTGGAAAGAGATTTATATATTATATTTTCGTATCTACATATTATATGTACCATTATTGTCCAGCTATACAAACTTTTTAGAACCTAATAATATGCCTATGCTCATTACACTCATTACACAAATTGCACACATAATATATTTGTATTGCTATACTAGCAGGGTAGCAGGGTATTTTATATTAAGTAATGCAACATTTTCACATTTTTCGATTATACTATTATTAAAAATAGCATATGATAATAATTTATAGATATAGTAGATATTCTACGCGACTAAAGCATACGATGTTAAAGGTTAAATAATCGAAGTGCAAAGTTGAAGATCCGGAGGAACTTTACGAGATAGATTTATTTGGTCACCTAATTTCATTTTCGCTTTAGCAGTTGATTCTAGACAGATTCATATCTATTAAATGGTCAGAAAAGTAACATGAAAAGAGTCAAGAATGTAACAGTTCCCGCCTTAGTTATCAGAGATCAGAAGATGCAATACCAACTGAACAACCCTCTAAAAGCGACCCTATAGACACACATAAAGATCCGATAAAGTGTCAAAGGTTCGGCGTCATGTCACAGTTTATCGCATATAAGACACACTGACTTGCAATTTCTGAGTTGTTTTTGCTGTTGATTTTATTTTATCATCCACACATAACTGACAAATTGCATGATTTGTAAAATAAGATTTAAAACTTTTAGGTGTATTCCCTGTGCTAAATATTTATAATCCGACTATAAACCATACAGTCCAAAGCTCTGGTTGTCTAAATTAATTTATTTTACAATAAATTACCTTTCTAAAGTAAATAAATGGCAGTTAGAATGCAAAGTTTTTAGAAATATGAGTTTGAAAAAGTAATGCTTTGATTATACGATACATGTCTACCTAGGATATTATCATATTATAAAACATCGTAGTCTTTGTTTAAAACATCTTGGTCTGGGAGTCGTAAGTTTTAACATTCCAAAGTCATAATCAGAATGAAAAAAAGAATAAGTAACTTCAGCGGTTGCTTTCTCAATTATTCTCCAAACGACAAATTAGTATGCGATGTACGTCGAATAAAATGTAGAATAAAGAAGTTTTATTCTAATTCCGATGGAGGCAATAGAATAACCTACTATGTATACGCTAATGCAATGTAAATAAATAATCATAGAATACCTAAAACAATTTTACTTCGAAAATATCCTTCAATCCCAAATTCATACCGCCAGTTTTTAATTAAAACAAAAAAATTATTTAAAAAAGTGGAGGTAAGCACCAAAATTACAAGCTGATTGTTCTTACTCTGCTATAGAAATGTGATATTTTCCTCTAAGGAGTTGTATCTATAAGCCCGTTTTCGAAGCACAAGTATTCAATTCTTGTCAAAATGATAAATTCTCAAAAATGTATTAAAAAGAATCCCCAATCACATTTATTTTAAATACCATTTTCCGGTCACTTTCTCACCCTCTATTTTAAAGAAGTGTAATTTAAAAAAACCCTCATAGTCCTGTGCGTCATCTACAGTGCAATTCTCTGCGCTTCCCAACAAACCAATTCATTTTCTTACCAATATTCAGCATGCCTTTAAAAAAATTTTCGTATTCTCTGGTGAAAATATTTCCTTCACCCTTGTTATATGTGAAACCGAACCCTGCTTTTTTTAATTTCTTTTCTGTCGCAGAAGCTTAGTCCATTACACCCTCAAATCTATTTATTCTTGTCTCATTTTACTTAATTGTTTCGATATATTTTTCTTAACGGTTGTCATTTTTGTGTCAGTAGCAAACAAACCGTCTCGTTTCGTTTCGGCAAGATGTATTTTCACTTTTAATGGAATTACAATTGAAAATTTCGGTTTAAATGTACCTACTACCTACAGATGAGGTAAGCCATAAAAAATACAATCGATATTTTAAAATTGGCAAATTTTAAATCTCAATTCGCAAAATAAAATAGTCTCGTTCAACGATCAAATTAAAGAAAAAGATATTTTAGGGTAACATCGTCTCGCGGGGATCAGCTACTACTAGCGTTGGAATTGATACGGCAATATAAGTTAATAGCCGGAGACAAGATGTCGCTGATTAGGGGAGTCTTCGGGCCAATGGAACACTTAACCCACAGAAATACGATGTAAAGATACACTTTCTTAAGATAAGTGATACTTTTATTGCTCGAACCAGAGCAAAAAAATTGCAGTTAAAGAATAATTTCTTTTGATAGGAGATAGAACATTATGAAAACAAACGATTCTTAATTTTAATTGCACATTTACGTGCAGAAGTGTTTTTTTTTCTTCCTCTGGTAAGTAATTCTTTTACAATTTAATTTTGAAATGCATTATAAATTAACTTTGAAATGCAGCTACTCTTGAGAGTAAGTTGTCTGGTCACAGAGTTCCAACATTAAATAAAAAATGCAAAAGAAATGAATGTTTATTACCTAAAGTACTTTAGGCAATAAAACTGGTTTTAAATTTAATCAGCGAAAAAGGTAATATTACAAAAATGCACATGATAGAACCTGGATGTAACGAAAAAGACAATAAAGAAGAACGAGAAAGGTAATGGATCTACAGAACGTGATAGCTTACAGCCTCAACCCTCAAATGAGTTTAAGTTTTCAAATAAAACCGAATCGTGATATCAACTAGGGATTCATAATGAAGAATTTTATAGTTCTAAAGAAAATTACAAATTTGTTCATTACTCTACACGCAAATTTAAAATTTTATACCTAAAGACATAATAATACTTTCAAGTTGAATTTTTGCAATTTATAAAGCCTTTGTTGAATTCAAAACCCGTCTGCTGTTGTCGTGTGAAGGGTAACTCGCTAACATTGTTTTAATGCGTAATCAGATTTACTACGCCTAGGAACAAATAAAATTCCGTACTTCATTGTCTCTTGTGGACTTAAAACGGCTGAGCCTAGGGATATTATAGACCACGTAGGTAACACTTGAGCTAAAAATTATGTTGTCCTGAATCTTTCGCATGCTGTGTAGCATCGGAAATTATAAAATCTGTTGCTAAATTTACTTCCTTTAAAAGCATATTATTGTACTATACTGGATTGCATTATTAAAAATATAAAATATGGATTGGTATCTTCATCGTCTCGTCACCACTATGAATTATAGATATGTCAATCTTATTACAGAAATAAAATATCTGATGGAAAAATTTTCCCCTATATGCTATTTTTTGTTTGAAATTGGCACATTAATTTTCGATTATTGCATGACTCCTACAACGTTTGCTTCAAATATATTATTAAAATTAATCACCAAACATTTAAAACTAACACGAAAAACTTCATAAGCCACTCCGCAGCTTCCTATTAATTTGCAGTTATTTTTTAAAAAACTATATTTTAGTTCCAATTTTTAGAAACCATCGGGAATATTTTAATAGTTTCCAAAAATACCATTAACGTAAATTACGAATGACATAAATCCAATTTTTATATTAAGTTGTGCATCCCCGCATAAGACCCCACGTCATTTTTTGTCGAATAGCTATATAATAAGCCCTTAGGTGGTCAACATCGCGGCATAATCTGGACACGGTCAGCTCAAGACACCCCTCAATAGCTCATCTCTCAACGTCAAGTCGATCATTCATTTTCCTGGATCGTATTGGTTTTACTTCTAACACCCGATATTGTCATATCAGTTTTGATTTATGTAATTGTATTGACTTTTCTCAGTGGTTGTTTTAGTTTCCCTATGTTGTGTATTGATACTGGTGGTGTTGAATGGGGTATATCAAGATGATACATCGTCAAATATTTATTTTAAAAAATGTTGGAAAACATGAATATGGTTTTCGCACAATAGAAATATTTTAACTCTATATCACGATTAGATTAATTGTTCCAACTGCAGTCTTCATTATTTCGGAAATTATTAGTTATCTTGATTCGGTAGCAGTACGTTGGTAAATTACAATTTGGGCTATGTGATATGTAATGATAAACTGCACATAATTGTAGTATGAAACATATCAGGGATCTGACGTGAACACATTGATTTATCTACAATTTGGTGAAATATGTGCAGGATTGTATCACGTACATACACCCCACCTCACCCACGTAATCAAGATATATCCGACCTTGGAGCGACGTGAGATATTACTCCCGGAACATATCTTCTTTATTGCGCTATTTACTATTTATATGTCGTTTATGTTATTGCAAGTTTATGGTGCAGTTAGCAAATGTATGAGATCCTGGAGCATTACATATTCTTGTAACCGTTTATTTATCAATTATTTCATGATAACTCGAAATTGATTTTAGTTATTAATTTTAATTATCTTTCGCATTCAGGTGTATAGCAATAAAATTAAATTAACATCATAAGGCTACTTTAATCGTCGATAAGGTAATGCCGAAACATAAATTTTAAAGAAGTTGAAAATTTATAGTTTCCAACAGTAGAATAGCTTTATTTTACAAAAATTGGAAAATTTAAGATACAGGTAGGGTGTTCGTGACGAACCAAACATATGATATAGCAAATATAATACTGGAACCTTTTAGGTTCATAGGTAGGTATATCTACCTATGAATATATATCTCATTTATCTGTTTTCTGATACTGAATTTTTGTACAACAAACCTACATTTACATTTTTAATAATATTGACCCGACTCATATACTTGTACTTGTTGCGTCACAGTTATTGTCTATCAATAACAATGGTTTTTGAATTGAAATATCATTTCCGGGGATCGTCTTAGAAATAGTGCAAAGAGTGGTTTTAGTCAATACCAGGATATGTCGCAGAACGTACTGATCTCTAACCCTTAACAGCAAGAACAATAGAAATGATTAATTCTAAAATAATAATTAAAGTACCTATGTAGGTATCAAGTATTATTTTTTTGCGATGCCTTAATTATTCATATTTTATAATTTTTAGTCAAGAACAATGCAATTCTAACCTTATGGATTTTTTCCAATTAAAACGAAGGAAAATTTTAAATATGTATTATATTATTGGAGTTTGCGGAGAATTCAGTGGCATGTGTGGAATAATACAAGGGTCACAGGAATGCTAAAATTTCATTAAAAATTTAATATAAACCTATGGCAGATTCAGCGGTGAAATGTAGCAAGTCCCTCGCAACCTCAACAATCCCTCAAGTCGCATGTCGTGCCAGCTGTTACAACCACGTGGTGGTTCCATATTGCACTTGTTGGTTTTAATTCAACTACAAACCCGTCATTTACAAATGTTACCTTTTCTTTGTACTGTATATTTAACACAACTCTACACTTATACAAGCAAGCAAAAGGCCGGAATTCGGCATAACAATAACTACCTAAGTTTGAAAGATAATCAATCGCAAGTTCTCAACATCACATTAATATTTATTTCTCTCTCAGCATTTTTGTGAAAATTTAAAAAAATCACCTGTGGCGTTTCTAGCAAGACAAAGATCATAATATTGCATAAGAATTTGTATTGCCACGGTGGTTCATAATAACAGTTGAATCTGTTTATGAATTTCACATACAGTTATATTAACAAAAGTATAAAGTATAAATTGTTTTCGTAATTTGAAAACAAATTTAAGAACTTATTGAGAAACTTGTGATAAAACAAACTAAAGTTAGATTGAACCAGTTCTTTTGTAGAACATGATTAAGTTTACTTTAAACTATAAACTAAGTTACTTTTAGATTAGCTCGACACAAAGAACTTATTAGAAACAGCTTTGAGAGTTCTTACTGTGCAGGTATTCTTTTTATTTACATGCGAAGAACAAACTGAATCTAAAGGCTGAAAAAATACTAAGCAATTGGTATGCAGCACACAACAAGAAGAGAGGGTGGATAAACCGGATCCGGATCAATACAGTCAAGATGGAGAAATATACCGGAGAAACATTTACTTCCGGTTCATAAAAGCATTAGTAAAAATTTAATTTAAGAGTTAACTCAATTGTAAACTATTTTCAATTAGCTGCAAAACAAGTTAGTGCATTCTAGTTTTTTTTATAAACTTGAATATTTAACGAAATTTAAAAGATAATTCCTCCTTTCTCTATATAAAATATAACAATACAATATAATATGTAGCTCATATGTTGTAAGATTCATTAAGTATTAAGTATATAGATATAGCGAATGTTTGTTTATAAGCTTTGATAACTATTTTATAAGTAGTATACTGACACTTAATTACTACGCTCTTACCACTTGGAAGAACTGCGATAATCATACGTCAAATGTTGAGAGTATACTTTCAGCATTTCATCAATTCTAGATTAAGCAAACCATAAATCAGCGCCACAACTGCAAATACAAAAATAATTAAGCATCATACTGACAAGACTAACGATTTGATAAAGAAGTCGACAATTGGGAAGGGCTGCAATGGCCGGTTAAGCTTGTATGCCCTTAAGCAACTCCAGTTTTACTCGCTAGGGTGCTAAAGGGTTGCACTTGATGAATGCCACTGCATTGCTTAATTAGGGAGAAAATTAATGTGAATGAATGTTGAAGAGGCGTTAAGTTATTTACTATTTTTATGACGAGAACGAAATGTATTTGTTCATTAATAATGCATTTTAGTTGATATATAAAAGAAAATTTATCCGTAAGCTCAATTTAAAGTAATCTTACAGAATGAAATTAACAATTCGACAAATTATTAACTCGGGTTAGAATGCCGTATTAATTTTGCATAATAGTACACGAGGAAAATTAAAATGAAATTAAATCAAAATAATGTCAGTTTACTTTGTGGAGAGACCTACCTATATTTTTTGTTAATATTAGGTAATGATAATCATGTGGATTATGAAAAATTGTTGTGTGCAGTGAATAAGGAATTAATTATTTTATTGCACATTAAAAAGTTTTCTACGTTTTCTAATAATATTAGATTAACATATTTTAGAGATATTCTATTTTTACGTTTATTGTAATTATCACAAAACAATTCCCTATAATCTTAATGGGCAGTTTTTATAAAGATATAATTAAACATCTTTGAGTTCTTTTATTCTAGAGTCAATAGAACACCGGCTTTTATTATTCGAAACCCTTCAAAATGACAATGCGAATTCCACGACTCGAAAAGGGTTGGAATTATATTAATTAGATGTCGCACGACTTTATTAGACGAGCTTCTATATAATTGCTCAGAATTCTGCATTGTCGCCAACTATGTTGATATTCTTAATTTAAGTGGTATTTATGACATTTCCAAGGGCTTCCACAATGTAATTCACTTTCACAAATTTTCATATTAGACGTTCATATCTATATGTCTGTATGTCTATAACATGGTAGGTATTCTCTTTTAAAATGCATTTTAAGAGTTTTTGGAAACTGAATTAATTTTCCGCAAGTATATTTGTTTTTTGTTTAGATCTAGCTCTATAATGGTTAAGGCCCTAATGCAATCGTGTCAAACCATATCAAAACCTTTATAATTTTCAGAAAACTGCAAAGCTTCTTATTAAAAGTTTTCCAAGCATTTCCTTTCTTTTAATTTGCCTATGAAAACTTTTTGGAGTTTCAAATGTAACAATCTGGTAAAAATTTCCATTATAAGAGTAATACGTACCTACTCTTTTTTTTACTTTAAACGCATTATATGAAAAGCGTTACGTGCCTACTTTACATCTTTTGTTATTGTGATTTTTTTGTGTTTATTCTAAGGGCGTGAAAGGTTCTCTTAAGAGACGCAACGCCTTCATCTAAGCATTATACATTTCTGATGAATGGATTGAAAGGAAGTGCTTATAAAATTCGAGGGCAGACACCTTTACTCAATGGGATGTGTTGATGCATGAAAGTAACAGTGTCTCACTTGAATAGTAAATGCGTAGCACTCTTAAATTTTTTACAGTCGTGCTATGCAGATATGCTTCGAAAGCGACAAATTTTGATTTTAACGCCACATAAACTCTTTCAAGTGACGATGATTGTCTATGTTCTAAATTTTCTATACTGCAATTTTGTAATTTTTATTGATATGGTGCGATGCATAATAAAATTGAATGTTATTGCTTTAATCAATTTACGTTTTGTAATAAATTGCCGATTAATAAATGCCAACGGCAAAATCGTGAAGACCTTGGTTAGTCTTGAAGGCCTTCCTGTTCTATAGATCTTCGAGTTGACACCTTCTTTATTATTATATAATATCTAGTTTGTAATAAAGGCCAATAAATTAAATCAAATAACTACAATTTTACCTTAACAATATTCCATATTTACTTCCGTATGTCAATGGATCAGGTTTACATTGTTAACCAAGAAACTGCTAGAAAAAGTATTATCATTCTAATTTTATGGGCTTAATTTATCAAATACAAATATATTTTCTTTTAGATTTTATTAAAGCATTTAATCCGTTTCACTATTATTACAAGTTTATATCGAAAAATTACTAATGTGGAATCTTTCTTATTCGGATTCATAAAAATTAAATCTATATATAGTTAGGTAGGTATAAGGTGCGCCAAAAAGTATTCTAACATACCATATTACATTGTAGGTACATTAATTTAGCAATAAACTTCGTGAAAGAGAAGTAGATGTAATTATAAAATTTATAATAAATAAATAAAAACGAATTTCAGGAAGGTAATTTTTTCGAATTTTTACACACAATCGCCAAGCATATTCTACCATTAGCAAAAAGTCACAGTTACCACTCACCATATAAGGCTGCGTCAAGACACTCCACGTAATTTTAGATACAAATCCGGAGTTTTCTCTGAGAACTTTTTCTTTAAAAATATATTGGAATGAATACATTTTGCTAATCTTCAAGATACAAAGATAAATAGGTACTGGTTATATTATTTCAAATTGAATACTTGAGCTGAAGCAAGTAAATGAAGCTTATTATTACTGCACCTTATACTATAATTTTCTTATTTTATTTGTGTAATAACGTAAGCACTATACGTAATAATTTTACACACTTTAAAGACCTTAAGGTTACAGAATATCAGCAATTAAACAAATTTACAATTTGTAATGTGACCATGTGATCAGTTATGCAATAAAACACATCATACCATAAAGTTGCACGTCGAGTATATTATTAAGCTAATAGATGTCTCATAGTGTCTTATAAACTTTGTTTATAACTTTCAATTAATTTTGATTTAGATAATTTAGCAGTCAATGTAATAAGAGGAAACAGTAAACAGTTACCAAGTTCAGTTTAATAGAGACGTTGCTTTCATGATAAAAAAACACATTGAAAAGGCAAATACACGCAAATGACTTAAAAAATACTGAAAAGTGAATAAAATTGAAAGTGAAGAATCACTAATTTTATCAAAAAGGTGCAATTTTCAAGCTTGTCATTTTATAACATTTTAGATTGAGTTATGTATTAGTAAATCTAAAAATGAACAAAATGTCGCCGAATGCTTTACAAGCCTTGATGACAAGAGCGCGATTGGATCGGAGGTCACCAGGAATAAGGTCAACTAGATAACCCGTTTTCCTCGACTAACATTGTTTACGTGGGCACAAGCACTAATTACGCAATAACAACACATTCCTGGAAACTACATAACACATGTTCAGAAATATCAATAAATCTGATAATTCTATAAGAAAAATTCCATAAAAATGAATGCAAGACAACTTTTTCGATATTCCTTATACTTTTTTATATCTTCTTTATCGATGTAATTTATATTTAACATTTAGGTTATCCTTGTAATATTTTACAAACACAATGTTGATTGCAATGCTACCTACATAATACGTAACGCAGTTTTCATATGTTTTTATGAAGGAATTTTTTCGTAATTATAAAAAAGTGTGCAGGTGTTTATTGCTAAAAACCCAGTTTGTGAAGTGAATTTTTTTTGGAAAAATTAACCCCAAGCACCAGCGGCTTCTTTGACAAAAAGTCCTTTTCTGCCAGACGCCGTATTTACTAATCCGGGACTGTTACTTTCCCGGCGGTAAAATGAGTCCGGGAAAGTTTTTCTCGTACTCCTTTCGACCGAGAAAGTAGCAGTCCCGGATTAGGAAATTTACTTTCTCAGACGACTAAGATTCAATCAGACGCAATAATCAAAATAATAAGTTTAAATAAATATTTTTTTTAAAGTTTAAGTTATTTGTTATCGCTTTACAATTTATTGTTGACATTGATACATACTGAAATCGGTAGGGCATTTTTTGGTCTCTGGTCTAAAGCTTTTTATTTTATTTATTTACAGAGCCGTATTAAAGATTGTTAGACCCCTAGATTAAATCTGTGATGCGGGCCCCACCGGTTTTTTAGGGAATTAATTGTTATTTTAAGTATAAATAGTAGGTAAATTCTAGATTACAAAAAGGATTGTAACAAACAAGCAAAATTTTAAGTTACATTAATAGACTTTTCTCGTTTTGTCTATTCAAAATTGAAATTTTCAAATAGTTTATCTCGTGGTGCGGGCTCATAAGCTGCAGCCTAGGTAGCCTTCGCGTAAATCCGGCCCTGTTTATTTATTTTACTTTATTTATTAAATTGATGTATTACCAAACGAAGTTGACAAAGCATATAGTAATAAGATACGATTCGATGTGTTGGTTTATAGATTTATATGCGTCGGTCTACATTTGAAATACAAAAGATATTTTGTACCGGAACCGTTACAAAATAAGATTTCTTTTTTACATTTTAGTAAGACATATTATTTGTTTAATTGTTGGATTGTAAAATATTCCAACTAGATATTCCGGTCAAAAAAGAGCTTATAGGGTGCCATTAAATTTTTTTCAATGAAACATTAAAATAGTAGAACATTTGAAAAAAACTTAAATTCAGGTGCAGCGCTAGATATTGTGACATATACCCAGCAGTCAGAAATTCCTGTTAATCGGTCGTAATCCGGCGAATTGACCATATTATAAGAAAATAAAAAGTTTCTAATTAATTACAAAAACCATGTGTGATCCCAAAAGCTTTTACAGCGTCTTGCCACTCAATAGTTAGTCTCACATTAGATAATAATGATAAAATAATAAATAAAAATATTATTGTCAAATTCTTAAAATGTTACTTGGTATTTAAAACATGCATTAAAACTACTACTAGATAAAGATTCTTAACTGTTGACAACAGCTCTCATGGTCATCAACATATTTTTATAGTGTTTTTAACAACATAAAATTTAATTCAATAGACACAATGATTTATAGACAAATCAAAAAATTTTCAAAATGTGTGCTATATTTAAATAACACTAATACCAATAACCGAAATTCTATAATGCCCAGCGTGCGAGATGTTTTGCTTACTTTCTAATTATTGGCCTTGATGAAATATTTTTGTTCTATATCAACTTTTTTATAAATATAAATTATTGCCTGGCATCACGGACCGTGTTCGATACCTCAGTTTTAATTGCAACTCACGTTGGTTAGCTCACCAGTACTATAAATAAGTTTTTGTGCATTAGAATTTCAATTATTAGCTGTTGCTGTTGTATAATCTACATTAGAAATGACACTTTTTTTTATCATACATTAATATTTTATAAAATATATACCGTAGCCGACACCTTGCTGGATTGAATACGCTAGATGGTGTACCATATCCTTCTATAATCTATGTATACGAGTATAATATCATAATATAATGCTCTTAAGTAAAATCTAATGTATTTCTTTTTTCTATCTACTTAATTAACTAATTTGATTAATTAATTTAATTAATCATTTAAATTTAATTTACGTCCCATAAACCAGTTTTTTGAAAGCAAAAAATTGTTAGATAATTGTACAGTGTAGTAGGTGTGTAAGTATATAAGTGAAGGTTAGATAAAACGAACTTGTTCCTATGGTTAAACGTCTTAAAATATGTGAGGTATCAATTAAGTCTAAATCAATTTCAATTTCTTTATATTAATGATAATGAATTATTATTTGTTTAAATTAAAATTACTAATTTATGTATGTATGCATTGTTGACGTATGCTAATATTATGGGCGTCTTTCTGCACGATCTTAACTTCACTAGCTGGGTCAAGTTCACGGGATTTAATCGTGCTTACTCTTCAATGAATAACCAATTTTATAATATAGCTATTAAGGTATAACATTATTAAAATTCATATATTAAAAATGAAATTATAATAACTATCGTTTTATTGTACAGTAGAATATAATTAGCGTACATTAAGGTAATATTTAAATACTGTTATTAATAATAATAAAGAATTAATAATGGTTACTTTAAAGAATGTGTCGCTTAGTGCGTATTGATTTTTTTTTGATTACTCGCATTAAGGTGAAATAATTAATTCATCGTACAGTATAAAAAAAAGAAACTATAATTGTTTTTTTCTTTGACCCCATGATAACTTTCAATCTAGAAAGGAAAACATATTTATAGGTGAAGAAGATCAGCAGCTGGTTTTCACTTTGGCGTAGGTTCACCCAAAAAAAGATGTTGTTTTATCAGCATTTTTCATGTAGTAAAATAATTTTATTGTTGTCGCACGAAAAACAATTGTAGTGAAATTTAACGCAACCCTCGTGCTGTTAATATACTTCTTATTACTATATCAGTTGAAAAATGCACTTATGCATTGTTGTACGATGTACGTAGTTAATTTTACAATTTTTTTGTATTCTTAACTGGAGAATGTTATTGCTTTACAGGTTGATTTTGGTGTAACAATTAACAATAAGATATAGTAAAAAGTACACAAATACACAAGTGAAAAAAGAATTACTTCATAAATTCCTTTAAGGTAAGTACTAAATTTGTATTAAAACTAAAGACTTTTCTCATTTTCTCTCATTGCTTTAGGGGCAATACTTGCTTGTTGCAAATTTTATTGCTTTCAATTTTGATTATACTACGTGTGTTCACGATAAAAGGTAACAGTGAATAATTCTTTTATCTTAGTAGTTATAAAAAAAAGTTTAAATAGTTTTTTATTCAACTCGAAATTTATCATCGGAAACCGCGGAGGTATATTTTTTAGACTTCAAACTCAACCGGAAGTAAACATGAATTTGTTTTCAAATGGCAACATGTCTTTTTTTTAACCTTTTTGTAATCTACAGTTTTTTCTCTATACATACATATAAAATTATCATAAGGTTACATAAGAAAATTTTCGAGAAAAAAAGATAAATTTATTTAGTGTGCTATGAAAACAAAACAACATCACGGTACATAAAACAGAACCTATCTGATGAATTAGTCAAAAATGCCACCATTTTGTTCAAGACATGATACTATAGTATCATTTTGTTTTTATAGCACACTAAATAAATTAAATAATTCTTAAATTTATCTTCTTATGTAACCGTATGATAATTTTATGTCAGTATAGAGAAAAAATTTAAGATTAATGCTAAAATAAAGACATATTGCCGTTTGAAAAATTAAATTCATGTTTACTTCCGGTAGAGTTTGAAGAAGAAAAAAAATTACTTTCGCAGTTTTCGATGGTAAATTTTGAATTGAATAAAAAACTATTTAAACTTTTTCTTGTATCTAGTAAGATATAAGAATTATTCGTTGTTACCTCTTATCGTGAACACACTGTATACATTTTTATACAAGACTGTAAAAGACAAAAAATATTGTCGTCCATATCTCGAAAACTATGTATATGAACAAAACTAAAAACAAAGAAATTTGCAGCAAAAAATGTCTAATTTGCTGTAAAATAAATTTTATTATACGTATAATAAATACTATTACCAAGATATTATACCGGATACTGAATGAGTTAGCCGAACATAGGAAATTTACATGTAAAAACTTACTTATGCAAATTCCTGTTTCACTAATTATTTTAGAGAAAAAATAAAAGACACAAAAATAATGCAGAAATAAAAACTACGAATGATAATAGCATTAAATTTCATCTAACTTTTACTTAAAAGGTCAAAAAATGCTTTCAAAATTGTTAAAATTTTCATTTATCGCTCTGGCCATAGTATAAGTTTCCATGGTAATTATAGTTGAAAATAGAAATTAAATTGAATTTATTACATGGCCAGTGCGATAAATAAAAATTTTAACAATTTTGAAGGCATTTTTTGACCTTTTAAATAAAAGCTAGATGAAATCTACTGGTGTTATCATTCATAGTTTATGTTTCTGCATAATTTTTGTGTCTTTTATTTTTTCTTTAAAATAATTAGGGAAGCAGAGGAATTTGCATAAATAAGTTTTTACGTGTTAATTTCCTATGTTCGGCTAACTCATTGAGCACCCGCTATATACAGGGTGACCGGTCGACCATCTGAACATAGGAAATTGATTTTTCTTTAATTGTTGCTTCCCATCACAACGGATAAGAATGAAAATGGTATCAACTTAAAGAGATTTTTATTCCGCTTCTAAAGATACCTAACACTTGATATTTTGTTTTTCAATTACTGATAAAAACTCACTAATAAAATGCAAAAAAGAGATTTAAAAAATAATTTTAGTTGCCTTGATTGAATTTTATTGCAATTGTTTTTGTAATACAACTACCACTGTAATATAATTTTACTATAAAAACTTTTTCTTCCACAGAATAAGTGTTTGCGTTCATTGTTAACCAAATTTATTGTAATCTGTCAACGTAACTTGTTGGAAATTATTGGTTTTCAAACAAAAACAATTGCAATAAAATTCAATCAAGGCAACTAAAGTTATTTTTTAAATCTCTTTTTTGCATTTTATTAGTGAGTTTTTACCAGTAATTGAAAAACAAAATATCAAGTGTTAGGTACCTTTAGAAGCGAAATAAAAATATCTTTAAATTGATACCATTTTCATTCTTACCCGTTGTGATGGGAAGCAGGAATTAAAGAAATATCAATTTCCTATGTTAATTGCCTATGTTCAGATGGTCGACCGGTCACCCGGTATAATATATAATAGTATAATTTTTTATAATAAAAAAATTGCGTGAAAATAGTAAATAATATATTTAATTTAATTTAATATATTTGAAATAATATTAATTCATATCTTAAAAATTTATTTATTTAAAACACAGTACAAATGTAAACGAAACCAAAGTATTGAGTATTACAATAATTATAATTACTTCATGAAATTAAAATTTAATGTTAACTATTTAACTGATATTAACTAATTAAGAGATAAAATTAAAATTTAAATTATTTAAATTGGAAACCAATTATTATCTTAAAAAACTTATCCATTATCATCAAGCCGCAATTATTATGTTGTTCGTTTCGTCAGTTAAGTTATGAAAGTTTATGGTCTAACAATAAAGCAAACAACAATAGCACAAGAACGTTTTAGTAATATTTTTTTATATTACAGTATATAAAAAGAGATATTTTTATTGATATTGAAAGGGTCAGCAAAGCAATAATTGCCAATCAAAACGATAAAATGTTATTTTTAAATGTTTTTAAACTTACAGATTCTTTTTCTAAATTTTCAATAAAAGTTAGAAATAACGTAATAATAAATTAATAATATACCGAACAAGTTTAACGATGATTTGTTATGATATACGATTTGAAGTAGCAATTAATTGTAATATTATGTATAGAGACCGGATTATATGCAACTTAAAATGGTCGAAATGTGCATGCAAATATGCATCATAAATGCTCGAAATATGCAACAAAACTGCCAAAGAGTGACATAATATGCAACATCAAATTTCAATAAATACTACAAAATAACCTTATTTCTTTGATTTTACTATTGTCTACTAATATTTTTTACTATTTTGAAATAGAACTAATTATAAAGTAGTTTTAGGGTAGGCATTGCCAACCCAAAATTTAATTAGTTGGCATTGCCAAATTTCAATTTTAAATTATCAAAGCAGGCCGTCTTCTAATAAAGAAACTTTTACTGTTTTTTTAGAAATTTTATAAAATATGATCAAATGTGCACAAAATTGTATAATATGTGCCCAAATATGCACGAAATTTTATAAAATTTGCCCAAATATGCACGATCAGTAGATTTCAGTCGAAATATGCAATATTTAAAAAAAATAGCCAAAATATGCAAATGCATATGCAAATATGCAAATGCATATAATCCGGTCTCTAATTATGTATATCAAAATAGCAAATTATTTAGTGCTGAGCATTTTAGAATAGGTAGAATAGGTTAAATTTTTTTGATAATAAAACAACTAAATTCCGTTGTTATAATTAACCATTATTATTTAATTTGTTAAATTTAATTAATTTTGCTTATGTTAAATTTTAAAAGTCGCAATAAATGGTTTTCAAATTTGCACAAATTACATAAAACAAAAAAATTTGAAGTATAGTTGTTGATGCTTTTTTGTTTTTTTTAAATAAAGTTATTATTGTAGTACTGTAAGCAAAAGTATAAAATCTTTTTATATGTATAGTATATGAAGTATTAGAAAAAATGTTTTTCAATTTTGAATAAAACAAATATTCCTGATTTTCTCATGAAACCTTTATACTATATTTAATTTATTTTATTATTTAATTAAATATTTATTAAACATTTTCTGCTTATTTATTCCAATTTATATTGTGTTGGCTCAATATTGGGGAAAAATTGGGCCAATATTGAATGTTTGTGCAATATTGAAAAATTCAGCCAATATTGTATTAATTTATTGTAGCACGTAGCTTGATACAATATTGGGCCAATATTGATAACCAATATTGCCTACCTATCTTTAGCCAATATCGGTCCAATATTGTTTTTATTTCTATCTTATATCTACCTTTTTGATTTCAATTATTGATTTTTTTTGCATAATATTGTGCTTTTTTAAATGCTTCTTTTTGGCATTACAATATTACTTTTTTAACAAAATTGCGTGCTTTTTTAAGTTTCTTAAAATTTGTTTAAATGATAATCTTGAATATTAAAGATAGCTACCCAACTTGTGGGTACCTACTTTTAAATTTAAAAAAATTTAAGAAAAACTACTATTGTTTTATTTAATGATCAATTTAATGATCAAAATTTTATCAAATTTATTCAGATTTTCAACCTGCTGCTTTAACCGAACAGTTTGATAACTGTAATACTGTATGTTAACTGCAAAAATTTTAAATCTTAATTTCGATAAGTATTATAAAAAAACATTTTATTTTTCATATAATATTTTAGTTTTTAGCTGTGATAAATATTCATATTCGGCTTAATTTGTAGTTTTAATTAAAAATTAAAGAATTTTTCAATTTTGCGTTAGCTGAACATAATATATCAAGTAAGTGATAGATTCTAATTTACAAAATTCCTGTTTTTGACCTGTCGATTTACAAAAAATCGTATTAGCAGTTTAGGAAAGAATAATATAAGAAATTTTTGGCTTTCTTTAATACATAACGATTTCCTAAGAACCTATGCGATATGCAAATGATATTTTTAAAGAATGTTAAGATGTAATTATCTAGTTAGAATCACTTTTAATTAATTATTGTATCGGTGTTTTTAATTTCCAGTACTTAATCGAAGTTTATGATTAATTCGATGACTATTCGGTTAGTCATAGGTAATATTTTTCTTACTGTTTGTGTAAAATGTTCTATTGCCATCACTATGCCATTAAAATGGTATATATTTTATAGTTTACCTTGCAGTTGGCAAACAAATATAGAAATACAAGTACTAATTAATAATTTGAAATTATTTTACTCTATATTGTGACCTAATTTAGGTCGGTATTCATCATAGCCCCACTTTGCGTCAAATTTTATACTTGGTCAAGTTCATCCTCTTTATCACAGGTAGCCATAAGGATCAATTTCATGACACAAAGTATACTTTTTTATCAATAATTTTTATCTTGGTTCGTTTCGACGGACTTAATTTAAAAATTCCATGCAGGATTTTAATTAATAACCAAAAGTGTTCAATTACAATAAAAGCAAAAGGATCGGAAAATTTCTCCAACATCCAGTTTATTAAATTTTAAAAGAACGAAACTGTTGCTTCCTTACTTGGTTAGATCCAGTACAACTTTCTGCTTGTTACTGAAATCTATTATCTCAAGTTTTCATGTTTGCATTGCTCTTGTATTTCTATAGACGGTAAACAATTTTTATATAATTCATTCGAGTACCTTAAGGTTAAAAATATAATTTATAGTCTTGAGCGGTAGTTTAAAACGAGAGTAAGTACTAAATAAATTTTCTTATCGTCTCATTAGACTTCCCTCTTCGATAAAAGTCGATAGTTGCGTGTTAAACATTACGTAATTCTCATTTCACTAACACCCAGAAAATAATGCGTTAAATTATAGAGAAAGTTAATTGATAATCACGCTAATTTTGTTAAATACTACTTTGTTATGGTACGAAAATTTTCATGCTAATTAATTTAGTATTTTGAACTTTTAATGAACCTCTTCTATTTCATATCTACTATAAAATGTTGTACATAGAAAACTTTCTTTATTGTAATATAATTAAGGAAATTATAAGGTTTAGTCTGTAAGTACACCTCATCAATATATTGGTAATATTTTACTTTAGTACCTAGCCAACTTCTTTGCCGCACAGTAGATATATAGTGCATGTAGCGCTTTTTTGCCCAAGTGCAGTTTTCACTAAATTACTAAACTTCTGTGTCCTAATATCAATTTAACGGACATAAAAAAAAATATAAATTTTTATTGAGCTTGAAATTATGATAATTTAATATATGAAGTTAAAACACATATAATTACAGAAATTTTTGTATTTAATATAGTATTATGCTAAATAGTTTTTTATATTTTCACCGTGAAAAATCACGTCTATTCACAATAAGATAAAATAAAAAATGACATAACTTACTACCTAATAATTTTTAATTAGCCACTAAAAACGTACGCATTGTGATAAGTAGGTAATTAGAAAGATTTCGATAAAAAATCAACAATAAGGTAATAGAATTGTATTAAAGTTTTTATTTGGATAAATTAAAATAATTTTACAATTAAAAAATAGAAGCTTTAGAAAATGAATTTTAAAGGCAAATAACTTGAACATTAAATTGTTTTAGTATGTGAAATTGAAAGTGATAAATATTTAAGATAATACCACTTCAGAATTTATATTAATTTGTTTATTTTGTGATTAGCATAAAAATCCGCCTCCGCATTAATATAACTAGTAACCGGTTTAGATACATTCAAGTCGCACAAACACCAGTAGTTCTTGCATATTGATACCATTAATACATTATAGACAGAATGACAGAAAGATACAGGGTCTGCTTTTTATAAAAGTCACCTTCTACAACAGCTTAACCTTGAGCACACTTAATCTTATTTGCAGCTATAATCAACTGATCTAGAGAGTGATAAAGTAGTTCAGATGACTAGTTCAAGTTCTATAATAAGATGATAGTCATATAAGGATTGCCGTTTTATAAAAGTGAAGAATCACTTTGATGTAATAATATGCTGCTTACAATATTAAAAATTTTGTGTGTTTCAGTTTTGAACAGGATGAATTTTAAATATAATTAGCTTTACGTATTATAATAATTAAAATTAATATAGCATTACTATGCATGATTCAACACATTTTAATTAGAATTGGAAGTTAATTGTGATAATTACACAGGTATTCCAATAATATAAAATTATGTGTTTACTATGTAGCTGACGAAGAGGTAGTAGGTAGTACAACAAAATTTTAACATATTATATAATATGTTATAATAAATTGGAATAAACGATTTTCATGAAAATGATTAAGAGATAATTAAATTTAAAAGTTTAACTAAATTTTGCGTATCAATTCTAAAATTTAAAATCTATAACTGTAGTGAATGATGTACACAAATACAATTACAGTTTGAATTTGCGTATAATTCCCAAGGGCCTTGTTCACTAAATAACCAACTCAGGAAACTGTGCTGTTATTTTGAGTTTTGAATTATAACCCATGTACACAACACTTATATCAACTGCCAAAGGTGCAATAGTAATAAAGTTCTGTTTATGATAGGGACATTGAATCTGATCCCTATACGTATTATCCAAAAACATGCTGGGAAAAATTATTAAAAAGTACGTACCGGAATTTTAAAGAAACTCTGGAATTGCTAGTATTTCTAAAAAATTTACTTGCAGTAAATATTTTAATTTTTCCAAACGCATGTTTTTTTATTAAGTTTATTGTTTGCTAGTCAACGCCGATTTTAATTTCGGTGAATATTGGGTATTAATAAATATCTAATGAATTTATTTTCACTAATAGGTTAATAAGCTTTCCCATTTTAGAAGTCCAAATGTACTTTCTCTTCTAAGAATTATACATTTGCGACCTTGATCAATAACCTTGTTATAACAAGTAACATTTCGAATTGGTCATTTTAGATTTAGATTTTTCTATGGCTGTAAAGATAAAAAATGGTAACTCTTAATTATTTATATTTTGAATTTTAAGGCGGCAACAGGACAGAAAATGTTCGATGAAAAATAATTGACAATAGAATCAGTTTAGTCATATATAAATATTTTGACAGGTTCACATATAGGCAATTTTATGTACGAAATAGATCGAGGATAGTTGTTATAACTTGTCAGGAGGTCAAGTTCAGGGGGATGTGTATGCGGGAGAGACAGTGCACGCCACCGCTCATTTGAATAACATTTAAATTGTATCGATTTACTTCAGCTAAACTTAGTGTAGGTCAGTAAGTCACCCAATATCCATTTTTATAAGTATATTGCACTCGAAATATTAGTGTCAGTAAAAGGTTATTAAGAGTTGAACATGTTCGTCCAAAATTACTTAAAATAATTGCGTTCTTACGCATGAGTATTTAATTATGTTATGCATCTTCCAGAATTCACTCAGCTATAAGAATGCGATCTTAGGAGACGAGGGTGGACGAAACGTGACCAAATCAATGTAAAAGCCGCGACTATTCGCTTCTCGGTTACGTTTTTCGTAGTTGAAATATTTTATTGTTGCGGACTAGCGGACTTGATTTAACGCAAAGGTTGTTTATTTATAATAAAATATGAAGATGCCATATATAATTGGGTAGATATCACAAAGAGAAACGTCTGAATTAATGTAGATTTACTAAGAAATTTGACTTTAGGGGATACGATGGAATCTTACACGGGTCAAACAAGCTTTTGGACTTTATGTCGGACATAAATCCAAATACCTTTAAATTAATCTACATTTTCAAGTTAAATTTCAAGACTTTGCATGCCCTGCGTTCTTAAATTAATTAAATTTTTTATAAAATAATGCAACAAAATTCATCAATTTTTTACGAAATCAAAGTTATTTGCTCATTAAACAAACTATCATAAAATATTGCAGCTGTAAGAGATATTTCGTATATTGGATATACTTTACTTCGTCCCCGATGATAGATAACTGTCAATATTGGTCGTCAATCAGGCCATAACTGCATTACCAATCTCTGATATACTTCAGATGTTCTTCACTTTATTGGCAAAATATTTCTTAGATTAAAATTTTGATTTACATTTCTGGCTAAAAAAATTATGATGGCAAAATTGTTTACTGAACTTCCATATTCAAACTTTGTATAAAAGATAAATTTAATATAAAATTGAATTTGGTAATAATCTCATGTTTAGGGGAGCCGCACATGTAGAGAATTTAAGTAAAGTGCAGTTACGCGGTTGCCCCGTTATGAGACTTTACTGTGAATTATTGAAAGCCAATAACCCACAGTTAGACAATAAAATCAAACCACATAAATTACACCAAAACCTGGCATATTGTCATTTGGGATTTTAATTTAAAATTTTAACTTAAAACAGTAAATATAGGCTACATCAAAAAGCTTTTTCTAATATTATCTATTTTGTTATATATTTGTTATATATTCGATTTTTTTAGTCTATAATAAAGTTTTGCATATCTAAAATAAATTAATATCGAACATTTACACACAAAAATTGTAATGGTATAAATTAATATCTAGAAAATAAGTAAATATATTTGTAAGAATGTTGAATTTAAAAATTTTAGTAATAAAAACGTCAATAAAACTTTTTAACCGCAGAATGTTCAGTTTCGGAAAAATGAAATCTTTTTAACCTCCCTTCACTTCTATATATATTTCCACCCTTGAAATAGCTCTTCGATAAACCCCATCCCTTTAGCCTGGGGGTTTGGGTAGTGAGTCGCAATTTTTCTCGCAGTGTACGTGATCGGAATGTCCGGAATGGCAAGTGTTTTGTTTTGAAGCAGAACTCACATTAAAGCTTTGAAGACATTTCGTTTCCATCTTTTAAATTTAAAGTTTTTTCTGCAAGTCCAAACGTGGTAGACCTGTATCGCTTATTTAAAGGAGTTGAATTTAATTTCTCTCTATTACTGTACTAATGAATGCATAAAACTGTTATAGTCTAGTCTATTAGAGTAACCTTTATAGTTATTACATTATTTTCTTAATTAAATTAATTATTAAACCAAATTAAGTTTACTAAATCAAATTTTAATTTATAATTAGCGTAAAATTATTTAATTATTATAATGTTGTTATTAAGTTATATTATTATTATACTTTTAATTAACTACTATGTTATATAGTTATTACTTTAATAGTTATAGATTAATTTGTTGCAATTTTTGATTAAGTTTCATGCTGATATGTTACACTAAACGAGAAACACAATACTGTAAAACTTGAGTACCATATTAAACCGTAGAATAAACCAAAAGAAATTTGAATGGACATTAAATAGCTATAACTATCATTATCAAATAAATAACGACTTTTCCCAAATTCGAAAGATAATTTTGTTCTTTGAGCTTGATTCTTGTAGAATATATTTTTAGATATGTCCCATTACTTTCTTCAGGTGTATAATCTTGATTCAAAGAAAGATACGTTGAAGTTTCACGCGACAATAGGGCGTTGTCCTGTCCCAATTACAATTTTCTTTATGACTACAACCTTTAAACATAACTAATTTTGTACTCAATTTGTCGATATCAAAAACGATTTTTAATTTATATTTTTATTTTTTATTTTTTGCAACACCTGGGTAACTGATTTATTATATTTTCGAATAGTCTCGGTTGTAATTATGAGTATTAAATTAATATTTAATTAAATTAATTATTATGATCTTTATATATTATTATATTAATTATAAAAAAAATAATTGTATTATTAACATGACATACGTCTACACCTATTATATTAAATAAAATTTCTAGACATAAGTTGTTTAATATATTCTATAATACTATAATATACCTTATTATGATACTAATTTTTAGTAAAACATAATTATTACATAATTAAAAATCAACCATATTCATTTAATGGTAAAATCAAATTTACACATTAGAATATGATAGTTTTTACTTATGCGCCATACGTGCATGAAAATTATAGAACCCATAACTTTAACGTGGAATCCCAACTATGGAAAAAGTTCTCAAACCCAAAATTAAAGTGTGTTAAATATTCTAAACATAGGTAAAATTTGAATAATATTATGGTTATCAACGTAATTTAGTGGTATTAGATGAGCAAGAAAACTAACTTGCGGAGTCAAATTTTGAATTAAAATTAAATTAATTAAAAAAAGCAGACCGATAATTGACAATCTAAAATTTGAAACCAAGACGCAATATGGCTAAGGAGATCTTCGTAACATTACAGATCCGAAGAAATAATTTTGTTACTCGTAAAGTGCACTAATGCACTAATACGCGATAAGCATAATTAATAGGCCGTAAAAATTAATCAAGTCTTATTATTGCAAGATACTTTCAGACTCAATAATTTAAAATTATTTATAATTTAAAAAAAGCTGTCAAAAATTATCGAAGTAGTCTGCACCAACATAAAGTTGAATAGAATCCATAAGTGTCTATAATAATTTAAAATATTGAAAAAAAAATAGTTCCAATTTAACGATCTTTCCTGAGATTAACCCAGAAACCAGAGCACTGACAGGCAGCTTTAGGGTAGTCAATCTTTTCGTGCTGAATTTTACGCAAAAGTAACAGGCCAGTGCGGCCTTTGGGCAGCACAACATATGCAATCACGTTTCACACCATTCAAACAAAGCAAATTGTTACTTATTATTATGGCTTTATATTTATAATTAATTTTTAATCAGTATTATATGTAACTTGAAGTTTATATGAATTTTTTGGATAATGTACTTATTATATAAATATGTCAACTAAATAAGGGCCTTCTTTAGAAGAAGTTAAATCCCCTATTACATAAAAGCTTCTATTTGGGAAAATGTATAGCAAAATATTATGTAATATATTTTGAGCTTTCATTCTGTAATCATGATCATCTGAGCATCTAATGAAGCTATTAATTTTAATTACTTAAATTGACATGCTATCTGCAAATTTTATTAGTCGATAACTATATATCCCGTAGTTTTGGGTTTCCTGAAAACTTTACTACTTAATGCAATAAAATAATTAGAATGACATTGATTTACAAAACTCGTCGTCGAAAATCATTTATTAAAGTTGTGTTTACAAGTTGAGAGCGAATTATAAATTCCATCTCTGTACATAAATTGCCATTACGTCAATATTTTTATTAGTTTATCGCAGTCGACAACATGGTCTGCTCACTGAACACTCATGTTGTCGATGATTGCATTCAGATTTGATCACACGTGGGTTGAAGTAGAGGTATTGAAGTTACACTTCAACGCTACTCTAATCACTGTTAGACACGTTAAGAATTTCTGTTATTGATTTGTATTAATATGTAAATAGTAAAAGCAGAACTATGAAAATAACACATCACATGTTAAGCGTATTAATTGGCTAAAAATTTGCTGTCAATTTTTTAACATTTCCTGTTACAAAAGTGGTTTTGAATTGGCTCAACTATTGCACCAGTTTATGCAAGAAATATATCAAACAGTATCTGTTAAAAATTATTATTGTCATATTATATTAATTTATGATTGATTACTTTAACTTCTAGAAAGCTTAATTACTTTTTGAGACTTGGCGAACATTTACTTACAAGAACTAAAAAGCAAAATCACCGACATTAATTTTATAACAGCTTTAAGTAAGTAAAGCTTATTTAATGAAAGTAAAATTTGTAATCTAAGCTTCAAAATTGATGCTTGTGTATATGCTGGTCCTCTTAATATGCCTAAGTTCTTCAGTGCAAGGCAATTGCAGGAAATTTACTTTATATCGACAAGGAACTATACGAGAGCACAGTTTTAATCCTAGTTGTTTAAATGCCCTTCGAGTCAGAGGTTTAAAGGGTTATTTTATGTGTTATATTTTAAGAGCAAGGCAATTAGCGAGTCAGTAGAGTGGAATTAAGTAACATCTCAATTTAAATATCTTAACAACCCTTCCTAGGTCACCCTTTCAAGTTCTTTTAGCTCTACTTAACAAGAAAATGTTCTCGCACTTATTTTTAAATGTTTCTCATTTCTTTTAATTAAAATTGTACCACATCTGTGTTGATTTGTTTTAATAATTTATGTAAACGCTTATTAAAATATAAATTATATATTAATATTTCCAACTACATATTGCAACTTTGTATTAAGTTTTTCACTTTTCGAATAAATCATTTTTCCTTGTGCCTACTCGTCTAGTGAAACTTACAAACTTTATTATTTTTTTTTTACATCTTACGGAGTATTTACAGAATACAATTTAATTGAGCACTTTTGTTCATAAACCTACATAAATTTAAATGTCGCGGTTAGAACAAAAGGAAAATCATTAGGGCTTTCCACATCCACAGGCTCGGCATCACCTGTGGGATGCGCGGTTGACATTATACAACGATTTATAATTATACTTCAACACTAAGGTGGGACCTTTCGTCATCTGCAGTTACAAAACGGTTAAATACTGTATCTATTATAAAAGGCGTGCGGAAAACCTTAGTTATTACAAGTTTCAAGGTTAAGGAACGTTCGAAAAAATTAATTACCCTCCATAAATACAACAAATGATATATTACTTGCAATTTAATTAACCATTAATTAAATTTAACTTCCTACGATAAACTCCACGAAAACGATTACACACATCCTAAATTTTACCCATGGCTTTGGCTAAAAAAGTTAAATCTTAAACGTAAATGGGTAATTATATAGTACCACTAAAGATTGAAGAAATTTTATGACCGGTCTATTGCGTAACAAAAAATTACATAATTGTAATTTATTAAAATAAATGAAATGCTTCACAATGGTTCGAATTTAATCAAATTGACATAATTAGAACAAAAAAAAGTTTGTGGAAAAAGGCAATACGTTACAAAGTAATTTTCTTGAGGCGAATCTCGGAGTCACGTTCAGTTCCGCCTCGTTAGACCGAGATCAGCCAAGTGAGGCCTAAAGAGTAAAAAGTCGGCTTTTCACTAATTACAACGAATTAAACCACAAACATAACTTGCATGATCCAGGGAATTCTTCTTAAACCGCTAATTAATCCCTTTTATTAAGTTGACTTTTGCAAAATCCAAACTTTAAATACTTCAAGTTTAGGAAATTCTCACAGACAATGCTTTTGAAGAAAGGAAGTTCTAATTCGTATTATATGAAGGAAGATGTGGGTTGCACTTTAATTAATCTCAAAATATAACTACTTTAAGTAGGTTCACACACTAAAAATGGGTTGTCGTTTTGCAAAACCATTAATCTTTTTTTTAAAACAAAATACGAAACATGTTTAGGTAATCTCATTTTCAAAAGGAAATTGTGATCTTAAACGAGTGAGAAACCTTTTTGATTACCTATTAAAATTTTTTATTTTTGAAAACAACAAACGGAAACATAAAAAATAAATTATCTTGCAATTATACTTATTTATAATTTATAAAACGAATAAATAACTTGATGTACTTTTACTATTGAATTCTTCCAACAGGAAGATTGTAGTTGACACAGTTTCTTCAATTATTTTCAGTAGGAAGTAGATTTCATTACCCGACCTCTGCAACGCGTGATATTTAAACTGTCATAAAATGGATAAACATAACTAATTAGCAATCTTATAAGTTCCCTTTTATGACTTAATGTGAGCAATAATTAATATTTATTGGAAAATTGCATCGTAAGTGTCTCAATATTGTACTCGAAATAAAAAAGGAATGATTATAATCTTGTACGAACTTTGTCATCCCTTCATTCTAATATTGGGTTTAACATATCCCCTATTTTAATCAGTTCTTTAAGTAGGCAATAGGGAAATAAAAATATATATAGCTCGCGGGGCAACGAACTGCTCTTAAAACGTACATACACAAGGACCAGAGTAATATTTACACCGCAGGCAATGATCGAGACAATTGCAGTAATTTTCTGGAGCCGTTTAAGGCAGGGTATGCATACAGGGTAAGATGAGGGCGTTTTACAATAGCAATATATTTTTTAAGTCGTATAAGAATTTAGCTTAATAGCATTTCGTTCCTGCAAACCGAAATTAAATTTGTTTTTCGTTTACTGCTAAATTGGCAATACTGGGTATCATTACTTCTATTTCTTTTTAAAATAGCGTCTTACAAATTTTTTTTATTCTTTTATTTATTTACTACATAATATCTGCCATACTTTATTTTTGACTTTAGTACTAGGTACTATTTATTGCACTCTAATTTAAAAAAACAATAGAACATTAATTTATAATTACAATTCACAATAAGTCTTTTTGTGTAACCTTCAATTTGCTCATAACTTTATTGTGTGTCTGACGGAATTAGCGGCTACAAGAATACATGAGGTGAAATCCTGTAAGAAATCAATTTTTTGTAGTTTATTAGAAAATTATACTCCACTACTAATGTGTGTTGGTGAATTTTTTGTGATTTTAACAATTTAATCCTTTACTATATTTTCTTATAAGAAAGTTAGAGTACCCGGCTCTGCTCAAGTACAAGCAACGATTGTAGTATGTGGAAAGAATTTGTTTTTCTCGACCTTTGGCTCCGAGCTCGGACAGAGGGTCCCTAACAGTACGTTAATATATTAGTCAATTACAAATACAAACGTGCATTTATATCCTTCTATCCTATATACAATATTACAAGTATGTAGGTCAAGCGACTAATCGGTCGCTCTGAGCCCCTGAATGTAGAAACTATTTTCGACACGAAATAAATGTGTTGGAAGGTTAGTTTTGAAAATTATTAACATCTTAACGAAATTGTATTTTGTCTGCGATCTGCTTTTGCACTTAAAAATTTTAAAGGATCCCCCCCCCCCCAAAATGGGTATGTTAAGAAAGATATTCTGGGGGTTGGGGGGGTTTATTTTCAAATCAAAAGGTATTAAGTTTTTTGCAACCTCTCAAATATTTTTCGCAACCTCCAAAGGGCAACCCCCACTTTAAGAAGCATTGTTCTGAAGGGTATTCTATACTTCCCAGATTTCTCGGATGGTTCAAAATGAACTCCGAAAGTCGATTATTTTGGAAATAATCGATACATATTAAAGTTTCAATGTCAATACACGAAAAACACCTTATTGGCTGAAGCAGGCGGTACTCAACAGCTAATGCTTTCATTCTGATGACTGTATGTGCATAATCATAAAAACTTAATAATACAATTTTAAATGCTACCTCCAGCCCGACTTAGCTTTGCGCTGACCAAAGAGGTTGAAAATCTTAAAAACTCAGAACTGTACCGCTGCGCTGCTCCATATTATATATACCTTTACTAGATGGGCAAAGCTAAACACGAAAACAGCCAATAAAATATTTTTGTGTTTTTTATGTTTAAATAGTCGTAATCACAAAAAAAAACAATTACGACAAATTCATAAAAGTGTGTTTTTGTTGCACCTGTGCTGTTCATTAAAAATTTTGGAGGGCAATTGCCGATGCTTGATTCAGATGGTAGTGACGTATAAGCTTCATTATTGGTGATGACGACTATATGTAAAATTTATACCAAGTTCGTTGCTCAACCTTTTAAAATTTGTTAAACTTTACTTCAGTTGAGCTCAGTTTAAACTATTCGCGACTTCTCAATTTTGCGATATAAAACTTTTAGAGTAAGAAACTTCATAATATATTATTTATTTACTACAAAATTATATATTAGAAAAAGTGAAAAGATACTAATTTTTCTTCTAAGTTTCCGTTTATTATTGATCGTATTTCCTTTAAGATTTTTCCTCTAGGTCAAATATCCAAGAAGAAGGGCTTAAGTCAGTGTGATTTATTGACCTATCTGTCAAAAATACTTTGCGTACTATTCAATGCAATAGATGACTTTTGTACTCCTTTTTGAAAACAGAAAAGTGTACCAAGTGTGGCCAACTCTATTTAAATACAATGTGTAACACATCATTGCGATCTGAACACAGCGTTACAATTGTGGCATTGGTCTTAGAGAAAGAAATTGATAGTTAAACATAGGTGGATAATATCTTTCTAAAAGTTCTCAAAGAAAAATTGATTGCATAGATACGACAATTGATCTCCACGATTGTTGGCCTTACGGCAATTGACCTCCATGACAATTGATCTTTTTTGACCTTCACAGCTGAGATTTTAGAATGTCAGATTTAGTAAATAGGTATTTTGAATGCTTCCTACTGTATTGCTGCAACTATTACGTAATTTTATATTTTCAGTTTTTATGTTGTGTTCTCATTGGTCAAAACGTTTGAAAATAGAAAATATCAGAATTGATGTAGAAAGTACCTGAAAGCTATGCTCATTTGTCACATTCATAATTTTTTTAGTATAATATTAACAGAACAAATAAATTGAAACGTAATTTCTTCTCTTGTATTTTTTTGGATAAGCACATAAAAGGTAAAAATATAGAATTAATAGTCATACCAAGGACAATGAGCATTCCGAAAAAGGCCAATAGTTTCCAAGACCAATTGTCGTCGGCGCCAGTTGTCGAACGCCAACAGTCACAGCTCCAACAGTCATAGGGACAACTGTTTCAGGACCAACTTGTCCTGTAACCTACCCCTTTTAAAGATTTAATTTTTGTAAATTACGTTTTCTGTTAATATATTATTTATTATTATTTTTATCATACTATATAATTAAGCGCTTCGCAAAATTTTAAAATTTTTAAAGCAATTTATTTCCATTTTACCTTCTAAAACCAACCTTTATTGCAGATTTAATTTTTTAACTTTTTAACCTGATTTTTAAATGAATGTTTACTAAAATTGAACATATCCTTCGAGTTCTAAATTTGTGAGTAAATTATTATTTATATCTACCTATATATTGCTATGTTATCTTTTAATATATTAATATTTTACAGATTTACAATTATATTCAAAATTAGATAATCACAATTACATTTTATTATTTGAGAGCTCATCATTATTTATTATTATTCGACTACCTTTTTTTTACATCCTTAATTTTTTTTATTACGATTTTGTTTCCTTTTCCTTTCCGAATTTCAACTTTTACAACCCATTGTTCTTGTCTAAAAGACCCACCCTAAATATCATTGCAATATATAAATTATTTAAAACGTCTCTGGAAAAATTATCTGCTGTGCAGTATTGAAATTGTTGAATATAATACAGATTTTCAAATTAAATAATTTATATTTTTATTTTAAAGAATATTATCAAAAATATATTTTTTTTTTCTATTAGTTTATTGAAGTGCAATAATTAATACAACATGCTCTTTTGGAAGGTAGGTACATTATAATTTACTAGCACTTAATAGCTTAAAAGTCGATTTATTTTGAAAGGCATTATTATAAGCGCGCGGAAGTTATTTTTAAATTAAGCTTAATTTTAAAGTCACGTGGCTGTATTAGATTAATTGAATGCGTATTTTGTTAAGCATAACGTCCCTTTTGAGAGAATCAACTGCATGCAATTCAATAGAACAAGAAGCGCGTCGCTCATCCCACACAAACTCCAATATTAGCTTTGTAATGCATTAAGCACCCTCTGTAATATTGAAGACTTAAATTAAAAATCACTTTAGTCAATCTCAAACAGTCATAATATTCTGATTGAAAAATTAAAAACCCCTATAATAGAAGAAGACTTTTATGTTATGATCGTGGTCTATAAAATCATCAAGTTTTAATGTTTTATTTCAATATTTCAGTGGGTTTCTTTTATTTTACCGATGCGGATAAAATAAATTTGAACTTGGATGTTGTAAATCGAAAATTTCGTTACCTACAACAAAAGTAAGGCTTTTACATTTAATACCAGCGCGACGGTTGTATTTAAATGTTTTTAATCCACTTCGAAAAATATACATGCGATTTTTATCTGCGCTCATATCGCCTGGTGTAAGCGCCCCAAGTCGTGCTCCATTATTGTGAGGAAGGCAAATATTGATGACACGTGCTGGATTACTCCAGTAAAAAGACAGAGCACCATCTGATATATTGTGATAACGTAATGCGGTTGGAAGAGTTTGTTTTTACTGCCAAAAGGAATTAATTAATATGTTTATAATTAATTATACAAGGTAAGTTAAGAAAATATTTACTGAAAAAATTAATGATACCTACTATATACCTACTTGCTAGTTTAGTTTTAATTAGTTTTCTCAAGTATTTTTGAGAAGAAATACCGTACGGTTATAAAATAAAAGTTTTGTCAATTATTCTGTTGGAAATTTTGTTTTCGCCTCTAAACAGCTGATTGTTACACTTTCGGTTTCATAGCAGAATAAATTATTTAAACATGAGCTGTGCTGTAAAAGTACACTCGGGGGTGTCAGTAAATCCCACGCTTGGGTAGCACAAAAGTGAACTGCAATGCTGAATCGAATTGTACGTACATTTTCTGTTCTGCTTCTTTATATGCATACATTATTTTACAAAAGATTTTTTCAGAGATCAACTTATTTACATTTAAAAGCAGAATTATTAAGCCTTATCGGTTTTTTCTTTTGGAGCATTATTTGTACTTATTAATAAACTTTTATCTCTATAGTTCTATTACAACATAAATAATAAGTATTTTGTGCTGGATGAAAATTTTTAAAACAAATAGTATTACGTGGAGAGAATGGTATAGCTACCAGCGATTTTATTCTGCACTTCATGAAATGTAAAAAGTGGTAGGATGCGTGGTGGGCCGTAGGGGACATCTGACAAGCAGAACAGTATCTCGGAATTCACGGAATCCGACAGGACGATCGCTTATCCTGCGGCGCTAAGTTTGCATGTCAGGGTTGTGGGAATGACCGCTACTTCAATACTTCGAGCTATTTCTGTTCCGACACGACCACCGACAGGAATCTCGACGCTGGTAATGAGTATGTTAAGATATTCAACTTACAAATGCATTGAAAAATTACTTCTTCTAGCTGGAGTATTAATGCATAACATTATAGCTTTATAAAATATGTAATTACTGACTTAATATTACATAACTCTAATTTTTCATACACCACTTAAATAAATTATAAGATTTTATGTAGTTCATTTAAGGGGCATTACAATGCAACTACAAAACGCCACAGAGAAAAGCACGATTCCTTCTCAACTTATTAGCGTTATACAAATTATAGGAGATTTCATAAAACGATACAGTCCTTTTCAAATCAGAAATATAGTATTCTAAACTGTATCACTCACTATTTACGAGGTTTTTTATAATTGCTCTCAATTATCAGGCAGGAGAATATTATGGAAAAATAGATATAACTAAAACTTTTTCGATTGTTTTTATATTAAAAACTTATATTATCCTTTACCGCAGCGTTTACTAATATAAATTGTATTATTAAACTTTTTAGTTAAAATTTCTAGACGAAAATCTAATAACTACATTCAATTTCAAATAAATCTTTTTTTGCTAACGTGCATCTAGTACATTTTCTTCAGCTACTTGGATTTTTATTTACTGCATGATTTTCTTTAATATGCACTGGCGAGGGCGGTGTTGCTGTATAATGTTTAGTAATTAAGGTTGTTCAATTCTTGGTCTGAAAATGGTCTACGTTGGACATAATATATTATAATATTATTTATAGCATAATGCCAGATTAGGTCATGGTAATTTTAACTATACAGTTAATTTATATTGCACGGACGATGAATGTGTCGATCATTTTTAAATTCTAAAAAAAGGCAAAAGTTATTGCAAAAGTCATCATTATTTCATTGAAAACACATAAAACTACATTAAAATAATACTAAAAAAATAAAACATCCATTAACGCTCGCCGTTCCGAAAACCGGGTCACCTTTGACCCAGAACTTAAATTTTTGTAAATATTATCTCCAGGATTTTTTTAATTAAATTTTCGTTTTGAATTCTAATATATTTAGATAAAAAATGATATTTAATGTCGGATTTCAAACTATGTTTTTTGGTCAGTTATTTAGTTTTTGTTAATAAGGATCAACACGTAGGTAGGGACACCGTCACTTAGGCGACGGTCAATTAGGCGACGGGAAATTCGATACATTTGTTTTAATTAACAAAGTAATATTTAATTACAAAATTAATTTTAAATTTAATCCCTTCATTTTTATCGATAATTTAATCTGATTTAATATTGATTTTGCGATTGGAAAAGTTCTATAGATTACTATAGAAAAAAATGAGTTGTTAATACTTATTAAAAATAGAATTAAAAATAAAATCATTGGCAATGGAAAGAAGACTACAAATTAGAGATTATAATATAATAATAAATACTATAAGAATTTGTAATTAAATATTATTTTATTAATTTTTTTAATTAAAAAAATTTATCGAATTTTCCGTCGGCTAATTTGTGCCGTCGCCAAATTGTCGTCGCCAAATTGACCGGTCGACTAGTTGGGGTCGCCTAATAAGCCCGTCGCCTAAATGTAGTGTTCCCCGTAGGTACTTACAATACCTACTATGTATTTAATTTCAGGTTGTGGAAAATTCTATATCAGATGTTTCTAAAACACATCTTTAGTGAATATTTTAAAGTTAAATTTAATTTTTAATTATTTTAAATATTACAATTCACAATTTTATCTATTTTGTAATTTTTTTTATTGATAAAGTTTTCATTTGTATTACTATTAAATACAGAATTTTTATTTATCTTCATATTCAAACAATAAATTTAGCAATTATATAATAAAATTTTTTATATTACACTGAATCATTATTTGTTTCTTATACCTTGACAACGAAATATATTAAGTATGCTATAATAACCTAGGGCGTATAAATCATAATGCCCGCTTATTATGCCCTCTCAATCGCAATTCCACCGCAAACTAGCAAATTTAGCTAAATCAAATTCAAAATTTATAAATTTTTTTAAATTTTCTCAAATTAAAATGCAGTATAATATAAAACGTTGTATGCACCACTGGCATTACTCGATGTTTATGCTCTCGAGCAACTTAAAAACTCTCAGGCCTAACGGCCCTCGACCTTTTAAATTGGTTGCCCTCGACATAAACATCGTCATAATGCCCTTGATACATAAATAACTATTATAATCCGACAGTTTATTATATGTATGTAGTTTATTGCACATATTTGTCATAATTGCGAATCTGTGCACTTCAAAACCGGAAGTTCATGAACCTCAAAATGATCTTATGTAAATTTTTAAAATCGTTTTGAGCATAAGTAACCTCTTAATCATAAGTATTGCTGTGATTATCTTCAACCAATTTAATTAATAACTAAATTATATCTTCTCTCTCCAATTCCAATATAAAGAAAACAATTAACTACCATTCGATCACTTATTCAATTTTATTCAAATAAAAAAATCACGTCCAACCTCTTACAAATTCCGAGGTGACCCCTCTCTCAAAATTTTAACTGGTGGGGACCCGCCTGCGCAACCAAAACAATTAAAAATATTATAAATTAATCAAAATAAAGGTTGCTCTACAAAACACAGCAGTATAGAGGCGGTCATTAGCTTAGTAGGTTAGCCGATCAACTGCTGACCCTAAAATACTTGGTTTGAATCCGGGGAGAGTCTAAAACTTTCATTTGACCGTCTCTTAGCTTGGGAGGGCACGTGGGGTATAAATGCTAAAAATTTTCTCTTAGAGCAAGAGGCTAATATTGTCGTGGAGTAGACAATAGAAAAGGTTGAAATAAGATAGTTATAGCGACTAGCAATAATTAGTCTATGATAACTATTACTTGGTATAGCAGACATCATTGAGAAAAATTAACCTACTTCTAGGATACGTTTGGCATCTGAGGTTTTGTTCATAGCCATTCATGACTATTGTTTTGCTAATTGCTTGTTCTGTAAGTCTCAATTATTTCTAGTAATTTAAAGATTTAGATAACATCAAAGCTTTGGATATGTATTGTAAAAGAAGTATCTATCTTAAGTAGATTATGCGACTAAAGTAATTTTATTTATTTAAACTATCAAATGTATAGTTAATTCTTATTATTATTTTATTTTATTTTGTATTAGCTGAACGGGTAGTGGTTCAATGCCCACTTTGTACTGAAGAGTTAGGCTTATTGTACCCCGTTTTCCATTAAGTTGTTAAGGAAAGTTATTAGTATTTTGATCCACAGTTTGATGTTCACCAGAGGGCTGAGCTAAGAAATTTTGCCAAGTCCGGGATTTGAACCCAGAATTTCCGCTCATAAGTCAACTAGCGATCACATCAAGCCACCACTGTGGTCTTAATAGTTAATTCTTAATTGGATATCTATTAATTTCAAGGTTTGCATTATGGTAATGCGGCTGGTTAGTTTCGTACGATTTTCGTAATTACAGTAATTACTTTTGCAACATCTACACTGTAGAAAGAAAAGTATGTATATTGTTCTCAATGTATTAAAAATTGCTAATTTTGTTAGAGTAATACCTAAACTGCAGTCATACAAGAAAGCTGCATAATGTAAGTTCTATGTTTTTGACTGCCATGTCGTTTTCAGTTATTCCTATACCAAAGGCAATACCTTCAACAGCGCTTGGTGTTAAAAGCTCTGCATATTTTAAAAGAAGTAATTTTATTTATTATTTATTGGCTCGAAGTAAGTAAATATTATTTAATATAAGTAAGTATGAAAAATCTAGCCAAAGTTATAATAAATAACTACTTAAAATAAAATATAGTAAAAAATAATAAAAATATTTGAGCGATATAATCGACACGGAAACGTTAAGTAAGTACATATATACCTACATAGAAACAAATTTCAAAACCATAGACTTGAATAAAATAAAATTGTTAGTGGGAATAAGTTAGTCGAAGAAACTCTAAACGGTCGTAAAATAGAAAGTACTCAATAGAATGAAACTTACATACTATATAAACACACATTCAATATAAGGTAGATAGTATTTTATCAATTATGACATAAATCTGTAACGATTTTGTGAAACCTTATTTTTGAAAATTTTAATAAAAGTAAATTTATCCAAAACAGTCAATGGAAATGACAATTTGATCATACCAAACAAAAACAACACTAGGAATATTATAATTATATTTTAACAATTATGTTGAGTTTACGAACTTCGTGTAAACTATTTAAAATTAAATATGTGCACTGGAAATGTATGTAATTGGTTAAAATACAAATAATTAGTGGATATCCCCAGTACAATTCTGAAAAAACTCTATCTTTAATAATAAGAAAAATTCAAAATTAGTTATTTTGTATTACTGAAAACTTTCCAAGATTCATCTTTTCGAGATGGCTTAATATCTTCTTGTCTAGTTTTTATTTGAAATTTGTAATTACATTACTTGTAATTTACGTCTATTCGCTGTTTTAAAATTCAAGTCTTTAGTTTTCCATTTATCTGTCATTTATCATTTTTTATATTGTATTAAATTATATTTCTTGTTTATTTAAAGCAATAACTGTTGCAAAAGTGATAACTTTTATCATTTGATTATTGATTTGATAATATGTAATGAAAATATAATAATCCAAGTCATAAAAGTCCAAGTCAAATAAATAAATTTGTTGAATTATGAAGAGTATGGCGGACAAATACAGTATAGAAGAAAATTCCGGATTTATGTCAAATTAAAATGATCAATTTTTCAGTAATTCAGTTTTCCCATAATTATATATCCTCGTGTTACAGTTAGAAACCCTCGTAAGTCCATAAAATGTCAAAAATGACATTTTGACGCTAAAATATTTAAAAAAATGAGCTCTATCGACCTAGAAAATCTCATAAGGGGCCGTCCATTAATTACGTAAGGTTTTTGGGGAAGGGGGGGAGGTATCGAAAATCTTACGGACCCTTTACGTGGGAGAGGGGAGGGTCCGACGTATTCCTTCCGTAAGTTTCGTAAAATACTTTTTTTTTTAATTAAATTAGTTTTTTTACCTGAAGATTAAGGGATTATCAATTTTTTGTATTAACTTTTTTAAGCAATTAATTAATTTTTATTAACTTTTATTTATATGAACATAAAATTTAATTTAAATTTTTATATTTTTTGTATAACAAAAATATAATTGTTATGCATATTTTATAAATATACTAATCGGGGAAAGGGGGGCTCAACATTATGTTTGTTTAATAATCCTTACGTAAGATGTACCGGGGGGGGGGGGCAAATCTTACGTGCCTTTATGTCAGGGGAGGAGGGGGTTAAAAATTACAAAAATCGTCCTTACGTAATTAATGGGCAGCCCCTAAATGTAAAAAAATTAAAACTGATGTTTTAAGGTATCAAAAAATTTCTTTTACCTCTTTAATCACTGTTTGTTTATAAACGTTTTATGTTTCCTCTGTAAAATTGTGCAATCTGGACTTACGAGGGATTCTAACTAACACGACGGACGATATTACTCTATTCTAGAGCTATTATATAGAACTCCATAGAAACAATGTAGCGGTCTTAGTGACACTTAATTCTTGTACCACACACACACAACTTGTATCGGTCATTAAATAATGCTGATTTTCATTGAAAGTATAATTTCTTAGTGATAAACAACAGACATTATTCTTGGGGTTTTATACTACATCAAACAACATTCATTCCTTTATAAATAAAAAATAAATAAATGAACATAATAAATTAAGAGATATTTACTTTAACAAGTAAGTTAAATGAACTACGCAAACAATATCTTTTGTACACCTTTTAAATGTGGAATTTAAATTTTTTAATGTAAACAGGTAAATATACATAACATTTGCGATGGAAAATTTGCGTAACGCAATAATAAATTTTAATAATAAACAAAGAATGCTCTAGGGTTTTGAAATTTTATAAAGTGCAACATGCATCTATAATTTTGATAGCTAATCATTTTTTATCTAAAAGTTTATTTCAATAATATATTTTCGGTTTAATTAAGCATTAAATACC
Source organism: Cantharis nigra (assembly GCA_958510845.1). Taxonomy (NCBI): domain Eukaryota; kingdom Metazoa; phylum Arthropoda; class Insecta; order Coleoptera; family Cantharidae; genus Cantharis; species Cantharis nigra. The sequence goes on from OY294028.1 coordinate 67,967,042, forward strand.
TAGGTACCTAAATGTTTTGTTTAAATATTTAGCTTACAATTTAAAAAGAGAGTGCGTAAATTGTCATCTAAGTTTCAGGCGCAATAAACAGCACATATCTAGAATATCTCTTTGATAGTTTGCGACAAGAAAACAGGGGAGAATTGACAGAAAGATATTTTGTTATGGTCCCTTTGGTGCTGCTCTAGCAACCTTTGGTGTTAGGGTCAGCAAATGATCTGGTAAAACATTATCATGAAGATGAACATTTTATGATAAACTATTTACTTAAGCATTATACAAGTTTAGCTACCTGAATTTAATGATATGATAATGGGTTTCATAGTTCTTTACGAAAAGTTGTATTATTATTTTAAAATTAATTTTTTTAAATTACTATAAAAACTCGGGCATCAATTTATTGTTAGAGAAGATTAAATCAAAATTTAAATATTAATCTTTTTAAAATTTACATGTGTATTACGCACGAGGAATGTCTTTAACATCATTTGAATAGTTAATCGTTTAGTAAACATTAAAATTTAAGTTAAATTGCACGTTTTATAGATTTACTGTTCAAATGAAGATATTAATTCGCTATATTTAATATAGAACAATAAATGCAAAAATTATTATTAACATCCTTGTTTTATGAAACTGGGGCGGTTAAAAACTTCCACTTTATACTTTGTTAAATATCGTTACTAATAGAACATTTATTTAATAATTTACATTTTTGAGTGTAAATTCAAGTACAATATATGATGAATACTTCCAGTATATGGGTTATTAATACAATTTATATTCAAGTTGTAACTCATGCAGAATATTTCTATTATTTGAACTGTTAATCGAATCGAACTGTTACCCCTATCTTATTATAACCTCCAGGTAATTAATTGTTGAAACTGACTGCTATACTGTTTACAATGAAATAAAAATGTTTTGCAGAAAATGTTGGAATTTATAATTGTCGTATTTTAGTTGTAAGGTACTTAACATACATAACATACAATATAAAATAATTAATAATAATTATTCTTTGAAAAAATATTTTTCCAATTTTATACCATTTCGATTGAAAAATACTTTGCTATCAGCTCTTGCTGGTAATAATTAAAGCTCATAAATATTTTTAAAATTTCGAATTTCAATTAGCATACTTACTCTTACTTGTACACGTGTTTGGTGTAATTTGAAGTAATATTAAAGTAAATAAAAATACTTTATAAATGTATCGATGCAGGTATCAAGTATGTGTTGTATTAATGTACAAAGCTGTATATGGTAATATTAATAAACATGAAGAAACCGCCACCTGTAATGGAATGTCAGGTATTTTATAATAATGGTACAAAGTGTTAAAAAGAAAATGTGTATCGTTTAGAATTAAAATATACAGGTACATTTTATATCTAAGAAATGCAGCAGAAATATCAATATGTATTTTAATAACGGTAGGTAGCTAATTTTTAATGAAAATTACTTATAAACCCCTATATTCATTTCGATATGAGGGCAATACTAATAATTTGTAAGTAAATAAAATTCCACATTGTAATATGCGATTAGTTTTTCTTAAAAACCATAATATATGCCCGACTAGAATAACTCTGTGTAAAATAAAGAATTTCCTAATTCAATAACCCTCGAACAAAAACTACCCTACAATTTGTTCCTGACAGAAGAAAAAGTTAGTCACAAAAACTTAGATCGATGTAAATCAATTGGTAGGACGAAGTGGACAAATAGAGTGTCTTATTTGTCACGGTGATCTGGAAATAAGGGTTTGTTAGTCCTTGCTAAAAAAGAAATATAGCCTTAGATTCGAGATTGTATGAAAAATAAGAGTTATTTTGTCTTTAATTTAAGAGTTGGTTATAGCAAATAAGTAAAAATGTCAATGCATATAGCATTTAATATTTGTTCGATATAATACCTACAAGTATAATACTCGTTCTATTAACTTTTATTGAGGTACAAACAACACGAATAATATTTTAGTGTTAATTCTTTATTGTTAAATTAATGTGGCGTTGAGCCTTAAAAGTAAACAATACGTATGAAAAACATAAAAGGTTAATGGAATTTTCTACTCATCGTAAAATGTATTAGATTGTCAAAACAATGGATGATCCGTGTTTGTGCATCAACTTCCTCGTCATTCTTGGTACAAGTCTAAAGAAACGGATATGGTGCTATAGGTCACTTGTGTATGCCTTGTTCAGCTACAGGATATCACTTTTATTTATTTCTTTACAAAGGATTCACGTCATAGAGTCACTGGACTTGACCCTATAAATAATTATATGCAATCATTTTAAAAATTATCATTTCCTGGCACTTGAAAAAATTCTCCACATAAAATAAAGTAAGGTTAAGATTTAGAGATAAAATTTTACAATAAACTAACTGTTTTTATGTGGTATTGTAAAAAAATATTTGGTGTGGTAACTTTGGTATAAAAAAGTAAGTACGAATTTACAACGTTACAAGGCCTTTTATACCATCACTGTTTCACAGTAACGTAAAATTTGACTTTTAAATTTCTAACAAAGTATTGTTTAAATTATGTTTCCTTCATTGGTGCACATAATTCGACTTTGGTAGTTTCTAAAAAATAATAATAACGAAAATAGAAAAAAAATAAATTGCAATAACTACTATTTTGAATAATATTTAAAAATATTTTGAGATTCAACATTTTTAGGAAGCATTAAATTTAATATAACTCTTGAATTTTAAATATATAGCCGTTCTTTTGCATGAATAACCGTGAAGTGGAATTCATGCTACACGTTCTGGTGATAATATCCGTGAGGCTATTTTGTTCATACACCTTGCACACAACGATGCACCTTGCGTGTACAATAGTCCGACTTTAATTACTTATTTTAAAATCCAAAATATTAGTAATACTTGTTATGGTTGATTGTATCATATTCAAGCACTTAAAGTCAGTAGAAACCTACACATTTATTTAGTATCTGGCCGGTGTATCACATGGTTTATGATGATAATTGTATTTTCCACCTGCTTTCTATACCTTGTAAGGTAGTACAGACAACCACCGTGTGTGTGTATATGTCACTTTGTCACAGGAAGAAACTGTCAACGCTTAATTCTACTTATTTTCGAGTAACATTAACAAATTAAATGAAAATTTATGGAAGCAATAAATATCACCAAATAGGCTGGCTAAGAAATACAATATTAAACAATGTGCAGAATAAAATAAAAAGTGGACTAAAACCATACAATTGATCGCTGCAGTGCCACTGGCTAAAAGTAACCGCTTTTCGTATCGGTGGACTCGGTAATTTTTTGTATCGTTATTTTACAAGTCTACAAAATTTATGGAAAAATGTCAACTACGAAACACGAAGATGTAATAAATACTATTACAATATATTAGACACATGAGGTTGATGTCAAGCTTCACTTCCCAAATGCCTATCTGCTGGCCCGAGGTAGCATTATAAATACTAATATATTAGGTATTATAAAATCCTCTCATTAGAAATTAGGTATCCGTAAACAAGGCAAATGTTACTAATCGATCCACTATTAACATTTAATAATTTATCGTGAAATACATTTTTATTAAATTTGCTTTCCACACCGACCGTTCGGAAACCTTCGCGCTATATCTTAGCCCAAAACAAAACATAATTAATATTTACCGATTTCGATCGTTCTATTAATCACCATCAGTATTATCATCAGGTTTTCAGTTAGCACCTCAGTACTCTGGTACTACAGTAAAAAGTCAATTTAGTTTAGAAATGGCTAATGCCCCATTTGAAATTTTAAATACTAAATGTACAAACTAAGTAGCGTTTATACTGGGTTCTGATTGATTTAGGGAATGATAACGAATTATAACAGCATTAGATTTTATGTAACTTTTACTTAAAAAGTCCAAAAATGCTTTTGAAATTGTTAAAAGTTTTATTTATCAGTCTGGCCCTGCAAGTTTTTTTTTATTATTTTTTTTTTATTATTTTTGAAAATAGAAATTAAAATGAATTTATGACGTGGCCAGTGCGATAAATTTAAATTTTAACAATTTCGGAAATATTTTTTTAACCTTTTAACTAAAAGCTAGATAAAATGTAATGGTGTTATCATTCGTAGTTTATATTTCAGCATTATTTTTGTGCTTTTATTTTTTTTTCTCAAATAAAAAGGGAAGCAAGAATTTACATAAATAAGTTTTTACATGTTAATTTCCTATGTTCGGCTAACTCATTCAGCACCCGTATATGCGTTTAATAATTTCAAACTAAGTGGTCCTAATTCAGTTGCTAGCGACTGTACTTAAAACTGCTGCAAAAACAAAACTTTGGTAGCTTTTTTTTAGATTATTCCGTTCTGATAGCTTAAATATTTATTTATTTCGATTATACTGTATTGTTCAGCTTCGATTAAATTCGACCTAATGTTTTTTTTTAATATTTCATATAAAAAATTTTACAAAATCAGGTATCAGGTTTTAATATTATAAAGATTGGGACATTATAATTAAGTAATATACATTATTTGATTGTTAATTTTTACTGTTAAATAAATTTATCGCCTCGGGTAATAATTAGTGGTATTAATATTAATTATATATCGTGTGACATGGGTTTTATTTATAATTTCTACCACCGATATGTTTAGATTACATAAGACAAGATAAGAAACTTTTGCATTTCCAAGAAAAATATGGTTGGAATAAAAAAAAATAGAAAAGCTAAAAGAAAAAGTTAAAGCTGGCAAACTGAAGATTGCACTCCACGAAATTTTTTTGACTAGAACCATCTCTGCTGGCAAGCCATGAAGAGAGGCCATAAGGGTATTTTCATTTTCGAATGAGGTGTATGAAATACTCTTCTCATGAAAATATTATATTTGGTATGTTTTTCTAAAACTCTAATTATTTCTATAATATAAATTTATTGATTATTTCGTAGAAATCAAGTTTTAATCATATCGGAATTAATGCAAAATTGATTCTATATCTATGATAATAATTTATCTTTTTTAAGTTTTTTCCCGAAAAAATTTTTAATTCTTTTCTCAAGAACAAAGTTGAATTTGTTCTTTTGGTACATTTTTAAAACGACTTCCAGATTAGCAAATACCATTTCTATTTTTATTTTCGATTATGTTCAACATTTCTGTGAAGGAATTATAGAACTAAACGTATGTACATTGCATAAATCATTATTATCTAAATTCTCGTGATAAACTTTTTACAAATGTACACCAATTTTTCCTATTGCAATTAATTCTGTTGGATAAAAAGGGCTACTCCAATAAAAGTTACTGGAACATATTTTGTATTTTGGTTTATGTGCTTTGTCTTACTTCCAGCTATTGCAAAAGTACAATGTTATTACTTATTATAATTTGAAAGTATGAATGTTTCTTTTTGAACCTATTTTTCTCTATTTCATCAAATTGGCGTTGACGTATTTGGGTACAATTTCGAACTTATCCAATAATTGCCCTAACAAAAAAAACTTGATTAGGTCAGCTGAAAATGTATTAGCCAAATTAGAATCGATAATAGTTAAGTTGAACAAACCTTTAATTTTCAGACATCGTTGTGAACGTAATTTTGTAGTTTCAATTTTCCTTTATGTGTTTGTAAAAAACTATATTATTATCTTCAATACGTGCTGCTTAAGAGATTAGACATATAGATAATTCTCAGGTGGAACCGGAAGTACGCACGTGGCTGCCGTGAAGATTCATTATCAACTGTTTTAAAAAGTAATGGCTTTTTGAAACACCTGACTTGAAGAAACCATGGACATGTGAAACTGCCTCTATAATTTTTTAATTTATTTAGAATGAGACGTAACTTTTATTTCACAATTTAGCATACCTACCCGCAAGTTAAATCGTATCGTCGAATCACATTTAAAACTTCTTTATTTAAAGCACTAAATTTAATTTACTTGTGCTGGAAAAGTTACGTTTATAATAACTGAAGAAGCTTATGATTAATTAATAATTTAGATATGTTTTTATCTGGAAACGATCTTAAGACAACTTTTAATGCAGCACAATTTTATCTTTATTTTTATCAGCAGCATACATAGCAATTACAAAAAATATTTTATCTATTAAAAACTAAACTTACGGGACAAGTTAATTTGTAGTGGTGTACATTTCTGGATAAGAAATTTTGTTATTTATTACAGCGCACCTCATAATTACCAAAGCGTAAAATTATTCTTTATGTGAACGTATAGTTTTTAAATAAGTTCATAATATACAATGGTACAATACTACTTTAACTATGTAACATTAAAATAATATGATTAATTAATTTACCTAATTTAATAGTGGTTACATTACATATACGTGTTTTGGCTATGTAGGAGCATGAAATTTTATAAAACTAGTTCACATTATAATAGCAGTACTACATAATACGATTGTGTAAAAATAACAATAAATTATTATACAGTATTGCTTGTAAGACGTAACAAAATTTAGTTTTCTACAATTTTATGGAATTATCGTGGTTTAGATACTTTCTAACTCAATTGAATGCTGCATGCATGTGCATTTATAAGAATCATCCAGGATCATTTGAGATCATTCCAATTTTTTAAATTAAAAAATAGAGCTAACACTAAATTAAAAAATTTTATGATAATAACAATGATTATCTTCAGTTTTCATATGTATTTTCAATAGTACTACCAAATATTAAAAAATTTTAAAACTATAAAAGTCTGTATGACCTAATTTTGTTAGTTTTCTTTATAGCATAGGTAAGCATAAATCTTCATGATGGTATCAACAAGTATGTATAATATTAAAGATTATTAAAACCACCCAATGACTGTTGGTGAGTTTTAATTAAATTTTTAACATTATTGTTAGTAAAGCAGTCAGCAGCTGAAAAATACTGCGACAGCGCTGTAGAGTAACGGAAAATGCATCTGTTATACATGACTTGAGTTTTGTTACATAAAACAGTTAATTAAAAATACTACAACATAAAGCAGCTTTAGTTTAATGAAGTTTAGTTTTATTTTATTTTATTTTATTTCGTAAAAAATTATTTAATGGGAATTAGAAGTTCATCTATAATATTTAAAATTAAATTTAATCATATATACAAGGTGCATATGGACTCTGACAACTCAACGATTCACTCTCGGCGGCGTCGCACTACTCGGAAAATTTTCAACTCGGCGACGTCTACAATCAACTCGGCGCGGCGACAAAAAACGATCAATTCTACGCTAATACAACAAATAATAATATTGTTTTAATTTAAGATTAATTAACTTAAGTTGCAGATAAGATATTATATTATTTAAAAATCTTACAATATCGACTACGAAATAAATATTGTTAGAAAGTGGTAACAGAATTGTAAATATAGTGATCGGAAATACAATCACACGAAAAATTAAGAGGGGGGGGGTTAATTAAATAGTTAACTACTTAACTACTTTAACTACTTTATTATAAGAAAGATATATTTTTGAAATTTGTAGCAAATTCAATCATGAAAAATAGTTATCCTTATAAGTACTCCATTACTATACAGATAAATTTGATGAATAATTATTGCGTAACTCTTACCATTATCATTTCCTTAAATATCTCAATCGAAATTTTATTGATCAGAATAATTATTCTGGTTTTTTATTATCCGCAAAATTAATTTGTTGAAAACAAAAAATTACAAATTTCAATTGATTAACTTTTGAACCCACGATTTATTTTAATCTTATCAAAACATGTCAATATATTAACGTAAAATCAGTGGGAGTGGGGGAGAAGGGGTCGAAAAATAAAATAAAATTCTTATCAACCTCAGTACAAATGTCCGCAAGTTCGAGCAATGAGACTTTGCAATTCAAAAAATTTAATAAATCAAAATTCAAGTCGAGATTTAATGTTAAACAAATTTTCAATGTAAAAATAAAAACACAAATTTTATTAATATCTTGATCATAAGCAAATAACGCTATCAATTTTATTTGCGATACCTTAAAATTTAATTTAGAATATTGCAATCTTACCATTTAAATTAAATTAATATAATTTCCGAATCTTCATCTAAATTTATTGCTAATCCCCATACTTTAAATTAACCAAATACTAATTACCATTCTTCTTTAAATTGAAATCAATAGGATCCACAATTTGTAACAAATTTTAGTAATTTGTTTCATTTTCTAAGTACGTCCCTGCCTAGAATCTGATTTGGGTGGGGGTTGAGTTTGCGTTTTGGAACGCAAGAGGGACTTTTTGAATGTGAGTTCGATAAGTGAGTGTGTTGGTTTTTGGTCTTGTCAAAAGATTGGGTAAGTTTTGCTTTTTCACTGTAAAACTTGTAGGGAGACACTTTCTTGTGTGTATCTGTTTGATACCTTTCGGTATTTCGATTTTTTTTTTGGTATTTTTTTGGTAAAATTGTTTTCGTTTCCGACCTTTTCATAGATTTAATTTTATTACGGCAAATTTTAATTTGCATCGTTGAGCTTATCTATCGATAATAATTTATCTTCACTCGCGAATTTTCCACAACGTTAATTTTAATCTAAGTGAAATATTTAATTTTAATAATTAAATTATGTTAAACTTTTGGCGTGAACTGCTTGTCCTTTTTTATGTTTCTCCAATAGGATAATATTAAGGCAAGTAGGTACGGTCTTTCTTTCACCAGTTGCTGTGGCTGTCGATTTTATTGGCAGCAAACTTCTTACAGAGATTTTATTCTTTTGTTTATCTGTCACCTTTTTTTGGAACTTATGACCATCGCTTCTGCACCATTTTAGCTAGATAACATCAGCGGGCATCTACAGTAAATAAATGCTGGTTGATTTATTTCCAGCGTGTAGAGAAAAATTCTGGATCCCCAACAAAGGAGGAGGAATTTTTTATTACAAATTATGTCCAAAATTAGGAAAAAAATCTAAAAATAACAGTGTTTCATGGTACAGCTTCAAGAATGGGCGGTGGTGATTATAATAGATTTTTTTGCGCTGAAAACGAATCTGACTTTGAAATTGCTCCAAATTGTAGCTTAAATGGTCAAAAATTGGCTATTTTAACTATTTTCTTGATTATTTTCAGGGAACCTAATTTTTTTGTTTTAATTTTTGAAGTAGTACATCGCATAGTACTACTACTTAGCTTTAAAATCTATTTTTCAAAATCGTTCTACGATTTTTTAAAGTGAAGATATACCATTTTTAAGGCAAGAGGTTTAGTCATGCATAGTCACCCGTTTTACCGCGCCGAACTTACTTTTTGATAAGTTCTTTAGTATTCTGCCTACACAGGAGTTCTTGCGGTCGATAATTAATTAATACTAAAGAGCTTATCAAAAAGTAAGTTCGGCGCGGTAAAACGGGTGACTTTGCATGACTAAACCTTTTGACTTATAAATGGCATATCTTCACTTTTAAAAATCGTAGAACGATTTTGAAAAATGGATTTTAGAGCTAACTAGTAGTTCCATGAAAATTGTTAAAATAGCCATTTTTTGACCATTTAAGCTAAAATTTCAAAAAACCTGACGTGATGGAGCAATTTCAAAGTCAGATTTGTTTTTAGCGCAAGAAAGTTTACTAAAGTCACCCCCGCCCATTCTTGAATCTGAAAAAAGTTCAATTTTGCAACACTGTGTAATAATTATTCAAAATTACTCACTCAAAATCAACAAATTATAAAATCTTTAACTAAGTCGCAAAAATAATACACGAGAATGCTTACACCCTAACCGCTACAAGCGGGCAATTACTTACAAAATTAAAATAATGAAATTTTCACAAACATTACAAAGTTTACAATTTAAATATAAAATAGATATTCCAAAAATTAATGGAGACCCTGGGAACACGACAGCATATCTCAAAATGTGAAAAAATTGACTTAAGCCGTTGTTCCGAATTACCAGAGAATTTCAAAATTAAAAATAATAAATATGATGAGCAGGGCTCGGAAGTTACAGCACTAAAAAAGCAAAATTTGAGCTCTTTTAGTTAATATGCACTTCAAAACACTAAAATTAGAGCCACAAACAGCATTAAATATTGAAAAATATGCAAAATGAAATTGTCAATAGGTTTTAATATTTTTTTATAAATGGATTTTTTTAAATATTTTTAAATTTGAATGATATCTATTCATAAAAAATAAGAAAATTGATTGACAATTTTGTTTTGCATATTTTTGGTGCCGTTTGTGGCGCTCATTTTGCTGTTTTAAAGTGCATATTAAATAAAAGAGCTGAAAGTTTGCATTTTTAGTGCTATAACTTCCTAGCCCTGATGATGAGAAAATCAAAACGCAAAATCCTTCGTATTAAAAACCACTACTTAGCTATTTTTTGCATTCATTAGCAAAATAAAAGTAGTAAGTAGGTACTAAAAATTTTAACATATTGAGTAAAGTAAATACCTACTTATATGAAGATAACTTCAAAAAATTGTACAAAAGTTTTTAATTGTATTTTTTGTATTAATTGTAAGACTCTTAACCTTTCAGCTGGCGCGCACGCACATTTTACGACAATTATTATACTTTTGTTATAAATTTAAATTATAAAAAATAATAGAAATGTCTAAATACATATAAAATAAATGTTAGGGGTTTTAAGATTATGATCTATACCTATTTTTATTACTATTTATCATAAAATATTTGTAAAGAAACCATCGTATCGTCCAAAATACCAGTCGCGCCTGTTCATGTAATAACTAATGGCGCGCCTGCTGAAAGGCTAAATAAGAGGTTGTTGGTAATATAATTTTGTGTTCCAAAATCCTCAATTGGAATTTGAATATTAATTCCGAAAATGATTTGTTTATTTTATATATTTTGTAAAATGCTTATTTTATTGTATATGAATTTTGTAAATGTGTATTTTGAATTTTCTATTTGTTTTCTCCAACTATAGTTGAAATGGTAACAACTATGCGAGAAGACAAGGTTTATTATTGCTAAGATGACTCCGTGAGCGGTGAAGACCAAGTTTTATCTCTGATTTTTGTAATGCAATTTAAATTTGACTTATAATATTTTGTTAATGAATGTAATTTTATTTTTGCATAAGTGATAATTATTGTTTTGGATTTTTGAATTGTCTCATATTGGGCATGGATTGGACATTTTTGGAGAATAATAATTGATATTTGGAAAGATTTTCATTGAAAAAGATTTAATTATAATTTTAGTTGATTTGAATGAAATTTTAAATTTCCCATTTACATTAAAAATTAATTATTAATTTGGCTATTTGAATTTAGAATTTATTTCATTTTACCAAATTACACGACAATAGGCAGTTCGGTAAAAAGTGCCAACTTTAATAAAGATTGGACTTGATTGAAAAACTGTTTGTGAAAAATGTATCCAGACATAATCTATTTTTAAATCTGATTACAATAAACATCAAACGAAGGTAAAATTATATTTTATTTATTATTTTTTTCAGACGTCTCTATATAAAATATTATGGTGGTAACCTGCAAAATTCAAACATTCCTTTTCAATAAATATAATAATAATTAAATACATTTTAATCTTCAAAGATTTTTATGACGATGAAGTTTTCATGATCATTACTGTACATAATATATTATATAAAACTAAAATTTTGTTTTAAGTAAAATTTTTTTTTTTATTTCTCTTCGATGATTTTTACAAAAACAAGATTATATTATTATAATTCACAATTTGTTTTAGATAAATCTAAAACATATAGTTGCTTAGCGTAGATTTAACCATGCAGATAATTTTTTGGATCCACTGGGGTTCGAACCCGAGAAGAACCTAGTTAAATAAATAAAAGTACACAGCATTAAAGCTACAAATACAACTTTTACACTATACGAAGTAGCTTATATGCTTGATTAAGAAAATTGATATTCAGTGATTTGTCAAATGTGGAACTAGTTCACCTCCAAACGTAAAAAAAGTGTTAAATATTATATTGGCTAAAAATTGTCGTGAGGGCCCTTTTCGTAGAGGTTCCTACCAAACGGCCAGATGCGATCGAAGGTAAATCCGTCACTACTAATGCAATATATTGAACAGCTTAAAGTTATCAATTAAAAAGTATCTTAAAATTTTGAAATGGTTTGAAGAAGATTGAATACATTATTATACATAGTGACTACAAAAAACATTCCAGAGATTAGAGAAATTGATAACTCTATACTAATATCCATGTGTTCTTGTATTATAACACAAAACGGGCGGATGGGTGTTTTGAAATTGATTATTATAATATGGCAAAGTAATTAATAGTAGTGCTTCCGTGCGACGCCCTTGCGTCTGTCTTGGTTCCAAATGGATAATAGACGGACAGACACAGCAAACCTGGCCAATAAATTAGACGAGTGGGCGAGCTGGAATTCGTGTAACATGTAATTACAATTAAGACTTGTCTTACGGTAGCTACAGTTCAGAGTTAATGACTCTACTTCGTTGTATGCTGCTGAGTACCAGTACATTCCTCAACATTCGCAAAACCTAAGTGTAATCTTCTGCACCTCACTTCATTTAAATATAATCGTTTATCATCGGGTGCATCATTAAAACTAGCACACACACACACACAGATAAATAAAAAAATACTTTCTTTAAAACAATTTAATTAGAGGTAGTTTAAGTGTATTTACAGAGACTGCATAAAATTACTGCAGTATTGTATTATAAAAATTTTAATATGTCACTTTTATGAATGTATTGAAATTATTATTATCGAGTAGTTAATTAGCGTTGGTTGCAAACATTATAATGTTTCCTATTCACGCTATTCGCGTTAAAAATTGTAATTTATTGATTTGAGAGGAATAATAATTGCTGTATTGAATATTTCAATACAATTTCCATAATAATATACTACATACAACAAATTTGAACAAAGTGAACTATTTCTGTATTTTTGTAAATTTTGGTTAAAATTTTTGTCCATAGCGGAGTCAAAACTTGATGTACCCAGTCCAACATTGAAAATTGAGATATATCTTTTTTATATTCCATTTTTATTATCTAGTCATTCAGAATATTTAGTTAAAATGAGGCGAAAAAATAAAAAAAAAACATCGGTTAATCCCCTACATTACAAAGATGTAAATATGTAACTAAAGTACAATAATTCAGGTCAAATAATTTATAATTAGAAGTTCAAAAACAGTATAAATAAATAGAATAATAATTATAAACTGCATTATTTTGAATAAATGTATATTTTCAGTGTTACAGCAGTAATATCATGTATCATTTGTTCATAATACGATTATTTTAAAACTGTGAAAACTTATGATTTACAAGACAAATCTTACGTATATGTTATGTATTTTGAAATTTTGATTATATCGAGAATTTTTATACATTGTCTCGATATTTTACTGTTTGTATGTTGTGAGTATTTTCTGAATTGTATATCATGTCATCATTTATTTAACATTTTCAGCAGAAAAAGAAACTCTCCTTGAAAATCGGTGTAGTGTTATATTTTTATAAGGTGCTTAAAACATGTTATTATAACCAACAATTGGTAGATACAGTGCACGTTCCAACTTGAGATGTTCGAGTTGGCAAGTCAAAGTGAAATAATTTTGCTACAATTGCCTAGACAGTTTAAACCCTCAGACTTGAAACCATCAGAAACACATGAAAAATGATTCAGGACTAATCTAGGATTTTGTGCTACACTGCATCAGGTTGGTAGTTTACTTTTGGAAAAGACGGGAAAAAGAGCTTATACAAGAACTGATACTGTAGAGACTGCAATTAATGATTCTAGAGCAAGCAGTGCAATGGCCAGGAGAGAAAACGTAAATTTATTGACCCTCTGGAATTCGAGCATGCGATCTAAGAAGTACATTTTGTTTATCAAGTGCGGCAATGGTTTTCAAAAACGTGAAATTCCATGCTAAACTATGACCTAGGGTAGCCTCTGAAAATCTTTCCTAAATACCCAATGAACAAACCCAAACAAATAATGTTTACTCCACAACTCAACATTGTTGATTTATTCACAAAAATTGGATAAACGTGTTTATCCAATTGGGTGACATTCCAGCTATCCACCTCCAATATCCACACTAGATGATCTTCAACCCAAACAAAAGATAACGGTGATTGAACCATCTTCAAGTACCACGACCCATTGCGCACCATAACGGGTAACCAACGTTACAACGCTACAGCAGGTCTTCTCGCAAGGATCCAGACATCTTCCATTCTCGTTTTTACAAAAAACCACCCCATGTGCGATGTCGGAAAACCAAATACAGAAGCCATATATTCAAACACATAATAATTAATCATAACTCATAAGGTACTCGACAAAAACCAAATGCGTTTAAACCATTATACCTATTCCATTATAACCAAAGGTATTTTCAAAAGATCCACCTAATAACTGATAACGAAAAGACAAAGTTGCTCTATGAAACATGACGTCAAACAAAAATGCTGAAATAACGAAAATTTGTAAAATCGCCAACAGCAAAGAAAATAAAAACCTGGGCATCGATAATTTACCGAAATACTTTATCAAAGCCATAGGAACCAAGAAAAATGTGATCTAGTTTGACAGTGACTGCTTGATTAAGAAGAAACAATATCATTAGACGAACGCTGTGTACAGTGTGCTACACACAAACAGTACTTTAAAAATTTAACAGTGTTTTGTTCTTCTTCTTCCAGTGCCATACACTAGGTAGTGCGTGTCATACTATAAAAATTTGTATAAAAATGTTTTATAAAAATTTGTATACAAATGATGTGACGTCATGAGCCATAAAAAAAAATTACGCTGTGTCCCACTGCAAAATGCAGTTTTTATAAAAACACGATCAGCTGTTATAAACTAACCGAAAACAACCGAAAAGTTCAAAAATTCAAGTTGAGTGGGGTGTCAACAGCCAATGGAAAGTCTGCTTTTATAAACATTTTAGGAACTGTTCTAAAACTCTGGTTTTTATAAAAACGTTTTCGTGACGCCATGAAAATAGAAGCACCATAAACATATTTTTACGTATGTAATTTTTATAAAACTATTGGCCTGTGTGAATTTTTACAGTGAGACAACGACTTAACGTAACGGAATCCATTTCAAATCATACAGACTGTTTTGTTTCAAACAGGTTTGTGTTTCAGAATTCGGTTTTTCTAAAATATATAGTTGTTTGTACAAAATAAAGAAACTTGTATTTTTTGACCCCCAGAAAAAGTCCTTAGGATGCCCGATAACGGCATTTTAAGATTTCGAAATAAATAATGTTATTCTCAAAAATTCGGTGTGAGACAAGGAAAATCGCTACCAATCCGGGAGTTTTGCAACTTTTGGTTTAATTTTTAAAATATAAAAATCCAAAAACTTTCCAGAAAGCCCAAAAATATTGAAAAATTTAGGAGTCCACGTTTTTTCTAAAAATTTGATGGTTTGGCGAGATACTTACTCAATATGTCTTCCTAATTATTCAGTATTGATTTATTTGTTATATCTATTTTTCATATTTATCATTATCTGTATAAATCGCTTAGAGTTAAAACTCACATACACGGTCATTTGCTGAAGAAGTTCCGAAGTTTACATGACTTACATGCTTGCATCCTAACAGATGCTCTATGCGAGACAACTAACTCAAAATGGTATTTAAATAAAAACAAAAATATTTCGAATTTAAAGTCACAGCAACACAGCAGCACAGATTCGTAATAAAAACTACCACTTAGCTATTTTTTGTATTCATGAGCAATCTATTTGAGAAAATCCATCGTATCAATATACAACAAAAATCTCCTTCTAAATTAAATTTCGCCACATTATCACAGTTAAGCATTACTATGCAATTGCATCATTCTGCAATATATTCAATAAGTTATTATTGATATAAAAATAAGCTTCAATTTGAACCAAAAACGCAATCAGCGTTCTTGGCAACCATACACTGCTTCCGATCAGCGAGATAAAATTCGAATCAACCAGAAGCAAATCCTCTGATATCATAGTTGTGCAACTTCCTCACCAGTAACCGATGATCCACACAATTATTAGCCTAGAATAGAGTTAGAAACAAATTAAATGAAGAATTCAGTGTTCCAACGATAGCCTCTACCAGATCATAAATAGCCGATTCCGTATTACCTGTCATAAACACCGTACCGTCCTACCACTTATGAAACAAATTATTCTTTATAAAGAAATCCAGAAGCTGGTTGGACATCAAGTTCTAAAGCGATATACTAAAATATGTTAAAATACTTATTGGAATTATTCTAATCCATGGAATTGTGATAACTTTTCTTAAGTAAAGGCTTGACTGCAGCTATCGAGGAAAAATTCCATGCTCAAACGAACATTTTATAATATGTAACAAAGAATCATTTCTTCATCATCGCCACCTGTATCATCACATGAACATGTCATCGTATCCAAAACTCATTTCTAGATTTATTTTTCGGCAACTTATTTTTTAGCAGTTTATACGTCGCGTCGCCAAAAATAAACAACATCAATATAGGAGATGCAAATAACGTTTTAGAGCAACTTGAAAATCTGTCCCAAGTCGTGGAACATGTCCTAGATCATCATTAAAATTTTTAGTAGCTAACTAAGGCTAGTAAGGTTTTAAGGTTTGCTTAGTTATTGGCTACTATCTAAGGTACTAAGTATTTAGTAACGTGTTCTAAACATATGTATGAGAATATACAAATAAATAGTATGTATTGAATTAAAATAAAGAAATACTAAACAAATTTAATTTACAAATAATGTAATTCCTAATTAGGTGCACTTATTAAGTGCAAAATATATAAGTTTTTAATAAGAAAAAACTTATTTATTAACTAAATATGTCAACTGTTTCATGAAAAAATTTTTAGGGAGAACGATTTTTTCAGCATTTTGAGATTTTGATTTTGAGATTTTTAAATTAGTAATTTTGATATATTTGAATTTGGATTTGGATTTGCTTCAGATTTCAACATGGTTTGGATTTTTGGAAGATCAATTAATATTTCGGATAATTTGGATGATATTGGTAATTAAATTTTGAATATTTGGAAAAGGATAGTTAATTTGGACAATCAAAAATTATAAAATTGATAGTACTATGTATGGTGAAGTTATCTCATTTGATTTGCGTTTCCATTTATATAGAAATTTTTTTTGACATTAATTTAAAATTGAATTTGGATATTTTAAGGAATAATGAATGGACATCATAATTTTAAGATTGGTTTTCCCACATTACTGTTTAAATTAAATTGTGAATTGGATATCTTTTAAAATGTAAAAAAAAATGTTTTGGTACCTATATTATGGGGAATAGGACATTTCGCCGTCGCCACTTCACCGTTGACCTTATTTAACCGTATTTAATTGTTTAATATCAAAATGAGCATCTAGAGCATCTTTTTTAAAAGGTGGAAAGCAAACTCTACATTTAATATATTATTATCCAGAACAATTATTTGTATTAAAATTAAAAAATTAAGGAATGAATTTGAGTTATTTTTATAGCTGTACAGTATAAGTTTACTTATGTTATACAATCGAAAATTCAAATTTCGTTTAAAGCCCTATTTTATTTGCTTTATTATTGTTGCTTTGTATTAGTATATTAACCGCCAAACTAAAACCAACATTTATTTTATATATTGCATATTTTTTGAATAAAAATTCATTTAGAATCTTTAATTCTAATTTTTTTAATTTAATAATTAATTTAATTTTGTAGAAAATTTTAACAAATGTACCTATCTGAAATTAATAATAGATCTATAAAATAAGTATGTATAATTGTTGGTTCTAGTTTGGCTGTAAATATAATACAAAATCACAATAAATATAGCAAGAACAAGAAATTGCTTGACAGAATCATTACAGTATCATCGTTAACATACAAATTGCAATGTTGTCATGACTTTATTATTCTGTATTATTACCAATCAAGAAAAATGATACGATAAGCATTGTCAAAAAGAGTTTTTGAATAATTTGAATTAGCATATTATACCACTGATTTTTACGTACTTTTTTAATGTTTAAAATTGGCAATTCTACATAGATAATATAATATGTTATTATATTTATTAGATGAATATAATAGTTAGGTATAATTACCGAATTATTAACAACATCTTATAATAAATTATTAAAAATATTTTTAGCGTATTTCGACAATAAATTTAAAAAAGTCATGCAAGACATTCTTAAAAATATTTTGATTACTTCCTTGGTCAAGTTTGAAAATTTTAGTCACAGTATGTTTCCTTTCCGTTCCCACATTCGGTAAGTATTGACGACTTATACCTACACAAGAATTGCGTAGGTACTTTGCAAATAAATAATATGCAATTTTCTACTACTAGGTTCTTTATAAAATTGTATTGCATCCTAGTAAGTATCTCCATTAACAGCTTGACTAAATTTACCGCTAAGAAATATTAGGTATGCACTTTTCTGAAAAGAAAATTTCTGAATAGAACAACAAAAAGTCGTAATTGCAAGAAACTAATCAATTTTCTACATAATATCTCTTTTCCTCATGTCAACTAGTCTTTCCTGTATTAATTTTTTTATTCCACGTTCTAAATTCTCACTTAATTACTTTTTTGTCACCAGCAAGTTTTCATAATTAGTTGTGGGAATAGAACATTTATTGATTACCGCAATCATAATTAGTCTGTAGGTGAGTTAACTTATAGATATTATTTAGAATTTCTAATTGGATTTAAAATATTTAGTTTACTATTAAGCGTATCCAACCACTTCCAGTGGGCGGTATGATAATTAAAACTACTTTCGACTATCTGTTGACAGTTGACTAATTTTATGTTGGGCGTAAATTTTTTATAAAATGAAGTTAAACGGCGCGCATACAAGCTGTGATGATTCTAGAAAAAAATTTCAATTTGCAAAAATAAACTATTCGAAAAATACTATCTAATTGTGCCTATCCATTTCTACTTATGAAGATGGTTAACCGTGAATTTTTGAAAAACAGGTCAAAATGGCACAAGTAATCGTGCAAGGTTATGGGTAACGCTTTTCAGTTTTACTTTCCAAAGCTGAGTAGTCCACTTAAGACTAATCTAGGACCAAGAACTTTCGCGTGCCGAAATTGAATGACAATAATTTTCACATAAAATCTAAAAAAATTTACCACTCAAAGCATTAAGTTTTTCATTTTGTAATTATTGAACTACACTATAATTATTATTTATCACATCGAGTACAAGGCACGCACATATTAAAAAAAAACAGTAGGTACGCATTGAAAAAAGTAATGTTTGAAGAATAAGAAGATTAATGAGATTATTAAAGAATAATTTTTATAATCTGCGTTAATTAAACGGTATCCGCTTATTTTATATCAATTTCCTTTGAAAACAATAATTTATTAATCAAACTGTTGGTACCGTTTAATAAATTAATCACTATCAGTTCCCTATATACTTAAGAGTATATTATTACAAACAATTTTAATTAAAATAATGGTAGTATATTAAATCGGTTTTTGGAATTTTGCTTTCGTCAGTGGTAATTTGCAAAACACAATTATTTGAATAATAGTTTTTGTGCTATGCGCACAATGTTAGTTAAATTCTTTATTCACCATCACTAAAATTAAACACAGGTTAACTTAATAATAAATCTAATGTAGAATCAAAAAGCTATACTTAACTGACCGCTAGCTTAATATTAACTATACTTACTTTAAGAACAATCAACTTCTACCTTACTTATCTGGTGATTAGTATTCCGAAGAAGAAGCCACAATGGCTGCTGGGAGTGGCTTGACTCAACACCGGTAGCTCGCCCTCTTCTTGCTGGACACCAGCACCTAATTATACAATTACATTGGTATTCAATGTAGTGACAATAAAAATAATAATTGCAATGTCAAACTCTACATTTATATCCACTTGCACTGTAATGCAGGTACCCAATAAAAGATAAGCATTACCAATTCGGTATCTTTGTTAAATTTGTTATAGTAGATATTATGAAATTCAGTAAGTATGTATGGATATTAATAATTGTTTGTGTACCTTATCCAATATACCTGACATATTCAATTTATTATTTTAACTATTATTAACCATAGAACGTCAAACTTGTTTCAAATTTAATATTATTAATTAATTATCGTTAATCTATATATGATAGAAAATGCTTGTGATTACGACGACCTCTAAGTACAATGATCAATGGTAGAGTCAACAAAAACTAAATGTACTTATTCACTTTTATTTAAACTTATTAATTGCTTTAAAAAAATGATTTAATTAAAATAATAAAGCAGTATCAACTACCAAGTGTAAGAAGCCTCTGAGTAAGAAAACTCGATTTACACTATCGATCGGATCAATTTTACTTAGTAAGTTTTCAAGGTTCCAACTTTCGGTCTACTCAGGACATTTTGTCGTCGCCGTTTTTATTTTTTTATTTTTTTAAATTTGCAATGTTGAACAATTAATAGGTTCACCGGTCAAACCGTGTACAAGACCTCCTATTTGAACATTTATATTTTTGATGAATTAAAAAATTGATTTTTGGCTACTACCCAATTGCTACGTCATTGATTGTCACCATTGATGATTAAAATTACTACAATACAGTAACATCATAGTAATATCATAGCACGATATTGCTAAAATATTGTATGCAATATCGGTGTAATAAAATGTTAATATGCTGTTAATGCTGTTGCAATATTGCTGTAATGTTAATTGCAAGATTGAAACATTATAATTATACCAATATTAAGTTTTCAAGTTTTAGGCAATTCTGGTAAAAATATTCATACGATATAGGGTGAATATTGGTACAATACTGATTAAATACATTGCACTAATATAATATGAACATTCCTACTATATTGGTGTAACATACTATGCATATTAGTATTTAATATTCGTAGGTAACAGTCCCGGGCAGGAGGAGAAATACCCGGGCTTGCCCGGGTATTTTCCCGACTACAGTCCGGGACTGTTTACCCGAGTATGGCACGAAAAGGCTGATGGATGGCAAAAAAGGTGAGATTATGCTCTGAAAAACTTGTTTTCATAATTCCAAGAGTAAAGTAATGCTTTTAAATATACTTTAAAACAATACTTATAAAGTAATAGTACCTTTTTTGCGCCATTATTGCGCGCTATTAATCTGAAATTTTGCATATGGCTTCTTACGACAAATCGCTGCGGGCTTACTGTAACAGGGGTAAATTTTTTGCTCAGTTTTTTGATATCTA
Organism: Cantharis nigra; assembly: GCA_958510845.1. Lineage (NCBI taxonomy): Eukaryota > Metazoa > Arthropoda > Insecta > Coleoptera > Cantharidae > Cantharis > Cantharis nigra. Next base: position 67,988,269 of record OY294028.1, read on the forward strand.
GCGCCGTTTTCGAGTTATTGCAATTTCAAAATCAAGTCCGGTGGAATCTCGTTAATCCATTCGTGCGCGTCACTGTGGGGGAAAATATTAGTCCTGACTCTTGAGTGCAATACTCAGTATTAATAAATTGCTAATAATGACAACTAAGCATGCACAACTAATTTTAATTTATAAAATATGGATATTTTATAAATATTTATACAATAGTCATTAATCGGAGAGTAAATCAATGGATTTGATGTAAAAACATTATTATTGTGCTTTTCTAGAATGCCGTAATTATTTTCTGCACTTTAAAACATTTTTAGTCTCAGTAATTAAATCTTCAAAACTTTAGATAAATAAAAGAACCAGTAGGCTAAATGCAGTTTATTTATCAGCAAAATAAGATGAGTAGCGTGCAATCCTTAAATATAGCTATGAGACGATGTATGTACAGTAGCGGGCATAGAAATATACTTATAATATATTTACACAAAACTCGTCTATAATGGTATCCGATCATAACATTTTAACGCGATTATGTACTAAAGGGCTTAAAGAGTACCTCATTGTCACTTTTAGGTACACATTGTTTCATACATTGCACTAATGTACGTGAAATTAAAAATAATGGCGAATATGAATAAACTAACAGTTGCTAACAAATCAATTATTGCTACTTTAAGTTGTAATAAATATTGCAAAACTGAATGATCGTTTTAAATCTGCAGGGGAAATTTGTACTGGGATAGAAGAAACATCTGGAACACAAGTAGGTAAGTGTTGAAACCGTGAGGCGCAGATTACGGGAAGTGAATTTAACAACTCGATCGTCAGCAAAAAGCTTCTCTTAATAAAGAAAATAAAGTCAAACCGATTGAAATGTGCAAAAAGTATAAGAATTGGAGTGTAGGTAACTTGAAAAATGTCATTTTCTTTGATGAGAATAAGTTATGTTTATTTAGTAATTTAGATGTGAACATTTTTGAATATTGGTGCAATATTGATTTGCAATATCGCCGCAATATTTTTTCAAAATATTTGTTTAAAAAAAATCAATTATTTGTTCTATGAATATACATATTATGTATGTATTTTAGTTTAAGATTATTATTTATTTTTTGTTACTATTTATTATGTAAATTATTGCTACCTATATTTTACTATATTGGTAGCAGTAATATGTATATTACATAATTATTTGCTTTAATATTATGTAGTATCCGTTATAATAAATCATAATTATTCCTAATTATCCCAAATCCAAATAATAATAATATCGAGTTAATTCAGATTACCGAATTTACTCTTTTCTGTAACCGTTTCTTTGCCGATTATCACTGAGAGTCGATAAGCAACTTATTATAATTGATTTTTTCCCAAGATAGTAAATTCATTTTCAAACTACTAATACAGAACCAGTACCATCACGTTTATAATACAGCAAATTTTTAGGTCATATTATTTTTTAAGCATTAGTTGTAATAGATTGGAAGGTAATTAGAGAAATACTCTTGACAATTAAGAAGAAATTTAATGATGAAGTCAAACGATATAACGATAGAGTGCTGTACATGTTTCGATAAAAGCTGATAACCATTAACTTGTTTGATAGCTACTACTTTCTGTAAAAAGTATAAAATTCCCTTGTGTAAAGTGTATATCACATACAAAGTAAATCTTCATTTACATTATCTGAGGTACCTGAAGACGTGATGGTGCGTGGGTCGAGTAGCAGGCTGAGTTGCATTAGCAATTCTCACGCTTCGAGCGCGCGGCGGCCAAACAGATACATGGAAGATAATGGCCACCTTCCGTTCAATCCACCTAGCTACTAAAAATAAGATTAATAAATATCAAACTTTTCGATCGTTATTTGTTCGAAATTCGTTCGAAAGTGTGCGATGATATTGGTATATTCTTTTCAAAATACCTTATGAAAATCGAGAGTATTATTAACTATGTACATACAATTTGCGTTAAGTAACTGATGATGCATTCAAGCTATTTAGAGGTATTTGCGGAAACTGTTTTATTCCAAGTGTGGGTAGTAACTTTACTGATAACAACCGGTGCACCTAATGATCAGGTAACAACAAAACAAATCAAGTACTGCATTTATCGAATCAAGAGTAGGCGGGGTAGTACACAGTAGCCGGTTAGTAGCTGTGCGCGACTTGCATCACAATAACTAACTCTTCGGATCGTTCTAGTCTTAGTATCAACCGGAAACCCTAAATGGTCTAGACGTGATCTGTAATCTGGAAAAACTTCATAATCTAGTTATAATACAATGGACTGCATCTATTGTTTATCTATTTGCTCGATGTTATATTTAACTTGGGAATTCAAATTGAAATCTTCTGAAATAATACCAAATTCGTTCAAGTCCAGTTCCAATATTATACATATACCTTTTGATGTTGCAAAAATAAACAAAGTTCAAATAATAATGTTGTACTTGTAATGTAATGAATATGTAGAAAAGTTGATAGTTATCTTATTTGTGCAACATATCCCCGTGTTTATCAAGAATTTATAAATAGAGAACACCAATGTTTACTGGTATTGTTGAAGAAAAAATTGTTAGTTAATGTTCCCACACATAACACCTTACCTACGTAGGAACACGACGTTGTTTGGTATCGGACAATCAACAATCTCAATTGAGTCAGTTATTTGATTCTACAGAAACGTTGCAGAGGAAAAAGGGAGAGGTTTGAGTGATAACTGATTGGGTCTGCAACGCCGCGGCCGCCAGCGTACAGTTTACTAATTAACGTAAAGTGTTATCGGTAGCGATATCAGTGAGCCTGATATATTAACACGCGTCCTGGCCTCATTAAGACACCAACTAAGCACGATCAGCGACTACCAGGCTACTGTTACTGGTACTGGTCACATAACCTGTCACTTGCTTTACCACTCTTGATTAAGGTGTAGAAGAATGATGATGTCTATTATAAGGGTAGGTTTCCAAGTAAGTATATCGTTGTCCTCTAATGACGACCTGATTATATCACTTAAATTTGACACTTTTGTATTTTAAACGCCTCTCCTCACTTATAAATAATCTATTAATAGATCAGAGCCGTAGAAGTAGTAAAGGCTTCAAGTTGAGGTTAGCATCCTAAATGGTTTGGCGCAAGTTATATACCTACAAATTATCAGAGTCAATTTATCAATGGGTAGGTACTTCAAAAGTAATGGTGTTAAGATATTCGTGTTGTAAAGTAACAATAAACTGTTTTATAAAATTTAATTTGAACATTAGGGCACTCTCTGTGTTCTTTTTATTTCTTTATTTATGAAAATTATAATATTAAATTATCTATCACAGTGATATATCAAAAAAATGGGTTTGGCTTTAACATCCGTTTGCGTGTGAAGCTTTAAGATGTTGTTAACAGTCGGTGTGCGAGATACAAATTTCAACTAAAATTAATTAGTAATTATTATAAATTTATTGACTAGGTTATATCGGACAAATCACAAGTTCAAATTAAAATTTAATATTTGGGCAAATTTTATCACGTAATTTCTCACGTTTTAAAATTTATTGAACAAAATTTGACTTGCAAAAGATTACAATAATTTTACAGTTCAATAAGTAAAATTTTACTGTAAATTAATTTCGTGTGATTAAAAATTCTGTGCGTTCATTATTAAAAAGTGCTTAAGTCAATATTTGTCACACTCGCTGAGATAATGGAGAAAACAAATTTACGGAGTAAAACGAGTTAAGTGCGTTTATTTTATTTTATTTGGTTAAAAATAGCATTTACAAAAGTTAAGTTACTTATTTTTGACTTTGGCGAAATGCGAATGGAAATCAACACCAAATTATTATTATTAGATTAATTTAAATCACTATAGTTTAATTTTTATTAACAAATATAGGTAATGTAAAATTTAATCTATTTTGAAGAAATGGGAACGCCCGTTTCATTATAAAACAAAAAAGCATTGAACGCTTACAAAAAAAATATATAAAAGAAATCAAAGAGCGGTAACTGGTAGCCGATGGCTGACGTGTGTAGATATCTATAGATCAGGCTTTAGGCAGAATACATTGCTAGAACCGCTTTGGAACGACGACTTTCCGATCGCATTTTGTATATTGGAAAAGAATAAAAACAAAAACGGTTTACAAACAGGTCCGGAATGATGAGAATAGCATTTTTCATACTATCCATATACTGGTGCTTTTATTGTTGGCTTGTACAAGAATAATTTTTTTAAAACATTCTTGTGCCATTTTAAGGTAACTAAATCTTATTCACTGTTTTAATTATTTGAGTTACAGGTTTAAAAAACTAATTACAAACATAAAATGAAAACACTAGAAGCAAATGATGATATTGCTAGGGGAATTTTTTAACACAAGTAAAAAGATTAGTTTATTGTAATTACACATTGTGTTCGATTCGGATTTTAAATTCGCTTGTTTTGTTGATTCTCATTCATTATAAGAGTCGAAACTCAGACATGTTAAACAGCCTGCCGTTCATTCAGGAATGCTACCTCACAAAATTTATGTCCTATCTTAACCCCAATATTTTTTATACGATGTAGAGTAGAAAATTAAAAAACTGAATTAAGAGCCATTGTAGTATGTATTTATTTTTTGGACCATATATTTTTTGCAAATAAAAATAAAAAGTATCGCTGGGTTGCTAATTGACAAATCAGTGCATATCAACAATTTTCATAATATATACCGAGTGTTCAATTGAAAACTTTCAACAAGAAATATCTCGAAATCTAAAAAATATTTCCAACAAATATAAAGGAATAATACATTTTCACAATTTCGGGAGTAAAAGTGCTTACTTTACTCCCGCTTTTGCGGGACTAAAGTAATACTTTTTTTCCCGCGCCATTATTGCGCGCTATTGATCTGAAATTTTGCATATGGCTTTTTACGACAAATCGCTGGGGGCTACTGTAACGGGGGTAAATTTTTTGCTCGGTTTTTCGATATTTTGCGCCGTTTTCAAGCAATTTCAAAATCTCAAATTTAGTTATTAACCAATGTAATTCAGCATTTTCAGCGAAATTTTGAAAAATAGTATATACGCCTTGGGACTAAGGTTCTTTTCATCCAGCGGCTAACACCTCGTGCAAAAACCTTTGCACGCGGGATGAATAGCAGCACCTTAGTCCCATGATGTATAATATACTATTCCAATCGGTTTGTTTATTCAAAATCATTACAAGATAAAGTTAGTGTTTTAAAAATTAATAATTTTTACATGTTAGATAAATTTATGATTGAAACAACTTACATACTGTTTTTTCGTACAACAATATGCAAATTAGTCGAATTAGTTTGCTACACGTGAATTCAGGTGTTTCGAAATTCTTTTTCTCATCAGGCAAACCTGGAATAAAATTCAATATTAATATTTTCACATGCTAATAACTATATAACCATGGTAAAGTTAATGTTTCATTACAGCCTAACGCTAAGAAGCTAAGATAGAAGCAAAGCTTGAATGAAGTTTGATACAAAAATATAAAAAAAAAAATAATTTAATAAAGCCATATCAATTAATGTTAATAAACCTTTTATTAGCTTTTATTTGATTCAACATCTATATATTGCTATGTTATCTTTCCAAAAAACTTGCAAATATAATAAATTTTTAATCTTTTTTTTTTAATTTTTTAATTTTTAATTTTTAACAATTTAATCTGTTAATATACATTTAAATTTCACTTCAATAAATTGCAAAATGGAAAAGTTAAAATCAAATTGAATAACCATTGCATGTGCAATCGTTACCAATTTGATTCCGCAGCTCTTTCAATCATTTTAATTTAAATATTTTAAATTTGTTTCACAATCATTTATTCTGCAAAATTCTTTCTAAAAATTTTCCTTATTTCTCAATTAACATTATTTTATCAACTATATACTTCTGTCTTCCGTCTGTCTGTATTTTTCCACTAGTTGTCGGCATCTTTTTTACAAAAGTAAAAATAAAGTTAAATAAAAAAAAAATAAAAAATTAAAGAAAATACAATTTTTGCAAAAGTAGTAAAATAAGAGAATAAATATTTTATTAACAAATAAATTCCATTTTCAGTGGGTAGGTGCAAAATAAATCAAAAAATATTTTTAGTCTACCAGTTGGAAAGTGGAAGTAGATAATAAACAGTTTTCCAACTTATTAAAATTTAGTAATAATTTATACCTATAAAATTTAATATTCTAGTTGTGGTTTCTCAACCTTCTGACTCTTCCCCTGCACCAGCTTCATTATCTGGATATAAATAAATCTAAATCTGATTTATCTAAATCTGAATAGTATGCTTTATTTATTAAAATATTTCCTATTGATTTTATAAGCTTTTATTGTTTTTCGTTATTTTTCATAATGGGTCGACAAGTCTGTCGCTTTCGGTAAGTTGATTTTTTTTGTTTTTGTGTTGTGGTTGTGGTTTGGATGTTTTCTAGACTGTTAATTATTAGATTTTGTAATGTTTTTACCTCCAATAAAAAAAAATAATACTTTTATAGAAGTAAGGTAGGTGATCGAAGAAAAATTTCAAATGTTTTTTTACATTTTTAAGATCACCGTGTTCAGAAACATAAAGATTTGCAAAAAGTTTTAAATAAATTGTCTGTCAGTCGTCAAATTTTGTATCTCGCTTTATTCCTGAACCGTCCTACCAATCACGACCAAATTTGATATGGTAGTAGGGTTTACGGTAGAGAGGTAAAAATAAGGTTTTCGTTCCGATCTGTCAATCAGGAGTGCCACTACAAAACAATAATACAAAATTTTTAGAATCGATTTTGTCTTGTGATATGTTATTTCAAAGCTCTATCCAGAATAAATGAAATTAACTTTCTATCTGTCATCTGTTAAAATTGGAAGCTGTCAAAGTTGAAACTTCAAGAGTGAATAACTCATGAAGTACTGAAGGGATCTCAACTTCTCAACCAAATTTTGTATGTAGGAACATATTGCTCGATTACTCCCCTAGGACTTGACAGGATATGGAACCATTTGATAAAAATCAAGAATTCAATATGAAAAAACAAGGATTACGCATTTTTGCGAAATCTTGGAAAAAGTCCTTGTTTTTAGATTTTCTTCGGCATTTCTGCGTCGATGGCAATCAAACTTTTTGGACATATGTCTGGTGGGCTCTAATAGTGAAAAAAGGTTTTCGCAGAGAAATCTTTGACAGGGCTACCCCAAATAAATAAATTAAAAAATAAAAATGTCATCGTATCTCCGGAAATGTTTAACCGATTGTCATAAAATTTTTTGTGCTATTAGAGGTTTTAAAGTAGGACACAATTGAGCTAAAACCAATTGCGGCGTAAGTAACAATATTTTCTTTTCATGTTTTTATGGAGATTGTTAGACAACTTGTAGATCTTTTAGACATCCGGATACATCCTACAGCGTTGGTTTCTATATGACTTTCTAACAAAACAAATAAAACAATTAAGGCGGAAACATTTTATTTTTAATTATTTTATTTTTTATTATTTAAAGGTAGGCACTTACTGTTTCGCGTTCATCAATTCCGTTATTCTGGAGGACGATGAATAAAAAGTTTGTTACTTCAGTTGATTCTTCTAATGATATTTGCTGAAAAAATCAGCTAAAACTGATGAAATACGAGGATATTTTAAGCAACTTCAAAGATATCATGAACGAGCTTTTTCTGCTTCTCCACTATTTTTTGGTCATATTTTAATCTTTAAAGTACCAAAAGCTTTAAAGCCGACATTTGTATAGATTTAAAGCCACATTCGGTTGTTTGGACACGAATCACCAGATGGAAGAATACATAATTTTGTTATTTTCATTGCCAACATAATTTAACACATTTTTCTTTGGATAACAAAATTTCAGTAGTTTGGCTTGTTTTTACTGATGAATACGAATACCACATTTTGGTATTGCATGAATTCAAGAAAAGGGTAATAGGGGTAATTAATTCTCTTCTCTTAAAAGCCTTTTCGAATTGTTTATTTAGATTTTTAAATTTTGTGTACAAATTTTTTTAGACTATTTTTAATATGGAATACCTATGTATATTGCTATATGTATTTTTCACAGATGTATTGTTTAGACGTTATAGAACACTATATAAATACAAAGAAGTCAGTCGGAAAAAAACGACATTATAGAAAATTAATCATGAAAAATTTTTCATGAATGTTCTTCGTCGAGCGCCACATACTATGCAGAGCGTAGGCGATCAACTTGACGAAAGCCAATACGACTGACTAGGAAATACATTTAATAAGGTGGGTTTCCGTTGTCAGATCTCAGAGACTCAAAAAAATCGGACTGGTAGAAAAGAATTATACTGTTTCCAAGTTAAAACAGTATCCTGATACTAGGTATGGCCGTATAAGAGACATAAACCCAAGTTGATCTTGATATCGTTAACTTGTTAAAGAATTAATCACCGTATATTCTATACTCGTCGCTGTTATACAACTTTTGTCTAATTTTCGAGATATTTTTTACTGAATGTTTTTAAATAAATATCAGGTGTAGTACAATCCTGAAAATTTGCCCTTCGGGCTAAAGTTTCTTTACAATTTTAAAACTGTTTTTTTTTATATTTATAATGATTACTTATAATCACTTTCGATTTATAGGTAGAAATAAACCTTTTAAAACCACGACTGCCTCTATTTAATTGATAAATTGAGCATTGTTTGTGCGACATATCTATAGTGCATACGTACCTTATTACACTGAGAAAAGAGATTGGTGTCTATAACTAAACATATTTAATTGGGGAAATTTCATTAATATTACATTTAATAAAGTAATATGAACAAAGATAAATATACTACAAAAATTTTAATCAAATTACCTCTACACAATGCTTTTTTTGAGCATATTGTTTTAATATAAACTAATTATTGTGTTGGTAATCTGTACAAATAAATATTAGGTAATATTACCTAAACGAAGAAGTTACTTTACATTATATCGTTTGTATTTACTAATTGCTAATTATTACTATAAAGATTAGTTTAGATTTATTGTAATTTTAAACATTTTTTATTATAAATAAATACAAATTACAGTCAATAAATAATAATCGTAACAATAACCAAATCTTAACTAATAACACTTATTCTGATATAAGTATGTATAATATATACATCCGGTAAGTAATTTGTGCCAAACTGCACAAATGCAGATTTTCAAATGACGTGTTGGCGACGAGAAGGCGCCAAGCGACCGTTGGTAATTGCTAACGTGATATTGTATTTGAAATCGGTACAGTATAGCGAACGTTTTTTGTGTTTTGTGGTTCATCTTGTGTTCTTAATAATGTCTTTTATTCAAGATATTTTGAAAGATTTTAATTGCGAAGAATTGGTTGCTACATTTGAAGGTAAGATAACAAATTATATTATCTATAGTTTGACATTGCTGCATGGATCCTCGACTTGCTTTCCGCATCAATATTTTAGAAAAAACCAAAAAATACACTACACTTTTTAGAACTAAAATGTTTTTAAGTTATAATTTTTCCGTACTCATTTCCGTATTTTGTTTCCAAAATAAAAAATCATGTTTTTCGAAGCACCCTAATAACTTATAAAAAGTATACTCTTAACCCATCATTATTCATATTCATATTATTGCATGTGACCCCAGAATTCTTCACGTTAGTGAACAAGTTATTTTGGATTTCAATTAAACTATGTGATTTATGTCTTGGTGATGGATGTATATGTAATATTTTGTTTTTTTTACGTAGCAAACAAGATTACGAGTGATATTTTATTAGAACTAACACCTGATGTAATAAAAGAGCTAATACCGGTTGTAGGGCTAAGGATATCTTTTTTAAAGAAATTACAAAATTATAAAAAACGGTTTGAGGTACTAATTTATTATAATCTAATTTACTTTTATTAAAACTTATCAGTTTTTGCATGCACTGTGGATTTTAATATTATTTATATAGTGAAGTCGAAAGGTTAAGAACAAAATTAAAACTTACTCGAGCGTGACTTTTAAATGGGGTTGCATCTCCCTTAAAACTTTTAAACCTTTCTAATTAAAAGTTAAATTTTAAGTTAGTTATAAAAAAGGTTAAAATGTTTTAAATAAATTTTTTTTTTAACTTTTTAAAGAAGCAACTGAAGCATTGAAAATACTCATTCGGGGGATTTTTTTTTTTTAATTTAATTTAATTTAAATTAAAATTTTTTTTTTAGATTTTCTTTAATCCGTTCATTCGCTTCATGGGTAAAGAGAAAACTTAAAAGTGTCAATATTCAAAAAAAAAATTATTTAAGTAATTAATAACTACTTAAATAAATTAAATAATATACAGGGTGTCCCTGTGACCGTGGAAAACCTTTGAGGTGGGGATAAAAGACACTTTTCTAAGACAAATTTTCAAATAAAATTTTTGTCCAAACCAGGCACGTAACTAGTCCTGGCAGATAAAGTGGGCCAAAGCTGGGACATCATATTTTTAGGGGGGCCAAGGGGGCGAATTCTTTATTCAGAATTTCAAATATTTTATTTATTAGGGTGGGCCAATTTTTGATCAAAATGCTGAAGACCCTGCAGATATAATAAACAGGAGTGAAATAATTACATTAACCTCAAGCTGTAGTAGACAATCAAGTATTTATAATATAGTTCCTGTGGAGCGTAGTTCAGATGAACCCCCTTGCAAAAAACAGAAGAAGGACATTCTAAGCAACTTGAATCTGAAAAACCTGATAGAATCAGATTTAATTGGCAGTGCCATTTTAAAACTTTACGAGCGGGATAAGAAGCCACTGGATACACGCTGCCAAGGCTATTTATGTGATATAATCACAACTTATTTTCTGAATAATTGTGAAAGGTAAGTAGATCGCCTCTATAACGTTAACATGTTCAAAAGAACTGTGTTCATTTCAGTCGACTTGTTAATGAAGATATTGGTTGTTTAGCCGAAGAAATTACCAAAATATTTCCACACGAGATAAAAGAAACATATTACGTCCCACCTACAAAAAAGTATGAAAGTAGAGACAATAAGCCTGGCATTTCGAAGGGAAAACTTATAGATAAATATAGAAATAAAATTTCTTTTATAAGATCTGTGAACCCTACGAATAAAAAGAATTCTGAAGACAACCTTCAAGGTAAGCTGCATGATGTCTAATAACTAATTTTATTATTTTATGTAGGTTACCTAAATCGGATGCATTAATATAAATATTTTTTTAGATATTAGTGGACTGCAAGAAGGTACAATAGATGAAGCATCAACAAGTAAAGTCTGGCTAAAGCATAATTTGGAACCTTGGAGCGAAGTAGAGGAGCATTGGGCTATTTCTCGCAGTTTGCGCCTAAAAAATTTACAGCCGAAATACTCACACGTGAAAGATTTTTACGAAGAATGGCCAATACTAAGAACTCCTTCCGGATATACCCTAGTACGTAAATATTTGTATTGAATTTAAATCATTTTTAAACGTTTATCATAAATATTGACAGATCGAACATGATTTTAATCATTTGTACGTTGGTAAATCATCATGTTTATTATTAAACTGGAATAAGTTTTTTACCAATATATTGAATTTGAAAAAGGCATCCATAACCGGAACGAACGAAATTCTGTTGGATTTGCTAGATGGTAATGTACTAGATGATGGTAAGTTTTTTAATGTTAACTTGGGTTTTTTTTATCTTAGAACTTTTAGATGCTAGAACTTACATACAAATTTCATTAATAAATGTTATGATTCCACCAAAATCAAAAATATCAACTAATAAAAGGGGGAAGAATTTTAAACCGAGTATTGTCGACAGTGTAGAAGCAATCGTCGAACATATCTATGTGAGTAATCAAACACACCATAGCACAGTCAAATTAGACAAAAAATGCCGATCGAAGGAAATAAATTCAAGTTTGAAATTTAGCATATTCATGGTTTGTTTATAATAATGCTCCAGTAATTCAGTTTTTTCGCAAATAACCTTTTATTTGCAATAATATTTATTATGTCTTATGTATTTCTTATACGTATGTTCATTGTCAATTCATACTAAGGTGTACTATAGATATCAACAAACAAACTATAATTCAATTCTCCGGGATTTACTTCACTCGATTTGTTTAATTTTGACTAGGCTACTACAGGTACTTATATTTTTTATTGTTTTCTAATAGTTGCCAGGAGATATCGAAAAGAAAAGACAAGAAAAAAAGGATCGAATGCGGCAATATGGCTTAACCGTCCAACCGTATATAATTATTCAAGGCCCTTCTACTCAAAATATCAAAAACATTTATGTAGTCATTGACGAAACTTTATATACAGTGAGTTCCCTTCTAAAAGGGCTAGATTTAACTTTTAAAGCTTTCCACGTTTTAGACGCCAAATATCCTCAACAAAGCGAACATATTTGGCTTCTAATTCAGTGGCAAATCTTTTCAATCAAAACTCAGTTTGATAATAATATACCGTATATTTTAGATTTAAATAATAAACTTAACGTGGCCAATAAACAAGAAAATAATTAGTTAATCTCAGAATTTACATTCTTAAAACATTATATTTTCCCAGCTATAACCATGTTTTGTAAACTTTGCAATCGAATAATTAACGGCGGATTTTATATTCTGCATTTAAAAAAAATACATCCCTTACTAAATACGTACCCTTGTGGTAAACCTGGATGTTTTCGTACATATAATAATTTGAGTTCTCTAAAATATCATATTAAAAACACACACCATCATCAAAAAGTAGCAAACCCAAACTGTAATATTAATTTTAATGCTCCTCAAACTAACACAACATTAAATAATTTGAAAGATCTAGAAGAACTATCTACAAGTTCCAGTTCCCAAACCGAGGACGAAATAGATCTAAAAACTATTAATTCTTTTATTATCACTTTCATTGCCAAGTTATATGCTAACGATACTATTAATAGAGCCGTAGTACAAGAAATAGTTGTAAATACTTCAGAAATGGTAAATGACGTTTTTTCGATTATAAAAGCAAAATTGGAGAACATTGCTGATAGCAAGGAAAAGCTTAACGATGTTTTAAACTTTTTATCTGAAGATATATTCTCCAATTATTTAACGGAATATAAACGTGTAAAATTGTTTGAAGACTCAAAATCTTTTATTAAGCCTATTCCTCATACCGTAGGTTTTTATTCTGAAAAAGTAAGTCGAGATAATACAGTAGAAATGCAGAGAACAAAATCTGAAAGTCAAATTATTTGTTTAAAAACGAGTATTAAATATTTTCTGGAAATACCTGGTGTTTTACAAACATTAAAAAATTATACGGAACGCGAAACTTCGAATAACAATTCGGTTTACACTAGTGTCTTTTGTGGAAAGATTTGGCAAGAGATTATCACTTCGATCCCCAAAAATTTAAATGAAATATATTTTCCCATTTATATTTATTATGACGACTATGAAACTGGCAACCCTCTAGGAAGCCACGCTGGTATTCAGAAATTAGGAGGTGTATATTATACTCTCGGTTCAATTCCTCCACATTTTTCTTCCAAATTAGAAAACATATTTTTGGCTTCACTTTTTTACAGTTCAGATAGAACTACTTTCGGTAACGAGGCTGTGTTTAGCCCACTTATAAAGGAATTATTATATTTGGAAAAACAAGGCATTCAAATAAAAACAGAAATAGGTCAATTTACTGTGAAATTTATATTAATGAGTTTCATAGGTGATAATCTAGGTTTAAATGGAATTCTCGGTTTCAATGAATCTTTTAGTTCAAATTATTTTTGTCGAATTTGTCGTAACTCAAAAAATGTAACTCAAACGCAGATTGATGATAATATAGACAGCCATAGAAATGAAACCAATTATTTGAGAGATAGTATTAACACAGATTTTGGAGTTAAAGAAAAATGTATTTTTAATGTTTTATCAAATTATGACGTAACAAAAAATATATATTGTGATATTACCCATGATGTATTCGAAGGCATAGCTCGATATAATATCGCGAAAATTTTAAATTATCTTATAAATATAAAAAAATACTTTTCGTTACATTTATTAAACGAAAGAATCAAGTATTTTAATTTTAAAGAAATTGATAAAGGTAATCCACCACCTCAGATTAGTAGTCATCACATCAGTAAAGGTTGTATATTAATATCTGCTGCAGAAATGTCTGCCTTAATCACATATTTGGGTTTACTTATTGGAGATTGTGTGCCTATTGATGACGAATATTGGGATTTGTACCTAATAATGTATGACATAATTAGTATCATTTCTTCAAGGAGCATTAGTCAAAATGAAATTAATCACTTAAAACAGTTAATTCGCGAACATCACTCTTTATATCTACAATTGTTTAATGAACCTCTTAAGCCGAAATACCATAATTTGATTCATTATCCAATCATTATAGAACAACAAGGGCCTTTGGTTAATATTGCCACAATTCGATTTGAGGCTTATCATAAAATTGGTAAATCTTGTGCAAATATTGTAAAATCTCGAAGAAATTTGCCCTATACTATCTCTTTTAAGCATCAATTGCGATTGTCTTACAGATTTTTTTGTAAAATTGGCCTTAACACTAAAAGGTATTTTGGAAAAACAATTTGTTCTGCTTCAGATCTACCAGACTTTCCGAGTTTCAGAGCGGAATTATTAAAAGTATGCAAATTACATTCATTAGAATCGCCATGTGTTATCTCCTGGTTGACCATTAATAATATAATGTATCGACCCAATTTTTATATTCATGTAAAAAGTAACATTTTTGATGAGCCTATTTTTGGTGTAATAAGTTATATTATCATGTGTGATGATAACAATTTTTTTCTTGTTTATAAAAATCGTACTTGTCTTGGTGTGAATAAACATATGCAGTCTTTTCACTTGGAAAATATCAGTGAAACCAGTAAAACATTCCATATTATTAAAATTGAAAATGGTCTTAAAAGTTACCAAATGCATTCTACGAACTGTGGATCAGATTGTATAAGCACAATGAATTTTTAATTGATTTTTGTAGTTTTAGTTTTAATTTTTGGTTTTCGATTTTAGTTTTTAAGTTCTAAAATATATAATAATTAATTTCGTTTATAAAAAAATTATTGTTTTGTTTTATTTTGTAACTAAGAAGTACCTGTAAATATATTTCTTATAAAAAGTGCAATTTTATTATTTAAATTCCTATACACCTATAGCAGTGGTCCAATCGCTGGGTAGTTATAATGAGTTTTAACTTTTAAATTGAGCTGATAATTAGGAACGTAGTAAAATTCAAATCTACATAGGGATTTTTTATCAGCTCAATTTAGAAGTAAAATCTCATTTAACCAACCAGCGATTGGACCACTATACCTATACCTATAATTTTTAAAATAAATGGCTAGTTCAAAACAAAGCAATAAATATAATTGAGACAATTAAATCATTTTTATATAATTACAAATCACAATTTGTATAGTAAACTTTATTTGCTTACAGTAACCAAATCACTTTTTAAATAGTAATGGTGAATGTATGTTATTTATCAAATATTTCGTGTGCCCAACATTCTGATATGTTAATAGTTACTTAATATAATTTTACTCCAAATATATTCACCAACCAAATATTTCGATTACAGTAACATAATATTTGGTTCCCTGTATTCATACTTAGGATTTGATTATATCAAACGACATTTGTTTTCTATAACCAAACAGTTTTCTCAGTGTACACTGTTAAAAAATTCTTTCATTGAATAAGAATAAAAAAGTAAAATTCTATCTCAAGAAAACCATTCATCAATTCGTTATATATATGACGATGTTGTCTGAGTAACTGTAAGCGATGTGCAATACGTCCCCATCAATCAGAATTTTTTATTTCTTAGGCACTTGACCGTCGTCTTCACGCAACGTATTAATTAAATGTTTGTTAAATGCGAAGTCATGCTAATAATTTATAATATTCAAGTTGGTTTTATTTCGAATGCGGTCACCTACCCTTACGTTTAATTATAAAAAATCACACAATTGTTTCGGCTAGATTTTCGGGTATTTAATTAATGTTAAACTTTCTAATTAGATTATCGTTTGCTATAAATTATAAACTGCTGGTATTACAATTTGTAAAAAGCATGCTGGAGTATTTGTCAAGCTATTCTAATTGTTAATTTGTTGTACCCACATATAAGTTAACATTTTTTTTTTCAAAAAATTATAGTGTTTGCTAATTAAGGATATCATTAATTCAATTTTTTAATAAACAAAGCAATTAGACTCAACAAATTGGTATGATTTATGATTGCATTATTGCAAACATTAATTTTAATTAACTATTGTGATTTAGTATCGAAAGGCGGGGGATGGACGCAATAGTAATATCTTTTAATAGTGAAAAAAACAATGGTCAAAAGAAAAATGAGTGTCGGTTATTTAATTTACTACTTTTAGATAAATGTAGTAAATGACACGAGACTGAGATTTTAGTATGTAGGTAGCATCATTTAGCAATGCTGTGGTGGCCAGACACAAAATGTATAAAATGACCACTAACTATGTGAATGGGACAGTTAAACAGCGATCAGCAACGTCCAAACGGACCAATCAAATTGCATGTTTTTTTCTGTTATACGTGCATCGAAACACAAATGCAAGATAGTGGCGTAAGCTCAAAGTGCTGAATTTAAAATTGAATGGTTTTTACTCGTCCTCTGAATTCTTATAGTTAGTTTAACATATCAATGTTATATTCATTTTTGCGTAAACTTATTTTAAATTGAAACCCAATTGTATTGCACAAATCGACTTATTCGTTTTAAATCAATTTCGCCTACCAAATTCTATAAACTTTTAAAAATCCAAGTTTCAATAATCCAGTGTGTAATAGATAACTGAAAATTCATTAGGTACTACAAAAATCTATCAAAGGATTAACACTCTGAAATTAGTATAACTTGTTTATTAGTTACATCTTTAACATATTTTTCTTTTATCAGATAAAGGATGTTTTAAACTTTTTTGTATAATATATATGTTATATGTAGATTGAACTTAAAGTAAAGTATCTGTCGGATTATTTATATTTAATTTATTAAGCATAAACTGTGTTAATTATAGCAGGTTTTTTTATAGACAAGGTAGAAATATCCCAATGGCTAATTCAAAAAACTTTAAGCCTTATATGCATGACGATCGTTTCCACAAAATCAATTATGAATCGGCGTTTCTGTATCGATTTAATCAATCACTGCTGTTAAATAAATTGATTAGTATAGTTTACCCCCCGCTTACATGTCTGTCAGAGCAATTTCAATTTAACAAGTCAATTATGTTCTCAATATGAGTTTCTCGCTTGTAAAAATTAAAAAAATTTACTTCATCTATAAAGCCATAAACGACTATTCATTCTGTTTTCAAAAAACTAATTATAGTTATGTTCAAATTTATATCGGCAGAGCTTTAACGCGGTTATGTGTTTTACAGGACTTGAGATGAGCTTTTATGAACAGAAATGATATAAAAGTACTCGTAGTGCCCAAATTAGATTTTCTTTGCAATAGTTTTTCTTAGTATACTAGTTTGGATTACAAATTAAGGACGAAAAAAATCAAGCACACTTAGATTCGTTAACAAAGATCACACGTTGTTTTCAGCTCTATATTGCTTATTCGACGGTTCATCTACCTCCATCATCTACCTCTACGCCCTCTGTTGTAAAAATGTGCTTCCATATAAGATTCCAACAACAATATAACAAAGCCTCGTAAGGATTTGTATTGCAGGAAGTGAACTATTTTATTGCTGTAATTGTGGTTTATGTTCATAAAAATACTGATTTTGTAAATTTCACAATATTAACAGCAGTAATATTTAACTTTTGGTTTCTTAGAGTAATAATGGACTTATTGAACAAATATAAAAATAATCAAAAAAGCACGTTATTAAGAAAATAACTTAAAATACTTTTCTTTTGGTACCTGGATTATTCAGAAATTGCTGTTTTACGTTTCTCTTATTTATTCGTGTACCGTCTTGTAATTTACTTGTGCAAGTAATAGCCAATTGTTTTAATGTTTATAGTATGGAGGGAGAATTTGTAAATAAGCCAATGCTTTAAAAATTGTACTGATTGGATAAACTTACCAGAGAACAAAAATGTGTAACTGCAGTTGGACGTAATTTGTACTGCGAGAGATATATTATAACAGAATACCAATCAATAAGAGTCAAGGTATGTTCTTAAGATTATGACAATGGCACAACAAATAACCAAAACCAATTCAAATTAACTGAAAGCGATGCACTAATGATTTGAGCTAAAACCAAGAGCTAATTTGGTTATAAATATACTTTGCATTACAATTTCTGCAAAATTATTGATTAACTCTACTTAAGTCGAATCTGTTTACTATTTTTTAAGTATATCTATGATTAAGATGTAGATCCCTATATACTACATAATATACATATAGTTTTAATGTAAAGGAAATACGTATCAGGTTGACTGCGTAGTAAATCAGAGAAACTATACAATTTTTATGCCGACGTTTCGAACGATTTATTCATCCATTAACCCTTTCAGACCCGACTTTTTTTGGCTGATGGAAAACATTTTTTTTTTTAAATTTCGTATTACTGTGCTATAAAAAGTGTTTTTGGGGAGTTTCATAATTTTTTGATTTCTAAATAAGAAAATACAGCTAAGTAAACTTTAGTTGACCTAATATATAAACCATTATAAAACGAATGATAACAGATTTAAACAGGTGACTATTATTCGTAGACCAAGTTTAGTATTATAACAACTAGCAAAAAAAAATTATGCATTTATATTGATATTTGGCTGAGTTATTCTTAACTAAAGTTATACTTAAGTATAAGCTGTTTGACAGGGGAATGATTTTATACACTTTTTATTTTAATTAATTTATTATCATAGGTTATGTTACTCATAGAACATTTTTTATATTTTTATTGAATTCCTTGTGGTTCTTTCATTAAGAAATGATTGTTATCTAACATATTATAAGTTTGTCACCAACTTCAAAAAAAATTAATAAACGTAGGTACACTATTGTGTACCCTGGGTCTGAAAGGGTTAAATTATCATCCAAAAATTAAGGTGGTAAACTGTTCGATTATGTTGTGCCAGGAAATAACATTTAAAACTTCTCACAGAATGTATATAAATATATTATATATTTTTTATAATATAATGATATTATTTATATTTATATTGTCATGCCCCCAGCGGCATAAAATTTTAAAAACCATCTACCATGGGAAAACGCCTCACTGGAGCACATACATTTTAAAAAAGAACATGAGACTCTTCGTAAGCTTTTGTCAAAAGATAAAAAGAAACAATAATATGTTGCTAAATTTTAGATTTAATTAAACAAATTAGTTATGAATTTCCCAATAAATTTTCATATTCAAACCACAACTAACTAAAATATAAAGCAAAATTTTTCAGATGTTTTTATATCTTTGTATAACATTAGATCGATTAATAATTTACAAGAAGCCGTATAGTTAAATTTTCAATTTATTTAATTTGTCATCCATCTCAATTACTTTAAGTTTTTCTTTGTATTTTTTTGTGATTTCCCACGTTTCTGACCCAGAAGTCAATATGGTTTTTATTATCGACTTGTATATTTTTGTTTTTGTATGTTTGTGGATTTGTTTTGACCACCAAATTGTGGTTAGCTGCCTCACAGCTTGCCGACCTTTTACCATTCTATTTTCAATGTCATATCTACTGTTGGCTTCTTCTGATATTATAGATCCCAGATATTTATATTCCTTGCAGTTTTCGATCGTTTGACCCTCCATATCCAAATTGTTTGCTTTGCCTCCTAGAACTAAGTATTTAGTATTATCAATATTAATTTTAAGACCCCAGTTTTAATAGGTATCTGACAATTTTCTCATCATGTAAGAGATATGTTTTAAATAAGTATATAGGTAAATCTTAGGAGGGAATACGCTTGTGACAGGAAAGAATGGAACGTAGTGACAAATAAAGCCATATAAATCTTAACTTGTAAGAATAAATAACATTAAAAACTTCGATATAACAATTTAAATCAAATAGTATAATAGAAATTATATTTGAACTTTTAGTTTAATATGTTTATAAATAAATTTCTGACGAAAGCGATAACCATTGCTTGTTATATTAAAGTTTTTAATGTTATTTAATACATGTATTTTGATGTGAAAGCTTCCTTAATTTTGCAAACGGTATAGCCGGGTTTATATGGGAAATCTGCCCTTGCGGCCTTTTTGACTCGTACTTGGGGGATCGTGTTGGTATCAAATAAAAATAATTAAGCCAAATTTTCAGCTCTTTATCTTAAACGGTTCTCGAGTTTTTCAAGAAAATCTCTATTTTTGATTTTATTTTTTTTTAAATAGTAAAATTAAAATTTTTGAAGTGGTGCAACAATCTGACAAAAATTAAAAAATAATTATTTTCTGTAATTTTGCACTGAAACAAACTTATATATTTTTCACATTTCCGGGAGTAAACTGGTCACTTTACTCCCACTTTTGCGGAAGTAAAGTACTATTTCTTTATCTGAAATTTTGCATATAGATTCCTACGACAAATTACTAGACGTTTAAGCTAAACGAGGTTGGGCACGAGGAGACAATTTTTTGCTCGGTTTTTCGATATCTAGTGCCGTTTTAGAATTACTGTAAATTCAAAATCTTAAATTTAGCTATTAACCAATGTAATTTATCATTTGCAGCGAAATTCTGAAAAATAGTATATAGTGTGCCGAATGAGTTAATTAGCCGAA
The DNA here is from genome assembly GCA_958510845.1 of Cantharis nigra. NCBI lineage: Eukaryota > Metazoa > Arthropoda > Insecta > Coleoptera > Cantharidae > Cantharis > Cantharis nigra. Next base: position 68,009,060 of record OY294028.1, read on the forward strand.
TATAATAAATTTATTTATACAAATATCTGCTTTAATAATTAATTTAGAGAAAAAATTTAAAACACAAAAATAATAAAGAAATACAAACTATTAATGAGATTTAATGCTCATACGAATGAGCATTAGATTTCATCTAACTTTTACTTAAAAAGTTTCATTTATCAGACTTGCCATGTAAGTTTCCAAGGTAAATATTTTTAAAAATAGAAATTAAATTGAATTTTTTATTATAGGGCTAGTACGATAAATGAAAATTTTAACAATTTCAAAACCATTTTTTGACTTTTTAAGTAAAATCTAGATAGAACTCAATGCTCTTATCATTCGTAGGTTTTACATGTTAATTTCCTATGTTCAGCTAACTCATTCAGCAACCGGTATACACTTCAGGACTAAGGTTCTTTTCATCCCGTTTGCGATTTTTGTACTCGGCTAACACCTCGTGCAAAAACCTTTGCACGCGGGATGAAAATAGTACCTTAGTCCCATGACGTATAATATACTATTCTACGGTTAAAAAATGTAAAAACAAATTTTTCTACCGAAAATTAATAATTACATTACTTAGAAAACATTTTTCATCGTTTTACTGCAAAGTGATTGCATAAAGACCATTAGAAATTATATAATTTTAAAATAGTTTGAAAACATTTCTAAGTATTGAAAAGACTAACCTTACTCGGAGCAGGATTTACGATCTATTTTGTATGGAATTATACATTTAATGTCAACAATTTATGACAATTTTGTTAAACAGTATCGATAATATACTACTTAATATATAATAACTTTTCTGATTGAAATTTTTGCTTCTATTGTTTTAGAACTGAAAAATTATTCCCAATAATACGGAAAAATTATATATACGTAAGTACTAAGTAGTTATCTTGAACAGTAAAGCATGGAAACAAGATGTTTTAACGTCTCTTTAATCATTTTTCACACTATATTATTTTAAACAGGATATGTCTTAATTTTCTATGGTTTTCTCTGTCTTTTCTCTGGTGAGGATATATTTTCAGTAAAAAAAAATTTTATACACTTTTTAACCATAGAAAACATAAAAGTTTGTTTAAATGCAAGATTACAGAAAAAAATTACTTTTTAATTTTTGTCATATTGTTGCACCACTTCAAAAAAATCGAAAAAATTCATGAGTATAAAAGAGTATAAAAGACATTTTCTGACAAAATTTGGTGAGTGACACTTTTCAGAAAGGCGTTAAAAAATAAGATTTAAATTTTATTTCTCTCGCCAAAAATCGTTTTTTCGTTTAATCGTCATGACCAAAGTATTTTTTCATGTCTTTTACTCCTAAGAATTAGCAAAAAAAATCACCATCCATGAATTTTGAATTTTACTATGAAAAATAAATTAAAATCGAAAAAAGAGGTTTTTTGAAAAACTCGAGAACTGCTTAAGATAAAGAGCTGAAAATTTGGCTGAATTATTTTTATTTGATATCAAAACGATCCCTCAAGTACGAGTCGAAAAAGCTGCAAAGGCAGATTTCCCATATAAACCCGGCTATACCCTTTGTTGTAAAACTTGGAATTTGTTTGAATGCATAGAGATCGACCAAGGTGAGATTTTCGGTTAGGTACCTAATGATTTTATTCGAGTATTTCAAACAATTAGTTTAAAGTGGAAATAAATTGGAAAATTTTTTGAAAATTAGTTTCATTTAAGAATTAAATAGTTTAGTAATAAATTTGATGAAAAAGAAGCAGAATTAATTTTTGATTTAAAAATTACATTATACAACTATTATACAAATTTTGTTTTCTGATAAGTAACGCGGCAACAATAAGAGGTATCACATATATTGCATAGAAGTAATAATATATAATCAAATAAATTAAAATATTTCCTTATTATCAAGCGTGGTAAATGTAGTCTGTACCATTATACTGTATTGTTACTATTATTTAGTAACTTTATATCTTCACAAAGTATTCAAATATCTATCTGAATTATAAAAGCGAATTCATACATAGAATTCTTATTTAAAAATTAATTTAAAATTGTTTTTAAATATTTATTAATAAATTAATAATGAAAGTATAAATAGAGGGCAATGAAAATCGTTCTTGAAAAATCTGGAATGAGGTATTTCTTGAAAAGCTTCACTTGCAGAAAAAGTTATATATTATATATTATTATTTAAGCCTTTTAATAATCTATTGATACGTGATAAGTAGTGTAACTCGATATTAAACATATCAATATTTTAGAAAACCTAAAAAATGCACTAAACACTTTTCAGAACTAAAATGTTTTTAAGTTAACACATGTAAAATACACTGTAAGTATTCGCAAACATTTTTGAACACGTTTGCGAATACTTATTACTTACAGTGTATTTTACATGTGTTAACTTAAAAACATTTTAGTTCTGAAAAGTGTTTAGTGCATTTTTTAGGTTTTCTAAAATATTGATATGTTTAAGCCTTTTATTTCGTTTTTGTTAAAATGTAGTTTTAAATTAACAATAAAAATGTATATATAGATATACAAGATACGTTAATGTATAATGTAAAAGCACACAAAATACAATATTGTGTTTGAAATAGTAAAGTTCCATGTCTATTTAAACATTTTATTTTGCAAATGTATAATTTAAACAATATCGTTAAATTATAATATATTATTTTGAAACACTGACAGCTTTTAATAAACAAATTGTATGTTAATATAATACCTCTGCTACTATGTAGGTATTATATTTTTATATTGAGAATGGTGAATGAAAGCCTGCTCATTACCATTCAAATAAATAAAGAATTCGTTATGTGGGAATTACTTCTACGTCTGGCCCTAATTTTTTCTATTTCCAATAAACTATTTATTAAGTATATTTACTTACTCTACTCAATTGATCTCTAGATATTGACCTACTCAATTGTTCACAATGTTTTGTTTATTTAACTTAAACTAAGACTTTTTGTATGCAATTAGTATATTTTTTTAGTTGTGAATGTAGAAGTTATACCTATTAAATGGTACCTAAAGATAAAATACGTACCTTACTATGAATAGTTGCTGTAATTATCACTATTATTAAAATATATTACAAAAAAAGAGAAAAATTAATGGGGTAAATAGTAAAAATTGACTACATTATTTTTTGAAAAATAATTATATAGCGTGAACGGAAACTTACATAAAATAAATTTTTATATTATCTACTTATTATTATTATTATTTATTGAAAGTGAAATTTTTCTTCAATTTATAATCAATTTCTAACGTTGCATAGAATGATATAATTTATTAAAAAGATAATTGTTAAAGAAAAAGACATTTTATATTGCAAAAAAAACAAATTAACTGTAATTCTCGTGAAAGAATAATAAAAAACATAAAGTGAAACCACATTGGTAATTTCTTCGGTAACAGAACTGGTTAGGAAGTTAATGTAAATTTATAAATATTAATACTTAATGTATTATTTAACAACATGTATGTAGGTACGTATGAATCGCATTAGTTACATTATGGTATTGCATAAAGAAGCATAGTTTAAAAGCATGCAATTAAAATATTAAATACAAATAACTTAATAAGCGACATTAAATGCCCATGTTATGAATGAAAAAGCCTTTGCATTAAAATTTTAAATCTAAATCGCATGAATATTTAACGTGGTGTATAACAACGCCCAACTGAATAACTCTATACCATTTATAGAGGGAAGTTAATCAATTTTTACGATTGAAATAATAGAGTTCTTTGAAAATTAACAACAAAACAGTCGTTAATATGTTCTTACTTAATAAAGAATGGCATTCATCATTGGTAGATGGAACAAGTAGGAGTGGGTGAGTTATAATCGCAAATATATGACGCTGCAAGTGGCATTCAAGCTACTGTGTTAAGAAAATCTTTATGGTGATTAATGTAAATGTAGTTAATGTTATGTAGGAATGGCTGGCGCGTGGCACAGATATTATGCAGCATTTACAGATGGTCCGGTACTGTTTAGCATATAGATTTGACAAATTGTTATTAAATTTACATACCGCTTTTACAAGCAGTTTACTGATACCATATATTGTACATTAATAAATACAACTCGTAAAATTTTATATTTTTATAACATATAAATTATAACATTTTATTGTCAAATTTTATGTATAAACAATTATTTTAATTGTACTATAAAAATCAATGTTATTATATTTTTACAGTACATAAATTATCCGACTTATTAACTACCTATTTCAGACGTTTACTTACACATTTTACCGATATATCAAGCGTAGGCAGAACGAAAATTTAAATAAATGATCATTTTTTTATCTACTGAAAACTTAAAACGTCTCAATCTTGTTTAAATAATATCTAGTACACTATAAATTGTTTTAATTTAGCACTTAAATAGAGTTTGCTTATATAGAAATGATTTAAAAATATTTATCCTATACCAACCAACGGTAACATCATCAATATACTACTAATTTTATTGGTACAAAAACCATAAACTCGTTTTTTATCAACTCTCATGGGTGACAACCTGGACTTTATTTTTATTTAAAATATTTTTTAATGGTTAGTTTTATTCAATAACATTAATTTTCATTTAGTTTTGAAGTTAGTTTTTCCATATGTCTACCCACCATCTGTTGGCAAAAAAATTTATAGATATTAATTAAAAATAAAATATCATTTTTTCCCACAGTACAATTAACGGTAAAGCAATATATGGCTTTTCTAACTTATAAACAATGATTAACATACTTTTTTTGATAAAACTGAAAGGTTATCCACACTGCAAACTGTTAAAAATTATGCTAAAGAATCCTTGTGTCATATCAGTTTTCCGTTAAGTTGCCAATTCAATCATTGTTGTAATTTATTACTTAGCATTGTAGTAGTTCCCAATAATACACCGAACAAATACCCAATTTAGTTTTTATTTATTTTTAATATAATCAAATATTATGTCATATTTATTTCTAAAAGTGTAGGTAGTAACTCCTGCAACGGTAGACGAGCTCCTTAAGAAGTCAAAAAATAATAATATTGTCTTAGGTAAAATAAATAAAATACAAGTGGTAGTTTATTAAAGAAAAACTATGATGTTGGGGAGTTAATTTAATATTATAGGTATAGGTATCAATTGATAATTTTTTATTGCACAACTTTTTTCTCGAAAAATGCTTTATTCATTGTAAAGTGTATTACTAGATCAACGATTCTGTATCGGTGGCAGGTTTTATGTGTGCAGTAAACTCGGTGCGATTGATTGCAATATTCGTTTTCTACGATGATGGATGTGGTGTTAGTTTATGACATATGCTGCTGACAGAAGCTTTAGAAAATATACCACACAAAACCGTAAACTTTTTATTGAACTTTAAAGAAAATTTTATTGGTGCGGTTAGCTCACTTTCAGTATAAATTTCTTTATATGCCCGATTGAATTTTGTAAATCTTTCTATTTCGATACAAGTAAAGAAATAACTAATGGGTGTAATTTATTTTTATTTGGCTGGTAGGTACCTATCCAAGTTTTAATATTGTCGCTATGGTTTATAAAATTTGTGTGATTCCTAACAGTACACCGCGTTATTTACTACTATTAGTTATTGGTATAAACGATTAAAGTATTTTTATCGCTGAAAAACACGAAAATCGCATTTTTAATCAAATTTATAGTGGATTTTAAAAATTTTATTGATTCACCAAGCATTTCGTAACAATAAAGCAGTTATAACGGATTTGCTATTAAAGCTTACTTTTAAGACTCGGACTAAGATGGCTATTTATATAATCTAATAGTTGCCAGACCAAATTGTCAATATTATTTATTTTAAAGTAATCGTAAAAACGGGTTCTTTGAATTAGTGTCGAGGTGTTTGGTCCACTCAAGTGTGGAACATGCATGCTCAACAATCCACGCATGATGGGTCAATGCTCGGACTCTGATAGGTAATGTGTGAACATGTACAGCTACGGGCAAATTCATTGCAACACTACCAACACAGCAATAATCTTACACTAACATGTAACTGATAAAAAGAGTAACAAATGCTATAAAAGCTAAAAGCAAGATGAAATGTTTTAGGTGTAAATGTATATTTTAATACCAATTAAAAGCTTTACCAATCGATTTAGTGATTGACAAGATTGAAAATCAATTACAAAGTTACATTTGCAAAGTAAGCATGAAGTATACTCGTACATACCCAACCGTGATAATCTGCTAGATTTCTGAAAGTGATTGAAAATAAAATCATTTTAACATTGATCGAACATCTAAAGTGCCTAAAACTTAATAGGAAATTTAATCCGATCGATTCTATACTTTGTTAAAACAAATGATGTTGTATTTGCTCTTACAACCGACCCAGCTGATTGATACTTTACATGAATGTCCTCAAAGTTAAAGTCTCTCAGGTGCAAGACTAGGTGGGCGAAGACCTCACTCGCAGTCGAACGTGTTCAACCCGGTACACTCCCAGAAACAAAGCAACAGGTGCAAACAAATTTTTAAATTTTTTTATTAGCTTAACTGTGCTTAAAGTGTAGCAATAGATAACTCGTTTTATTAGTAACTTAAATGTGATTTAAAAATTTGATTACAAAATAAACTCGATGAAAATTACGGGAAATTGTTCAAGAACTCAAATACTCAAATGCGGCAATTCGTAGATATTTCCTGCATTTGCCTCTTATCACACACCCATTATAATGGGAAATACATTCGCAATGATTGAAATGGCAATTACTACAGTACTGTTAAACTCAATATCGTACGGAGACGATAAAAGCTTTTTTTTTACTTTAAAATAAACTTTGAACTTTCTCAACTTTTGTACTGACACCGTGATGTTATTTATTGAATTGCTATGATATATTATTATACACATAGTCAACTTAAACGTGAATCGAGTAATTTCTCCGCAACTATTAGGTCAAATGGGTACCAAATTTTCTATTAGAAAATTATCGCCAACTGTTATTTTTTTAAATTTATGACCTTGTATTAGCATGTTTTTCTATTTGATTTGGAAAGCTGGTTTACAAATTGCATAAAAAATTTTGAACCTGTAGCTTATGGTATCAACCACAGGCAAATTTCTTTAAAATGTGCTCATAACTTTTAACAGTTTAAGCATGAAAAATATTTGTGGTATAAAATGGCAATTGTAAATCGTGGTTAAACCGCAAGACGGGCGTGTATTAAATGGCACTATTGTTGGGTTTCTTTGCACACACAAATAATTTGTCATTTTAAATTCAATGAAGGTACGTATTGTGGTCTCCCACGTTCCAGTAGCTTGCAAACGACAATGCAATATTTGCGGCTTTTACGTGGTTGATCGTGACATTCAACTAACCAATAATTACGTATCAATTTTCGGAAAAGTTTAATTTTATATATGTATGCTTAGTATTTTCTGCCAGTCGAATAAAGACATTGTAAGTTTTTAAAATTAAAACCAATGGAAATCTATCATCGGTTCCATTGATTACACAGCTTGACTACCGATTACCACGTTTTTAATTAGTATATTTAATATAGGTATAATAAAGAGATGTTACTCTAAAATACTAACTCAGAAAATCAAAAAGGATAACTCTTGGCTATTATATTCGTACATTGTATCCGCACATTCCATATTATAATATATAGATTATATTATAATGTTTACAAATTTCCAATTTGATTTTTGAAATTATATTAACCTTCTAATGAGTATTTTTTACCTAGATAACTCAAACAACTTTCGATGGATTTCACTATTTTGCTGCAATTATATATCAACAACATTATTTCTGTAATTTGTATATTAACTGTGGTATGCTTATCGATATTTGATAAAAATTCAACTTGAAAACAAAATTTTAAAAAATGTAATTTTTTGTAGGGTCACTTTACTTATGTAACAACTAGTTAGCCTTTATTTAAGAAGTAAACATATATATAAAGATTTTGTTGTAATATAGAAGAATGCATAACCTTGTTTAGCAAACGGGTCTGAGTATAATCACTACTAGAAACATTTTATATGAGGAAATCGACAATAAATATGTCATAAATAAAGTAGTTAAATGTTTTTCTTAGCCAAGGTAACAACACTAAATTGTTATTATTTCAATTCAAATTAATAACAAATTATGTTGTGATTTATATTTTGAGTGCAAAATTATTGGCACGTTACTTAAGATTGTCTCTTAAATATCCAAATTATTAGGTGTTAAGCATTTGCATAATTTCTTCTTTAATTTCCATACGTAATACCACATTTACTTTTTATTGTTAATTAATTATTCGATGTTCTCTGCATGCTTAAAATAATTCGAGTGCAGTGAGATGAGAGGAAAAGTATTTGTTGGTGTATTTAAATAAAATGAATAGTGCTAATTAAAATATTTGGTCGTAAAAGCACAGTTTATGTATTATTTTATGGTGACCTTACAGCCTTAAAATAACAACTAATTAGGAACATATATTTGCATTTTTAAAATTTCATTATGCCGCACCGGTATAATATTTTAAATATCATTTCATATTTAAAAAATGATAAAAAATACTATGAAATTTTTTTATATTCGTTTAATGCAAATAATGTATAATTAAAAAGTCTGTGATCAAAAGGAATTTAACCATAAAAAGTTATGAAAATTAACCGGGATTTTAAAGGACTTCCTGTTGTCTTAGGATGTAGAAGAGGTGAAACGTGCAAAATTGCCTCATTTAGTTTTTAAAATAATTAATATAATAAAATGTAAATAAAAAACTATGATGAGAACCTATGCTAGAACAGCAGAGAGGTACGCAAGGCTACGTAAAAAGTGAAGGCGTACAAACCAGTTGGACGAGTGTTGAGCGCGTGGGCACACCAACTCCTGGTGAACTGGTATTTTGTACCATGGGTACTGCCATAAAGACCATGAATAAGACTTCAAAAGATAACTGTAAAAAATAAAAATTATACATAAAAACTCAGAACGAGGAAATTTTGCAAGGACATTGAAAAAGAACGCGTAAACAGTTAAATCTCATCGGTAATTACTGTTGCGCATTTCGAATACTTCAAGGTAAAATCTACGCAGTTTTATGTGCTCTATAAAAAATAGAATGAATATATTAATTTTTGATCATAACTGTATCAAAAAGTTTTACATGTATGGACCTTGTACCTACTGCTCCTATGGTCGAATCAGTTGTGTTAGCGGTGGATCGAAGTTAAAGTTAAGACAGGTGCCATCTCGAAGATATTCTCGACCCGTTCTTTAATATCTAAAAAATGTTCACTTTGCGTTTCCGGTGAATTTCTTGAGACCTGAATCCTGAATGACTGGACTGTCTGAAATTCTGTTTTAATAGCTTGAATTTATCTAACTTTGATCTTTTATTTAGTATAGTAGTACTAATAAATAAAAATAAAGTTGATGTAAGTATAAATGAGAATAAAAATAAATTTTGAAGAATGCCATACAATTAAATGCAGAAATATATCGACATGGGAAATAACGCATCATTAAAGTGACGTGTTTACTGCAACTTGATGTTTCATAAAATTCTAATTTAAATCTGGATTCTAGACTCAAATACGTACGTTAATAGAATAGATTATCTATTGCAAGAAATTATAGTAATTAATTTAATTATTTTGAGTGACAAATAAAATAATCTTTTTATTTGTAATAAGGTCTGTGCAAAGTATCTCACTTTTTATTGCTATGTGCAATAAATTACTAAAACAAACAAGTTTAAAACTGGATGTAGATACGCAGCGTAGGCTAAAGACTAATTACTAATTATCAACTTACTTTCATGTTAGAATTCTTTAATGAAAGGCAAAGTAAAAAATATGCCAAAACAGGTTGTATTTAAGCGGAAGCGTGACGAGTGAAACCTCAAATCAATCGACCATAACCATCAATTTTAAAATCATAACACGACCAAGAGATTATATTATGACGCAAAATGTTGTTACTCATATCACGCGTCTTTTCTTATTTAAAATATATAATTGATCAGAATACTTCGACGTTTTGTCAATTGACCACACATAGATGGAAAATAGAATTAAATCTTAAATCCATAGCTTTGCAGGAGACTCGTGTAACAATTGAAACTCCGAATTTTCTTCTGTAATGTGTAACTTCACTGTAGATCACACCAAGCCATTGATTGATGAGGTTGAAGTAAAAGTAAGTTTATGCGAGCTTTCATTGGATTTCTCTTATAAGTTTTCAAATGAAAATATTTTACCGTTTACATATTATTGTACAATTTGTCGTACTGAAAAACTCGAAAGTGAACTCATAAGCTAACTCATAACAAAATCTTAAGATATTCTAAAACTGGATATCTAAAACCTTTTATGCCTAAAAACCTAAACTGAACAATTTTTTTTTCATTTTTTATTTACAATCTTCAATTCTCCCTTAAAACTCTCGAAATAAAAATGGAATAACCTAACTTAACTTAATACTCGTGAACTAAAATAAAAACTTAAAATTTTATGAAAAACCATCGTATTCGATTGGGTTTACTGGTATTTGATCGTTTTCATACGTAATCGTAAACAAACTCATAAAAAATCGTATCGAGTAAATCAAAAACTAGCTTAACCGCTAACAGTGAAGCTCATTAGATGAATCTTAAGAAAAGTCTTAAAGAAAATTCTATTGTAACTCGTATAACATAGACAGACTTTTCGTACATATAGTTTTAAAGTATATATTGTAACCAAGCACAACTTCTTTTATATTTTTTTATACACCTATTTGTAATTATGAGTTTTTTTTGTCATTTTCTGTTTATTAATAAATAAGTAAGTAGATATTTTACTTCAATTCTAAAATTAAAATAATCTAAAAGTTACAATTAATAGACATTAATTACCTACATAGCTTATTTTTCCTTTTACAAAACTTAGTAGATAGGTATAGTTTGTTTCAATTTAAATGGAATTAAAAAAATTTTAAAAATTAAAAAAGATCATAATGTATCAAATTATTTTGATATAAAACGTATAAACTTTGCCACAAAAACATGTAATATAGAGATAAGGTGATGTTTTTAATCGCAGGCTAGCCATATTGGCAGTAGCATTTATTATGTTTTAGCGGAAATGTTCATACGTTCTTATATCAAAGTAATTTAATATATTCCTTTTTTTAATTCCATTTAAATTGAAACAAACTATATATATATTAAATTGTTTGAATATAGACCATAATATACACTAATGCCCGTATTAATAGTCACGGATTAATCCGAGATTCAAGATTTACCAATGAGATCACTGAAATTTTTAAATTCAAGCAATCTCATTGGTAAAATCTAGGATTATCTTGAATCTCGGATTAATCCGTGGCTATTAATACGGGCATAACTTATATATTTCATCTGTATTAAAGCTTACCAAATAGATGCAACACTCAATCAAATAGCAAATGTACGTTTTTTAATTAAATATTATAAATAAATATATAAGTCTTAACTTGTGAGAATATATTATAACATGATATTATTATGTAACTTTATACAAGTTAATAACTTAAACATATAATAAAGTATATTATAGTTCGTACATAATTAAATATTTAAATTATCTAAAATGGTACCCCGTCAAAACAGCTCCAGCCAAAACAGCCCCGACACAACAACCCCGTCAAAATAGCTCCGACAAAATAGCCTAGTGATAAAACAGCTCCGACCAAATATCCCGATGACAAAATAGCTCCGACAAAATAGCCCGATGACAAAATAGCTCCGACAAAGTAGCCCAATGATAAAATAGCTCCGACCAAATAGTCCGATGACAAAATAGCTCCGACAAAATAGCTCGATGAGAAAAGGGATTAATTACCTAAGGGAACGTCCATTAAATACGTGATGCGTTTAGGGGGGATCGAGCAGAATCTCAGCCAATCTCACGCGGGGGGGCGGGTCTCGGAAAATATCACGTTATTTTTTATTGCAAGAAACTGTAAAATTGCGAGAGAACTGGGTTAAATTAAGTAGGTAAGGCAAACAATCTCATGTGAGATTAGAAGGGGGGGGGGGTCAAAAACTCACTTGTCAGGGGAAACGGAGAATTTTTAATACTGAATTTATAAACAGGTTTTGTAAGTGGAGCAAATCTCCGTTTCCCCTAACTTCAAAATTAATGTTTAAATTTTGTAGTTGGGGGGCGAAGCATGACAAGTTAATATTTCTCAGGCTATTATGTCGGGGCTACTATGTCGCAGAGCTATTTTGGCATGGGCTATTATGTCTCAGGCTGTTATGTCGGGGATTTTTTATCGTGGGGTTATTTTGGTACGGGCTATTATGTCTCAGGCTATTATGTCGGGAATAATTTGTCGGAGCTATTTTGTCGGGGTTATTTTGACGGGTCACCATCTAAAATAATCTACAATTTATGAAATTCTGTAGGCGTCCCTATTTTTGAAGAAGGTAGTTTTTAATTCATTACCTCAGAAGTTTGATAGATCTAAGTATGATAATGATTTGTTTTCAGATTTTTCTAACTATCAATAGTCCAGTCAATGGGGAATTTTACCTTGCAATAAATCATAAAGTTTTGAAACTTTGCAAAAAGTTTCGTCTTAAGTCTCTGTTTAACTAAAAAAAAGACGCCATTCCTCCTAGGTCCGGAAGTATCCGCCATCTTGGATTTTAAGTGACAATTTATGGTTTTTCAATAATATCTTCAAAAATATTAACTTTACAATAAAATTGTTCGTATAAAAATTGAAGCCCGTCAAATTCTCCATAAGGAAATTTATATTCAATATTAGCCTAAATGTAACATTTAACCGACAAAATCCATCTGCCTGTCGTGAAATGTTTACCCGAGTATGGCACAAAAAGGCTCAGGGATGGCAAGAAGATTATGCTCTTAAAAACTTGTGTTCACAATTCCAGGAGGAAAGTAATGCTTTTAAATATACTTTAAAAAAATACTTATAAAGTAATAGTTCTTTTTTGCGCTATTACTGCGCGCTATTGATCTGAAATTTTGCATATGGCTTCTTACGACAAATCGCTGAGGGTTTACTGTAACATGGGTAAATTTTTTGCTCAGTTTTTCGATATCTAGCGCCGTTTTCGAGTTATTGCAACTTCAAAATCTCAAATTAAGTTATTTCATTATATTAATATTTACGTTGCTATCAAAAATATTCAGCGGGTGATAAAATAAAATAAAAATGATATTATTGTGATATTGTAAAACACTGACAACATCAATAGGAGTCATCAAACGACAAATCGTTTAACGGGGGTAAATTTTTTGATCAGTTTTTCGATATCTAACGCCGTTTTCGAGTTATTGCAATTTCAAAATAAAGGATAATACTCGTATGGAATCTCGTTAATCCATTCATGCGCGTCACTGTGGGGAAAATATTAGTCCTGATTCTTGAGTGCAATACTCGATTAATATCATTATAATACATATCATTAACGGCAACCTATAACCAATAGTTTCAATTTTTTGTATAAATAATACTTATATTGCCGTGTTTCAAAATCTGTAATTAATAATAAATTATTGTATTTTTATTTTTGTAAATTTTATATTTTGTTTTAAAATTCTTTTTTTAATAATAATAATAATAATTTTAAATATTGCAAATATTTGTTTTTTCCTGCACCTGAGAGGATTTTGCGCCAACTTGTGGTTGAATCAAGACTGTCAACGCCAAGAAGGTTGCCTAAACGGTTGGTTGCAATTTTGTCCATTAGTTATTGAGAATTTTGTAATTTGAATAAATGAAAATGAAAATTTAAATTTAGATTTAGAAATTAGTTGTAATTAATTTTGATAATTAAAAGGTGTAACATTTGAAACTAAAATTAGAAGAGATCGGGAAGTGTAATTTGATACCGTGATATATGGGCAAGTTAATCTCTTGAAGTTTACATTCCCAATTATACCGGAATATTATTTAACCTTAATGTGACTGGACGGATACCCGGGTACGTTTTGCAGTTTGAAACATTCATATCTTTTATATTTCAAGTAGTTGAGTTTGGAAATTTCATAACATCTCTGACATCTAACATCTTCTAACATTTCTTCCAGGCAAATATAGGTTAAGTAAAATTGACTTAGATGATTAAGAAAAATAAATGGAATTTGATATTTAAATTTTGGCTTTTCCAAAATCCATTTAAGTAGTAATATAATTTAAATATTGGATATTTTAAAGTTAGCCGAATGAATTTATTTTTGAAAATATTTATGAAACTGCAGTTTTTGAAAAAGACTTGGAACTTTTTGAAAGGTTCTTTTATGCTGCCTATCTGTCTTATTATAGCAGCTTATTATAGCAACATAGTCTCAGCTATTCCAGCTTCCGTGTTTCTATCTTAACAAGCAGTGCTTTCTTTTGCTATTCTTTTGAGGACAATTAGATCTGTGATTCGATTTGTGCAGCACATTTCAAATGCATCCAGCTTTTCGCAAGAGGCTTTTGTTACGGTCTAAGACTTCACCCCATACAGTAGAACTGTATTTGGACATTTGCACATCTTTAAAAACTCGGCTCTGGTCTTTTTTATTCGCCATTTTATTGCCGAGTATTGAGTTTTTCTTCAAAATTTGCAAATTAATATACCTACTATATTAGTAGTTTTTAATGTTAATAGTATAAGTTCTGCAAACTTTAGTTCAATAGGCTCATCTACCTTAATTTCTATTTATTTCCAGGATGAAACGCAAGTTTTTTTAATGTATGCATGCATGGTGTGATGTATTTTAATATTCTAGCGTTTTTCATTAAAAATGTTTTTTGTAACAGTACAATAAAATTTTTATACGCAGTATTAAGAGAATTATCATTAAAACGCTATGCTCGCTTACAGAAATATACAAGCCAAATTCTATTTTTTTCCAAAATAAAAAAACATTTTCCGTGAACCTTCAAATATTTTCCTCTTAATTCATATTATCATATCTATTTCATAATTTCGAAATAATTATTAAATAAAGAAATCGAGCAAGCGGTAAATTTGGGGGTTTATAACTGTATTATTGTGCACCAGACAACATATTTTTGTTACTGTTGATTGGTGGCATAGAAAATTAATTTTTCTGGGTGCACAGTGAGAATGTAAATTTCAACCACACTGATAACAAAAAATTAGTTTAAATTTTTAATGTTGCATTGTTGTATTTTATAATAAATTGTCAGTTATAAACTTTAGCACAAAATATAACAATGTATTATGTATAGTACTTTTAATTTTAATATTTTAATTTATACAGTTTTTTGTATAAAATGCTTACCTACTATGTTACTCAAAAAAAGTTATTAATTAGAATATTATATGGTACCCAGCTAATAATTATTATTAGAGAAGTAGCCATACATTGTTAATATTTTGTTTGCAATTTTTTACGTGCACTATTATTAACATGGATGATTCACATCATGCTATGTAGTTTCGTCACTTCCTTTCTCACACCTGCACTTACCTATCCTAAAATCCATCTTCCATAATTGCTGTAAGATCTGGCGTAATCACAATCCACTCACAGAGTAGGTATATCCTCTGTATTTTTGAATTTAATGTCATTGTGTGAATTCAATTACGATGAGAAAACGAGACGATACCATCAATAAATTTTTCGTATTTTTTGCTGTCATTAAAATTTTAAAAGTAGTAGGTATATTATGTTGCCAGACTAGTTCTGTTAAATTTGGTAACTGTTTTCACTAAAAATTTAACCTTCGTGCTCAATATTAATTTAGATAAATGTATGGTCAGACCTGTGTAAGTTAATTAATTGTGATATATGGTTATATTTGAAAAGTGATAGGTATAAAAATTTATTGAGACACATTTAAATATATTTAAATGCAACTTGCCGCTAATAAAATAACTTTAAATAAAAAATAAAAATTCTATTTAATCATTCAATTTGTTAATGATAAAACTGTAAATGAATTTTTTAAGGATTTTGCTTAAATTATTTTTAAAATTTAGTATTAACTGTACAACGAAAGCACATTTCTAATCAGGTCATATTTTATGAAAAACTTCAGTTAGCTAGCCCTGAATCCTTCAGATAAGTCTTGTTCGATACTTTTATTTATTTTATTCATTCATTCATTCATTCACAAAATGGAAAAATAGCTTAAATGCAGAGTTGTTAAATAAAATTTAATATAGAAAAATTAAAATGAATTAGCTTCAAACAAACTCATTTGCTCGGGAATTCACCAATGCATAACATTCTTAATCAGGAATTCCAAAACATCCATATTGTGTCATTGTTGGATTTCCAGGTTGTAATTTTTTGGAATTCTTCTTTTTTAAGTGCCTAACCGTTACCGGATGTTAGCGATCATATTGGCTATTGCCAAGATCGTTGCCTTCCCCATAGCTCACAGATATATTTGGGGCTTGAGATCACAGCAGTGTAGTCGACACGTTTTTGGAATTAGGTACTGAAATTTACTATAATTATATTATACTTGCTAAATAAAAAATATACATATAGGTAACTTGTAAGTGATAAAATTAAATAGGTACTATATTCGTTTGTTACAATTTATTACAATAAATTTAATTTAAGAAAAACAGTAAATTATGCGCTTATATAATAATTAATTGTCGATAAAGTATATTTATGTTTTATTATTAACAGTAAATTAAAAATTAATGTGAAATATAGTCACTAATTGTAAATGTTTGTAATAATAAATTTATATTATAATTAAATAATTGTATGTATTGTATTATGCGTGTACTTGTTATATATTTTTCAATCTCCCGCATATTGCTAATAACGTTTGTGCTATATTCTTACATAACCGTTGTTAATCATGTTCTATTTAATTTTATATTTAAAACTAAAACTATATAAATTTTATTTTAGGAATTTAACAAGTGTTGATTTACTACTGCAAAATTTTAATTACATTAACTAACAAACCGAAGCGATATTTTAAGTTAGTTGCAGGTACATTTAACAATGGTTATGAGTTTTTAATGATATGAAATTTTAAACTTATTTTACTTAATTATAATTTATAAATAAATTTGAAATAATTTTTGAAGTTGCTACATGTAAGATTTATTATTATCTATTTCAGTATGGAATGGAAACTCTGTAAACTATTTTTCTGGATATATTAATTCTTCATTAACTCACATAGCGTTTTCCGAAAACCTTCAAACACGTCAGTTTAATAATTATTTCAAACATATTATTTAAAATATTTTTTCTATTTGAATGAAATTGGGATTCTAAATAGGTATCTCAAATTTAAAATATGTTTTTTTGAAGAAATGAAAATATTTTGTTATATATTTTACAGTAATTAATTAATTCCATATAATTATTTTTTAATAATATAAACTAAGGTGATAATTTTGTAATTTTAAAAAAATCGAGAAGATTCGAAATATATATCAATTTTAAAAACCATAATAAAAATAAAAAAGCTTTAAACATTTTCTATTCAAACCATTAATATAAGTAAATCTGCGTCTAAATAGTTGTTCTTAAGGGGGGCGATACATGTAAACGACTGAATTTTGACCGTTTTTTACCGAAAATACAAGTTCCAAATTTTTTTAATTTTATTTCTTTAAAATGGCCGCCGTAGTAACTAATCTCCTAAGACCCTAGCGGCGAAAGGCATCAATCGGCGGGATTTTTAGCTTCTGTTACAGCGATCTGAGATCAAAAATTTTGGTTTGAGCATGTTCAGAAAACATGTATCTTCTAGTTGAACCAATAAAAAAACAAAAAAGTCAAAAAATCGTAAATTGGCACGCGTTAAAAAAAAAGTCCAATTTTTCATTCTTTTTTTCGATGGTTTTTTGGTCAAAAATGATAATTTTTTAAATTGTTTTTGGCATATTTAAGGTTCAACTAGAAATTAATACTATAGAGAAGACGTGTGCCAAATTTTATAACTTATCGGTTGAGAACTTTTTGAGTTATCGTGCCCGCCAATTTAAAAAATGTAGTTGCAAGAAAAACGCGTTTAAAGTTTTGACACACAGAAACTCTATGATTACAGCGATATACCAACTAGTCTGCGATACTAGGGGGTCATTCCATATCAAGTGGTCCAACCCTATGGTTTGACCATTCAAAAAAAAATTGATTTTTTTTGTGTAAACATCCTAACATATTAGTAGTACTAAATGACCATTACTTCAATTTTATTGTCTTTTGTTTTCGTGTGAGAGCCATATTTGCTTTGCAATATGCGGCGTATTTTGCAATTTTAATGGTTTACGGCAACCGAAATATTTCAGCTCTTATTTGTCCTATCAAGATGAAAAAAAAAAGAAATTGTTTAAAAAACAACAGACTACAATATTCCTTATTACATATTTTTACCTAAAAGCAATCCTAAAGGGTAAATTTGCAGCCTCAATTCTTATCTAGTTTTATAAAAAAATAACATTTTTAAAGAGAAGTTTATGCATGAAGGGAGAATATCTGAAAGTTAAATTTTTTTTTGCAAAGAGATGATAAGTAGTTGAAATCACACACCAAATATTAACCCTAAGATTTACTCCCTTTTTCTTCTAAAAATTGTTACAGTTTGAAAATTTTAACCAAACGGCGAATTTTGACACTAAATATCGCTGGTGGGGGACCTGATAAAAATCTGAAATTTCTTGTGATAATAGTACTACATAATGGCATTACGCAAAAAAAATTTTGAGTTTTAGATTTGACTACAAGCCGAGATATAACAATCATAAAATGTCAAAGAAATGAATAATTTTATACTATATAAAATCAATTTATATTACAGAATACATAAAAAAGATACGATAACTGAAATAAATGAAAGAAGTGTAGGTATTTTTTCATAAAATGTGTCGGTAAATAAGGAACTATTCTTCAACTAGCTGCGATGTTAAAGAGCTGATTGATTTTTCGTTTTTGGATAGGTTTTTGACACCTGCACCTCATCAAAGACCTCAGAAAGTGAAGTGTGATAATACCTTATCATTATGTCAATCGTTCATCGGTAATTTCACTTTCTTCAAAAGAAGCTAAAAATCTCCTTTTTATATTTTGTGATAATTTGCTGAATTTTCTTCGAATTGCTTCTTCTCGTACTTCAGGCCTAATTTTATTAATTTTAGAAACGGGGGATACACCTAAAGATGAAAATGCTGCATTTAAAATGCCAACATGTTCAAATGTAGGAACGAAATCAAGTTCATTCATCAATTCATCACTATATATCAGACTCTTTTTCAATTATTATAAATATTTTATTATAGCATGTAGGACACAACGATTTTCCAGGTATAAGATTCAACGATGAATGGTTTTTTTTTTAAATGCGTAGTTTTTTTATGGAGTTTTAGCGGATCACAACAAGGTCTTCCAAAAAGATGATTGTATTTTACAAATTATTTAATTTCATGAAACATGCAAATATTTACGACAGTTTCATCTGTTCTTAAAGCAAGCAAAAATGAATTAATTTGATATCTCGTGACACCGGACCATACATACTTTTATGACAATCTTCGCCAATCAGTTCACCCACATTACATTCCATTTTTCAAACTTTCAACGCCTTAAGTCCAAAAACACAATCTTCCTATGTGGCTATTACAATAGACATTATGCTAGAAGAACATAATATGTATGTATATGCATATCATCTGTGTCTGAACAATACCGTCCTTGAACAAAAAGCAATTATACGTTCACTGAAACGTGTACATTTTTTAACATTTTGTGATTGCTATATCTCGGCTTGTAGTCAAATCTAAAACTCAAAATTATTTTTGCGTAATGCCATTATGTGGTACTGTTATCACAAGAAATTTCAGATTTTTATCTGGTCCCCCACCAGCGATATTTAGTGCCAAAGTTCGCCGTTTCGTTAAAATTTTCAAACTTTGACAATTTTTAGAAGAAAAAGGGAGTAAATCTTAGGGTTAATATTTGGTGTGTGATTTCAACTACTTATCATCTCTTTGTAAAAAAAAATTTAACTTTGAGATATTCTCCCTTTATGCATAAACTTCTCTTTAAAAATGTCATTTTTTTATAAAACTAGATAAGAATTGAAGCTGCAATTTTACCCTTTAGGATTGCTTTTAGGTAAAAATATGTAATAAGGAATATTGTAGTCTGTTTCTTTTTAAACAATTTCTTTTTTTTTTCATCTTGTTAGGACGAATAAGAGCTGAAATATTTCGGTTGCCGTAAACCCTTAAAATTGCAAAATATGCCGCATATTGCAAAGCAAATATGGCTTTCACACGAAAACAAAAGACAATAAAATTGAAATAATCGTCATTTAGTACTACTAATATGTAAGGATGTTTACACAAAAAAAATCAATTTTTTTTAGAATGATCAATACATAGGGTTGGACCACTTGATATGGAATGACCCTAGGGCCATACATTTGAGATGTTATTTTAACTATTTATGCATTTATTTATTTGTTTATTTTGTTTCTATTTATTTTACATGTATTGCCCCCCTTAATAAGGCTAACCTCAGACAATCAACCTGCTCTTCTTGAATTCAAATAAAACATCACCATAGCGTTAACAGTCCATCGCACTAACTACTAGAATAATGATTGTTTCGACAGACGGTAAGAAATGACAAAAATTATAAATAAATAAAATTTAATAAAAACTTTGGACCAAAAATGATATTATAGAGAGATAGAGATTTAGAAATGAAATGAATTTAAGAAATCATCCTGACCTTACTTTATACATAGACTCAGAATAATTTTAAGTCAATATTGCACCATTATTGGTTGAGGTTTGGCAGCCATATCGTTAATCAATATTGTAGCGATATTGCATTGATATTAATAATATACTGAACTAAATATGTATGTACAAAGCTTCAAAACCCGCCCGAAATTCATGCCTTTAGACTAGAATACCCCCTTAAACCATTTTGAACATATTCGATTAATATCATTATAATATCATTAACGGCAACCTATAATCAATAGTTTCAATTTTTTGTACAAATAATACTTATATTGCAGTGTTTCAAAATCTGTCATTAATAATAAATTGTATTTTTATTTTTGTAAATTTTATATTTTGTTTTAAATTTTTTTTTTATAATAATAATAATAATAATAATTATAATATTGTAAATATTTGGTGTTCCTGCACCTGAGAGGATTTTGCGCCAACTTGTGATTGAATCAAGACTGTCGACGCCAAAATGGTTGCCTAAGCGGTTATAACTACTAGATTAATGATTGTCTCGACAAAAGGTAAGAAATGAAAGAATTTATAAATAAATAAAATAAAATTTAATAAAAACTTAGGACCAAAAATGATATTATAGAGATAGAGATTTAGAAATGAAATGAACTTAAGCAATCATCCTGACCTTACTTTATTGACTCATAATCATTTTAAGTCAATATTGCACCATTATTGGTTGAGGTTTGGCAGCCAATATAGTTAATCAATATTGTAGCGATATTGCATTGATATTAATAATATACTGAACCAAATATGTATGTACTAACATTGCAGTTCGTTGTTAGCGCAATATTGTAGCAATGTTGCTCCAATATTAACACTAGATTGTACAAATCCTAGACAACATTTTTGATCATTTTTTTATTTAATTATTATATTAGGTATATGATTGTATAAAAATGTTATACACATTATTGGCGCAATACAGATAATTAATACTGTAATAAGAACACAAAAACTAGAAATATAATCATCTCTTTTCCTCTCAATACTCAAATACTTTCAATTTAATAGTATTTCGACAGCTTTGTTTATAATTTTAATTCGGGCAGTTAATTTTAAAATTTTTAGTTGTTTAATATGATAAAATTATATTTTAAAATGCTAATATGATTACATTTTTTATTAAAAAAATGTATAACAATAATAATATTCTCACCAAAGAGGCGGATGTGGATTTCGAACCACTATTACTTGTTTACCACTACTTTATTCCGTTAGACATCTGAAGTACATATAATTCAAAAATATATTATTATTTTAGTTTCGATGTTTTTATTTGATTTATTATTTAATAATCATTTCAGTCAAATGTAGTATAATTAATTTGCAGCATGTGTTTTGATGTTCGAATTAAGTACAAAGTACGTAGGTATAACTATGAAGGTCGTTTAAAGAGTTAAGACAAAAATAAACTTGAATGTTTTTATATAATTTAATTATTAACCGTTTTTTTTAATTTTTAATCGCTCTGATCAAAAATTTGATGTTCCTATTGATTCGATGTTAGTGTAGTTTTTAAAATTATTCATAATATTTCAAAAACGGTCAAAATATGATCTACGATTATGTAGGGTAGTATTATAAATTATTCTGGATAATTTTAATAATAAATTTTATTTTTTTTTATTAAACTTGTTTAAGATTATCAACAGGGTACCATAAACCCTTGGTTCAATAGGAAATTGCAATTTGATTTTTGTAATTAAGGAAATTAAAATAAAATTAAAGTCAAATAGTAAAAAAGCTATTGGGAGATTTTGTTTACCATACATAGCCAATGTCACACAAAACCACTTAAAAATCAGTTGCAGGTTGGAAAAAGTAGTTTAATTAACCTAGAAAATATTCGGGTTTCAATACAAACAATTTAAGGAGACTTTTTGCAATAGATGTGCACCATGTGGTTTATTATTATTTATAGTCGTGTTTTAATTTTTTGTGTGTTCTAAATCATATTAATCAAATTTTTTATATACTTTATACCTAGTATCATATAACTTATTAGCGAAACCGGAATCTTAGAAAATAATTATCATTGAATGCAGCAAACCATAAATTTTAGTAACTGTATAAAATACTGAAAGTTCTATCTGCGTAAATTTTTCTAATTTTAATTTATAAACATTTTTTTATATCGCTGAAATGGTAAAAAGCCGTTGTTTACTGCTTCGGTATAATATTTGGCAAATGCAAGAACATTACCTTTTCCAACATTTAAATCTATTAAAATTTTAATTTTAAATTTTTTGCAAATGCTAATATACAAGTAAAATTTTATTAACGGATAACGTTATAATATTTTATCAAAATTTAACCGTTCAACTTTACCGTAGTATTTCCCATAAAGTTTTCTATATTGTATATTGATGCTTTTTTTGTGTCAAAATTTTGCACAGTAATTTACAAAATGCGCCGCAACTTCTTCAGCCAAGGATTTCTTTCAAACGGAAAAATTTTGTTATTATCTGTTATTCATAATTATACTCATTACAAAACTGTTCTAATGAACACTCCTTCGAAACTCAGGTTTTGTAACAGCATTAATCAAAGAAGGTTTAAAGGTTAGGCACTACCTATACAAAAGATGGAAAAGAAATTATGTCTAATAAAAGCCCACGTTACCTATTTCCTCTTCCTACAAATTTGTTGGGATGTACATTTCATCACTTATTTAGTCATCTGAGACACGTATACGCCAATAATTATTTTTAGTTGTTAGTTAATGATTACCTCTCTTTAAATTCAGCATTATTAATGGGTTGTTAATTAGTTTACTTCAGTAATTAACGGTAACAGTAACAAAATCTAATTAAAAATTTTAACGATCTAATTTTTCGAATTGAAATCAAAAACTTAATGATTTATACAATGAGAAAATTTGTTTTGTTTTTTATAAATGTGATCTGATTTTTATTACCATTATAGAGATTATACAACAGTTGTGTGACATGAGAGTGTTGCTGTTATCATTACAACTTACAAGTTTATAAACTATAATTGGTTACTTTTTTTCTTAGATAAATCTTGAAGATTGATGATATTTCTAATTAAAATATAAAAAAATTGTCCAGTTTCACTGCAATTTTTTCTCTACATCACCTCAGAAGAAAGTTAGCAGCTAATAGCAAGTGGTAGTAATTTTTTTCAGTTTCATAGTATTATTAGGCAGATAAAATATGGTACTTTATATTGGTATTTGAAAAGTAATCGATATTTTGTGTTATTACATAACAAAAATAGAATTACGAAAGCTTCTAAGGGACGTTTTTGAAAGGTTTATATGAAGCTGAATAGAATTTAGGTGATCGCTATTGTTACTTCCTCAGCATGGTAGTGTCACCTGCGCTACCACAGCAGAACCGAGTCTGGAGTTCGGATTTTGAGATTAAATTGTGTTATTGAAAATTTTAAAAAATATTTACAGTTACAAGTCAAACTGAATTATTGTTACGAAAGTATTCGTAACTTAATCCTGCATCATAGAATCGTCATCCGTATTCCGTAATATGGGTAATCAAGCAAATAATTTATTAATTAAATTAAGTACAATAATGAGAACTTGAAAGGAATTGTGCAATTTATGATAGTCTCAGAGATACCTATAATTATTACCGATATCATAATATTTAACTAAAAAATAACAATGTTATGTACGTTTGTACACTGAAAAAAAAATGTAGTTGATGTAACAATAATAAATTGTCGCTATAGGCACACCAATATTTTATGTTTGATGGTACAATATGAGTTTTGCTGCATTATATGATTGACGCATCACTACCGTTTATGTTATTTTAACATAGTTAATATAGTTCTATTAACTATATCTAATATTGTTTTATAAACTATATGATATAGCTATAATAACCATGGAAAGTAATTATTTAGGGTCTTTAATTTAACAATGGTTTATTGTCACTGCAATGAAAACGGTGTTGTTAGTTTTTGGGTTTATTAAAAACTTACAATAAACATAAAAATATAAAAATACAAATTTGAAAAAATAATTCGAGTAACGAAGGTGCTTCTACAGACGCTGTTATTGTGTTATTCTAGAAGATTGGGAGGATACGTCCAGATATTGTACCATACTTTCCAACGTATCAGGAACAATGTTGAATGAACCACGTATAATTTTTGAAAAATTTAGTTCGATCTCCAATTGTAGGGATGCGTTCCTTGATTAAATCATCTGTTGAACATGCAAATGCTTCAACATCATCTACTCCATTGTCTAAAATTAAAAATAAGATAAAGTTTACATTTTGCCCCATATTACTACAGTAATGAATTAAACAACACATAAGGTGTTCAATTATTATTATGTTCAATAGGGACTGGTATTGAAAGTGCAAGGAGGTTCCTTTTACGGATTAGAATAAATAAAAAAATTTACCTTGATAACTTTGGATAAGATGAGGTGCCCCGCCCCATTCTTCGAGAATTATCTACTTTTAACTTCCTTGATTTCCATTTTTCAGAACTAAAATTTTCTAACTACGTAAAAGTAATATTAAATATTACAATATTATACTACAAGAAATTTAGCACTACTGTAATAAACGACGCACAACACAAGATCAAGATTAAATAATATGCACGCTAAACTGTTAAACGTGTAACTTATAGGTGGAACTTTGTGCACAAGATACAATTAAAAATGCAAACTTGCGAATTAGTAATCTAATATTAGAATAAAATCGCGTCATATTAGTTAACAATATTAATATGGTTTCAGAAACAACAACATTAGTAAAGATTTACGTTGCATTATGGTTTTGTTAACAATATTTTGTCTTAATAAGAACACTATTTGTTATGAATATTTTAACAAAATGAAAATAGTTACATTAACAGCATTTGTGTTAATAAAAACAATATTTTTTCATTCCATTTCTAACAAATTGAATATGGTTAGAGTAACAACTACGAAATTATAGTCTTAGTCAATTTTACAATAAATTATGCTAAAATTAACAATATTTTTTTGAACAAGGACTTTATTGTTACGCGTACCCATTAATTTCTTTCAGTGTATTAGATGGCGCAGGATATATTTTTTCTTTAATTTATATTTAATAATTATGGAACATTTATCAAAGTACGTACATGGTAAGCTCGTAATGTAAATTATATTCATAAATTAATATATAAATAATGCGGCGCTTCTTAAAATTTTCTTAATAAATTGACGGTATCTTTTTAAATCGGTAAAAATACGTAATTCTATATTTAGAATAATAAAAATTAATATAAAGAAAACATGAATGTTTAATTAACAAAGTTGGAAATTTGCAATTTATATTAATCAAGTTGTTTTATATTAGGTTTATATCATATTGCCGTTTATATACAACATTTTTAAGAGTATTTATAAGACAGGACGAGACAAGTACTTGTAAAGATACCCTAATAAGGTGAAATAAGCATCGACATACAAATAAAAAATGTGGTATTTAAGAAGCAGTTCTAATTAATTGTAATAATTGCAAGAATATTTTACTTAAGTGGCGACAGCACTTTTTTAAATTTCAAACTAGTTGATGTAGGTAAAAATGCATCAAAACGTTAGATTATAATTGACAGACGTGTAGGTATATATAGGATGTACATAAATAAAACGAATGTTTATTTCTTGCCCAAGTCACGATATCGACAGTTTCAAATTTTCCATTAATAATACGAAAGAACAATAATCAATATGTGATCTCGAAACCGGTTTAAAATTTAAACG
Source organism: Cantharis nigra (assembly GCA_958510845.1). NCBI lineage: Eukaryota > Metazoa > Arthropoda > Insecta > Coleoptera > Cantharidae > Cantharis > Cantharis nigra. The sequence continues at coordinate 68,035,522 of OY294028.1, forward strand.
GAAATCTTAATAACGGAAGTTGAGAAATTTTAATTTCTTTACACTGGCAGTCAAACTCTATTTGAATTTAGTTTTAATTGAATCTAAAAATAAAATTCTTTAATGAGCACTTAACTATAATCTAATCTAGCTTTCCAATCAAAACCAGGATTTAATTGTCATTCCTGAGAAGTACTAATTGAATTAAAAAAATCTTCGATGATTGATACTACAGCTGTAAAATAGTTAAAAAGATGTAAATAAGCTATCTACTACTGCATTAATATGTTTCTATTTGAATAATTCATTTAATTTGCTAATTATACCCCACACTAGTAGTAAAATAAGCATAGAGCTTTCTGTTAATTTATGAGTTACAAGTCATTCATAAATTTTTAGCAAAACAAGCAGTATTCACTAATTTTTGTTACTAATCAATCATACTCTGTGTCAACAATTTCCATCATACCTAGCTATGTGTTACAGGCAATTGTATTGAATGTAACATTTACAATTCGATTTTAGTCCTTATACAAAGGGCCGTAAGAAGAAAAATATTGTAACAATACTAGGGTACACAAAATCCCAAAAACAAACATCGTATTAAGCCACAATGTAGTCTTCACCCTTAGCGTATCATACGGATTTTGTGTACAGTGCTTTTAACTATATTGTGAAAACCGTTTCTATAAAACTAACCAGGTATACTAAAAAAATTCGGTTACTAGAAATTTATTAACGGAACAATTTCCAAAAATAATAGTAATCTAAGAATTAAATTAACGTTAACAGGTGAAACCACAAAATTCAACTTTAAAATATTCAAAACATCTCAGATGCATAAATTGCATTTTCTATGCAGATTATTTTAACGCCCTTGCAGCTCACCTCACCAACCTATATTTATAATAAATAGTATTTGCCAATAAATGCAAAAAAATATTTATATTATCTAGTATTTATAACTTGATTACATAGATAATTAATATTTTGATTAAGCGCATTTGAGCTTTAAGTAGTGACATCATCGATATCGTAATATGGTTTACAGGTGTTCACGTTTTTTATTTCAGGGTACGGTTCACACACTTTTTAGAACTAAAAGCGTTTTTAAATTTTCACAAACGATATACACTGTAAGTGTTTAAGTTAGTATAATTATCGCAAATGGTTTCACCATACTATGGTATTATCAGGAGATAAAATAAAAAGACACAGTTGAAAAAAGAGACAACAGAAATAGCTAAATATTTGAATAATCATAATCATTGCAATATCGCTTTTAAAACAAGCAATAAACTTATTAATATCGCGTAATCAAAATTGGAGGTTTATGAGCTTGCTTATGAATTCTCTCTAAAATATATTGGTTATATAGGTAGATCTTTCCAAACCCGATTTATTACAATCTTGCGATCTTGCAGACTAGCAGATAAAAAGTTATCTTCTTAAGATTAAATTACTAGAAATTTGTTTCGTTTCTATACCTCTATTTTAGTAATTTTTTTTAAATAATACCCCATTTCCTTACCGCTCCTTGTTTTTAATTTGAACGATATATTTAAACAAATTTTCTCTACTTTTGTTTCATTAACCGTTCTAATTATTATTTTTTCTAATCATGTCTCAAAAAGTCTTACTTTGTGATATTTAAAAGTGTGTGGAAAGTACTACTTTTCCGCATACTTTTAAAAGTATCCGTATTTTTGAAACATGATTAGAAAAAATAAATTAATTTTTAGAAAAGTTGAAAAGTACTACTTTTCCGCACACATTTTTAAAAGTATGCGGAAAAGTATTACTTTTCCACACACTTTTGAATACACAAAAGTAAAAATAACCAACCATTGGTTGGCAACCAATGGGCTACCAACCGTGAAATTAAAATTTTTAATTTTAAGGATCTATTTTCAAATATTTAGTAAATTCATTTTAATTTAGGTATAAAAAATATGTAATTGGTTTGTTTTTGAAACAAAATTAAAAAAAATATTGTTCGATATTCGTAGAAAACTATCTTTTTCCATTCTCGGTTTCGGTTTACGATCTCGACTGAAGGCCTCGATCGTAAAACTTCGCTTTGAATGGAAAAATGTTAGTTTTCCTACCTTGTATCGAAAATATCTATTTTGAACTTCATCTTTAATTTCTCTTTTTACTTTTTTGAATTAACATTAGTCACTGAAATCCATCTATTATATTATAGATTGTAAAGATCCAGACATTTCTCCATACAGAAAATCGACTTTATAATTAAACTTAAATATTCGATAAAATTAAATTTTAAATAATGTTGATGTATAATATAGACAAAAAAATATCATCTAAATTAAAAATATTGACTATAAAGTATACCTACAGTAAAGGTTAAGTAAATTTTTAAAATAATTTTAAAAAAATAAACAGTTGTATTGACAATGCAACAGCTATAATGTCCAGCTATTGCTGGACCGTTAGATTTAATCGTACTACCGCCAGTTTCGAGATTACTTCGAAGAGATTTCTCTTCATCAGGCACGAATTAACCCACAAGTACCAATGTATGAACTTATTAAGACATCCACATAACCATATTTTTGGCTGGGGCTGCAGCGCGGCTGGGGCTGCAGCGCTGCTGGGGACATAGGTATAAATACCTATATATTCTTCAATACCGTCGATATTTTTTCAGAAATTACCTCCCCTTAAATCAGAAATATTACTGCTTCTGTTAAGACAAACGTCCGAGGAAAGCCTGAAAAAACTTAAAGCTCCTGAATACTTACCTATTAAAATTATAATTAAATTCATTAGTATTATTTCGCTGTTGGGGTCAAAAAGGGGTTAAGTCATAAAAGTCGATTTTGAGTAAAAGCTTGACAAAGAAATTGGAAAATTTCATGTTCAATTTTAACATATTTTTGATTAATTTTCTGCGGAAGTTATTTTTGTATTATATTAATGTGATATCATTAGAGATAAAATAAATATATAATTTTTTTCTCAAATAGTGTGCTAAAGTGACTTTTGATTGACTTAACCTCTTTTACGCTAGACATTTTTTTGACTTAACTCCTTTTTCGCTATGGAGATTGTAGAAGAAAATGTCTTTTAAATGCATTTTTATTCCAAATAAATTAAATACAAACAATAAAAAACAACAAAAATTCACTAAAATTCTTTTTCATCCAAAGACGCATCCGGAAACACATCAATTTCTTCGATGGAGGTTATTAAATTCTTATAGAAATCCCAATTTCCTTCCGAAATATATGGAAGAAGTTCCAATAGTTGCTTCTTCTTTTCTATTGTTATTGGGATTGGATTCCTATACGCCTGTTTTTGTTCTAGCATATTTTGTTGACTGTAGTGACGACCTCATTTTTCTAAGTTGAGAGTTTTAAAATCCTCATCTTCATCTAGAGAGTTTTTGTATAACAAACATCTATTATTTTGCAGATATCTTAGCTATCTTCCTTCTATCCAGTTATACTTTTCGCCCATAGTATCTTGTTTTCGACTTACCAATGATGTGGAGTATAAGTGAACAAAATCAAAAAATGTAGACCTCTCCATTTCGTGAACTATAAAAGGTTTACTTCTGCCTACTAGGCGTATAAGTTGAGCCCAATCGCGAGGATGCTCAATTTTCAGGTTACATTTTTTCTTCTTTTTTTTTCAATGAGACTATGGTCGGTATCACATTTTATGTGTGTATGTCTAGGAACTAAAAATGTACGATGAATGATACTCAAATTTTCGCAATTTTGCAATGCCACAAGACGAACTGCTGCGATGTAGCTATTATTATTTTGACCTCCACATGAATTGGAGTACTTGATCAGATGATTAACCATAGGATTTAGATCTTTTCTTAAATAATGATGAAGATAGGAACCTATATCGTTCGCTCCCAGCTTTGTTAAGGATTCATACCATAGATAGCAATAAACCTGAACATCGTCACAGTCATGAACTGTGAGATTATAGATAGGAGATTATATATAGATTATAGGTCCACAGCTGACGCTTATAAAATACCTCACCGCTCTGAATATCTAGTGTTGGCAGACACCGTTGCAAATCAAACGTAATAGTTTTCTTTAAATCATTCAACTTCGAAGCTTTTTTGTCATAATTTTTAGAAGTGTAACCCTTTTTACGCATTACACCGTTATTTTGTAACTATAATAATTTTGCGTAAAAGGAGTTAAGTCGACTTATCTCTGTTTACACAAAAGTATTTGACCAATCCAATGACTTAACTCCTTATGCATGTGTAATATCTCCATTAATTGAATTAATAGGACTAAATTATTTTACCAATGAAAAGATGAACACTTATAGGTTCCAAAAATGACTTAATCCCATTTTCGAAAAAATGACTTAACCCCTTTTTCACCCCCAGCAGGAATTTAAAAAGATAAATTATTTATAAAGTTTAGAAAATATAATTCTACCTACATACTTGATGCCAAAATCAAATATCTGAGTTGTCTGATGAGAATCCGAAGTTCGAAACACTATATTCGACCCAAGTGTAACAAACTATAAAATCATTCAATTAAATAGTTTTGATCTAAAAATAATGTAAGTTATAAAATTAAAACAATTTTAATCTAACCTGTATAAGAAACGTTTCATGAAAATATCCCAACATGTTAATAACAATAATAAAAATTATATAAAATATATCTGATACCAATATATAAGTAAAGAGAAAATACGTTACAAAAGTTTTCGTTTCTTGTTTTTCTATGTCAGAGTTTTAACAAAATTTTCTTTTTCTTTGAAGGAGTTTGTTTTTATACAGATATTTTAATCAGATTGTGTATATATTATATAAAATAATGCAATATTGTTGTGTTAGATAATCCGAGTTATATTATTGTGTCAATCTTTTTCGAACGGCTTGAAAATCCAATTGCTTGATTTACTTTGAAAGTAAACTGTTTAAATTACTAAAACAATGCAATTTATTACAATGAAGAGCATTACAGGATATTTTAATACTTGGTTAACCTAGACCTGATTTTCATAAATATGTGCTCGGGCTGGAAACTTTACTTCCAACATTTTGATGTAGACTGAACAAAATTAATATTACATAAGAAATTATCGATTATATAATTCAATCATTAAAAATATTATACCAAAAAAAATTCAATTGGAAAATTCTTAAGCCCGTTTAAGGACTGATAACTTGTTTCAAAAATAATAGATATTTTTAAAATAAGTATTAGTGAAAGCAAACAAATTGCAGACATTCCTTAAAATAATGAAGTTATTATCCTGTTTAGAATAATGAAACTTTCATTAAGTATTCCTTATAAGACTGGCTTTGCATACTGTGCCTCTCTAGTAGACAAAATTACTTGGTGATTGCGAAGTTTAAGATCTCAACCAAAAGTTTTATTTTTCATGCTTTCAGAATATGTCTCATATTACACAGTAGTGGTGAATTTTTAATATAATCAACTGCCCCAACCCTAGTAAACCGATCTTATAATACATTGTATAAACAGTATGAGTTTGTGCTCGTATAAGCCACAACCGCCCTTGATCCACCACACAACCTAGATTCCTTTTGATCCGTTTAGCACGCACATTCAATATTGGTCTAATCAAATAGAAGCAGCTGACCGCATGCTTCGAATATAACTAGATTACTGATCACAAAAGAAAACAAAAGCCACAAATGACCTTGTTAACAGAGAACAAATTAACTTTTTTATTATTAAATTAAAAATATTCCGACAGACTAAAAATTGTATAAAAGATAACTCAATACGAAATTTTGAATAAATTCATTAAACACAAAATATTTAAAGTATAATTTTCTATGTGAAATTAGAAAAACTGTGGATTCGTCAGTTCTGCGTTACACCAACCCGGCCGATCATATTACTGTAATTTTTACCTTGGTGCTACATTGACTTAATGTTTAGTGAAAAAGCTCATGCTTATTCTAAAATGAATCGCTTTTATAAAAAAGGCACTCTCACGTTTGTAATTTCCGGTTTTAAAGGATTATGTTAGTATATAAAATTTTATCTATAAAAAGCAATCTTTTTCACGTATATTTTACTTATTTAAAAAAAGCTTCTTGCTTCTCAAAAATCGTGTGTACAAAAATAAAGGTAGATCTAAAGATTATGAAATATTATTTTATTGCCGAGAATTTAATAAGTTCATTACCAGTAGCAGTAGCATTACGCTACTGGAACTTCCTAACAACGCTCCGTGTAAGGGAATTATATAATAATAATATTATAGCGGTAGAGGGTTTATATTAAAGTTATTTTTTTACTGTGATTATTACTTTAAACTTTTCTTACAAAATGTTGAGAGCAGACCACAATAAATTCTTTTTTTCAGACATAACGTCATACACCAATAGATTTTTCTTATGTTAGTTTTAATGATGAAGTTTCAGATAAACTAGTTCCGAAATAAATTAAATAAGAACATTTTACTTAAAGTTGTAATTAAATATGCTCATAATTTAAACACCTGCAAACAATTTTAAACGATAATGATTAATTAAACTTTATAATCTACCACCAGTTTGAAACTGTATCTGTAACACGTTTGTTAAAAAATCATTAAAAGTTAAAGAGTTGGCAAGTTGTATATATAAATAAATTGACACCAAATTATTAAATAAATTCAATGCAGCAAAAATCTTTATTAATTAATCTAAATGCTTATTAAAACGTGTTAAATTTAAATGTTTTTATTTCTATCGCAGTCGATTTGTATTTTAAGGGTTCGCTCGAGGACGTATAAGGTGAATCTAAATTGTGTTGAACATGAACAGGTCGGTCCAACTGCCCTTAGTCGATCGGGCAGGATCAGATTTATAGTGCTGGTTATCTTTTATCTAGTCGTTTTGCCGGAAGACACTTACGTTAGACCATATAGTTGTTTCTTGCTTGTTCGGTCATTAAAATCTTCAAATTGAATCTAAAGCAACGTTTGGTCCACTTACTAAGTGGTTAAAACTAAAAACTGTGTCTTAAAAAACTTCTTTTACATGTTAAAGGTGTGTTATTTTATGAGCTTGTCGGCTGTTTAAGGTTTTAACGATTTTAAACGTAAAACGGTACTAAAAAAGTTATATAACGATTTTGGCAGAATTTATTAACGAATAGCGTCTTCTATAATATGAATCACCACGGGTGGTTGTTCTAGCCGTAGTTTCTATAAATCGGTTTTGTTCTAAAATGTTGGGATAATTTATTATATTAAGGTTACCAGAATTCGTATATTAAAAACTTTAAAATATGACATTTATACGACTGTACTTACCACAAAAGCTTATAATTTAATTTTTTTCACATTCACGAGTATTATATACGAATACTCGGACTAATTCTTTAAAGGAAAACAACACAAAGAGTATCCTCATAATAGTTCGGTTTTTAAAAATTTACATTTTTTAATCGTAGGTACATCGTTTAAGGATAGAATAATTCTGGTGGTTCATCGATAAGAATTTTTGGTCATTTATTTTGAACACTATTGTGGTGAATTTAATTAATGTTACCATAAAAAATACTAAAACGCTACTGTGTTGTTTATCTTATGGCATTTTAACGGGTCATTGTTACGGAAATACCTATCTACATATACATAGTGTAACCTGCTATCCCTAATATATTTTTTAAAGATACAAAGTAAGAGATAAGTTAAATGGGCTTCGAAATTGACATGCATTGAATAATTATTATTCTACTATTTTTCAAACTACCGATTTTAGTGTTTCCACTGTTACAATATCGTTTAATGTTACGTACCCTTATATAGATACATCGTCAATTTTAAAATACGTCTAATTAGTACGACCACTTACGTACATACCTACCGTTTTAATTGTAATTAATAACAATGACTTTTAAAGCATTCAGCAATAAGAAAACGTGTGCTATTTTGAAATACAATAATTCCAAGTTTAGCTGGGGTAAAGTACCACATAAAAAATTTAGTGCTGTCTGGAAATGAGAGGGTTGGTATATTTAAAAATTACTTATTTACCACAAAACAACTTTTAAATTACTTCAATCCTGTTGTCGGATAGTAAGTAAAATTCTACCGAAAAATACCGATATTTTTTTTTATGTATAATTATTATTCAAAAATTAACTTTGTAGTTGAAAAAAAATATTGAAAGCTTGAGTAGAAATAGTAAAATTATAATAATTCCTACTTGGAAGTAACAAATGCAAATTTATGTAGATGTATACTTACATATTGGCAAAAAACGTTAGGACACAAAATACGTTAAAAAAACTGTGTTATAACAACTCCTTTAATAAAAAAAAACGGTTTCTTTAAACATTAACCCTTACGAGCATGAGAAAAAACCCTTTTATGTAGTAGTAGAATAGAATATTCAAATACCTTGCATACATCAACTAGAGGTCGGGTCAATATATTTGCATCGTAAGGTCAAAAAAGCCATAATGATTTAATGCATCCGTTCAGGTAGAGGGTAATCTCCATAAACCTAATGGCCTAAATATATCTACCGAGGCTTTACCATCGCTGGGAAAAACTTATAATACTCAAACTATACGATGAGATTTTTATTAAATTTTTGCATCGGTAATACTGCAATCAAATCGTTTCAGAATAAGTTGTAACTACAATGGCAAGGGTTGATTCCATTCTGTTGCAGGTATACCTTCTGATATTAAATTCCGGTACGGAAGAGGTAGTAGGAAGTGATTTTTATTTTTTACCTACCTGCTTAATGTATGCGAATTTATGCTAAACTACCTGCTTGAATATTAAGTGTAAGGGACACTATTCTAAATACCCAAATCGGAACTCGACTATACCTTTAAATAAATGCCTTCTTTCCCTTTCACTTAGTGAAACATGACTATACAAGGGTGTATATTTAGGAATTTAGGTTGAAGGGTTACAATTTTACCTAACAAAAAGAGATGGGTCACTAAAGAAGTTTTGGTGGAGCACTGTCCTTGTTCTGAATATTATAGGTACATATGCAGATCAACTGGAAAGTTTTCACAGCCCTCAAAGCATCCAAGTTCAGGTATACATCTTAGCTTACACAAAGCTTCCGGAATATTTTATTAGGCTAAATAAAGAGCAACCCATAAATTTTTTTTTAAATTATACTTGATAGAATGTCCATTAAGCATATTCGATTTCTCAAGGTTATTTAAATACGAAAGGGTATAAGACGAGGTTTGAAAAATGTAGATGAGTTGCAGCGGTTCGATGCAACTTGTGGGAATAAATTACTAGAATTTGAATTGTTATGTCCTGAATATTTGATTTGGCGATCGTTTGCAAATGCAACCTAACCGATTCTTATTCAATTTTTACACAAATTTGATCAGTGAATACGTATAAGGATCAATTTATTTTTTTAAAAAAAGGGTAATGTAAATCGATCGTTAAAATAACGTTAGGTTCGAGATTTTGAAAACCGTTTAACGACATTTGCTATTAAAAATTTGCAATTCCCACAACATTAAACTTAACTGTTATTCGAAAACTATAAAGTAAATAAGATGTAAGTAACCGGTGGGTGTTCGTTTTAGAAAATGCTTCCTGAATGGCAAAAAGTTATTATAATCTTCTGATTGAATCATGATTAACAAATTACGAGTAAATTGATACCGATATGGACAAAAAAAAGTTGATAATATAGAAGCGTGCTGCATATTACATACACAAACAGTTAGTGTTATGGTTTTATTGATGTCATTAAGAAAGCATGATATATGTAATAAAGATGGTAAAACATTAAAATATGAATAAAGCACGACAAAAACTAACCGCAAGGTAAATATATTATCATAATTTTAAACTCGGCAAGTGAATATACTAAACTCATTCGAAATTCTGACTTGGTGTCTATTAATCTCGAGATACACTTCTTATTACCATAAGTTTAGCGTAAGCGTGTGTTGCCGTCGTTTTAATATATTCCGACTATTAAACAACTATAATAGTCATTATAATATTTACACACTTGTAATTAGAAGTTAATTTTATTATGCATACGAGATTTGTGTGGCAGTAGTTCGAATATTTTGGAATAATATATGAGTTAATGCATTCTAATTTTATTTAAATATACAGATCTGGGACGCTTTGCTTATGAATCGTTCATTCATAAGATACGTTCGTTGCAATTTGTATTTTACTATACGACCTTGTAATATGTAATTGTTTTATAATATGATGAATATTACATCGATGGTATTCAACTTTTATCCTAATACATTATGTATATCTAATTTGTTGTACCTTTTTTTCACTTAATTGATTATTATAATAAGCGAGTAATTAAGCGTGAAATTATTGATTATCAAATAAAATTATACAGTAGCGCACTTATAATAACAATGTACTTAATTTATCGTTGCATTTACAAACAGCATATTTAATTTTTTTTGTTTTTTATTTTGGAGAAATTACTTATTTGAATTTATTTCTTTCTTTATAGAAAGCTGTATTTTTTTAATTTTTTAATAAAAAAATTATTTTATTTAAAAAGTGAATATCTTCAATGTTTACATAATATTTTTTATTTTTTCATTAGCATAACATATTATATTAATTTTGCACAAAATTGGTGTGTTCTTCTTGTGATTTCTGTAAACAGATAAAATAAATCATACACGATTCATAAACAGAGAAGTAAATTTTTTCGTGAAACATACCTACATATTACTGTTACATAGCTTATTGTTCAAAAATTTTAACATCTACTTGACAAACTTCGAGCGAGGGGTATGATTTTGCATGAAATTGACCTCTGCTTTAATTACACACAATATAGTGTATAGACAGTAGCGTAACAAACAAGTGCGAAGTTGTTAATAGGGGCCCTGCTTTTATAAAAGACAAAAAAATACAATTTTGTATACAGGACTCGGAATTCCGACGATTTCCATGCAATTCCAGTGATTTCCAAAGAATTCCTTCCAAACATGGGCGAATATCTCGGAGAATATCGAGACGATATTCATACATTCATTCTTATCAAAAATATATAGAGTTTTTCTATTTTCTGAGATTTCCTCTGAATTTCTATATTTCCTAATTGAAAAATTAATAAGATTTTTGTAGATTTCCTCAAATTTTCTGGAATTTCTTAAAATTTTTCCGGATTTCTTCAAATTTCCACCTCGTTTTTTACTAAGTGGAAAAATTATGGAGAAATTGTCATATTCAAAACTAAAGAGAAATTTGAAGAAATTTAGTATATTATAGACTACCTTATACCTTTTCCATTTTTTGAGATTTCATTGGCTTTAAACTTTTCTAGATTTTTCGAGATATCTTAAGATACCTACCTACCTTAGAATTTTCTATTTTCTAGAATTTATCCTAAGATTTTCTCTAGTTTTCTGCATTTCTCTCGATTTCCTATTTACTAAAATTTTCTCGAGTTTCCTGAGACTTTCTTGAGATTTCTATAGATTTCTTGACATTTTCTATATTTCTACAAATTTTCTAAGAATCGGTTTTTTGAAATTCCTTAAATTTTTCAGAGTTTCTTCAGATTTCCCTTCACTAGTACACATAATTTATTCGGCGATTTACCCTTAGTTTTATACTAATTGTAAAACCGAAGGGAAAATAGTGATATACAAAGGTGAAAAGAAATTCAAGCAAATTTTAGGGCATTTTAGGAAATTCTATGAAATCTTAGTAAAACTTAAGAATAATGCTATTTGCTTCCCATGGAAATCTGAGGTATCTTAGAATACTATAGATTAATTCATAAATTTCCAGTCGAGGCAAACAATTTAATTAAAATTTTTTTTAAATTTCAAGATTTAATAACAAATTCATTTTAAAATTATTAAAATAACATTATTTTATTTAAAAATTAATTTTTTTCAATTAAAATTAGTATTTTTAAATTAATTAAAAATTAATTTTGTTAAATTAATTAAAAATTAATTTTTTTTAATTATCATTACTTATTTTAATTTTAAAATTAAGATTTTTTTGTCTTTTTATTTTCTGATTTGTCCAGGAAAACCTGGAAATGATTATATCTCTGGATTATGTCATTATATTTATAATGGATTTAAATTTTTTTAGAAAGATTGAAAAGGTCACAGTACAACTGGGGGCCCTTTTTCGAGTCGAGCGCCAGCGTGCGTCGCATTCACCAAAACCCGGTAATTCCGCCTCTGTGTATAGTATAGTATAAGTGATAGCCTTTTCTTATTTGTAATTATTTCAATAGTGGTGTTACCGGGCGCTAAAACCCCGCAATTCAGGATCTACGACCATAAAGGATCTAAGACAAATGTAAAATAAATTTTAATTCTTATTTTATTTTTATATTGATTATATTCTACCAACTGATAACTAAATACCTGTTAGTATCGTAATTAAGACCGTACAGGGTATAGTTCAGCATACACTCCTAGAAATTTCGATGTGTAAACCACTATATTCGATGTGTAAATTTAGCTTAGTAACTTTGTGTAAATTTTCTGTGTAAAATTTTACACAATACTCTGCTTACAGTTAAAAATGATTATTTTAACACGTTGTTGTGTAAATGTGTGATTTCCCGACAAGAATGTAGGTGGAACAAATGCGACAGAACAGACGTTACCAGTTACCACGCGTAATTGTACCTAGATCGAGCACACGTTTAATATCTCCAGCATCTGCAGTAGAATAACAACGTTAAATATTGTTTTAAATAATAAGAAATTGTGTATGTTAAGAATAAATATAATTCATTTGTATATTATATTAATTAACAAAATTATATAAAATATATACCCTGTTGGTAAACATGTGCTTAAAATAAATTTTAAGATTTAAGATTTAAATCAAATTATTAATCTTAAACATTGTTGATGTGGTGTTCTGTTTAAATATAGTATGGACGATTATATCCACTCAAGTAAAATTCAACGTTCAACAAAGAAAAGTACAATTTGGGTAAAAGTAAACGCCATCAGTTTCCAATGATGATCAGTTACAGTTTCCGTGTAAAATTTAACACAATTCCGTGTTGACTTAGATTAACACAGGAATGTGTTAATTTGTGTTATTTTGTATAATTATTAGTAAATTATTTTTACATTGTAGAACCCTGAAATGAAACTGACAAAACAATTATTTTGAAAACTAATTTCAGCATTTTACATTTAAACAAAAAGTCTAGAACATTTTTCCGCCACGCCGGTCACATTTCGTCGTTGATCTTGTCTCAAGTAATCTATAAATAAAATTATAATTAATGTAATTAAATGGATTTCCACCTGAAGCTTCCTCGTGTAACAGATTACCAAAGTACTGTAAGAATAATTAATAAATAATTTGGAAGGGGAAGCATCAAGCGGTACAATAGAATAATTAGTTAAGTCAGCACCTGGTGTGAGTAATTTAACTAAAGTAAATCTGACCCCAACCTCTGAATTACACAAACCCAAATTTGTCTCTTTGTGACATGTGGTGGAGGTGCCGGGCACTTTTTGATTTTAACATAAATATCCGTAAAATTTTTATTGCAATTATTTCTATATATAACAATATTATAATATATTTCAATTTAAATTTGAATTATTTAAACTTATTTATTTATTTTAAAACTTACTCAAATAAGTTCATTTTTTTGTTTATATTTAACACTAATTTATGTTACCTAATACCTCTCTTTACCTGGTAGAACCCAAAGTTTTACTCTCTTTTACATAGCATTTCTTAGAATTTGTTAAATTTTACTAAATGATGGGCACTTCTACAAAACTCGGGTAACTTAACAACTGATTTTGAATTGCATGTTTGCATAACTCTTGTGATGTACCATGGGTTGGTTATATGTGTGTAAAAAGAATAGTCACTTTATAAAGTATTTTAGGAGAAATTGAGGTTTTTGTTAAATATGGCTCCAAGGGACTGACGAAAAACATCAATTTTATATGAAATGTTTTATTACTATAGTAATTCAATTTTATATATTTATTTATTAATAAATACGGGCAGGCCTAATATACAATATTTTTAAACCTCATACAAAAACAGCCATACCCGCACAATGCAAACAATTTTAATCAACCGACCCTTAACAGCTTCTCTCTTTTTTTGAAAAATTTTTGCTCTTGTTAATTTATTGCTTTTTTTGGCTGCATATTGTCCTATAACAATCAATATTATATTGTAATAGAAGAATAAGATTGGTACTTTTACTATCAAGAGACTGACGACAAGGGACTGATGATTTTCTTGAAAAACTAACTATAACTTTTGATTAAAACGAGATATTGTTTATCTAATATTTCATTCAATTTACGTTACACAAAGAACATTGGAATAAACGATGATCTAAAACAATTACCAATAAATTACACCAAAACTACTCGCCAAGGGACTGAGATGTTGACCGTCACAACATGTGTTCTTTACAAAATCATGCCAATACCAATGAATTCAAAAAGGATTACTCGCAAATACAGACGTTTAGCGTTAACTTCAAGAGATTGGTTTAATATGTTAAACAGATCCTTAGGTTTTCAACCTTATCAATTACCACGAATTTTAAACTTTTATATGTGACAAGGGACTGATGCCCGATGTTGAGTACGCTACTTTAACTAGCAAGATATTGTTATTTATTTATTTACATTTAAATTCTATTGATTCTTTATATATCATACAGTATCCTAAAATATATTGAAACTAAAAATGACTGTTTTAGCCTAATAGGTTGAAAAATATGACCATCCTAATGTGGAAATATGTAATGCTTATACGACAAGGGACTGACATTTTAGACAAGTAAGGACGATTTTTCCTATTATTTCAATTTAATTCACAATAATTGTTATTATGGCCTTATAGTACTTGTTTTTGTGTATCATTTATCAGTAAGAACAACTATTAAATATACTTCATAGTTGTCTAAATTACATATGAACACATCAAGTTACCCCAGTTTTGTAGAAGTACCCAAATACAAATATTTTCATAAAATATACAGATTTATAGCAAACCAAAATACACAAAACTATTAAATGGATCAACGGCGATGGCAAAATGTTCCATTTCTTAAAAAATAAGCTAATAGGCACTCTAAGGTGGGAAATACACCGGGGAAATAAGTTTCATGAAACTTACATAACAAGTAGCAATAATAGAAAAAGTATAACTAGGTCTTTGGTAAGCTATACATACCATATCTTCCATAATAATATAATATATACAAAAATAAAGATAATATAACAACAAAGTTTTCTATGCATATAGATTTGTAGATAATTGAGTCTAGATTCACTTATCTGTAGACAACTTTTCTTGATCAAAAATCGATAAAAATCGGAGTTTCAAGAAGGGAACCTATCTAGACTAGGAACTAATTATATAGACTAGAATATAACTATAAAGATTAGAACAATAAATTTAAAATTATTTACACAGAACTTTATTTATTTTAATTTGAATATTTCCTACTTTGAAATTTATCAGTAAGAACAACTATTAAATATACTTCATAAGATGTGCAGAAAACAGTCAATTTAAGATTTTGTGATTGATGGAAACTTTTATGACAAATTTATTATTTATTTAGTTATTTTCAGCAGACCATGTTTGCAGTACATAATGACTGGACTAATATGAAAAGACAAACAATGTTAATTTCTGCGTTAGAACAATTTTGAAAGGATATAAACACAAATCTCTTCGCAAAATAAGTGAAGAGAATGTTACAGAGAGTTTCAAAGTTTCTGAATGTCATGGATTCTTGTTATTTCTAACACTTTTGTGATTTACTGGAACTTGAACATTGGAAAAATTAGAAAGAGTGCAGAATAAGTTCCAATAAAAGAACAGTTACTTTCATAATATTTTGATAAAATAATTGCATAATTTGTATCTTTCCATGATTAAATTGCAAACCTTAGTATTACTCCTCAAATATTGCCACTATGTTAAATTGAAATCATATCGCTCTTCGCTCCTATTGAAACATCCTATATTCTATTCGCGAAAATAGTGAATTGAATGTCATTAGTTGGAGATAGGAAGATTTTAAACTAAAATAAAAGGTAACGTAATTGAAGCCCCATTCAGACTAATATTAGTTGATGAAAGCTTCTAACATGCAACAGAAAATGTTAATCTTATGAAGCAATTTCAGTATAATAGAGCAATACGATAAAACTAAAATTTGTTCATGTTAATGTTCACGAACTGTTCGATATATTTAAAACAAAATAAACACTAGTAGCCTATATCACGCAACAAATTAGAGATAAACATAAATAATCATGCTGTAAAACTTATCAACAGAAAAAAAATTTTCTTTCACGCTGGCCCATATAACGCAAAAGTTGAAGAAAATAATATAGTTTAATTAATAGTAATATAATTTTAACCAACTACTTTCATATAAAATTGCTAAAAGCTTATGATAAAACAATTTGTGATATTTTTAAAACTTTTATTGAATAAAATTTACCTTTAGGAAATTGGACTAATGGTTTATGCAGGAGAGTAAACGTACAACGCACAAGTAAACCAAAACAACCGTTTTTTCGGCAAAATTTAATTTCAGATCAATGGCAGTTCAACGGAAGTGCCATCTTCAGACTGATAAATATTTTCTTATTGGATCTCTCAAAAATTTTAATCTAGAGACATCAATTTTATAACATGGTCTATCCCATATCGAAAAACGGAAATGGTTAATCTCACTAATCATATAAATCATAGATTAAAGTGTAAAAGCTTTTCAGCTGTAAAGTAGATTTTGCAATAGTGTGATTTTAAGTAAATCATGTCTAAAAACTTGATAGTAAAAACGTTTTTTGTTCAATTTTCTTAATTAAAGTTGGCTAATTCTAAGACTTACCTTTGCGCAATTTGTGTAGTCAATATTAAGCTCATGGTTCTATTACAGGTTTCATTTTTCATCTTAATGATAAATTTTCATGCTATTTCCAATCTTTGCATTATTTCTCGACCATGATCTCACATCTTGTTCATTTGTTATCCAAGGTATTACTTATACTTACCTATTTTATACTATTTCTAGTTGTCGTGCGTCAATTAGATAGGTTGACCTTATGATGGTATTATTTTCACAAACTACCTACCATTACCTTTGTCTTTTAGCTATTAGTTTTCAGACCATAACCTTCAGTGATTTGAGTTACGCAATCAATCAAGCTTTGTAAATCTCATACATTCTCAACATTCGCAGATGTATCATCCATTTAATTAATTATTATCTTAAGTTATTTACATATAGTATGAAAGTAACTTTACTTTTATGAATGGCAGGTAATATGGAAGCTTTTCCTTACACGAAGATGCAAAATTACACAAAAGGTGCAGCTAAAATTTGATTTAAAAAAGAAGTCAATGTTGTTAAAGAAAATTAACTACAGTCTTTCTAGTTAGAAAATCTAAAACTTTGAAAATTAAAATTTTACATTACACAAGGTTAGATTAATATTTTTTTCAGGTAGGGGTTAATCATATTCGACACGTCTATGCATATCTAATATATTCAGTTCTATGTTCAGAACTTTTTGTAAATTTTAAGATTTGTCGTTCTGTTAGTATAAATAATTATTTTTAACGTGAATCTGAGATGAAAAAAGAAGTTATTGATGAATTAAATTTAATTTAAATTTTAAAATCAAGTTTCGTGATAAGATTGTTTTTCAATTTGAAAGGTTTAAAAAAAATTTTTTTAATTAAAAAGAGTCTTACCATGAACTATAACAAGATAATTAAGCCGGTACTCCAAAACGTGAGGAATGCCCAAAACGAAAGGAAATATGCCCATATGTCCAAAGTTAACTGGTTACATGAAATTCCACAAAAATAATATTTTGTTAAGACCTATTCAACCTCTAGAATCTCGAAGAGACCGTGCAAATTTTGAAACCAGAATTTCGAACTTGGGGAACTAATAGTACAGCTCAACAAATTAAAAATGAACAAGCAAGCTATTATACCCTGACAACATTGCTCATAATTTTTTTTTTCATAATTGTATCAGATTATATAAATATTATACAAAAATTATGAACAAATGTTGTTAACCCTACATTACGTATATAGTATCATATCAGCTGCAACAGAAAAACCGGCTGTGGCTAGCTGCTTGTTGGAATATTTTTGTGTTTAAACGTCGTGCAGCAGATTTTTTTTTTATTTGTACCTTACATTAAGTACATTAGGAAAATCATTATATAAAGCACCATGTATTAAATCTGCTACATTTAAAAGATTTTTTTTAAAATTTTTGATTTGGATTTTTTAAATTATTTTTCCTTTATATAATCAGTATTTCCAACTCAAAAATATTTCTTTCATTGCAAATAAAAAAGTTGCGTAATGTAGAGTTAACCAGCATACCAAAAAGAAAATTAAGTAGACTCCAAAAGCTGGAGATTATGAAAATCTTAAAGCTTGGGCTGGATGGCAATAACTTTTTAGTTTCATTCTAATAATTATTCTAAGCAGGAGAATGAACTGGTAATGAGACCCCCTGTCTATATCTGTGGTAAAATTTTACATGAGGTGAAAAGGGAAAAAACGAAAATAATGATTTACTTAGGTATGTCCCCAGTACCTTTTTTGTTTTTTTTTTGCACAAATGATGAACTTTGGGGCACAAACCAGCACAAACGAAGCACCAACGATTGCCTTTGGTTTGGTTTCAAAATTTTGAAGTGGGGGTGCTGGGGATATGGTCCTTATTATTTCTGTCACAAACTATTGTTTTAAATTTTAAATCTGACATGTGTTTAGAGACACCCTGTATAACTTCATACCATTAATATTATTTGTAATTGCACTGTACCTATAATAAATTTTAATGCCGTATTGTGCCCCGTCAAGTCGTACTGTGTCAATTTATTTTGCATTACGAAAAAGTAATGATTAATTTAATAAATTTCTATAAGACTAATAAATTATAATTATTATAAAATTCAATACTGTTGTTTAACTGGACATTATATAGATACCCGTAAATTTGTTGGTATGTTTCTAACCTTACAACCTACTCTGTAGGTTGTCATGTGAATTGCGACATGTTTGACCGTCTATTTCGAAACGTGTTATGGCAACTTTTCAATAGTCAAAGACACTTAAATAACTTTAAAGCAATCACTTTTTTAATTTTTTGATTTTATTAAAAGTGATTAACTATCAAGATTGAGTATTGTGTGTACTACATAATTAAGTACTGCAATAAATGTTATCTCGAATAAATCCATAATTTATTCCTCATCTGGAGTTTATGATAGGTTTTGATTGTTGTAGGTACTTAGCATTATTGATTTTTACACATTATTCCTCTTATGTATAAATCATTAATAATAATTTTAATAACATACCATTCAGTTATCTCATGTAGGCAAATAGAGAGTGAAACACTGCCAAGTAGGTATAATAATTTTTAATTGCGTTTGTTTTCCAATAGAAAAATAATTATAGGTATTACATTTTCTATGCTTATTTTCCTAGACTTTATTTACAGAATCATTAAAGTAATATTAGTTTCTTCCATTCATACTCGTATAAACACACATAGATTCATACATAGGTAACATTTGCTACTTATTGAAGAGATGCTTCGTTCTGATATGCAGGCATTCTTGTGTGAACAGAATTAACAGTGAATCTTTTCTCATAAAATAGGATATTTTATATAAAGAAAAATATTAAGATTTTCTAAACGCAAGGTTAATTATGAATATTAACCACATTTGTAATATTACTGTTAGGAAACTACGTCTCTAACCTACGACTAGAGAGATATTTATGAGCTTGTTATAAACAAACGACCTTGTATAATCTATGGATATGGTAAAAATGTTCGCAGAAGGACACAAAGTTTTTAAATGTCAATTGATTGCAAACGTATTACTTCTGGTTTTTGATAAGACAACGTGACATATTTATATAGGAAATTAGAACTGGCTATGTAATAAAATATACAGGTTTAGTTATTTTGCATTCCCAGTTTTTTTATACGTACTATTGATACGACATAGGTGGGTATGCCACAAATTTTATCGAATTTTTCAAAAAAAACTTGTGCTATAAGCTTTATAAATTAAATTAATGTTTTATTTTTCAGATAAATTTCTTTCGACAAGTATTTATTAATGTGCTATCAATATCACCGAGAGTAATTAGTATTTAGCATTAAAAAATTAAGGTCAAAATCGAAGTAACCGGTTTGCTTGTCTAATTATGGAACAATTTTTAAATGCTTAAACATATTAAGCGCTATAATTGTAATAATAATGTAAATAAATCGACAAGTCAGAATGCTACTGTTGACCTTTAATAATTATTTATACAAAAATTATAATAGGTATCAACGTTTCGAATTTTTACCGCCTCATCATGTATTATAAAATGTATGTGTATTAATATAATAAAGTGTAAAAATTTGCACAATATCCTTAAAAATCCTTTAAAAAATAAAGGATAAAAAAAATGACACACAGATTTAATTAGAACAAATTTTGTATACAAACAAAACCTTTCATAAACTGGAATTCGAGTGAAACTGACACTAACAAATTACTTTAACTGAAAGTCAATTAACTGTCTAATGTATATTTAAGTATTAATTTACTACAATCGGGAATTAAATTATCATATTATAGCATATTATGAATGATTTTTAAATTTTATATATTCAACATTATACATACTATTAGTTGTAATAAAGTGTCTACACTTAACTACTTTTAACTGTCGGTGTAGTGTAAAATTGGGTGCTTGAAGGTAATGAAAAATTAGATCCATTAAATTAGGTATATCAAAATTTTAAAAATTACCACGGGCGTATTTTTTTATGCACATTCTGACTACCCACACTGATTATAAAGTTCTTGAGTCATCCCAGCTGAGACGCACCCATGTTCGTTGATACAGACAAGAAAAGATTAATTTACACAATAGATAAATACAATCATAACAATATCGAAAATGTTCAATATTTGCATTTAAAATATTTATATGGTAAAGTTTTTAGAAAAATCAAGACATTAATTTGATTTACTAATCATATGTTGTGACATGCAGGCTCGACCGCAATATATTGAAAGAAATTGTCACCTTGGTGATTACAAAAAAAAAACACTACAATAAGCAAAAAATGAATTAAATATTCAGGTGTGCCTGAATGTTCAAAATTCAATTGTTAAGGTGGTAAGTGTAAGTTGTTATTTGGAGTCTTCTTGGAGTTTAAACAACCCACCATGGCATGGGTAGTTCCCTCACATGTATTGTATGATAATCACATAACTTTTATGTAACGTTGATATTTGTGTAGGTATTTCAGTGTAATTTTAAACAAAACAAAAATTAGAATATCATTGTAGTCATCATGACAATTTTGTCAGTTGAAAATAGCACGTGGTTAAATTTGACGCAGGATATCATTTTCTTATATGATTTCCAAATACCCATTCAATAGTATTTTTAATTGTTGGTCTGTTATTTATATTATTGCACAGGCAATAATTAGACGCCCATGCTTAATAGCCACTACTTATGCATAGATAATTAAAAAAGTATTTATCTCTATTTACATAACTTGGATTTATTAAAGGTGTCATAAAGTTAGAAATAATTAATTTCTTATACATAACTAAACTGCAAATCCTCGCATGCCATTAACGATATATAGTTGTGACATTTTCTCTTAATTATGTGCTTGTGTATTAATTGCACTTGTTAACTTGGTAATTTTTAATTTATCAGAAATTTACTGCCAGCTTCAGTACACTATAGTATAACACACCTTGCAATTTTAATATCTTTTTAGTATTTTATTTGTGCACAAAGTACCTAAACATACTTGACCAATATATTTATTAATCCATGATGCCTTTTCATGTAATATGTGCTAGTCAAAGCATTAAAAAAAATTAATTTATATTGCAATTAATCGAAAAAAGAGTTAGAAATGTAGAGTTAATGCAGTCAACGAATGATACTTATCTATTAACAAATATTAAAATATATTAGTATTATATTAATATAGTAAATAGTATCAATAGTATTGACTAATGCGTAAATAAATTTTTATAAATCTGTTATCTATAGCTACTAACTGTAAAGTATAGTAGCCATCTATAAATTACACAAACATAATATGTATTAATTTATTTATTATTATTTATGTATAATATATTTCATATTATGTAAATATCATTATATTATAATAATATGAATATAATATAGTGTATAATAATACTTCCTAATGGCTTCTAACTTAACTACCTATGCATTTGGTTGTATAGCTTCATTAATAGAATAAAAAATTTTTTTGTCGAAATCAACGTTTTCAGGGTATGAAAGTAATTTTGCATATTTAAAAAACTGTATCGTTACATCAAATATTGTCAGAATGAAAGAAAAGTAATTCAGATCCCTTTTAATTTTTTAATTTTTAATGTAATTTATGTACCTGCTGCTGGATGTTCTAAAGAAGAAAATCCTTAAAAAATTATTTATATTTCTTTTTAATTTTGTAAAATGTCTGCGTAAAATTAATTACCGTGGCAAGAACAACATTGTATCATTATTACTGTGTACAAAACAAGTAATCATGTTTATTAGTAGCAATGTGTTATAAGATATAATTTTAATGTTTTAAAATGCATTGGTTATGCATAGTCCTTGTATAATTAACCAATCTTACGACATTCATAATAAACCCGCAATGTTTAAAAACTTGTTTTAATATTTACAAACACCAAGTACTACTAAGATTTGCTCTTCAGGTGTTTAATATATAGGACAGCAGTCCATACTTAAATTTTGAAATAGGCCGCAAGCCTTTTGGTTGTATAAATTTATGAACCAAAATTGAACATAATTTTTTTAAATTGTATAAAATTCTTGTAGATAAATATTGTAGATTAATCTCCATCTGCTCCGAAACTCGTAAAACTTTGCATCAAAACCTTTTCTTTTCTAGTTATATTGCTATAAGAAATTAATATTTACTTATAAAATATCAAGAGAGTTTAAGTCAAAATATTACAACTACAGGAAGGGTTTCACCCAATAATTTTAATTTGTGCTCATCCCTGGTGGTAGTATATTTCTAAGTGGTACTTTCATCAATTTTAAAACACAGTTATACTTTAACTTAAAAAATCTAAATAATTACGATATCATACAGATTGATCAGGTGCAGATATTATTTTCTATGTATTTTTTAATGTGCGAGCTTTAACTATTATATATTTATTTTATTTTTTCGAAAAAGTAAATTTAATTTATGAAAAGCGTAATGAACGTCTGTGCTTCCTCTAGCAGCATTCAGCTAGTTTATACGTACATCCAGGGCGTCACCCTAATACAAAATGAATAATTAGCCATTTTTGGTGCAGGAAAACTTTTTTCACCTACTCAATAGATATGGTTAATTTTACACTCCAGTTTCGCTTTAGAATATTATGTTTGAGTTGATACATATTTAATGAATACAAATTTTAAATAATACTCGATTTTTCCTAATCAATAAAGAACTTTGTCATTGTACATACATACCATAATACAATAGTCGGCTTATGCAAAAAATTTAATATAATGTAAGAATTCTATCAACCAATTATATTACTTAAATTTTGAATAAAACAAATAAAGTAGTATTGGAAATATTTTTTTAAATTAAATTACGTTACATTACATTAGTACATCTTTTGAATAAACCGGCTATAACTAATTTCAATATTAATTTTTCAAAGAACGAACGTTTGAAGAATATTATACCTTACAACTTTGAACCTGTGAATATTTATCACAACAATAATATTTATCACATCAAGAGTAGGGGAGACTAGGGAGCCATGATACATCGGGAGGCTTGAGACACATTCGTATTTTACGTTATATTATTGGTAAGAGATTCAGTATAGGAATCCATTCACATGGATTGCAATTGATCTACTAGTCACTAGTGGATCAACTGCAATCCATGTTTCACCTATACTGAATCTCTTACCAATATACTATAACGTAAAATACGAATGTGTCTCAAGCCTCCCGATGTATCATGCCTCCCTAGTCTCCTCTACCTATTGTTTCAGGAGGAGTAGGTACGGCCAGTTCTGCCACCTTATGCTTTAAATCTACAAAAGAATACATTCTAAATAACTTTGAAGATATATCAACTTGTTTTGATGAAACAGAGGATTTACAGTATGATTTAAGTTAAACAAGATTCAAAATGACAAACTGCCAAACTGTAAAATTAGCAATGTTGCATTTGGTAAACTGATAGAAAAGCCTGCTGCAGGTTAATCGATGTTCGTTTAACGTTATCAGCTTTTACCTTTCAACCATAGTTTTTTGGATTTGTAAATCACAAGATTATAAGCAACTAATTTTTCATTTTTTTGATTTTGATTAATTGACGGATTTAATAAATATATTTTTCCCATTTGGCTGATCAACTGCATCCTAATGTTATAAGAAGACATTTATAAGAACGTCGAGAAACCTCTCCCAAAATTCCTAGGTTCCTAGGCTCACGAGTAAACCATAATGAACGTTGAAATGGCATAAGCTAACAATATACAAGTCGTTTGACCGTTTCAACAAACATAATATTAAATATCTATTAAAAACATTAAAAATTAGTAAATATAAATGAAAATTTTATATTATATACAATTCAATTTAGTTACCGTTAAGTTTTGTTTATCTAATTAAAAGTCATTTAAAATTAACTATAGAAAACCATTAAACGTCATACAATAAAAGCAGAAACACTAACGATTACTAGTTTCAGGCGATAGATACCAATAATGTAAATTTTTAATGTTATTACTAGAATTAGCCTTACGCTACGAACTGTAGGAATAGGCAGTTAAGTGCATTTTCAAATAATGTATAGATATACATGCAATGCATGTAAGTTTCTCTACACACTTTTCACTTGTACTCAATCACCATAAATTGAAATATATTTAAATAGACATACAATAACTTTAGAAAATAATTAAAAAGCATCGCTTTCAATTAATCATCAAACAATAAAATATTTTAACAATAACAAGGGCAGTGAAGTGTAACGTGCAAACAATATGATTAATAAAAACTGTTTAGAATAGATTCAACTTATAAGTTGTTGATAACACTCATATTTTTTATATCTTCAAATCAATAATAAAGCTCCTGAAATTACATGAAATGTATATTGTTGAAATAGTTTTCTTTAATTTTAAATTTTGTATTAAGAAATTATTGATTATACTAGATACATAAATATTTTGTAATAGTTTCTATATAATAATTATAATAGTAAACGTACAAAATTGTATTTATTAAAATTGATAAATAGTTGATAATAATATATTGGAATTTTACTACAAAAATAAATGATTTTAAATTTGGCGTTTATTAAATCCATATACCTATATTATTTGTCAATATCCGTTTGCAATGGGTACTTCAGGTGGTGATATGCCGCACCCAGCTCACGTACTCTATTCACACGCCAGTCTCCCTCCAAAGTGTCGCCAAAAGCAACTGAATTGTTTGACGATAGTCTTACTATAAGTTAAAAATTTTCATTTGTAACATGGAACTTGATTAAAAATCATACAAAAAACTACGCTACTGATAAATGCGTTCCTTTAAAAATAAAATCCAGTAGTAAAGTAGGTAGTAAAAATAATGAGAATACTTAAGGTGGTAAGTAGAAGTGGAAACACATAAACGATTTTATCAATATCAAGTTCATTAAGGTAATTTATTACTGCTCTCTATATAGGTCCACTTCTAATTAGAACAAAAATAGGACGCTTTTGACAGGAGAATTAATTTATTTTTATTTTCAAATCAACCTTGATAGTATAATCAATTTCTGTTTCTTAATTTGTTTATGACATTATTATCTCATCTAAGTGTGAATTTTTTGGATTAATCTTATTATTTTCGAGTGATACCATAGATCGAAAAAAAGGCAACAAAATTTAAACAGATTTCGTTGGGTGTTGCGAACTTGACTATTAATTCTACAATAAAATAATCAAATTTATGTTTTACATAAGCTTTGGCTGCACAATTTTTAACCACATATATTTATAACCTTGTAAATGTCTAGATATGTTAATTTCAGCAAAGCAAATTTCATCCAATTCTTTTAAATGTAGAGCATTAATTTTATGAAGCAAATTTATTTATGCATGTATTTGTTTATTTATTTGTTGTTAAATATTTTATTGGTGTTATCTTTATGACGATAGTTATCACCTTATACTTTTAAATCGAAATTTTTCTTGTAGAAATTTATTAAAATAACCTGTTTAATAAAATTAAGATATCTGAAATAGTTGCCGATTTTTTTTGCGAATGAAAGACACTAATGAAACTGTTTGGCTAGAAAAGTATAAAATAATAGATCTTTTAAGAAATGAAATAAGAAAGAATTTCCCGTCCCAGCTTGTAAAAATAAGTTTTAGAATTCAAAAGGTTATTTTAGGTGGGTCGAAAACAGGAGGTTGTCACCAAGGGAGAGGCATACAATTTAGGTAGGTGTAATGTACCAAACCAATCTTTTCAAATACACAGCCAAAGTGTATGTGATGCAAAATTTAGTTTAAATAAATTTACAGTAGCAACCTGAAATCAGAGAGATACCAAAAGACCTGTAATTATTTTTTCTCCGCAAAAAACAATTAGTTTTTAGTAGGTACACCTATTGCGAATTTTTGCATTTATATAGCCCATATCCAAATTAAACTTCAATTAAAATTATGATAGACGTTATAATTATTATCTTAAGATATATATAAAATAATTAATGTACCTTATAACAATATTATAATATTTAATTATTGTATTCATATTACAGCTAGCAAGTATGAAAAATTTAAAAAGGTATGATTAGTATCTTAATTGTTTTAAATCCTTTAAGCGTAAGTAATTTACAAATGGCTTCTTACAATTTTTGAAGTACTTGATGGTACACTTAATGTACCTTCCCACTAACTCATATAACAAGTAACAAATAATATCGCACGGTTAAATTGTTCGCTTTCTCAAAACAGGTCGTTTTCCGCTTACCTCTGATAAACAAAACCACTGACTGTGTCCAATTATAACCGTAAAGAGAGCGATATATTCCCAACGATAACAAAACTAGTATATACATACTTTCAAAGAGTGAGAATTTTAAATGTTTGTGTTCTTCGATCTTCAATTCATAATATTAGTTTTTTCAATAGTGTATCATATATATGCACGATCTTGATAAGTTAACAGGTTACCGAGATTGCTTCGGGAAACGCATTATTCTCAAGAGTTAGTTTCACTTCAATATCCAAATCTACGGTTACCAATATGCATAATAACAGAAATTTCATATATTATGTACAGATTGTAGAAGTTTCATCTTGACTGCTAGCATTATTGGGTGGTAGAGTTTTCAACTTTTAAGCTCTATCAGCAGATACCACGAACGAGAAGCACTTAGATTCTTAACTTTTGAAGAATCCACAGCGAATTTATTGACGCAATTTTCTCATACTTCCAAACATTACAGTTGGATTATTTTTTAATTACAGTTTTTCGAAGGTAACGATCTATTGTACTGCTTTAGATTATTATCAAATTTTCACTAACTTGCAGTCAATCAAATTTCTTGACATTCTAAACGCAAGTTAGTAGTAATGTAATTTTAATTACTTTAACCGAATTACCAAAATTTAAAATCGGTTTCTTCAGTTTTCTAGATAATTATGTCAAAAATTACAAAATAAAGAAAAAATTCAATATTCTACAGGTTGATCCTGGAGTGGTATTAAGGATGAAATCAGAGGTTCTTTTAACATTATTCTCATCAGGAAAAGTTAAGCTAACCGACATAAGGATCTAAATTTTCTTTTTCGGATTGCTAATACAAAGTATTATAATAAATGTTTTAAGTATTTTTTGAAACCTGCATAAATTTGTACTTATTTCAAATGTGTACTTTAAAAATTTTAACCACATCTATACATGACTGGCTTCCGAATTTCAAATACTACTTCATAATTCATCCTTTAATAATAGAAAATTGCAAGAGTAATAAATTTAACTATACGTGAAGAAAATTTTTATTAAACTTAAAACATCTCAAGTATGAATTTTTGCAATTAAATATATAAAAAAAAATAAAAAGTACGTGCTCGTAGTTTATGTACGTCGTATTTTAGTAGAAAGCTTATTAGACATGCAGTGGTGTAGTTTGGCGTTTCTTTGATTGGAATAGCCTTGGAATGGTGGAAATTCGAGGTAATCGAAGATGTAAGTTATACATACTAATCAAAGCAGGTGTCAATTTGCCAAATACGATGTATTGACCTTGTACAAGTGGTTTACAGAAGAAATACACCTGCATTTGTAAAAATATAAACTAAGGATTAAGTACTATATGTACACCTTTATACTAATTAGCATTTCACATACGGCAATTTTCTGTTACCAAAACACTTTAATTTGTTTTAATGGCGTTATACATTTAAACGGCTATGGAATATACACTAAATTAATTGGTCGCACCTGCAAAATCAACTTGCTATACTTACGTAATACACTGTTTATAATGATTATTTAATTTATTTTTAAATATTATCTAAAGGTGTTCTAAACTGAAAATTTAATAAATTAAACGTCAACATTTTTATTATTAATTTATCTTCCACATTTAACAAAATAGTCACCTATAATAATAAATTGTCTTAATATACCTACCGTTCATATGTTCTATACTACAGCAGGTTATACCTATTAAAGACAAGATAAGAAAAGAGCTTTTTATATTTCTTTTGTATTTTGGCCGAGTCGGTTAGTAGAAATAGAAAAAGTGTAAAAAATTTTGATAAAAAATTGGAAATACTACCTAGACGTGTGCAGCTGGAAATTCGATCCTAAAAGGACTTTAGCCGCATGCATAGTATAAAAAA
The DNA here is from genome assembly GCA_958510845.1 of Cantharis nigra. NCBI lineage: Eukaryota > Metazoa > Arthropoda > Insecta > Coleoptera > Cantharidae > Cantharis > Cantharis nigra. The sequence goes on from OY294028.1 coordinate 68,064,441, forward strand.
TAATTTTATTGTATAGGTTAACTGGAATACTCGAGAGCAAATAATAAATATTAGTGAACATATAGCTTCCAGCTAAAGTATTTTATAATCAACATATATATAAGTAAAAGGAAAAACTGACAGCTGAACTGCGAATGGTATATTAAAACATCAAATTCTTCCTCATTGTTTTTGTATTTCATAATTTTATTTGCAATTCTGTAAAAACAAAAATAATTAACTTTGCTAAAGAAACAACAAAACACAGGCTGACGATGAGATCCGGGAAATCATTTAGAGCGCTGAAGCTTTTCAGGACTGCGACCGGAATTTAGTGGGTTTGCGTTTGTGGATATCAATTTAGAAATACACGAATGTATTTTGGTTCAATTTAATTTTTTTTATTAAATTTTAATGTAATTTTGTAAATTTAAAAATTACAATAGCATATTATTACAATAAATTTTCGGGATAATTAAGTTATAACTATACAAGTAAACAACATTTTTCAGAATGTTGATAAAATTTAAAAAGTAGTAGTTTAATTTGTTATAAGATTTAAAAAACGGTAGCCAAGTTATGTGAGGAGTGTCTATCACGTATTGGGTGACATTGCGGAAAGTTTCAGAACACGGATAATTTAAGCTTTGCATGTTAAACACCTCACGGGAATTTAAAAAAATTGCAATTATTATTGATTCAAGGTTAAGGAGTCATAGGAAATATTAGTAAATTCGCACCGCTTACATAAGTCGCATAAAATGTTTTAGTAATTCTGGTAGCAATTTAAATTTTCGAAAAAGCACCAACCACACGCCTTATGCATGTTTAACAACTTTGATTACTATTATTATTAAAATTACTAGCCATAATTGTAACGTTAAATAGCAAGTAAGTAGATGATTACAAAATAAAACAAGAGCAAAAAGTTAATTTTAGGTTATTGCAAGTTGCATATTGTGATTTATGCTAAAAGCTACCTACTTCATGTTATTGAAAAAATGTTCTTTAAAACATAAACAGAAATGTATAATAACAATAAGTTTTTATACTAAACTTCTATAAAAAGCTCATTTTGTAAAATGAATGGTGGTAGCACGTCTAGGCATTAGAACTCCCGGCGTCGATGAAGGATGATCGAACAACCACCGCCAAGAAGGAACGTGATCAGGATGTGAACTTTTGCAGCGTCATCTACTTATCCATGTAGGGCTTAAAGGATACACTAGGATAACGATGATGTATTTACTTGTAAAAATCTATGCTCGGTGTCAATTTTATTTATCTTTTCATAATCTTCATTTATTCGAAAATTAACTATAATTTATAGTTTATTTAGTTAGTTTTCCCAAAGGATAAATCACTCGAATAAAAAATATTTTGAAAGGATATAATACGATTACGTTATTAGGAAGAGTTATCGATTATTCCTTCATTTTCTCAAGAATTTTAATTTAATTATTATTTGATTTCTATGATACTTTGACTACATTTTAGTAATTTTATGTACACCTTATGTAGTTAACGACCAGTTTAACTAGTTGAACGATCCATATATAGATTTTACATTATCAAGTTATGTAATTACGCTATCTTCGTTTTCTCAAAAACTTTTAAAAATAAAAGTGGTTTCTTGTAATTAATTTGTGATGCAAATAAAAATTTATAGCAAAACTACATAGTTTTTTTTTGTTACATAATTTACGAGTGGTATAGTTTTATCATTGAAGATAATGTTTATGTGTAGATAATAATAGTATATGCAACAAATTTCGCAATGAAGAATAAGAACCAGCATTTCGGAGTTAAAAAAATTGAACAAATTTATTCTGTTTTTAGAACTATACCTAGCCTTCGGATTATTTAGCAGTTAAACTTATATAGATACATTCTGGAGTATGTCATAAGGTGTGTCATGGGGCGCATGTAGCAATCAAGGATGATGAAGGAGAACCTACTCACATATCTGCATAACACATGATGGGAGCAACCTATCTATTACGCGAACACAACCTACGTAATTGTAATCTGTAAATCGACATTGTCTTGCAAGTGCTATTGTGAAATTTATCATATTTTGAAATTGCTAAGTACACCTCAATATGCTTATATGAACAAATTAGAAAAAGTATGCATGTTTCGTTTTCAAAGCCAACGCTAAAACGAAATGATTATTTTAAAAAACCACACCGAATTCTAATCTGTCACATAAAAAGAAATTAAAAAGATATGGGGTATTGCTTATCAGGCAATTATAAGCTACAATTTGCAATTTCTATGTATGAAGTTAATAATGATAAAAACAAAATGTTAGTCGAAAATAATTATCGCGTCAAAAATAAAGTCGAGATTACTAAATTCGCAATTCAAAGCGCGACTGTATGATAGTCTTCCCTAGAGAATTTTGCAAATGCCCGATCTCCGAATCACGCACATCAGATTGAAAACAAAAATATTTTATGCCAACAATAACATTTATTTTAATCTGAACTAAGCTTATTATTTTTTATATTGATTTAATACCAACATAGTGTGCATTCGTTTTTGTAATACTTTGTAATGCTTGTTTGTTGCATAATTTAAAATCTTCTCAAGTGAGGTTGTGTGGAATGATGCAAAAACTTAATTTATTTATTTACACCTTAATATGAATAAATTAATAAAGAAACTTAAACTATATTTATGTATTTAAAAGGTTAAATTTTAACGATCTTCGTTTATTTATTTTAAAAATATTTTAATACGATTTTCAACTTTATTGCAAAAAAACTACATTATCTACTAATCTACTATAGCAATGTTGTAATATTTAGTTATTACTTATTATTATTATTTAAAAAAATTTCGTAATTATTTAATTTTAATTTTGGAGTTAAAATTGTAAGTTTTGAAAATGATTCTATGGCTGTTAAACTTTTATTTATTAAATATTCATTATATAATAAATAATTTGATCAAATTAAGATTAATTAAATTTATCTTTAAGTAATTGTAGTTATTATTGTTATACTTACTATAAAATATACTACTGTAACTTATTAGCTTATCAATTAACAAGTTGCTATCAATTTAAAAGAAAACTATTTTTTAAAATTTTTTAAACTTTTTAATGGAATAATTCCTTATAACCTGTCTTATATCTGCAGCTCGGGGGGTTTCACCCCCTCGCGAACGCTTACCAACAAGTTTCTTCTCGAACCTGTTAACAATAGCGGCTATTAACAGTGTAACTTGGTGACATAATTTACTATAATTTCGTCTTGTAAAGTTAAAAAGTTTTAAAGTTAAAATCTATTTAATTTATTAAAATAGTTATTTATATACATATTATAACCACTTCTCGAAGAACACAAAAATTTCAGCACGCTAATGACCGATTGTAAAAGTTCATAAAACAATTTTGAATTTTATTATTTGCTTAGCTTGGGAAAATTGCAATAACAATGCAAATTTTTTGCTTGGACCCCTTAGCTTGTCTAGTATCCTTGGCCCAAAATTATTTATTATTAACGAAATTAAATAAAAATAATTAAATAAAATAGGACACAATAAAATAAATTTAAAATTAATAAAATTCCTAGTAAAAATTTAATAAAAATTTTTGACTTTAAATTTTAAGAGGTTGCCCAAGACTTAATTTGGGGGCAAAAATATTTTTTTCATAAATATTTCTTAAAATGTCTTATTAATTTTTCATAAAATATGCTAATTTCATTTTCGATAACTTTTTACTCCTTACTTTCCTTATAATAATATTCTTGTAATTATTAACAATAATAATCGTTTTCTTTGCTTAAAACACGAACCTACTGGTTAATAACGTTATGGTTTGTTAATTTTTCATACAAAATGGTATCACAACGATTTTTATGGTTCGGTGGTTTCTGAATACATGTTCAACCTATTGGTAGGATAATATGTATGAGATGCATCTGATTAGACTGTAATAACTATGATTATATTTTATATTATTACTTAGGAGGTGGCAAAATGTGCTTACGAATAGATACTTCTCTCTCAATGCATATCCAAATCTTATAGTAAATCCACAGTACAATCAGAAAGAAAGAAAATTTGTATCTTATGGTCTTAACACATAACCGGTTTTGGGATTACCCATAGAAATTTTTGATTCTCAGATACAAACATACCATCTAGTAGCATGTATATTGTATACATTAATCTATATCAATAATTGAAGGTCCAATCTCTAATTGACTTATTGTCATGATAGTAACAAGATATTTAATAATGTTCTCAATAAAAGATTCACAAAACAGCAACAATTTCCAATCAAAACAAACTAAAATCGATAGTCAAATGATGACACAAAGAAACAACAAGTCTTTTTCTAACTTAATAAAATATAAGGCAGCAATATTATAAAGAGAACCAAATTAGGAAATGACTGTAAACAGCATCCACCAGACGGCTTAAATGAAGGTTGAACTGAATCTCTCAACTCTGTTGATTTTCTACTAAAAACTCGACTTGGATGTAATTCGTCGGTAAAAACTAAAGTAAAGTAAGTAAGTAGTGATTTCCAAATTTATTAATTTTGCGTGCAGTATTTTGAGTTTGATTCGTAACTTGAAATCTCAAAAATGCTCACTAAAATGGCTCATCCAATTTATGAATCGACTACAATTCACAATTACATTTTTGGCCCCAAAATCGCACTCACATGAAAGCGAACTCAAAAACGTTTTACTTATAGCAACCTGTAAGACAAAATGCTCACACCTGCGCGGAATATTTAAGATACTCCAATTTTGGAGATTTTTTTGTGCCCAGAAAAACATCTAACCTCCTGGTGAGATGTCGTGACATTTGCGGAAAAAATAAATTACGTGATATTTAGCAAGACCCCTCTTCGGTCCCCTAGGTACACCGGAGCAAGAAATGAAAAAGGTTCCCAAACACTTTTATTTTTAACATAAAATTGTTACAACTGCTCTAAATGCTAACTGCAAACTAGAGAACTCGTAAGTCTTGTGTTATACGAACGCTAAACTTAAATATATAAACAGGTTTTCGGGAATATTGGACACTTTAGGTAGAAAAAAACTACTGTATAATTGCCGACGTTTCGCTCAACCTTATTGTGAGCCTCTTCAGGGCTAGAAGTGCTTTATTAGAAAAGGATTTCTCTCTTTAAAAAATACAACTCACCTAATTTACACTTTAGGTAGAAAAAAACTACTGTATAATTGCCGACGTTTCGCTCAACCTTATTGTGAGCCTCTTCAGGGCTAGAAGTGCTTTATTAGAAAAGGATTTCTCTCTTTAAAAAATACAACTCACCTAATTACACCGTAAACCGTGTGTTGTTACAATTTCTAATAACTTCTCAGGTTGTTTACATAAGCGGCATAACATTGGCTTAAGCAAAAAATGTACATACAACATAAAAACATGAATAAAATGTAGTCAATCAAATTAAAATATCTAAATGTAAATTACAAACTAATAACACGCAAGTAAAACCAACAATTGATAAACCTTCAACAAATTTGTTTGATGATAACTGTGCATTGCAAGGACGCATATTATCTTTTCAAATTAGTAGATCTTCATATATTACGCTGAGCTTCTGCGTATCTTCTCTAAAGTTGATGCTATTTTTTGTGGTCTTTATATGATACATCTCACTAATTGACCTTTTGATATAATTTTCCTCTAGGTCCAGCACTTCCGCTCGTTCAAAATCGAACGAGTGTTTATGTTCTATGTGATGTTGAACCAGTGCTGATATGCTGGTTAGGTCAGTTCTAGCAAGTTTTCCTGGGGTTGCTTTTTGATTTTTTGGCATCTCTTTATCCGATTCCAACCAACGTATTTCCCGTCACAATCTCTGCATGGGATCACATATACCAATTCCGATTTGTTTCCCTTACCCATTTTTGTCTTTAAACGCGTTAAGAGACTCCTGTGGTCTTTGATGTTGTAAGGGGCGAGTGTGCAGTAAGGCTTCAACATTTTTTTTAGTCTTTCTGTTAAACCTCTTATGTAAGGAAATTTAAAGTACTTCTGTTTAACATCAGTTTCAATTTTTATTTCTCGATATTGTATACTCCTTTCTGCCGCTCTCACAAACCAGTTTGGGTATGAATTTTCTTTAAGGAGAGCATCTATCTTTTTTCTATTTTCCATTTTAAAGGAATGGTGACTGATGTCTGTCAATCTTTTAATTAGTCCAACTATCAACGCCCTCTTAATTTTATTGTGGTGGTAGGAATGGTACCCAACTAAATTCCTGGAGGCATATGGTTTTATATACCAATTCGTTATAATACCATTTTTATCATCTCTAATTACCTTTATGCCTAGAAAAGGTATCTCCCTGTTTTGTTCCCTTTCCATTGTGAACTGGATGTTCTTGTGATATGCATTGAATTTTTTTAAGATGTATTCTTCTTTGCCTTTTGGGACTGCCATAATTGAATCATCTACATATATGTGAAAGAATGGTATTATGTAATCAATGTTTCTTAGTACTTTTTTTATCAATGATTCCATCACTAATCCAGCTAATGCGGGACTCGCTGGGTTACCCATGGCCAGCCCCTCCAGTTGATTATACATTTTGTTTTCAAATTGAAAATAACTAGTCGTAAAACAGATATTAATAAGTTCTAGCATTTCATCTAATTTTAATTCAGTATAGCAACTAATGTGGTTCCAGTTCTCCTGTATAACTTTGATAACCACACTTCTTGGAATGCTCGGGAACAGGGACACCACATCGAGGGATATTAAAACATAATTTTCTGGTATCTTCGATGTTTTCGTTTTTTCTACAAACTCCTGAGAACTTTTTACAATGTATATAGAAGTCGACAATACTTTCATCAATATATCGCTTAAAAACTTTGATACATTATATGATGGGGACTTAGTGCAGCTTACTACTGGTCTCAGTGTTTGTTGATTTTTATGTGTTTTTCTCAATCCGTAAATTTTAGGACTTGCACTATTATGTCTAATAAGGTTTTTATATCTATTGTTATCGATTGATCCTCTATCTTTCATTTCTATCAGAAATTTGTTGATTCTTTTTTGGTGGCTTGTAGTAGGATCTCTAGTTATCATTTTAAACAAGTTATTATTTTCCAACATCTGTGCCATCAGTGATCTATATTCTGTTCTGTACATTATCACTGTTCTACTGCCCTTATCTGATCTCGATATTATTATTTCTGGATGTGACTTTATGAAATGTTCTGCTTCTCTGTAATTTTTCTTTATTAGTTTGTAGTTGTGATCTTTTCGTTTGTGTTTTAATTGGTTTCGATAGTTGGTGACTTTATTGATACATCTCGCTCTCAATGCATTTGTAGCGTCTTCTTCTTCTCTCAAACTTTGCAAGCAACCTTCTAAATCCTTGATGACTATTAGAGTCGGAAATTCGTCTACCGGCAACCCAAACTTTGGGCTTAACTTCAAGGAAGACATAACTGCATTTGGCAATGTAATTCTTGTATAATTGAATACCTTTGTTATTTTTTTCTATCTTAATGTCACTCTTTCTTTGTAATAGTCTTCTGAATTTTTTTACATTCTCTTTCTTGCTTCTTACACGCCTTTCTTAACCTAGGGAACAATTCTTCCATCAACCTTTCTTTTAAATCTTGTTCAAGTTGCCTTATATATGTCTCCATTCTTGCAATCTTCTCACAGGATGTTTTTATTTCCCAACTGAGGATCGATTTCTTAAAGTTCCGAACAATATTTCCAATCTCAAATCCATACGGACTGTCACCCAACAAACTTAAAGATGATCAAGAGCTAATTGTGGAATAGAACAATAATCATGCAAATAAACTACTCCAAGATGAGTTGAATGTTACCAGTGGAATTTTTTTTAAATAAGTCTTTGAGAAAGGTGGAGAGCTACAGAAAAAACGTTGACCTAACTATCATGGTATCGGCACGCAAAACATAATTATAAGCTCGTTACAAAGAAAACAGGGTATTATAGAAGCTATTGTAATTGTGACTGAGAAAACTGAGGCACTGGAAATAAATGGAGAAAAATTATGAAATTGTTTTAATATTTGATGAACAGCAAATTGTTCTTTGTTTTATTGTAAAGTTGGTAGAACTGTATTTCAAGTAACCAGCAGCAGTAGACAGCAATATAGAGCACCGGTATAAACAAAAGACATGGAAGCAGTCAGCTATTGAAAAACATTCAGAGAAAATTGGCAATCATGGGTTTATTGTCCTTAAAAGGCAAAGGTACAGTATTACAAATTTTGTATTCAAAGAGATATACAATTTAAATACTTAGTAGCCAACTAAATGTTTTCAAATAGCACTACTGCTACGAAAATGATTTTAGTCCAAATGACATTGAATGCAAAAAATGTATTCTTTTCTTCTCCTAAAAGTTTTTTGTTTCCTAATCCCACACGATGTTTGTCGGAACTAGTGCGACGCGTCTATTCGCGTCTAAACCACATAAAAATTGAAGGCTATGTCAAAGAGCACGATAACAGCTGAAATGGCGGTATTACCATTGACAGTTTTTTCTGAAGTACGGGGTGGTCATCTTACATGCATGGTCAACTTACAAGCCTCTCCCCTACCTATACAAAATATCCTGCTTCAGGTTATGTACAATAATCTACTGATGGATCAAGTAAACTTGCATTCCACACAAAGATTAGGTGTGCCACTTGGAAATAAGAATTAGGTGCAACGACTTTTAATGTTTTCTTTAAGTTTTATTGATATTTTTTCAATACTGTATATTATCTTGAATCAGAAAACACTAGAATCACTAGAAAAACACTAGAAACGTATTCTAGTGTTTTTCAATGAAACTGGATTTGTTTATTATTGAAATGAACATTTTCCATGTTTTTGTAAACTTTTTAATATTTTTATATATTATTTGATATTTTCGAAAGTTATAATATTATTTTATATGCATATTTAGTATATTTCCACCACCATATTTATGTTAGTTGTTTAAGTTTGTCGTAAAAGTTAAAGAAAATATTTTCAAGTTGCAGAGTATAATAAGAATGAAACAAGTATAAAATGTACACCAAAATGAAATATTAAGTCACTGTAAAGTACAATTTATATCTTGCGTTACCGCAACAACTTCTTACGAGACCAAGAACACGCGCTAAGTAGTTACAAAAGGGTTATCAAGACTTCCTAGATGCGCCAATCTCGAGATATCACATAAGATTATGATGTCATTAGAAGGTTATTAAGAACACTCTCACCTTCTAATAACTACCCTTATTTGAATATCGTGGTTATTGTGTGACAGCACACGATAGGAATAAATTATAATAACTGCATTTTGGTTTTGATGTCGATTTCCTCGTGAAGGTATATTTAATTATTAGGATTACATTTTTTTAAATTAATTTTAATCAACTGAATAATAATAAAAACCAGAAGCAATATAGATACTAAGCCATACTATAATTTATTATTATTTAGTAATCAAGTTTTTTTTTATTAATAAATAATCCAAAGAGGAGAGCGCCTACTGTAAATTTGATCCAGATACTAATGTTGATACACCAACATTTATCTCGCGGTGAAATGGTATTACTTTTCTCGATTGCAATAAAATTTTAGTATTAAAAGGTAATTTCTACAAGATGATTTTGTAGTTATAAAATAAGTATTATATATCTTTGCAAGTTTAGCTTAAAACTGTGCTTCAACTCTCATCAGCTGCTAATACAATATATACTTTACCTATAACAAGTAGAAGTTTACGCAACCCCTGTTAGGCTATCGGTAATACGAGGGTGTGAGGAAGGGTAGATTGCGACTCTGAAAGATCTCGTTAGTATTTATCTGTCCCAGAGGAACTTGGCGTCACGGAGATAGAAATGGCTCGTGGCCCGCTACCGCTGCTATTACCGCAGTACGATACTTGGCTAGTGAACTATAGTACTGTTCTCCATCAATTACTGTTATCGGTACGCTTCTTGATTAATTTTAATTATTAGGGTGATGTTTGTGAAGATGTAAAGAACATAAATTTTCAGTTATTCTTTTATAATATTCACAATTTGTAATGCTTCACATAAAAAGCTTGTTACATCATTAATGTATAAATAATACCTACAATTTTTCTAATTCATCTTTGATGAGCAGTTTTGTCCCAAATTGGAGATTATATTGAAACACTTAAAAGGATAAAAACATTCTAACAATAATATTTTGCATTATTGTTATTTATTTTTGAGAAGAAATTTTAATATTATGCAAGATGCACATGATAACTTATTAATAGGAATTGTCTCTGCGGAACTATTAAAACTAAAAAGGGGTGAGATGATGAAAGACGCCTCGAGTGAGCTGTAATTGTGACGTACGCTATCTCGAATCAGATTGTTAATGATTTTCTACGACTGAGAAAATCCCAAGTATTATTCAATATTACTTTAGAAATATTTAATTGGATTATATTCCAAAATAAGAGGTTATCAAAACTTTTACCTTCTGTATGCAAATTTGGTAATGCAGTTCTTGTTTTATTAACTAAAATTGTTATATATTTAATATTACTTAAGTTTGTTAAAACCCAGAGTTCACTACCGCATTATATTATCAATATTATGAAAAATGGTGCCATTAATTACTTTTTGAGATATCTTCAAGTTTTAGGATATTGTTAAATTCTGCTGAAACTTTTTTCTATGAAGTTACTATAATAAAAGTAAGCATTGTATAGGATCCATGTATAATTAAGAAAATGTATGCTTAAGCACGTAGACTTTTATTAGTGGGGGTGTCTTGACCATAACACAATTGCACGTATCTACCATTGTTATGCTTCTTCCGGTAGTTAAATGGAATGTTGGGCATCAAACGAATGGGTACCTGCAAAAATGAAAGAAATTAATATAAAGTAATATATAAAAATTCCAGTCAATATTATTATTATTAATTTGTTTAGATAACATTTTGTATTGCATAAGTAAATTTGACTTTTATTCATATATAGGTGTATTATAGCTATATAACAAAGATTTGAAGTGCAAGTAATATGGTTATTACTAAATTAACGTCAAAGTAAATTGCAAATAATTCATTACGTTGTAGTTGGTATACCATTAAGTTGTTAATATATTTAGTACCAATTTGTCAGTTCTGTGGTTAAAAATTTACGACAAGAAGACAAAGACATTAGATGTAAATATTCATATTCTATACTTCTATATGGGCTTAAATAATCTACAGTTTGATACTTATTACAGAAATTATTTATAATAATATACAATCTCAGTATTATAGGTAAATACTTATAATATTTTATAGCACCCAGACAGTTTTTAACACATGCGTTTCTTCAAATAATGTTAACATGATTTCAGTGTAATAAATAATTGTATCTTAAGAAATTAGTAAATAAATTTTAACACTTCAGCTCTACTTAAGTTTTTTAAGTATAATTTCAATATAAATATTTTCAATCTTAGCTCTTGTTGGACCCCTAGGGTGCTCATTTTATTTATATACAAAGCAATGTTGTATTTTACATTATAGGTATGTATATAGTCTTGTTAGGTATATATTATATGAGTTGCTAATTTATTCTGGACGGGTGTCTATATTTGTACGATGATAATTGAGGTATGATTTGTGTACTTGGTTACAAACATGAAATTATTGAATCAAATATATTGAATTGTAAAGCAAGAAACATTATGTTTCAATTTATCACAAATAACAACCTTTCTTTTTGTACATCGCGTTATATTTTACGTACATTTTCAATTTATATGTGTACATTTGTTATACTAATTACCTAACGTTATTATATGCTTGCACCTTTTGTGGGTTTTATTGTTTATTTATTTGTTATTAAACCTTGTAATTTGTAATAAAAAACTCAAATGTTAACTCACCAGAACGTAAACAATTTTCAGAGAAATTTTGATAATACTTTAATTAAGGCAATAAATCAACTGTTTGGAAACTATTTTAAACTTGATGTATTTATTATCTAATAAGTTTTAACAAATCAAGGTAAATCACCTCTCAGACTCATTCTAATTTATCTGTTCAACCCCCGAATAATCCTGTGGTAACTTTTCTGTCCTATAACAGACATCCTACATTTTTAACAACATCTGGTTTAACTAACAAAATATTCTACACTTTACTATTGTTATTAATGTTACAGTATAATTATTTTCCAATTTTATGTTGGGTGATAATAACTACTTGTTGATGCGTATATATTTTACTTTGTTTTGAGAAATGAAAAAATCAATGTAAGATTTAAGGTGTGAAGTTTAAAAAATATACCAAAAATATTAATAACCTTCAACTTCGTTAGCATATTGTTACAATACAGGGCAATAAATAATGCAATGTTGAAGAATTCTCCAACTGTGGTTTCTTAGTTGTAAGAATTTTATTTAACTCGTATAAGTACTCTTGATGATAGATTTAACCATTTAAACTTTCTTTTAGAAGTAATCTGAAATTTGAAGAAAATCAAGATTTGAAGATCCAAATAAATACAAATAATTAGTGTGCATTATGCTTTAGAATTAGATCGTAGATTCATTAAGTTCCACATCCATTTGTCTTCCAATTCTTTGTATTTGTTAATTTGCGAATTGCATTCAAGTAAGTATCAAGTGGCCACTTTAGGTTTCTTAAATTTTATATTATTTTTCACGTATTTTCGGGTGTCATAAGTATATTAGTACCTATACCTATATAATTACGAAGTTGCAGAATTACTAACAAAATATAATATACTATAGTATATTGTAATATATTAGTTAAAGGCTAGAGGTTGAACGTTCGGTTAAAGGTTAGATTAGGGCTAGATCAAACACTTTTGGGTCCTTAGACAAATGTTCTGTCTATCTGATCTTTTCTATCAAAAAGAATAACAAACTGATGTAGAAAAGTTCAACAAACATTACTATTATAATAGTAATGAAATAATTATTTCATTATTAGGTTTGTACACAGTAAAATGAATTGTGATGTTGACTCAATTTACCACGGTTGTTGTGGAAAATTTACATTGTTTTAAGTTAAATTATCAACATTTTTAGCTTTAACAAGCTCAATATTATGGTAATTTAACTTAAAAGAATGTGAATTTCCACGACAATCCTTGCAAATATAGCCCGTATCAGATTTTTTTTACTATGTAAGAAAATTAGTAACTTATTATTGTTTCTTTAACTCGAATACTGGCCGGACTTTTTTAACCTGAACAAGAGATTAGTTCTGTGAAAATATAAGATATCTACACCCAAAGATAAAATAAATTATAGGTATACTCAATTTTCTCTAAATAGGTATATCGAGCAATCTTCTAGCCATAGTGTAATAGAGAATCCCGTGAATAAAAGTGACAAGTAAAAGTTTTAGAGCAGCATAACTGTAGAAAACAAGAATATTCAAATTAACCATTTTTACAAAAAAAAAATAAAAATTAAACCAGTGGATCAGTGGAGAAAGTAAGTATTTTTCAAACGCTCGTGATACTTAACCCTTACCTTGGATGAGGTAACCGGTATCCCTACATGGTTTTTACGGAATTATGTGTTTTCAATGGCTTTTTCGTAATTATTAGTTTTTTGCAGCTATTGTATGTATACATTTTTTACGTTTTAATATAAGTTCTTTTATTTATGATCAAATTTTTGTTTGTGAGGTTAGGAAATTGGATTAATTAATTAGATTTGTATTAAATAAAAAATCTTTAATTTTTCAATATAAGAGGAAATAGATTATTCCAATTTAAAAACAAATATTAAATAATAAAACTCGTTGCCGCAAAAAGCTGAATTGGAAAGCGGTAGACACGCACAAAGGTGTATGTCAGATATATAAAACTGAAGAAAATGTTAAGGGGGTATTCTAGTCTAGAGGCATGAATTTTCGGGCGGTTTTTAAAGCTCTGTACAAACGAAACAAAAAATATTTTTACTATCCATTTTTTTATCATTTGTTTATTGATATTTTAAGATTACATAAAAAATTAACCGAAAAAAACCCTCAATTCCCAAAGTTATGAGCTGGCAAAGTGGGAGGTCCAAAAAAAACTGGCGTGCACGATATCTCGAGTTCTAATAACCGATTTATTTTAAATTAGATGTGAATGTTCTTTATGCATTCCTCTATCGCATGTACCATGCTCAGATCAAAATTTTTAATATTTTTACTATTTTAAAAAAATTTTGAATTGTTAATTAAAGCATGCCAAAAACAAAATTTTTTTCAAACTGCCGCCATTTTGTGAAAAAATTTTTGTTTTACTTTTCCAAGGTTCATACTATAGTGGTATCTATAAAAAACAATCACACCAAATTTCAAATAAATCGGTTCATTAGAACTTGATATATCGTGCACGCCAGGACACCTTCTTTTTTTTAGACCTCCCACTTTGCCGGCTCATAACTTTGTGAATTTAGAGGTTTTTTTTTATTAATTTTTTATGTAATTTTAAAATTTAAATAAAGAAAATGATATAAAATGGATAGTAAAAATATTTTTTCTTTCGTTTGTACAAAGCTTCAAAAACCGCCCGAAATTCATGCCTCTATAGACTAGAATACACCCTTAAAAGAAAAACATGAAAATGTTGTACACTTTGCAAGAAATCAATATGTGATCAACTTCTTCATTTGTATTTTACCCACTCCTGGACGTAGGACTCTCCTAATGAGGAAGGTTTTTAGCATTTAGACTCCACGGTTGCTTAATCCGGCTTGGGGAATGCATGTAACCCCGTTTTTTAATAGTTGATGGCAGCAATCATCAACTCAGGGGGACCGCCTGCTTTACGTGCCCTCCGAATCACGGAGACGGTCATGTGAAAGTTTTAGACTCTCCCCGGATTCAAACCTGAGAGTCAGCTGTTGTTCGGCTAACCTACTAAGCTAATGAAATTTTAAATAAAGGCGTGATAAAAGTATGCGATATAAAATAGAACTTTAACAAAAAAACAGAGCAGTGGATTCGCGTGATCGCTGGTTGAGTTACAGAGCGGAAATTTTGGGTTCGAACTTCGGACATGATAGAATTATAAACTAATACACCTCAACGCTTTAGGGCCAGTTTTACAACAGTTTACAACAATACAAACCGGTATAACGTAATTATGCAGTATAAAGTATAACCGTAGTATAACGTTATACCATGTTTATCTGACTATTATAAAATAGGTTCTAAGAGTGAAAATTGTGCTATTATGAAGATAGTATTTTAGTATTGATAGTAGTTGATGACTCATCAACGATGACCCATAAGTATATGATAAGCTTCGTAGTTGTTGTACAAATCTGGTGACGCGCAGGTTTAAATTAATAATTTTATTTTCTTAGTTTAAATAAATTCAGACTTATTATTAAATTGTTGTATTAAATACAACTTATTACAATGTTTTCATCTTGGTTTATCAGGCCCCCTAAAATGTAGTTCCTAATATAAACATTTCTTTTATTATCCTATCCTATACTATAATGCGCCCTTAAGTGAATATTTAATATTAGAGTGATTGGTGCTGAAACAAAATTTATATTTTTACTTAAAAATAATAATTTAGTATCCTTTTTAAATGCTTTTTTTGCCAATTTTTCGAGTAAAATCAGGAATACGAACTAAACGGTAGTCTTTGGTTAAGGGTTTCAGAACATAACTCTGGGCTGTGGATGATATTTGGATGTTTGCCATGTAGAAATTTGTGGATTTTAATAAACTAAGTTTTAGTTGTAGGTATATGAAAACCCATATTAAACGTAAAATAATGATTACTGTAATATAATATATTTTTTCTAATTCTGTTACAAAATGACTACTTTTGGAATGTCATTTGAGTTTCCAAATGTCATTCTTTTTATCACTAGTGATAAAATGAGATTACTTTTATCACTAGTTATAAAATGAAAATAATATCACAGTATAAGTTAACTGAATTTTTAATTATAAATATTTACAACACAATTTACAAATTTCATATTTCCACGATTATTTTCCAGCGCAGATATCGATGGCGAGGGTGATATTCTGGAATTCGACGGTGGCATCGAAGTGTTAGTAATATTTGTTTCATTATTTTCCATCGCAGATATCAATGGCGAGGGTGATATTCTTCTGGAATTCGCCGGTTGCATCGAAGTGTTATTGTTTGTTTTCACATTTTCGCCTAAAATTTTAGTAGAAATTCGTTTCTTGTTTTCTATGGAATCTTCAATATAACCCTCGGCAACGGTAGAAGATTTCCATCCCCCATGTCGCTTTAATGTTAATAAATCCGCTCCAGAATTAGCCAATAAGGAAGCCGAAGATCGACGAAAACAGTGACCAGTATATTGGTCAGAATTAGGCAAATTTAAAAAAATTGCAATTTTTTTAGGCCTAGTACCAATTGTGTTAATCCCAATAGGTTGTCTCGTACATTTTCCGTTTCTATATCCCAAAAAAAAACGAGAATTTGCTTGGTTCGGTCGAAGAGATACATATTTTCTAACAATTTCAACTAAATTTAACCCGTCAATATTGCCTTTTGTTATTGTGAATGTTCTTGGATGTTTTGTTTTTGTATCAGGAATACAAATTTTGAAAAACGAGCCAAAATCTACAACATGATCTGTGAGCATTTTAACAAGTTCGTCCTTACGGCAGCCACCGGATAATGCAATAATCAAGACTACCTATAAACAAAAAATAAATTATGAAGATAAATTCTTAACACTTGCTACTAACAAACTTACCTTTAAAGCTAAATATATTTGGTTATCGGCATTTAATAAAAAATTATTGAAATCTTCTTTTGTCAGTACTTTTGATTTTTTAGGACGATATCCTTCCGCTTGCCTCTTCAAAAAGGCAATTAGATTTGTAAATTTGCTAATATCAACATTATTTTTCATTGAAATTGTCGTTCTTAACATTGAATACGTACTCCACAAAGTGGAAGGTTTATAAACCTTTGCTTTGTTAGCAAAATAAGCAAGAAGTACCTTTTCCACTACTGTTTTGACGTTTTTTGAATCACACCATGTTTTGAAGCGTTTATATGCAAATTCGTATACTTGCTTAGATTTGTCTGGCAATAAAGTTAAAATTGCGGAATTGGCATCATTTTCAATATCAGAATCTTCAGAACCACTCATTTTATTACCATTACCTCGTGCAAAACTATTTACCCGAAATAAAAAATTGCTTGTTGTTTATACATATTGTTGTAGCAACTGATGTTTTAAGGGCCGATCTTTTCACCTTCAAGTAAACCCCAAGTAAGTTCTAATCGACAAGTAAGCTACTTTTCGGTCTTTTCAACTACTAGTAAAATTTAGTAGCCTAATAAATCAGCTTACTGGCTAGTAAAGTTATTAGCACCTTCAACAGGCCTGTAAATATTTATTAGCATGGTAAACTTAGCGGACAAAAGACTAACTTGTGATTATGTTTACTAAAATTTTAATCATAATGACGGTTTTAATATTATCATTTTTGAATGAATTTTGAATTTTGAAAATAATATTTAATAGAGTTGTGCTGGTTCCACCAGCTATGATTAAATACTTTAATGTCGGTTAGTTGAAATTTATCACGGTTAAATAAAATGAAGTGTTCCACCAAATGTTTAATCGTGGTTAAAGCAAGTTAACCAGTCCTCAAACTAATTAACCAATTTTGGCTGGCTAGAAAAGGTTAATCACTGTTAATGCCCAATGCATACGGATTGGGTCTGCGCGAAGAAATAAAGCGTGTTATGTGTTTGAAAAAGTGGTTTTAAAAGCGATCATTTGTTATTATTTACAATAATCATGTTTACAATAATATTCTATCTTCAGCAGATGATGAAGATATAGATATAAATTATAGTAGACCGCGAGTGTTAAATTCAAGAATTAATTATCATGAAATAGACGACGATTTTGAATATTTTCGACGTTTTTATCTACAAAAATATTTTTATAATTATTTAAACTATAGTAATAAAATTTATTTTAATAATGATTGATTATTTAATAATTCGGTTTGCAATTTTTCATTATTAACCTTTGGGCTAATTTTAGGTGTACGTTTTTCTTTAAATCTTTAACTTTCTTTAACTTAGCAGTCCTCTTTTTCTCAGCTGCTTCCATCTTGGCTTCCATGGTATCGAATTGCAGTTTCTAGAAATATTTCTAGAACTATCCAAACCATATAAAATATTTATATTTTAAAAATTATATTTTAGTATTTACTTACTAGTAGGTACTTAAAGTAATTACTTATTAGTAAAAAAAATTACTAAATATGAATATTTTATATCATTTGGATAGTTTTCAAGTTACCTTACAACTTGACCAAATTAAAATGACACTTCACCTGTCAGGTTTCATATTTAAGTTTAAGTTAATCTGATCTACTAGTTCAAATGACACTAAATTTTTAGTTTTAAATGTAATACCAACCGTACTATACTTTAAGTAGTTAATCGTTGCATAAAATTCGATGAAAAGACCCAACTGTCTTACTCGACCTTTAAAAAGCTCAAGTAAAGTAAACGACAAGTAACTACTTGACGTATAACTTAAATATGAAAAGATCGGCCCTAAAACTTCCAGATTAATATAATTTATTTTGTGCAGGTATTTGAACTGTCAACGTAAACTTGATATTATTAGTAGGGTAAATAATTTTACGCGCGATCGATCTGAATTTTTGCATATGCATTCCTACCGATAATTCAACAGTGTAATACAAGTCGAGGGGGGGAAAGTTTTTTGCTCAGTTTTTCGATATCTAGCTCCGTTGTCGAGTTATTGCTAATTCAAAAAATTTTGTTTTAAGAAAGCCCATTTTGCACAGAATTAGAAAAAAGCTTGTATGCAACACGACGTAAAAGTGTCTTTTTATAACACGGCGCGTTGTCCATCTCGGCTGCGCCTCGATGGACAATTTTCACGCCTAGTTATAAAAAGTATCACTTTTACATCTAGGTTGCATAAATAGCTATCGTATAAATATACTAATTTTAAAAAAGACTACTGTATTTGATTTCGTGTACTTACCTAACTTAATTGTAGAATTCTGCGATTATTAATTTGAGGTCAGAAAATTTAATTAGGTACTTAACTTACTTAAATTATTATTATTTAAAAACTATGTAGTTCTAGAAAGCACAAATTTTGTTACTTTTATTTATATTAATTTTTCTACTACAATCAACCGGCGTATAACGCGGTTAATTTGTATCGCATTATAATAAAAACCGCATTATAAGAAACCCGGAATTTTCTTTCAAAACATGGGTTCGGTATATACTCCGGCAACAAAATTTATAAGCTGTGGCGGCAAAGTATAATTCCGCCTCTGACTAGATTTAATGTTTTATAATAGGTAAAAAGCCCTCTCAAGCTTGATTCAAGTTTGATGTTCTTACAATTCTTTGTTAAAATAATTTTTAAATAACATCGGATACACCAAAGAAGAATAAACATTCGAAACTAGTGTGTTAATAAAAAGAATAGGTTTGAGAAAAGTGTTATTTTATTTATTCTATTTAATGTTTCAGTTAAGTAATAATTGATGATATGTAAATTAAAAGGAACCGGTGCCCACAGGTCCTGGCGCCCAAATTGGGACAAGCGCCCAAACGAATATAAAAGAAATGTTACCATCCGGATTCATACTGTCTGGTGCATAAAGCACCTTATTTTTTAATTATGAAATTTTATTTTTTCATTTTACCTGCTTTTACTTTTGTTTTAAAATAATTAAACAAGCAGAAAATTGCATAAATATACTATGTGTACTTTTACGTAATAATTCCTTATGTTTGTAATTCAACACCGCTACAAGAAATTAAAATATATTTAATAAAACAAGTATAATTCACCCTTACAACAGATCAAAGAAAAGTAACGACTCGGAATATATTTTAAACTTGGTTCTTCTATTAAAAAGAATTAACAAAGTTGTTAACATTTTGCGATAACGTTAAAAATTAATTATTTTATAAATTAAAAAATTCATTTGAAGTTAGTAAAAATTAAGAAACGGTTAGTTATAAGTCGCAGAATATAAAAATTAGATTCCCATAAATCGCGAACTTAAAACCGTTGTACTTGTAACATCTTAGCCATAAACACTAAATCACACATTTTTTGATAAAAATTTAGAAAAATAACAGTTTTAATATTGCAAATCCGTATCTAACGCTGAACCATATGGCTTAATGACCTGTTAGTGACCTTCGTATGGTACTCTGAAACTTTTCAAAATCACTTAACTGTATATCTTAACTTTAAATATGCAAATTTACCGGATAATATACCAAATAGTTTTGTCAAATTTAAGTATAAAAATTAATTTATGCTATACAAAAATAATAATTTAGAACTTGATTTTACGCAATTTATAAAATGTGTGACCTTTAACTGTTCTTAACTGTTATTTTTCTTAAAAAATAGGTTTCAATACAAACCAATTTTTTTTTAAATTTTTAATCCAGAAGATTAATTATATATAACTCTTATTTAACAAGTGTTACTTGGGTTTGTAATTTGTTTGTGGCGTTAATTAAGCATGTATCTTAAAATTCTGAGCAGAATAACAAAATAGTCTAACATATTAATTATAATAAATTAACTTAACGGTTATTGTCTATACTTCATTAAATGTTAGCTGAAAGTGATAGGTGTAAGTGACAGTCCGATTTCATCAGTTGCCGATAAGTGTTGATGGATTATACCTTTCAAATTAGCTAAATTACTTTTAATTGATTAACATTTAGTTCATAATTAAAAAAAATTAAAAAATTCGAAGTGTAGGCAAATTTTTTATTTACAATCTAATGCAGTTGACATAGTCCTTTCCCAAGTTTCAATCTTGCTACACCGGTTTTAAAGTTTCAAAATCAAAGGAAACAGAAGGGTCTCCAGCAATATCTCTAAAAACTTAGTTTTTAAAATTATATCTACACCGAAAGTTTGCAATTTTTAAATTATAATTTTAAAATAGTAGTAGCATCTATTTATTATTCAGTTTATTTGCTCGTGTTACAACCTAATGCTAAAATTGACATTTACAATAAATTAACAAAAATCTATAGGTAATAACAATTAATTTACAAATTTATGCCATTTTAACCTACTTATAATACAAACGGAAGCTACTGAAACTTTTAGTCCGGTTAAGTCGTAACATTTTGGTGAGATATTAATTTTATTTCGCAATTTATTCAATTTCTAATTTAGCCCTGAATCTTGAGGAATAAAGTGTTGTATCTGTTAAGTGTTACATAATATTCGACTGTCCTCTTTATTGACTATCGATGTATAGCAAAATGTTTGGACACTTGAGGTTACCCCCTATAGAGTTACCACCCTCGCTTATGTCGGTCAATTTATTGACAGAATATTTATTAGGTGGTCAACTTTACCTACCTACTTTATTTTCAATAAATTTCCCGGCGTTTTAAAGTATCTATACTAATTTTAAAATCTAATTAAATTACTTACTGTACTGTAAACTATTTGTCAAAGAATTTTACGTATACTTACACATAGATTACAATCTATATTTTAATAGGTACATGTTATATAGGTTATAATGGAATTAACGATAATTGCAACTGACTGTTCATATAAGCATAATGTGATTTCTAAAACGAACTTATATTGCGTGTACATATCTTATAGTAGAAATTACAAGAACAAAATGATCAAGGGAAGACTTTTGCGTGGAAAAATGTTTGCTCGAAATTATTACACGTATAGGTAATGGTTAATTTTAAAAGTTTCTGTTTTATTTAAAAGCTTATTATAAATCTAATAAAAGATCTGTTCAAGTGCGTTTTAAGTGGTATTTTATAACGCC
Source organism: Cantharis nigra (assembly GCA_958510845.1). NCBI lineage: Eukaryota > Metazoa > Arthropoda > Insecta > Coleoptera > Cantharidae > Cantharis > Cantharis nigra. Next base: position 68,086,251 of record OY294028.1, read on the forward strand.
ATTAACATTTTCCACAATAGCATTGTTGTAACGCAGGGCTTTATAAAACTACATGTGCAGGTATGAACCGCGTAACAAAGCCACTGCTTAAAAATGCCATTGATATTTATAAGCTAACTTCATACAAATACAGTCAATAAGGAATACGAATCGATGAAAGATTGGGACGTGTGCCTGAATATTTTATAAAAAGATATATACAAGTTAAATCAAAAATATTGTATAATATCTTGGATTCGAGCAATAAAAAAAAATATTTAAAAAATATCAAAATTGCGTATAATATTACGTTCCGCATTTGAACATACACAAAAACAGTTTTCAAAACGAGGGATTCTTATTCGTGAATTATTTTTGAATCTCTAATAGGGGAAAGTGGGGAGACAGGTGCGCTTCCTAAGCAATTTTGGCAGTGATTTTATTTTCTTCTCTTCGTACCTTGATAAGTAATTCAAACTGATAGACATAATTTGTTTGCACTGCAGGTTACCAGAGTAAAATTATAATTTAATCAGATAACATTGTATTAAGATAATGTTGAGTAATTAATTATTTTAGAAAAATTATAAATGTAACTCGACTTAGGCAAATTAAAATTGTATTCTTTATCGCAGTATTTATTTAACTTTTATTTGCACTATACATATATAACTACTTCTTGAATTCATTTATAATCACTAACCGGTTTGATTGCTAACATCTTAGCTACTGGAACTAAATTAAATGGATTAAGTGACGATACTATAAGAAAAGTTTTAATGTTCCTATATAGTAAAATTGGTTGATTTTAAGAATGAGCGTCTTAGTTTAATTCATGCAGAGTGATTGATGATGGCAAGGTAAGACGATGTTACATAATTTTGAAACCCATCATAAATTAAATTGCTTCTTTAATTATTTTTGTTTAATTTTTAATGATAACTATTACCAAATTGGTAACGAGAAAATAGTTTAATAAGCAGAGATAACTTTTTAATTTTGGTCGAGTTACACAACCTCTTTATAGATGTATATACAAAACAGGATACTCAAACGGCTCTTTTTGTCTCGAAATCAACTTATAAAGTTGGTTCTAACGGTCAAACGTTTCATATAACAAATCGTAAGTTTATCTTCAAATACCTGACAGGTCTCAACTGGTGCTGCAAGGCCTGAACCTGGACCAACGGTCATCGCGGCGACCGAAAAGATGAAGCCATTGTCCATTTCCCCCATCGATGTAAAGATCTAGGTGGGCTTCTGTAGACATGTAGGTCAGTTGCGATTGAACCGAATACTTTATTTATTTATAAAGATTTCGACCAGAACAAGGATTCTGAATCATTTACGCTTCATATATTTTAGGGTGACCATGGGAGAATAAGTAGTTTGTAAGTTCTTTTGCTAGTTAAAACGACATCTAAAGCACAGTAACAATAAATTAAAAATTGTATTGTTATTGCATTTAAAAACAAAACATAGCAAAACATTCAACGATTCAAGATTAAGTATCTATAACTAATAAATCATTTTATATTATCTAAACTGCAAAAGCAATTTCAAAGCTAATTTAAATGTTATTATTAGATACTCAACCGCAAATTTTCTATTATTTTGCTTTACTTTTGTAATTGTGAAAACATATAGATTTAGCTTAGCACTTATTAAACAATTTATTTCAGTTATTTTAATAACTTGTTTGAACGCAAAGAGATATATTAGATTGCTATTCCAATTATGCACCACTATTCCATTGAAATAGGTTTAAACAATATAGATATTATTTAAAAATGTAAATCGGTAGCTAATCAATTTGTAATGATGGGTAAAATATTGAAATTTAAAAATTAACGTCTTTTTATATAAAACATTAAATTGGTAGTAAATATACACAATTAACAATTAGTTTCGTTTAATAAATATATCAGTACAAAATCAATCATTTTGTCAGCTGTCCACTTTTAAAGAAAACGGAATCATTAAGCCGAACAGCTGCTGCAACGTATTTAATCGTACAGATTGACAACCGTGAAGGTGTCCGATTATTTCCTAATATTTCGAATCTTGCTAAAGATTAGCAGTAGTTTGTTGAGAGAATTATAATTGCAAACAATGTTTATTCGCAAACAGGGACCCTCTCTTTTAGTTTGTCAAAGCATTCGACAATTTTGATGTAATATGGTTGACATTTTTCCAATTCATTTATCTGACATAATTATATTTTCGCAAAATATTATTTGCAATGTAGAAAAAATTAATCACAATCTCATTTTCAAATCTCATAATTTTTTTTTTAATTTAAACAAATTTTTTTTAGAGAAGTAATTAGCACACTTTCATGGAACATAGTTTGTAGTTTTGGACTAACGACAGTCGACATAAATAAACTGAAAGTATAAAACTAAAATAAATAAACATTACAGCAATCAGTGTGATACAATGCGGCATCTCCAGACTGGTGAGCTGGAAACCACGGTTCCAATCCTGGTGAGGGAAAATACACTTATGTTATTATTTTAACAGTTTTCGAGGGAAAAATTAAAGATCAAAAATCTAACATTAATACATTCTTCTCAAATCTCTTTGAAGGCAAAAGAACACCTCCCTCTCCCCGCTTATTGATAGCAATTCAGTGTAAACATAGCAAAACTCCTTCGATCTACTATTGTGTCTTCGCAAATAATAAAATAATGGCTGCCCTTGCACATTTCATTACTCGATTCGTAGTTTATTGCACAAGAATTCAAATATCCTGTCCTTTTATCAGCTTCATGATAGCATCAGTTTGCCACTAAAATATATCAAATATCAAAACAGAAAATATTATAATCAATCAAATTCATTACCCGTGACTGCTTTCAAATTTATAATCTTCTGGATGTAACAAAACTAAACTTCGAATTAAATGGACTTTAAAATATCATCTAGATTAACTCGATGTCTATGCTAATAGTCAAACTTCAACGTTGATGCTAGGAAACTCAATACGTCATCTAAGTCAACTACAACAGGCAAAATACAACCAACTTGACTACAAGCTACCAGTTGTGGTCCAATTTGTCTTCAATAAAATCTGACTTGGCATAACATAAAACCATTCGAGTATCTAACAATTATTATTATAACTATTAAACAATTAGTATAATCATCAAACAATAGCTTTTGATTTAGTCATCAAGTTTAAAAATTGCCGATGTCGTAAAGACCTAGAAGCTGACAAATGTAGAAGGTTATATAAACTCTCAAGATTTATGGAACCACAAACCTTGTGTTCTAGTTTACGACGAACAACGGCGAGTAAAAATGTGGTATTAGCTTCGAATCTAGACTTCTCAACAAAATCCGCAACTCATTCGAACTTTTCATGCAACATCAAAATGATTTTTACTTTTCATATTTATTACAGTAATAAACTTGAAATTGGCAAGAACTTGCACCAATAGATCAATAGATGGCTTGGCGCGTAGCAATATATTGTACAATATACTGGACGGAAGAAAATTGGTACCTAGCAACTTATAATTATAAATTATTAAATAATTAAATTAATAGCAATTATTTTTATTTGAATTTCAATGTAGTTTTTTTCCATCTGAAGGGAATGGAAATTTGCAACATTTTCAGACAGAAAAGGAAACAGTAAAATATAGTAAAACAATGTTACCGAAGAAAGAATTCACGGAATTGCACATGCAGCCAACCAATTTCGTATTTTTATGATTTAGTTCGATAAAGAAGAGCAAAAGGAAAAAAGCTCACCTGCTGCCTAAAAATTAATCTATGGGTATTCCTCATAGTCCTTCACTTGTACACCGAATTTCTCCGGCGAATTTCCCTTCAGTTAATCGGTTAATCAGCTCTGAGCCTTTTCTGTACAAACCAGAACCAGATGTCCTGAAGCGAAATGTCCTAGAACCATCGTTAGAATATTATGTTAAAGTTAGAGTCACTATTAAGTATAATAATTACCACATATTATCCACAATATACGTATTATAGTTATAATATTTTTTTACAAAAATTATTTTTTTTCTTTTCTCAGGTACTTTGAAACGATAAATAAACAAGTAGGAGAGAAACAAAAAAGACAATCTGGGTAGCTTCATGACTCTAATGTTTAACCCTTTCAGACACAGTGTCCTGTAGAGAGGACAAAAGTTTAAGGCAAAATTTTGGATAGTAGTAGCTATATGGAGAGTACTAATCAAATTGATCTGTTCCGAGGACTATTCAGCTTGGCTCCTGAAAGATTGCATTACTTGTTGCACTTATTGTTATCCTTTAATATGCTTATTTTGTCTTACGTATTGAAGCTGAAAGCACGTGGTTGTTTTCGAGTTTTTTGTGTTTATTTATCTTCTGGAATGTAATACTTTTTAAGTAAATAATATTTTTTCTACTTTGTATAATGTTGTATGCATTCAGTAAAATAATTTTGTGTCATAGAATTTCTCAAATTTTTGATAAATCGTGTTCAGAATATCTGTCCTGTACAGAGGACAAGGTGTCTCATCGATTTAGTTAGATTATTGCATTTCTTATTTAGATTTACTATTTTAGTAAAGCAAGCAGGTGCAAATATTTAAATTGTACAGCGAAAACTTACAGAAAATGTAAAAAATGTCATGTAAATCTGTGTATTAAAAGCAAAAACAACTGTTTTGAACAATTTCATAGGAATTTTAAAACAATTCAAAGATTCATTTTATGATATATTTTCCTACGAATATTTTTAACGAATTTTAGCAATTTGAAATAAATAATCTTTTTATTTTATGTGTTTTTATCATTATTTTACCTTGTATTATTTTATAATTTACTTACTTACATGACTTCCTTGAGTCACCATGTCCTGTACAGAGGACAGTTGGTATCTTAGTACTCGGGAACCTTAGAGTAATCTAACAAACATGAAAAATCTTCAAAAAATCAAACAAATTCATATGCTGAGTTTGAAAATCTTCCTATAACCCCTTCATAATTCGTGTCTGAAAGGGTTAATATGTTAATAAGACTAGGCAAGGTTGTATAATAGTAGCATTTTCTAAAAATATAAAGTGAATCTAATGCTGCAACCAACCGCACACAATTTTTGCAGATCAGGTAAAGGCAGCCCTGTGGGTTTTATGCTGAAATCATTAGTGGTTCAAAGCCAATCAGTTCCTCATACTCAACCTTGTTTGCTTTTTGTCAAGTTCAGATATTGCAAAATTCTGTTGATATTCTGAAATTCACTTTTGGGTAAGAAAACTACCTCTGGAGTATAGTTAGTTAAGTATTGTTTAAATTACAAAAGATTAATGTACAAAAAATTTAGTTAGATAAAATACTTTTTGAAAAAATTTTCAAATTTTAAATATTCTGTAATCTGCTTAAAAATTTTAATTGGAATTTTTAAATTGCATGCAAATTTACTTTAATAATTATTAAAAAATGTAAAGAAGCTAAAATATACTTTTTAGCATATTAGCTATTAGCAAATTATTTGGTGATATTCATACTTTCTCTTTGATTATCTTCGCTGTATCATTTGTCTACCTTGTAAATTTTGTGGTTTTATATTTATGCAGCTGCGATATTAAATAATATTCAATGTTAAATATTTAATAATTGGAACTATAGTATCTTCCCATGTAATACAGTTATACATTTTTAACACAAATGAACTTCCTGGGTGGGTTTAACTAACAAAAGCACATACGTGCATTTACCCACAGCTTGGAGATTCATCCAACTTTTGTAGATGGTGTCGTTTGATATGCTTTAGCCGGAAGGTTTCTATCCAAAATGCCACATGTGTATCCGCGTGAACTTAAATTTTTACCTGTGTCGGCTTCTAAATGCTCATACGTCAGTGATTTGATAGATTCTATCGCTCATTGCCATTGTATCAAATAACAAAATATTAGAAAAAACAAAAGTAAGCGTTAAAATAATATCCGTTCAATTGTCGCGCGAGTTAATCGCTGCACTGTTTCTGGAGTAAAAAATAACTAAACTAGACAAAAGTATTATTTTGGAGGAAATCTAATATAAATCGAAAGGAATAGTGTGCAAACTGTATATACAAAATCTTATACAACTCGGATTTTATGTTTGTGTAGTGAACCACATTCCTATTATGATTTCTCTTCGAGGTAGGGTCTAACTACACGGAAGTTTTTGTTTAGCCCTGCTTTCATTCCAACCTATGCACTATTTTATTTAGGGTTTGATACAATAACCTTACAAATAAATTGTTTCGATTTCTATGTGTGTGTGTAACTGTCATGTTAACCTAATTAATACTGTAATTAATAAAAACTTTAAATTAATGGAGCATAAAATTTTGCATCACACTTCACTATTTTGTATTATCAATTCAAACCCTTTCGGTTGTATTTGCTTATAAAGAGTTGGTAAATAGTACAAAAGAGCAGTTGGGTATAAATAAAACGTTTGTTGAAATTTTCTCTATATGGACAAATGGCAATTTCTATATGTGACACTAAACTAATGTGGTTAAAAAGTCTTATATCTTAAGCACATATAAAGCTGAAGCTTAATGTTATTGTTCGTGAATACGACAAACTTATGTTGTATATGAGATCTAAAAGCTTGCAGGTGTGAGTTGTGTGTATTCTTGATACACAATAGTGCTCTTTTTTATCAAAAATACTTTGTCATCTGCTTTTGCACTGTACCAAACTTACAATGTCTGAAGTATGACAACACGAATCTTAATCTTTTTAAAAGTACCAGTTTGTGCTTCTAATTTTTTGAATATCCTTTGAAAAACAATAGAAATTATAAAATAGATATAAATAGAATTGAATTCAAGGTAAAGGATATTTTTTAAAAACGTCTGTCAGTTTTAAAATACTACGAAATTTATAAGAATTTCGACTATATTTTTACAATGATGCCGGTACAGTCCAGTCTCATATAGATGCTGCGATAAATACCGGTCCTCCTGTGTAAGTTTAGATTGCGGTCCACAGTCAACTTGGTTGACACCGGGCCGTAGAAAACTCCCTTTTGTTCTCGCCGACCCCTGCCTGAAATACCCTTCGACTTAGGTCAGATCGTTGGTTCTTCAACCGTATACACAACATATAAAATGTGTTGTCTGAAATAAAAATTCTATAACAAAATAAATAAAAATATTACCATTCATCTATGACGTATACTAACGGAATAGCCAATATTGAATGCTAACTATTTATATTTAATATAGCAATAGACGAATTTTAAACATCAAATTATAATTAAAATCAAAATAATTTATATTAAAAGGAAGGTGCATTTGCATTATTAATACTTTCATTCAAATTTTCCAAAACGCATTTAAAATTTAAATTATAATATCAATTAACGAAAAAGTAAAATTATATAGCCGCATATTTAAATATGACGTAACATACTCACGATGTGAGCGAGTTTTTAAGCTTTCTCAGGTGTACTCATGTGAAGGAATTGAAAAACCCGCATAGCATCAGAAACTGATGTATCGAACATATGATGGATGAGTATAACCCTAATACCTCTTTAAAAGAAACATCTCAACTTCGTCCTTATACCCATTGAAGATACAATACACAATAATAAGTAATGTAAAAAATAGAATAACGTCCAGAAGCATCACAAAGGTATTAAATTGTATAAGGTTATTATCTTGATGAAATGCATCAATCTTTATTTTTTATGGATCGATAAACTTACAAAATGTTGATTACAATTTGTCAAAAATATCAGTTTCATTAAGACGCCTTAGAAAATATTTAAAGATTTATAAATATTGTAGACAATATTGTAGACACAACATAGGAAAACATTTCAAACTTAGCATAGTTTAATCAACATTAGAAATTAGTATAAGAATTATTGTTTTTAAGAGCAAATCGTCCAACTTTATATCATTTTTTTTTAGTTAACGTCCTTTTATTTGCTTAATGACTTTAAATAAAAAGTTTATAAAACTCTGTAAATGGAAATGAGATGCATACGTTTTCAAAAATTAGCACAAAATATATTACTTAAATAAAACCCATGACATATGCTTTTCTCTAATTGAGCGCATCAGATGGGTGTCATGACGTTTTAATTAAGTAGGAATGAACTTACCTAAAATAAGACATTTTTACAATTTAAGAAAATTTAATAAATAACAAGGTTCCAAAGAACGACATTGGCATGCCTTTTTGAAATCTAGACTGCACTGCACTCTGATGTTGATTTCTGAAAATTAATTTAAAAAATAATTTTTTAAGTTTACCACGATTTTCACCGTAAGGCTGAATCTAATGGAAATGAACTTAAATGAAGAAATTTTAATTTGTTTTTTTTTGTTCCTTATTTTTTATTTTTCCTATAGTTATATGCGACTGAAGATAGAATATAATTGTGAAATAGGGCCTTATATTGCATTATCAAATTTTAATTGTTTTTTATATTACTCGTCGTTTTTACGTGTTCTTTTTCGTTTTTTAACTAAATAATAACTCGTTCTTGCTTCACCACAAAATTTTTCAAATCAATTTTTTTATAAATTTTTAAGTTTTCAATAAGAAAAAAACGTTTAAAGCTCTATGTAATATTGTTTTGTTTTATTAAATTGGAATAAATAAATGAAAATCGTTCGTGGTTTAAAAATTAAAATAAAACTAAAACTACTAGGTATAACGTTTTCGCTCTTGAGTATCTATCTAACGATTCTTGTTCAATAAAGCACTCAATTATTATATAAGAGACTTAAGTGGCTATTTACTAGGTATAATAATAGAAATAGACAGACAGCCTTAAGCGTTAACCTGCACTAATAGGAAGCATTTCGTGACTTACGAAATAAATATGATCATTTTAAAATCGCTTTTATTTATTATAATCGTGGTTGTTTTTTCAATTTCTTTGTTAATAAAAAACATAATTGATAAGTAGCTTTTATTTATGAGGCACTTCAATATATCGAAAGAACTTATTTACTTTTGTATTTATATCAATTACTCACCCATAACAAAGATACCAATTACGTTAACTTACGTTTTATATTAACAATTAAACTTTTTTTTATATAAAAATAATAGAATTTGTAGATATCTGGTGCCTTCAACTTTAATTTTTAAATTTAGATTTTCTTATAGATAAAAGTTAATTAATGAGTTGTATGGTTTGTAATAACTGCGGGTTCGTCACGGAGGCAGACAGGTGGTTTCAGCACCGGGCTAGTCAGTTTTCAGACTCATTTGTCAGACTTTTAATGGTGCTTTAACGTTTCTTACTTATTGCCGTGTGTTAAGTTACGCTTATGTATTTGATCAGCTGATAACAAACTGTGTTTAAACAAACGAAAATTATTTGATGTAAGTTTATTTTACTACAAATTGATATTTTAAATTATAACTATTAATTTTATTATATTCAACAGGTGCTTTGATTTATTTATCCAATTAATAACCATATTGTCTATTCATTTCTATGCCACAAGTAGTTAATCATATTCCTATATTATACCCAAAAATTAATTTATAATTGTGAACAAAATGTTAAACGAATGTAAAATCATCTTGACCTTCACGAACTGCGTGACCAAAGCCAGTCGGTCATCTTATGGAAAATTCAAAAGTATATACTTGATATGCTTAAGATGCGTGCTTTGCCGTTTTTAAAGCTCATCCGCAAAAAAAGATTTTTACTTTCTTACATAACTAATTGTTTCATGCATCTTTTAGCGCAAGTAAGCAACCCTACATGACGGATCTGAATTATTTCACTTTTATATTTCTTAATAGTTATACAGTTGCTATTGTTTTAGGTAATAAGTAATAACTTTTATATATACATAATTAGAATAGATAGAAAGACGGTCATTAACCTACTAGTTGGAGTGATGAACTGCTAACGCTACGGTACTTTGCTCGAATTTGGGAAAAAACTGATTTTCTTGCTTGTAATCGATTCTGTACTTCAGAGGGTACATAAACCTTAAAGTTGATGATTTCCACCATTAACAATAAAACTGGGCCACAGGCTCATCCGGAACTAGTTGAACAAACTATAACTCAAATTTAATATTAATATATTCACAATTTATACACACACCAAAATAAATATCCTGTCTAGCACTATGCTTCATCATTAGCAGTTTATCACTAAAATTTCACAACAGAAAGCATGCAATTATACCATATTTGTTTAATAATTGAAAAATAAATTCATTACCCGTGATTGCATCTACATCTATGGATAAAAACTCACAAAATTCCAAAATAATCTCAAAAAGGAATCACGATGTCAAAACAATTTATTGTATACATCTCCGAAAAAGATAAAAGTTAAAATTTTACAGGATAAATGAAAAGATAACGCGTAACATTAAAACCAATACTATAACTATTAAAAGCTAAAAAAATTTCGAAGACTATGAAAACATTAATTTATCTGCAAGACATCACAACCTGAGTAATTAAGAAATAACATTTTACAATTATAATTGTATATTTATGACAATTGACAATTATAACAAAGCTCGCTCACTGTTCCATGGCTTAACAAAACTTAAATTTGAGAACCAATTGGGCAATAAATTGATAATCAAAAAACTATCGGATATGGATGTGCATAATTGTACATAAAGAGATGGAGACGCAATTGTAGTATAATTTTTGATTAACCAAAAATTCGTTGTAACTGATATTGGCGGTATACTAAAAGTACTTTGGCGCAACCCTTTATTTTTTAGATTTTTAGTATTAATGATTTTATGTTTGAAAACCAAACAATACCTAAGAATTGACTTTTATGTAATTTTAAGTATTTTATGAGAACCCAACTTATTGTTTTTTCCAAGGAAAATTGAATAAAAGTTAACTTATTACACATCATCGAATTAAAAAAATACTCGCTAATACATTTTCGCAAATTAAAATGTTATATTGTTTGACATTAAAGTTGTAGTCGAAGAAAATAAAAATTAGGGTTTTTAAGGTAGGTTATTTCTTATACAATCATTTATTTTATTTTTAAATAAAATTAAATAATGATGTTAAGTTAGAAAGGACGAAAGAACTTTTCGTGACGAGTTTATGCATATAATCACCAAATACACAAAACGAGCAATAAATTACGGATGAGCCACAAAAAATACATTTGCTCCAAATAAGACATATTTCTTTTTAATAATGGAACAAATATCATATTTTTAATATTTTTTCTAATTAACTAAAACTGATTTTGTTCTTTATATTTACCTATGCTTATGATGTTACTGTGTATCAAAGTTTTCTTTTTTTTAAAGTTTTATATGTTTGATTGATAATTTGTTGGAAAATTTAGTTATGTTGCATGTAGTTCAATTGGAAGGATCCAAATTAAATTTGAATCTTATTGTTGTGAATTTCATTTAGGCATTTTTGAAATATTATTTAATAATTAAGCTTGCTTTCTGTCACCTGAAAATATTAAATACTAGTGAAAAAGAGATTTTTTTATAAAGTTTTAATCATTATAATTATTTCATAGTAGAGTAACCATACATAACGTTTTATTTGTAATTATGGTATATATTAATGTAATATTATATAACGAGTAATAAAATTTGTTCAAATAATCAGATAAATCAAAGAAAGGCAAGAATCCGTGCTTAATTTGACTTGTTTAATCGGTACCATGATCAGTACCAACAATTGATGAGTATCATGATATTAAGATAAGATATTGTTGTAGATATCCTAAAGGTGATTGCTCTTTCGTGTAATATAATAGTATTAGTAAGTATTATGATATATAGGGCTGTATCGGTATATAGCAGAATTGCAGGTGCCACCGCATTATTGGTTAGTGTAGGCCGAACCCAACCAACTACAGTCACGACCCTACGCCGCTCCCGGCTCTTATTAATATACACGAACGTAACCACTGAACCGGGATTATGTTGTTCAAGATCTGGAAACCTATGCTCATTAGTTCCGCACTTTTGCAGCAATCAGTGTAATGTGTTCAGCCAACTTTAGATGTCCAAAACTAAATACAGTTAAATTTACTGTAACTTTTTCAATTTCCAGGCATCTGATAAAGCATTTGCAAAAGTGTAATATACTCTGAAAATTCCGATAACTAAACTGTCAGTTTTGCCAGTGCTGTTGTAAAAACGTGAGTATGCAATTAGTTTTCAAGGAAAGGCGTCAGAGAGAAGAAAAAAAGAAAACTGCATGATTGAATTTGTCGCTCTGTTCGGGCAGTGATTATAAAATATCCTATATTATGCGAAAGAGAAAACAAATTGTATTATCTACTTACCAAAAGCTGGAATTTCAAACAGCGGGACTATCCTTCTTCAAGAAATAAGCTCAGACGATTGACGAAATAATGGCAAGGTATGAAAAGCCCAAATCTGCTAACACAAAATGCTTATAAATTAATAATATCAATAAATCTTCTAACATAAACGTTAAATAGTTACAAGACAAACTATATTAGTTAAAAAGTTAATTTCGTGCAAAACAGATGTTTGATTAAAGCATTTGTAATAAGATTAATCTGATTGAATCTTCATTTGTTTTCTTCAAGTTGTAGTGATGTATACACAGCTAAAAAGTATGTACTATTTATATTGCTTGCATAATTTTATTTTATTTTATTTTTATGAAAACCCATTGTTGATGGAAATGAGGAAAGTCTATGTTTTGTAAAAAATTTGTTATCAGAAGAATATATTTCAAGTAATTGAAATAGCATAGGTTATCTTGATTTCCTGATTGCTCAACTTCGTGTAGATATTTGAGATTTTCGAGTTTTGTTTCAGAACTTTCACATTTCGTCGTATAAGCAGAAGAAAATAGCTCCAATGAAGATTCACCCACCATCCAGAAGCTGTTATTCGCGCATTATACATATATGATAACTTATTAGCGGTTACCAAATTAAACTCTATCAACAATGGAACGTATATAAAAAAAACCGAACAACTGGCAATTTTAATAAAAATCCGTGAATAATACAGGTTAAAAAAAATTTAAAAATCAGTAGTAAGTAAGTACCTACATGAATTATACATTTTTCAAACTCTCAGAAAACTCACTCATTATGTGGAGATAAATATTACGATAATACAGAAAGATTCCTAAGGCGTCCAACAATCGATTTGAACTGTTATACTTTTACATTAAATTGCAAGACGGAATTGGCACCTCGAGTGATTTAATTTATATTTCAATTTTTGTTCAGGATAATACAAATCTTCATTTTTGAAAATCTATAAGTATACTTAGTTGATGAAAACAAATTACTAATTTATGAATTTAATATTAATTATGACATTGAAAACCGATATAATACCAAAATACAGACATACTAATAATTATTTTAAAAAAATATTAAATTTTAGAGTAGTTTTTAAATAATTCTGATGCATGCTTACACGAATTCTGTTCATTTCGGAGAATAGTTTACTTTTCAGAATGTTAAATTTATTTAAAGGAACTATATTTTTGCTAATCTAATTAAAAAATCTGCAAAAGTACAAGATTAATAAAAAAAATTTGAAAATGAACTTTAAATAGATAATTATTATAATAATACATTTTTAACTAAATGGAAATCGTCACGCTTGCTTAAGGCAAATTCGGCTGTTAATGCACCAGATTGTGTTTTATATGAAATAATTGCAATATATCACGAATTTCATAGACCATTGTTATAATTTTTTACAACTTACTTTAATGTTCTTCTTACTTTACATACAGAAAATTACAAGTTATGAAAAAAGTGACTCAAGTAAAATTAAAATAAATTATTCCAATATAAAAACACTCAATTAAATTAGCAATTTTTGCAAAAATTTTGAATGTGTTTAAAATATTCAACATAAATAGAAATTATCTGCTATTATTTTAATTTCAAAATTTACCCTCAAGTGCAATATCTAAATGCAGTTATTAACAAATTATTAAAAAATGTTGCACAATTCAAATCTATTGCAGACAATTAATGCAAAAGCTCTAGAACAAAGATTTTCATGCAGTTGTTTCGTGGTAAAACATTCTTCATTGTGACAGTATGTAATTATGCGATCGTTATAACTGTCAAAAATATAAAAGATAACTTGTTATTATGATTGAAGGGATTAAATATTTAATGCAGTGCGATTTTATGATTAAATTTAAAAATACTGATACCTAAAAGTCATTTTAATGGGGAATAACCAAAAAATACGTCTAAAAAGTATTAAAATGTATCTACTACCTACCTGAATATTAAATATACAGTCACGAAATTGATAACTGCGATATGTACAAGGTATAACAAACCTTGAATAAAGGCACCCAAGAACAGAGAATTACATATGCCTACCTGTCTAATATCCAAGCATATTTTATAATTAGTATTTTTTTGCACGGTAGCTTCGTTTACCATATCAATTTGGACTTTTATTGTTTAGGATATTGAAAATGGCAACAACTTATTCTACTTATATATACGAGACAAAACGTTGTTAAAGATATAAAACAATGGTATAAAAGCAATTGAAAACAACAATAAATGTGCAATTTCTAATGGAGTACATACTAGTCGATAAACATAATGGCTTACTACTTACATAGGTACAAGTGGGTCTTGATAAGACAATAGGTACGTACCAATAATAATTCTACCACTAGCATGTGATAAGGTATCGCGCTATACTAAAAATGGCCGCTAGTGTCACAAAGCGTGAAATGTTACGCTTGCTTTTGAATAACAATGGCTGTTCGAAGATTGTGTACTAAACGACACGCAGGCATTGTATTGTATCAACCCAAAGATACGGGTATTAGCAGTTAGTTTCTAATTCCACGCACACCATGAAACACCTACCTTGAAAATAAACTTTAATGCTGCATCCGTGAAAAAACTTGGTTCTTCATATACCTACCTTTCAAATAAAAGCATATTCTTATTAAAAATGTTATACATTTCTTTTGTTCTTCGTCACACACCATTTAAACATCTAAAATGTTTTATATGGTAAACTTGTTGCGGTTTCTTATAAATATATTAGAATCAAAATTCAAAACTTTCTGTATACAAGGGTAAAAATTTATTTTTAATTTCCTTTTTGTTTCTTACTCCACCGTTGGAGTTTTTCACATACCTACCTTACCTACTAAATAGAATTTTATGATTTTCTTCTTATGCTTGTCCCAGCTAAGTGTTGTTCATGATGTTATTTCAAGTATATAGGTGAAACTAACCGACGCGACGGTTAATAATAATGTAGATAGAATTGTAACAATAATCAATTAAAAGGACATATTTTTATATCGAGGACATTTTCGTAAACCTAGTCATCTTTTATTTACTATTTTTAATTATTCATATTAGATATTATGAAAATTTTCCATAGGTTTTCACGAAAATATAATGATCCACAGATATTATAATATGTATAGTATATCAGCAAACAAATAAGTATATGGCTATTATAATTATGAATATTTTAAAGCTTCTAGACTATAGCAACCGTTCACAAAGGTCACAATACATGATATACAGGATGATTAAGTATTTATTTGTGAAAAAAATAATTGATAGATTTGACTGCGCGTTTCACGAAATGCCTTATATTATCTAGGTACTTAAATTTGTTATAAATTGTTAAATATCGAAAACATAAGTCGTGTATTCCTGTGCACTCCTTATATGTTAATATAATTCTTAAGCATGCACATGTATCAAGTTCTCCTTTATAGAAGGGATAAAGTATTGCTTATACTTTTAAAGGATATGCTAAATAAACTAATGTATTTTGTAGGTCAGAAATTGCAAGGAGTTTAATTTGTTATGAAAGGGAGACTCAAGTGTTTCGTCATGTTGTATATACAGGCATTTAAGGTATGTTAACATTAATAATTGCAAAACTTTAAGATACTCCACATTACATTTACAGAACTCATCAGTAAGTGTCTGCTCATTTTGGTATATACTAGTTTAATCACTCTATTTAATGAGTCTAATATATTCAATTAAAGTACCGATTATAGAGTTTGCAAGATTGTGATTTATAACAGCTTCATAATTTATGAAAGAACGAATTGATCTCTATCTTGCATTGGTCTCGTACTTTCGTACTTAACTAGTAGTTTTATTGGCTTTTAAATTATAATAACATTTAAGAGTCATAAAATAAATAAGTAGGTGTAAGATGGGCAAAATTAAAATTTAAAAAAAACTGGGGTAACATGTGATATAAGTAATATATCGTACACGTTAAATATATTTTATTTCAGGAAGTGTCTATTTAAAATGGCATATAATATATACAACTTGTATCTCGTTTAATATCAGTTTTTAGTACTTATACGCTTGTTTGCACGCTATAACAAACTAGTAAAGACTATACGAAGGGTTTATGTTTGTACAGCACCTGCTCGTACGGTTGCGATGTCACTTGTGTTTTTATAATATGAGAGATACAATCTTTGTTTAAATAAAAATTTCGAAATGCCTTTTTCAGATTTCATAAAAAGTTTAGCCAAAAATCACATCGCCGCAAAATTTTAGCGCTTAAAAAATAAAAGTTACATTTTCTAGATGCAAAGATTACCTTTGACTATTTTCAGACACGCACATAACTCATCGTTGAACATTATATTGTTGCGCTATTGAATACGGAGGCTGAGCTGAGATCGAATTGAGATCGGTAGCTGCGATTGGAGTTTTGATGTCGCCACCGGCAACAAAGCTACTGCATTGTATTTTCTTACGAATCGCATATGGGATACATATAACTATCGACTACCTTTCTTGTATATTTTTATCGTATTTACCACAGACGTTGAAAAAACACCTACGACAGTGGGTCGATATCTTGACCCTACCCTTAAAAAGGACTTTTACTCCAAATTGCTCACGATGAATTTTTATGCGTAATTACTATTACCTCACTGGGCTATGACTAAATGAATTAAAAGACTTTGTTCTTTGAATGTATAACCTTGTGTGACTTTCTAACGCCTACATTGTGACAATAATAACCGATCTTGTTTTGTTGTAACAATTCATCGAAGAGATGACCACCAAACCTGTAATTGATTATTATGATTAATTGAAGGAAAACTGTAACAACAAAACCATTAATTTTATTTTATTAATTTAAACAATAAGACAGTGCGATTTTCGATACCAGTTGGCAACAAGTCCACTAATTTGAAGAGCATCTAAAATATTTCCAAGTTACTAAAACTTATTAGATTGTAACATCTTAACTTTTTTTAATAAAAATAATTAAATTAAATTTTTAATTTTTCCTAAGTGGGTAGGTACATAAAATAGAAAAAATGCACGGAATAAAACTGACCCTATTAAAAGTCCTAGGACCTAGATGGCTTAACCTTCCTAATTGTATTAATTTTACTATATTGATAGAGATTGATTTGTGTTCATTGATGGCCTATTAATAAAGTGCGAAGTTTAATAGTAACTTAGTTACCTATAAATACTCAACTATTATGTTTTTATTAAATTATATAGACCGATTTTTTAAAATTTATAATTAAGTATAATTAGCATGCAGCCGCCACCCTCGTGTTGTCGCACAAATTACATTACCTACTGACAATAAATTATAAAAGTAACCAAATCACCCTTAACTTACAACAATATTATAATGGTGTAGCATGCTGTGTCTTACCAATATTTAATGTTAGTTTTAAAGTATATAAATAAGCAGAGGTACACTAATTGATTGCTATTACCCATGCGTGAGTGACGCTGAAATTACATCGTGCTAAAGAAGGGCGGCTTCATTTAACAATCCTTCCATGCGTTTAACTGTAATAGCCTATTAGAAATATATTATAGTATGACTTAATGGGTGATTTTTCAAGCACAAGTAGGTACCCACAACGTGATTTAAAACTGAGTTTAACATTTGCACTTTTAGGACAAAATATCTCCGTTACTCCATCAAACATTTTCTAACGATTAATGTACTTTTTATTAGCTATTCGAAACTGGGTGAGCAGTTCAGGAACATTAAAGTTTACATGAAATTTGCATTTAGTTTATTAATATTATGTCGTAAATAAAAGTTTAATCTGGTAACGCACACATAAAGTAAAATCGTCTTCTCTAGGCAAGTTTTCTTTTACTGCTATTTTGGTAGTGGACGCTATTTTCTAGTTGTCCTCTTTTAAAAGAAAGTGTGTTTTACTGTAGAAATATTAATTTTAAACATACTTTTTTATGCAAAACACATATTATATTATTGTGGTAGGTAGACATCAGAAAAAATAACATTCCAATTTTATTAAAAAAAAATAGTAAAATAATTTCGCTGCATACTAGAATAAATAAAGATTCAATATATGAGGCCAGACGTTTTGTGTTTACCTATTTAAAATTTAAAGTAAAAATGTTTTGTCTCTCTAGAAAGAGATAAAGTTTTTAAAAGCATTTGCACAACAAAAAATTTAAATATCACAGATAAGTTATTTGTCTAATGTTTAGTAAACCGATTGTTAAAAACAAAATTTAAACCTGCAGCTACACTAATGGCTAACATTTATTAATTCTTCAAATAAAGTCAATCATTAATCAAAACTAATTATTTATATATCAGTCAAGTGAGAACAACTCATACATACAAAAGATCCCCATTGTGACCCCCTATCTAGTTAAGGAACCAAGCACCCACTCTTAAAAATATCACAATGGATCGGTCTGGGTTAAAATAAAATTGTTTGATGCCTTTGAAAATAAATTTGACATTTGTTGTAATCTATTTATTGCTTGGGCTATACAAGGTGTAGATTATATTTGTAGGGTAACTTAATTCATCTTTGTAATCCAATTTTTAACTAAATTATGGTATCTTTCAACAAATTCCCATAAAAGAATTAATTCAAATTTATGGATTCCAATAGTAAATGGCACTTCTTATTTCTTTCAAAGCCGATGTAAATGATTAGCATACGATATAAAAATATGCATAAGCAAGTGGAAAATTAAAAGCTGTGAATGATAACCTACATATTAAAATACAAAATCTTACAAGAAATACAAATCTATAACCGGTTTTTAAAAATTTTTAATTGTCAATTTTTTAACATTTTAAAATATCGTTTTTGTTCAACATTTTATTAATAATTAACGATTTAGCTTTTAATTAAATATTATTGAAAATAACGATGAAAGTAGTCTATAGAAAATTAATAGACTGAAATTATTATGGTTACCTATATAGCTTACAGTAAAAAAGATATGAGGATTATGTTGGAAGATCTGAAAAGAATTCACGCTTTAAAAAATAATAGTAATACGTTTTTATTAGCCATTGAATACTTGTCTGCTTTTTGATATTATCTATTTATTATTCAGATATAATAAAAAATTGAAACGGTAGCTGCTATTGTATATAAAATTGTATTAATTAAATAAACTTAATACACAGTCTATTGATCTTAAAACATTAATTCAAATGAAGTTGTCTCTAAATATTTAAAATTGATACTAATGCCAAAACTATTGCGAAAAGTGCAATATACCAAACAAATACAAAGATATCGGTATATATTATACCATACCCCATAAGTTTTTATTCAAAGTCAACAGTTTTGTGCGAGTTTGATTGAACAAACAATCACGTAGGATTGTGTATCCTACTATAATGCTAATTCTATTCAAATATTTTAAATATATTACGCATATTATTATTTGTAATTCAAACAGCTTGATCTACATTGCCTTAAATGTTTATACAAATTTATTAAAATGCAACATGCTCTATTCATCAAACCTTATACACCTACAATTAAATTCAACTTGTATATTTTAAAGTCGTTTGTTTGTTTTTTAAACAAATATAAAAGTATTGTTAAGCTTACTTTCAGAGTAGCACGTGTTTTACAATAGGAGGATGTTTAACTTTACAATTAGTTTTGCGACAACCCTTCACTGTATTTGTATTAAAATTTAATTCTTTATTGGTTCATTTTTTTATAATAACATTGTGCTTACCTATAGTTTTGCATAATCAAGATCATTGACTTGCAGTCAAAAATTAAAAAATTTTATTTTAATAAACTTTGTTAATTATTTTATTTATTTTAGTTAATTATTTACAAAAGCAACTTTTCTTAAACGTTCGAGTGAATTAATTTTAACAGTAGATTTAAATGCATGCAAATTTAAGCAAAACTACAATAAATTAATAACATTCCATCAAACAATAGTATATTGTTTTATTAGAAGCACGTGGTGGTATTTTCGGGGTGAGTTTGTACGATTGACCTTCTACGTTCCCTTATAGTCATTAGGTTTCACAATTGAGTAATATAAACTCAAACTTATTTGTTATTTAAAAAAAGCATTTGTTTCAAAAGTTCCAAAGTTGGAAAATCCAAATAAAGTGCCTTCTTATTAGTTTCTTAGTTTAGAACTCAGTATAAGGTTTGTATTTTGTAGAGCAACTGGACTTCAAAAACAATATTTCGAAAATATTTCTTTAAACATTACAATGATATTAACTCTATTATGCATATATTATTACAATATGATATAATGTAATAATACAACTTTATAGTATACTACAAAATAGTATTACGACAACCAATTTGAATTACCTTAGGATAATTAGATACAAAACTTTTCATATTTTTCTTATATCTACTATTATATTTTATTCTGTAGTTATTGCAATAAGTAAAGAGATGTAGCATGTTGCAGAAAAATCAAATCCTTGATTCGCAGTAATTTAAGAACTGTGCAACCACTTATGCATATTCATTTTATTTGGTGACATAGTCACCTTTGACAAATCATTATGGAAAATTACCGAATGATTGGAATTTACCAATTAAATTTATAGAAAGAAATACTAAAAGTGATTCTTAAACAAAATTTTTAATATCTTTTTAGGAAAGTATATAGCAGAGGTGACTTTCGTATTAGTCCAACTATTTCCTATAATACTTGAAAGACAAAAAGTATTTATATTGTTTCCTAATTTAATAAACAATAATAATTCGACTGCACTATTGTTAAAAATTAAACACAATAAATTAAAATATAATCAAGTTTAAAACTGGCTTTGATGAGCATTTCAAGACATGTAAGTAAATGTCAATTTGCACGAAATATCGAAGTAAATACATTGGACTATTACAATTATTATACCTAACTGGTACCTAATGTGAGGGTAATCGACATCAGATTAGGGTGGATGTGGAGTCTTCCGACAAGACTGCCGGCTACTTTAATTTTTTGCTAGTTTGTTTTGTAATATGCAAATAATTGTTCATTAACTTTTGAGCCTGCAGAAAAATATTGCCTGAAAATGGATGTAAAAGTTTTTTTTACGCATTTTGCATATTGTCCAACTTGTCGGCGGCTTCAAACCAAGCTTCATAAATTACTAGATACTAGATATTGTAGTATAGCTATTATATTAAAATATAATCATTGTTGTCTAAATAACATAAATTTCATAATAAAAAATAAAATTAAAAATAACGAATCTTTAGGTTTCCAAACATTTTTCATACTTTACGAAATATCTGAAACATTCAGTTTTACGTTATAACTATAATACCGACTACATATAATCATGCTGTACGTAATCTTATGAGCAAGCCGTCGGCATACTAAACAACTTCAATAGTTTACCGAAACTTAGGTACATGTACATGCCAATACAGTTTGATTTATAGAGTTACACCAAAACGGTTTGGTCTGGGTGTAGAATAAAGTGGATTTTTCAAGCTATATTAGATTAACCAAAAATCCATAATAAAACCTAATAAAATTATTTAAATTTCATACTAGCTGTAACGCTGTACATAAGTATAAACAGTTAACGGTTGTGGAAGTGGAAATTTTTAATTTAAAAAAATAGTTCTGAAGCTTTTGGTTAAGATCACGAATCAATCTATTGCAGTAGGATGCATTTGTTAGCGTCGCTATTATGTTGTTGGCTGCAAATAAGTGGGATTAATGCAAGTAGATAACGTCGTTCGTGTTGTGAATAATACGTTCTCGTATGTTGACAAACAGTTATCATTGTCCCAAAAAGTATGTATACAATGTGGTGTTCCAAAAAGTAGCAAACTAAGTGATTCTTAATATGGGCAATAATTAATAAATCATTAACTTATTTTAAAAAACAGTTAGGAATATAAGCAACCCATGATGAAATTAAGCATAAAATTGATAATTTCCTCTTAATAAAAATAACCGAACTAATTAAATACGCTTTAAAATAAGATAACCAGTATTTTTAATTGATTAAACGCGTTAGCCATATGGATTGAAAGATATTTAATTTTTGTTAACCATCGGCAACTAAACCATACAAAATATATTATATAGATTCACCTGTAGGTAAATATTATCACTTTTGTCCCACTTTCTTTTAGGTTTTTATCAATATAGTACATAGTAGTTGATATTTTAGCAAAATAATAAATTACGATTTTACATATTTCATATACCTACGTCGAAATGCATGTTGATTTGGAAGACCAACATTACTGTTTTTTTGCAACAAAAAATTGTGAGATTCAATAATGTAATAAATGATGTCTGTCTGAGATTTGTTTGTGGGAAGTTGATATTGCTAAAGCTCATTTTATGAAAAGGATGCAACATATAAATAAATAAGCAAAATAATTTAATTCCTTTTAGGTAGGTACGAATTAGATTAATCAATTATTATTATTAGCCCACGTCAATTTTAAAATTTACATGGTTTTGTGATGAAAACTTTAAAATTTTCGAGTTGCACGTTGTGATTAATTAGAAGATCTAATAAGTCACTCTCGTCAACACCAAAATATGAGATAAAATCGTTAGAAAGTTTCCTAATATGAATAATAAATTGCTTACAGATTTAATCACAGATAGATATATTAAATAATAAATAAAACTAAAAATGTTGGTTGTCACACATAATTAATATTAAATTTTCAATATAACCCGATGACATGATTCTATTGAATTTGTGTTACTTTGATATAGTTATTATTGTTATTAAAATGATTTTATGAGGGTAATATAAGTATTATAAGGGTATAAAAAAATTTTGAAGAAATCTTTTATATTATAACTTAATATAGGTACAGATTATATGGGTAGATTAATGATTGCTTACTTGAAAATATAAATTGTATTAGTTTTGTAATTTTTTGGAGCAGGAGAATATTAACATTACACACTTATAATGTCATATCGATAAAAGTAAACGGTTTTATTAAAAATGTTTTACCTTTACGATAGCAGGTAGATTTCTTATATTTCTAGATTCTAAAAGAACTCGACGTAGGTGAACAGATTGCTTTCGATCGAGCAGAGCCAGTTAAGTCTGCCCGGGGGCCCATACAGCGTCGGACTGCGAACACACCTCTGTAATACTGAGACTACAAAAAAATCCAAAAACATTTCCTAGAAGGTTAAATGTGTGATGCTTGGTTTGTTTTTTATGTACACCTTTAAAATGATTGACTTTTATTTTTTCTTTTGCTCGCTGCTAACTTATGACTTCGTGTGATATGTTGTTTATTAAATTCTAAGGCTTCTTATTGGAAGAGATTTAATATTTAACTTATAATGAGTTTCAATTTAAAATGTTTGATTAATTGTATTATTATTAATGATGCAACTTAACTTAGTTAATGGATATCGTAGACAAACATTCAGTAAGTAGGTATAATAATAGGCGTCGATGATTATGCGAATTTAAATTTAGTCCTCAAGGATTATCAAATTAACCATTTTAAGCGACTTTAAGAGAATCAAGCAAAACATTTACGTACATTTAATTATATTAAAGCCATAATTTCGGAGCAACTTTATTAATCAGTAAAATTGTACTCAACTTTATAATTTCGCACAACACAACTTTTCATAATTTCGTTAATAAAAGTTCGAACGTTTGTTTGTTTTGCGTAGATTTTTCACAATAAAAATTCATAAGGACACAATAATATAATATATTTGGTAACGAATGTTTATAGCGAAGACACAATGGAATTTCTCAAAGAAAAAAATTCCATGCTAAACTTGCGTAAGCAATTACAATGGAAAATATTAGCAACTGTCATAGATTAATTTTTAAGTCGAATTAAAAAATAAATTAACATTACAGGGGACGGTCGGTCCGGTGGGCAAAACAATAATATCTAAAAATGTACATAATCCTTGAGTTAGTTTTTAAGTTCGGGTGAAAAATTGATATAAAAAGTATTTTAACACTTTTTGTAAAATACCGAAACAAGTTTACAGCTAAATTAGTGAATATTAAAAGTTATAATAATTATAATAATCGAGTGGTGATTTATTGATTTTTTTTTCCCTATTTTCTCGAATTACATAAAATAACGTAACTTGAATAACAGGATTTTAGAAAAATGCTATACCTATCTACGCAGAAGTTTTAGCCATTAAAAAAGTGCCACGAGATAGTTGACGTTAAAAAGACAAATATCTATAGCTTAAAATATCTTAACATTAAGCAAACAGGTTTAAAAGTTCCATCTACATTCAATCTATTGACCATATCGTCAATATGAGTGAGTAAAATCGATTAAAATACTCTCGACTATCGAGTGTCAGGCAATTAATAAAACTATTTAAGGCTTCTAATTTTTAATTAAACCTTTTTTGATTTTTAATTGTGTTTTGTGTACAATGTGGATATAGCTTAACGAAATTATCGGATAGTTATACTAGTACCAGTTAAGTTGGCTTAGTAAAGTATAATAAGTATAAACGCGGTAGTAAAACAGGACGTGAAATTAATTTTTGTGTAAAAAATAACGATGGTGTGTAAAAGAATGCGATATGTTTGAGTTTGACTATTTGCTCGGATGACAGGGGCAGAAAACAGGTGCCTTACAAGTATTTTGTAAGTCGGAATGTCAACAGATAGTTTGTTTGATCTATCGTTAATATCGTTAGCTTTTCTCTCAAAATGACTGTGCCTAAATATAAGAATAAACAGTGAGAACTTACCAACTGGTCATCTTCGTTTAACACTACACATACTCATAAAAGCTCATTTTAAAGGTTGATTTTAAAATCACTTAGAAATTTTCTTTTCGTTTGGATAAAGGATAAATTATGTAATAATAGACGTAAATATTTTAAAAACATTTCGATTTAATTTTTTGTCACACCGTACAACGATATATAATTAATATAATAATAAATATATACACATATCATCAATCTATGACCAAAAACGTTGTAAAAACGTAAAAGTGAAAAAAAAAACAGTAGGTACGGATAGTTGAAAATTATTTTTAAAAAAAAGTCCAACTTCACGACACGTCAACCAAAAATTTAACAACTCAATTTCTTGTATGTATATTTAAGTATGTACGACATTATGTACTATATATTACAAACTTACTTTGTATTTTTTATTCATTAAAACCATCCCGGGTGTAACTTTTTCATTTAATTTTAATATAAATCACGACGTTGCGCTACTCCAGAATAATTTTGTATTTATTTACAACGTATTTATGATAAAACATTTGTCTAAATTATATTACACATTATCTTCTTCTTACAAATAGCGTCATTATCACTTCTCATATTTTATTTACAATTAATATGGTACAAGTTCGAATTATTTATTAGGTACAGACACTTGCGTTACGTAGCGCAGATACCCGGTCGTAGTTTGGGCCTCCGACTAGGCTAATAGTTTTTTAATCGTACAGTGAGGTAGCAATTTTAAAAATATAATTTTGATTTCTTAATTATCGTTATTTATTCTTATTAAATTCCACCGTCGGATTAAGTGAAGTTTAGATTTAAGTCACTTTTTATTGTTCTCTTTTATGTTTTAACTTAAAATGTTAACACTCGAAGACTTTATCACGTTATTGTAGAGAACTTAATGTTAATTTTTATCACTTAAAACACATCCGATCGGAGAAGAGAGATGAATTAATGATTAAGCGCTAGCCATTGTCACTGTGATGCAACAAAGAGGCCCATCGAGCTGGATGCTAGTGCGCCGCAAGCTGATGGCCCATGCCCTGTGGAGATAACATAGGTGGACTATGTGAATGCGAATGTTGTCCCATAGGGGAACCGTGAACGTCTTGATGGTGGCCGTAACCTGGATGCATGTGACTACCCGGCGGTAATCCATCCATCATATCGTTTGTTAAAGTATTCGGTGGTGTCATTCTCTTTTCTTTTTGTCGCCTATTACAAAACCACACTCGCACTACTTCCTTTTCTAATTGTAAACTATCAGCTAAATTTGTAATTTCTTGCGCCGAAGGTTTAGGTTGTTTATGGAAATGTTGTTCTAACGCACCTTTTACTGACACTTCTATGCTAGTGCGTTTTTTTCGCTTTCTACCTTGTGCTGCTATTTTGTCTATTGACGTGGGCGACCCCGTCGTCGAATCTGCTTCTTCTAACCATTTTTGTAATAAGGGTTTTAGCTTGCACATATTTTTAAAACTAAGTTGTAGTGCTTCGAACCTACAAATTGTTGTTTGAGAAAACACATTTCCATAAAGAGTTCCTAGCGCTAATCCTACGTCTGCTTGTGTAAAACCAAGCTTTATACGTCGTTGTTTAAACTGTTTTGCAAAGGCTTCCAAATCGTCACTCGTTGGAGTTTCTTCGTCGGTTCCGCCAACATCCCGATCGGAATGCTGTGGATGGTGCGGACTTTGCATATCTCGATGCAAAGGATGGTGTAACTGTGGTGCAGCTTGATGATGAGCTAACATACCATTCATAGCAGCATGATATTGTTGTAAAGGCGATCCTGCACCGGTTGGATTATAATGAGCTGAAGACACTGGAGCATGCCATCCGTGTGGAGATGCCATACTTTGTTGTTGTTGCTGGCGATGCATCATATCGGCTTGTTGTGATAAAGGTTTGACATCTTGATGCGGATGGTGATGATGATGCGGATGATGCATTCCTGCCATCGAGGCTGCCCATGGATCTGCTCCAGGTTGCAAGCTTACCCATGGGTTAGCAGCCGATAATGACACCGGATGGCCATTTGGCGAAGGCGAACTTGCCATTTGGTGATGATGATGATGGTGATGCTGCGGTAGATACTTCATTTCACTAGCATCTGCAGCTGATCTTGGTGATGCACTTGAATGGTAACCACCAACGATATTCATGCCGACTACACTACTTCCGTCTAAATCAGAAGTTACTGCGCTACTAGCCGGCAGATACGTGGTGGCCGCCATACCGTGGTGGGGGCGCCAAGCCGTCGTGTTGACGCTATAGTACTTTCTGTCACAAAAATTTTACACTATCTTAGTTCGCTGTCATGCGTTATGCATATCGTTCGCTACACATGACGACTCGTTACAAACTACACTGAAAACTAAATGCTGCTGTCGACTTTTACGATCCCCTCCAAAACCCCTCCAAAGTATTGCGTGCGCCATTGGATACAAATCTGTTGTACTCTAACCGTGACGTCACTATTACAGTACATCCCAGTGGTTAAAATAGTTTGGGTTACGCCTGTATTCAGTGTCCCCACCACGGCGGAGAAGTGTTTACACTTGGCAAGACACGGTAGCTAGGCAACAGAGCGTGCCTGACGACGAGTATCGGACTCACATACTTCGGTGGCTACGTAGGTCACCGGAGCAGGAATTATTTAATATCTTCAAAATAAAAAAAGGACAAATATTTACTACTATATAATATGAAAAGAATAAATATAAAATTTTACGTTCAAATAATATTTGGCGACTTGGATTTTATTGAAAATAATAATCGATTGCTTTCGAAAATTATTCCAGTAATTTACGAGACAAACTCCAAACCGACACCCGACAGAGTATAAAAAGTCCTTTCCTATTTGAATTTTCTGTTAACACTTACCCACCTACAGGTAACCTGTACGCCAAATAAAAAACTAATTTAAATCTTGAGCACCTGTTGAAGTGACGGTCAAATCATATGGTCTGTGCAGGGAAATTAACATTGAATTTGCAATACAATGGGGTCTTAGCACTTGCAGCTTATACATATGTATGCGAACGAAAACTCTGGTATGCGGATTAATATAGCACGGATAAATTTTGTGCTTTATGAATAAACCTGATATCTAACTACACTTGGTAATTAAATTTAAAAATACAGAATTAAATTGTTACTATACCTTAATATTACTAAGTTTAAGTATTATTTTTACTCTTTAAAGCAAAATATCTTATTTTATTGCAAAACAATGATTTAAATACAATATTATTAGTATTTAAGTGATTGCTTTTAGTAAATTATAAATATATTTTATTTCAAGTTTAAAGTTTTTATTGCACTTCGATATCTATCGTTTAATTCTTTTATTCGTCTACTTTTAATTTTGATGGTCATGATTAATTTAAATACTTATTATATACCTGCATACAGTCGATAGAATATAATATATTACATTTCCAATGTAAAATAAAATTGTATAGGTATGAGATATGCCGAGAAGTGACCTGTTAAACTCAATTTATCGTTGTTAAGAAAAAGTGAAGTTTTTAATATATAAATAATATTATTCACATCATAATACTAATAACTCAATTCTCATCGCATCTTTTCTAAAAAAGACAATTGTCCGTTTGAGAAAATACGTTAGATCCAATTATCGAAATTAAAATTTACATTTAGAAGTTATATTTAACGTTTTGTTAAAAATGTTATAAACTGTAGTTCTACTGATAAACCAAGTTTTTGACGAGTGCTTTAGATAATCGCGATTAAAATACAATAGACGCCTGAGAATAAGTTCAAACGTACCTATGTTACAAGAAAAAGTCGCAAAAAACAGGACAATAAGTGAAGACCCCATTCACGAAGACAAATCAGTTTACAGAGTACGCAGAGAAAGGTTATCTGTCTATTCTTCTAAGTTCAGTTGAGAGCTTGCAAAGAAACTCGACGGGTAGATGAGAGAAGATAGGGTAAGGGTAAGGGTCACAGACTCGATCTAGGACTTAAGAACGTAAGGGGGAGTGCTGCTCGGCAGGGGTGTTTAGTCACATTGTAAAGAGCGACACGTTGGAACTGTTGGATGAGCAACGGTGATAATATTACTATTTCAGGGCTTACCAAAATTTTACACAAAAATTAAAAATAAATTAAATAAGTATTTTGAATAACTATAAAATGTATTGTA
Source organism: Cantharis nigra (assembly GCA_958510845.1). Classification (NCBI taxonomy): domain Eukaryota; kingdom Metazoa; phylum Arthropoda; class Insecta; order Coleoptera; family Cantharidae; genus Cantharis; species Cantharis nigra. The sequence goes on from OY294028.1 coordinate 68,115,358, forward strand.
CTTCTTGTCTGCTTTTATACACCTCGTTAATGATTTATTCAGTATTATAATAGTAGTACGAATAATAAAGTCGTCGTAATGCATCCGAGTTTACTTTTAAAAAACCGATTCTTATATTATAAATTCAGTTTAGATTACATGTTGTAACGAATTAACATAAGTATAAACACATTAAAGTATGCATCATAATTTTTTAATACAAGATTTTTAAATTGATTAATATTTAATGATACACGAGGTGAGCAAACGTCTTATTAGAAAAAGCTACATTTGTGATTTGTACAACCCTGTTTGTGCAGCTGGTAGGTAATTCAGGTGTTAATCCGTCGATCTTCGAGAGCGCTCCTCCAGGATGCAGTGTCTTGTGTCAGATTTTTAATCTCTAGTTTAGATATACTAATAACGCCCACGTTATATTGTAAAAGACCACTTGGAGTATTCAATTATGGCTACCTTATAAACCACCTAATTGTATTTTTTAGCCACCTGAACAAAATCTTCGAATTTCTTAATGAGATTGTTAATTCTAATTGCTTACCGTTAACACATTTTTAAATCCGAGAGGAAAAGGAATATTTAACACCTTAATGTATCAATTAATTTGAACGATTTCCATAAACGGCGTATTATGTATAACGAAGTTAAAGCCAAACTAATGAATAAACATTTTTGTATCAGATTTCAAATCAGATAATCACTCACGTCTAATTTGGCACGAGTTGATTTGTAAGTTAAATTACATAAATAAACATTTTAACTCTTCACTAGCAAGCAGGTTAATTACAATAATTACGAAATACGTTAAGAGGATCGACTAAAAAATCAATTCGTACATTCACTAAAAAACCTCAACGTAACTTATTCTGATTAAGACATCGATAAAAAATCTTATGACTACCGGATATTGGCTTTTCCTTAATGTGATTGTTTGGTTGTGTTTACATAAATAATTAATTTTATTTTCTTCAATTAAAACTTTGTATTCGAATGTCAAATTAATTAGTTTGAATTTTATAAAATAATTATGCGCCGATATTCGAGGAAGCAAAATGTATGCATGCCAAAAACTTCAAAGTTTTTGATCCTGTTACTTAATTTACATTTTTAAACGAACTCTACCGTCGAATCCGTTTTTTTTCGTTTGCTTTGACAGAACAGAATTTATAGTGTAACGTGGAATTTAAACCACGGCAGAAATAATTTATATTTAGGTATAGGTATCTGAATTTTATTAAATTTTTAACAAGCCGTTAAAATTAACAGTTGATTAAGAGATCATTTCTATCGGTTAGTTAAAAACGGCTTGTTAAAAGTTTTATTAAATAGCTAATTGTGGTAATATTGGGCAAAAGAAAAAATAAAAATTTACGATACGATTATTTAAAAGCCGACTTTATGAGTGTAATGCTGTTAAGTGTAATAACTTTACAACGTTGGTGTTATTGATAGTCCCTAAAATTTAAGATAAGCAATTCGTCACCTGCATTTTGTTTGTGGGAAATTTTTAAAATATATATTTCCTACCTGTCACTTACACGGTTATTTATCAAAGTCAGGTAGTTAGTTAACTTTACTACGAAAAAGTTAATATATCTTTTAGTAAAAATAAAAAATAATATTAAAAAAATTAAAGAGGCAGTCTTAAAATTATATGGTCACTTTAGACATTTACTAACTGCTAAGTTATATAGTGATTAAATTTTCAACAAATTAGTATTACAGGCTTTTACAATGAAGCTATAAAACACAAAACTCAAGAATTACGATAAACGTAACGAATTAATTTTCCTGATTTGGATTAAAAGGGTAATAAAATGTAAACTAAACCAGATTAACCATTTTACTTTTAAATGACATTTAATGTAAGACATATTTTTAATTTTGTAGTTCTTAATGTGTTAAGATAATATAAGATCCTGTTAGCTTATAAATTACTCAAGAGTGTGGTTAAGAGTAACTTTGTATCATTCAATCATAAATTTATTTATTAATTTAAATAAAATTTAACCCCACGCATATACTATATCATTTTGAATACATACCTATTAAAACAATTAGACAATAATATTTATTATTATTGCATAGGTAAATTGTACAAGTAAATAATTATTTAAATTTATTATACTAAAATTTTTTCTTATGAAGAAATGTACATTTAAGTTTTTCCATTATTTGTGTGGAATCCTATATTGGAAGTGGTTTTAAAAATATTTATGCGTTTAGTATAACTAATGCTGCCATCTTTTATGTAACGGCTACACGATCGAGTTCCTAGAAAATGCGTGAGAGCTACTGTGCGCTCAATAGACTTGCAAAACATACAGGTTTGCCGTCCGTTTGAAAATTTACGTCAATAAAGTAATAAATAAATAAATATTTTGGGATTTAAAGATATTATTTAGTAACTTTGCCGCTGTATTTGATTTGAAAATTTGAAACGGTGTATTCTAAATTATTAAATAAAAAAGTATAATCAAAAAAATTTAGTATGTAATATACCTACCTACTTAGTAATTAGAAATTTAAAAAATATTGAGTAAAAATTAAACAAATTTATTTTTCTGAAACCACAATCCGTTTTATTTTAAATTTCTTTTCTCCGCCGGCGCCGCGTAGTGGTGCCTATTACAATATCATGTAAAAGTTGTAGAATTTCCAATACCTACACTGTTGTGTTGGTCTCTTATATTCTAGATTTAGATTATTTGGAAAATTATAATCGGTTTGAAAATTAAGTTGATTATATTATTAAAATTAAAATTAAAAAAAAAAAGAATAAATATTACATTGAATTTATTTTAGAGTTTAATTTAGTTTGAATTTTGATTTTGAGAATAACATCAATGAAAATATAATAATTTCAATTTTGGCATTCCAATTAAGAATAAAATTTATTTTCGAAGATTCGATTTTCATTTAAAGTTACTTTATTTTTTTAAAGGATATTTGGATGCTCGATAAACGAAACTGCATTACTGGAAAAATCTTGTTGGGTTTCTTTCAGGAAAGGATAGGATTATTCTCGATTTACATTAAGAGAACGCCACTACGCGGAAAAATATTAAGTTAATTTAATACTTATAGTTGATATAGAAAGTTTTGTTTATAAACCATACGTTTGCATTCTTTTAGTGTTTTATTTTGTGAATTATCATTTCACCGCGGTTTTACGATAAAACAATTCAGAATCAAACTTAAAACAACATCAAGTGTACGTAATAGAGTCACCATGTTGTTGACATTTGGTAGCGTCACGAACGTCACCAACAGCAAGGTAAATCGCCAATACAAATTACAAAAGACGGAAATAGTGTATTATTAGGATGGAATATTTAACTTTTCCGGCCTAGCGAGTTTTTTTATTTGCGAGGTGAGTGAAACGAGCCGAGCGAATGGAAAACTTGCGTGGCAGGAAAAGTTACCTTTCCATCCGAATAAAACATGTTACTTTTTCTCCAAACGAACAAAATTCAAAAATAAATTTCAAAATTAGCAATAACTCGGGAACGGCGCTATAAATCAAAAAACTGAGCTAAAATATTCTCCCCCCTCACGTTGTACATATCCCCGTAAATTATCGGTAGGAAGGCATATGCAAAAATTCAGATCAATCGCCCGCAAAAAAATTCGATCTTCCTGCCGATACCTACTATGAAATTTTTTGAATTAAATCATTTTTCATTTTTCAAAAATTGTGGGTTGGTAGGTATAATTACGTCCAAATTGTGACATTTATTAAAATTTTTAGGTTGAAAGATCAAATTTTTTAATTATTTGGTTAAAAATAAAATTTTAAGTTGGTATATTTAAGTATTTAAATGTCAAAGTCAAAGTTTACATCTATATATTTTTAAATTACGCTCTAAAATTTTAGATTTGAATAGGCAAATAAACTTAAAGTAATTTTTAGAAAAGGTAGATACCAAAATTGCTGAATTTTATTAAAATAATGTCACATTTCTAGTTATTTTTTTAACCTGCCTCCGACAGTTTTACTTTCGATAAAAACTCTACCCCACGTGGTTTTATGTATGTTGCTAAGGAAAAGTTTGACTTTCGTGTTTAAAATCGATAATGAAACAGCTGCCTTTCGTGACATTTGGAGAAAAAAGTTATTTTAACGCATAAAAGAACTAAAGCAATTCAAAATATACAGGTTTCATTCATTTTTTCATTCTATTATTTCAGAAATAAATCAATTGTGTGTATATTTCAGAACATCTTAAGATGAAAGTTGATATATTATGGATTTTGGTATATTACATGTAGCAATTTTTTATATGGACTGTATTTGTAACCATGTTTGCTTAGTGTATGCAATAATACTTTACACCACGAGCTGATAAATGCAGATTACTGAATGAGTAAACAGATTTAAGTTCTACAAGTGCAGTACCCTTTTTCACGAGTGGTATATAATGTTTTATCTAATTTTGGGCGGGTAGATTGTCATGTGAGCAATCAAAACTCGATGAAAAAAATTGTCGAGTAATATTCATTACACAACGATTTCCGGAAAAATTCTGTAAACACAGATTGCTTTGAATAAAATTTGTGAGGCTCGAATTTTGTGATGTCTTGATGTCAAAGAACATCTCGTTACTTATATATGTAAACTCTTATTATTTCTGTGTAGACACAACATTGAACCTTTTTTTGACAGGAAAATACCCATTATTCTATTATAATTATTTAATTCCCTCTTTTATTACACATTCTCATTATTCCTTTTCATTATATTTTTCATAATTCTATTTCATCATTTTCTCACACAAATTTTTGTAAGTTTTTGACTTGACCAATTTCTTGTTTTCTCGTGATTGAGATTTTAATTGTGAATTTTACCAATTTTCAAAAATCTACTTTTAGGCGGAGATTAGCTAAATACCTGGTCGCACTTTACAACAACATGATCTAACTTAAGTGGTGAAAGTGGTATTTCACTGTTCGTCAAATGTTAATAATTCTCAACTTGTACCTATTGTCAATTTGCGTATATGCACAAGTATATTAAGTAACTCACCTTTTGCGCTAATCCTGCTGAGATTCAACAGAGAAACTTCCAATAAAATTTGGCAAATTTTGAAAATATTTTTATATGTACCTATACAACGGTGAATGTTCAATGACTATTTTATAACGGCCTATAACTGTACCGTTTACCCTGGTTTACCCTAATAAGAATGGCTCTACAAAATTATTTCCAATAAAGGTTAGAAGAACTAAATTAATCCGTACAACTGCACTGCATAATGAAGGTCATCTAAGTGAACTGGTGTGAATTTTACCATTGATTCTTTTTTTCAAAAGCTTTTTGAAAGTTTTTTAATCAATGGTTATACCTAAAGACCGGATTTATTTGCGTTTAAAGGTATATTAAAATTTATTTTTTTCGTTGTAATTCTACTCTTTTGATTTTATGTACTTGGTGCTTTTCTTAATTTTAATAATATGATGATACCAGTTTTACTAAAATTATATGAGAACTCATACAAAAACCGGAACATACAAATTAAATTTCCTATAATACCAAGTTGGGTGTTAAGAAGGATATTTTTAACTTTCCTCTATTTTTAAGAAGCACATTGTACTTAATTTCTGATTATTAGAATATCTTACCTATAGGTAACAAATTAGCAAACGTTTAGTTTAGTCCCTACAGTCTACACTCTATACAGTTAATTTTTATGAGATTTTTCCACATTTAAAAAAAATTTATTTTAATTAGGTATTTCGAATTATAATTTTTCTATAATTATCTTGCGGGTATTTATTTCGAAAATCCTATAATTGCGGGTAGAAAATAAAAGTTTGTTGTAACCAGAATTCACTATCAAAATATAATATTTGAAATATAATTTTATTTTATTATTAATCTTATTTGCTCAAATAATTCTTCAAATTGAAGACTAGCTTCGAAGTTTTACATTAGTTCTATCTTCAGTCCAAATAAAGAAATGATAAATTACACAAATAAAATACAACCAGCTGACTTACATTCCTAAGAATTGTCAAATATTAAACAATTTATTATTTTTTGATTTATTTATTTACCGTCATTTTATAACTTTTAAAAAGTGAAAATACTATTCACTTGCCTGGGAAAGGTCGATAACTGGAAGGTCCTATAACCCTGGATTTTTATTGTTGATCAAGGCAAATCAACAACCCAGGGGAACCACCGGCTTTACGTCTCCGAAAGTTTCAACTCTCATCGGATTCGAACTGAGTACCTTAGTGTTAGCAATTATTCGGCTGACACACTAGGCTAATGATCGTAAGTAATTAAGTGCAATTATCATATAATTAGTAGTAAAATGAAGTGAGTTGTTATCGTGTATACGCCGGTACCGATGACGACCAATAAATCAGAAACACGTGTCTATCGCTAATCCTTAACTATGTAAGTTTACAATAACAGCATAATCGTCATTTTGCTGGACATAGTAAATCTTGAAAAATGATTAAAACAAACTGTTAGTCAGATGAGACTAAATTTGAGTGATTAGGAACGAAGAAAATGAAAATAAATTTAATTAATAATATTTAAATGCATAAATCTTAACATGTGAGAATATACACAGTCACTAACAAAAATAAGTTTACATCCCTATATTAGCAATGTAAATTATGACTTTTGAAGACATGTTTTCTCATATAAAAATCGCTTCTACAGCAAAACTTATTAAACATTTTTTGTTGAAAATTTCATTCTCTTCATTTTTATTTATATACATTTTTCAATTTTAAAAAAGACTGTAAAATACAAAAAAATATTTCATTTGTATCTCAAAAAGGGTGCAACGAATAGCAAAATATGTATATGAACAAAAATATAGGGAATGCATTTCACAAGAAAAAACTACTTATATATTTTTTTATTTTGTTGCACCGTTTTTGAGATACAGACAAAATTGTTTGTTCTATTTTACAGAGTTTTTTTAAATTTCTGTATCTCTATAATGGGGCGACAAAATAGAAAAATGTATATAAACAAAAATGAAGAGTATGAAATTTTCAACAAAAAATATTTAATAAGTTTTGCTTTAGAAGCGATTTTTATATGAGAAAACATGTCTTCAAAAGTCATAATTTACATTGCTAATATAGGGGTGTAAACTTATTTTTGTGAGTGACTGTAAACATTTGAACTTGAATATAGCAAGTTAAATTATATAATATAATCGAAATTATATTTTATAAATAAATTTCTGAGGAAGCGAAAGCTTAAAGCATATTTTCAATTATATTATTTAATTTAACTTGTTATATTGAAGTTTTAATGTTTACAAATTAATAATAATAGTTTAGTATACCCGTTTCATTTCAATTATTTTCCGATTGTGTATCTGTTTATAAGTAGTCTAAAAACAATTAGATGTAACCCAATCTAACTCTGATATTTTGGCTTGGTTATTTTTGTAACAGATAAACTATCAGGAAGTTAACCAAAACTTTATTTCGCTAATCTAATTTTTAAGAAGATAATCCACATTTAAATTAAAAGAAGATCTAAAATTGTATTTTAGAATTTTATAGATTCACAATTCCTGGATTTTGAAATATAAATTAATTGAATGAATTTTTACATTATATTTTATGCTATTTTAATATCCTTTATCTGAATCACCTCCACAATCCACATTAATCATATCCCAAACATTGATTACATTTTCAACAAAATCTTTCCTAATATTTAAGTCGACATACTAAATTTAGAATTTTAACTAAAATATAACAAAAAATTTAAATATTTGAAGTTTAACTGTAAAGATCAAAATGTACAAAAAGAAACATATTTTGTTTATCACTTTTGAACAGTTAGGACTAAAAATATTTAGTATAGATAACACGAATTCAATTTTATTTCAGCTTCAAAACACAGTTCAACTGCCGCCGTGTAGCATCGATTTGACTTCATATTTGATTTTCACCTATTTTTTTAATTAAGTTCTTTAACATTTTATGTTTTTATTTAAAAATTTTCTTTATCAAGAAACTTTCTTAATAATATATTTTACTGTTTTTCATTAAATGCAACTTACGATTGATAATAATCATAAAATAGCTCCATATATTGCACTATATATCAATGAAGAGTTTTAATTATTAAGTTTAAAATTTTTTACCCAACAACAAAATAGAACATCTGAAATATTTAAAATTGTGCTATTACTTCACTTACGCGTTTTTTATAATTTTACTGTCCCTCCTATTTTTTATAATAATTTTTGCAAAAAACGAAAACACTTAACCATTTTTAAACACACTTACTTACATTGTTGTGGTTTGAATTAATTAGCATAAAAATATTTTAACAGCAGCTATCACAACATACTTTAAGAAGAGACAAAAATAATATCTTTTGTTCTTCTGCACAATGCATCCAAACCTCATTACCATAAAACCTGGACACCCTATGAGCATATCGCACCTTGGTATCCATTTTATATCTAAATACATGCTAATCGCAAGGTGTGAAATACTATTTATGTTTTTATTTATATTTATATTGTCCTTTTGTGTTTTATCTTTAGTGAACATATTTTCGGTTATGATTTTAATCATAATCGCTTTTAATCTCAGTATGTTATACTTTAATTATTGTTTTTATTTTCATTAAAACATAAAACTGCAGATTGTTTGCGTGAAATTTTAATCGTTTAAACCAGTTATTTTACATATTTTATTTTTAATATCTTGTCACAACCTGTTGTGCAATTGCATGAAGTCAAATTTATTAAAATGCCTTTAGCAAATTGTGCAGAAGTACAGACGTAGGAAAATATAGTGGATAAACTGAAAAACCCACTATTTACATCTAATACTCTTGCTTATTTCGGGAACCAAAACAAATAAAGTTTACGGTTGTGAAAAATTTTAATATATTATGCTATTGTTCAATTTTTAAGAAAAACCAGCCTTACATTTTAAATTCAAAAGAAGAGAATTATTATTATTAATTACAAATTTATTTCTGGACTATGAATATGCAATTTATATAATATACAATAAATATTACGATTAAACGCAAAATTATTTTGATTTTCTGGTTTTAATGACCGCGATAAGTATTTTTTATGGTTTTAATTTTTTTCTTCTAAGTCCACCTCGCTTAAGGGTAAACTTAAAGCTTTATTTATAAAATGATTAAAAGCTGTTAATTTACGCTCGATTGGATGCAATACAATAAATTGGCTGTCATTTTAAAGGAATCGGTTGTTTGACGATATATTTTAAAAAAGAATGCATTAGGAAGAGATTAGTCCCAAATTACGTTATAGCAAAGTTGCAGCGACTGAGCTTAAAGGATACTAACAACTACCCCAACATTTTGCGTAAGGTTGTAATGAAACAGGAAAATGTTATGTTTAGATTAATGATATTAATGTGCATCTATGTTTGTTTTAGTATTGTGGGTTTACAAGAGTTTGGATAATTTTTCAATCTGGATCAACAGGAGTAACGAGTTTGATTAAAGTTATTAAACAAAATTTCGTTTCATAATGAGGTAAAGAATTTTACACAGTTAGTGTTTACTCCAGATTAGATACAGTAAGTTAAATAAACGTTTTATATTTAACTATAAGAAATGCAGTTGAGAATCTATGAAATTAGTGGTTGCAGAGGAGAAGAGTATAATTCAGAAACCCGATGTAGAAGTAATTAAAAGAAGTGGTACATATAAGTTAAAAATTTCAGTTTGGCAGTACTTAAGTAATGTAGTAAAAGTGGAGAAAACAAATAATCACAGGTTTTACGAAAATCTACATTCAAAACTCAAGAAAAAAATCTTAGATAACGATCTCATTGTCACTAGAGCTGACTAATCACTGTAAAAAATTTTTATATTGTCGAATGAATGTAATCATTTTTTATACAATTTTTTTTTGATAGTTTAAAAATTTTTCATTTTGTAATGTAAAATAATTTTTTTGAGATTTGAATTCGCTTTTAATGAATAATGAAGTAAATATGAGATTTGATTATTTTTATATTTGATATTGATTTGTAAATAATTTTTGTAAATTTTGTAAAATCTCAAATATTGGTGCGCCTTTTCGTGCCGATAATAATTTATGTTGGTACGGAAAAACGAGATACCCCCTTTCAAGAGTGTCCGTCGAGGTGAATGGATGTATTTTTGTGGGAAGATCCTCATATTTTTGATTTACTTCTCAAGTTTGAGATTTGTGATATAATTTTGGGAATAAAGATTATTGCGATAAAGGTGAGCAATAAAATTAGTTTTATTTTATTCGAAATTTGTCCAAGATTTAGACATTGAATTTATTTGATTGATGGAGTAATTTTTGTTCGATTTTTGGAATTGGAAAAAGTTAAATTAAAGTTGGCGCTGTTAATTTATTAATTGATGAAAAATTGGATGATTGGATATGAAAATGTATTGGTTTTTGTATAATTTAATTGTAAAATTGGAAAGTTAGAGTAAATTTGTATTTGCGGCAAGCACCTGTATGGATAAAGGATTCCTGCAAGTTATGGTTTCTATTTTTTGAATTAAAAATTTATTTCAAAGTTTAATAATTGGATTTGAAATTGTTTTATGGAAATTATTTTGGATTGTTGAAGAATTTATTTTGAGAATCATTTAAATTGGCGTCAAACAGCAACCCACTACTGAGAAGTTTCGGTCACCGACTTTAAATCTAGCTGGCAATCTAAAGGTAGCAAAGTAAGTAGGGAAATATTTTTTTCCAACGTTCCACTACAATATAATATTACTATTATAGATACATATGCGGATGACACAATTGAGTTACGAAGAGGAACTGTGGATGATGAGCTTTGCAGTTTCGTGTCATTCATAAATGCTCTTAACAATAACATTAAGTTCTCACTCGGAATTGACGAGCGGGTCACTATACATTTTCTGGATGTAAACGTTAATATATAAATGATGGTAGACCTATTTAATTTCAAAGCAAACTGGTGCAGGCCAGATTATTGATAATTATTCGTTCTATCAAATCGAGCCTAAACTGGTAGCTTTTCATCCCTTCATATAAATAAAGCCTTTAGGTTTCCACTCCGCAAGATGAACTTTAAAAATAAATTAAAACTATAAAAAATATCGCTCGCTAAAATCACTATAGCAATGAAGTTGTTGACAGGTTTCTTCAAAGAAGAAAATATTCGTGCTTATTAAAGAAATATAAAATATCGATGAGGATGAGTTGAATGAACAGTTCTACGTCATTCCATACGAGGGAGATATATTATTGTACACCAAACTTTAAGTCGTTGAGCAATAGAATAGCCTTCAGAAACGGCCTATTCTTTAATATCTTTAGGGTCATTCCATATCAAGTGGTTCAACCCCGTGGTTCAACCATTCTAAAAAAAATTAATTTTTTTTGTATAAACATCCTAACATATTAGTAGTACCAAATGACCATTATTTCAATTTTATAGTCTTTTGTTTTTGTGTGAGGGCCATATTTGCTTTGCAATTTGCGGCATATTTTGCAATTTTAAAGGTTTACGGAAACCGAAATATTTCAGCTCTTACTTGTCCTATCAAGATGGGGAGAAAATGAAATTGTTTAAAAAGAAACAGACTACAATATTCCTTATTACATATTTTTACCTAAACGCAATCCTAAAGGGTAAAATTGAAGCCTCAATTCTTATCTAGTTTTATGAGAAAATGCCATTTTTAAAGGAAAGTTTATTTATGAAGGAAGGATATCTCAAAGTTAATTTTTTTTTACAAAGAGACAATAAGCAGTTGAAATTACACACCAAATATTAACTTTAAGATTTACTTCCCTATTCTTCTAAAAAATTTCAAAGTTTGAAAATTTAACAAAACGGTAATTTTTAGCACTAAATATCGCTGGTGGGGGACCAGATAAAAATCTGAAATTTCATGTCATAATAGTACTATCTAATGGCATTACGTAAAAAAAAATTTGAGTTTTAGATTTAACTACAAGCCGAGATATAGCAATCATAAAATGTCAAAAAATGTACATGTCTCTGTGAACGTAATTGCTTTTTTCGGTATTTATTTTGACATTTTGTGATTGTTATTGTGATTAAAATTGTTTAAAAAGAAACCGACTACAATATTTCTTATTAATTATTTTTACCTAAAAGCAATCCTAAAGGGTAAAATTGCAGCCTCAATTCTTATTTAGTTTTATAAGAAAATGCGTTTTTTAAAGAGAAGTTTATGCATGAAAGGAGAATATCTCAAAGTTAATCTTTTTTTTTACAAAGAGACGATAATTAGTTGAAATCATACACCAAATATTAACCCTAAGATTTACTCCCTTTTCTTCTAAAAATTTTTAAAGTTTGCCAATTTAACAAAACTGCGATTTTTGGTACTAAATATCGTTGGTGGGGGACCTGATAAAAATTTGAAATTTCATGTCATTACAGTACTATATAATGGCAATACTCAAAAAAAATTTTGAGTTTGAGGTTTGACGACAAGCCGAGATATAACAATCACAAAATGTCAATAAATGTACATGTTTCAGTGAACGTAATAGCTTTTTTCAAGGACGGTATTGTTCGGACAATGTATTGTTCTTGTATAATATAATATGTATACAGTAGAAGCTTCATTCTGTGAACACAAAAATCCAAAGGTATGTTCAACTTAACGCAAGTTTTCACACTAACGGGAGTGTAGAAGAACTAATATTATACATATATTTATTCCTTATAAAACGTATAATGCATAATGTTGGTAATTAAGAACATTAATTGACATTGAGATAAAATTGTGTGTTCACAGGTCCGAGATGTTCATATAGTATCGAGTGTTCACGTTATCGAGCTTCTACTGTATGCAGATCATCTGTGTCCGAACAATACCGTCCTTGAAAAAAGAAACTATGTTCACTGAAATGTGTACAGTTTTTGACATTTTGTGATTGATATATCTCGGCTTGTAGTCAAATCTAAAACTCAAAATTTTTTTTACGTAATGCCATTAGATAGTACTATTATGACGTGAAATTTCAGATTTTTATCTGGTCCCCCACCAGCGATATTTAATATCAAAAATCGCCGTTTTGTTAAATTTTCAAACTTTGAAAATTTATAAAAGAAAAAAGGAGTAAATCTTAGGGTTACTATTTGGTGTGTGATTTCAACTACTTATCATCTCTTTGTAAAAAAATATTTAACTTGGAGATATTCTCCCTTATTGCATAAACTTCTCTTAAAAATGGCATTTTCTTATAAAACTAGATAAGAATTTAGGCTGCAGTTTTACCCTTTAGAATTGCTTTTAGGCAAAAATATGTAATAAGGAATATTGTAGTCTGTTTTTTTTAAAACAATTTCATTTTTTTCCTATCTTCATAGGACAAATAAGAGCTGAAATATTTTGATTTCCGTAAACCCTTATCATTGCAAAATATGCCGCAGATTGCAAAGCAAATATGGCTCTCACACGAAAACAAAAGACAATAAAATTGAAATAATGGTCATTTAGTACTACTAATATGTTAGGATGTTTATACAAAAAAAATCAATTTCTTTTAGAGTGGTCGAACCACGGGGTTGGACCACTTGATATGGAATGACCCTTTAACGATGGAGTTGTCCTAGATGTGGTCGATATAGCAGTTTCTACATCAAAAAAACTACAAGATCGTTCCAGGTTAGACTTAAATCATTTGGCATGCTGATTTAAGAACAAAAACAGTCAATTTTTGCGGACCACCTTCTTGATACCAAACATGATTATTTGATAGCAACGGGCTTTTGTATTTTAAAAACTGCCAAAGATATTGCGGTACGCAATAACCTTTTCAGGTTATTACTTTTGATTATGAATGTACAAAAGTAGCACCCGTTGGATAGCTTGAATATGCAAGTTCATTTCAATGAACGCAGGTACATGTCGCTGGCCCCCCCCAACTCGAATTTTTTATTAAAATTGGTGTCAAACGTTTGAGCTTCGTTTGAGCCTCAATGAGCTTCCATTCCCGTCGTTTGAGCTTCAACGGTCGCGGAATTATTCGCGAAAACTTTTGGGGGGGGCTGTGGACATGATAGCCCCCCCCAAGTCGAATTTTTGACTAAAATTGTTGTCAAACGTTTGAGCTTCGTTTGAGCCTCAATGAGCTTCTATTTTCATCGTTTGAGCCTCAACCGTCGCGGAGCTGTTCGCAAAATCTTTGGGGGGGGGCTGTAGACACGTTGGCCCCCCCCAAGTCAAATTTTTGAGTAAAATTGGTGTCAAACGTTAGAGCTTCGTTTGAGCTTCAATGAGCTTCCATTCCCGCCGTTTGAGCCTCAACCGTCGCGGAGTTATTCGCGAAATATTTGGGGGGGGCTGTAGACATGTTTTTCAATTTTTTGTTTTTTTCAAATTTTTTGCGTAATTTTGGTGTCAATTGATAGAGCTTCGTTTGAGCTTCAATGAGCTTCCATATTCATCATTGTAATTTAATTTTTTTCAAAGCTATAGTTATTTTAAATTTTGTGCACCTCCGAGCAAGTTGCCCTGGAAACCTTTAATTCAAATTTCGTAAACAACTTTTAATTGAAGTTTTAAACTAATGAATTAAACTCCAGAAGTAAATTTTTAAAAAAATATGTTTTATTTTATCGTCGCGGAGTTATTCGCGAAATATTTGGGGGGGGGGCTGTAGACATGTTTTTCAATTTTTTGTTTTTTTAAAAATTTTTGCGTAATTTTGGTGTCAATTGATAGAGCTTCGTTTGAGCTTCAATGAGCTTCTATATTCATCATTGTAATTTAATTTTTTTCAAAGCTATAGTTATTTTAAATTTTGTGCACCTCCGAGCAAGTTGCCCTGGAAACCTTTAATTTTAATTTCGTAAACAACTTTTAATTGAAGTTTTAAACTAATGAATTAAACTCCAAAAGTAAATTTTTAAAAAAATATGTTTTATTAATAAAAGTTACAAATATTATAGTTATAATTATAAAATAGTTATAAAAAAATTGAAAATAAAACTTTATATGCTATATATAAGGAATTGGCATTTAATGGCAATTGTAGTTTGTCGTACTATTTTAGGTGATTGGTGTAGGTGTAATAAATGTTGAAACTTCCATATTAGAACGTACTTATTAGTGAGATCTTATTATTATTAACTTAAATGATTATAAAATTTTTGAAGGGGGGGGGGAGTATGAAATGGGATGTAGATTTTGTACTACTTTCCTTTCAAATCATCAAATTTTTTTCCGAAATCGAGATCTTTATTTAAGGTTTATTTAAGATTCAATGAGTTTTTAGTCTCATTCTTTGAGTTGCTAATACTTTAAGAAATTTTTCTATGATACTCTCCCCGCCCCCTTCAATTTTAATATACACAGTAAACTAAAAAACTATTTTGTTCGAATAAATTTATTTAAATTAATTTTAAATACTCCATCATTAAAGGCTGATTGCCTCATAATTGCTGAAGCCATTAATAAGCTGTGGATGCTGCGTTGAGTTCCATTATGATAGTTCGGTAATTTTTTTAAAACTTTTTTTTCAGTTGGTAACAAGATTTAGTATTTATTTATTCAATAAGCAATATTAGTCAATAACTTTAGTAACCTGAAAACCTCATCAACTCATCAACAATAAATATATTTATAGCAAATAGAGAACTCTTAAAAAATCATGCCGAAAAAAGCTGTTATTGATTTAAAGCAACTTAACCTGGTTATTCTTGCAAACAAAGAAAATATATATGATTCTAACAGAAATAAATTGTGGGGGCCGACGCATGGTTGCTGGTCCGATATACTGAAACAGTTCGGAAGTACAGCTGTTTTGCCGAAATACGTTTATAATCATGTAATCCTTAACAGACACAACATTTTGGACGAATTAAATGTACTTCTTTTGCAAAAATCAATAGACGAATATTTAGAACCATCGACTGATGAAAACAGCGAAGAAGATGGTGATAACTTAAAATTTAAAATAACGTTTTCGCAAGAAGAATGGAATAAAATTTATCCGTGCACAAATACTTACAAACGCTCGGATGGACACAGCAGCAGCAGAAACTATGAAACTTTGAAACCCAACTGCTGGACGACGGTCATTCATAGACTTTTCTTTAGGCAGACCAAATTATCGTGTTGCATGTCATATAAAAGAAATCGGATCTATCCAAATGGAAATACTTATCTTCGAATAAAAGGTAGATGTACTATATGCCAAAGCGTTTTTAGTGGTATCATGGAAGATGCTCCTAAGCCGGAATCTCTTATTGTGATGGACTGCGTGGTTACTGGTGATTTTAAAAACTGTAATGGAGAAGCTAAAAGAAAAATATCGAAGGATGAACGACAAGATTTAGAAAAGAAATTAGTCAATGAGAAAATGGCCCCGTCCTATATACTAGCCGAAATGGTACAAAAAGATATGACTTATGGTGATTCACAATGTAGTAGCATACCAACCGCAAATGCACTCAGATGTGTAAAATACAAACATTTAGCCAAGAGTCGTATTCATAAGGATCCTATTTTATCTTTATTCGCGATGAAAGGTATATCACCGTATAACGAGTGCCTTCGGGATATGGGAAATGATCGTTTCTTTATTCATTACTGGACAGCGACCGAAATAGATATGTATAGAACATATACAAAGCATAATGAAATTCCAATTATAACTATAGACGCGACAGGTGGAGTGGTGAAAAACATCAATCTGATTAGTGAAAGAACAACATCCGCCATATTCTTATACGAAATTGGCATAATGGACCGTAAAAATGAAAATCAATTTGCGGTAGCCCATATGTTATCCGAAAAACACGATAATACATCAATTTCTTACTGGCTATCGGAATGGTTGAAACATGCTGTTAAAAGACCAAAGATTGTAGTAACAGACCAATCCCTTGCTTTGATGATGGCCACTGTGAGAACATTTACTCAATATTCAAACTTATCAAAATATCTAAGCGTTTGTTCAGACTTAATCCAAAAAAAATTAAATGTTGACGTACCCCTATGCATGATTAGGAATGATTTTAATCATGTTATGCATTTGTTTAGCAGTTGGCCAGAAATCAAATCATCCACAAAACGCATAAAAAACTTTTATCTTCGGTCAATTGGTTTACTTATAGTTAGCACAGATTTTGAAGATATAAAAAACTTATTAACTTATATATTCACTGTAGCATTACATGAAGAAGATGGAAAAAATACTTCCAATGAACAAACAAGTTGTGAAATAGCAAAGACCTACTTAAAACACAGAATAGCAACCCACGAAATTACGAAGATGGCAGTAATAGATGATGACTCAAATGACTGTAGCTATGAAAATAACGATTTAAATGAAATAGAAGATAGTGACGCATTCTCTGAAATTGATGATTCGCTTGATATTTACGAAGAGATTAAATCAATTTATGATATTTGTAACCGTGATTCAAAGGCAGCACAGAATAAAGGTGACCATGACAACATGCAATATAGCCCTGCAATTGCAAAAAGGTTGTTACGTTTTTGTAAACTTCTTCCATGTTGGTCGGCTGTAATGACCCCAATTTTTCAATATGGCAATCTGACAGAAACCAGCTCAACTTCGGAAAGTCTATTCAACCATTTAAAAAATAGAATTTTTCATCATGAAACATTGCCAATACGAGTGGATGATTTCATAAAAACGCATATTACCGCAATCAATGGATCTATGATTATGTTGAAGTCACAATATAATACGAAACATAATATTTTGATGGAAACAATGAAAGCTGAAGAAAATAGTAATGAAGAAAACATCAAAGAATTAATACGCATTGGTGAACTACCTTCGAATCAAGAAGCTTCAGGAGATATGTCTTTACATAGTGATAGTCAAGAAGTTCCAGAAAATATATCTTTGAACAGTACCGCCAAAAGAAAAATATCCAACGAAGAAAACGAAATCGATGTTGAAAACGATGAAACAAATATTGAAACCGCTATAGAAAATTGGCGTGGTCTTGGTAAAAATAGCAGAAGTAAAAAAAGAAAAAAACCTAATTATTTAGAGAAAGATCCTACAGTATTAACCTGTAATATTGAAAGTAAGACCAAGTCACGGGTAATAGGATTACTAAGAAATGGTAATTCGCTCGACTTAAAACCTATCCTGTTGGATAAAATTTATTTTACACCAATCAACACGTGTGGATTTGATAGCATAATACATATTATGTGCTGTTGTTATGCAGAAAGTAGAAATTATGTAAATTTTGTAACTAAAAATATCGAATTAAAATTGTACGAATTAATAGCGAATGTTATGCGAGATGGAGTAAACGTACAAACATACAAAAGACGGGCTACGATTTTAAATGATATTCTTTCAATAGCCAACAAGAAGAAGTTACCAAATAATCATGTGGAACTCAACGCTGCATCCACAGCTTATTATTTGTTTCAGCAATTATTCAGTGATCAGCCCTCAATAATGGAGCATCAGCAATGTACTAATTGCAACAACATTTCAGAAAGGAAGTACCCCACGGTAACAATAAATTTTCCAACAAACGACATTACATACCTCCAAAAGGCATTAGATTTACGATTTAAAGAAATTAATGTTTCCAGTTGCGAGAAGTGCCAAAACATACATGAAAATAGCACAATTTTTGGTCAACATTTATTCTTTGAAATTTGTGGGCCAATGGTAAAATGTACACCTTTAGAATTTGATATTCCGTTACAGAAGATCCCCCGTGAAATTCACATGCATGGAAACACGTATTACCTTCGCGGAGCAATTAGCTTTATACCGCCTGCTGTGCTAAATGACATTAACGCAATAGGGCATTATATTAGCTATTGTTGGCGTGACAATACTGGACATTGGGAACGCTACGATGACCTACACCAATCACCTAAAATAGTACGACAAACTACAATTGCCATTAAATGCCAATTCCTTATATATAGCATATAAAGTTTTATTTTCAATTTTTTTATAACTATTTTATAATTATAACTATAATATTTGTAACTTTTATTAATAAAACATATTTTTTTAAAAATTTACTTTTGGAGTTTAATTCATTAGTTTAAAACTTCAATTAAAAGTTGTTTACGAAATTTAAATTAAAGGTTTCCAGGGCAACTTGCTCGGAGGTGCACAAAATTTAAAATAACTATAGCTTTGAAAAAAATTAAATTACAATGATGAATATGGAAGCTCATTGAAGCTCAAACGAAGCTCTATCAATTGACACCAAAATTACGCAAAAAATTTGAAAAAAACAAAAAATTGAAAAACATGTCTACAGCCCCCCCCCAAATATTTCGCGAATAACTCCGCGACGGTTGAGGCTCAAACGGCGGGAATGGAAGCTCATTGAAGCTCAAACGAAGCTCTAACGTTTGACACCAATTTTACTCAAAAATTCGACTTGGGGGGGGCCAACGTGTCTACAGCCCCCCCCAAGGATTTTGCGAACAGCTCCGCGACGGTTGAGGCTCAAACGATGAAAATAGAAGCTCATTGAGGCTCAAACGAAGCTCAAACGTTTGACAACAATTTTAGTCAAAAATTCGACTTGGGGGGGGCTATCATGTCCACAGCCCCCCCCAAAAGTTTTCGCGAATAATTCCGCGACCGTTGAAGCTCAAACGACGGGAATGGAAGCTCATTGAGGCTCAAACGAAGCTCAAACGTTTGACACCAATTTTAATAAAAAATTCGAGTTGGGGGGGGGCCAGCGACATGTACCTAATGAACGCTTTGTCTTTATAAATTTCTTTATTTTATATAATAAATCTACTGAAAAATTGAGAATAAAAATATTATTATGCTTTTAGTAAATATTAAAGATTGCACTTCAAAGTATAGCTCAACGTTAAGAACAATAATATTACGTAAAAGTACACCTCAACATAATATATGCGTAGTTTTTCATTTTCTTAATAGCAAGAATAAATTGGTTGTACCGATGTACCGAAGCTAGGAGTAGATCTCTAAGTATAATTATTATTTTATAACCGAAATAGTTTGCTAGGCTTACTGCAGATGTGCACTGATGGAACATGAATATTGCCATAAGAAAGTTGATTTCTTTCAGGATTTAAACCAGGTATCTTAGCTTTATCAGTTGATTTCTGCCAATTTCTGAAGTATATTTTGTAGTAAGTTAATCTTAATGTTATAAATGACTAATTTCAATTTTTTTGGATTTTCGAGAAAAAGTAAATATAAATTTGCACATCTTCGTGCTATTTAATTGGGTCTTATTTGTAGGTACTTGTTTATCCCCAGTACATCTCGCATCAGAATAATATCAGGGATGATTCAATCCATAAGAATTATCAAAAAAAATTTAAAGTTTTTATTAGATCTTACAAGACTTTAGTTAATTTTCAGTTGCTTTATTCAGGAAGTGTGGAAGTGTTCATAAGCAATTTATAAATTTAATATAAATATCATAACTTAATATGCAGTACCTACCTATCTGTATTGGTAGTACAATAATATACTTAAAAGCAAATAAATTAAAATTTAAAAAAATCATTTATGAATTTAATTATTTTATAATGGTATACCGCTCCCGTTATAAAAGTAGCGAATTACGCGACTGTATTGGCTAATAATTATTGCATGATTTAAAAGTTCCAATTTTAAATTACTTATTATCAATTTTCCAATAAATAAGAAACTTATATAATGAAATGTTTAATGAATATCACCGTTAAAAAAATTTAAATATAATATGCCTGTGCTTTCTAAATAATAGAGCTTATACTAGATGGTCATATATCAAACTTTGTACTATAACTTTCCAGACTAATATGTAAACATTTAATTGAAACTTTAGCAGCAATTTTTAACACTTTAAATTAATTTCATACCTATACAAATAATTTATTCAGTAAGTTTTAGAATGCAGACAGTATATTTTAGATCTAGGAGACACCTAACAAAAATCATTCCATCTCAATGACAGAAGAGCATGGTAATTCCGACAAGAATTAATGATATCGGGATATGTAAATAAATATCCGCGTAACTCGGAGTTGGTCCGCGGCGTGAACTGATGTTTAATGTAGCAGTTGATTTGCGATGCAAATAAGGGTCTCGGTAAAGATGTGGCTACCGAGCGTACCAAACTTTTCGCGGCTAACCAATTTTGACAAGAACATAGTAATAGAATAGATGGGTACATCCCAATGTCTTGTAAAGCATTACAAAAGGATACTAATGGAACGTTAGTTGTTATTTTACTGATTTTCATTATGCACTTTTCAAAATTAACTGATATAATTTACCATACCTATAGGGTAGATCTACATATTTAAAAAAAAATTATTATTATACCAATAAAGCAGTTTTGAGCACCTCCAATTTTACCATCAAGTAATTTTAGCATGACTATGTTGTATAGGTAGGTATATTATTTTAAAACGTATAATTTAAATTTTAAGTTGTCAATTTTATAAAATTCGTGTCACAATAATTGCACGTTAATTACTTTCAAATTTACTTAAGAGATTGGGTGTTATCGATACCGTGATACGAGAGAACATCAATCTTGACATTTATACTCTAAATTATCTTATGAATTTTGAGTAATTGCTTTAATAAAAGAACACGGAAAACAACGGTATTGAAGTTTATTTAAAAGTTGTTAAGCGACGGTAGCAGTTCGGTGTTCAATCAACCCGATAGGTACTTTACATATACCGGTTTACAACACTTTAATATACTTACATCTAATAAATCTTTTAATTATTTTAATTAATATTACTTATTTCTAATTATATTTATAATACCATAGTAAAAACAGTTATATTCTCATTCATTTCAAAAATATATTCATGTGATCTTCAAATCTTGAACCAACAAAACCATGAATGGTTATGTGAATGGAAATTTGAACTTCAAGAAATACAATAACATCGCAACTGATAATATCAGTATTTATTAATTTTTAGCAGCTTGTATAAGAGAACATTTAATGGCAATTCATTAAGCAGGATAATACTAATGTATTCGTATAGCTGCTACTAGTAAAACAAACCAGTATAATACACCCAGGGAAATTAGCTATATTATAAAACTATAGATATTTTTAACTCTTAAACACTTAAATAAAATAAAAATTTAAGTTATATATTTTTATAAATATATTTTGAAAAGTACAATAATTTAGTTACAGTTGAACAAGTACATTATTTTCATTTAGTTTAACAGTAAAAAATTGAAAACGATATTTTTTAAAAGAAAATTGCTATAAAAACAAAACTAAAAATTAAATTAAAATAGCAAATATTAATAATTTGTATTACCCCATTTCTTAAAATTTCTCCATACTCGATCCATTTTTGATTTCAGCTCATTCGTGGTTGTAAATTACCTCTTATTTTTGATACTGAACTAATAAACAACACATATTTTTTATAAGGTTTAGGTCAAGACTAATAGCTGGCCATTTCAAAATTTCTAAATTTTAAGACTAAAGCTACTGTTTCGTCATCTGCGAAGAATGAACAAGTGCATTGTCATGTTGAAAAACTACATTTTCACTGGTCGAAAAACTTCACCAATAGTTATAGAAATCAAACACAAAGTCATTCTTTCATAATAACCAAAAACTGCACATAATACCATCACCAATCCTCCAAAGTTACGACTGAACATTGTTTCCTTTTCTTTCCAAATTTTATGCCACTAATACTGTAAGCTTTCTGGACTATCTACATTAAATGCTTATCAGTCGCTAAATAATATACAGACGTTATTTTTTTTTGTTCCAAATCTTTTTCAAACTCCAATCTAAGTTCCTTGGAGTGTAACTAACATGCAGGCTACCATTAGTTTCACTAATTGTAGAGGATTAGAATTATTGAATGAACACTTTCACTGCTAACACCCATATCAGATACTTTGGGCGATGCTGAGAAATTTATGCCATACAGTGTCACGGATCCGGGTCGGCACCACTGGCCCAAGAATGCTTGTCACAAATCCGTGCCATCAGCAGCGAAAGTGTTAAGAACTGGTAAATCGGCTTTAATTTAACCAGATATATTTTTACCCAATGTGATTGAACATTTTCTTCGTTTATCCCTTTCAGTTAATTCGGGAACTGCTCATGTTCTTTCAATTTAATTATTATTTTGGCCCAATTTCATAATATTAGTCAATAACTGATCGATCTTGAAACCTTTTAAGCTATTTTTGAATTTTCATTCCACACTCTCTGTACGATATAATTTTACTGCATTCCGTTAATTTAAATTTTGGATCATTTGACATCGATGAGCCATTGCAATAAATATTTCTTAAATAAAATTATTGGAAAATGGGTTCAACCCTAAAAATCGCCTCCAATAGATAAACTGCAGTAAAAACAATTAAAATAAAATTAAAGTAAAGTGTTTTTATTTTGTTTATCTAAAACTTTTATTAACTTATATTAATGCTAGTTTTATACATTATTGTGTAACTTAAATATTACCTTAAGTTTATAAGTTTTCATAGCTATTTCCCTGAGTAGTGTATCATTCTGGAAATGTAATTTCAAAAAAATTCTAAAAACATTGCAACTTGTCACTATCAGGAGCACCTCATCATCAGAGTAGATAAGGCGAGGCTTAACCTTTGGTAGAATTTTTTAGAATTAAACCATATTTAGGTAGGTACCTACTTAATTTAATTTTTTTTTGTAATTGACAAGATTATTTTACAAAATTTTGGATAAGAATTTTAAAAAGTTTAAAAATAACATGTAAGTATGTATGTACTGGTATCAAGTAGCAAGGGTATAAGTAACATAAATAAACTGTTATTTATTGTTATTTTTTAAAAACATTTTTATATATTAGGGACCTTATATTCAAATATTCCAAACAAACTTAATATTTTCAATTTTGGTGGAGTTTAATCATATAGTTACTATATGACTAGCCTCCTCAAATGAGAAAAACACGAGTTGCTATTGTTTGACATAACTAAATGCTATTATATATTTTATTTATTAGTTTTTGACTTGGATGTTCTGTCAATTGGCCAGACTTTATAATGTAAATCATTCCGCTTAGTACCAACTCAACCAGCGGTCAAACCAATCCACTGCTGTAGTACATTTATATTTTATACTACCGATAGTTCTCAAAACAAAATTTCAGAATTTAAAAGGCATGATTCAAAATAAATTAACTTGAATGCCACAAACGAAATTACACAGGGCAACAGTGATTCTGCGGTCTGGGGTTTATGAATCGGTTTTGGGTAATTATGGTTTTCTGAATTCAAAAAAAATTTCAGATTTGTCGAATTGACTCCAGTTTTTCAGATAAAGGCAACCTTTTTAAATTGAAAATATAAAATAAAAATTTCTTTTCGAGATGTCCGCGGAGGTTCGCTGTCAATGACTCATTTCATCATAAAAATTAATAAAAATTTTACAGTATATTGTTCAAATGCCAGTTTATTATGTAGTAATTATTCCAAATTTGCTGTACGGGTAGTGGTTCCTGGTTCGATGCCCTCTTTGTATTGAAGCTCTAGGCTTATTGTACCTCGTTTTCCATTAAGATGTTAAGGAAAGTTATTAGTATTTTGATCCACAGTTTGATGTTCACCAGAGGGCCGAGCTAAGAAATTCTGCCAAGTCCGGGATTTGAACCCAGAATTTCCGCTCATAACTCAACTAGCGATTACATCAAGCCACCACTTTGAAATATATAGAAATAAATATATATATTAACTTTGTCGTCAAAGAAAATTCTCGAAATATGCTATTTTTACTATAAATTAACTTTACCCTCCCCTCTTAATCTGAGAACTAATCAATACGAACAAAATAACCACGTGCCGAGTACTTTATTACATTAGTGTATCTAAATTCACTCCAAAACCTAAGACCGCAGGAAAAAGTATTTGTTTTGTTGCCCAGTGTTATAGGTACAATAAATTAGTATAAAGTTTTTTTAACTATTTATTTAATTGAT
The DNA here is from genome assembly GCA_958510845.1 of Cantharis nigra. Lineage (NCBI taxonomy): Eukaryota > Metazoa > Arthropoda > Insecta > Coleoptera > Cantharidae > Cantharis > Cantharis nigra. Next base: position 68,140,301 of record OY294028.1, read on the forward strand.
AATTCTGCATTAGGTCATAATGTATTGCCGTTTGAGTGGGCTTCGATAATCAGGAATTTAGTTTTTTAAGGTAATTTTCTTAATTACCCATCATTTTAATTAATAATTAATTAAAATCAAGCGGAAGTAATAAACACTTTAAGTGTTAATAAATATTTAATTGAAAGAACAAAATGTAATTAATTCTAAATTCAAATGGAAATTGTATCCGTAAATGACGCAGAATTCTTCTCAGATTTGAATACCTAACATTTTTCTGTAATAAAACTATTAGAATCAGCACTATAAGAAATTAACAGATAATTTAATAAACACTTGTGATTTTGTGACAAAGAGCCAAATTTACAATTTTGAAGTTTTCTGCTAAAAATATGCGACATATAATTATGTCGCCGAGAAGCAATTCTAATCCACAGTTATTTCTAATCGAAGCATTATTATTTTTATGGTAGCAATTTTATCCATTATTTCTATTTAATTATCCATTTTCTTAAAGATAACTGGAAATTGATAAATTGAGTAAGTATAAATCAAAAAAGTAATACAAAAATTTAAGAACAAGTACATCATAGACATTATTTCTATATTATATAGCATTCATTGGTAAAGTTATCGAGAGTCAAAGTTGTTTTCAGAATTTGCTTTTCCGATTTTTTCTTGTTGAATTTTTATTCTGACTCTGAAGATGGTCCTAACAAACGATGTCCAAATCTAAGCGGAGAAACCTGCTTACAGCAAAAAATACTCGTATATTATAATTTCAGCATTTTACAAAAACTATATGGAAGGATGCTTATTGAAACAGACAAAATAAGTATTCTATAAACATATGGAATGAAAATAGTACTTAGGTACATAATAACAATTTTTCAAAAATTGTTTATTATAATAATTAGAGCAGCCAATAAAACTCAAGATTTATCTACAGATAAAGAGGTAGTTGTTTTAATTATGTAATTGCTTCTTGTGGATAATAGTATACTATTTAATTTTTAATAAAAAGCAGTACTAATCGAGTTTCTGATAAATGGGTAAATAGAAGAGACATAAACGAAACGACAGTAAATCTGAAAATAAGAGACTACGATTTTGAATAGGTATAAATAGGTTCAATTTACATGGGAGTAATAATTTATTAATAATATGAAAAATTGTACCGAAGAAAAAATAGGCAGGAAATACAGCGTTTTATGCATTTAAAAAAATACTGAGATATAAAAACCCACAAAAATAAAATCAATATGTGCATATTACAATAAACAATAATTATTATGAGTCCAAAATAATAGATAATAATAGAGTGAGACGAAAAGAAAAGATAATAAAGAAGTTAAAAAGTGAAAACATTCAGATCTGTTATACATATTTACTTACTACTTATGTATATATTAAGTGTATATTTAAAAAAAAAATTTGGCAGTTGCAAAATCATTTTCCGTCGGATTTTAATCATATCTGTAAACTTCAAATCAGTTTTGCACTGTACTATACTGTACTATTCCACAAATATTCATATAATATTTAAATTTATTTCATTGCACACACAAAATAATCAACGTTCCATTGTATATATGTTTTTGTAATCTAACTATCAGTTTAATTTTGTGTAAACCAGAAGGTATATAACAGTATATTAAGCATTTTACATTAAGTATTAACTTCACATTGAATAATTTTGTTGTTTAAAATTGATCGCTAATCGCTATTATTCCACTTTCTTTTAATTAACATCTGGATCTATGATATTTTTAGCTATCAGTAAAAACGTTGCTCAGTGAGTTCAATGGCGTCGAAATATATGATAGTTATGTTGGCAATAGTTATTTTAATTGTTTTCTATGAGTTTCATTTTGTCGTAAAAGTTGCTGTTTTCATTTATATTAGACCTGCTATACACCCTATAACAGGTCACAGCACAACAGCTTGACCAGGCTGTTGGGCCGAAAAAGTCAGATCAAATCAGATCAAATCAGAAATAACTTCTATTCTTTAAGTTATTTAGTCTTGAAGAAAAGAACTTTGAATTTAATTTAATGTTTAGAACTTTAAACAAATAACTTCTATTCTTTAAGTTATTTACTTAAAGAAGATAATTTTGATTTTAAGTTCAAGTTCAGAACTTTAAACTAATAACTTCTATCTTTAAGATATTAATTTGAAGAAGATAATTTTGATTTTAACTTAAAGTACAGAAGCTGCTTTCATTTATATTAGACCTGCTATACACCCGAGAACAGCCCTTATGACCTGCATGAATGGATTAACGAGATTCTTTAAAAATGGCGATAACTCGAAAACGGTGCGAGATATTGAAAAACTGAGCAAAAAATTCCCCTTCCACTAAGTAAACCCTCACAGATTAGCTGCGCCGGGGTGTGGTAAAAATTTCGAGTCGAAATTTTGAAAAAAAAATTGTCGTTCGAATGGATTAACGAGATTCCCGAAAAATATAAAAATAAAAATAAACTGAAGAAAAAAAAAACCGATTTTTCGAAACGAGAATACGAAAACAAAAAAAAAGTAAAAAACTGAAAACAAGCGCAGCGGGACCTGTCCCCGGGATAATGATCGGTTAAAAATTGCAATAATTCGAAAAGCAATGAATTTTTTTCGACGAAATATCACGTACGCGTTTCCCCGACCTGGCGCCACCGTCTCCTTCTTTTTCGGGCCGTTCTCGGATAAACAGCCCCGGCCTGTTCTCGGGCTTCGCCCTCCGGCCGGGGCTGTTACTTACGATAACAGGTCACAGCACAGCAGCTTGATCAGACTGTTGGGCCGAAAAAGTCAGATCAGATGCAATGTCAATAACGTGTGTGTAGCTTAATTATTGCTGGCAAAGCAAATCAAACCGCGTGGAGTCATAAACAAAAATAATAATAATTTTAATTTAATAATTTAATTAAACTTGTTTAGCATATATTATAATATTCTATTAAAACCGATTTCTTTACATAAAGTACTTCTGATTGATTTGTTTTAAGATATCAACCTGGCAAAATTAAGAAGTTATGGGAGAGTAATAACCCAGTGCGGCCTTCATGTCGCACAACCTAGGCAATCGAATTGCACACAAATCGTTCTAAAATAATTACAAAAATCACTACCTATTGTTTAGATATTTTAGTCTGAAAACTGAAATTTTTCTATTTTATTCAACTTTGATTAACAAAATCTGTACAAGACTCAATTCTGCACAATGCATCATGCTGGCGCTTTTTAATAAAATATAATATATTTAAACATGTAATAGTGTAAACTGTAATAGTACAAGTACTATCTATGACTATAAGCTGCCAATGATGGTGCATGTAAAATTACAAAATATTTACAGTGTAGTAAGTTTATTATACTATCTACAGACCTAGGGAACCTACAGTTTAAGACGGGCTACAGAAAATGCTTTCAGATTTATATTTAAAAATCTGATGTAACAATACATAACTTTCCCATTTATTACTAAATTAATAATAATAATAATTAAAATTAAAATAAAAAAGAAATAAAAAAAATGATTAAAATTTAATAAATAAAAAAATAACGTATGGATTTCAACCAAAATCTAATCAGCTCTCGAGATTGCTGTTAAAACCCAATATATAAAATTTGAATAAAATCGGTTCACGCGTTTTGAAAATATCATGGACGAAAAAATCGCACACACACACACACACATACGCACACACATCCGGACATCATTGCAAAATTTGTCTCAAACGATTTGTACGGACTTATAGACTACGGAAAAAACGCTAGTTGAAAAATTTTTTTTTACTCGATTACAATACTTTCTTTTACTACGTAAATGGGAAAGTAAAAGATGTTGCCGGCATCTTGAGAGTGGTGGTATAGTAATCGAATATTTGAACATTCAGTACAAGCTTGCTTAAGTATTTCATTATATTGATATTTTTTTGATAGTTTCAATAATTGATTATTTAATTAATATTCAATTACAAATGATATTTTTTAAATTTCTAAAACAAAACAATCATTACAAATATACTGAGTAGGTGCGTTTATTTTTTTAATAATAATAAAAGTTTTTAAATTTACTATCCAAAGGCATCGGTAGGGTTACTTTTCTACTTGGGCGTTGAAGTCTTCGTACGATTTAGCACACCAAAAGCCTATCTATAATATCTAAAGAATTTTTTTGTTTTTATTTAAGATGTAAAGTTAGACAAAGCAAGATAATCAATAGATAATTATCGATATGCTCTTATTGCGGAAAAGGTTAAGATAAAAAGGCACATTATTTCCTGAGGCGCGGACTGTCTGCTGCAGTAATAACCATGGTGTAGTCGCGCCAGACGACCTCGGTATTTTTGCCTTACAAATTTCTTGAAGAAAACTACTGTTAATAAAATTTAAATAAAAAAATACAAAAGAAAGTTGATACACCGCATACAAAATATCCAAAATATAAATAATAATCATCAATATAAACATTTTTGCATTTTTAATTTACTCTTACTTCCTTTTCTACAAAAATATTATTATCATTCCTCCGACTAATTTAAAACAAATTAAACTACTATGTCATCAATTTTTTAATGATTGTATCCAAGATAATAAATTATGTATTGTAAATTATGTAAAATGAAAATAATACATTTTTTTATTGAGTTAATTTAGATAAATTAATAGATACTAGCTCTGGTACATCAATTTTTTATTCGAATTCTTTTACCGCCATAAAAATAAAATGCAGGATATAAGACTTGCAATAACGCGTGCCTTTAGTAATTGCCTAAATTCCTCGTGTCGCCCTCATCTCATCTATGACCACATCAAGATTTTCTTGCTATGTTATTCTCCGGTGTCTTGGTTGCATTCGCATTCGCTAATTAGAATTTAAAATATGCTGCATGAAAACTATATCAAGTTAGTGCAGTTAATTCATTGAAATTAATCCTCCATCTATTTCAATAAGATAAACAATGTCGTTTATAATTATTATAATTATTCAATTTTACAAAAGTTGACATTATAAATCAGACGGGACAGTAGGTATTACTCAAATTTAAATATTTTAAATGAATTGGCAATTCGTGTCTGCTTTGATGAATTATTAATGTGTTACAATTTATTAACAAAACAAGAATTTTTACATTCATCAAATTGCTGAATTTTTAACTTCCGACTTGTTGCTTTCGCGACCAAATAATCGGTTTCGTTAAAATTCAAAATCTATTTATATGTTCTACTTCCTCTGACAACCTAAATAAGTGATGGCTAGACAGAAATTATAATTCTAATATTATAATAATGAAATGATATTAGTTTTTTGAAGGAATAATAATTTACATATACTTAAAGAGAATTTCCGTACATTTCCTACTGAAGAACTCTGATGAACTCCGTGGAAGTTTTCATTTAAAAATTGAAATTGTAATAATATAATTTAGTAATTAGTGTTATGTAGAAGCATTGTATACAGATATAGAATATATGTTCGTATAGTGTTCAAGTATTTCTACACACTGTAAAGCTAACACAAAAAGCACGGTAGCCATTGACCATCAATAAATAAGAAGAGGTAACAATGCCAAGTGCACCGCTTCGTCCATAGATCTACTGCTTGGTCCGCGAGTCCAGTGGTCCAGTTACATTGTCATTTTGGAACAATTACATTTCTTTAAAATCATATGCAAAATCGTAACGTACATTTGCACAAGTCAACTGTATAACATAAATCGTGTTCAGAACAGTAGCAGCATCTTGAGAACAATTGTTCTTGCTTACTGTCGGTTATAGTATGAATGTTATTTTATTCTTCTTGTTTCTAAACGATGTTGGTGGTGCTCTCAAAATGTTAAATTTGAAAATAATCGTGTTATTTATTTAAAAAAATTAGTCGTTCATGTTGGTACAAAAAGGTAACGTTGATATTGTTGAACCACGTAACTTCGTTAATGTATAACAATTTGATAAAAAAATGTATGTAATAATTTGCTCATATACTTCTCTTAAAGCATCTTAACAATTCATGTCAACCAATATAGAAAGTAAAACCGTTTGTTTAGTGATTTTTCATTATTTCGTGAAACTGGTGATTAGTTATATGAGATAATTTTCTAATTGAGATATATTAATAGTCTAGTTTCCATGATGGGACCATAAGGACCAATACACATTTTTGAAGAAGCAAAATCCATTTAAAAAATTTAAATCATTAAAATTAATCATAGAAGTTTAAAGTTCTGGCAGTGCTGTGGTCCAAAGAATTCACCCAGCTCATAGATAGTAAGTTTCCTTTATCAAATCATAACTTATATGCCTACTATACCTATATAGTTAATTTATAGATTTCCAATAATTATAACAGCTTAGTAATCGCCAGGGGTAAACATCGAACTAAAAACTAAGCAGTTCAACTAATTATTTGATATTATATATTAATGTGAAGTATAAATGCATATAACACAATGCACATGAAAGCAATTATGAACTGGTTTGTGCATTGAGTTTTGGATTGGCTATCTTAGATGGTGGCACTATTTTGAAGATTAAATAATTAAAAAGTGCTCCACAACAACAATAGTTTTTTTTATGATTATAAATTTAAATCATTCAATATTGTCAATACTAAAAATCTGCCTTCTTGAATCAAACGTGATCAGTGGACGTGAAATGAGTAGAGAACCAGCTGCCGAGTATATTATAAAAAGTAGCTGGTATTCGGATAAAATATTTTTTAAACATATGTTTGAATTGGAATTTCGGGCAGAGAATTCAAAGACTGGACTGCCCATTGTGGTATTACAGACAGATAAATTATGTTCGACGGCCGCGTATGACAGTGGCTCTGTTTTGGAAACCAAAAAAGCACTTCTTTAAATATAAATAACTGTTCTTGAAACATTCAATGCATATTCATTTCTTTTAAGGTAGCTTTATTCGGATAAATAAAGTTACATATTATAAATTATTATTTATTATTAATGCTTTTGGTGCAAATCTACAAATTTGTATTTTAATAAATTCTACCTGCTACAAAATTTAAAATGACTTTTGCTTCTTGATGTTCAGAAAAAAATTATTTGTTTGTCAGTTAAATCCAATTTTTATATATTATTTAGATTTATATTTTATACATCATAATTTATTATTATCAGCAGATATTGCTTTTTAATTTTAAAATATTTAAATATTTGTTTTAGGATTAATAAGTATTTTTAATTTCGTAAAAACAAACCCATTTAATTATTGCCTTTAAATAACTGAGATACCAATATTTCTTAATATAATAACTGGTATTAATTATCAGAAGCTTTAAACTGGTTCATAATGGGTTGACGAATTTATTAATTTTAAAAAGCATCATATTATTAATATATTATTATTTTGCTAGTTTTCGTTTTGAAATTTTCTTAAGTATTTCAAGCAAATGTTCGAGACGAGAAGAGTTTTCTCAGTTAGAGATTTGGGTAGCGGAACTACATATACATTGAGAAGGTAAGCTTAATAATCATGTGGCATCCAGAATAAGTTTACCGTTTGTATTATATAGTTCGCCAATCTGATAGTTTTTTCTCTTACTAACCATAGGAGCTTTGCTAATTTTTTTAGATTACGAAAAAATTACATCAATCCCCTCTGTCTTTTAAGTTTAAATAAATATTATTTATTAATATAAATAATATCTTCTAATAAATTTGAATTTAATATAAATACTGAATTTTATGGCAGGTATTATTACTTCCGTTTGAATTATGACATTTTATTTAAAAGTTTTAATTATATGTAGAATACATTTTTTTACCAACTTTTACAAATCTTTGTTTCAGCGCTGGAAGAGAAAAATCTTTAACAAAACACTAAGCTTCCAGCTTCTGAGCATATTTTTCTCTTCAGAGCTTCCGCTCATGTAGGGGCCCCATACAGCATAATGAATTGTGCCACCGGTATCAAGACTTTTTTTTGCCTTCCGCCAGTACACCTATCGTCGCTTTAGAAGTAAAACACACTAAACCGACGCTGTGCTTGGAAGAAACTTTGTTATTGACGTCGCAGCTTTCTGGACACCGCCTGGTGTACATATGTATATGTGGTTTGAAGAAAAGACCACAGTTTAAGTAGACCCTGAGGATTTTTATTGTTTCACAGAACTTGAACATTATAAACATTATCATGGATCTATCATATTCTGCTTCTTTTTTTGCATTATAAAAAGCCTTTTTGATTTCAACCACTCGCAGATAGCTGCAATGGCTTTGTTCATTCTTATTATGGTGGCTTTCTTCTTCCATTCCAGCAAGATGTTTTTACAGTACATACAAATTCTCTAGTCTTCCACCTTCATGGTTTTTACGATTTCCTCAAGAGAGTATGTAGTCCACAAACTCTTTCGAAATCCGTATTGTTTGGTCACAACTTTAATTTCCACATTCACTTCAGTTTGCAGTCGATGAAAGCTCATTCTTTCAAAGACCTTTCTTACGTGATTGAGAAAATACAGCAGGCAATTCCAAGATATTTTTCCATCACCAAGGACCAGGCAGCTTTTATCCAGTTTTCTAGATATTCTCTGCTTATCAGTATAGGGTTGAACCTTGTTAGCAGTAAGTCGGGCCGTAGCTCACTTATCTTTTTTATTACCTTCACGGGTATGTTATTGAAACTTGGTGCTTTGTTGGACTTAATGTTGCGGATTGTCTCCGTAAGCTACAGGTTTGTTAAAGTTTGGATTGGAGTAGTAACTGCCTTCATTGGTTTGTTGGTTATTGGGTAAACTAAAAATAATTTCCAAGCTGTGTGTTCAAAAGTGCACATTTACTAGTAAATGTCAAGATAATGACTTTTTCAAAGATTTTCCATACCATATTCTATCATTATATTATGTACTTTCAAATATGAATTAAAAAACATAATGAACTGATAATAATAAAGACCTGTGACACTTAAATTTATAAAATAAGAATTATGAAGGAATCAAATATCTTGGGAAATGGGACGCACTCAATAAAACACAATTTACACTAAATCAACATGTTTCGGTCAAACTTTTTGACTATCTTCAGGACTACAAAAAATAAAATATAAGTTAGATGCATGTCGATATACATAATGTACCATGATTACCTCTTAGTGAAGGTGTTATGCGTGATTTTAGAGTACATACAGAAGTCAACATTAGGGTGAAATGCAGGTAAGGATGGCATCCAATGTTGAGGTAGTAGTCAAATATAAGAAAATACACTAAACTAACAAATTGCAAAACATAGAATTGTAAAAATAAAACCGTCAAAATGACAAATGTAAGTAAACGCTATCTAAAACCAAATGTGAAACTTAATATTAACCAAAATAAAATTCACTAAAATTACCAAAGAGAACAAACTATTCAAATACCGCAATTTTATGAATGCCGTACAACGCAAAACAGTAACATAGAGGAATCACAGTAGTAAGAAAAATTAATAAAAGAGAGTACTCCCAAAACAAAACCGGGAGTCACAAAAGATGAACAAGTTATAAAAAACGTACACCAATAACAAAGCGAAGAAAAATTCAGTCACACCATCTTGTTTGATCTTCTTGTGGTAAATGTTAAGTAAGGATTTGAACGCACTGTCCATTTGTTCAAAATCTGTGATTTTATTAACATTATTATCGGTGGTAATGACATACGACGATTCAAGAAAAAGACGTTTAGGGTAGTTTTGTTCCACCGCTAAAATTTCGACGTCGTTAGTATCAAAAGCGTGGTTGCTTCGGCTTAGGTGCGTTTAGGTTTATTGAGTGCGTCCCATTTCCCAAGATATTTGATTCCTATTATTCTAGTGGGTGAGAATTTCGATTATTAAGAATTATGAAATTTCTGCCGGTCCGGACTTTAAACATTTTGCATTTTCTGTTTATGTTATAAGCTTGCGCTGATCCTAGCAATCTAAAAACTTTATAACAGTAGTTATTATAAAAACGAAAACGGGTTACAATTAAATGTTAAATTTTGTACCACGGTATAAATAAAAGAATGATTTTATTGTTAGTTTCAAATGTATTATTAGGGTTCACTATAAACTAAAATTAAAAAACTTAAGAAAAATCAAACATCTTTATATTTTAACTTTGAAGTCACAAAATGATGGGCTTATAAAAACTAATAATGTGTTTGCGTTGACTAGTGCCTTTCAATAAATGTTTTTTAATGGGATAATAAAGGCAATTTAAACAAGAACTCTAACACTCGCTAATGTTCGTTTAATGTTTTTAACAGGTAATACTTACTTAGTCTAGACTTTTGAATAGTGACGTTAAGAGACGCTAATTTGACGTCGTAAAAATAATTAAATCAGATCGCGATTAATGGATTGAAAAGTTTAAAATAAAATTTTGTTAAAATTATTACTCAACTGGATTAAATATAACATTCTTAATTCAAAAATATTGTTTGCTAACTTTTTTAATTAATATTATTATTTTAAAACAATAACACGTAACTTATAAACTAACGGGTTTATATATTAAGTATTTTCACAATTTTCCGAATCTACACACTAAACTTGATTCTATTTAAGATGTACAATAATTATTTTATTTTATATAGTATATATGTAAGTTATAGCATAAAAGAAATAAACTTGAAAAAAGAAATTTTAACAAAATTTGTGGAATTTTTTAGTATGTATTTGTAAAATATAATATTTAAAAAAACTAAACAAAACGTTAAAATAGTAGAATTTTAACAGTAAAGTGAAAAACCTTAATCTTCATCCCTAACTAAATATTAACTTCTATAGATACAATTCTTGTAACAGATATTTCTGTTGAAAACTAACACTAGCACTGTGGTGCTAATGTTGGACCTTCACAGCTAGATACATGTAAAGTAGCTGATGGTATATGAAATTTCTACTGATTGAATAATACATAATAACAGACATGATTCACCATACTCTAAATTAAAAATATTTGATTAGCCTATTTCTTTCGTTTTTATCTCCACCTAAAATATTTGCTTTATTGTAACCGTAATCCTGACCTGAAAAACAAGAAATATGAATCAATGGTTGAAAGTAGACCATCATTACTTTTAATTCGAAATCAGGGATTTAGATAGACAAAAAGATATTAAAAATCTTTGATTAATCATATACAACAATCATATTACCCAACTTTTTAGCCACCCAATTCAGTCAAACAGGGACGAAAAGAATGAAATAGTAGTATGTTAAAGTTGCAGATGTGATGATCTATTTAGATGATAGTTATTCCTTTTACAATATGTTACCAATGAGTAACGTGGGGCTACTGCAAAATCAATATTTCCAGTCAAATATTTCCATGGACTGCTAGGTTTTATCGTACTACTAACGCAACAGTTTCGATATTACTCGGAAGGGATTTCTCTTCATCAGGTACGAATTAACCTGCAGTGCCAGTACAGGGATGAAATTATGTGATTGAAACTTTGAAAAATGAAGTTGCATTTGATGTCGTCTTTTGGAACTGATGTGAACAAGCAGGGCTACTAGCATCGATCATATCATATCTGATATATTGCAATTCCCAAAACTTTGGGAACGGTTGCAGCAAAATTATTGCCATTCGTTTTCAGTTTTGTTGGTTTTAATTAAATGATAACCAAGTGACCGGAAAATCTTAACCACAGACTGAAAGGTTAGAAAACAGTAATTTTCAGTATATATCTTAATTCTGGAGTAAGCAATGGAGTAAAGAAGATTTTAAAAAATCGCATTGAACAAAGGTTGTGTTTTTGTACAAATAATATTGTTGCAGCAAAGAAATAAACTTTTGCTTAATTACCGGATATTGAAACCTTAGGCCAAGTGTCTCCAAACTTTTTAGCCTAAGGGCCAGACTGATTGCTCCACAAAGCCCCGAGGGCCAAGATCTAGCTAGCTCATCAGATTAAGATTACTTTTTGTTGTGTTTTGTATGTTTACTTTGTTTGATTTGATTTATCAAAATTAAATAAAGGGCGGGCCGGATACATCAGGCTATCGCGGGCCGGATTGGTGGTGCTTGCGGGCCATATTTGGCCCGGAATACCCCTGCCTTAGGCCAAAAGCATTTTAATTTTTAAATTATAATAGTAAGATTTTTACTGAATAGTTATACTACATTAAATTTTTTTTTTTGAAATATTAATGTTATAGTCAAGTTTTTAATAAAAATAAAAGCAATGTGGATAGTAGTATAATTTCTTTTTGTTTAATAATTTATACCTGAAGGGTTGCTGTAAATAATACATAGTTGATATTTTACACTTAGAAGCTGGTGATGAGATATATAAAAATAATTGTGCATTGAATATCTAAAGGCGTTTAAATGTGCACCTTATATAATAATTTAGTAATTAATTTTGCGATAATCTTTATAATTCATGCATCTAAAAAATAAAATGTCAAATAATCTCCTCTACATATCTAAAAAAATTAAGCCACAGGAATGTCGCAATGTTTAGCTACTGTTGTCTTGTCTGCCAGTTATGTAATTATACGGTTATTATCTTTAATGTTCAGTAAATTATATTGGTAGCCCACGCACATTTTGCTAGACTATTTGGTGTTGAGCAAAATTGATCTTTGTATACAAATATCCTAACGTTGTATAATTTAATTGTAGATGAGAGCACCAACGTCAGGTAACTAACTCCATAGACATTATTTTATGATAATTACTGTTTTGACCAGTCAAATCGGTATCATTATTTGCATCCTTTTAATATTGAAAAATTTAAAGAATTTTGTATCTCAAATTCTAGCTTCATCTCTCAAAGATCAATCTTGAGAATTCTTCTTTACGCTAATCATTCTATTAAATATGCAAATCAAATTTTAGGTAGACATCATATAAGTTTTTTAATATTAGGTAGAAAATGCATATAGTATAATATCTAGTACAGTGTAGCTTACATCCAGAGTAACATTGACTCCTGGTTGTATTTACACTTTCTCAGTAGGCCTTTAATTTTCAAAATTTAAAAGAAATTTTAATTCATATTTTCTTAACATCAGACGAATTTCAATACTATATAGGTACTGCATAGTTGATTGTGGGTTTATTTGCTTCGATATACCTATCATTTTCCTTTATGAATAATATAGAACAAATGTGTCTAATGTTGTATATATATTTTGACATTGTGTCTATCGCATTTATATAAAATTAATCGGGATTTTCTTTATTTTAATCTCTTCATATTATAGCAGTATCTGCCCACCCTTTACGAATCATAATCGTAGTTGATAATTAAATAAACAATGCATTTGTAGAAATAGAAATAATACGAAGGCGTAGGTTGCGTTACCAACCCCATAATGACACGGTATTAGTATATGGGTGTCGGGTGAGGCTATTGTAGTCTGGCCCGGCCTGAACGACGTTTTGCAAGTCATGCGACCCATTGTAAGGCGCGTGGGCCTCTTGTCATTCACTAATCGATCAGCACCCGTGATTAATAGAATTGGTGTTTTGTATAACGTCACGTACGATGAATGATTTTGGATATAGATATGTATACTATAATATTTAACTTTTACAAAAGAATACAAAAGTCATCTTGCTTTTAAGTTTGGCAATTACGTTTAGTCTTTAATATTTTACATAACATATTATACCAGTAACATGTTATTGCATTCGCTCTGTTTGGAACTCATCACCAAAGTATAGAACGTACTCGACAGTATATATTTTTTCAAAAAAAAAAGATAAGTATAATATTATATAGTATAAATATTGGAAAAACAATTTAGCAAATATAATAATTAAATTAATATATAATAGCAATGTATACATATTTAACACACAGAGATTCTTAACAGGGGGGCCGCGGCCCTCTGGGGAGCCACGAAAAGTATTTAAGGGACCGCAAAAATATTATTAGAATTTTCAAGTATTTATATTATCTAAATTTAAAATAAGTTTATGATAAAATATTAAAATAATTAAGAACCTCTAACCTCGTAACCTCTATGTATACAGTAAGGGTAACAATGGAGCAATTAATTACAATATACTAAAAGAGTAAAAGTAGTTTCTGCTTATTCACTAAATATTTATAACCAAGTTTATAACTAAATATAAATAGGATATCCTAGGGCGCGAATCTACAGGTGCGCGTGGGTGCTTTCAATTATAACACAGGCGAGCTTTATCTTACACAATGAAATGGGGCGGGTCAACAGGTGAAATGCTTTTTCATGCTCTCTATAATTACTTACGTGTGTGTTCACAAATCAAAGTGTTTCTTTCCAATCTTATATATTCATAAATAATATTTAAAGTTAAGTGTTTACATCACCTACGTATTTACTGACAGCTATTGTAAAGCTCTTTTGAAGTCATGCAATAATAATAGTAATAATTGATATGTCTTAAAATAATTATTTTTTTATTTGACGTTAATTTTGGCAATTTACATATTAATTAATGTTTAAAACGTCTAATTAATAACTTTGAAATAAATGTTGTAATATTTCCATAGGTGTGTTTGCCTATACACACACCAAAGTGTATCCCAAGTTGATGCCATATACACGTAACAATGCCAAATTTTGCCTGAAGGTTTACTGTAGAAGGACCGATGATCGCCACTTAATTGTGTATCTGTAGGCTAATAAATGCTCCATTTCTGGCAGGTATCATTACAGAGAGCGAGGGCGGCAGGTGACTTGATAGCCACTAGCTAAATATAACGATCAAATATATTGCCCGTTTTACACCACATACTAATTATATTATTTAAGACAAAACTTTACCGGCAAAATTAAAAGCCATAATATTCGAAAAAGCAATTAAATTTTTATATTTTACCAATAAAATTTACTATTACACGCCCTTAATAGGGCAGATATATTATAATAAGGTGTAAGTAATAGTATATTTTTTATGTAGTATATTACCCATAGCACAATATTGTTTCAAAAACTATATTGTTCAACCTTCACGTGCACAAAAATATGTATTATACCCATGAGTATATTTTTTATTTTTAAGCCATATTCGTGGTAAGAATTATTAAAAATTGTAAAGCTATATGGTTAAATTATTTTTTGTTATATTAAAAACGGGTAGTTGTCAAACCATGAAGTATTGTTTCTAATAAATATAGATCATATAGTTTTTGTACTGTCATATTATATGCAAATTTTAAAATAAAATTTGAAATTATTTTTTTGCACAATTTTATTTAAAAATAAAGAAAATCATTAGTCACGAATCATTTAAAAATGCACGCAAGATGTTTGTGCTTGATTAGTAGGTATCTAGAAATAATATATAGAATTAATAGCAGTCAATTTTCTGTTAAATTTTATGGAAAGCATAAATAATGGTATATAATTTGATGCAATATTTAGAATGAAACTTTGTATTTTATTAATACATAAAGAAGTTTTAACTTTTCACCCCTTTTTTTATTTAATAGAATATATGGAAACTACATATTATTTCAAATTGTTTTCTTATTGTTTCTTATGATCTATCACGATTATGTTGAAATTATAATTTAAAACAATGCGTTAAATTTGTTCGGGTTCCCCAATAATTATATGGAAAGATTTCAAATACTGAGTACTAATTTAAAAAAAGTGTAGTTTCCATACTTAATTTATATTAGAAGAAATAAACGTATACCTAATTATAAATATCTGATGAAATACAACACATCTCAATCGTTGTAGAGAGAAAAAGATAATCGTATATGTAAAAAGTCATGAAGCTATTCCTGTATAAAGAGTGTAATTTTTTTGATTAAAGATAACCAAAGACGAAAACAGAATTAATAAGAAGAGAAACGAAGAGAATAAATGTTTAAATTAGTGTTAGGAAACAAAATATTTTTAATTAAGACCTTTAAATAGAGGAAGTCACGAAAAGCTCTCAATCCTTGAAAAGCTAAAATCTATTTGAGGATAACATTCGCTCGTTCTACCCCGGCTTAGCAACTTACACGATCTATACAGATTTTTTAAATGCTTTCGACCGAGTCGACCAAAATATTTTGCTAACGAAATTGTCGAGAATTTGATTGAGTAATTTTGCCAAACTAGACGTTTTTTTGGTAATTACTAAGGCCCGGATTTCTAGGCACTTGCCTTTTTTGATTCCGTACAGGCTTTAAAATTCTTTTTACAGCAAAATGTATTTTGCGACTTTGCGATAATTTTAAACCGCTCTTTAAAATGCCTAAAATGCATATTTTCTACATTTAGTGCCTTTTTTCGTAAATTGCGCCTAAATGGCTTTTCTCAATTGATTTTATCCTATAACTTGCCTAAATAAATATATATTTCAATTATTTTTTAATTTTAACCATGGAATATAATTCAGAAACGGAAATATATTTTTTATTTTACAGAGTCTTGCTTAAGTCGCTGTCAGTTAAGAACAGGGTGACAAAATAGAAAAATGTGTAGGTACAAAATTGAAGACAATGAAATTTTTAACAAAAAATGTCCAAAAAGTTTTGTTGTAAAGGCAATCTTTATAGGTGAAAATACGGTTTCAAAATATGCAATTTACATTGTTAACATAGGTGTGTCGGGATATGTTCGTTACTCACTGTATTCCATTGCCTCCAAAGCTTGTGCTGACGAGATGGGGCACATGGATCGGGACTGCAGTGCTTTACCATAAAAATTTTGAAAATCATTGTCATTGATAGTTTTATTGATTTTAATACTGCAGACTGCATAGAGAAAGCACAAGAGGCGTTTAAGGCTTCTAATCTTGAGAAAAATTTAGTAAAGATTATCTTCCTAAGAGCTAAGAAACTAAGAGAGAAGCATTGCATACCAATATTAGCAAATTTGAAAATTTACAACAACAATAATTGAAAGATGCTCCGGGTAAGATTGTAAAACTTATTTCTGCACGATTGGATGCTCTTTTGGTGAAAAACCTGGGCTACTCGGATTTAATGCAAATTAGCAAAGTATTATCTGGAGATTCAAATAGTCTCCCAAATAAAATTGGAAGCTTAGATGGCTTCAGATTTTAAATATGCTCCTGTTACTTCTTGTGACGTAGAGCGGTCATTTTCTGTGTACAAACAAATTTTAACGGACAATATAAGTTTTACTCCAGAATATTTGGAAAATGCTTTAATTTGTTATGTAAATGTTGAAGGTTAATATTATTGTTAAATTAAAAGTTAAATTGAATAAATTAAATTTTTTGTACAAATTTTATATTTATTTTATATTCTTTATTTTAATAATTTAATTTTTTATTTTTGACTGCTTATTAGTGCCTATAATCTATTTTTTTGATGCCTATTTGCCTGCCTATTTTAAAAGTTTTCAGTGCCTAAAAATCCGGGCCTTAGTAATTACCAAAAATTATTAGGGGGGGGGGGGGCTTCCCAATCCCCTCATAGACACGTCCCTGTGTGATTGGTCGCCTTATACTATCGGTAAAATAGCAATCTATTCAACTGTTTCAAGTTTTCTAAACACATATAGGTGTCTTATTATTAATAATTCAGAGTAACAAGCACATTTAAGGACAATCTAGCAAACAAGAATTTGTAGTAGGTACTTCAAATAACATGAAAGAAGACAAAAAAATTAAAATAATAATCACAATAGAATTTATACCAGTAATAAGTATTGCAATATTAACTGACAAACAAGAAAAGTAGACTACCGAAAACTCCAACTAGCATTGACCGATTCTTTAAAATTTAATATAATATTTTACATTTTTGCTATTACAAGCAGATATAAAGATCTGTCGGTAAATGTAGTTAAAAGGATATTTAAAAACATCGAAATATAACATTTTCTAGTTTCAGAAACAATTGAGATGTAAACTAATAATATTATCGAAAATGAAAACAAAAATAAACATTTTGAACTTTTGTTTATATTTCGAAAACAAAATCAAATAGCTAATTAATTTAAATAAAGTTAAGAATAATACATATACGTAGAAAATCAATAATTCATAAAATCAAAAAAAGACAATAATTATTACATAACAGGTCAGGATTAAAAATATTTAAAAATATGAAAAAAATTTATAATACGATATAAGCAGGGCCGTAGTTAAACATTGGTCAAAGGGGGGGGGGGTTATGGAATTACAAAAAAGGTGCCATATGCCCGTATTTTAAATTACTTCTTGTAATGTAATAATTATTAAGAAATACTTAACCCATGGGGAGGGGAGTTTGGGGTTCAACCCCCTCCCCCATGGGTTATATAAGGTCCTTATTTCACGGTTATTTCCGATCATCAGTCGGATGTAATAAAGAATTGCTCGTCAATTTGTAATATTTTATCATTATTTATAAATTTCTTGTTTGGTTCCAATAGCTAAATTGCTAATAGCCAAACAAAAATTGTTTAATTCTAGATATGTTATATTAATTCTGCTTAATTACAGTGTTACACGGTACAGCTTCAAGAATGGGCGGGGGTGAACTTGTCAAAAAGTAAGTTAGGCGCGGTAAAACGGGTGACTTTGCGTGACTAAATCTCTTGACTTAAAAATGGTATACCTATCTTCACTTTCAAAACGATTTTGAAAAATGTATTTTAAAGCTAAGTAGTAGGACTATGCGATACACTTGTGGAAAATTAAAACAAAAAAATGAGGTTCCCTGAAAAAAATCATAAAAATGGTTAAAATAGCCATTTTTTGACCGCTTAAGCTACAAAATCAAAAAAAACTGACGTGATGGAGCAAGTTCAAAGTCAGATTCGTTTTCAGCGCAAAAAAATAAATTAGAATCACCCCCGCCCATTCTTAAATCTGAAAAAAGTTCAATTTTGTAACACTGTGATTATTATAATATCTGCCCAAGAGATAATCATCGGAATCATGTTTATATTAAGAGCAATCATTTTAGATATTTTCATTTGTTGAATTGACAATAATTTACAATCAAGTCACAAAAACCACAATCCAAATAGAACATGTTATTTTAATTTAAACGTAAAAAAATAATCACTAAATTTAATTCACATTAATTTTCCTGTTGGTAACAGACGGCATTAAAACAAAACTAGCACTAGATTTCTCGATCTCCTCTTTGATAGATTGGAGTGGTATGTCACGTTAAATAATGTTGTTAGGATCATATCTCGGTGCGTCGACAATTTCGCGTAGAACTTTATTTTGAAATCCTTGTAAGGTTTCTAAGTTGGAGTTAGCTGCGGAGCCCCAGAGCTGTATGCCATAAGTCCAAATTGGCTTCAAAATAGTTTTGTATATCAGCACTTAGTTTTCAACGGATAGTTGAGAATGTTTGCCGATTAGCCAGTACATTTGTCTGAATTTCAAGTCAAATTGTTTCCGCTTTGTAAATATGTGCTTACGCCAGGTCTATCGAGATGCATCCCAAGGTATTTTACATCTTCCGCCTGTGGAAGTTGACATCCATTCAGCTTCACTGGTGGACAAGTATCCTTCTCAGAGTAAACGTCACATGTACCGATTTGGTACATTTGGTATTTTTCTATTTTTGATAAAATGGCGGTATCATCAGCAAAGGTAGCGACTATTGTAGGTCTTGTTGTTGGAAGATCATGCGTGTATATTGGGTATAATATTGGACCCAAGACACTACCCTGGGGCACACCTGAGTGGATAGAATGTAGATCGGTGTATTCGTTTTGATGTTTGACGAGATAGCATCTATTTCTTAAGTAGGATTTAAGGATTAGGTAGAATTGCTATGGGAAATTTTTCTTTAATTTGTAGAGCAGGCCATCGTGCCACACTTTATCAAAAGCTTAGCTAATGTCGAGGAAAGCTGCTGAACAATAGCGTTTACCTTCTAAGTACCGATTCACTTGTTTAACTAGCCTGCGTACTTTCTCGATTGTCCCACGTTGGTTTCTGAATCCAAATTGGTGATTTGGTAGTAGATTATTAATGTCTATTACAGGTTTTAGGCGTTTCAGTAGAGCCTTTTCGAAAGCTTTAGATAGTAAGGGGAGCAAAAGCTAATTGGCCTATACGATTTTACCTCTTCGGTTTTTTTCCTGGTTTAAGGATCATTACTATCTGGGCTACCTTCCACTGTTCTGGGAATTCATTAGTTCTTATGATGGTGTTGAATATCTGCGTTATGGCGTTAATACACTCACCTGATGATTCTTGCAGAACCTTCCCAGTCATTAAATCGAATCCAGGAGCTTTGTTTGTTTGAATCTCTTTTGTAATTATCCATCTGACTTCTTTTGTTATGAACTTGATGATGATGGGGGGGGGGATCATTTCCATTTCTTCTTCTATTGAAATGATAGATGGGTTGGGTTGAAAGATATTCGTTAAATGTTTTGCGAAGATGTTGGCTTTCTCTTTATCACTTCTGGCCCACGTATTGTTATCGTCCTTGATAGGCGGCACCGGCTGCTGTGGTTTTTTTATTTTTCTGGTAGCCTTCCACAGAGTAGTCTGTTAGGCTTAAGCCTTTTCGATAATCTTGAATGTTTTGATTTTTTATTTTTCTAACCATTTTTTTCAATTTTCTGGTAGCTTGATTAAGTTTTCCTTTGTTAGTGGGGTATCTTGTGTCTTGCCAGCGTTTTCTTAAAGCTTTTTTTTCAGTTATTTTTTGTTGTACTATATATGGTGGGTTTTCCTCGATATCGGCAATATGTGAGTCTGGTGTAGCTCGCCATACCGCCTGCTGAATACTTGTAGTGAGATCATTAAGTGCTGTCTCTAAAGCATTTTTTTGATTTCAACGGTCTTTTGAGTATTATTAGTTCATCGAGGATTTCTCGGAACATGTTCCAGTTAGTTTTATTACTGTGTAGTGTTGGTTGTTTCTTTTTCTTAATTATTTGTGAAAATACACTCACAATTATTGGCGAATGGTTCGATGTGAAGTCCAGGAAAGACTCGGCTTTGATGACATTCTTTGTGACCTTTTAGTTCACCGATGTCGTTTGTCGTTTAGTGAATGGCTGGATTTTGGTGTGTAGCTTGGTTCAGTTGCCGATTTACATTTTCTTGTTGCGGGATGTTATTTGATGTCGATGAAAACGTCATGCCGTGTTGAGTGGGCGGGAGAGTCGGAAATTCTCTATTGTAGTTATTTGTTGTATAGATTGATTCTGTTGGGTATGAAAGTAATACTGGAAAATACTAGGAAATGAACCCAAAATAAAATTTCAAGTAGGTTGTAACATTTAACAGAGTTAAAAAACACCTTAAAGCAAAAGAATTTTAAGTGTCAAGTTAAGAATATAGTACGTAGAAAAACAATTATTCAAAACAATCAAAAAAAGACTAATTATTTATTATCACTGGACAGGCCAGGATTTAAAATATTAGAAATAGGAGGCAGTGCCTTCTGGTTTCAACCTGGCTATGCTTTTCAATCTTTAGAATCTATAGCATTTTCGTGGAGTTATATTGATGGTAAGTCATTTACGTCAATTTTTAATATTTTAGTCATTATTTATTGATTTTTTTTTCTATAGTTCGTATATTTTTTTTGTTTCTTATATTTTTTTTGTTTCTTATTTTTTTTTCTTTTTTTTTGTTATATGCGACTGAAGATCAGAAATAACCGTAAAATGGGGCTTTATATCGCATTACGAATTTTAACTTTTTTTAAATTTTAACGATATAAATAAATACCAATTCATCTTTTTTAAATATTTTGAATCTTGACCTGTCAAGTGATAATTATGTGTTTTTTGGATTGTTTTGAATAATTGATTTTTCTACGTACTGTATTCTTAACTTTGCACTTAAATTTCTTTTATTTTCAGGTTCTGTTAAAATGTTATACCTATAAATTGATATTTTTTTGACGTTTACAGAAAAAATTATTTTTTAAATATTGATAAATATTACAGAGCAGAACTCTTCAGTATTATTTAATAATTACAATATTTTTAGTACTTTTTTGCTCTTATCATACTATATTTTACAATATTTTTATAATAATTCTGATAAAAACCGTTTTGACCATGGGGGATAGATCGTTTTGTTAACAATGTCTGACCTGTCTAAATATATTTTGATTGTATTGCTAATATTTTCATGACGTTTCATCAACATTTTGATTAAAACTTTAATAATAACCATGATGGAAATTTTGATCGTGGAACAGGGGCATAAGATGTTGCAATAGATTGTTAAAAAAATATTACTTTTTATAACTTGATCAAATTAAGATCAAATAAAATTTCAATTCATATTTGAATTGATAAGAACTTTTAGTATATATTAAATCAAATTTCTACTTCTATACTTTTCTTAATTATATATGTATATATTTTTTTATTTAATGGATTAGTTTCGACTGACACCAGTCTTCTTCAACATATTCCTATAAATTACAACATTGTTTATAAAAATTTAAAAAACTACCCTGACATCTTACTGTCAAAAACTATCTTCGATTATTACTTAGTATGAATGTTTTAAATTATTTTATATACTAGAGTATTTTTAATTTCATAATGTTTGACTGTAAGATGTCAGAGTAGTTATTTAAAATTTGTATTAACAATGTTGTAAGTTATGGAAATATGTTGAAGAAGACTGGTAAAATTCTAAACTAGTCCATTAAATAAAAATTAAATATAATTCAAGAAAGAGTAAAATTTAATTTTGATTAGTCTTCAGTGTGTCATAATCTCAAAATATTATTAATTTAGTAATGTAGATAGACAATATTAAAAATAAAAAATTCTAATAAAATTTTAATTATATTTTAAAATCTATATTTGTGTTTATTACATTTCTTATTTTTATATAATATAATATAATTATTGAGTGTATTAATAATATTTGAGTAATTACATTTTTTATCGATGGATTAGTTAACAAACAGGTAAAGGCATCCGTATTGTTTGAGCTAGATTGCTAGGTGTAGCTTACTTTATGCACGGATATAATATTGTGAGATTCAATGAAGCTACACTAACCGCGCCGATAGCATACAATAGCAATGTCATACACCTCAAGCACGTTGCAAGAACATATGGTCCAGTCCAGCCTCCAACTTGCAGCCATTAAGTATTATCACCAGTTTGATCACCAATCGGATTTCAAGAAAATATTTTTGCCAGGTGGGGTAAAAGAAGACATTTCTCGTATTGGATGTCGATACACACGTGTCGCAACAGTGTCGATTCCTGAAAACTGAAATAGTAGATAACTTTTCAACTCTCCATTACCCACACCTAATATCACGACAATATGTAATTTTTTATGAGAAGAATGTAAAATTACAAAAAACCTAGTAAAAGTCCAAACAAAAAAATTTTGTTTATAAAAGGCAAAACCTATTAAGTTCTTACCTCTAATAACTTATAATTACAAACAATTTGCTAGGTTGTTATTAAAACCTTTTCTATCCTCATATCGTTGATGATAATGTAAAGGTAGTTATTTGTTTCAGCACCTTATCATTATATTAATAGTTGTTGTTGACAAAGTCGTAGGCATATTAAAAAGACAATGAACTTTATGAAAAATTACATGTAGGTAAGGCATATGCAATATTACAAAATTATATCCTATATATACACTACGTAGTATATCTGATACTCAACTAACTTTTATTTGAAAGCATCTTACGTAACCGAAATTGTTCAGAAAGTTTTATATTATGTTTTTATTGTTTATTTTATTACGAACTGTTTCACTTTTCATTTCTTATTTATATTGATTCTTAGACTGTAGCAAACAACAAATTAAGTAAATAAAGTGTGAAATCATTGATTGAGTATTGACAAGGAATAGAAGCAGCGGCGGTTATCAATCAATATCTGTCTTCCAGTTTTGGCTCTTAAAGAATCAATGATGCGGAAGATCTACTCAGAAGTGTGAATCACCCTGTACTTCATCTGCAAGTCAAATGAGATGTTAGTGGTGATTCTTTCAGTACTCGAAAGCCATCACATACTTCAAATAGTGCTCAAATTCTTTTTTCATATATTTGCTTTCAAGCATTGTTGAGTATGAAGAATTAAATCGATAAAGAGAATATAAAAGTAAGTTTAAAACTTAAAAGCGAAGGATTCCAAATACGAATATCATTTCACGAAATTGAAATTAGAGCTGAAACATAAAATAAGGTCAAAAAGTCTTCGAATCACCGGATACAAACAAGTATCCATCACAGGTTTCAATGTATCTCTACTATTTAAGATTTTAAAATTTTTCTGTAGTTTGCTGTGCTGGTCAACCGGAAATAATCAAACTTAATGCGCACGTGGCGCTATCATTAGCAGGCGTGAGAAGAGGCAACTAAAAGTTGGTTCATTTAAATTGTTACGGTCGTTAGAGATGATCTTTAGAAATGTAACCGGTACTAGAAAAAAATTATGTCATCCCATGCGCTACAATTCGGGGGACAAATGATTTATAGATTTACTGGTGTTAGATAGGGTTTGAATATAATGTTAGCCCATGCATTTTGCTATTTAATACATGCAGTTCAAACAATGTACAACAAAACTTTAAGAATAAATTACTTTTTTAAACAAGAAGAATTACCTTTCTGTAAGTTTTTCAAAACAAATTGTTTTGCCAAATTTCAGGTGGAATTTCAATAATTAATGTTTACAAAATTTAGCATATTAATAACGTTTCTTCAATGATGTTAAATAATATTTGCGCAATTTTCATTTAGCTGTCACAAACACGCGTCAATATTTGTTGGCTTCTACATGAATGAGCATTAAGTTAATGTTATTGAATTTGATTTTGGCAAATGCTAACCCTCTCAATTGACAACCTGTGTTTGCAAGTAGAGGATCTAATCGTGTCTTTGTTTGGCAATAATTGACATTCGTCAATACTTGATCCTATTCAGTAAAGTTTACGACAATATCACTGAATAGAAACTTTAGGGCGTGTGACCTTTCAATGGGAAGTAATATTGGTTATATAACGTTTAATTGTGATGCCCAATAAAATATTTGTCATTTAGACAGTAGAAATTTAACATATACCTAATGCAAAACCTAGTAAATATTATTATAACCATTTAAAAATTGATAGATAAAACTTACCTACACTTCTTTTGGAGACACCTAGTTCGTTTAGTAAATTATTACATTTTAATATAATAATATGAACCTACTACTTTTGAAGGACTGGCTATATTTTATTGACTCGAAAGTGAATAAATAAGAGAAAAACCTCCAACTTTTCAGTAAAAAATGTTGATTTAGATTTTATTGGACAAATAAGTAATTACCATCATTACAACCTTTTGTACGAGATATCTTGCATTCATTAAGTTAAAAAAGAAGAAATAAATAAATCTTCATTCATTGTAGTCATTTAAAAAGCTTTAAGCTAAACGACACCGCCAATGTATTACAAGCAAAAGAGCACACGCAGAGACTGGGCGACAAAGAATACAAATGATTAAATTAATCAAAAGCTGTAAGTAAATTTGATTCTGCTTATTTGTTATAAGAAATTGTTATCTATTAAGTTAATGTAGAAAAAAACTGAAATTTTATGAGGTCCTAGACTAATGGTAGAAAGTCATTATAGTATAGTAATCATCAGTTGGCTTGTTGTGGTTTATATTAAAACGAGAAGTTGAAAGTTTGGAGTATTGGAATTTTCAAAAAAATTATAATTTTGAAATATGCTTTCAAAGAATAGGTTTTGTAAACACAAGTTTTCTCTTTTTTAAAAATATTTCAAAATAAAGCATGGTGTAACTAGAAAATAAACTAGAGTCATGTGGGGTAACCGTACGCAGCGTGTAAGTGTACGCAGTAAAGATTGTGCGAATGACGCGGTTGATAGCTAGTCGGAACCTGCCGTATTTTGTTCGCATTTGATCACATTTGATCAGCACAGCGATTGATTATCACAACATCTTCGCATTTCTTTATATGTGTTTAAATGGAAACGCGACGTGCCTTGTAGATTATGAAATGATGCTGTTAGGTAGGCGGGCTTATATTTAAATACATAATATAAGAAATAAAATTTGCTTGTGAATTGTGATGGTCAGTCGGCGTTCCTATGCTGTGTTGATAGACGAGTAACGATCTTTAATTTTTGACATCGTCGTGTACACTTAACCGACGGCGTGCGGACACTTTCCCTCCGAGGAGGGTAAGTGTACGTATTTCCCTTGCCGATTAAAAGTTTCAATAAAAATAACAATTATTATTAGAATTCAAATTTTATATTTTTTTGTTGCTGAGAAAGGTTTATTACATTAGAATAAACGTTGTTTTTTACAATCTACTAAAACTTTTATTCTGGAAACAATTTAGTAAAAATTGCGTACAGTTGCCACACATGACTCTATGTCTATTATTTTCACTTAATATGTATTGCGATTTTTGGGGTCCGTTACTTTGGCCACCCCCCCAGTTAAAATTTTTAGCCAAAAAGCTAGCTCCCGAATCTATGGAGCTAGCACCTGCTAGCATCAAAATATTAAAGCTAGCACCATTATAGTTTTTTCACAAATCCAAATTGAAAGTGGGGGGGCTAAAATAACGCTAGCCCCCCCAGTTAATATTTTGGCTCCAAAAGCTAGCTCCTTAATCTATATAGCTAGCACCAGCTAGCACCCAAATATTAGAGCTAGCACCGTTACAGTTTTTTCGCAAATCCATATTAAAACTGGGGGGGGGCTAAAGTACCGCTACCCCCCCCCCCAGTTAATATTTTGGCTCCAAAAGCTAGCTCCTTAATCTATATAGCTAGCACCAGCTAGCACCCAATTATTAGAGCTAGCACCGTTACAGATTTTTCACAAATTAGTATTTAATAAAAATGTCTAAATGTTTCATTCCACTGCGCATGAGCAATGATAGATTCCACATGCCCCGCCCTTTCTAAACTTTACTAATAATTTAATGCTGTTAATCTACATTATGTATTTTATTTCAGTCGCTTAAATGCAAAACCCGACAAGTCCAGTGAAATATAAAACTAGATAATGCAGAAAAACTCACAAAATCTTTATCTAACCGAATTAAGCAATGATTTTTTTTAGCATAGTTTCCTACCTATAGATCAAAATATAAAAATCAATTAATAAAATCTGGGGTAGTCAGAAGCCTTTAAGAATTAATTGCTAGAATAGAATTAATCTCCTTTCTAATAAAGTTTCGACATGTCGGCTTTTGCATCTAAGCGACTGATTTAAGAACTCCGATATTGTCTTACATACTATAGATAAGAAAATGACACCCGATTTGGCGATTTGATTTGGCGAAACATCTTCTTAAGTTTTTAACCGGTCATTATAAATTTTCCATTTACCACTGTGTAAAAAAGTGTCCCATATAATTTCAAAACTTTGTATCCTTAAAATATATAATGCGCATTATTTACTCGGGAAGGGGGGGGGGGCAGAAGCAAATCTTTAGTCTTGCTTGTAGCGCCAACCCTGGCTATTATAGAGACCGAAATTCTCTTATCTATTGCCAGTGCTGGCGCTAGATGCACTACGCAAACTAGGCAACTGCCTAGGGCGCAAAACCAGATCGAGATGCAAAAATTATAAAGAACTTATAACAGCTATTGCCGCAAAAATGGCCAGAAAAGTTAAAATTTGATTATTTTTTTAAGTTTTATTTTTGTTCGAAAGGTATTTTTTTAAATAAAAGTATATAAATGTAAGAATATTTTTTAAATATTGCGGATTCTTACCTTCCAGCTCAGTAATACTATATAAATGGGGGGGGGGGGGCGCAATGATAGATTTTTGCCTAGGGCGTCACATATCCTAGCGCCAGCACTCAGGGCCGTCGGGCCCCGTGGCAAGACTTTTTGCGAGCCCTCTACTGTTAAAAATTTAATAAATAAAAAATAATATGATACTTTGTATTTTTAAAACTACGCACAAAACATCTAAAATAGGTAAAATTAATTTTAAAAAATCAGTAATCAACTAATTTTTGGCAATGCCAATTATTCATCTGGGCTTCCTCAGGCTCTTGAGAGATCCCAGGCCCCGGGGACAAATCCCCAGTGCCCCCAACCCCCCTGCCGGCACTCTCTATGACTGATAATAATAAGCCGTTAATAATTTTGGAAGTTGGTGCAAGAACATTTCTGATTTCGCAAAAAATAGAGTTAACACACCAGATGAAACAGGTGACCGAGGAAAGTAATCTTTCGCAAGAACCTATTGTTTCCACATTCATTGCATGTTTTTCTAATTACATGTTCGGATATTATGGGCTTCTAATTTCGTCTGCAGTTCTTGAATAGTATTCAATTCTACCGATAAACCATTTTAGTTCAGTTAATTTCGGTCTCTATAATAGCCAGGGTTGGCGCTACAAGCAAGACTGAAGATTTACTTCTGCCCCACCCCTTCCCGAGTAAATAACGCGCATTATATTTTAAGGATACAAAGTTTTGAAATTATATGGGACATTTTTTGACCTATGGAAGACGACACAATGGAAAATGGGAAATTTATAATGACTGGTTAAAAAATTAAGAAGATATTTTGCCAAATCAAATCGCCAAATCGGGTGTCATTTTCTTATCTATAGCATGTAAGACAATATCGGAATTCTTAAATAAAGTACATAATGTAGATTAACAATAAGCTTTAAGCTGGTAAAAAATTATTAGTAAAGTTTAGAATGTGAGAAAGGATATTGGGTATGACGGACAGCAATAAAAAACCAAAATTGTTATTTCGTCTATCATTGCTCATGCGCAGTGGAATGAAACATCTAGACATTTTTATCAAATACTAATTTGTGAAAAAAAAAAATTAAGGAGCTAGCTTTTGAAGCCAAAACTGGGAGGGCTAGCGTTACTTTAGCCCCCCCCCCCAGCTTCAATATGGATTTGCGAAAAAACTGTAACGGTGCTAGCTCTAATATTTGGGTGCTAGCTGGTGCTAGCTATATAGATTAAGGAGCTAGCTTTTGGACCCAAAATATTAACGGGGGGGGGCTAGCGTTACTTTAGCCCCCCCCCACTTTCAATTTGGATTTGTGAAAAAACTATAATGGTGCTAGCTTTAATATTTGGGTGCTAGCCGGTGCTAGCTCCATAGATTCGGGAGCTAGCTTTTTGGTCTAAAATTTTAACGGGGGGGGGGCAAAGTAACGGATCCGATTTTTGCGTGCGTGTTAATTGGTTAGTCATTTTTTTTATACGTTTTTCGTTAAAAATATCACAACATTGCAGACAAGACAAGTTATTGTGGTAATAATTTACAATTAGGTTTCCATACGAAGTACAGCAAGAAGCACTATGTTCTGGTCCCGTGTCCCTGGGAATATTTTATCATCTCTTTCATACACGAACAGTATCATTATCATTGAAAAGCAAAACTGAAATTACGAGTACATATTATTATAAAAATGGATACAACACTTTAAATGACATCTACAATGCACAATATTTAAAATCAGTTATTCGGTAGTTGTATGAAATTGTACTTGGACGTTTATATACATCCCCCTTTTATATACACATTTTTAAAGAGTTTTGTTTGTTCTTATTTAAAAAATTATTTTTTCCTTTTTAGTGTACCGCTTTTTAGTTTTAAATAACAAGTTTGCTTTTTAATTATTTATTTAATTTTTTTTTTTTTTCTATTCTAAACTTGATTTTACTATTTACTGAGAGAAAGAGAGAGAGGCTCTGTTTACTGTGACTCACGTTTAGCTGTTATTTTACTGTCAAAAATTAAATGAGGTAAACAAAATTTTATCAAAAAATTGTAATTCTATTCTAACAACTGTAACTTCTATTCTAATTCTAACCCTTGTAATAAAATATTTGTTTAAATGCACATCCTAATCTATAAAATCCCAACACGCTGCTCCTGCTACAGCGTGTCATTTTTTAGTGAAAAAAAAACACTCGGATTTGTCGATTTTTTTACTAACCGAAAAATATATTAAACTAAGATTAGGATTAAATATATTTGTCCATTATTCTAAATGAGTGGATATCTTGCGATATGTACTGGATGGTGTTCCACTCCCCACCAGACTCCCAGGTTTACTTTTAATTTATTTATAATAAATAATAATTTATAATTAATTTAATTTATCATAATCATAAAAATATAAAGTCAAAATTGAAAACCGGGGGCTCTGGGGGGTGTGGAACACCCTCCAGTACATCGCAGAATTTGGAGAAAATAGAGGGTATTTATAATTTTACAAATTTTGCCAGGAAAACCTGGGAAATTTGAATTTTTAAGTAAAAGTGAGGGAAGCTTAAAAAACATTTATTTAAGTGCCTTACTGCTCAGAGTTTAGCAGCAACTTTTGCGTTACTTTGAAAATTAACTGTCCAAATTTTAGTCAAAAATGTAAACCGTGTTCCACACCCCCCAGACCTCCCGGTTTACATTTAATTTATTTATAATAATCTTAATATATAAAACTCAAAGTTTGTATGTATGTCCGTCCCATCAAAATCTCCCCAACGGAAAGCACGATTGAATTGAAATTTTAACTGGTTATTCAGCTAAGAATTCTAAGGTTAACGCCACTATTCCCAGCTCTCTACGTCAATTTTCAATTTTTTGAAAAAAAAAGTAAAAAAAATATGACTAATATTGTGATTTTATAATAATAAAATAAGAAATTAATTATGATAAATGATCTTGTGCAAAAAGGAGTTTCCAGGTCATTCAAATATTAGGAGGTCATGGCGGCCGGTAGGCCGCCTGACCTGCTAGTTTATAATAATTATAAAAGTATAAAGTCAAAATTGTAAACCGGAGGGTGTGGGGGGTGCGAAACACCCTCCAGTACATATTACAGAATTTCCACTCTTTTAGAATACTTGGAGAAGCTAAGGAATTTATAATTTTACAAATTTCGCCCGGAAGATCCGGGAAATTTGAATTTTTAAGCAAAAGTGAGAAATTTAAACCTTTGGATAGAGAATATTAAAGCGAGGGAAATTAAAATGTTCGACTAAAGAAAATTAGAATTTCAGAAACTAGTTTATTTTTAAATTATTAAAAAAAAATTTTAATTGCCCATTGGCACATCAAGTTTAGCAACAACTTTTTGCGTTACTTTGAAAATATAGAAAAGCGGGGAATCAACCAGTAGGGGGAAACAAAATTAAATGTTTAATATTATACCACTAAAAAAGAAGTCAACCGTCTAGCTGCCCGTCCACGGACGGGCTTTCCAGCTATTAATTATAATTACGGGAAAGCATCCGAAAAGTATACTGATAGGTTACGAATTTATATATGTAAAGAATTGCTTTGGTGCGAACCACGTATGTAGCTTTATTTCCAAGACAGGATCTTTCGTAAATGAAAAACAAATAAAATGAAACCTGAATAAAGATGAACTTTAATAAAGGCGAATAGAATATGATCCACAAAGTATCATTTTCTCTCTGATAAATTGTATACTTTCATCGGTCTTGGAGGTAACATTAATTTTTTTATTTTATTAGAAATTCAAGCACAATTAATTCTCTATAAGAATTTATTAAAATAAAATAAAAATACAAACAATAAAAAATAATATACTACAGTTTGAAGAACTCGTGTAAAACTATTGAGTTGCTTCCATGGTGTTTTTCTCATCATCTGATGAAAGTTTAATTTTCTTTTCGCTGCAGTTTTCACTTTCTTCGCAGCTACCGCGTTTCTGAGCAACTATTTTTTGATTTATATAATTTTTCTCAGGCAAAGGATCCATCATTAATACTTCGTGTATTTTTTCGAAAGCAATAAGCCTAAGCGCATTTTGAGCGAAGGCCGTGATATCTTCACGCTGTTGTGCAGTCAGAAAATCAGTCACATTAGCGCCTTCTTCTTTACATGGATCTATTAAACCTGGACCTCCACTAAGTAAAATTCCGCTAGAAATTGATTCCATAACTCGACGGAACACATCCCCAGGAGATAAGTTCATGGTGGTAGGTATTGAAGCTACTACTCTTTCGACTAACAACTCTAAAATCCAGCAGTTAAATGGCATTAAAGTAGGAACCTTTTCACGAAGATATCTAAGTACTAGAATTACATTGGACCAATGTGGAAGATAAGTAACTGTATTATAGAACCATTTAGTTTGGTTAAAAAACATTAGCGCTTGAGAGCATTTCTCGCTTGCAAGATTATCTTGATTGGGTTCCACTTTGATACATTTTTCTAGTAACATCGGATTGGCCAAATGCACCAGAACTGTTATGTCGTTTTCAAAAATTACTAAACCGGCTTCAGTTGTATTGATAAGAACTGAATACATATATTGAGTTGTCACTTTTTTAAATGCTTCAGGTAATTGTTCAGCAATTTTTCGTAAAAGTGTAAAAGTAGGTCGTTCGGAACACATAACAACCAATTCTACGGTGCTTTCTTTATGTAGCAATAAACTTTTAGCTAGCTGATTCACACGCCACACTCCTTGAATAAGAGATTTAAAATTTTGATCCTCTTTCGATATTGGCTCTAACAATTCATCAGACACAAATTTAAGAGCTTTTTCGGTGTGCGATACAACGCGTAATATTGTTTCAATCTCATTTTTATTCGGACGTATTTCGAAGTATTTTGTCATTAGATAGTAATCATTTCTTGATTTATAGCTTCTAGAAGTTCCAACTTCTTGAAAATGTGATCTTTCGAGTGGATTCCAACTTCTAGAAGGTTGGTGCAATAATTTATCTTGCATTTGTTTTTTACGTATCGATGGTTTAATATCGACCACCAAGTTAGGATCAACTTTCTTCTTATATTGCAAACGATGACGACGTCCTTTCATATGTGTATTTTTAGCATTTTTGTCGCTAAATTTGCAATCACAAAGTTTACATTGAATATTAACTAATACACCCATTTCGTTTTTAATTTCTAGAATGTAATCTTGTCCTACTGGTTGTACGGCTTCGACCTTTTCATTTTCATCTTTACCATCGCTACATTTAGTTACTTTATTTGGCACTGTTTCTTCTGCGGGAATTTCTTTACCCAATTTCTTGTGTAATAGGATCACTTTTTGATGTTTGGCTCCCTGAATATGTGAATGATATGCAACATTTCCCGAACAACTTACATTACAAAGTTTACATTGTATTAAATGTTTGTCTTGATTACTGGAACTTTCTGAAACTTCATTTTTTGACATAATTTCCTTCTTTTTGTGTTGCTGCCCATCTAAATGTTCGCGGTAAGTATTTGTTCCCGTACAACTAATTTTACAAACATCGCAATAGTGACGAGATGTTGATTTTTGCATCGTATTATTTTTAGACCCTTTCTTTTGCCAATTTCTTTGGAAACCACCAGTCGATGGCTGACTTGGATATGTAGGGAAGGAAGTATTGTAGTAATTCGAGTTTCTGTATTGGACCATAGCCGGATTACTTACCGCTCCAGACTGACTATAGTTTGTTGGATAACCTAAAGGATATCCCATCGAACTCTGTTGATATTCTATCGAATTTCTTTGATATGACAAGTTTCCTTGATATGTCGCCATAGAATTTAAACCATATACTGTAGGATTGTTTTGATATGAACCCCCAAATTGATA
The DNA here is from genome assembly GCA_958510845.1 of Cantharis nigra. NCBI lineage: Eukaryota > Metazoa > Arthropoda > Insecta > Coleoptera > Cantharidae > Cantharis > Cantharis nigra. The sequence continues at coordinate 68,173,732 of OY294028.1, forward strand.
TTGACTAGCATTATACAAACCAGTTCGCTCGACATTATTACTATTGGGCATCGTTTGGTTGTGGTACACTTCATTTAAGTAACCTGTAGTTTCATTTGCAACATTACTGACTGAACTAGTATTCACCATAGAGTACATTCCACGAGAAAACGGCTGATATCCATATGATGCGGCAGTAGCAGCTGCTGCAGTTCCAATTCGACTAGCTCGATAAGCTGAGTCCATTATATTGGAATTTGATGAGTTTAAATTAGTATTTTTTCTCTGCGATCCTGTAAAGCCAAACATAGTTTAATAAATTGAAGTGAAAATTGTAATTAATTTATGATATCCATAATTTATCTCCTAATATAGAATTTATTACTTACCAACCAAATAATTAATTAATTAAAGTATTTTCTCAGAGTCGACTTCATTCGAAAATGTAGTAAATTATAAAGAAATCGATTAAATAATATAAAATAAGCTTAATGCTATTCTTTGTTTTGACTTGCACACGTTTCTAAACCAATGTACCTATTAACAATTTATTACCAAATTAAAAATTGAGAATTGCCAACGCATTTTTATTTAATGTAGCATATTTATCATACAGAGTGTTTCATAAAAAGATCGATAAATTTCAAATGCTTATAATTAAAACACTAATCCAATTGGTCAATATTAATTTCAAGTGGTATTAAATATTCAATTTAATAATATTTTTAATTACATGCATATTAACGAAACAATATTTTTAGTAACATTTAATATATTATGTTTATGTAAAGTAAATGTCATTTGCATTGTAATATTTTTAAAAATCAATGTAGGTTTAAAAATGGTCAACTGGCAAGGTTTTCAGGGGCGCAACCAAAACGTTTCTTTTATTTCAAGCCTTTGTTTTTCTAAATAGTAAATCGATCTATAAAAAATTGAATTGACGAATGATTTTGGATGCATTAATATACCAAATATAGCATGTCCGTGGTTATAAAATTACAATGTAGATGCAAAAAATGGCGACGGGGGGGGGGGGGGGGATCTCAAATATCTAGGATTGCTTATAATAAGCACATTCATTTAAATATAAGTATTATGTATTATTTAGACGTAACGATAATTTAGCCAGAAAACGACTTGTGGAACATAAAGTATCTAAATGGGCGGAATCTACCTTATCATATTAGCCAATACAGTATAATCATTCAATTGGATTTTGGGCCCTTTTATCAAATTTTGGAAAGTATTCATAATATTTAATGTTTATAATGGTAATAAAAAATTTCATTTTTTAAAAATTGCAGAAAATTCGACGTTTTATTCAAACTAGGATTTTACCTTGTACTACTTAAAGCAAAGTAGAAAAGTTTACTTACAATTTATATCAGAAATTACGTTTCCCTCCCCAAGACCCAAGTGAGTTGTTTAAATTTAGAGTATTTTTATTATAAATTATAAAAAAATTTATTTTATTTTTAAAAATTTAACCGATAATTGAAGAAGTCAGGGACGCGCCCATGGGGGAATGGGGAGCCTCTCCTCCCAACATTAAATCCTTCTACGCCAGGGGAGTTTACCAGCAAGCTTTGAAAAAAAAGTAGCCACTTTATAATCCGTTTAAAAATTAGCGGAGTTTACAAAACCCCAAAATAATTGGTATTTTCATGACTACTCCCCCTTAAAAAAGTCGGTTTGGCAAGTTCGTGGAAGTAATGTGCCGTTCTTAGGTTTGTGTACTTCTTCAATGTCAAACTTGATCCATAAAAGACTTTCTTTTAGGGTAATATACTACCAGCCATAAAATGGGGGGGGGGAATTAACTTTAGTTTTGGCTTTTGCAAAAGTTTTAAAATTTCACTTTTATTAGTTGGCCATCGGAGGAACAATATATTATAACAAAATCTTGGAAAAGGGTACCTCTAGCAAAAATATAATCATCGAATTTTATCCGGTTAACTTTAAAAACTCAATCCATAGAATAAATTTGCAAATAGCTATATTTGGTAACACCAAAATTTAAAAATAATACTCATTCCATTCATTTCTTTCCTATTAATCCAAATGCAAATTTTAACTTCAAGTATAATTTAAATAATTCCAATGTAAATGGGAAAGTTAAATTTGTATGATAGTACTAACTGTAGCCACATGCACTGGCATGGAAGTTATCGTATACACTTGCATCGATATTTTCCAATTTTCATATTATTACTTTACCAATTGAATTAATTTAACTATAATTTTCCAAAATCTTCCAAATTAACTTCTCCAATCTTTCCAACCTATAATTTTCAATCCAACTCAAATTTTCAATTTTATCAAATTCAAATAATCAATTTATTCAATTTACAAAAATAAACTATTAATTTTCTTCAAAACTGTCAAAATTTCCAAAAAGACAATTCATAAACTGCGGAAAAACGAGTAAATTTTAAAATATTTTCAACAAGGTATAAAGTTTACAAGACATGATCAAATCTGTAATAACGAAAATATACCAGGTTTGTTAATATTATTTGGGTTAAGTTTAAATTAAAAAAAAAACAAATTTTACATTAATAAAAATAAAAATTTATTATATTAATCAGTAAAAAAATACAAAAATTGCACTTTAATTAAATTTATTTACAGTGTTGTTTCTGTTATTTCAATATGTAATGGAATATGGGATTCATTATTTACATCTGGTACTGGTACTGGTACTGGATTTGCTTGAGAAAATAATTTTCTTGCGTTATCTATATCCATTTGAACATTATACCTATAAGTTATTGATTCCGGAACCCAATCAGATGTTTCCCAATTATGTACTTTAATAATTGGCTCATCTTGTTTACTTCTAAACACATCATTTTTTAATAATGCACTATCGAGATTTTTCTTTAGATTGCTGTCCATTTTTTCTGTATTATTCCAATTTTTAGGTGTGCTGCTCTCTGTATTATTCATTTGATCCAAAACATATTTTGACTTTTTGGAACAAAAACTGAGTCTTTCCTTGCATCTGGTTAAGACTTTACCGGGCCACGTTTGACGTAAGGTATCGTTCTTTTCAAATTTGCAAACATCTTCTTTCTTATCTTTAGTAAAATAGTGTTTAAGTGTATTAAGTACTTTTGTCACAAATTTATTTTTATATTTGGACATTTTTAACAATATCAATAATTACGATATCTGCTGAAAATGCACTCAAAGTTTTTACTTTAATAGAAAAACAATCTAAAATAGCATTTATTTTTTTACCAACTAAAAATATATGAGAAACAAAACATAAAGTTTTACACAAATCGAGGTGCACACCCAGGGACAAACCCTTGCTATGCACAGTGGGACGAAAACACGAAAAAGTGGCCAAAAATCAAATTTTGACTTTGATGACTTAAAATTGACAGAAATAACACGGGAAAATTAATTAAAAAATTCAAAATTGACAGGGGTGGTTTAGAGGGGTGTTTTTTATACGAGGGGTTATTAAAATATGATTTTACATTTAATGACTTAAAATTGGCACAAATAACACGGGAAAATTAATTAAAAACTTCAAAATTTACAGGGGTGGTTTAGAGGGGTGTTTTGTTTATATAAGTGGTTTTTAGAATATTATTTTACTTTTAATGACTTAAAATTGGTTTAAATAACGTGGAAAAATTAAGTAAAAAATTCAAAATTTACAGGGGTGGTTTAGAGGGGTGTGTACCTTTTTTTTATTTAAAATATGATTTCACTTTTAATGACTCAAACTTGGCATACATAATACAGAAATTTTTTTAAATAAAATAAAAATTAGACGGGTAATTTTAGAGGGTGTGTTTTTATATACGTCCGGCAAAAACTGTTTTATTTTGCATTCATCTTGTTAAATAACATTGATCCAATACGCTAATAGTAAACACAAGTAGTGCGTTGAATATGTGTATACTTACTTACATATATATGCAGCACGTCGCCGTCGTTTAAAAACGCGAATCACTTAAAAACTGGCTTGAATTTGCAAAAAAAATTTACATAATGTGTTTAAGAAATGTCTAATGTATTTTTTGGATATTTTTTAAAAGCGGTAGCTTGTGGAACATTTTTTGTATGTCCACACAAAGTTGGAGAATTGCATGAGATTTTCGTAGGTAACAGTCCCGGGCAGGAGACAAGCCCGGGTATTTTCCCTCCTGCCCGGAACTGTTTCCACGAGTATGGCACGAAAAGGCTCAGAGATGACAAAAAAGGTGAGATTATGATCTTAAAAACTTGTTTTCACAATTTCAGAAGTAAAGTAATGCTTTTAAATATACTTAAAAAAATACTTATAAAGTAATAGTACTTTTTTGCGCCATTACTGCGCATTGATCTTAAATTTTGCATATGGCTTCTTACGACAAATCGCTGAGGGTTTACTGTAACAGGGGTAAATTTTTTGCTCAGTTTTTCGATATCTAGCGCCGTTTTTGAGTTATTGCAATTTCAAAATCTACTCCGGTGGAATCTCGTTAATCCATTCATGTACGTCACTGTGGGGAAAATATTAATCCTGATTCTTGAGTGCAATACTCTATTGAGCAGCTCCCGCAATGAAGCATTATATTTAATTATTGCACTATTGTATTGTCTTAAATTTTTTTTATTTGAAAGTACATACTTCAAGACATATTTTCTATTAAATAGGTACCAATATCAACCCTAAACTAAAATAAGCACAATAACTCGTCAAAACTTGGTTGCACACAGAACGATATATATGCTACCAAATTCTAGGAAAGGGTGCATTGATGTTTCCTCTAACTATATACTGAACTTTCTTGCAAAACTGTTAAGTTGACAAAAATGTATTATTGTCCACGTTTCCGAGCGTTTGTCCCACTGTGCCATGGAGGGAAGGGGAGTTGGCAAACATTGATAAATTTACTAAAAAGTTAACAAAGCCACCTAACAGTTTGCAAAACTATCCGAAAGTCAATGGTATTCCTTAAAAAAAAAGCAAAATAGCTTATCACAGATCCAAATATCGCAATCGGTTTGGTAAATAGTATAGTATTTATTATAGCGAGTATCATTTTTTCATATTTCAATATTTAGCAAACTTAAATTGGATATCATTGGGGGACGTCCATTAATTACGTCAAGCGTTCAGGGGGGTGAATCGGGTTGAGCCACATCTCACTCAATTCTACGTGGGTGAGATGAGAGTCTCGACAAATATCACGTAATTTTTTTTCTGCAAGAAATTGTAAAATTGGGAGAGAACTGGGTTAAATTAAGTAAAACAAACAATCTCAAATGAGATTAGAGGGGGGAGGGAGTTGAGCCAAATCTTAAGACATCTCACCGGGGGGGGGGTCGAAAAATTGTCAAAATCGCATCATCTAATTATAATGAACGCTCCCTTCTTCGATTTAGGGTAATGCAAATATAGCTGTTCTGTAGATTGATACAAAGTCGATTCAAATTTTTTTGGATTAATCGCCATTAATTTGTAATCATTAAATTTATGTTTAATACATTTTTTTAAGTATAATGAAAATTAATAAAAAACATAAATACTTTTAATTTATACAACCTGATAGAAATGATAGAAATGATACAAATCGTTTAATAATAATTTATTTAATATCGATATTAAGTCCTTCTCACCGACATCATCTTCACCCCCCCCCTTTTTGTAATAAACCATCATTGTTCAAGTGGTCATTTTGTGGCGGCGGCCGTCGCGTTGTTCAAAATAGACATTTAAGTGACAAACAATAGAATTTTGAGGGTTTTGTATCATAGATTTGTAGGATTAAGTAGTTTAAACTTCTATTAACATTGATTAGATTATTATTTAAGTACATAAAAATAATTTTAATAGATTAGTTTGTGGCAGAAGAAATTTTAATTGGTTATAACTTATAATATAGCCCCTGTCTGAATTCAATTCCATATTAAGACTACCCATATTTTTATTCAAACCTAGATTTTGTACAGAAAGGTTCGTAGGTACTTAAATTTTGCAAAAACTCAAACTAATTTGAGAGAAATTAGCCGTACGAAGAAAAAACTGCACTCGGGACAAACTCTAATTTAGCTTCCATAAAAAGCGTAAAATTATTGTAAATTAATACGAACTCGCATACCAACTTAAAAATAGCTATATTTTAATTGCAAATTCTAAGTTTTAAACTAGAACTTTCATGTGACATGCCAGAATATCAAAAATATTTTTTTACATTGTCGAATTCTACAGAATTTTTGGAGCTAGTTTCAAGAATTACAGAATTTAGTAGTTACCTAAAACCAACGAAAACTTAAAAATAAATATAAACAATTAATTATAAGTAAAGGTTATAAAGTTATAAAAAGAATCAAATTTTTGATCGGTTCATATTCTGGCTTATATTTTAAACCAAAAGATCTTGACCTACACTGATAAAAAAAAGTTTTGAATCAAAACTTTTTATGTTTTGCTTATATACAATGCATAAAAACTCTCGAATCAAATTTTTCGTTTTGCTTCATACATTGTCAGGGCCGTATCTCGGACTTTTGTTCGGGGGGAGAGGGGGTTGAACGATAAATAACGAATGTTTTTACCTCCAGGATTAAATGCCGCAGGCAAAAAATTCAACTTATTTTTAATATAAACTGCAGTGTTCTATTTTTATTATTTAAAAATTTTTTGTTTTGTCAAAAAATTGTTTAAAAGTCCTTTATTATATTTTACTAGCTGGAAAGCCCGTCCGCGGACGGGCAGCTAGACGTTGGTTCTCTTTTTTAGTGGTATAATATTAAATATTTAATTTCGTTTCCCGCTACTGGGTGATTCCCCGTTTTTCTGTATTTTTAAAGTAACGCAAAAAGCTTCTGTTGAACTTGGTGTGCTGACGGGCAATTAAAAATTTTGTTTTAATAATTTAAAAGTAAATAAGTTTCTGAAATTCTAATTTTCTTTAGCCGAACGTTTTAATTTCCCTCACATTTGCTCAAAAACAAAAAATTTTCCAGCATTATTCTGTCTTCTGTAGGTATTCTAGAAGAGTGGGAATTTTATTATATGTACTGTATGGTGTTCACCCCCAGACCCCCGGTTTACACTTTTGACAGTTAACTTTCAAAGTAACGCAAATGTTGCTGCTAAACTCTGAGCAGTAAGGCTCTTAAATAAATGTTTTTCCAAGCTTTAATATTCTCTAGCAAAAAGGTTTAAATTTCTCTCACTTTTGTTCAAAAATTCAAATTTCACGGTTTTTCCTGGCGAAATTTGTAAAATTATAAATTCCCTATCTTCTCCAAGTATTCCAAAAGAGTGTAAATCTTGTGATATGTACTGGAGGGTGTTCCACACCCCCCAGACTCCCCGGTTTGGAATTTTGACTTTATATTTTTATAATTACTCTAAATTAAATTAATTATATATTATTATAAATAAATTAAAAGTAAACCGGGGGTCTGGGGGTGTGGAACACTCTCTAGTACATATTGCAGTATATCCACTCATTTAGAATATTGGACAAATATTTTTAGTCTAATCTTAGTTTATTATACTTTGCGGTTGATAAAAAAATCGACCAATCAGAGTGTTTCTTTTTTCACCAAAAAATGACACGCTTGAGCAGAAGCTGGAGCAGGGTGTTGGAATTTTATGTATTAGGATGTTCAGTTAGCTCATTCAGTTTTGATTACTATGATTGCTAAATTTCACGCAAAAAAAAGATATTGTTATATTAACATTTTTCATGTAGTAAAATAATTGTGGTCATATGAACAACAATTGCAGTTAAATTAAACGTACACCGCATGCTGTTTATACTAAATCAGCTGTAAAATGCACTTACGCATTGTTGTTCGATGCATGTAGTTAATTTTACAATTTTGTTGTACTTTTAACTCGAGAGCGTTGTTGTTTTATCGCTCAAAATAGTTGATTTTGATGTAACAATAAGATAAGTAAAAAGTACACATCAATTGTAGTACAATTTGACCCGTATAATAAGTACATATGTAACACAATATTGCAGCTCTGACGTTTTGCAATCTTACAGTTTCTATAATTGAATCATGCTTTGACGAATATGCAGAATGTTTTATTCGTCCTTCATTTATGTTTGAACAACAGTACTAGTATGTGAACTGAGAAGTAGCAAATATTTTGAAATGAAGTGCAAAAAAATCCTAGTGTCTGCGTTCAAGATATTTTAACAGAATGGGACATGACTTAATACCTAATAAATTCCTTTAAAGGTAAATATTCAATAATTTTTTTAATGTAATGGTTTTATACTACATTTTTATTTTAATTAACAACTGCAAATTAATAAAAACATGTTTTTTTCAGCTGGATACAGATTTGCAACACAAATACAAAAATAACCAGTAATTCACTTTTTACTGAATAGTCCGAGATAAAAACTAAATTAGTTCGTTTTGCAAAATCGTTTCAAGACGCAAATCTATTTAGCAATTAATGAAAACCAAAAATTATTAACGGTAAGTATTGCTTATAGATATCATATAATCTCTTGTTTTATTATATAATAAATTTTGTAGGTAATATTGAAGTACTGGCGTTACTATTCTTCTTGGATCTGGAGCCGTAAAATCTCAAAACTCTGGATGTCATTGGAGGCCCTCAAAAACTGAAGTTCAAAGTGGTTTTTCGCTTCAACGGAAGTAATTTATTACCTTATTATAATTATAAAAGTGTTTAAATCAATTTAATTTAATAAATGTATTACAATTGCCATTTGTTGTCAAAGCCACATAATAATTCTGTGGTCGGCACTTAAAAGGTCATAAGTATACAATACTTATGATCTTTTAAGTCCGCGACTACAGAATTGTAGTAGTTCTAATTAATTTATAATCCAAATCTAGCAACACCAATATTATGTAAAAATAGCAGCAAATTTGTAGTACAATTAACTTTCGAGGTCATTAACATTACTTAACAATGTTGTGCAAGTAACAAGAGCACCAAGAGTGAATTGTACTGAATAGTAGCAATATTTACTACACAGTAAACGTAAAGTTAACTACACCTACAGTTGTTAAAACAACATCACCATTAGTACTATGAACTTAAGCACAAGTTATTAGAACAACAAAATTTAAGTACTTCATATCACAATGTTGTTAAAATTTAACAACAATTGTAGTAAGCTGTACTGCAGACATTTTACAACAATTGACGTGTAAACTTTACTTATGTTTGGTGTTATCACTATATTTACAATTTATTGTAGTAGATTGTACTGCAATTGTAGTTCTTTTAACAAAAAATTTTTTTCCGTGTTTAATTGTTTCCTCTTATACCGGAATTATTAATTAAATTATTTTTCAAATATTTTTAGTCTTAATCTTAGTTTAATATATTTCTTGGTTGGTAAAAAAAATCGACCAATCAGAGTGTTCCTTTTTTTACCAAAAAATGACACGCTGGAGCAGCAGGAGCAGCAGCGTGCTGGGATTTTATATATTAGGATATTCTAGGATTTTATCTCACACTTAATTTCGGGGGAGGGGGAGTTGAACCCCCAAACCTCCCCTTCAGATACGGCCCTGTACATAGTACATAATATAATCAATAATTGGGGTAAATTGGAGATTTAGTCGTCCATCATTTTTTCTAAATTTTCTCCTTTAGGCATCAAAATCAAATACAAGGAGGGTGCAGTTACTGAAAATGTGGCTAAATAAAATAGAAAAAAATAAACATAATTTCTTGTTTATCATAAAATTTTTAATTACCTTCACATATGAACTTCGCCGCTATATCAATGGCACCATGATTTGATTTAATCCATTATTATTCTTCCTCTTAAATGGCATTAGTTCATTGGTATATTCGTCCCTCATTGATTGAGTTTATCCGTTAAAATACGACGTTGTCTGCGGTTTCTTTTAGGGTCACAGGTTGATCTACTATTAGCGAAACTTGACCTTTGAACCTCCAGATGATTTCTGGTTACTATGGACTATGTAATAACTCATAAAAAATTTTGACATTTTTGAATTATTATTTATTACTGTCAAATTATAAACACAGGGTGTTCTACGTAGCACTTTCCGAAGGGGTCGAACTGACAAGTCGTAAGGACAGTACAGGGGGGTGTTGAGGATTGAACCTCACTCATAACCTTAAGGTTATTATGGTGGTAGCTTAGTCTAGTACTGTCCTTATGACATGTCAGTTTGACCTTTTCGGAAAGTGCTCCGTAGAACATCCTGTGTTTATAATTTGATTTTATAATCGGGGGTCGATACCAACATATAGCATTGCGCGAAAAATGCTATATAAGGTAAAAAATCAAATCAATATTTTCAAGAATGCAACTATATGATACTGATTGTTGTGTTCTTGATTATATTGATATAACTTTGAATTATTTATTACTGTTTACATTATCTGCAATTGAAGTTTGCTGATTTGTTCATTATAAACCAATAACTTACTAATGAAATTAGTAGCGGCGAGTGACGATATACTACATATTTCTTTATGGGGAATAAAAAATATTATAACGTGTATAATACAACATAAATACATGGCACCAATAAGTTCTTCATATTTCTTCGTTTGCATGAAATATGGAGTACTGTAAAAAGATTGCTATTCATTATACTGTTTTCTATTTTGAAAAATTCAACATCTGCTTCTGAGTTGGTCAATCGAATTTATTATTGCAAACAAATGTAACATTTTTCTTGTGGGATTTAATTATTGTTGAACTATACATTTACCGCGATATAAAATTTTATTGGTCAATTGAAACAACAAAAAGTGTTTCGAAGCAAAGGAATCCGGCACTATAAAAAGAAAACACATTATATTAAAGACTATGAAGGAAGACACATCAAAAGACATAAACCGTAAAATAAACAACCATCAAACACTTATATTAGTAAAAAAAATGTATGGTCCTACAGCGTAGAGCAGAAAATTTTGTGTTTACTGTATTGTTTATGGGGTTTTCGCTGTAGGGTGCTTCGCCCGCTATATGTGCCTCTTGGTGATTTGGTTTCATCATAAGCTCGACAGGGGCCCCTCGCACTTTCCGACTTTCTTTGTTTGCTTAAAGCCGAACATTTAAAAAACATAAAAATTGTTGAATCTGTCAAGGAATAAGAAATGTAATTTACTACCAACTTGGTATTTATATTTCAATTCAAGCACATAGATTGTAATTTCTGTATTAACTTGTAATTTTAACCATTTCTAAATCTTTACTAGAATTTTTTTAATTCCACAATTTATTACTATAAAATAATAATGTCAAAAGTTCAAGATTTGCATGCCCGCATTTTTGTATTTGATCTATTTTAAATTATTTTCATGCATTTTTGCTATTTTCCAATTTCTCTACTCACTAATTATTATTATTATTACAATAATGTACATTAAGAATTGATGATTTAATTAATTTTAAAATTCTTTTTCTTCACACATTAGAAAACATAATTTATTGTTACCTGTTACCTAACTTAAAATATATTAGTAAGTTTGTTTAAGTTTTTAATGAATTCCTCCTTCGCTCACCTAAGAAAAACTGAAAATAAAAGAATTTTTCTTCAGTTAATATTTTAAGTCTGGTTAAAATAGAAACAGTTTTTATTTAGTAGATAATGAAAATTGTCTCTATAAAAATAACTTATAGAGCTTTAAAAATTAACACGTAATTGATGTTACGTTTATTGTTAAAAGTTTTAGTTCTTTTAGGATTAAAACGCAGAACTAATTCGATTTGGAATAGTCAGGGTATGTCGATCTTGACCGTCTCTACAAATGTAAACATATTGTAGGAGGAGTAGTTGTCAAGATAAACTATAAATTCTAAAATTTTTGAGTTTTTGTTTGATTTATTGGTAGATACCAGTTAATTTTTCTCAGGTCGCGCATACCTGCTCTGACCGGGTGTTATTTCGACATTAATCAACAGATGTCTCTGATTTGAGATAGGTGAGATAGTGTATTGTATTTTTGAAGGAATGTATACTTGTGGCGGATAGCGACCTTTTAGATTAAATCTTTACACATTCTACAACCCCTATTCCATTATTTTTAGCAATTTATAATAACCCACTATTGTTTTTCTATTTTGAATTACTCCTGAAAAATCAGGATGTCCACACAGAAATCAAAATCGTCTAACAAAAACATGATAAATATTCTCGAATATTAGATATGGGCTACTCATCAGCATCCAATCTCTATCGCTTTCTCAAAATTATATTAATCTCCATCTACGATTGAAATCAGACCATCAATGCTCTAAACGTTTACTTTATACAACTAACAAGAAATCAGTTTTCCTACATCATGAACTTATCCGGAGTCTATCAAAAAGATCCAAAAGAATTTTTTTAGCGAAGTTGCCAAATATACTATTTCTTACCGCAGCTGTAAAATAATTTCTCAATTACCCAAATTTACGATAATTTAGACATTTTGATTATCTTTCAATTTGATGTTAATCTGAATTCTTCTCATGCCAAATGTCGAAATAATCGCGCGCGTGATAGATTGATATCTGATATTTTGTCGATTTAGTTTTAATTACTGCTAAAGCTATTTATTACGTCTTCAAATTTAATAACGCCATCTATTGACAGTTTCTTGAAGTACAAGAAGGGTTCAGAAAAGAAAATTCTTTGAATTTTTTTGATAGATGATTAGTATTCCTTTAAATTTGTAGGTATTCATAATATTTTATGTACTAGATCTATATAATTTGAATGATTTCTTGTCGCCTGATCTATTAAGCAAAGCAACACAAATAATTAAGAATGTATTTAAAAATTCTCAAAACTTGATTTAAAGCTTAAATATTATGTAATCATAAGTTGGATTCATTAATATTATTATATTATTAATTTAAAATGTTAGAATATTCTGCGGAGAAATTTTATATTTCGCTTATTTCGTTAACAAATCTTTGGGCTGAGGATGAGGCTAATTAATAAAGCTTCGGAACTAGTCCCCATTATAAAATTATTTTGGAGAAAATAAGACGTTTCGTTTATTTATTTATTTTGCTGATTGTGTTAGAATATTATTATTTTAATTATTATTAATATTACATTAAATTTACTAATTAATTTGTAAAATATATTTTTATGAACAAATTGTTAACTACTAATAGTGCATTTAATAAATTATTACAGTTATAAAATCTAAATTAAAATTAAATCCGTTTAATTTATATAATAATAGAAAATGTGATATAAATAATGACTCTTAATGATTTTTTAAAGATAAATAATGTGACAAGTTTTTTATGTATTTAATTGATTGTGAAGTTTAACACCCCTATTGCAAAATTCCCCCTACAGTGCACGCTCTCTTTTTATATATCTTTCAAATGATCGTATTCCGGAAGGTTATATGACTTTTACTTCAACCGGAAGACTATATGGACTATTTCTATAACAGGACCGTAACGTAAATAATTTTTTTAATATTATGCAAAATAACAGAGAGTTTGATAAATAATATTGTACTTTGTACAGCGAATCGAATTTATTTTTAATAATATATTTTTCTTTACTTCTTAAATAATTCTTTAATTTCGTATTGAAAAATGTAAACTGTCAGTAAATGTTTTCAAATTGCGGTCCTGGATATTAAATACATTGATGACGTCCATTACTCTCGTTTTCATCTAAAAGATATTGATATATCATAGATTTTTTAACTTGCACACAAAGCTTGGCAGGAAGCGTTACGACAATAACGTTCAAACGGAAGAGAGGTCGTTTAAGAGCTTTTGTCGATTGTAAAGACCTAGGAGAGTGTAATGGTTTATATTAAACTCAATATTAAAAATGTTTGCTTTGCATTCAATAACAATAAATTAAGTTTATGTTTTTTCCACATTTAAGGATAATCAGTTATGTGTAAATTATTTATTTAATTAACGTAGTGCTATGTACTTTAAATTCTATTGCTCTGTGTGTTCATTAAAACGATGACATTGTAAAAATCCGAAAGTTAGAATGAAAAAACACTAAACCAAGGTTTCCATTACATTAAGCTGACAACAACAGATTTTCTATTTCAGGTTAAGCAATCTCCCAAGTACTTTTTACAGTGACAACCAAACAGTCAAGAATGAAACAAATTATGTTAGTTTATATTAAGTGAAATTTTATAAAATCTCCAAAAATATTCAAAAAGACAATTGATGGCAAATTCTGGAAAAAATTATTGTTTTTTGGAATTGATTAAAATGATAATAATGAATATTTTGTAATTATAAAAATTATAAATTTGCCAAAAACATTAAAATTTATTTTAACAAAACTTGAATATTGTCGTTGTAAGACTTCTGCTACGTAAAATGAATATGTGCAATAATCACCAAAATAATTCATTGCACCATGAAGTCACATTTGGTAAATTTAATACCATTAGATGACCGCAAAAGAAACCCTTAAAAATAATTCAATCGTAAAATAAGAGCCATTCTAACTTCACTCAATTACTATACCTTGATTGTGTACTGGTTTTCTAATCAAAAGAATAGAAAAGTACTACTTTTTATAAATTTCCTACATCGGCATTAGTAAATTGTATAGTTTTACATGAGATAAAAATTGAAAGAAAAATAGGTGTTGTTCTACACAAATCTTATCTATTTTATCTTGTTCGAGTTATATTAATGCTTCTGTAAAATACTGAAAATTTTGTTAAAGATTGTAATTTTTTAAAGTAGCCAAACACAATATAAGACATGAGAACTGTATAAATTTTAGATAAGCTTTTATTTATGAACGCATAAGTGTTGGACAAGAGGTACTGATATCACATAGATAAGACAAATAGTCCGAATAGATGAAAGCTTCCATCATCACAAATATAACAAATTGCAACTTAAAAAACACAAAGGCAAATATGCGTCGTGACTACCTTTAACTTCGCATTCTAGAAGTGACCCTAATGTTTATCTAGTTCATCTTCAAAACAGAAATATTTGATGTTAATGCTAATATTTTAGTAAAACAATCCTTGTAAATAAAACATTTTTAGTCGATGTAACCCTACGCATATTTCAATACAAAAAATATATTTCTTATTGTCAACAATGGAATTTTTTACATCCCGGGAAAATACCGTGATTAAATATTGTGATTGTTCATTTAAAAATACAAAAGCAAATTAATTTTAATATTTTCTATAGTTTACTAAAACAATGAAATGTCACATAAAGTAAAACTATCAAATTTAGTACGTATTGTAATATAAATATGCATTAAGGAAGACATTTCGTCTTTTCCTACCTTTACACTATTATAATATACTTAGTTATAAAAAATGGTATACAGTATTTTTTGTTGCAAATGAAAAGGAAATTTTGATGTTGACTATCGTTCTATTCTATTATCATACACATAGGGGACCGTGAATTGCAAATCATTGAAAGCTTGATTTATTTATATCTGACGAAGATTACTTCTTAGCAAATTATACCTCGGTTGTTTGCCATTGTGTCCGGAGAAGATGGCCAAACTAAGTTATTATTTTTTGCAAGCTTATATTAACTGCCATAGTAAGCTAGTACTGTTGTTACAGCCTATTAATAGAAAATTTAAAAATTTTCAAACTTTGAGAGAAATATATTTAAATTGTTTTCAAAACAAAAGTATAATACTTGTTTATTTGTATGCATAGTTCTATCCAAGTATACTTTGAAAACATTGTGTATAAGGAATTATATATAATAACAACTTTAGCGATTTTTCCAAGTTAGTTTGCTAAAATATGATGTACAGAAAGTATTCTGTATTTTGCAAATGGTAAAGCAGGAATTCTAAATAGATTGCGCAATTGTATAGATGTACTGCAAAACATATCGGTTTTAACTCACTTAGATATGGTATATATGGTAAATATAAAGACAACCAAACAGTAGCAATCGGTAACGCCCCTTTGAAATCTTATTCCATATTTGGATGTTCACGACACGAAGCTTCTGCACGATTTCTTCCTTCGGCACCATGAAATACTTTAAAGTCTTCTAAGTAATAGTTCTATACAGAAAGTACTAAAGAAAAAAATAGCGATAAATACAAAAAGCAAATAAATTTCTATTATGGTGCAAAAGTTTTATTGGTAACTATAACTTTTCAAAACTTGACCATACATACAATTTTATCAAAAATCATAACTTAAGTTATTAATAGAGCTTCATAGGTAAATACAATATGTTCTTGAATGCAAAACTTTAAGTGCTTCATTTTCCAATGCGTTTAAAGACCATACTGTTGATATTTTATGTAAATTATAATTAATGACGTCCTACAAGAATTCTTTTTATTTTGAATTGATACAAACGTAAGCAATTTATTACATGAAGTGTTAAAAAATAGGTAATATTGAATTTAGCATATCATGCATTATTTATGCATCTCAGTTTTATTGTTTCCGTCTGAAACCCCTTAAATTTAAATTACAAACTATAGGTATCACCTTAATTTGATTCAATATCGATACATATTTACCTTTGAAACAAAACAACAATTTTTCCAGTTACTTTTAGCAACCTACGTCAAAAATAAATTGTGATATTTAAATTTTTGTCTACTGCCTTGAAATTATTTGATTTTTTTTAAATCTTATAAATATTCCAAATTATACACAAAAATAGGAAGATTATATCATCCAACATTAAATCACCTACACGAGATATAGTATCTATACTTTAAGCTGTACAACAACCATTTACTTAGGGTTATTTTTTAAGATTACAGATTAAGTTAGTAATTTTAATTTTTCAATTACAACTAAAATAATGTAAATTGTTTATTTTTTGTGTGTATACAATTTAAGATGTGTATTTAGCAGTTGAATGGAATTTGTAACAATTAATCATAGTCTTGTTGGTTAGCCGCCCTAGTGGGGGGCTTCAAAAAGCGACGGGATCCCGAATGTTTTAGATCCAATACTCTTAAGAAAAATTGCCAAGTGACTAACTCAACAGATTCGTTTCACCTGTAATTACACGAAATCAAACCTAGTTATAAATGACAGCAATTATAAATGTAAATTAATTTTAACTACAGTCGTTCTGACATTATAGCATTTCATAATCTAATTTTTTATCATAAAACATGATATTTGTTACGAATTTTTGAAAGAATCCATCATACATCTCTAATACATTAATTCGTAATTAAGTAATTACTAATTACTTTAAAATGCATTAGAATATTTTACTTAATTTTTTTTTCTGTATTAAAAAATTTAAATTTTATAAACAAAAATATAGTATACGTAATACGTGAAATAATTAATTACAGTAAAATAAGTCTTAATAATAATAAAAAGGCTTAAATTTTTACGACAGCATATTATACCATAAATAAACATGATACATTGATATTACTCCTTTATGTGTAGGTACCACCTATACCTATATATTATTCGTTATTCGAAGTTAATATAAAATAATATTGATCATATTTCATATCTGTTAGCACTGTTTAGAAAATTATTTAAATTTTGGAGATGAAAATTTTTAATATCTAAAATTTATATAAATTCAGTGCAATAAATTACACAAAAGCCATTTTTAATAAATTACTAATGAATAGATACTTTCCACCATAAACCAAGATATAAAGATCATATAGAGAAATACTAATTTAGTAATGTAATGAATGATCTTGAAAAATTAGTTATAGTATCTTATTTTTTTTATCTATAATATTTTAAAGTTACATCAACTCAGATGATATTTGAGAAATAGTATTAATGTTTGCACACTCTTGCATCCTGGTGAGACGTTTAATTATTGTCTTGACTGCAGAGATAGGCTTTCTGAACAAGTATTAAAAAAGTTTACTTATGGGATTCTTCATGTCATTAGTATTTTAAAATATGGCTTGTGTTGATTTTATCATAATAACGTTTAAGAAGTAATTTAAACTATATAGACACTTCTAATGAAGGCTGAAGTATTTAGGTAATATAATAATTATATTACAATAATTATAATATAGTTCAAAGTAATTAGACACAAAATTTTGGACAGGTAAAACAATGCATTAATTTATTATTATAATGTCCGATTGTATAAAACAAATAATGACAAAATTAATTTTTAAATTCTCTGCTATACTTATAATACTGACAAGTTTGGCTGTTACCAGCCTAGAAAGCAAGTAGATTTTAGAAAAAGCTATCGCAAAACCGGATTTTATGACAATAATGAAATCGGTACTTTACCTAACAATAAGTGTTTTTAGAAGTAATATGCGAATATAGTTTTATTACAATTTTTTTATACAATAATCGCAGACCCAGACCTTTCTTAATTTTTGAAAATTTTAAATTGGAATTTATTGTCATCGGCTCAGATTAGAATAGGTATATTAACGGGTCAGAAGAAGCATTGGAATTTACTGATTTATTATTCTTTCTTGTGTAATCTTTAAAATAGGGCAGATTACAAAAAATAAAAACAGGGTATTTTTTAAAAAGAACTTGTGATTGATAGTTGCATTGGTATAAATTACATAACATCAATTTTCATAATTGGTTGAAATATCGACCAGTAGGTATCCTATAAAGGATTAGAAAAGCGTACTCTTTTTAGATACCTAGCGTTATGGGCATAAAAATACAGTTGTAATAGTAAAATAAATTATAGATACTATATAGAAAAGACTTTTACATCTGGAAGTTTTTCTTTGAAGATATTGTCTTTGTTGCTCCCTTCAGCTGCCAATGCATTTTCATTCAATGCTCGTATAATAAAATGCATATTAGCATATTCAAAATTTAACATTTTATTATACTTTTCACACTGCAGAAATTATGCATAAAGAGAATGTAACAACCTAATTTATTAATTTGATATTTAACAAAACAAAACAGAACGTTAAAATAATTGAAATAAATAAAATGAACAAGTTTAATACCAAAAAATCATTATTTAAACAATCAAAAGAAACATTAATTACTACTTGACAGTTTAAGACTATAAATATATTTGAAAACCAAGATAAATAAATAATTAAGTTATAACAATTTTTAAAAATAAGTAAAATTTAGTAATGCAATATAAGGCCCTATTTCTTCAGTAGCATATAAGGGGTTGTCCTTTAATCACGTGAGGTTCTAACAGGGGGGAGAGGTTTAGAATAACATCACGATTGATCACGATGGGGGGGGGGATGTTGTGACAATCACGTGTATATTTTCTTACGACCACGTGAAATCCCGAGCGAGCAAATTTATGCCTAAAAGCAACATAACAACAATAGTTGGCTCTCAGCTGGCTTCTGGCACTGGACCTTGTGACTCCACTTGTCGCCCCGCTGCCCGCGGCCTTCTGTCTTGCCGTCTGTACTTGAAAAAAATTTTCAAAAAAAAATACACGTGATGTTGGGTAGGGGGGGTAGGGGTAGCCGAAAACCTCACGACGTATCACTAAAAAGAAGGGGGGGTTAAGAAATTGCATAAAAAACCTCACGTGATTAAAGGACGACCCCTAACTAGGAAATTAAAAAAAGTAAAAAAAAAGAAAAAAGATTAGAAAGATATATTATAACTTATAAGATATAAAATATTTAAAAAGAAATAGAAAAGATATTTTTAACCTATCTAGTAGTAATTAATGTCTTGTTTTGGTTTTTTAAATAATGATTTGCTACGTATTATATTTCTTTACTTTAGCGTTAAAATTCTATTATTTAACAGATTTAGATCTGTTAAATATCATATTTTACAAAAATACACAATACTAACCACAATTTTACTAAAATGTTCTTATTAAAGTAAGGCGTTTTTATTAAATTTAATAATAAAATTTTTATATTTGATATTTACTTAGTTTGTTCATTATTTTTGGATATTGCCTGAAATCGGTTGATTGAAAAATTTGTTTACTAAGGCACTGTTTTGTAAGTCTTTGATTTTCAGAAAAATACCAAAAATAAACTTTAAATTCTTTAACAATAATTACGAACAAGCGTAATATAAAGATTTTATTTTAGAAGTTAGAAATAATAATGCTATATTTTTCACTCGACTTGTTACTCGACTCGAGTATAATATACTCGTACATAACAGTTGTAATCAGGAAATTAGATGTAAAACGTAAACACTTTTTATATATTTGAAAATTTGATATAAACATATACATCAAAAATGTATTTATTTTATAAAAAATTTTTGGATCCCCTCCCCATGAAGAAATTCTGCGCACGGGCCTGTACATACGTATAGGTTTGTCTTTGTTGTATCTTTCGTGCTTTTAACCTTTTAAAAAAGAATTTGCATTTGCAATAGTCTACTGAAAAAGTATATCGGAAACAACTTTTAGTTGTAGAAAATTTGGAATAAATTATACAAATTTGCTAGGTATAGTTTTTTAAATATAAAAAAATATTGCTTAAATCAGCATCAATAGTTCATAAGTTTCCAGCAATCAATTATTGTTTTCTTTAGTTTTTATTTTAATATTATATTAATAACATAATATTACAGTAAAAAATTTTTTATTTGGACGAAAACATGAAATTTCCAATTTGATTATTCTTGTTTTATGTTATTCAAATTATTTTGGATTTATATTCATTCACAGGATTCACAGGCAAAAAAATGTCAATTCATGGACTGCTTAACCCCTCATTTTATGCAACCCGTAGTATTTCCTTAGAACACCTTCAATATAAATGTATTCAAATAGAATCCTGTAGTATATGGTTGCCATCTCTGACAATAGATGTCTGTAAACGAATGTACTACAGAGCCTTACAGAACAATCCTTAGCGCTATCTGTTATTCAAATTTCATGTTAAGTTATAAAAGCTTCCTTCAAATTTATATAGTTTAATGTAATTCATTACAGATTTTTTGTACTAGTTCTAGAATTTACCAAGAACTGGAGTTGAGTGTAAAAATTCTATTTTATATTGTACGTTATACGAAATTTTATGTAATCATACATAATTGTTTTCTTTCTAAATTAATTAGATATCAAAACTATTTATAGACATTTTACGTCAAATCAAATATTAGAGCTATAGGTACATAACAGAAAATAATATAAAGGCTTGAATATGTAATAAAGTCTATAAGTAATGTCAACTGAAAAAATAAATTAAAACCAAGGTACCAAGTTTATCAATAAGTTTAATAATTTTAGCTTCAACAGAGACCATAATAATTAAATTAAACTAAAATACGATGGTCTAAACTGTTTACTAAAAATGTAACATTATTGACATTAAAAAAATAATGACAATATTCTTTCACAAATTGCTGTTTTATTATGTTTTACAGATTAATTAAAACCTTTCAGCAAGCAAATTTACATTATTCTGTAAGGGAAAGAGGTAAAACGTTTCCAAACAAATGGAAAACTTTTGCACCACGAAAAGTTACATATTTTCAGTCTAAATAAAATATGCAATTATTTCTCCAAACGACCAAGCATCCGAAAAGAAATTTCAGAATTCACGTTTCCTTTTCAAACCATATCCAAAAAATATTTTTTTTACGAATGCATTTGTATTTTCTATTTATGTACCGATTTTCAATGTAATAATATTTGTGCTTATGTACATACTTCAAATACGAATACTATTATGAGGGTTGCCTTTTAAGTTGTGGGAATGAGCAATACTAGTGCTGCCATCTGGCAACTGACGTCTCTATCGTAAAGTTGGACATTTTTAACGGTATTCTTATTCAGAACTTTTTGACGTACGAGCACTGTTTGTGCTGTTTATAGTAACTTGAAGATATCATCTCGACAAAAAAATGGAATTTATTCGTGAAAATTTTCTTGCGATTATTTTTTACAACTTTGGAGATGATAGCACCGTCAATGATCAGTATTTACCGAAATTCTGGCCATAGTTTGCTCAACAACGACTTTCGTGGAGGTCGTCCAAAGTTAAAAGTTGTTCTATAAGACATTGATGCTGTACATGAACTGATACTGCAAAATTGTCATGCGACTTATCGTGAGATTTAGGCATCCTTGGACATTTCAGGGACCAACAGATATTTAATTTTGCTTGAATATTTGGTGGTCAAAAAAATTTGTTTGCGTTTGAACCCACATAATTTGACAATCGCTGAAAACAAGGAAAACAAAATAATTGGTCAGAAGAAATGGTTCCCAAATACGATCGCGGTGCTTCAAATCTGGATGGATGACATTGTGACAAGTGACGAATCGTAGACTTACGCGAATAAGCCCAAAATTAAACACCAACCGACTGAAGAAGCGATTGAAGCGTTCAAAGTGCATGTTTTGAAGGTACTTTAATTGGAGTGGAAAAAGTACTTCAAAAATTATTTTAAAAAAATCCAAAAGCGTATAGATCTTCATAAAAAATACTTTTTTAAATTATAAAGCCAATTTAGATAAAAAAATATTTGTTCTTCTACTCCATTCCCGAAACTTAAAAGGCAACCCTCGTATGCTTATTTGCTATATACAATCTATTTTGAAATGCACTAATTAATTATTGTATTTTAAAACATATTTTGTTTAAGATATTTCAGGTATTTACTATAATGATCTACAACTGTAAAAATTTTTGCAGAAAACTTTTTGCCTGAAGAACGCCTGAAGAGTCTGAAAAGGCTCATAATAAAGTTAAGCGAAACCGAGGAAATACACCGAAGTTTTATTAACCAAAAGTCCAAATACTCAAAAAATTTATAATTTAATTTAATAATTGGGAGTTGTTAAATATTACAATATCTATTATAAATTGGTATTTGAAATACTAAATACAAGTATATAATTATGTAGATATAAGTAGGTACATAAAATAAATATAGTTGAAATATAGGGTTCCCGAAATATATATGTCCACTCCTGCAACGAAGAAAGTCTTTAAAGTTTGCCCAAGAGCGACCTATTGCATTGTCAACAACAATTCACATTGCCAACAAAAATATTATGTCCAATACTTATTTAATAAGTATACGTAGGTACATCATCATTTTTGAATGATTTTGCAAAGATACGATACGTACCTATTACTTTTTTTATTTAACCTTCACTAATTTTGCTGACGACGCTCTATGTGGGTTCGTTCACCCTTAAATAATAATCAATAACTAAGAAATATAAAATCTCGACAGCATTGCTTACTATTCGCATTACTTATCAAAATAAAGTCAAAGTTTTGCTTTAATAACAATTAATTCTGATGATTATCTATAAGCTTTACCATGCACCAATAATGTGGACGAAGGACGACCGTATTGCGTTATCATATTTCGAACTGAAGTATATTTTAAAATTTTTATAACAATTGTTATAATATTAATTTAAAAACAATAATCATGTGTAATATCCCAAGTTTATTTAAAACTATTCACAATTTTTTAAATTCGTGAATGCCTTTGTATCTATTGCATTTTTGAGTTGTGATGACAACAAGTGAAAAGTAGAAAAAAAATTGTCTATCAATATTGTATGTACTGTAAGAAACTTATAAAGCCCATTATTTAATGCTTTTAGTTAATTTTTAGCAGTACTAGTGTATATTGAACCAAGACTTAAATTACCATTTCCTATTTCTTAGTTTTTAATAAAATTTGCACCTATTGTCCTTCAGCTTTCCATCAAGAATAACTTTAGGGGTTCTAATTTCGGTAGAGTTAGTATTCTATCACAATCACAATTATCACAATTAACTCGCAATCTCGAATAGATACGTGTTTGGTCGTTATCGAATGGTCTGACTCTGAATTCTGCGAAATCGGAACTTCTGTTCTTGGGTAATCCTGGGCTGGTGCGTAGGGCTCTAAGTGTTGCAACGTTGTCTGTTGCAGGGTCGTGGATTGTGCTCGGAGTCTAAGGCTTGTCTTGGACAGTGAGCTTAATTTTCGTCAACATGTGGACCGTAAGCTCAAAGTATGCTATTACAAACTTAGATCGCTTTACCAGTTCACAACTCTATTACCTTCTCATGTGAAGTAGTCAATCGTTAGTATTACTATCCTATCTAATATTGAATATTGTGCAGTGGAATATTACGCTTTTCTCACGCAAGAATATAGGCGCCAGCTCCAGCTCTTGCAGAATTCCTGTTTGCGTTTTTCTTTGACCTGCATAGGTACGACCACGCCACGTTACTCCATTTTATCGGAATCTTGGATTGCTTAAGATTGATGGACGTTTTTCTTTGCTCTTTGGAGTTATGCTCTACAAAATTTTGAAGGGTGGGGAGCCGAGTTATCTGAAAAGCATGATTAGGCCTTCTTCGACCTGGAAATTTTGATGTGCTCTCGGCCCTCCCATTCCATGGCAAGTTTCGAGCGGTGTTTTGCATGTCTGGCACCCAGATTTATGTAAAAGCGTCGAAGACTTTTTAACAACTCCACAAGTGTGGGGTCTTCCGACGTGATCTGGATGCTGTTCTGTATGCCCACATGTAAATTGCATATCATTTCGTGTAATTATGTCATTAATTGTTATTTTACTTTTTTTTTCAAAAGCTTTTTTTTACTTTTTAAGTAAAAGCTAAATGAAATGTAATGCTCTTATGATTCATAGTTTATACATACTTCTGCATTATTTTTGTATTTTTCATTTTTTCTTTAAAATAATTGGGGAAGCAGGAATTTGCATAAATAAGCTAAATCATTAAAATAAAAAATATCCAATTTAATCAACATGTTTCAATAATAATCTAATTTTTGGTACAGTTTCTACAAAATATAAACAAAAAAGGTAACTTGTACCATTAGACACACACAAAATTAAACATTTATAAAAACCTTGCCAGTAGACTTTGTTTTAATATGGTAGGATAATAAGGCCTATTGCTTTAACATAGTACTTAAATAATAAAATTATACCTAATATTATTTGATATTTGAAATCAATAAACACATAATACTACAACTAAACATTCTTTAAACAAAAGTATTAATTACAACGCCTTGGAGCACTCAAAATCATCAATTTCTGACCACGCGGCTCGTTTAGGAGGCATTCGTAATAGTATCTCAAAAGTACTTTAAAATACATTATAAAGCAAATAAACTTTGATACAAGAAATAAGACTATATATGGTTAAATTTAGTAGGTAGGCCTTAATACCCGCCGACCACGTTATGTAAGTAAAACAAAATAAAAAATATTTGGACCACGATACGATATTCAAATTTTTAAGATCATCGAAGCATGTATTTATAAAGATAAAAATTTAATGTTATATAGCTTATATTACAAAAAAAATTTACGATTTATTTCAACCGATTTTTATTATTTGTGGCTACACGGTCTCACCTTATGATAAATAATGTAACACTGGGGGCTAGAAACGGGATATTCAGCTCCCCCAAAATTTTAGCAACTTCTACATGCAATAGGTGTCTGTTAGTGTGGTATTGAGCGAGGGCGGTTATTTTAAGTACGATTTTTGTAACTTAGGCCTTATTAGCATACAGGCCTTATTACGCGCAGGTACCTTAGTGTCTTAATAAATTTATATTATTATTATTATTATCGTTTTTCCAAGTAATGTTGTTTATTTGGCTTAAACTAACGGTACGCAACTAAGTAAATGTTAAAAAGCCGCAAATGTAATATACTTAAATTTTTGATTTTGGCATGAAATATTTCATAGTTTTTTTTTGAATTTGCAATTGATGTAAGTTTTTTTTGGCAATCTATGGCAATAGATAACACGAAATTGCCTTTTATTTTCAGAGGTCCGCGGCAAGCAATAGAACTCGAGCAATTTTTATCCGATTTTAATTTTAATTATAGCTTTCCAGATAGATTCTCTATAGAGAAAAACACATGATTATTGAAGTACATATATGAATATTTGCGAAATGGCATCAGTTTTAACAAAACTTTTCAATTTTCATCGGAAAATCGATCTAAATTTGTTTATAAAATAAAAAATTGTTAATCAACCGTTTTAGGCAGCGTTTTAGGTCCGTTACAATTCATAATCTACATCAATGATATAAATAAGGCATTACGATATTGTTACATAAAATAATTTGCTGATGACACATTAATAATAATATATGAAAATGATGTAAATACCACCACAGCAAAACTTAAATTTGATCTTCTTGGAATATCGGAGAGGTTACGAACAAATAAATTAAAGTTAAATACAAGAAAAACAAAATGGATACTATTGACAAATTAAAGAACTGTAAATTTAAGTACAATTACCATCGATGGTGATACAATTGAAGAGGTAAAAATATGAATATCTTGGAATTACAATTGATACAAAATTTAGTGACCACTTTGATGATGCACTGAAAAAATTGCGAAAAAAGGTTAGTTTTACCTGTAGAATTAACCCAAAATTACCATTCTTCTCGAGAATACTGGTTTCCAATTCCATTTATGCCGCATATTGATTATTGTTCTTCAATATTGTTCATGTGTGGTGATAGCCAAATAAAAAATTGCAAGTTGTAGTAAACCAAGCAATGAGATCTATATTAGGTGAGCCAAAGTCTACACCAATTAAGAATATGCTAGATGCATTACCATGGAAGAGTGTAAAACAAGGAATTTATTAATACACTGCACTTCATATACAAAATTGAATAAAACACCGGCATATCTAAAACAAAGATTAACCAAAAGGAGTGAGTTGCATCATTATAAGACAAGAAATGCTGATCAATACGATGTTCCACATCTAAAGATGAAATGGTCACAAAACTCATTATTTTAAAAAGGAATAAGTATGTATACTACGACATTAAAAACGAATTATTCTGGAATAGTGAAAGGAATGTTAAAGAAAATGTTAAGGAAATTGTTAGAAGCAAATTTCCAATTGAATAAGTAGAATTTAATTGAATAATTAATAATTAGAAATTTTGTAAATATTCTTTTTACTTAGTTGTTACAAATTATTATCTTATGATAAATAAAGAACATTTATGATTTATTATTATTATTATCGTGTGTACTTCTCTAGAGAATCTATCTGAGAAGTTACAGTTAAAATTTCAAGTCAAGTTGCATACCAAAATAATTTACATACCAATACTCTGTAACAGTTTAACTTATATATTTCTTTGTTTCTTATTCAAACAGTAGTAGAAAAAATATTATGTGAAACACGTATGAAAAGCTCATGTTTATAAATAACCTCACCCTTTGTACAGAAAAATTTCGCTTTCCAATACTTGTTAAACAAAAAAATAGTTATTACACAATCAGGATCTATCTAAACGTCGCATTTTAAGAACTTGAAGAAAACATGCATTATAATAGGTCTGTTCCAACAAGCAGTTATCTCCAGTTCTCCAACTATACGCAGGCGCTTTAGTTAAAATTTTAACGAAAATGATCTTTAATACTCAAAAATTTAGTTAAAGAGCATTCCCACAGTCTTTAGAACTGGAGATAACTGCTTGTTGGAACAGACCTAATAATACAGAGTTGAAACAAAAAACGGAAAAGCCATCTGATAGCATAGACAGTAGGGGATCACCTGCAACAACTACTACATATTGCTGTGAATTCATTGCCTATTACAAGATTACAACTCAGAAGTCCAATTAATAATTTACAGCACCTAAAACCATAATATGGGTTCAATGAAAACTGTGAGAATATGGTTTAATTGCCAACATGCCATATGATATATTAAGCTGATATAACATTTTATTTGCGAAGAAGTCTTCGTTACCAAAATATTTTTAATTAAATAAATTGTTTAAAAGATATGCAAGACTGGAAAGTAAGTAAATCAAAACGTCGATATTCCTACTCACTTGATTTTACTGTAAAAGTTTTTAATCTTTTTTCTCTATAATAATATTTTCAAAGATGGCCAGATGTAATAAACATGTTGTAGTATCTTTTACTTTATATTTAAAAAAATTACGAAACCGTATTCAGATACTTGTTATGTGTAGGATTAAAACAAAAATTATTTGTTCAACACCTTAAAGGTGTATTTGTTCAATTTAACTTGGTTAGAAAATCAATACATGAAATAAACATTTATTCTGAATATTATAATTTGTGTAGGTACTGTTACTTTGAGAACAACGGAATAAAAGATATAAATAATAATTATTATTTTATTTGAATATACAGTGTATTCACGATAAGATGTAACAGTGAATAATTCTTATATCTTACAAAAAAAAGTTTAATTAGTTTTTTATTCAACTCGAAATTTACCATCGGAAATTGCAGAAGTAAATATTTTTGTACTTCAAACTCAACTGGAAGTAACATGAATTTTTTTCAAATTGCAACATATCATTTATTTAGAATTTTCGAAATCTGCAGTTCTTGGGTAATGCTGTTACAAATGTACTGCTTTTACAATAAATTACAAATTAATAAGAATAACAAAAATAAAAAGTTATAATATAAACCATATCAATATTTTAGAAAACCCAAAAAATGCACTAAACACTTTTCATTTATGTTTAGTGCATTTTAAAAGTTTTCTAAAATATTGATATGGTTAATATCGAGTTACACTACTTCAGCCACGTATCAATCGATTATAATATAAACGTTAAATATTCAATAAGATAAAATATGAAATTATTCTTCTTCTAGCCCTCCATTCCTTATGGAATATCGCCACATCTTTCGACGTTTTTAAATCCATTTCGTTGTAGTCTCCATTTTACTATTTTGATTTCTTCGCATTTCTCTTTTCCTAATACTTCGCTATTCTTTTTTTTTTTTCTTTCTGTTAAATTTTACTATTGGTCTTCGTATCTTCTCTAACCTTTTTTCAAGTTTTTCTACTTAGTACCCTCATTCGGCAGTCTTGTACTCCCTTAGATCGTCAATAAAAGCATCTCTTCATTTTATCTTTCGTCTGCTATTTTCTTATGCTGCTTATGGTCTTATGCTGTATGATCTTACATTACATACCTTAAATGTTCTATTTTTTCTTTTATTGCTTCTAGGTACATCCAAGTCCCTTTGTGTTTGATTTTATGCTTAAAGTCTGTGATTATTATTCTCACATGGCACATACATAGCTGCTAGGTTGCATATCAGAATTTTTACCTGCTATGTTCTTGATGTAATCTTCTTTCCCCGACTCGTGCATTAAAATCCCTCAGTACTACTATAGGTCATCTCTTCTTGTTATTCTTTAATACCTTTTAACTCTAATATATGCTATCTTTACCGCTCCACTCGCTTTCCTCTGTTTACCCCTTCTTTCTTTTTCTTTGCATCAGTACCGTCCGGGTTTTCATATTTTGACATTCGTTTTCCTTCTCATGTTCCATTGTAATTGAAGGGTCGTCATCTTAAGATTATAATTTTGTTTTGATCTTGCTAGTTATTTTATCAGCTTTGCCACTAGTCTTTTAAGTGCGCTTTCAGGAACTTTTCAATTGTTTTCCATGCATATATCTTATAATTTATCGTTAACTTCTGGTAACCTATTTTGATTCAATTTCCCTTTTCGACTTCTTGTTTTGCTACTTCTCTCAATTTTCTTTGGATTCTCAATTCATTCGGTGTCATATCATATTGTCAATCTACACTGTTTTTCCGTTCAGATTGTTCTTACTCTTGATTATCGGCATCTTATTTTACCACTTTTATAATTTCACCACAATTGGCTTGGTTTTAATATTACTAATTTAGTTAATATATTAAATTGAAATTTTAACATAAACAAATCTATAAATATCAAACAACAATCAACATCATCAGCTATAGTCGTAGGCGTTAAATTTATTCAAATGTATAGGATCTTCATCAGACAGAGCTGTTTTCGAGTGTATTTTTTGAGTGTTTATATAGTTTTTGGTTTCATAATATTGTCGAGATATCATTACGTGGAATTTTTAGTTAGTTACTTGAACTAAATTATTTAAATCTTCTTTACTTTTATGAGCTGGTAAACAACAAATAAAGTTTGATCAATATTATTGTACTTTTTAGAGTACTTTTTATTACCTACAGTAATAGTAAATTGTTTTATTAGGATGGAAAGCTTAACTTATTTTGCCAAGCGAGATTTATACATGTGAGACGAGTATAGAACGATCCGAGCGAGTTTTGAAAAACCGATGAATTTGTACTTCTTGTATTTTTGTTTGTAATTTTTTGGCAATTTTGTAATTAAAAATTTAAAAGCTGGAAAAATATTCTTTAATTGGCGCGCCACGTTGGGCACTAAATTGAATCGTAATTTTTTCAAGTACTAAGTTTTTCCAAATAGCTCCTCCAGTAAAAATATAATTCTTAATAATTTCTTCTGGTTAACTTTAAAATTCAACTTGAAATAAATTTTATTCAAAAATGGAAATGTTAAATACAGCATATAAACATACCCATCTGTCACCATATCAAATGTAATTTTATACATAATATATCCTTGAATTATTAATTTTAAAACTTCCTATATAAATCAATTCTTGTAATTTTGAATTCGTCTTTCTATATTTATCTTCTATTGTTATATTATTAATCTTTTATTCAATATCTCTAACTTCCGTTTATTAATTACTTTAAATAATCAATATCTGACTCAAAATAAACACTTTTCAGTCCAAATTCTAATCAAACTACTTCTCATCAAAAATTAATCGCTTTTAATCTCAAAAATACTCAGCCTGCATGATTTGAAATGGATTCAGTCAATTGCAACATAAAAAAGAAACAATCAGTCGCTTTTACTAAAATTTACAATTACGACTTAATATTAAACATTATCCATATTTTGGAAATGGATATTTTAAATTCAGAAATAAAGTGCAAAAATATTTTGTTTAAAAATATTTATTAAATCGTCAGTATTCAAAAGATTTCATGTTTTCCTAACTATAATATGCGCCACCGTCAAGAATAAATAAGGAAAAATAATTATTGAACGAACGTATACATACAAAACAGTTTTTCTCTACATAAGTGAAATTAATTTGCATATCTTTGCAGATCGGCAACATTTATCCAAGGTCAAGGAACATAAAGTCTTTATGAAAGGGTCAACGTTAGTAATTAACCCTGTGGATAAAATCACCCGAAATGACCTCAAGTTATCGGTTTTACGTCAGTTCCGTTCGTGTTGGCCGCATAGAAAAAAGGATGTTCTAACTACTAATTTCGAAATGCGTGTTTAAAAATGTTCCCGTTTAATATTTTAACCAGCTAGTTCAAATTTCGTCGGGACATATTTTTTCTCCAATATTAATATTTTTCAGTCAGTTCATTTTAATTTTCATTCAAATTTTTGAAACTAGCCAAATTATAGGTAAACCGGTGTTATTGATCTTTAGGGCTAATTAAAACCTACGCCAAGCTAGAATAATTAATAATTAAAAAAGTGAAAGAAAATTTTCCGGTTAAGCTTACGTGCAAAGCGCACTGTCACAACATAAAAAATTATTCACTGCTTGTTTATAATGGACAAACAAACAAATTAATGAAATTGCTAGATTTTATGAGAATTAAAGTATGTCACATGTACATATGCACGAAATTGGAAAAAAATCGTTACGTCTGCTCTAGTTACCTCATTTCACTTAGGATAATTATTTAAAAACCATCTATTGAAAGGAAAGGTTTTTGAACTGCAGGTACATAGTTCATAATATGGACTTCATTCATATAATTTTAGATTTTCAATATCAAATTTACAGGGAAGGTAAAGAAAATGAAAGTGATATTAGAAAAAAGCTATTTAAATAGAGTACCTACTACCTTTCTACTACTAAATAAAGCGAAAAATTAAAAAATAGAGATTAATAAAGTATCTTCTATTAAATTTTAACTTACGAGTATGTTGGAAATGTTTACACATACCTACAAGCAAATAATCCTCATTATGGCTTAGTAACGTAGAAAAATTAATAATATATTTATTATTGTGGAAATACTTGTAGATCATTGCTGCATGTAATTTCTAATCATATTTGTATAACCCAAATAACTTTTATATTTTTAGTAGATATTTTAATAATTTATTATTGTTGTCTATAAATGAAAAGTTTGTTTACCTATTGCAAAATACTTACAACTCTAAGATCGCAAGTTACTTTTTAGATTTAAAAAAATTAGCGATGACTTTTAGCTTTATTGCCGGGGTAAACTGCAAATAACAGTTATTTTCGTTGCTGGTGGCCGTTGGGAATTCAAAGAATTTTAATTAATATTATATATATATTTATTATAAATTTAGTAGAAAATTCTCATTGACTGCTTGTTTTTCTTTTTTTACTTAATCTTTTTTATTTTCTGTGTATTTGTTCGCATATTTTTTTATCTTCGTTGATCCTGTCTGTTTGATACATTATTTCCGTTACTTCTTTAAATCTGTTTTGTAAAATTTGTCTACATTGTTTTGCGTTCTCTGAGCATAATCTTGGTTTATACTTATTGGGTAGCTTTTTTCTTTCTTGCCACTTCTCATCTTAGTTCCTTAATAATTTTGGTCATAAATAGTTTTTGTTTTTCAAAACTTTTAGTAAATAATAGTAAACCATAAAATGTAATAACAATTTTTATTGTAAAGTCTAGAACTCGTCCAGCTGGTCACTATGTCTACCCAGATGGAACGTTTCAAAGATTTAAAAAACATATTATTTGTGTGTAATAATAAAAACTTCAATTTAATAAGTTTTTGGGACTAAGAACTGATATTGGATTAATTGCACACTTTATTCACTTGTATTGAAATGAGGCAGAATACTCCTATGATATCAAACAAAATAAATAAAATAATAAATACAGATGGTCCAAAGGATTTATTTGCCTAAACAGAGATTATCATACCAAGTTTTTACACCATCATAATTTTATTAAATCAATAATTATCCATTAATATTTGGTTAAGCTGTTCAACTTTTGCGATTGTTACAATTTTTCCCACACTTTCAAACTTACACGCACATCACAGGCGATCATACATCAACTAAAAATTATAAAAATAGATTATCATAACCAGTCTTTCAATATAAAATGTTTTGGATTATTGGTTAATTATCAATACAGTGGATTATTTACTTTAACTTAAAAATTTATCAGTTTGGACACATTAGATCTCAATTAGCGTTTTTCAATGCCTAGTTCAACTAAATGTTTCGACATTCTACTTGAGGTAAAAACCGTAAATGATTAATTGATTTTCGAGTAGGTCTAACATTATTCACAGTCTACAAAAGTTTCGTAAAAATTTTCCAAGCGCTTGACCGGTAACTATTACAATATTAATAAATAATAACGGAACTAGAAGTACACCAGTGTGGTTTCGCATCCATCCTTATTTTTTGGTGTAATATTGCTCGGTTCCAATCAATTTTATATAAAAATGTTCCATTGGCTTGATTAATTCTTTCTTACATTGTTAAACATTTTAAATATGTTATAATTTTAAAGAAATATACAAAAAGTTATTTTTATTGATTAAATTGCGACAAACATGATTAATTATAGTACAGATATTTTGGACACATGAAAATTACATGAATGTGAATGTATAATGTACTTAATAATCACTTTTATTGAAAACCGTATAATAATAAAAGAGGGAATGTCAAAGTTAGAAGTTGAACCAAATGTGAGCAAAACAGCATTGGGACCTTCGTCATTGTCCAGCCATACATCCTGTAGAAATTTTCTTATCAAGGCTAAATCAAAAATAAATGTGATTACAATTTCTGGAAACCATAGAACATTAATTAAATAATTTCGAAAGAAATTTAAATAACGTTTCGTATGTATCACCTTTGTATTTTCTGATATACACGCAAGTATTTTAACGGAATATTACCAAATCAATGCGTTAAAATAATAGAAATAAATAGAAAACCAATATAATTTGTCCTTTGTATGTCGTATAGACTTGTGTTAATTTTATTATAAATTTCACCAACTATATCAATTAAAATGTATTATTTTCAATATAAACTTAACATATTAAAAATAAATAAAAACATTTTCGTTAACTTCAAATTGGATTATGCAGGCATGCGCTTACTTATTTTCTTAGAAGCATTAGCTGGGCGCTGGTCAGTTGTGTAGAAAACGGTCAGTTTAATGCGACGCCGGCGTCGCGATAAGTGCCATTTTGTTGTATTATAATGCAGTATGCTTTATAATCAAAAAATAGTAAGAACATTTTTATAACTGTTGGCACATAGTCATTAATATTATCTCAAGTTAGCTCTATCAAATTCGTTTAATAAATCCTTTTAATTCTTTTTAAACTTAGCCGGTTAGTTGTGCAAAAAATAATTTACTTGAAAAGAAAAGACAGCTAACATATTTATAACACGGAATCGATCACGTTGCTATTTAAAGTTATATTCATATTGGCCAAAATTAATTATTATTACTACTTGAAAAATTAAATTTTAAAAAATTACTTATTTAATTCATAACTTAACAAATTAATGAAGCACTTTCATTGTTAATTGTTGTAGTACTTTTCATATCAATTTTACATAATATAAGTATTTCTATATAAAATTTGATTATTTTATAACAAATCATCGCTCAATTATAATTTATATCACTTTTATCTAAAATTAGTATATTTTTAAATTTTAGGTTTACTTAATTATTGTTAAACAATGATTTAAAAAATTAAAGTATGACTGAAATCGCTATGCCTCCAATATCTGCAATTCAATCAGAAGATCTTGACGATAATGATGTACCTTTTAAAATACTAAATCAGGATAATTTGCCGATATCGATAATAGGAGAATCAATATTTAAACCTTTTGGTACCGAGTTTCAAAAACAAAAACCAAATGGCATTGTTTATCCTACGAGACGAATAATTGGCAATTTGCAAGAAAATAAACAAAAAGGATTTACAAAATCGCATGGCCACGTTAATTTTTATGATACTCAAAATTTAAATAAAGATATTAGTGTTTCACATGGCAATTTGAATCATTGCAATAGTGCCGCTAAAAATAGGCACGATAATTCAAAAATTAAAAAATTAGATACAAGCTTTACGAAAATATTAGACGCTAAATTGAGAAAATTACAGAAAGAAGAAAAACAAGTTGGTTTCTCTAAAGCAAAACCCGAAACTCCTAGAAAGCCTTTTATAACCACTGTTAAAAAAGGTTACTTTTTGGAACCTCCACCAGAAACTGCATCTATACATAATTTTAAAGTTGAACATGACATTGTTAAACAAGATAACAAATTATACGCTTATGCTAGTAAACCTAGAGTTTTGAATAAATTAGCGGATAGTGCTCATAGGTCGCGATGCGAAACAGCGGCAAAAGCAGCTGCAGCTATATCCTCAACCGTGATTGGTCTCAATCGCTTCGTTGAAAATTTAAAGGACGTTAATGGTTTAACCTCAAAACGATTTAAGTAAGTATCAGATTAATGCTTAATTTATTAAAATTTCTTAAAAAATATTTAAATATTTTTTTACTTTTTTTAAATTATTTTTTGCCTCTTTACACAAAAATAAATTTAAAATAATGTCGTTTCTACCTTCTGTAAAAATAATTTAAAACAATCGGGTACATCAACTACATGATGCTGTGGAATTTGTATAAACAAAAAATAATTATATTTAGAGGTATAATTTTCTCCTTCGGTAACAGTGCGGCAACACTGCAAGTTTTTAAAAATCAGTTTTAATGTTTTTGATTTTAGGATAATGTAAAAAATAAAATGATTAATTTTATTCCAAAAAAAAGTTATTCGCCGTTTTTATTACTAAAATAAATAATATTTATTTAAGTTGCACCGCTTGACAGTTATGAAAGCAAACATTTATAACGAAGCAGTCGTGGCCGAGCGGTTAAGGCGTCTGACTAGAAATCAGATTCCCTCTGGGAGCGTAGGTTCGAATCCTACCGACTGCGCTTAATTTTTTTATGAAATATATAATATACCTCTAGATAAAAAAAATTTAGCCTACAAATTTCATAGTTTAACGAAACAGTAATAAAATATTTAAATTCCAATTACGTAGTAATCTACATTTCTAATATCAAAATGACTTTTTCAACTAATTTCGTTTCAAAATACAATTTCCAATAAACAATTGATTGTATTTTCTGGTATAATTTAAAAATTGGAATTTACTGTAAAGGTCAATAATTAATGATTTCTAAAGTTTCGCTTCAATAGCTGCAAATTTAGCGTTAAAAATGTACTGCTATCAGCAAAAGAGTAATCAGAACAGAATCGCGTACTCCTCGATGTGTCAAGTTGTCTCTTATTTATTTATTTATTTATTAAAGTTGTTACAAGTTTATTTTCAATTTTAACTTAAAATTTGTCATTTTTAATTACTTAGCAATTGCTTTAATTTTAAATCCGACTGCAGTTATTTAATAAATCGTTCCTATCTTTGGTAATTATTCATTCTAATAGAAAAATAATGCTTTATTGGATTTCATTATTCTATGATTTACAAACTTGTAAAATAACATCTCAGTAATATACTAAATATGTACCTATGTACAATTTCATTTAAAAATATAAGTATCAAAAAAATATACCTAGGTATACGATTAGGATATATTACTAATGATTGTACTTGCATAAACCTACCAACTTAATTAGTCGTAATTTTAGAGAAATGTATAATTTAGTCGTTGGAATAAAATCAATAGTCTACAATATACAACACCTAATCTAAAAATTCGTCAACTGGGTATTTTTAACCATTATCCCCTTTTATGAATTTCTGAAGGTTCAGAAGTAAATAATAATCGAAACTTAATGAACTTTTAATAACTCCAAGTGTCTATAAATTTATTCTAATTAAAAACATTTTGAATACATTGTTGTTCATAATATCTTTAAAAAAAGTCCTTTAAATTTTAAATAATAATCTGATGCTATCTGAAATGTTTTCAGGAATGCTACCTCACCGTACATACTACAAACGACGACGGAAAGAAGAATACTAAAAGAAAATAATTACAATCATCAATTAAATCAAACGGTAATTATAATTCTTTTTTGCTTAACATTTTATACAATTACTCGAATCGGCACAATTGTTTTTGATTTTCTAAATTTAAGAATAAAATTTTAAGATAATAATTATATGGATATTATTGAGAGTTGTTTATTAATCAAAATTTACTTTTAGAGATGGGTATCTATTTTCTATTAATAAATCTGTATTTACATTATGTAAAATTAATTAATTGTTCATTAAGACAAACAATTTTCATAACGATTTTCCTAAAACTTGACCTCTAAAATATTTTTGCATAAATACTTTAACCTATAATAAAACATCGAAACGCAAACCTTATCGTTATCATAATACGTAAAACGCATAATTTTTAAATTTCCATGTATTTAAAATAATTACTGTACGAAAGAAAGGTTATGGTTTAAGAAATAAGATAACATGTAATTATTTATGGAAATCATTTACAAATATTCGAACCTGCAGTTGTTAAAATTAATTATACATTTTTTATGTTTTCAAAATTGGTTTTGGTCAAAAAATGGTAAGCCATATATATTTATTATTATCTATCATAACTATAATTTTTTTATGTATGATATTACTACTATTCATATTTATGTAAGTTCTTACAATATATTTTAGTTATTGCAGACTATATGCAAAGGTCAATATCAATAATATATGTATACTATATTATACATTAAGGTTTAGATAAAAGTTAGATATAAATAAACTCATTTTACAAAATAGAGCTGTACCTATGTATAAACAATAACCAAAATGCAGATTGATTTATAATGACAACAATTTATAATCATTTACCTAGTTGAAACGAAAAGAAAGTGAAATAAGAGCTGAACTTTGTGTCGAGTACAATTTATTTCAAAATTAGTATAGTTATCTAGACTAGAGCAACCTGAGTTTCATGATGTTGTTAATATAGTATGTACAGAGAACAACCTACACCAATATTCATAAAAGTAAAGTTATCAAACGTCATTAATCTGCAAAAGCGAAAAGTGTTTTACAAACAACTAATTATTATATACAACAATAAATGCACATTTTGTGACACTGACACACAGTAATACAAAATTACTGTGGTTGCACAACGAACAAGTTTATTGTTTGCACACGATATAATGATACGTTTGAATGTTTTATTTTGACATAGAGTCATGTTCTGATTATATGCACCAGGATAGTGAAAACTGGTCGGTTTATAAATAAATAATAAATAAATAATAAATAAATAATAAATAAATAATAAATAAATAATAAATAAATAATAAATAAATAATAAATAAATAATTAATAAATAATAAATAAATAATAAATAAATATTAAATAAATATTAAATAAATATTAAATAAATAATAAATAAATAAATAATATATAAATAAATAATAATGGTGCCCTAATTCGTGTTCAACATAAATAGGTAATTAAATATGTTAAAAACAATTGAATTTATTGTAACATAATATATTATTCCATTCTAAATGCAATACATATAAGGAGACACGAATCAAACGAAACACAATGTTGAGGTCACTCACCGACAAAAATATCCTAAATTGTCAAAGCGCTTCTAATACTGCAGTCTGCAATAATTGAAAATATTTAACAAAAAATTATGAATTATTATTATTATTATTATTATTATTATATATTTATATATTATATTATTATATAAATTAATAAATATTTGTTATTAAAAAATTATTACAATAAAATTATCACGTTCAGTCTAGAAATGCGTGATATTTGATAAGTTAATGCTAAATCATGAAATAAATATTCCTTTGTTTGATATTTACTTTAATTTTATTAAATATATCGATCATATTATTTCGTGGGTAGATTTAGATGTTAGATGATACTATTTCTTAATGCCAATCCAATCATCTGATTAAGTTTTTATTTTTTGAAAAATGTGCTAACACTTTCTTTCAATAAGTCTTAATTTAACCTAAAAAAAAAGAAATTAAAGCTCAATCAAACCCAAAAGTAAACTAAAAGTTAAAATAATCTATTGATTTGGTTTAAGTAGTAGTGTAACGCGATATTAATTATATGAATATTGTAGAAAACCCAGAAAAATGCACTAAATACTTTTCAGAACTAAAATGTTTTTAAGTTATTACATGTAAAATACACTGTAAGTATTCGTAAACGTTTTCACCATACTATGGTATCATGAAAATTTTTCATCGCCTAATTCATCGCCTGATGATGCCATAGTATGGTGTAAACGTATGCGAATACTTACAGTGTAATTTACATGTGTTAACTTAAAAACATTTTAGTTCTGAAAAGTGTTTAGTGCATTTTTTAATGGTTAAAAGTTAAAAACCGCATTTATCTAAATTTACACTCGTAGCTTGTAGATTATAGAAAGCGATTTTAAGAATGACGATAGACAATTATGTATGTTTGATAATAATACTCTATTTTATCCATACAAAGCATTAATTTATGATTTACAGACGCTTTTAAGTGGGTTAATTATTTTGACCGTTAAGATTATAATACACATTTGAGCTAGCTTAGTTTATTAACAAGATTGACCGATTGAAAAAATGAATCAAAATAGTTCGTTTATGAATGGGGTAATCCCTAGTAGTCGAAAATTTGGTTTTTGCCTATGAAAATCGATGGCCGGCAATAAAATACATAGAATAATTCAAAAAAAATTATTTAAAAATACTGGATTAATTATATAAATTGATTATTTTAAAAGTATACATATGAAAAGTCGCCAAAAAGTGACGTAGTAAGCTTTCCTCCAATGGAAACGTTCCATTTATAATTCATATAATTTCATTTACGAAAGTTACATGTACAAGACAAAGATAAAATATCTCTTGTGCGTCTTATATTAAGTCTTACATACAAAAATTTTTAAACGTCAACATCTTAACTTCAAATAAAATTGTTTGTTGAATTTAAAATTGAGTAGTAGATGAAGTTAAATTATGATTTAAAAAAGCAATAAAAATATAATTACAAAGAAGTGCTTTTTTAAAAAGTCCACTTACAGAAAAGTTGTGGTTCAAACAATGCAACACAGTTAAATAATATTTGATATCAAGTTTATCAATCGGTTTCATAAATATCATACGAAATGGTTAGTATGATAGAATAAGAAATTCTTTTACTTATTTGTTGACAGAGGTTTTAAGCCTAAAAGTTTTAGTGTAAATTTTTGAGTTCAAATCATCGGATTTAAATTAAATCCAATAGAAAACCGAACAAGGAAGTTATTACAGTTTGTTATATTTTGCAAAATGCCTACTAAGAAGAAGAAATTTCTAGAAGTGGTAATACCACAATTAATTCTGAAAAAGTTTTTTTTTCCGTTCCGATGGATCTAGTTACAAGAAAGTTATGGTATGAAACAGCAAGCTTATCATTACCATTTAATCCAAAATCATTATGGCATTATTGTGAATATCATTTTGATGTTGAGCACGATTTTGAAAACTTGATGTACTTTAAAACTATGGGAAGTAAGTTAAAAATTAAACATGGTGTGGTACCACATAAGTTTATTGACAATTCTCCTTTAGAAACCCTCTCGAAAAGCTTAACGAATTCTGCCTAAAAAAGAAAGTTGGAAAATATTAAATAAAAAATATTCAAAATTTAGCAAAATGCTATCAAAATCAAAAGTTGTGAGGAATCATTTTTCTATACCACAGAATGTCGATGAATGTAGTTTGATGCCATGTGCTTCGGGTGTTATATCGGTGGCTCCTAAAATGGATTCATTACTTCCATCGACAAAATCAGTTGGAATACAAACAAATTTGAAAAATACAGTACGTAGTGTTCAAACAAATACTACAAAAATTAACGTTGTGGATGTGAAAACATCTCCTATTCGTATAAAAAAGAAAATTGTAGTCGACTTTAAAGAAAAGCACAAACAGTTATCTTCTTCTAAGTCGACCGGTAGCAACAATGGAGGTTCTGCGTATGTACTATCTACAGGCTCGGATGAATTAAGTTATAAATTTCAAAGAACCGAAAGAAGGAAAACCACAATAACAGTATTGGAGAACAACCCAAAACCCAAAATACTTTACCAACTTACAAATAATAACAAAATTTTGTAACTTTATTTCAAATTTTAATTATCAAAATAACCTTATTTAACCTAATTTCGAATTGACATTTCAAAATAACTTCCAAGTGTCGCTAAGGGGAGTGGCCTAAATCTATCATTTTTGTCATTGGACAACTTGTTTCTACGTCACGATTTACCGCGTTTTAGATTTTTAAAAAATTTTCAATTTTTAAATTTGAATTTGATGACCAAAAATTAATCAAAAAATTTTTTTTTATGGCTGAGGGACCTTATTTACATCTAAATATTTGATTTTAATAATAAAAAAAATTTATGGGATTAGCCCATTTAATATTCAGTTCTGTTGTTTCTGGGGCTTACAGTGATAATATTTATTTTTATATTTTATGTTTTACTGTTATCCTAATGGTTATTATAAGATTCTTACAATTTTTTACTTTAATTTTTCATTTTATTCATCTTACTGATTTAATTTTATTTTTCAGATTCAATTTATAAGATTTAATCAATTTATTGTAGTAACCTATTCTGACTAATACAATTAAAATTAATAATATTGAAAAAAAGTTAGGCTTTTATTAATTTTTTTTTATTTCCGATTACCGATGTCGCCGATCCATTATCGTCAGATCCATTAGATATAATATCTTATGAATATAATTTTTTTCATGTATAACTATAAGTATTGTAAAAACAACTATACTACAATAATTAATCATGCAATGAAAATCAATCACCAAAAACACTTAAGTTATAATTTATTAAACTTAATAGATTATATCTACGTACATTGATTTTCATTGTTTACTTAATTAATTATTGAGATAATTGCGAGATAATTGCTTTTATGGATATTTATATATAAGACAAAAAGTTTGTTTTACTGATCGGACTATGTTAGATGGGCGAAACTGGTATCTAATAAAAAGTATTAATAAGGAACTAGAGAATGGCTAATCAGCATGCAACGTATCGAGATATAGATATATTATGCTTGAAAGTTAAAAAACTAAAATTATTGAAGGTATGCAAAATTAGTTTGTTTGGTGGTAGGAAAGAGGGTAAAGCATTTAAGTATAGAAAGAAAAGAAAATAATAGTTGAAAATTCTGTTTAAATTTTCATGTTTCCTTTTTATATTTCGCGTTTCCGTGGTTTAAACTGGTTAATATGCCTCTTTTACCAATCTTGGTACTGGTATTTATTAAATTATTTTTACATTGCATGTGTTTGCGCTGTTATTATTTTTAAAATTTTGTTTACAAATTGTTTCTAAATAATAAATCCACTTATTTCTATTATTTCAATTTCTACCTTTATTTTTTTATCAGCAAATTTCTGTTTCTTATTCACATGTAATTGAGCAGAAAAATAATTAAGCTTTTGGTAAATAGTGTGTGAATGATAAGATATTCAAATAAAGGTTAACGAAAGACGTTTTGGGGTTTCAAAAGCTGAAAATCATCATTTTTTACTCAGTATGTTCTACTCCATAATTTTGCTTCAAATTAAAAAATTTTTTTCCGTGACTAGAAGTACACAAGATGTATATTATAATAATATGTACTTGCATTATTCGTACATTGGATCGCCGCGTCGGCGTCGGGTAGACCTACATCGGTGCACATATATTTTTGACAGATGTAGGTTTTCGCGACAAGTATCGATGCGATTTTTACAAAATTGTATACCTATAGTACACAGTAAAAATATTTTTCTTTGAACAAAAACATTATTTTGTTCAAATTATTTTTTTCAAAACAAATAAATTTTGTTAAATTAAATAAAATATTTTCAAACAAAAATTTGTTGAAATAAAAAATATTATATTTTATTTTGTTTGATTAAACATTTTATTTAAATTAAACAAAATTTATTTACTTAAGAGGGTATTCTAGTCTAGAAGCCCAAATTTCAGGCGTTTTTGTGACGGTCGTTAAAACAAAACCACTTAATATTTTAACCATACATATTTTTATCATTTATTTATTTATATTTTAAGAATTCATAAAAAAATTTTCAAAAAAATATATATTTCACAAAGTTATACGCTGTTGAAGTAGAAGGGAAAATGAAAAAGAGCGTTTACATCTTGCCACGATTCCAACCCTTCTGGTCATCTCAAAAATAAAAACAAGGTAGATTCTTTATCAGTACAAATGTCATTATGGTAAGAACCAAGAAAAATGACCAAAAAGGGTTTTTTTTCAAAATGGCGGCTACTCAAAAAGAAATTTCATATTTTTTAACTTTTCCGAATTTTTAAAAAATAGTAATAACTGAAAATTTTGATTTTTTGTTGGTTCCTACCATAAAGGAATATATAAAGAAAATTCATGCCAAATTTCAAGAAAATCGGTCAATTAGAACTTGAGATTTTGTGACAACCTTGAATTTTTCCCCCTCTACTTTAACACCGTGTAACTTTGTGAAATATATATTTTTGTTCAAAATTATTTTTATCGACCGTCAAAAAAACGCTTGAAGTTCGGGCTTTTAAACTAGAATACCTCCTTAAAAAAACTATTCAAACAAACTAATTGTTTGATTTAAAAAAAAAACGTTTTTACTGTATATAGGGTGCTGAATGACTTAGCCGAACATAGGAAATTAACATGTAAAAACTTATTTATGCAAATTCCTGCTTTCCTAATTAATTTAGAGAAAAAATGAAAGATACAAAAATAATGCAGAAATATAAACTACAAATGATAAGACCATTAGATTTCATCTAGCTTTTACTTAAAATATCAAAAAATGCTTTTAAAATTGTTAAAACTTTCATTACTAGTCATGTAATAAATTCAATTTAATTTCTATTTTCAAAAATAATTACCATGGAAACTTACATGGCCTGTCTGATAAATGAAACTTTTAACGATTTCAAAAGCATTTTTTGACTTTTTAAGTAGAAGCTAGTAGGTATATTAGTAGATACTGTAGTATGTTTATTATAATTATGAAACTAACTTGCTGATTTTGTAATTGCTTTTTAAATTGTAATCAAATTCTAAGCACAAGACTTACTTTAGAGGTGTGCTCTTGGTAATAACTAATAAGAGTAATTTTTCTAATAAATGCATAATTACTACTTTATATCTCAAGTGTGGATTAAAAAATGAATATTTGAGAATTAAGCAAATTCAAAAAAGGTGTTTGAAAACTTTTTTTTTAATATTTTATGTTCGTGTAAAGATATTGATTTTGAAGATTATTTATAACAATATGAATTTATTCAAATTATACAAATTTCTTTGAATTACTTTTCAATTTAATATATTATACATCTTAAATGTTTAACACAACATATTCCTGTGTGTATTATATATATAGGTAGAATGGTCATAATTAAACATGAAAAGAAACCATAAAAACATATCAACAACTGATTGAAAAATCTATAATACTCAGAAGAAAAAAATTGATGTGACATAGATTTCTTTCTAGAACGACAAAAATAAAACTAATGTGTTTTACATTATTTTAACTAACTAGTAGCATGTAGGCAACAATCGCCTGCTTTATTAAATTTAACCCAAGTATTACGATACTGTAGTACTTGTACCTCTAATAACTTTGACCACAATCAGCAATCAAAATATTTTCTACAAAAAATGTTAGTGTTACTCTCAATAATATTAAGTATTTGTTAATTTCTTCAAAAGATTATTTTGAAGTGCCGATATTCATGCCGATTCCATATGTTTCTTTAGGGTAATAACG
This sequence comes from Cantharis nigra, assembly GCA_958510845.1. Lineage (NCBI taxonomy): Eukaryota > Metazoa > Arthropoda > Insecta > Coleoptera > Cantharidae > Cantharis > Cantharis nigra. The sequence goes on from OY294028.1 coordinate 68,218,366, forward strand.
CCCAAAATAGTAATAAATATTATAATTTATGTTTTCCTAATTTAAATAAATTGAAGTATTCTTTAATTTATATAATAGATATTTGATGAGTATTGCAAATTTTCTTTGCAAAACTTAGTTGTATGGTGGTTATTACCTTTGATCATAAAACTTTATTTTATACTCAAAATAAATAACAATGGATGGTCGATTGCGATTTATTGGTAATTTTTTTGGGTTACTACTATAAAATGCATAGAAATAATAGGTATATATTTCGATCATACTAGATTCTTTATCTATATAGATCATTAATTGCAATCGACCACAAATGTTGTGCAGATATTCAAGTTTTCACAAATATAATGCTTGTAAATTTATATTTGTAATAATTTACTTGAAATACTAATACTAGCAGCCTAAATGGAATCCAAACTTTGCGTATGCTAAACTACTTTCCTATGATAATGAGGTAAGTAGCCCATTTATTCAGAAACATTTTTTCAAATTTTTTAATTTGCACCGACAGCTTTACAATCACAATGCGCCGATTTGTAGTTTATGCACATTTATGCAGTTTACGATACGGTTACATCAAAAATTTGTATTTTGTTAGGTTGAAAATTCGGCCAGAGTAGTTGAAGCCAAAAGAAGAGAAGCTGCTCGGCGAAAAGCTCAAAAGCAGCAAGTTCGAAGATCAAATTTACTGTTAGGAACTCCATCACAAAGAAGAAAACTTGAAAATGATGAAGCTGATTTGTATTTGAAGGAACTATTAAATAATCCACCTGTAGTCGATGTGCAGAGTCAAACCGATCTTAGCAATAGAAGCTTCATATCGTCTAATAAAAATGGCGTTCATGCTGAAACACAGATATATCCAGGAGATGTAAGTAAATATTATTTGATTGTAAAAATATCAATAGGAATCGAGAATTCTGTTTGAAACTTTTCTACGTCGTGCGTCATAAGGAAACTTATATTAGGGTAACTATGGATTAAATTTAAAAACAGGTATTGTGTGGAAGTTCCACATTAAATATATCTTTTAATTCAAAAGATCTATAAATTAATTTGACCCAAACCATGTACACAACTGACATTCGAGGTTAAAATAGAATTATCCAATCGTGATAAATTTATAAAAGCATGCAATAGTTCTGAAAAATATAGCGCTATACTCAATTTATAAAAGATTTTTATGTTAATTAGATGATAAAATAAAGTACCTACTAAAAATTAGTAATGTGCAAATATTGTTGGACAAATTTAAAAGTTTATAAACAAAAAGGGTTCACAACTATTTCATATTTTTATTTAGTATCAAAAAACAATTAAATTATTAATCAATAAATTTTGTTGATCTTTTTCTTTTTATGTGTAATAGCTAACAGAATTAGACTTCCAGTAGCTTACTTACCATTAACTCTATATACTCGTAATATCAGCAAAAAATAAAATGTCGAACAAAACCAATTGAAATTATTTAATCCAATGTGAAACACAAATTTAAAAGATTTTTGTATTTTCAGCTATTTGATTTTGAAATGGAAGTTCAACCAATGTTAGATATTCTGGTAGGAAAAACGGTTGAGCAGGCTTTGATTGAAGTTTTAGAGGAGGAAGAGCTTTCTTCTCTGCGAGATCAACAGAGGCGGTTTTTAGAACGACAAGTGACAGAAGAAAAAGAATTTCGACTGGCAGAAGAAGAAAATGTACTACAAAAAGAAATACAACTGAATCTACATAATAATAGGAACAATTCCAATTTTAATAATAATGGAAGCGTAATTCTACATGAATATGTAGACAACTTACTTCCAAATGTTTTAGATGGACTTAAAACCGAAGGATTAAATGTGGATACAATAGTCCAAGGTTTGTTTTAATATAATATTCCATAATTATAAATTATACTATTTTATTTAAACGTTTAGCGGAATCAAATGGTAGTTTTATCCCTTGGCTAATGAAAGAAGTGACACACGAATTGGAAGAAATGGTTAAAAATCAAGATGTAATTACAGGTAATTTTTTTAAATTACATAAATTAGGCCATGTGCTAAACTAACGTTTTGCAGATATAGTTCGTGAGATTTTAGAAAATCGTGCTGAACTACATAAAATATTATTACAAGGATCAGAAGAAAGTGTAGATGAAGGACCAACGAACGAAAATATATTAATTTCTGATTTTGCTTTAAAAGATGAAATTGTAAAGCTTGCAGAAAAAGGTAACAATTAAAATTTTTTTAATTTTATATTGGTAAATATTTTTAATGTGATAGATTCCACTATTACAACCATCAGTTAATTGCGTGCTGCAAGAACATTGTGGAAATCGGTTTATTATACTGGTATGAATAGCAATATTTATAATGTTTTTTTATCTAATTTTTAAAAATATGATATTATAATATTTTAAAACACAAACGACCTCAGCATTATAATAACATTAAAATACTATATCAATTTTACAATTTACCACGGTATTCACTATCCCCGCATATTATTCTTTTGTAATGCGGTTTATGGCAGAGGTTCTTAAAATGTTTTAATATTGTATGAACAAAATTCCTATTTTTCTGATAATTCTGTTACTTCATTTTGATTTTTATTATTATTTTTAATATTTACAATTTAAGTATTTTCTACTTTGCTGTATATAATGCAAAATTAAAAAATTACAATAAATTTACATTTGCGAGACTGCTATATAAATAAAGTCGAAGGCACCTGTGTGGGCGAATCAAATTGTCCCTTTCATATTATATGGGGATACCAACCCTTACACCACAAAACTGCTGGAAATGTACAATATGCATTTAGTTACGCGATGATCGTAACTAGTCACAGTTGGTGAAATCTAAACATTAATTTTTATTTTAATATTCGATTTTGTTTATGTAAAGCAGTTTTTCATTTAGCTAGATAATTTCATTTAGACTAAAAATAGCATTGCAATGATAACTACTATGTGATTTTTAGAGCAAGTAATGGAAGACTCTAGTATGAAGAAGATATAAAATTTATTTAGTACTATATACCTATAAATTTTTAAACACTAGAGGCACACTTTTCACTCTACTCAGCTCATTAGAATAAATTTAGATATTTTTATTAAAATATATATAATATTATATTATATGTTATTTACAATAAACTGAAATTAATTATAATAATTTATTACATTGTAGTACATTTAATACAATAAAAGTAATATTTGCTATATATTTTTTTTTTCTTATAAATTATTTTAATAGTTACTACGTGCTAATAAGTACAAATTAAAGGTTAATATTGTATGAGCTATCAAAAAGTTTCCCTAATACTTGGAACTATAATTCAATAACAATAAAAAATTCAAAATATAAGTAGATTGAAATTGGTCAATAGGGCAGTACTTTTAATGCTTAACACAAACACCACCGCTAATCCAAGCATACACATGCAATCTGCACCTTGTACAATAAGTGAATCGCATTAGGATTAAAATTAGAAATCAATCGAGCTCAAACTAGTTGTTCCGAAGGGCTGAATATATTGTAAATATAGACCGATGACAGTGGGGTAAATTTCGGACAGTACTGCGTAAATGAACATTTAATGTGGGGTGCATTATTATAAAAGGCAAGTGTTTTGGGGTTCTGCTCTATTACGCAAACATTCAAGTTTGTTACTAAATATTATCAAAAATTTAACTAAGTTGACTTTTTTAAATTGATTGTTTTTGTATTAAATTAGATAAAAATTTAATGAAAGTGAATCAATATTAGCTATTTCTAGCTATTGAAATACAATATAATATATAAGTAATACCGCCCAAATTATTGACTACTTTCAGCACGTGCACCATAATTTTATTCGTTAAATAGAACCGGAACTAAAAAGATTGGTTCGACCACAAATGAAAAATTAATGCAAGCAACGCCGATGTACGAGAGGAAACTATAATGCCATAACTACTAACATTTTGTTTTACATATTTTTGTTTAGTATAATGCACGCACTATCGAACAACACATTTATTTTTTCAACGGAAAATCAAATGTATAAAAAATGTATTTTTCAAAATCCCCATTTTGTTGGCTTTCAACTACAAAAAAGTAGTTATTGATAATTTTCCTTCAGTTTTTCGACAATATCGAACACTGCAAAACAGTGTTCCTAAAATCAAACTGTGGTTTTCCAATATCTCCAGATTACCTAGTCGATTTCTTCTTCAAAATCCACATTTGTTGGATTTCAACTACAAAAAACTAGTTAATGATAATTTTCCTTCGGTTTTCGGACAATATTGAAAACTGCAAAGCAGTATTGCTAAAATCAAACTGTGGTTTCCCGATATCTCTAGATTACCTAGTTGATAATCATATATTAGCGCTGAAAGAAATGAAAGAAAAAGTTTTACAATAATTAAAATATTAAAAGTAATTAAAACAAGAAAAGAAAAAGAGTACTTGCATCATGCATTGTCTTATGAATTTTCTAAAATTTTCTATTCTTAACAATCCTGACAATGTATGCAAATGTTTAATAAAATTATTTAATTGATATCTCTCATCTTAATCACGGCATAAAGCTAACCTGATTGCATGCACCTGTGGGTTCCGACGTGCATCTGGCATCTGTCAACCAGATATATAAATATAAGTAATATCACCCTCCAATCTACCCGGATGACTGGACTTGGAGAGATGTGCAAGTACTGTGAGAACTGACACGTGCCAGGGAACACCACCACGTGACCAGCATAAGGTGCCTTTATATTGCAAATATTATGCACTTGTTCATTAAGTATTTAATTTATATAAAGTGTTTTACATCAACAATTTTATTAACTATGAAATACCCTATTGATATCCGCAATTAAAATATTTTTTATTATTAACAATAAATAGTATATTCCAATCAATTATTTGCAATTTTTATTATGGCAAAATATTTTTCAACTGAAAATGGAATATTAAAAACATTCTAAAAAAATACTAAACAACCGCAATGTTTATAATATTTAATTAATTATAATTAAACATATTAATTTTGCAAAAACTACAGAAACTTTACTTATCGGCCACATACATTTTTACTACTCACCCTAAGAATATCAATGTATCCCCACAATAGTTTAATAAAACAAGTGTATATTACGAGGCATAAAAGCCACATTAACTAGGGGCGGGAATAGTGTGTGCATTGAAACCTAATATGTACTATTATTACTGCCAAAAATATTAAGTCAGGTCCGTAACTTTAAAATAATTATAATGATTTATTATTATTATAAATAATATGTAGACCCACATTATCAGAAATCTTTTAAACTACATAAATTACAATAATAATATAACGTTTTTGTGCCAATTTTTATTTGTTTGGTATTTCTAAACTTTTTCTTACTCAAGAAATATTCACTGGAAATTTTTATTTGTCAAATAAATTATTATATTATTAATCTTAAAAATTATTACTAAAAACCAACCATTGCATTATAAAGTAGGCGTTATTTTCATTAAATGAAGCAATAATACTACCCTGCTTTGTATGGACCAGGAGGGATGCAGTATAATGCATGGGGTGTATCAGGATGACCACCCCTTATAGAGAAGGTGGTGGGTGGTGGTTAAAGTGGTTAGAAATCAGGACACTTTGGTAGTACACTTTTAACAACCTGCCAAAAGAATTGCAAGGTTGATATCGCGAAAAGTAAGTTCAAAAATTGCAAAGTAAAAAATAAACATGTTTTCCATTATACCTTTAAATCTAAATACAAAAAGTGATTTAAATAAAGTAACAATCAGCGATGTAACAGGGTCGGCAAAATTATTGGTACCTGGTAGAACAACAGCAGCAGCAAGTATTTCTCGAGGAGCCACAACTTCTCCAATCGATCCCAAGCAATTATGCGGACGTGCGGAAAATATGCAGGTAGGTCATATTAATTACACAATTCAATAGGAATAATATAGTAATTATTACAGATAATGGTGAAAACGAATGAATTTGGAATCATTGAATTAGATAAATCTTTAAAAATCGGCTGGCCTAAAAATTTGCATTGGGTTCGAGCGTTGCGATTATCAGATGATTGTCATAGTTGCAATATTCAATTGAAATTACAAATTCCCGAAAATAAAAAAGTTGCGGATTCGAAATTAATCTTACAAGCCATTCGACCTATACAAATTGGAGAAGAATTGTTGTTGTGGTTTTCAGAAGACATCTTAGCTGTTATGCAAATGGTATTTTTAACGCCTGCAAATATACAAGGTTAGATATTTATACTCAACTCTGACGCAAAAATTTCTAAACAATAGCATTTATTTTCAGGACAGAAAAAATATGTTTGCACTCGATGTTTTGCGTATTACGAATCTCCAAATCCACTTAAGTTACATATCGTTTTAAATTGCGGCCGCTTATCAATCTCAGATCTATGGACTAAATTAGCAAACATCTTATTAGAAAATAAGATTTACAATTTTTCAAATTTTAACAGCACAGAATTTACATTTAAATTGACTCCCGAAGTTTGCATAAATAAACAAAGCAAAGCGATTGATTTATCTACTTCTAATAATTCTCCCGATGCAAAAAGACCGCTATCACAACCTTCCGGATATTATAAAATTAATTTTTCCAATTCGGAAGATTCTCCAAAATTACATCGACCCTATTCAGAGCCACTCGATCAACGAAATTCCGCTTTTAAGCCATTCCACAAACTTTCGCTTTACACTAACGAAGCAAAACCGTCTGACTTCCAGTTAAACTATGATTTAACATCTCAAAATTATTGGCCTAACTTAACTTTAAATCAAAATGTTTATAACCACAATTCCCTACTTGCTAATAATATTAATTGTAACGACGAAGCTCATATAGAGACCGTGGTCAGCAGTTTAGGTAAATATAAAGAAGGACATATTTGCTTATATTGTGGAAAATGTTACTCAAGAAAGTACGGACTCAAAATTCATATTCGGACACATACTGGATACAAACCTCTGAAATGCAAATTTTGTTTACGACCCTTTGGTGATCCTAGCAATTTAAACAAACATATTCGACTTCACGCAGAAGGGGAAACACCGTACAAGTAAGTTTTATATAAAATCCTATTTTAAAACTTAATATTTAATTTATTAATTATTGCAGATGCGAGTTATGTGGAAAAATCCTTGTTCGAAGACGTGATTTAGAAAGACATCTGAAATCACGACATATGAGTGAAATTCATCCAGGAAGAAATATGGTGGACGATGTTAATAGCAGTGAACCCGATATTACAGATGACGATTTAACTGTAGATAGATAGCAAATAGTATTGTACATAAAATTAATAAAAGTTAGCTATAAAATTATGATAATTCTTTTGCTGTTTGGATCGATTAATTTAACCAGTCTTATTTACATAATGTGAAGAGAATCTATAGTCACTAAAATCAACTAACAATAATTTCAGCAAAATTTTATTAAATTAACTTTTCGTTTAATGAAAAATCGTTACGCTTCTTATAAGAGCAGTAATTAATATTTCTAACAAAATATAATGACTAAATTAAGAAACTAACAATATTTCATAATATAACTTAAATTTTCGATATAAGTAAATACTAAAAGTTTAACTTTCTTGTGATTGGGAAATTTTTAATTTGGCTGCTTCTTCTCTTAAATTTGTAAGAAAAGGAGACTCTTTTGAATTTGTAAACTGTTGAACACTCGAAATTGGTTGTGTAGACTGAACAATACCGGCTGGAATAACACCAACAGGAGGATTTCGATTAACTAAAAATCAAAATTTTGTTTAATATGTAAAGATAATTTGATAAACTTCACTCACCTAATTCTTCATCTTCTTCGTCAATTTGAAAAGTGGGTTCGGCTTCATTTTGTGGAAAGTCGAGCACTGTAACGTTTTTAGCTGGCTTCGTGTCTTCATCGTTGGTGTTTTCAACAACAATTGATTGATTTTCTGCATTTGTTGTCGAATTATTAATGTTATTTTCTAAATCAATAACGAATGGTTTCGTTGGAATAGCGTATACGGTGCTAATTAATACCGGAGTTTCGGGCGAAACATATTCATCCCGATCGATTGGTGCTATAACTGCACCAACTTGCACTGGAATTTTGAAGCCATCGTGTAAGATTACAATTTCAGAAGGAAACATTATGTTTGTTCTTAAGCTGTAGATAGTTAAAGGTTTATCTAAAATTATTTTAGCTGCAGGCGTACATTGGATTAAGGTATCGTCTTCAGATTTTACCCTCATTGTAGGCCTTTGCCTACTGACTTGAACAATTAAAGGATTTGAAATTATATTAATGTCTTCATGAGATAAGGTATATAAAGGAACAACTGTAAATTTATTATTGATAGAATATGGAATTTCAGTTAAAACGTTTAAAATTGGTGCTTGAACTGGTCGTGGAAAAGCAGTAAGAACATCGTCGTTATACAAACTGGGGGGTAATGAATGCACATACGGAGAATAATTTTGCAATTGATTTGCATATAATGAACCTAAACTGTTATAATGTGGATAACTGTATCGGAAGAATTGATGATAAGGACTGTATAAATAAGCATTGCCGGCCATTGCCATCCATACTACTAGGAAAACTGTGGGTGATTTCTGAAACAAATTTAATCTTTTAATAAAACACTTTTAAGAATATTCAATGTACGTTTACATTATTGGAAATAATAAAGAAAATTTCCAAAATGTTGTTTATGATGCAAATATCAAGGTCGTTTATAACCCAGGTCATGTTAAGAAAGACACTTCAAGGCTTAATTTATGTATTAAATTTAAGTTTGCGCTTAAAAAACTTGATATTTAAATTGCACAAAAGTTTTGTACAAAAAAAGCAGTACAACGATGACAAGTGATTTTAAGCTGTGATATATCACCAAAAAAAGAAAAATTAATTTATATAATGGTAGTAACACTAAATTTTAATTGAACTTATTTATTCTTGTGCAGTTATCTTTATTCAACCAGCAATGATTTTTTTTAATTTATTATTATTTAGAGAATATTTTTTCATTCATACAATTTGAATATAGAAAATTAGTATCTACTACAAAATTTCTTTGCGATAATTTAGATTTTTAAATTGTAATTTTTTTAATTGTTAAGCGAAAAAAGTATTTATATAAATTTAATTGTATTGAAATTTATAATGTAATTTAATTTTAATTAATTAAATTTAAAAATATTTTCAAAATTTTTTAAATTATATTATGTTAACAAATAATTATGGAAATTGATTGCGAAATCTGTCAGTATATGGCATTTAATGCTAACCAGATTTAATTTCAGAATTGTTAAAACTTTAATTATAGTAATTATCACCATGTTATATTACGATTAACATTGCCTTTATTAAATGGATTATTAACACAAAAAACATGTCATTGTCAGAAACGAAGTATTCTGAATTAAATTAATTGATCTTTTCCTCAAAAAACCAAAAAATAAAATTGAAACTTTTTTACTTCCTTGTAGACAATTTTTTTTAATTTTAAAACAATAGATTATTGTTGAATAATTTGATCTAATTTATGAAGTTTATTATTGCCACTATATTTTGCTTTGAAAATTTCCTGAATTTATCCGCGGGCGCCAAATTTCGGCTTTTCTGTTCCGATAGTCTAATATTATAAGATCAGCAATCACAAAATACATTAACGCCTACTTTCACTGTTGTCTTCAGTTGGAGTTCAATGCCACCCAAAACCAGTGTCAATGTTAACTATTACAGCATTATTTATAATATCCTTTTTTGTAAAATTTTTAATGATGTTAAAAGTTCGCCTTAAATCAAATAATAACAATTCTTTATTTTTACGTGCTTCATATATTACACACCTACGTGGAGTTTGACCTTAACAAGAAGAATTTAAATAATATAAAACCGTACAGTGATTTCGAAGAACAAAAAAGTATGTTTTGATTGCACATTGCAACACTTTCTTCTTTCCAAGTCATCAACACTATATATTAAGACTTAATCATGGAGAACACAATTAAGTATTATTAAATAACTACTATATACTTATATTACTATTCGTAGTACAATTCAAGTTCAAGGAAGTTTATTTTTTATGAATACCTACTATTAAACAAGTAATGGAATCTATTATTTGGAGCTATTGATGATGGTGTTGATTGATGATAGCTAATATGCTATTGAGAACATTTTACATATTTACTACATAATTAAAAATTATTATAATTTATTTTTAAATTTTCATTTGAATTATAAAAAACCCAAACAATAGTGGGTTTATTTTTAGGCAACAATAAACATCAATGTATATAGGATAACTTAATTATAATTCACCTTTAGATGTACGTCATAGCATATATACCTAAAGTTACATTAGTCTACATCAGTAACGTATGTATTAGTAATAAATAAATTTTTTAATTCTACATGTTAATAGTATCACAAGCTAGTGTTGTTATCAAGAATAATTTGAATTTATAAATAATTAATTTACAAAATGAAGTCATTGCATATTCCATTACTCCAGAATGGGAAACTGATATTTATTGTTCTTAATTTTAACAATAACTTAACAAAACGTTAAAATATTTTAATTTTAACAGTATATGAATATTTTAGTATTTATTACGGTTTGTTGAGAGGCATATTTGGAAAGAATAATACAAATGAAAACAAGGGGGTCACGAAAATCATGACAAATTTTGAAAAGCCATTAAACATAAATAGTAAGTTAAACAATTGTTTTGTTTATGCAATATGGTGCATTTAATTCTTATACTTATATTAGCAATCGGCAATCATGATTTATTAAAGTGCAGAACTAAACTAAATAAAATATATTGCAAATGTGAACGGGAAGTAGAACTATGGCCTGAAGTTGTTTCATTTAGAGCCGAAGAGATTGATTCTAAAACTTTGATTCTCAGAACTCAGGTAATAATACTACAAACCATTTTTTTATCTTTCTGTAATAAAAAAAACTAATTTTTCCTTTAAATTTAAATTGAATTTTTACATTGGTTACAACTATACCATTATTTTGATTTCATTGTAACCTTGAACTTAATTGATATTTTTATAAGGTAAAGTAATGAACTTTGTTCTATTTCAAATTTATGTTAACGCAAATATGTATTTAAGTGTACCTATGTGTTACGACTTCTCAGTTGGAATATCAATTAAGGTAACAGTTGTTTTATCATACTTATAATTTGCAAGTTTTCCTATAACTTCTTTACAGGATTCTGGTTTGTATATTTCCACAGAAATGACATTATAATTTATAATTTTTTTATAGCTTAATACATTACATTAAGTTTAAAAGCTTGACTGTTCGTAATTCTATAATTAACAAAGCCGCAAACATACTTTTAATATATTAGATACCAGACAACCATAAATTATATTATATATTATATTATTGAGAAGGAACGTGTGATTAAACACTTTTATAAGACAAATTACCTAAACATTCTAGGTCCATCATATTTAAAAGGTTTAGTAGCAAAAATGTGATACGATGTGAACTAAACCATAAGGTACAAAATTCTTGACCATACAGGCTAAAAGAAAATTGAAAATAAGTGATACCGCCCATCTGCCACTGGTAAGTGGCAGTTTTAACTTGGGAGCGACGAAAGATAAATATCTCAATATATATGAAGTTTAAAAAATTCAACTTGAAGTGGTTTTTTCAAGCCACTTTTCATAATAAAATCAAATTAAGAGCTCTCTGCAAGAATGCAGTTTATGAAATAAACAAACACAAATATACTAATTCAATTTTTGACAATACTTTAATATAGCTTGGCTAGTTTCGTAAGCCATTTTTATATTATCAAACTTTTTATAGTTGTTATTTCTATCCTTTTAAAATTTTAATTTCGCGTAATTTTCATTTTCAAAATAAAAAATTTTATAATTCATGACTTATGTTAATAAAGAAAATAAAGTTTTTCCACGTACCCTATAGTATCGTTCAACTTAAAAATAGCTCTTGCCAGTGGCAGACGTTTTTAAAAAAAATATATAAAAATTCTGTATTGTTTTCCATCATATTAAACACCTCTTGTACTTATGTGCGTAAATACTGATTGTAAAATTTAAATTATATTTCTGTTCGTTTTAAATTTAATAAATTTAATTTAAATTTTTTTAAATGTTGCACTGAAGTACCTTACGTTGCAATGAGATGTACTTTTGTCATACTTATAAAATGAAAAAATAATAACATAAATATAAGGAAATTCAAGTTCGAGTCAATGATCTAAACAGTAATAAAATGTTTTCAATTTTGCTGAAAGTTGCTCACTATATAAAATTTAAACAATAAAAGTATCAAACATTTCTTGAGCCAAACTATTTTAATTCAAGGTAAAATAAATTTATGTCCAATTAAACAGATATAATGGAATAGTAATAAAATTAAACGAAATATTTTATTAAATACGGCTACAATAATTATGTGGAGATTTAAAATTATATATTCTAAGTGTTATTTCAAAGTAGATATATAAAAGAATCATAAACTTGCGTCCTTCATATACCAACTACTACATAGGTAGTAGGTACAAGATATGTTTTCATGATACTACTCTATTAATTTTTTTAGCAAAATAATGGATGGTAAGTAGAAGGTACAGAAATTAGATTAGACTGTAATATCAATTACCCAGTAATTATCGTTAAACGAGCAACACTTTTTGCAAATTATCTGTAATTGAAAGCTCCACTACTTTTCAATAAGTATAAATTATTAACAAGATGTTTATGTTATAAAATTTATTATATTTTAATTATTTAAATAATTAAAATTTATTTAATTAAATAATTAAAATATCCTTAACATCTGTTGTCTAAAATGTTGAAATGCAAAATTTTATAAATATTACTCAATATGGAAAAGTTATATTTATACCTAAACAAATGTTTAACTGTTTTTATCTATAACTTTTAAATAAAAGTGACATCTTAAAATCAATAACTAATTTTTATTTTACATTAAATATTTACATTATAAAAGGTTGATAACCTTAATGTTTATTTTGTTAAAATGCTATAATTTACTATAAATGAAATTGTACTTTTCTTATTAAAAATCACATTATACAATACCATAGTTGGGTTAATGTATAAATACCATAAATTGTCACTCGTCTTTTTCATCTGCCAAATTTATATGTTGTACCGAAGTATGATTTATATGTAAACAAATCAAATTTCAATTATCTCTTGTTTTAATAACACATTTTCAATAAAAGATCGTGATAAATTTTCAGACCTTTGCAATTTAAATGAATCAGTAATACTTACAATTAAGTTCATGATATACGTAATGTTTTTATCAACGATCTGCCACTTAAATCAGGTTGAGAGACTGGTTGGTCATTGTTATTTGTCAGTTCTTATATCGTTCTTAGCCCACACCCCAACGGGTATTCCCCACCCGCCAAAAAGTGCAACTTTATTACAACTTTATTTCATATTTGCACAGAAATTAATTATTACCTTATTATAATATTGTAAATAATAATTAATCTATTCAAAATTATTTTAGTTTTATAATATTAAAATTTCTAATAACATCATATGTTTTGTTAAGCATGATGATTATTTCCAACTTTTCCAAAAACTAACCACTTCTTATGTTTAAGATATTCTAATAATTGTTAATTTAATTTACTAAATAATGAAATATTAATTTTTTTCCGTGCGAACCCTTTATGTTTCTTTTAAAAGATAAGAGAATCCAGCAATTTAGTAATTTTCTAGTTTACAAGGCATATGAAGCAGGTGTGATTTTCCCAATTTATAAAATTTAAATTTAATTAAATAACTAATTGGACAAAATCAATTGTTTTTTTACATTATAATGTATAATATATTATTATACATTATAATTTTGATGTGTCATATTGTTACATTTACATTATTCAATCTATGATGCATACATGAATTGTATAAATGGTAATTTACGAATTATTATTTGTAATAGTATGATAATAAATATATGTAAAAAAAAATTAGAAAACACTTGAAAAACAATGCTTAAATAATTTACTTCTAATAAAAAAGTAAATGGATGTTCTTGGAAATTTTGGATAATATTTACGATACATATAAGCTATTCTTATAATATCTTATATATAAGCTGATGGATATTAGGCAAATTTAATTTAAACAACTTTATGTCGATTTATTATATTTTGTAGACTTTGAAAAAATATTGATTGAATTTTATAATTTTAGGTTTCATGTCAATTTCAGACTCGTCAACTTGTAAATATTTTTTTCTAAATATTTAAATTTACCTATTTAGCTGTTTAAAATATATTATTATATTATTTCTCGAGTTACTACAAAAAGGATATAGTAGCTTTTTGAAAAAATGATTTTTAAATAAATTACCAATTTGTATGATGGAAATGTAAATCGCTGCACGGGTAGTGGTTCAAGCCCACTTTGCTCTGAAGCTCTACGCTTCTTGTACCCCGTTTCTTCCATTGAAACTAAATTTTACCATAGCTGTTACGCCCAAATATACATGTAAATTAAAATTTGTATTATTTTTAGTAAAAACATTCACTGAAGACGACAGATTTAAGTAAAAATAACAAAAGTTAGGGTGAAACACTTGGTAAGAACATCCCTGAAGCTGCCCGAACTCATGAATTACGGGTATACAATACATTTGGGTTAACAAAATGGGGTCAAGCACTAACCACTTTAAAAATATCTAAATTTTAATATTGATTACAGTACAAGCTCGATTCTGTGAATGCAAAAACCCAAAGGTATGATCAACTTAACGCAAGTTTTCACACTAACGGGGGAGTAGAAAAACCAGTGTTATGCATTATATTATTTTATTCCTTATAAAACGTATAATGCATAATGGTAATTAAGAATGTTCTAAGTATCGAGTATTCACGTTATCGAGCTTCTACTGTATTTCATAATAAATCAATATTTGAAGTTATACCTCACTTTAAGCGTTTGAAATTTTACAAGAATTTTTCATATATATTTATAAGATCTTTGGTGCACTGAACAAGCTGTAACTCTTTATCAACTTCTTTTTTGACTTTTTGTCGGTATTTCCACAAAAAGTAAGTTAGTACAAGGTACCAATGTATATTAAATCTTTGAAAACATTTTTCAACTTATTTATAGATAGAGTAAGTAGGGGTAATATGGCAACTTGTTTTCTAAACACGTCTAACTTTGTCTGTATACCTTGCACAGACTTAACGTTGGTGGCATACTACAGCTTAGATATTGCAGCAAATTGCCAAAAATCAATTGCTCCGATATACCTATCGAAATAGTGTGAAATAGCAGTTTTAGTCGATGCACCCATATTGCCATATTTCCCAACCTAGTCAAATATGACAACATGTAGTATGTATTTATAGAAAAATTTTAATGAAAATTTAAATGAACAACATACTTATATTATAAATCAAAAACAACATTGCAACGAAGTGCTAACATTATGCGGCATATTACCCTATACGGCACTTCATGATTTATAACGATTCTACAAAATCTTGGTGTGCAGATCGTCTGTGTATTTTTATGAAAAATGTAAATATAATGAAATA
This sequence comes from Cantharis nigra, assembly GCA_958510845.1. Classification (NCBI taxonomy): domain Eukaryota; kingdom Metazoa; phylum Arthropoda; class Insecta; order Coleoptera; family Cantharidae; genus Cantharis; species Cantharis nigra. Next base: position 68,233,968 of record OY294028.1, read on the forward strand.
ATCGTAACTTGCTTTGCAGTAAAATGTTGATTTCCACCACAAAAGCAAAAAATTTTGATTACAATGAAGTTTAAACACTATGACAAGTGTTTACGTCCAAGTTTCACTCACTTCTGTGCTATTTAGTAAAACTACACAAAAAATACCGAAGTGTGGCCGAAGTGTGGCATATTACCCAGCGCGGCATATTCACCCAATTTACTCTACATAAAATACTAATAGTAGTTTTAGTTGGTTCTTGTGTGATATAGTTTGTTTGATAGTTTTATTGAAGTTAACTATATTATGACTAGAATTAGCATGACATACATGCAAACGATAATAAAAAATACTGCCGTTCACAGTAGAGGCATAGTGGCATCCATTTCATTTCCAAAATTGAGTTATCAGTACGATTGAATTTGTATGCTAATTCTACAGCTTTCTAAATAACTAAAACTTGTATTATCTCCTTGTACTCTTTGTAATATCGTCATAATCGTTTAAAGTAAAATGTCATTATATTATACTGTTATTTCCAGCCTCCAAAATTTCCTAGTTAGATTATCAAAAGAAATAATTCTTATTAAATATTTGCCCGTGTAATTTTAAATTTAAATAAATCGTAAATGGTAATGTTATACAAAAGCGATAGCGATATCCAGGTGTTTGCTATTTTTTGGCAAATTACATAATTTTTCATTTATTTGAAAAACAGCAGCTAAAGACAAATAAAAAATTAATTAAGAATTACCAATGATAAAAAAAAATAATGGTATAATTATGTAAATAACTTAAATATTTCAAAACCTTATGTATGTCTAATTTTAGTAACAATTTGAGAACGATAGCGAAATGTCCGAGAGCAAAATGTTCAGTTACCCATAAAACACTAAGATTTTTTGTTTCCAAATTTTTGGTACTAAGCTTTCCATTTTATCTGCCAGTTGGCCCAAAGCTAACCAATTAGCGGGAAAATAAACATTTAACATAAATAATAAAAAATAAAATTGTTGCAATTTGTTTTGTTTGCTGAGTGCACCCCTGCCTAGAGTCTGATTGGGGGGGATTTGGGTTTGCGTTCTGAAAAGGCGAGAGTGCGATTTTGGACTTTGATGTGAACTTCGGTAAGTGTGAAAGTGTTTTCATGTGCTCGTCGAATTTGAGTAAGTTCTTTTACTTTTTGTTTTGAAACTTCGTGGGGAGACACTTAATTTTTGACGATGTTCGATCTGTGTTTTGAGCTGACTGGATATCTCGTATTGCTTCCGAATTGTCGTATAATTATTTTAAATAATTTACAAATGTATTGTTTAATTTATAGGAACCGCTATCGAGTATTGCTTGCGATAGCAATATCATAGCTCGCAAATTTTCAACGTTCGATTATTTTCCAACTTGAAATATTTTTAACAACGTTTAATATTTAATTTTATAATTAAATTTATTTAATTACTTTGGTTTGACAATTAGCGTATAGCTGCTCGTTCTTAGTTATGGTTTTCGTAAGGATAATAATTGAGACGAGTAGCTGCAACTTTTTGGTGTTCGGTTGCAACTGCCGCTTGGCAGCATACTTCTTGCAGAGATTTTTTTTTGTTTTTTTTGTAACTTTTTTTTTGAACTTACGTCCCTCGCTTTCCGCACCTTATCAGCTAGATAACATCTTGGGCTTCTACAGTAAAATTAAGCTAGTTGATCATTTCCCAGCGTGTAAAGGAAATTTCTGGAGGCCCCATAAGGGGAAGAGGAATTGTTTGGTTTCCGGCCTGGCTTATGGTTGGTGCTGTCAGTTATCAGCTATCACCTTGGGTGGATTTTTTGTGCTGAACTGACGGTCACATTTCGTATGAGGGGTTGGAGATTGGGAATTTGGTTGGTCCTCAAGGGGGCGAAGGATAATTTTTCGTTACAAATTTACAAAATTTTTATTGAAAAATTTTAAGTAAATGTTCAAAATTATCACCCTTATTTTTATTATTTATTTTAGCCCCTCGTGTATTTTCAAGAATGAAATAACTTAAAATTAGCGCATGCGGAGTTCATATGGAATCGTGGGTGATTTAGCCTCTCGTAATATATACTAAATATCTGAAAAATCTCCCTAAACTATGTGTTAATACGCAAGTGCGTGTGTTAAATTTGTTATCAAAATTTGCATAGTTGTAAACAGAAAATTATTTTTACTAACATAAAATTGTGACAAAAATATGAGCAAATTTACATAAAAATTTACATGTAAATTTGACGTCAACTTTAACGTTGTGTCAAACAGGCTTTATATATAAAAATTCCACGACAGTATAACTATAACATTATTATTTTTAAAAGCTAGAATATGCAATATAAAGTGGTTATTGGTTTATTTACATACTTTAGTGGTGATTCTGTAAAGAATATGTTAATTTTAACGTGCGTTAAAATATATTAATTTTTAACATAATTTTGGATTCTGTAAAACAGTAGATAACGTATGTGTTAAAATTTTTAAATTTAACATCATGCGTTAAAACGTTCGTTAATATTTGTTAAAAGTAGCTGCAAATTATCAAATTAGTTCCAATAACGCTCAAACAAATTTACGAATGCCAAAACATAACATTTGCACATTGCTTTATATTACTAGTTTGCCGATATTTATTAGCATAATAATTATTCTGTTTAGTAATAGTATTGAAATTTTCATTGTGTTAAAAATTTAACGGTTCCCGACCTTACAGAATTGGAATTTAAGTTAAAATTTTAACATCATGTTAATTGTTGTTTATAGAATTGAAATTAAAATTAACATCACTTTAAAGTTTCAACACACGTTAAAATTTAACATTTTCTTTACAGAATCACCACTATTGTAAGTAATTAATTTATTAGTAATAAATTATATTATATTTATCTTTGATGATTTGTACTTTCTCATTGTGAGATATATAGTTATATAATATATAGTTATGCCTTACGAATTTTACCATGCCAGTACCCTATCATTGTGCCACGGGTATTCACGATTTATATTAAGAGAACGCGCGCAGAAAAATATCCAATTAATCTAATACGTATTTATAGTTGGTTTACAAAGTTTTGCTTATAAACCAAACGGTTGCATTCTCTTGGTGTCTATTTTGTGAATTCTTATTTCACCGCGGTTTTACGATAAAATAGTTCAGAATCAAACTCAAAACAACATCAAGTGTACGTAATAAAGCCGCCATGTTGTTGACATTTGGTAGTAGCATAGTAGGCTCTCGATTTGTAGTGCATGTGTGTTTCAGAATAATGTTAACGTAATGTTAACGAACATTGGAAACATGGCTTTAGATTGGAGCGTTTGTTAACATTACGTTAACGTTAACACTATACTGCCGTCTTAAGCTAAAAAGCAGTATCTCCATTTCTTAAAAATTTTATTTATATCGCTGTTGAAGATTATTACAACAATATCTGTGATCCTGCAACACTAAATAGCAGTAAGACTACTAATTATTGTATATAACTATTAGTCTTACTAGGTTTTAGTGTTGCAGGATCACAGATATTGTAATAATCCTCAAAAGCGATATAAATAAAATTTTTAAGAAATGGAGATACTGCTTTTTAGCTTAGGACCGCAGTAGACGGACAGAGCAGTAATTGCCACCTATACTTTTATTCGTTGCGTTACCTGTTCACCATAAAGTTATTAATTTTATCAGATATTGTTTTCATAAATTGATTACATCTTGTATTTAACACATTATCTATGTAATTTATTTTTTGTTAAACTTGTGTTTGGACGAATTCGGTTGCTACGCTTCCTCGTCCTTAACACATTCACAGGTGTTGAACAAAATACTAAATTCAATAAATAACTATTAATTGTATAATTTTTTTTTATTTTCTGTAGGTATTACAATTTTTTTGATTTAAATTTTATATTTATTTTGCCATCAGTCTCGAACACTTCCGTCAAAAACCTTTTAAATCAAGTTTATATCTTAATCGTATTTTTAATTGAAGTAGTTAAGATATTCCAGAATTGTTTAAATGTGTGTTTGTATATTTACTCTTTTGAAAGAAACAATTGTGTGAACCGTGTGTGTAGCCCTCATCATTGTCGAACAGAAATATCGGAGTTATAAAATATGTAAATAATTATAACGTTGTTAGTGTCATTAATCTAATTTTAATACTTTTTAATTGTAAACACTTTTTTAATATTGTAAAAGTAGTTACAATTTCTATTTCAGGAAATTGATTTTGCAATATTATAAATAATAAACATAATATTTCCTACCATCCATCACATAATATTTCGCTTAACAAATTCGTATAGCTCCTTCACTCTGAGCTTTTATGATCTTGTATAGATAAAGATGTGGTAATGCCAGTGTATTCAAGTACCAATGTGATGGAAAACTATATTTTTTAATAAGCTGCCACTAATACAGATAAGTTATAATACTAAATTGCTAAAACTGGTTGTGATGTATTTCATAATTTGTTGAATTATTTACTTATTAATTTTAAAATGCTTTTATCATTTTACTTAAGAAATTATTTCAAACAAAGGCAACAATATAATGTAAACATCACGATTTATTCACTGTAGCTGTTAATATCAACAATTTTGATTAGTAAGTCATTCAATCTACTCATTGTAAAAAATATTAATTATTAATAATAATAAATAAAAACTAATTACCAAAAAAAATATCTAGTTGTGGGTAGGTACCTACCTAATAATAATATGGTAGGTAGGTATCTATCCAATTTAATAAAATTTTAAATTAAAATTTAAAAGTTAATTAAGCAATAAAACGCGAATATTCTCATGATGTTAGTAACAACCCATGGCTGCGAGCTAATGAGAATAATAAATTTAAATAAATTGTTTACTGAACTTGTTAATTTTTAAATTTTAATTTAATGAAAGTAATTTTATTTTAAAATTTTGAAGTGAATAATCATTGTTTCCTAAAAATATTCTGTTTTTATTAGCAGTGTCGTTAATTTGCATGAGATATATTGTGGATCAACAACTGTTGTTGTAAGTCTACCCACAGCAAAAGTATAAAAAAATAAGAAAGCATAAAGATGCTTTTTAACTATACATTAAAAGAGATTATTTTTTGTGAAATAACTAATTGATGCACTTAACGAATAACAGTAATTTTTTAGTCGACATTAAATTAAATCAATAATATATAATTCTGTTATATTAAATTACTACTATACATGCAAATTTTAGCCAGATTTACAAAAAGATTTTTCTAAATTTTGTAATTGAAAAGTTAATTTTTTTTTTATTTAAATTCAAGTAGTACCTACACGTAGTAATTGTTACAAAATAAATGTACAAATTATAAGGGTTCTTTCTATTCACTTCACCTCGTTATTCTGTTGAGAACATTGTTATGTACTTTCAATTTTTGACGATTTTGTAGAATGTACAAATTCTAACCTGAATTTTGAAAATATCGTTTCCCATACATTCATATTCTTACTGGTTGATTTTAGACATTGGGCATAGGGTTACCAGCTACAGGAACATGAATTAAGTTAATTATGTATAAGGTAAAATTGGAAATAATTTTCATAACAACTTCAAAATACCTACAAAAATATCAAATACAAAACAATTTACGAACAATTTATTCGGCGGTGTCCCTATCACACAAATTGACAAAATTTACCAAGCACGAAATTGACAAATTTCCAAAGTAAAATAAATACCCCTAATCTAACATTACAAAATCCACAAGAAAAATCTTGATTGTTGAAAGTAACGGTAGGTACTAAATTATTCTCGCTGCTTATTAGTTTAAACGAGAAGATATTATTTAATAATAAAAATTCAGCATAATAATGAATAAGTCTATATTTAATTTATGATTCGTAAATAATTTTTAATAAATGTCTTTTCCTAAAAAAAACTTGATTTATTTGGATGGTTACTTTCTTATATGAAGATTGTTTATTTACAGTTTCCGCTAAATTACAACAGGACTTGCACTACGTGGGTTATTAATACATAAGCAGACCCGATCATAGACATTTTAATAAGACCTTACTTTGTAGGCTTAGATCCTTCCTGCTTAGTTAATGATTATACAATAGTTAAATTGAGAAAAAAATTTTCTACTCTAATTGATTTTATGCATTAATAGCAATAATGGTTCAAAAGAAAAGATAACAGCAAACATCTTATTGTAGCATAATTTTTAAAAGACATAACTATTCTTATTTGTTAATAGTATATTGTACAACGAGTGTGGATACTATGTTGCCTATATCACACCAAAACAAAATTTGGGAACTATAAAAAATAGGTTGTTATTTCAGCAAGAGAAGTGAATAAATGTTCATAACAGAAATTCGACAAAGTTTAATTAACTAACAAGGAGGGGACTCGTCCTGCGGGTAACGGATTTTAAAGCCCTTTTGGAGGAGAAAAGTACTTCATAATAACAAACTCTAGGCCAAGCGGCAGCACCCACCTCTCGCAAAAAACAAAATTTTTAAAAACATTTATTACATTTATTCATATACATATGTAGCTGCTTGGTTGCATTAATTAACAGATAACCGCGATGGTCGCGAGATAAACTGTACGACTATCAACCGGTTGGTCCCAGGTTTCAATTCCTCCAAAAGTAAAATTTTCCGTTTTGAAATTGACCGACCGGATGATAGTCGTACAGTTTACCTATACGAATAAACGTAATAAATTTTTTCAAAAACTTTGTTTTTTTCGAGAGTTGGGCGCTGCCGCTTGGCCTAGAGTTTGCTATTACGAAGTACTATTCTTCCCCAAAAGGGCTTTAAAATCCGTGACCCGCAGGACGCGTCCCCTTCTTGTAAGACTTAACTAAACTTGATAATTTTGTCAAGTTGCCTTGAAAATAGTCAAGCTTGATAGTTTTGCTATTCAGAACAACATTTTTAAAGCAAATACTTGATAACTGGTTATAATTATAATTGACACCGATTTGCAGCAGTAAAGTGGAGTATACACTAGTTGCTCAGACTGACAGGACTTGAAATTTACAAGTAATATTTAAGAAATTTTTTTGTATTATAACTTTGTATTTAATTAAAATTTTCATTTCGAAGAAATTAAAACCACCAATAAAAATAGATTTAATATTTTTTTAAACATTAGTAAAATCAAAATATAAACACAGGGTGTTCTACGGAGCACTTTCCGAAGGGGTCGAACTGACATGTCATAAGGACAGTACAGGGGGGTGTTGAGGATTGAACCTCACTCATAACCTTAAGGTTATTATGGCCGTAGCTTATTCTAGCTACTGAGAATTGTAATAATTCAAAGTTAAATCAATATAATCAAGAACACAACAATGATAGACATGTTTCGACCTTATTAGGTCTCATCAGTATCATATAGTTGCATTCTTGAAAATATTGATTTGATTTTTTACCTTATATATAGCATTTTTCGCGCAATGCTATATGTTGGTATCGACCCCCGATTATAAAATCAAAATATAAACACAGGGTGTTCTACGGAGCACTTTCCGAAGGGGTCGAACTGACATGTCATAAGGACAGTACAGGGGGGTGTTGAGGATTGAACCTCACTCATAACCTTAAGGTTATTATGGCCGTAGCTTATTCTAGCTACTGAGAATTGTAATAATTCAAAGTTAAATCAATATAATCAAGAACACAACAATGATAGACATGTTTCGACCTTATTAGGTCTCATCAGTATCATATAGTTGCATTCTTGAAAATATTGATTTGATTTTTTACCTTATATATAGCATTTTTCGCGCAATGCTATATGTTGGTATCGACCCCCGATTATAAAATCAAAATATAAACACAGGGTGTTCTACGGAGCACTTTCCGAAGGGGTCGAACTGACATGTCATAAGGACAGTACAGGGGGGTGTTGAGGATTGAACCTCACTCATAACCTTAAGGTTATTATGGCCGTAGCTTATTCTAGCTACTGAGAATTGTAATAATTCAAAGTTAAATCAATATAATCAAGAACACAACAATGATAGACATGTTTCGACCTTATTAGGTCTCATCAGTATCATATAGTTGCATTCTTGAAAATATTGATTTGATTTTTTACCTTATATATAGCATTTTTCGCGCAATGCTATATGTTGGTATCGACCCCCGATTATAAAATCAAAATATAAACACAGGGTGTTCTACGGAGCACTTTCCGAAGGGGTCGAACTGACATGTCATAAGGACAGTACAGGGGGGTGTTGAGGATTGAACCTCACTCATAACCTTAAGGTTATTATGGCCGTAGCTTATTCTAGCTACTGAGAATTGTAATAATTCAAAGTTAAATCAATATAATCAAGAACACAACAATGATAGACATGTTTCGACCTTATTAGGTCTCATCAGTATCATATAGTTGCATTCTTGAAAATATTGATTTGATTTTTTACCTTATATATAGCATTTTTCGCGCAATGCTATATGTTGGTATCGACCCCCGATTATAAAATCAAAATATAAACACAGGGTGTTCTACGGAGCACTTTCCGAAGGGGTCGAACTGACATGTCATAAGGACAGTACAGGGGGGTGTTGAGGATTGAACCTCACTCATAACCTTAAGGTTATTATGGCCGTAGCTTATTCTAGCTACTGAGAATTGTAATAATTCAAAGTTAAATCAATATAATCAAGAACACAACAATGATAGACATGTTTCTTAAGGTTATGAGTGAGGTTCAATCCTCAACACCCCCCTGTACTGTCCTTATGACATGTCAGTTCGACCCCTTCGGAAAGTGCTCCGTAGAACACCCTGTGTTTATATTTTGATTTTATAATCGGGGGTCGATACCAACATATAGCATTGCGCGAAAAATGCTATATATAAGGTAAAAAATCAAATCAATATTTTCAAGAATACAACTATATGATACTGATGAGACCTAATAAGGTCGAAACATGTCTATCATTGTTGTGTTCTTGATTATATTGATTTAACTTTGAATTATTACAATTCTCAGTAGCTAGAATAAGCTACGGCCATAATAACCTTAAGGTTATGAGTGAGGTTCAATCCTCAACACCCCCCTGTACTGTCCTTATGACATGTCAGTTCGACCCCTTCGGAAAGTGCTCCGTAGAACACCCTGTGTTTATATTTTGATTTTATAATCGGGGGTCGATACCAACATATAGCATTGCGCGAAAAATGCTATATATAAGGTAAAAAATCAAATCAATATTTTCAAGAATGCAACTATATGATACTGATGAGACCTAATAAGGTCGAAACATGTCTATCATTGTTGTGTTCTTGATTATATTGATTTAACTTTGAATTAAAACATTAGTAAACCGCTATGTGCATTGTTCCAGCTGCCCTCTGTTGGCTCAATAGAGCAAATAAATTCGGACTGTTGTCATATAAAAATACTCTAATAGCGCACAATTTTTTATTTTTAATATAATTTTGATGTTCGTTTAGTATAAGCGCTGATGTAATGTACATCTGTAATAACTGAGGCAACATATTGTGCGAAAAATAGGCGAGTACGCTATGGGAAATTTGAAAATTTTGGTTTTGTATGACTATTGTTGTGACACTTCTTTTCCCTTTTTTGAAAGAAAATCACGAATAAAAAAAATAGACTCAAAATAGAGTGAAATAAAATAAAAATAAAAATTAAAAATTTAAAAAACCCCCTGACAAAAACAATTTCAAAAATTAAAATTAATAATAAAAGCATTTTACCGCCTTACTTTAAAAAGTACACTGTTCCCTTTAACCCTAGATTACCAGATTTATTATGCCGAACATAATTCAGGGTTCTTGTATGAAAAACCTGGAAATGTCAGGAAATTTAAAACTGAACTGCAGCCAGGCCCAACCAGGGGGGGACGCTTAGGGATTTGTCCCCGACGCCCGGGATCCCTCAAGGGCCCGGACGAATTACTAAATAAATTCCATAAATAAACAGAACGATCGACTAATCAAGATTCCAAGAGACTTGAAACCATTGGCAAAACGAAACCCTGGAAGACCACCCAAGAGATGGATGGAGAGCTGGGTGTCCACATCAGAGGAAATGTAAAGAAGGGAGAAGCGTGAAGGAAAACAGGCAGATGCCTATAATAAAAGTAGAAAAAGAAGAAGAAATATAAAGGAAATAAATAAAAAATTGGATTGAATAAAAAATTAGATAATAATATTGTGATTTAAGGTACTTCTGAAAATTAGTTGAAAACTACTGTATTTTTTAATTAATTTTACCCATTTTAGTTGTTTGGTGCGTAGTTTTTCTTAATAAAAATATAAAGTTTTATGATTTTCTTTTTTATTTATGAAATTTTTTAGAGCAGAGGGTCCGCGAAAAGTATTGCCACGGGGCCCGACGTGGCACTCGACGGCCCTGATTGCAGCAATCCATTTATTTCTTTGTTGCTGTTTGTGACTTGCTCTTGGGAATATATAAAACTTGCAATCACTATTATTACCACTATGTATTATGGCAATTAACAACACAGCACGTTGAGTGACCAAAAAGAAAAATTAAAAAAACAACTTTTTTTGTGTAGGGTAAATATGGGTTTTATGCCCCTGTAGGATAGAGGACTCATTACGAAAAAGTGCAGGCAGGTATGCACTAATTGCATTTTACAATAATTAGTATTTGATGTGGGACATAAGTCCAAGTTAATATAATTCAATTACAGTCAGTTTTTTGCGATAATCTTGAGTTAATTACAAATCAACTTAAGGTATTTATTTCTGATGTTCAATGTATTTTTAGTAATTATTTTTGATGCAATTGATCAGTAAGATACATGACCCTGCATTCTAGACGTTAAAATACGTGATAAATTATATGTGCCGATAATTGAATCGCTAAGTGCAGAAAGGAAAGTACTACAAAATTTACATTTTGAGATAATCGATTTAAACTGTTTAAATTTTTAACCATACTTTTCATCTGCGCAATTTTTTTACACAAATTTAGAAATGGCTGTTAGATATAGGAAAAGTGAAAAAATAAGTTAATTGTATCAATATCTTACCCAAAAAAAAATATTTATTATATTGAAGTACTTACCTTTCTGCACTTAATAATGCTGTTTAATTTAAACAATTGAAAAAACTTAAGTAAAAGAAAACTTTATTTTATAGGACATAAAATACATTCATTCAAAGGCAAAATAAGCATTGTTTTTCGTTATATACAGTGACTAACAATATTATTCATCCAGTCCTAACGTTAGCAATGTAAATTATTGGTTTTGAAGGCGTGTTTTGTCATATAAAAATTATTTTTACAGCAATACTTATTAGAAATTTTTTGTTGATAATTTTATTTCTTTTATTTTTGTTTATATAAATTTTTCTATTTTGTCGCACCATTTAAAAGTTGCAGTAACTTTTAAAAAAACTCTGTAAAATACAAAATAAAATTTTGTCTATATCTCAAAAACGGTGCAACGAAATAGAAAAGTGTATAAGTAGTTTTTTCTTGTGAATTTCATTCCCTACATTTTTGTTCATATACATTTTCCAATTCGTTGCACCCTTTTTGAGATACAGATAAAATTTTGTATTTTACAGAGTCTTTTTTAAATCACCGTAACTCTGAAATGGCGCAACAAAATAGAAAAATTTATATAAACAAAAATGAAGGAAATGAAATTTACAACAAAAATTTTTTAATAAGTATTTCTGTCAACCACAAACATCTGCTGTTAATTATGTTGGCGACGCGACGTCGCAAAAACGCATTATTTGCTGACGAATAACTAACTAACGCTTTATGGTAGAACTTTTATTCCTGCACTAAACGATCGGGCTATGTCGAAAATATATGACATGATGTATAACTCAATTTCGACAAATTTGTCAGTACTTTCCTTTCTGCGCTTAGCGATTCAATTATACGGTGGGGCGTATATCCTACAGCAACGAGGATTTACGGCAGTAGCTTATGCGGGATATATTGCCCATAATACTTGAAGGGGCTAAAGTTAAAGTGCATTGATTGTTATGGATAGTTGCATGAAACCTGCACAGTGTACTCTTGTCGCTGTAATACCTGCGGAAGAAACGAAAAAAGTGTTAAGTGATTTGTAATGATTATTAGTATTTTATTATCACTATTCATTTTATATTACATTTTTTTAATATATTTTATATTAATTTTTATATTATATTTTAATTTTTCTATTTAATATTACTATTCAATATTTATTAAGTATTAGAAAATTAATACACCTATTCATTTCATATTGATTCAAGACAGATTGAAATTCTATGCCATAAATACCTTACGGAATTAAAAAGTAGGCATATATACTCTTATGCTGGGGCATAAAACCTACTAGTGGGAGTTATGCGGCCATTTGCTCTTCTTTTTTTAAACAAAGATTACTAACCCAAAACTTTATAAATACTTATACTTATAAATAATACTTATAAATTATATTTACAAGTGGTAAACATATTAAAATATCCATTAGAACAAAAAAAATTATATTGATACTTGAAACAAGATCTATTTAGGTGATTTTTTTTCTTTAGGTTTGCCATATATTCCACATTTACCCTATACCTACATTCTTTTTATTTAATTCGAAGATTTTTTCTTGTTTCTTTATATTTTTCATTTTCTTTGTTATATGCGGTTAAAGATCGGAAATAACCGTGAAATAGGACCTTATATCGCGTTACGAATTTGTAACTATTATCTTTGCGATTATTTAAAAAAAAATTACAATGTAATATTCATTTCACTTTTTTAAAAATATTTTTAATCCTAACCTGTCAAGTGATAGTTAATGTCTTTTTTGGTTGTTTAAATAATAATTTTTTACGTAGTATATTTCTTCACTTTACTGTTAAAATTCTATTATTATATTTTGGAAATTATATATTATAATATATAATAACTAGATATATCTTGTTATTTCTTTAGTTCATAAAATAATGACTTTCCTTTGGCGATTCAGATAATACATAATACTATATACGACAAATTTACTTGAAATTTTTATTTCAAGTTTTTTTTTGTCATCATCATGTACGTTCTAGGGTCTAGGCTAACGGTCGTACTTTTGTGTGTAGCCTCACGCTACTGTTTGGATTATGTATTGTGAAAGAAGTATCTATCTTTTGATAGATCTCCAGATCGAGAATCCACGCTTTACATTATTAAATATGTTAATAGTTTAACAGTCTAAAATTTCAGATGGTATTAAATCTCCCTTACTTCCTCTGACGAGCTGACGTTGATCAAAGCTCAAAAAAACTAGTAGCCAATCTCATTTCTTCAGTTTTCCTGCGTTTAGAACACTTGTTGCACTGGGTGAACTCTACAGAAATACGTCCTGCATAGTGTATATGATTTTTTGAAAAAATATAATGAAAAGGTTTAATATTTAATTATTCTAAAGTAATAAAAAAAACTGAATGAGTTTCTTACTTAAACTTAAAAAAGTTTCTTACATATTTCAAGTTGAACAAAGTTAAATCAAGTACGTAGCTACTTATTTTGGTGATTTCACTACAAACTTTTCAATAAAATCAAAAAGTAAACTAAAAATTAATCTAAAATTAATTATCAACTATTGATGTTGATGTTACACCCACTTTATGTTATACCCATACCAGTATCGTCACAGGTTATCATCGTTATCGTACAAAATTAAATGTTGCCATGTTTTTATTATTGACTATATATTATCAATAAAACTCGACAGTATTGTCAATAATGGTTCGCGAATAGATAAAATTAATAATATTGATAAAAACTATGAGCTATAGATTGACAATTATCAATTTTTGATAATTATCAAGATTGTTGCGAATAGCACTGAATGTCCAGAAATATGTACGACAAGTATAAAAACTTAATCGTTAATTTACAGTAATCCTTCATATTAAGCGGAATTCTTATAATACGGATTCGATATAACAAAGTTTTGTACAACATTCCAATAACTTAAAATTAACTTGGTGTTTTGGGAAAATTAAGTTCCAATTGCCATAATTTTAAAATGTAGCAACTGAAATTATGCGGCAATTTGGAGCAACACTCTGAGAATTCAGATTTCGTTTAACTCAGAAATTATAAAGTTACATATGGAAGTTTTATAAATTATTATTAAATGGAAAGTGGTTTCCATATAACGCGGTACGAATTAATTGTGTTGTAGAAGGGTTAACTGCACTTCTAGAATAACCTAAAAACATATATATAAATCAAGTTTCAAAATCAAATTTCAACATAAATTGGTGAAATTATTATGTAAAATAATTTTTTGTCAAATTCATTTGCCCTAAGTCCTTTCTTTTTCTAATTACATTATTGACTGTTAGAGGAAAAGGTGGTGACGTGCCCCCTTGCTGGTAAATTGGCTCCCTTGTTCTTTGGTTTAATTATCCACGTTATTTATAATTTATCTAGTGTATATGTTGCAGAACAAGGCAGTTGCAATTATGAACTTTAAAATAATGCTGTTTGACAATTCATCAGTTACTTAGCTAGACTTGTTGTGCAAACAACATTTAAATTTTTGTCTCAATTTGGGAGTATCAAAGGTAAGACCTAATGATTTTACTAATAATTAGTTGTGGTTTGTTGTGCATATCTACATGAAGTTCTTTCTAATATGGTCTCCCCTTTCATTAAATGCTTAAGTTGTAAAATGTGGGTTTATATAATGATTGCACAAACTGATTTTTTTTCGCTAAGTGATTGATTCCTACTGAAAGCAATTTTATGGTTTTTCTGTTAATATAATATTTCATTTATTCTGAAATAAACTCGTAGAACCTCAAGCCAATAGAATGAAGAATTATTTAACATAAATTAATTGATCTGAAACTGCAACATACCTTTTTTAATGTAGGAAAAAAAACGGGGGGGGGGGTCGTAGTTCCACCTTTTCCTTTATTATAGGTGTTAGTTTAAATACCTAATTATTATTATAAAAATAAAATTAAGTGTAATATTTTTTTTTTTAATTTTTATTTGGCTCGTTATTGTTTCTTCATGACGCCGAATTCAGTGTCCAAATAGTTCTGCCATTTAATAATGTAGTAAATAATAAGTTAAATAGTTAAATGTGAAAGTTTTATTAAATAAATTATGTCGACCTCTATGTGATAACGATGTAAGTTTTATGTAATGTTAAGTAACGTGCTATATTTTGTGCAGACGACAGTGGCAGAGTTATACTTGGAAAAGCAACAGATTGAGCCAGTTCTTTATTGATCCAAAATAGTAGGTGTACCCGTAGATTGTGTATATAGTATACATTTCAAGTGTAGTGCGCAGTTTGTTTGCTATTATAAGTTTTCATATTATATTATCTACAAAAAAAATTTGTGCAAAAGTGTCCATTTGTACACAAAATGATTGTATATATTATAACAAATTCAAAACGATGTACTTTTATGTTTAGTTTTAATTTACAACATCGACGAACTTGAGAATTTTTTATATTGGCTTTAAATTTTAAATTTAATTGTTGTGAAAAATATGAATAAACAAGATAAGTTTAATTATTCATAAATACTGCAATATACTCTAATGTAAGTAGGTACATATTTGTTGTCAATGTTGTTTAGATACGTATATTATAATAAATTAGGTTAAAGTTTAATGACATAAAGATTTTAAATATCGTTCCAACTACGGTTTTTAATTGTAATTTAGTTAATGATCGTGACGCCTGACGCTCGATATTAATTTAGAAATATTTCAAATCTCCTTACACTCTAAAAGCAGAGCATCTACTATAACAATGATTAAACATGTGACAATAATTTGAATTAAATAAACATAAACATTTTGAAAATTTAAATGTGTGAAGAAATGAAAATAAGAAATTATAATATGCCATAATTTACTTTTAATTCAAGATTCGAACCTTGGTCGAAACTATTTTGAAAATTCTATAGTTCAATCGCAGCTTTACGTTTGGTTTCTTTGGGCTACATATTTTACTTTTATATTTTTTCCCAATAATACACCATAAGACATAATAAAGTAATTATCTAACTAAATACTATATTAACTATAGGACAGGCGATCTACCAGCCACCATGTCTCTCTAACGAGTGCGGTTACATTAGACGCTTATTTGGGAAGAGAAAATCGGAAATTGTCTAAAGAACACCAATATACAGATCAATTGCATATATTCATAATAGTATAATAATATACCTACCTTATTATGGATTATACTCGTATACTCTTATTACATATAAGTAATATTAAATATAAATACTACCTAATTATGGTATACTATTGTATTATAACTATATTTATATTGTATAATATTATTAAATATAATATAATATACATAGATAGAAAAAATACATAATTAGCGATAAACAGTAAATTGCGAAATAGTGTAGTTGATACGAAAAAAGTACGTATACCGGCAAAAGTGCATATTTTCCGGTAAATGTACATTCAATATACTTAAATAAAATTAGGAATTAGATGCAATTGTTAGGAACAATTCAAACCGTCAGTTGCAGCGCAAAATTCGCTATAGATATTAACGCGATTTTTTTGTATTGGAATGACGATAATGTTTCTAATGATATAATGTAATAATTTTTAACAAGAGTTTATAACAAATATTCTTTTTCTTGCGTTAATGAGCTTTTTACATCAAAATTACATAAAATATTATAATGTTTTATTCAAAGTAATAGTAGTGCTGTTTGTAAATATTGTAAGTTGTAACATATCATATTGTTCATAAGTTTTCATAATCCATTTGACACTCTTGTGAAATAATAGGTAAATACCTACGTACTGAATAGAAGTAGGTATAGGTACTAAAATCACCTATCAAAAACAATTTATGTCAATTCTTTTAGATGTCAATAATGATTTTGTATAATTTTTTGTTTTGAATTTTTTTTATGGCATTATGGATTGGTACATGTTTGAAAATATATTGAAAAAGCATATGCTGCCACATGGTAAACGTAAAATGCCTCGCAAATGGATCTTTTAACAGGATAACGATCCAAAACCATACTTTCAAGTATGGCAAGAATCGTATGACCAATGCTTAAATTTGTCTATTTGTCTATTTCATCGCTACTATGACAAAAATATAAATAAATCTATGATACCAAACTATCAAACCAGACTATGTTATTACCTACATTTTGGTCTAATATGCCAATTTTTGGTTAATAACTTATTTATTAATTATACATTAATTAATTATACAAATTGATCAATTAGTTAAAATTAGACAAAATATGTTGTCAGGCAATTTCAAAAATTGTTGAATTATGTGTTGTTTTTTTTTTATAGAAAATTAACTAAAATGGGAAGTTCTGTAAGTCAAGTTTTTCAGTCTGGTAGTGCTCTTCTATCAAATGCACATGGCCATCGTGTGTCTGATGCTACCAGGCAAAAAGTACAAACAGTGTTTGATGCTCTTCGAGCTAACGCTAAAGTTGGAGTGCAAAGACTGGAAGGATTACTTCAGCAAATACCAAAGGTGATAACTATTTTTATCAGAACAAAAAATTTTAAATTACGTATAACAAACTTATCAAATTTTGCTAACTTTATTCCTGAAAAATAATAACAATGGATAAAATTGCAACACAATAATTTTAGAATGAAAGTATCTTAATGATACATGATGAATCCGGTTATAACCTTTTGCAAAGATGCGTAGGGGCTAACAATGTTGAACTTGTACGATGGTTATTAACTCGCCATTCTTCAACTGATATTAATCGTTGTCCATGTAGTCTACCATTACATATTGCTTGTTTAAAAGGGTAACTATAAAAATACCGTTATCAATATATTTTTTGATAAACATAATGAATTATTTTTCTAGATACGACGAATGTGTTGAATTATTATTGCGACATGGTGCTAAAGTAGACGTAGAAGCACGAATGTGTTGGCCAGGTCCGCATAGCAGTAATTGTGAAGATAGAGGAAAATACAGTAAATGAAAAATTTAACAAAACATTTCTTAATATTATTATTTATTTACTATTACAGTGATTATTAATCAGGATGATTGCATAGAAATCGACCGAGAACGAGCTCCAAAATTACAATCGGCAATATATTACGCTCTTGATGGCGACCAAGTACATATTCTTACCATGTTAGCTCAAAAAGGTGGAGATCCATGGGTACGTCGATTCTTAAAGATCTACAAGATTTGAATTAAAATTTTTTTATTTTTATAGAACGGAATGTTTAGAAATCGCAAAACTTTGTTACATGCTGCATGTGAAAGAGGTGCCTGGCGATGTACGCAGTTCTTAGTAACTGTAAGGGCCGATGAAATACATGTTTTAAAAGACGAATATTATCCGATCCATTATGCTGTCTTACATGACAGCAGATTTTTAGAACTGCTAATTAGTGCAGGTGCAGACACTACTGTTCGAACATGTACACAACAAATGACTCTTTTGCATGCTGGTAAAATATAATTAAAAAATGTTGGCCGTATTTAGTATCCATACTTTGTTTTTTGATTTTTAGTATTTCTTGTTGCTCACAAATCTGCAGAAGATACAATATCAACAATTCGATTGTTGTTAGATCATGGGTGTAAGGAGCTAATAAATACCCCGGATTTATTAGGAAACACGCCACTACACGCTCTTATAGTACGATACGCTTTAGAAGAAGCAAGTTATGGTTACGATAAATGGAATAAATGGGATATATTACATCTGGTGCGATATCTTCTTCAATCCGGTGCTAAGCAGTCAATTAATCAAGGAGGAAATTCAGCTTTGGCATGCGTTTTAAGGCATGTACGTGATTGGGATATTTGTTATGAGCTGTTGAACATGTTACTACATGAAGGAGGTAAATTCGATTGAAAAATGTGAAAAAATATTTAATTTTTTTCGTTTAGGTGAACCAAATATGGTAGGACGTGATGGTTCTGTTCCAATTATGGTTTGCCTAGTCCCTCTTATAAATAAGGATCCATTACATCATTTTACCCATAGTATGAAGGTAAGTTATATTGTTTACGAGTACTGAATTTACGAAAAACGCACAAATCTAAATTATATATTTTTAAATGTTTTTAGGTTTGCTATTTGAATTGCGTTCGAATACTTCTAAAATACGGTGCGAATCCAAATTGCAGTTATCGTGAAAACCTTACGCCTTTGCATATTTTGGTGTTTACTGTTTCTGAAAATATAACGCTAAACTGTGATGTACAAAAACAATTAAATTTTGAATTTATAAAAAATTTATTGATTCTCTTATTAACGAATGGATTAGATCCAAACGTTAGAGTTAGCAACAGGACTCAACATATATTACAATCATGCATGGATATGATACATAATGTTCGAGATTGCAGAGATATCGACTATGTGTACGATCTTACGCTTACTTTAATTCAATACGGTGCAAATTCAGATTTAAAATTGAATATATCCGAAGAATATCCACTGCAACGCTCACAATCTATATGGAAAAGTAGAAATTATATATTATACTATTACATCATGTTGGTTTCCCGCAAAGAAAATCTTATAATTGATCCTAAAGTATCTTTCGCTAAAATAATAATGTTATTTTACTTTACAATGAAGCATAAACCTTTATTCGAATGTCTGAAAATTCTACACACCCAACAATTAAGTTTAGTACCTGATAAAATGACAGAACCATTGACTTGTGTTATAAGAGATTTGTACAATAGACCTAGGAGTTTGAAACAAATTTGTCGAGTTCAAATACACAACTGTTTAGATAGAAGGCCCGGATTAAATTTAAACAAATTAAATCTACCAAATTCTCTTAAAGATTATATTATGCATTTTCAACCCTAAGTCAACCATTACCGAACTAATTAATTAAAAAGAGTGATTAAATTAAATTTTATGCTTCCTTAAAGAATAATAATTTAATAATGATGATCAGAACCTATAATAAATTTCAAAATACTCTATACAAAATCATAGTTATAATTACTTCTGTACCATTACACATCATCATAAGATAATATTATAACCAACGAAGAACCATAGGGTGAAATACAAGGTGTCACATACAGATGTTGAAAACCAAAAAGGTACTGTTTTAATTTAAACATTAAAATAGAGATAATGTAGGTACATCTAATGCATATCAGTAAGATATAATAATAATTATTATAATATTTATTGAAAAATTGTGTTATTAATAATTATGTAATATAACAAATAATAGGATGTGTTCAAGGATGAAGTTTATTTAACTCAGTTGTTAATACAGTCAACCCTCCTATAGCGCGGTTAATTCGTACCGGATTGTATGGAAACGGCGTATAAGAAACCCGGAATTTATCATTACAAATCGCTTTGATTCGTACCGACTTATATTGAAAAATATTATCGTTCAATATTGAAACCGCAGGGAAATACGGCAATTGGGGGTTGGTATTCCAACGAAACGTAAATTCAAGATGGCTACTTCTGAACAGCTGTTAGTTTAATTGATGCACAATGTATTTTTAACGTTGTTTTGTCAAAGTGTTGGGCTGTGTTGCTATTAAAGACGTGGCTACTCAGCAGTTTATTTAATTAAAACATTATGTATATTTTTAACGTTGTATTTTGTCAAAATAAGTGGCTCCACGTCTTTATGCCTAAAAACACGTCATTACGCCTAAAACAACTACGCCTAAAACACTTACGACTAAGTCAGTACGCCTAAGTCTTTACGCCTAAAGAATTTTACGACTAAGGTATTTTACGCCTAACAGCATGTACGCCTAAAACTTTTACACCTAACTAACTTACACCTAAGACATCAACGCTTAATGCATTTATACCTAAAATAGAGATTATTTATAGTATATTTCTGTTTATTTAAAATGATTACAACATATTTTCCAGCAAAAAAATAAAATTAAATATAAAATTTACACAAAATTGTGTAACCGCCTTATATGGAAAACGCGTTATGAGAATACCGCGTAATAGGAGGGTTTACTGAATTTTTTCTTCAATTCACACGTTGGTACAGATATTACTAGAAGGGCAAATTTTACAATTGTGCTTTGGTAATGCAGTCTTATTTTAGCATCCTTGTATATAACAACTACTCAACAGGTCAATAACAGTTATAGAGCAATTAAAGTGTTATCTACGCGGAACTTGCAGTTTAACGTGGAACCACAAAAAACCCGATTCTGGTGGAGCATTCAATTCAATCAGATAAGAAAGTTAACAAGCCGTAAACTGTTGCCCTACACCAATGCACGATTGTATTGTATGGAGCTCGCTACTGTCATTGAAATGATATAGTAAAATTTAAGTTCAAGTCGAGATGTATACTTCGAGATTATGTAAAAACGGTCAGGGAAAAACTGTTGAAAAAATTACATAAATACAAATACTACAATTCATTATCTGAATGCGATTTAACACGTCAAATTGCCCATGCATATAAGATAAAAATTCAAAATTTAATTTTTAAATAAATATTTATTTAAGTTAAATAAATTTTACACTAAAAGGCATTGAAATGCACTGAATGCCCGTTTGAAAAGTTGTAATTAAATTTTTTGTCAGCTTATTGGTATGAATAATAATTAAAAAAATGCTTATACTTTATTAATGGAGTTTATTATCTGAAAGTTAATTTTAATGTTGAAAAATATTCACCAAAGCAAAACAAAATATTTCTCTATATTAATTTAAAACTTTAACTATAATCATTTGCTAATTTTTATTTGTACCACCCATTGCCTCGCTCCATGAAGACATTGTATATTATCAGAAGCTCTAGACAAGTTTTTAAATTTTAATATTTATGTACGTTAATTTATGGTGATCTTAAAACAGATTAGTATATTACTATGTAGGTATACATATATACCTTTTACTAGGAATAATAACACTAATAAAATTATTGTACATAAATAAATTAAAAAAAGGTATATAATGGTATTAAATTTTAGTAGTAGTATACACTGACATAACAAAGAAATGGGTTAATAAACGTGCTTAAACTTAAAAAAATTTATGAAGCTATGTTTATAAGATTTTCTGTTTGTTATACAATATAGGTACACCACTCCTAAAATTTGGCTTCACATTTTTTTAACACCTTGTATATGCACAGGAAAGCAACGAGGCGTATTTTTGTACAATGGAATACAGTGAATCCCGTATAAATGGGACAACGAAAATGTTGCAATACCTACTATTCGAAAATATAATAATAATAAGTATGTCAACCTAAGGAGGTTGCCCTTTTAATAAAAAAATATTTATTTGGTTCCAAAGAGGTCTAGCTTATACAGGTTTCACTGTATAATAAATTCAATATTTTGAATATTTTTGTCAAGTTTTACATATTGATTATTGAAAATAATAAAATAAACACATAATATAGTACATACGAGTTTTGATTATGATGATGGGGCACCTAAATTTCTAATGCAACATGAAATACTTTAAAATAGTTCAGGCAAAAGATCTATAATTTTATTTATTCCTATAGAATTAAAATGCTGAGATATGTCAAATTCTTCGTTTCGTTCAGTCTTATTGGCTCTGTATAGATTTGTTTTTGTTGTTGTTGAGTAACTTCACATCTTAGATTTTTAATTCAACGTTACAATAGATGAAAGTAATAGATAAAAGTTCGATTTTAATTAATTCAAATTAATATTGTTAAATATTATTGTGTTAGCCATCTTTCATGAAAGTATAAACTATCGAGTTTGATGCAGAATCAAAGATAATCAGAAGATTAGAATCTTATTTAGGTTTAGACACAAATTTACCGGTGAATTTGTACAGTTGCTTGGTACGAGTTCGAAAAACCTTTTAAAGGCATTATTATTAAAATTACTAATAAATGTACACTTTGGGATGTATAAGTTGGTAGAAGTACGTCCATTTTTTGAAAGTGTTTAAGAACACACAAGTTAGATTAAAATTGCACATTCAAAACATCCAAAGTAGCAATAATTAATAATTTTATTGTGTTTCCTTAATTTGTTAATTTTTAAATTTTAAACACTTTTTATTTGCATTTAATCTCGATTCAATCATGAATAAATACAAATTAGAAATAGCAATACTTAAATAAATACAGTGAAACCTCTATAAACCGATGCTGATCTAAATCGAAAAAATTTTGTTGATTTTTTTTAGGAAAAATACATTGTATCGTATTTTTACAGTTACTGCCGGTATATGTGAATTACTTTGCTGTATTCGTATTTCGTAATACATTTTCTATAAAAGTAATATCTTGTAACCATTGAGACTTTCTTGTTTTATATCAATTATTTTCAGAATCCTGCAGAAATCAAGTATTTTGAAAAAGTAATGATTTATTAATCCTTTTACGCTATTCAAATTAATTATTTATATTAATATTTGAATACCTAGTTAATTATTTAAAATCTGTTTTTGTACATATTTGCATTTCTCATGTTTCATAATTGCACAAAAAGATGTTAATATTCCAAAATGCTAGCGATTACTTAAATTTCTGTAGAATTCTGTAATTAGATTATATTGTAAAGTACGAATTATTCAATTAGCACCAGATATTGATCACACAGTATAAGTTACCTTATAAAAGTATATTACAAAGATAAAACAGTATTACAAAAAATAAATCTACTTATATGCATTGTTAATAATTGTTAGATATTAGAGATATATCCAGGGCCTGTTTTACCAGTAGGCCCGATAAGCCCGTGCCTGGGGCCCCCGAGTCAGGGGGGCCCCACACTCGACCCAACTGTAACTGTTTAAAACAACAGTTTATTTTTTTATATAACAATGAAAAATTATATTTAAAAATAATTTGAAAAATTTTTAAATAAACACTTTTTTGTAATTTGCGACAAATTATAGTCATGGGGCTAAGAAGAAGGCAAGAATCTTACAATAAATTCTGTTAATGATATTTTCAATAGGTATATTTTGGATGTATGTCTCCAAAGGGGATTTCGAAAAAAGTCTTAAAAATATTGAACAATATTACAATCTGGATATCGATGTACAATGTACATAATTTTCTAGAAAATGAACAAGCAACATTGTTCAAAA
The DNA here is from genome assembly GCA_958510845.1 of Cantharis nigra. Taxonomy (NCBI): domain Eukaryota; kingdom Metazoa; phylum Arthropoda; class Insecta; order Coleoptera; family Cantharidae; genus Cantharis; species Cantharis nigra. The sequence goes on from OY294028.1 coordinate 68,257,999, forward strand.
TCCTGAAAAAATGTTAGAGTTTTTGATCAAAACTAAGATTGTCTCAACATTTTCCAATGTTGAAATAACGTAATATCATCTTTGGCCTTTCTTAACGTTGAAAATGAGGTACTAGAAAACATTCATTTTAATGAAATTATAAACCAATTTTGCGGAAATAAAAACGCGCAAAAGAAAAATTTAAATATATTTTAACTTCGTGCGCTTTAGTCTAATAGCAATTTTGGTTTTGTATTGTTTTTCTCTCTTAAGATCGTTTTTTAGTACATATTTTATTATTTTTTGTGTTCTAATATAATAGTGTCCTATACCTATATATGTTATGTCGACAAAATGATATTATAAAATGTAGGTTTTCTTCTTCGCTGGTGCCGATATTAATGCTTTACTAAACTTACGAGGGGGCCCCAGAAGGTATATGAGCCTAGGGACCACTAGATCCGAAAATAGGCACTGGATATATCGTTGAAGCTCTTTTTGAGTATCATTTTCAACACGATGAACGCCATACAAACACATATTTATAAATGTTCTAACAATCTTATACGCTTTGAACTGTGTTCTAATGGAACAGGGTTGTACCCAAATATATTAGATTTACTATACTGTAACGGCAAACTTTTACATTCGTAGAATACTTTATACAATTATTATGCAAGTGCCTACTTATTTTAAAAAGATAAAAAAAAAATTAATCGTTTTTTACTTAATATTATGATGTACCTATGTAGTACTTTTAAGTTCAGATTTTAATGCTTACAATATTATTTATTTATGTATTTATTGTGATTTTTAAAAATGTTAGATATACCCAATTAAGATATTTGTAAATATATTGATGTAGAATATTTTGATTAAATACCAAGTAATTTTATGATGCATGTATGCATGCAAAAGAAAATTTCTTTTTGTCGAAAATTAACGTATGGTATTCCTGAAAAATGGAAATTAGATTTGAATCTTAGCGTAAAATAATTTTACGCAAAATTCAAATGATAATATATTTTTGTTTTGAAATAAAAAGTTATTATAACCGCTGCCTTTTTTGAAAAAATAAAACAAAATTTTCCATAGTTACATATTACCTATATATCTTTCCCAAAAAATTATTTTAATCAATAGTAAAATACTGCTGTGATGACGTTATTAAAGAATTAAACTTATTATCAGACCCGTTCGTGGCGGGTGTGTAGCGAATACCCCGTACGCAGAAGGCAAAATTTAGGAGTTTGGAATTCGGTCGAATCCTGTAAAGTGGAAGTTACATGTGCAAAGACAAATACATTGTCCATGCAATATAGCAAAAAGCAAATACAATAAACTAACATATAATCACTTTTATAATAAAAACTTCTTGTAAATTTCCTTTTAATAATTATTTTTAGTATCACAATCTATATCTGCCTTCTCGGAAAACCATCACAATAAGTCACAGTTTGGCTTTATCCATTTTGGTGGCTTCAAGCGAAAGAAGGTTATCGGCGAAACTAAAACTTATGAAAAATTATTTGCGTTCGTCTATGTGCCAAGAACGGCACATTTCAATTGAAAATAAGACAAAAGAATTGCAAAGAAATAACTTCCTTACAATCTGAAAGGGAATATTGGCCGCCCGAGAAAGTGTTGAAGTCGGAACAAGTAACAAAGCCTAAATCCTGAACGGAAGAACAAGAAGAAACTAAGATTTGTGAAGCTGTTGATCACAATGAAATCGTCGGCTTACTGCAAGAACCAGATAAGTAACATAAAATATTTTGACATAATCGAGACTTTAGCAAGTGTCAATAGTCATCAAAGAGTACGTATCTTATTTTTGACCACTTGCATCCCTCATTTACACCTGTCAGAGACTTATCTTATTTTTGCAGTACATTTTTAACCAATTTTTAAGTATGTAGGCGCACTTATCTAAAAAATGACAAAAATGGACTTATATTGTTTTTGCAGTAAGCCGACGAAATGATCAAGGAGTTTGCATCTCTAAAAGCCAGACGTGTTTTGCTATATTTTTTTATGTTGTTGTTTTTAGTTACATTATAAATATAAATGTACAATTGCAGAAAAGTATGCAAAAAGGTTTATTAAAATATTTCAATAAATCAAAAAATCCAATTTTTGTATGTGAAAACAAAAAGAAATAAATGTAGAGTTATTTTAAATGAGATTTTTTAAACCATTTTGTTTTATTCAAATTGCTATTTTAAAAAATTATAATTTTATTTCACATGCAATTTTTAGGGGCATATATAAATGAGAATTTTTTAAGGTCATCGAAATCCAGACTAATATCTTTATTAATGAAATAGGTAATTCTTTTTAACTTTAAAGAGTATATCGGGTGTCCTCTGTTTACACATCTTTTTGTTGTTTGTATCCTATAACTTCTCATAATTGCTCCAATAAATTGTGTTTTTGATTGTTGCTTTCTAATCTTAATTAGACTTTGCATTGCTCTGCAATGATTTAGTGGCGACAGTCGTCGATGGCGCGCCATGCAGATTCGCCAGTACTTATCGTTGTGACTTATATGTTATGGTTTATTTTATACAGTGTTGAATCCAGGGGGGCCACAAAATTCCCCCGGGGATGTGTATTTTTGGTTTAATTTAAAAAATTATTAAAAACGTGCACACCGAAAGTTTCATTAGCCCTCGGAAGGAGAGATCTGAAATCAACAATGATTTTATAGTACTACCTACAGGAGTTGTACAACTGAATTCTCAAGAATGAATCAAAAGTGGAAGCATACACTTGCAAAATAAGACTGGCGAAATAAAATTACATTTTAAGTGTAAACCTTTACTGCCGCGCCATCGATGCTGGCGCCATTAAATCATTGCATGTGTAAACATAGCATTAGTATAAAATAATAGGTTTCTGAAATCATAAACATAATGTCATTTTTCAGTTTTTCTTAAAATTTCACATAATGCAGAGTAACAAAAACAGTGTGCCGCAAAATTGTGAAAAAGCGAAATGAAAATCAGACAAAAGTCTAGAAAAAAGATCACTAGGGAACTAGGAATCACAGTAAACCTAATCCACTATCCAAAGAAAATCTGGAACTGGAAGAATAAGGTGCTATGGATAAAAAATTAGATAAAGCTATCGTAAGTTACTTAAAATTAAAAAGTAGAGCTTCAGTCCGAAATGTTGCTAAAAAAGTTAAAACAAATGAAGGTATGATCCATCGAGCGAAAAAAATAAATAATTTAAAGACCTCTAAAAAATAACACGAGCCTAAACGAATTACAAAACAACTTATAACAGTAAAACCTTGGATGGCACGTTTGTATAAAATTTTGTTAGAAAAAACATCTTGGTTCGCAATGGATGACTAGACTTATGTAAATATGAACTTTGCAACACTAGCTCGTCCTTAACATTATACAAAGAAACCTAACGAGAATCTTCCTGAAGCCATAACAAAAATTGGTGTTGAAAAATGTATGCCCAAAACATTAGTTTGGCAGGCTATTTGTCAGTGCGGAAAGCGAAGCGGAATTTTCGTTGCATCTGGTACAATAAATGGAGAAATTTACTGCAAAGTACGTATTGCAAAACCATTAAAACAATTCATAAATTCTCATGATAGTCCAGCATTATTTTGGCATAACTTTGTAATACAAAATTCTACCTGTCCTTGCGGGTAAACAGAATTTCTGTCCACACGCTGGAAAAGATGAACCAGCTTTAGTTTGTGTAGAAGCCCCAAGGCGTTACAACTAGCTGAGCGTTGAAGGAGGCAAAAGAGTAAGGATTCCAACCAAAACAATCTCTGCAAGAAGTTTGCTGCCAAGAAACCGGCAGTCACAACAGATATAAAAAAAGAAATCGTAGCTACTTGCCTTAATATTATCCTAGTGGAGAAACATAAAAAGGACAAGTAGTCTACACCAAATGTAGAATAGATATTTTCGATATAAGGTAGGAAAACTAACATTTTTCCATTCAAGGCAAAGTTTTGTCGGCCGAGATCGTAAACCGAAGTTCGAAAAGTAGTACTTTTCCGCACTTTTGAATATCACAATAAGACTTTTTGAAACATGATTAGAAACAATAATTTAAATATTATTAAAATTAAATATTTACTTGGTTTTAAAAATTAAACGTTGTGTAATTTTTCAAGCAAAGATAATATTTTTATCGATGAATATGCTCGACAAGTGCGTTCGATACAAAATAAAATTGCCGTATTAAAATTATTAAAAATAATTTTTCGGCAAAATCGAAAACGAATACAATTTTCAAAGAACTACAAAAAAACAAAAGATAGAAATACGAGAAGGTGTCTCCCGCAAGTTTTACAGCCAAAATAAAAGTAAAACCTTTTGATGAGACGAACCATTACTCACTTTTCGAACACACGTTCAAAAGTGCCGTCTCCTCGCGTTCAAAATCCAAACTATCAGCCCAATCCATCAGAATCTAGGCAGAAGCGTACTCAGAAAATAAAACAAATTCGTAAAATTTGTTACAACTTAGCTTCAACCCCCAGATGCTTGCCCCGAGTTATTTTGGAAATGCCGTCCTTTAATTCCCACTTCAATTTAAGGTAGGTAACACAATAATTATTATACTCGAAAATGAGATAACCACGGCCCTTTTTCCGAAAAATTTTCGCTTGCGGCGCAACTCGCATCCCTTTGCTCATTATGCTCAACAAACTTTTGAGCTCAATCCACCAAACATGTCAGAACTTCGCCCAATTGAAAGATATTAGACTTGAGTGAAAAAATAGTTAATCAAGGATAAAAATCAAGCTAAGGACATCGAAGTAGAGTGACGAATCAGATCGTGCAAAACATAATGGAAAGCATCCAACGAAAACTACGCTCGACTGTCCAAAATCCAAAAACTTGATTTTTATAAATTTGAATTCTTTAAAATCGTTTTAAAAATTATTTTTACTAAAATTAATCTGTAAGGCAGTAGTCTGCTTTAGACGCCGAAAAAAAGGCGTTTTTTTCAGAAATTTTTTTTAAAGGGAAGGAAATGATTGGGGTTAACGAAATTTTAAGACGATAGTGTATTATATCTAACAAGGAGAGGACCCCTACTCGACATCACCGATTTCGTCAGGATTTATAGTGTATGGAAGGCTTGACGGGAATTGCAAGTGACACAAATTGTAGCTCCAGATGGCCAAACATTTAGGAAATAAAATTATTTTTGGGGAAAGTTAATATATAGGTACAGAAGTCATTTAAGTTATAAAATTTCTAAGTAATACCTGGCACAGTGGTAGGCAGTCGGACTCAAAGTGCAAAGGTCCTAGGTTCGACTCACCATACTAGTGACTTTTTTTTCTTATGGCTTCTATTCAATTTTTACGATATGAACCGTAATACGTAATGTATTATATTTATTAATTTATTTATATTTTTATAATATTGAAAATATATTTAAATTTATATTTTGTTAGATTTTGTAAGATTTGTTGTATAAAACAAATAAAAATATAATAAATGTAAAAAAAATAAGTATAAAAATATAAATAAATATAATATATTACGTATTACGGTTTATATCGTAAAAATTGAAAAGAAGCCATAAGAAAAAAAAGTTTCCAGTATGGTGAGTCGAACCTAGGACCCTTGCATTTCGAGTACGACTGCCTACCGCTGTGCTAGCTAGTACTTGGAAATTTTATAACATAAATGACTTAGGTAGATATTAAATCTCTAAAAAAAAATTTTATTTCCTAAACGCTTGGCCATCTGGAGCTACAATTTGTGTCACTTGCAATTCTAGTCAAGCCTTCCATACACTATAAATCCGGACAAAATCGGTGATGTCGAGTAGGGATCCCCTCCTTGTAAGCTTTAAAAAAAAAATTTTATTATTAAAAAATATTTAAATTTTTCAAAGTTGTAAGGATTTTTCTGGAGTCTGCACTTGTAAATCGGTGCCGGTGATGGAGGTCGTGCGATTCATCTGAAACAGTCAAACCAATTTTTTTTTAAATTTAAATAAGTTTTTTTTCTATATGAACTAAAAAAATACCGAAGAAAGTATAAAATCCCAAATTTTTTCGAAATTTGAAAAAAAATTTTCTTCAAAGAGTGACTTTTTTTTCTAACTTCGAAAAAATTTGGGATTTTATACTTTCTTCGGTATTTTTTTAGTTCATATAAAAAAAAACTTATTAAAATTTAAAAAAAAATTGGTTTGACTGTTTCAGATGAATCGCATGACCTCCATCACCGGAACCGATTTACAAGTGCAGACTCCAGGCGCTCCAGAAAAATCCTTACAACTTTGAAAACTTTCAATATTTTTTAATAATAAAAATTTTTTTTTAAAGCTTAAATATAATACACTATCGGCTGAAAATTTCGTTTACTTCTAAAGCAGACTACTGCCTTAAACTTATATAAACTCTTATAAATATTGGTTTCAACAAGCAGCCCAACAGGTAGGTGTATCCAGAAGGATTTAAGAGCATGTAGTCATTAGAAGTGGCAAGAAGTCAGGCTACGATTACTAATAGCATGCAACCTAAGAATGTATTCTTACCAAAAGCAGCAATTGACCAAATAACGCATTAAATCTTGATGCTGTCACCATAAAGAAAATTTTTCGTTGAGGGAAAAGGATATAAAACGTTTCTAATGCAACTGTGACTAGCTAGACAAAAACTACTAATAGTATTACCTATATTTAACACGACCTCCAAGTTACAAATAAGAAACAAAAAGAAATATGTCTACGTAATAAGTCTACTTTATTATAATTACGTTAAATTATAATTTTTTACATAAAACAAAAAGAACAATATAAACATGAAAATCAATTCATGTACCATTTCAAAATATGGCAAACAATGTTATTAAATTAACTATAATGAAGGATTTTCACTTTAAAATAAGGTCTTTTCGGTTCAGTCACACATTAACTGTCTTACCTAATATAATAATAATAATAATAATAATAACAATTAAAATATACTAAATGTAAAAACTAAAATAGAATATAAATCTTACAATTATCGATTAACGAGCAGTTGACTGCTAAAGGAAATAATTTAAAAAAACTCAAAATAAACAAACTCTGTACTTACAAACTAATTTCTTTCCGCTCTTTTGTAATATGCTGATTGCCATAAGATTTGAATATTATTGGTATTATAAATATTGCTTTTTTAAAGTGTATATCTAAAATTGTAATGAAACAAAAAAGGAAGGGGCAAGAAAAATCAGGAACTGTTTTTTCGTTATAGCAACCAACACTTTCTTGATTAACTCATCAAAAAGCCAACTAACCATAAAAATTGCCAAACAATTCTCCAAAATTTTGTTACACTCCAACACCAAACAAATAATCTGAAGAATCTCTTTAATTTTTATTTGCGATTGATACATTACTTAAAATTATATAATAAAAAGAAGTATATAACTAAAACTACTGTTTAACTTTAATTAAATTTTGCGTTTCTTGTATAAGTAGGCACTAAAAAAAACTTAATCATTTAATTTTATCTAAAAATTTACAATGTTTATTATTTTTTCAAAGTAATATAAAAAAAATACATAACGCTTTGGGAACAAAATGTAACTTAAAGTTTGCAAGAATAATACGACCACAGAACTACTACCCATTAAATAATAACATTAAGAATGGTTTCTCAATCAGCACATTATAAAAATCTATATTCATTATCGATGTTCAATAACCACAGTACAGTCACGATAAATCAACGAGATACCTACAAATCAAACCAACTGTATGTGGTATATTATGTTTTACGACATGTATGTTGTATTTTCTATTTATTTCTCCTCGTATAGATCATTCTCTTTAGTAACCAGCGTTGTATTGACAATGTTAAATTACAAAGTCCATTCGATAAAGCGTCAACATTATAAATAAATTACCTGAATTGTTTACAACAAAATCAGTAAGAAAGCTTCAATTTTATTGTAATTTTGTAACAATTTTATTTTTACTTGTTAAAATTAATAGAATTTTTTAAACTCCACCACAGCAGGTACATTACAACATACAAAAAATTAAACAAATCAACATATCTGTAAACAAAACAACTTTGCTATTCCACTACTTTTGATGTTGAAATTATAAAAAAAATTATTAATAAATGTACATATATTGAAAATACAAAATTGTATATATACAGAACCAATTAATTAATTCCAACAATAAAGACATTTACTGTTATATACAATCATTGTCGAGAACAATATAAGGCAGATGATAAGTTCTGTACGATGATACAACTATGGGTATATATTATAAAGTATATTATTGTATACGAAATACCTAAATTACTCTAGAATATTGAATTCTAGCAGCAATATCTACATATTCAGTGATGGTGATGATTTACGATAAATCTGCAAAAAATTAAAATTTCATTATTTTATAATCCTACTACATCTTCCTTCAATTTTCATGTAACCTTCAATTATAAATTATTAGATAAGCAAAGCTTATGAAAGTTTTGGAAACACCTGTTGTAGTTCAAAAGATCATCGAGAGACATTGCTGGGTTGCAATACTCATGTCAAGTTTTGTATATTACTATGAAAGGTTTAAATAGTATATTGTCTTTTTCTGATTAAAAGCGAAACTTGGTTTGATAAGTAATTATTACATTGCATTGAGTGCCAGCAGTGTTATTCTGCAGCAATACCTTAAAAGTAGGCGGTGCCACCCTATGTTGTGCATGAAGCAAAAATATACCTTTCTAACAAATTTAATTAAATAGGTTTGGCGTGAAAAGCGGAAAAAATTTGTTTATTACAGGAAAAATCTGAATTAGTTTGAATAACAACAAATAAACTGCTGTTATTGTAATTCTTTGAATTGGTGTTCAAGCAATTATTATCCCTTCCTATCAATCTTTTGAAATAAAAGTATTTCCAAAATTAAAAAAGTGACTAAGTGACAAAATAGAAATTTGGAAAACATGTTTGTTTTCTGTGACTTATTGGTTTGCTCAACAGAACATGTACACGAAATTGAGATATAACAAACTAATATAATTTCAAAGCATAATATATTATAAGGTCTGTTCGTTTGCTTGCACTAACTTAAACCGAGCAAGTTAGTACAAATAAAGACGTTTGTTGATTGGTTTTCTGCCTGCTCGGTTCAAGTTAGTGCAAGCAAACGAACAGACCTATAGTCCTTAGCTATCCTTAAATTTTCAAACTTCAGTCCCTAAGTGTCCAGGAACGAGCCCAATGTCACCTCTGATATATGGTTACAAGTAGAATTATTGATATCAATAAGGATTAATTAATTATCAGTTAAGGATCGTATCCGGAAATTTGTTTGACAACGTTTGCTCAACTCCATTTGTTCGGCTTAACATTATTCAACATGACATTTAATACTACATAGTACATTTGTTTGACAATATTTTAATGGATGAGTTTTACTATTTTTTTTTTATATGAAAGTAGGAGTCAAAATGAGCATTCAGAATTTTTTTCAAATTCTTCTACTTAGTACTTCTAAGGTAAGAAAAAAAATATTAAAGGAGAGGCCGGTGACGTCACAGGCCTCCTTTTTTAAAAAATAGCGGGGTTTCAGAAACCAATAAAAAACGTTTTGCCAATTTTAAACAATGTAAATGGCACTGTCAAAGTGTTGCAGGTTATAAACAACAATGAAAACCTAACCTAAAACCTAAAAATTTAAACCATGTTTAAATCTGATTGGCTAGCTGTGGCGGGCAGATTAAATATTTTTTTGAAATTCAAAATTTTTTTTTAAATTGTACGCTGAATTTTAAGACCAACCAATTACATCAACATGCAGCATTTTTATTATAGTTTCACGTTTATATATTATTTCTAAAAATTATTTCTAATAAAACTCTCCCATTATGCCATACATTGTAGAAAATAGTAAGTATTCGTAAAATGATAATTTATTATCATACACCGCTTTTCTTTTTAAGATTTTGGTACAGATGTAAAATACCTGTTCAAGGATTTATAAGCACAAGTAAATGAGCTCAAGTCTTCAAATTTTTAAATTTGGGAAATTCCATTTTTGAATATACAGATTAGATTCTCAGGTAGCAAATTGTATCAAAAACGGTTTAGCATAAGATTATTCTAAATTTGGTTGTAATATCATCGTATTTTTCAACAAGTATATTATATCAAACTTAAAAATTGTTGTTTTAATAGGAAAGGGGTTTATAGAATAAAGGAATGTTTTATTCTCTCATAACTAGAACAGACTATATTATTATTATGAAATATAAAATTTCATGTCGAATAAATGTTTGATCGCATAAATGTTAAGTCAAACAAATTTAAAAAAAAACAACATTCCTAGAATCGTTAAGGATAAAGGCCATAAAATCCAAAAGTGGCATTGGCCCTTTTATAAGCCACAGTGTGTATTAGGTAGGTCGGTGAAAAAGTTTCTGGAGTTTTTTCTTAGGATTAAATTTTATCTATCTTTGGTCCCTTTTCAGTTTGACAGCTCTATGAAAATTACGAAAAGAATATGCTCCGAAAACGTATAAAAATGGTGATTTACAAGAATTACTAGATGAAAGTTCAATCCAGTTTCAATACGATCACATACAATTACTTTAAAATGGGGCTTTTGTTAAATATAAATTTCAAGTGTAGCGTAAAGCACACAGGTACAGACTAGGGAGCGTGAAACCCTGGTTCTAGCCCTGGTTGCTCCGAATACAATACTGTGATCTAGTCGCAATTTGCTATTTATAGAGTTTATAGGATATATCCTCAACTCTATTAATATTAAATAATAATAATAATAATAATAATAATAAATAATATAATTTTATGTAGTCACTTAGTCACTTTTTCCTTTAAGATGTTCCAATTATAATAAGGCAATCAATTTAAGAAATACTTACAAGTTGGTGAAGCTTGATAATTTTTTTGTATTTGATCATAGGTGAATCTAACGAAGACATCATATTGTTCGGCAAGCTTAGCAGTTAAAACGTTGTCATATTCCTCTCGAATTTCAGTTTCTCTTTCACGAATCATTCTTTCGCAAATCATGCCAACCTATTAAATAAAAGAAAAACAATTAGTTTTTTTTACAATAGAAAATAAAAAATTTATTTAGATATCCTTATTTCTGTTTACTTGATTTATAACTAAAATAATTATATATTTTATTATTTCATGTAAACAAATTTTTTTAACTTGAATGAAATGAATCACTTATTTTAGAAACCCGATAAATCCATAACGAAAGTTTTGAGATATAATTAAAGAAAACTGTTTAATTATTTTCAATTGTCACTTTTTAAAAGTTGTTCAATGTCAATGAGAAGTAGTTAAAGGGTTTTTCACAAAAAAAAAAACAAAAATATTCGAAATCAAAGATGGCATGAAATCGGTTGTAAAACATAAGTCACATATGGATTTGTCGGTTTTCTTAAATAAGTGGTTCAAATATTTTTTAAGGTCATTATAAGATTCAATAAAAACAAACTAATGTATTGTCATGCGTAATTTGCAATTTTGAAAATTACAATTTAAAAACAATTTCGTGCAAAAAAAGTTTAAAATAATTAATTTATTTGCTTTATTAAATTCAAACCCGTGACAAGGTACTTATTTGCAGATCAGGATTCAAATAGAGAAACAGAGAGAAAACATATTGAACCTTAACGGCCAATTTTACAATAGGAATTAATACTGTAAAAACTATTTATCCGACAATTGAAAATCGTCCTTTCATGTTTTCTCTTGCTCTCTCTCAGTTTGAATTGTGAGGCGTTTAGATTATGATACCTGTATTGTTAAGTAGTCACTTAAAAGTTCTCCACAATACCACTCTGATGGGGTATAATTTATTTTATTTTAGTAATTAGTAATAAAATAAATAAACGGAAATAAATGTCTTTAATGCTCGTATTCACCAACTACAATTAGCACTATTTGTAGTTGGGCATAAATGAAATAAAATATTTTATATTTTATAAGACATTTAGGATAGAAAATATTCACGATTTTTCAAAATATAAGATAAAATTTGAACTGAAGAACTGATTAATGATTAGAGCGAGTTTTATAATATAGTTGGATAAACATGGTACTAGGTTTAACTGATTATTGTAAAATCAGACCTTAGTCAAATATTTGTTTTAATTTAGCCTCCTCTTCCTTTGTAATCCAAATGCTAAATGCCAAATTCGTTTTTATAATAATTGAAATTTTATTAACAAAATGGTATTTTAAAAAAATTACTACTGAAAATTAAATACCGGGTGACCGGTCGACCATCTGAACATAGGCAATTAACATAGGAAATTGATTTTTTCTAATCATGGTTCAAAAAGTCTTACTTTGTGATATTCAAAAGTGTGCGGAAAAGTAATACTTTTCCTCACTCTTTTAAAAGTAAAAACCGAAGTCGGCTTCGCCTTGAATGGAAAAATGTTCGTTTTCCTACCTTGTATCGAAAATATCTATTTAAAATCTCTTTTTTGCATTTTATTAGTGAGTTTTACCAGTAATTAAAAAACAAAATATCAAGTGTTGGGTATCATTAGAAGCGGAATAAAAATCTCTTTAAATCGATACCATTTTCATTCTTATCCGTTGTGATGGGAAGCAGGAATTAAAGAAAAATCAATTTACTATGTTCAGATGGTCGACCGGTCACCCTGTATACATTAATCACATTTTATATAAATTTTATTATTTTAAGAAAGCATAATAACTATAGGGAAAGCACTTATACAAAAATTATTTCTCAAGTATCTTTCTATCAGTTCACAAAGTATCTTTCTACTAGAAAATAAAATATTGCTTTATCTAGGTGCGCTTTAGCTTTAAATGGTATTTTCCAATATGCAAACAGTAGTTACTTTAAAAGTCGCTTATTTACTCTTTTAATGGGATGGTCAAAGTACAAGTGACACCTTTTAAATTAAATGAAGTCGGTGGTTTTCAAGGTGCGAGACTAGAAGGAAGGACAAGAAGTCTTTAAACCACAAAAATTTTGAATGATGAACTTTTCTTCTTTGCTACTCTCACAACTCTCGAGTTAAAAATCCCACAGACCAATGTGATACTGCAAAACGAAAACTACTTTGGTTTATAATAAATTAAGCTTTGATGTAATTTTTATTTTTTTATAGCGTTAGATATTATGTGGTCACAAGAATCAAAATTTGTAGTTAAAATACAAATAAAAACCAAAGTAGTTCTTTAGGTTTACTTTTGAACATGATAATTTAAAACATTTTTATTTTAGTTTCTTATATTATTTTTTTAATCGAATTAATTTCACAACGTTCGTTATATGGAATCCGTTGATCTTCCAAGATTATTTGGATCAAAAATTATTTTGAATCCAGGTCAGTCGGACTGGATACGCTTTCTGCATGTATGCAGAAATAATAAAACATTTCCAGTTTGTCATTTGGCCTATATTGAATTAAAATGAAGTCAGTGATCAGCATAAACCTAAGAAAGCATTGATAATTTCCCCCAACACCTTTTTTCAACTAATCTCCAAATTTTGAACAAGTATTTCTAGACCACCCTGTATAAACATTTATCTAATCAAAATTTAACTTCATGAAAATTTCTCCATCTTACCCAACTTCTCTTACTCATTTTGAACTAAAACGTGATCTTTTTCTGTGGTTAATTAAGGTCTGAGATAGATTCATAGGACTCAAACTTTTACATCTTATATTTATTACATTATTATGCAAATTACATTTTTATATTAGCTTATGCAATTTCATATTATAACAAGGAGCTTTGTATTTATATAAAATAAAATATAATTTTTCTACATTTCCCTGTGTAAATCTTTCTCATTGTTCAAGACGCGCTATAATATATTACTATTTAATAGTAAATAATGAGCGCAGTCCGTTTATAGAAAGCATTTGGTAGCCATTTTACCTTATAATACTAATACAATTACCGAAGAGTTGAATGGGTACAAGTGTTTACTTACATTATTGCAATTTACCCAAGTACCAGTAGAATAGCGTACATTCCGACTGGGAAGTGAGTAACCAAGGTTCAAACCCTGATCGCGTCGTATATACTGGTGTGATCTAAAACCCAAGATAGTTCTGTGGACTATAGGTAACGCAACGGGAAACCCCCATTAATTAAAATTCCCTAGTAAGCCATCTTGGCTTCAGCCAAAGTGATCGCCGTTATGCGGTGCGTAGGCGTATGGCACTTGAAGAAGAATTGCAATTTAGGAAAGACAAATTAGTACTTTAATTAATAATATTCAAGTTCTGAAACTTTATATTTTTAATTAAAAAACTCCATTCAAAATGTCTAGATTCACAATGAACATAAGCGTAAGAAATACGTAGATAAGATAAAAAAAAAAAGATAAAAAATATAAATACAAATAAAAGCTTAATTAAGTATTCACAAAAAACCATTTTGCTTGATTTCGTGCAGCTTGATTTCAACACTATTCGATGCTCTATTTTAAGCTTTTATTTGTATTTCTAATTCCTTACGTATTTCTTATGCTTATGTTCAATGTGAATGTACACCAACCCTTCGTAATCAATTAAGATGAAAAATTCATTGATTGTAGTTTAAGGAAGCACATCACAGAAAGCATTTTTCTGATATTCCGCTCAACTAAATCGGTGTCTCCCATGTACATGTCAGTTTTTTGTCGGTTTCTAAAGCTCTGAAAGCGCAACTATTAATATATTCGGATGATTTTTGTTTCACATGTTCAATATTAAACACTTGATAGTACATGGTAGGGCAAACATAAAATATAAGATTATGTAAATATAAATAAATATAAATTATAGTAAAATACATACGAATAAAATATTAGGTTGATAAAAATAATTATTATAATATAAAACATGAATAGTAAACTGAAAGACAAAAAACCAAAGTGGAATGACACAAATGGTAAAAATAGATAAAATATTGTCAAACAAAAGTTTGATGAACTTTTATGCAAAATAAAGTTCATAACATTTCCATGTTCATACTGTTTATATATTAAGAATAAATACTTTCAATTTTAACACCTTTAAAGCTACGTTTTCAACCAAAATGTCATTATAAAATGACATGAATATAATAGCTACTTTCAAAAATAGGATTGACAAAATAGTTCGTGTAGCAAGTGGCTAAATAGTTTTATAAAATTTGTGTTAGAAAGAGCCAAATACGATACTAGGCGACGGCGGGGGAGGGGGCCAAAGCAGACTGATCAAAATTTTTAGACACCGGAATTTTCGTTTTTGTATGTGATTTATTTTCTAGTTCAATTGATTCGTAAAATATCACCCTCCTTAATATCGTCCACGACGCAGTCTTTTGTTCTTTTTTTACATTTTTTGTGACAGAGAAAGAATCGCTGGGGAAATCTGGTGTACCAGTGAACGGAAATCTGAAGAACTTTTTTTTGCATTTTCAACTTTTTCAAAAGGAAATCTTAATGCAATACTAGAAGAAATTCGATGAAATCTTTCAAAAATCAAATGTATGAAATTTTGTCTTTTGACTCGCCCCTCACTTGTGACTATATTATTATTATCATTAACCCTTAGTTGCCACACTTCTGTGAAATAACGTACTTGACACACTAGGGTGTATTGCACCCCAGAGATAAAACGTGTTATTTCAAACAATCTATTAAATATTTTAAGTTGCCAATTTTTTTATTACTTCTCAAGAGCTACTTTTTTGTAGTGATATGGGTTATATGACAAAAAAAATAAAATTAAATACTATTAAAAAATTGAAATATCGAGAAAGTAATCAAGTGACAACTTTTTACAAAAAATAACAAAAATAACAGATGATGCCATAAACCCGCTTTTCTCTGGTATACATACTTAAAATTAACGAAAACTGGGGTTGGGGTATTTTACACCCCAGTGTGGCAAGCAAGGGTTAAAAGATCTCAATTAAGGAAGTTTCCATTAATAACGTAGAACAGATTTTTTAACTTTTTTCCCCTTCCCATGTAAAGAAGCATAAAGCTTTGCTAACTCGCAACCCATTTTATATTGGCAGGGTGCGTAGTGTGCAAAAAAAGTGGCAACTTCTTAAGTTGTCCTATGTTACCAATGTAAATTGAACATTTTAAAGCCGCTTTTTTTCATATAAAAATCGATTTTACAGCAAAACTTTTTCGAGAATTTTTATTGCAAATTTCATGGTCTTTAATTTTGTTTACTTACATTTTTTAATTAAAAAAAAATTTTTAATAAGAAAATAACATTTTACTGCATTACTACAATAGAAAATTTAGAACTAACGGTGGCGTTATGTGGTGGCGCTGATGTTCGTACCCTGCCAATAAGGGGACGTCCATTAATTACGTAAGGCGTTTAGGGGGGAGGGGGTCGAACAGAATCTCACCCAATCTCACGTGTGGGGAGGGAGGACTCGGTAAATATCACCTAATTTTTTTTCCGCAAGAAACTGTAAAATTGTGAAAACTGGGTTAACTCCTTATGCATTTGCCAGTGGCATCCACGAGCGCTTCTCATAAGTTTCGAATTAATGTGTGCATTAAGGGTTTAAATTAAGTAGGTAAAACAAACAATTCTCACGTGAGATAAGAAGGGGGGGGAGGGTCAAACCAAACCTCACCAGGTGGGAGGGGGTGAAAAATCGCGATTTTCAACTGCCCCGCCCCCGATTAGTTTAGCCAAACTAAACTAAATTATTAGAATTTTAACTGTCAAGTTCCTTACGTTCCTGAAATAAAACACAATCACAAAAATTAATTTTTGAGTTGTAACTGTCTTCTCCAAACTTGACGGTTATAGTAACAGTATAAAGACAAAATATTAATCAAACAAAATTTGATCTCCAATCATTCCGAAGCTGTCTCAGTAATAACATATTAGATAAGAATAACAAAAATGCAAATACATAACAGCTTTGATGTTATTAATGCAATGACCTAATTAATGCAAGCAAGTGTTCATAACTTATTGAATTTTATGTTACCATATCTATTTTGTAAACTATACTTTAAATAATATTATGTACTCGGTTTACATATTATAACCTAACCAATATTAAAATATTTCGTTTTGGGTAATATTAATGTAAAGAATATTTAATAACCTCAAAAATTAGATTTGAAAACAATAGGATCGAGATGACTTCCAAAAACAAACCACAAAGATAAAAATTATATGAGTAAAACGTGTAGAAACTAATAGCAAACAAAAGTTTTCTTCGAACAACTAAACTCCGCAGAGTTACAAATTTGATATAATATTCTACTGATTAAATAAACAAAATTATATGGTTGAAATAAATCAAAAGTCTTGGTTTACTTACTTGTTTAAATGTAAATAAAGCTCTATCCTTTGAAGGCCCATCTAAATTCTCATTAGCAGAACTGTTTCCGTCAGAATTTTCAACTGTGCTGCTGAATTGTAACTGCTTACATCGTTGAAGTCTTTTAAGTTCAGCCTTAATACTTGCGGCCATATATTCTAGAAAAAAAAATCAATATAAAAAAGAGGTTCACAAAAAAACCTTAAAATTTTGCAACTTAACCCCAAGTCGAGATAATTCATGAACTTTGTCCATAACTAAGACGACAATGTAGAAAGTATCTTTTATTTAAACCTTAACCGACCCCCTTATTTTGAAATAATTTTTAACTTCAAAATTACCTGAATCTATTTTAAACAAGTGAAAGAAAGGTATTTTTGTTAAATACAAAAGGTAAATATAAAAAGAATTTTAATCAGCTGATGAATAATACTTAAAAATAAAATTTGAATTATTTGTAATGGAAAGCGAATTTTGGTGGATAAAATTTAAAAATGCAATTGTGTTGATTAATAACGTATAATTCATCAAACGTACCGGGGGTGAGTTTCTGGGTAACGACGTCGGGAAATGCTGATACGGGCATTGTGGGTGTCGTATTACTAGACGGACTCGTGCTGCACGAAGGGCCAGCTTTTTCTTTGTAACTTGACGGGCTTGCACAAAACGGGATACAACGTCTTCTCTTTGCTGGTCTAGCTCCTATAACAGGCTCCCAATCTAAGGACCTTTTTAATGTTGCACACGCCATATTTAATTTGAAGCTTCAGGTCGAAAACAACTGGATTATGATGCACTTGTTTTTCCGTCAAACTTCAATGAATCTATTGAAAATGATCAATACCGCACGTAAAATTAAACTTCAATGTCCTTTTCGTAATATTTCTCGGTTAATAGCACTAGATATGTAAATAAATATGAAAAACGTTGCACCAATATGGCGCCTATTTTCGTTATTGACTTCAATTATCGTACTAACAGTGAACTAAACTAGCCAACTGTTTTTGTAGAACAGCCAAAGGAATATGGTGAATTACCAACGTTACAGACAAACGCATGCGCAACCCTAAATTTCAATAATAGAGATGCGTCTACATCGTTAATTTAGACGAATATATTCCGCTAATGTCTCAGCTGTATTCACAATTTCCTTATTAAGTTTAATAAAAAAATGCAAGAAAATAATCAAATTTGATAAGTTTAAATTTAATTCTTTAACTAATACAGGGTGCTGCACAAATTTGTCTCAGAAAACCTTCATTGGCGGTTTTTATCCCCAAAATCAAGTGTACAAATCGCAAATTTAATTTTATTAAAATTAATACTATGTCCATTCTGATGCCATTTAGCAAGGTATCCGAACCACTGCATTATATTTCGAGATAATTACTTGCTATATTTTATGATTAGTAATAATTAAAAATGACACTTTTTGCGAAAAATAAGTTTTAGGGCCGGATTAAGTATTATTTGGGCCTTAGGCTATGACATGTTGAGGGCCCACCTTTAAAAAGCTCTATAAAACTGATTTGCAAAGAATAAGCTGGCATTAGGTACCTAAAATGAACAGTGAGCGGCGAAATAGATACATATTTTCATATTGGTTACCCTAATCAATCTTACGTTTAATTCGGTCCTGAAAATTTACTTTCAGATTCACATTTTATAAGGCGTTTAATTGTCACCATTGTCACACTTTTACCACACACTGACGGATTCAAAAGCGGATTCAAGCAAAGTTAATTTTGTGGGGGGGGGGCAAATAAGGTAAAAACGTGTGCCGATTTTTTTCTTGCCTTTTACGTCTTTCATGATGAATGACGAATCAGATCTTTGATTTTTGTTCATGTGGGATGGTAAGATAAAAATATATTTTATATAAAAAATAATGTGTACTTTGTAAGTTTTTAATGAATTACGGAGAAAGGGGCAGCGCCGCATTAGGTCTTTTAAAGGCCCACCTTCTGTAAGGTGACAAATTTTTACCCCGGACTGTTTTTCAAAAACACAGGGTATATGAAGTTACTATGTACAATCTTTGTTTATATATAGTACAGCCTCGCTTATCCGGACACACTTTAATCTGGACACTCCAGTAATCTGGACACTCCTGCTCTTTGGATATTTAGTAATTTTTACCTCTGCAATCCGGACGTATTTCTAGTTGCAGTTTCTAATTAATGAAATTCATCAGTACTCTTTTATAAGACTAAACTATCCGAACAAACTCAAAACTATCTGTCCGGAATATTTATATATTTGTGTCACCATATCTCCCGAACGGTTACAGGTAGCAAGGTAAATTTTTGACAGCATGTGTGTAAAGATCAGGAGAGTGTTCCTGGCTAGTCAAATACAATTTTCATTCACGAGAAGAAATTTTATCGCAGAAAAGCATCTCCATCCCCCCCCCCCCCCCCACCCCCTGTTCTCTATATTTATTAGACTATGTAGGGCCAAATTCATATCATTGGCTAACAATTCGCGCTACCACATCGTCTGACTGGATCACGAAGCGGTTTAAAACATATATTCGGTTTTTCTATACATTTTGACAAAATGTACTCCAAAAAGAGTAAAATAAAATAAAAAAAATTAAAAATTTTAAAAATCCCTGACTGTAAAAGCACCTTACTTTAAAAACTACTGTTTCCTTGAAAAAGGAAGAAATAATTATTTCTTCTTCACTTAACAACATAAACTCTCGGACACTGAACTCGAAAAATTAACTTATCATGATCCGCCCCCCCCCTCATTACAAAATTTTAACATTAATTTTGAAGTCAGAGGAAACGGAGATTTGTTCCACTTACGAAACCTGTTTATAAATTCCGTATTAAAAATTCTCCGTTTCCCTTGACTTCAAAATTAATGTTGAAATTTTGTAGTTCCGGGGGGGGGGGGAGGATGATAAGATAATTTTTCGAGTTAAGTGTCCGAGAGCTTATGTTGTTGAGTGAAGAATAAATAATTATTTCTTCCTTTTTAAAGGGAACAGTAGTTTTTAAAGTAAGGTGCTTTCACAGTCAGGGGTTTTTAAAATTTTTAATTTTTTTTATTTTTTGGTAACTAATTTTTAGCTTTTAGACTAACAAGTAGTACAATCACAATTAAATTTATTTTATATTTTATCAAAATATTTATATCAATAAATTTTTGTTTTAAAAACTTCTTTTTTATTCATTTGATAAATCTTTTTGAAACTGAAAAAAATCGGGGACCATATTTAAGGGCCCTCCAATGAGCTCCGGCCCTAGGCTATTTATAGTCTAACCAGCCTTACGGTTAATCCGGCTCTGCAAAGGGGTAGTTGTCTTGTTACCTCCCCCTCTCTTGTATCCGCTCAAAATTCGATTGATTTGTAGGGTCAACCAAAACAAACCAGTCTAAAGTAGCCTGTTCCTGATTGCCAGAAGAGAAGCATAAGTTTCAGAACATTTAATTTTAGAGACTTTAAAAAGATTTTAATTAGATAAAACACTAAACACATATGCCAAAAATCTTAGCCAATTTTAATTGATTTAGAAAAAATGACAGCAATCTAAACAAAATTTTTAATTTAAAACAACTATAATAAGGATTTTGGACTCTGAAGTAAAACAAGCAATCAATATCAAAACGTTTCATATAACAAGATGTTTGCCATATTGCACTGATAAAAATTTGTAGCAAGTTTTACTACAAATTTAAATAGAATAGTGACATAATATACAAATTGTAGTAATATTCTATAAAATTTTGTAGTAAATTTTTGTGATACCATGTTTCACAAAATTTTTGAAGATTTACTAATAAATTTCTTTTTTCAGTGTACTATTTACTTTTACTATATTTATTATTATATTACAAATTTTAAATATTGCTAAAACTTTCAACTTTTACAATACAAATACTACAATTTTGTAGAAAATTTTCATAGTTGGTTTTTCTTCAGTGTGTCTTGATTATTATAGATCCTGAAGAAGAAAACAATAAAATCTTCGAAACGTTGATATATTGATTGGTTGTTTTATAGCAGAGTTCAAAATCCCCATTATAGTTGTTTATAATTTATAAATATGAATATGGACGTGAATAAAAAACAGAAATTTTTTTAAATTTTACTTTTCGCAATTTTAAATTAACATTGCGTGTATCTCTCTCCGGCACTGGTGGGTAAATATAAACAGTGCCGTAACTAGAACTTTTGGCGCCTATGGCTAACTACAAAATATGCGCCTTAAAGGAAGGGGTCCGAGGTTTCCTCGAATTTTATTTTGAAATTGGTTCAAAATGTCGAATTTTGAAACATACTTTCAGTTAAAATTTATTAAATTTAATAAAACTGATGAAAAATTTTAGAACTCAAAAAAAAACTATTTATTATTACAAACACAAAGTGATGGATCATTGAAGTCAATTATTCTGGTGTCTTCTCTTGGTATCTTACTACTTGCTTGTTTCTCGTTGTTTTCTCCTTCGTTTTCAAAAGAAAGTACTGCAGAACTCTCTTCATCTGGAACATCTTCATTATTGTTTTCGTATGTATTTGCTTCTTCCTCCTCATTATCTTCTTCAAAAACAGGAACATTTTTATTTCTGTCTTCGTACTCAAATGTATTTCCTTCTTCTTCCTCATATCTTCTTCAGAAACAGGAACTCTAAACACTTTTCAGAACTAAAATGTTTTTAAGTTATCACATGTAAAATACACTGTAAGTATATATTCGCTGTTTAGTGCATTTTTTGGGTTTTCTAAAATATTGATATGGTTAATATCGAGTTACACTACTTAAACCACGTATCAATAGATTAATGTAAATTCAAGCGTTTGAAGACCTTTTGGATACATAAAAATTACTTTTACAGCAAAGCTTATTAGTAGAGACCGGATTATATGCAACTTAAAATGGTCGAAATATGCATGCAAATATGCATCATAAATGCTCGAAATATGCTACAAAACTGCCGAAGAGTGCCATAATATGCAACATCAAATTTCAATAAATACTACAAAATAACGTTATTTCTTTGATTTTACTAATTTCTACTAATATTTTTTACTATTTTGATATAGATCTTATTATAAAGTAGTTTTAGGGTAGGCATTGCCAACCCAAAATTTAATTAGCCGTCTTCTAATAAAGAAACTTTTACTTTTTCTTAGAAATATTATAAAATATGCCCAAATATGCACGAAATTTTATAAAATTTGCCCAAATATGCACGATCAGTAGATTTTAGTCGAAATAGTCAATATTTCAAAAATAGCCAAAATATGCAAATGCATATGCAAATGCATATAATCCGGTCTCTACTTATTAGGCACTTGTTTAAATTTCATCTCCTTAAGTTTTCTTTATATACATTTTTCCGATTTGTCGCACCGTTTCCGTTTTATAGTGACTTAAAAAGTCAGTTTTTCACTGTTCATCACGGTGATTAATTAATTAAATTAAAACCACCGTTTTAATTTTAATAAGCGATAGCCGTCGCTGAAATCTCAAATATAATTTCAGTTTCAATATTTAGAATTAACTTTTTATAATATTAAAGTGTTTAATATTATTAATTCTTACAAGTTAAAATTATCTTTACAATATTGGATTTTGTTTTAGATTTATTTGTCGACAACCAGAAAATAAAAAATTCTTTGTAGAACAAATCGTTTGGAACCCGTAATTTTTCCGACAAGTTTCATTGATTATCCTACGATTACGCCCCGATGACCAGCGCTATGACCATTATTTTTCTTTCATAACTTACCTAATTTGACCACTGAACGGTCGCCATACTTGTAACAAATGACTTGCAAACTTGTGTTAGTATTTGGCCCAATGGCCAGAGAAGCCCGAAAAAAGAAAACACAAAATCGTAAAATAAAAATCAAATACTGATAAAATAACCCAAAAATTGGGCCTTCCATGCTATTAGTTACACTCGAATATAAAGGGCCCGAAAATTTGCTAGAGCCTAGCGCCCAACTCAGTTAAAAATGGGCCTTGATTTTTATGTAGAATTTAATCTACCGGACTATCTCCACACAGACCCCTTTTTCACTTCGTATTGAGTAGACTATGTAGGACATCATGTTGTATTATTTGTTTTAACAGCAAAAACAGTACTGAGCTTAACTTTAAAAAATTTATAGAAATTGAAAATTTTGTTGATTCGAAGTAGACAGGTTTACTGTGGTACAAGTTCAAGTTCAAATGCGGTGCTGAAGAAAAACGTATGTATGTAAGTGAGACACAGCCAATGTGATTTAATTGAGGTTATGTATACCTGACACGTAGTGGTTGTGCAGCACAAAAAGTTTTATATCATAAAATATAACTATGGGAGGACAAAAATTTCAATATGATGAAAGTGGAGGAACATTTTTTTACTTTTTACTTTCATTTTTAGCATTGATTTTAATACCGGCCACATATTATTATTGGCCTAGGAAACCTAAACAAGGTTAGAATTTGTATAATTTACCGTTACCGATATGATTTTCTTACAAAAATTGTATTAATTAGTTTTATAACTATCTTTACAACATCTAATTGTAATTGATTTTCCATTAATGACAGCAAAATGAATTTTACTGTAGCACGATGTTTCCTGTAATATTCTTACTTTGCGCTTGCTTTAGATCCTGAAGAAGAATCTAAGGAGTGTCGTTGTCCAGGATGTGTAAAAAAAAAACTATTATTACGAGCTGCCGATCCGTGGCGAGGACCAAAGAATTTTTTCACTAAGCTATTAATTATTGGAGGATGGGTGTTGTTAGGATTATTAGCATATAAAGTGTCACAATTTGACTATGAAATGGCAAATTTTGATCCATACGAGATTTTAAAAATATCCACTGGTGCTAGTCAAGCTGAAATTAAGAGAGCATATAGGAAATTGTCTGTCATTTTGCATCCTGATAAAGAAACTGGAGACGAAAAGGAGTTTATGAAGTTGTCTAAAGCTTATCAAGTAAAGGATTTACTAATTTTTTTGAAGGTAGAGGTTATGATGTAAATTTTACAGGCATTGACTGATGAGGAAGCTAGGAAGAACTGGGAAAGATATGGTAACCCAGACGGACCTGGAGCTATGAGTTTTGGTATAGCTTTACCTTCTTGGATTGTCGAAAAAGAAAACAGTGTTTGGGTGCTTGGTTTATATGCACTTGTATTTATGGTTGCTCTTCCAGTTGTTGTAAGTTAATGTGAATTTAATTATTTCAACTTTAAAGTAATTTCAATTTATATTGATTTTAGGTCGGTACTTGGTGGTATCGTAGCATTCGATTTTCTGGAGATCAAGTACTCTTAGATACAACTCAGATGTATTACTATTTCTTTCACAAAACTCCTAATATGGTTTTAAAACGAGTTCTTATGATTTTATCTGCTAGTCTTGAATTTGATCGTAAGCACAACTCAGAAATTGTTGAAAGACAGTCCGACAATGAAGAAGTACCACAAGTAAGTGAATTCCTTGTTATTTTGTGTTGTTAGTTTTATTAAACTTTAATTTTATAGCTAATAAGAAAATTACCTAATTTAAATGAAAAAAATAAGGAACGACCATTGTGTTTTGGATACAGCATTAAAACGCGGGCTATTTTACATGCACACTTATCTCGTATACCTCTCAATCCATCTACATTAGAACTGGATCGTCAATATATCGTTGCAAAGTGTCCCTATCTTATTCAGGAGCAAGTCAATTGTGTCAATCAATTAATATTATTGGCATACGCTCGTCGCAGTAAGTTAATTTTATGTTAATATTTCTTTTTATTTTTTTACTTCAAAATTTCAAAATACCATCCAATTTCATTTCTCACAATCTGAAATATCTGTAAAATACATCTCACGTTATTCGTGTAGGTACATTTTAAAATTAAATAGTTTGCAATTTATTTAAACTTATTTCTAGTTCAAAGGTTACCAAGCATAGAAACTATTGAAAATTGTATGAAGCTGTGTCCTATGATGGTGCAAGGTTTGTGGGAGTTTAAGTCGCCTTTGCTTCAGCTTCCTTATATTAATGAAGAAAACCTTAAATACTTTGTTTCAAAAAAGGTACTTGGATAAAATTATCGTTCAACATTTTACACCACAAAATTTTGTTTTTAGAGGCAAATTAAGTCGATCCAACAGTTTGCACAGCTAAAAGGAGATGAACGTCGGAATGTGTTACGAAATTTCACAAATCAAGAATACGATGATGTCATTAAAGTGTTAAGTACAATGCCCTACATGGATTTTCAAGTTAAATGTGAAGGTATATTTCCATTACAATAAGATTAATCTTCAGATTAACAAAATTTAATTTTAGTCATTGATGATGAAAATCCTACAGAAGTAACTGCAGGTGCAATAGTAACTGTGACAGTTACCTTGGTTCGCCATAATATGAGTACACTATTTGGTGACGAATCAGTTGCCGAAACTCATAGTATAACTGAAAATGGAATCGAAGTAGAAGTTAAAGAAAAAGAAAAGGAGGCAGTTGGTGATGCTGAAAATGAACAAGAAGCAGCAATTAAAAGACCGGCATGGTTAAAACAGAAAAAAGGTATTTTACTATTTTGTTTATGCGTCTGTTCAAGTTGGTATTTACAATTTTCTTTAATTTAGGTGGCGGCAAAAAGAGCAATAAGAAAACAGGTAAACCAAAAGCCAGTAATCACATTAAGCAAAAATCAGAAGAATCGCCTGCCGCTGTGAAGGTGAAAGCTAAAGAAGATAAACCAAAAATTAAAGAGGAAGATACTGAAGACTCCGATATTAGTGATGTAGAAACAAATGAATTAAACGATAGGTCATCTGAGGAGGAGGTGAAATCGAGTAGCGTCGAAGATGATGATCAAGTAAGTATTTTGTGAAAAACTTGTGGAACCTGAATATGATTAAAAAATTAATTTAGGAGTGGGAGAAGTTCCAACAAAGAATGCACAAAAGAGAAAAAGTTTTAGAGGGACGTTCTAAATTGTCTCACAGTGTACATTCTCCATTATTTCCAAATAATAAACAAGAATATTGGTGGACTTACATTTGTGACCGTAAATCACGAACTTTGCTAACTGCACCTTACCATGTAACAAGTCTTGTAGATAGAGAAGAGTGTCAACTTAAGGTAAAATAGTTTGCAACTTTTGCTTTATATTTAATTTAAACTTTTAGTTCACCGCTCCAAATTGGCCTGGAGTTTATACTTTTACTGTTTGTTTGCGATCCGATTCATACATTGGATTTGATCAACAAAAAGATATTAAATTGGATGTTAAAGAAGCCCCAGCTGAAATAACGGAACATCCACAGTGGGAGTTTGAGGATTCGGGAGAAGAAGGACCCGCCGAAGATGAGGCAAGGGAGTCGGAATATACCACAGATGAAGATTTACCAGACGATGACGACTGATATGTAATTTTAAAATTTGTTACATAAATATTCATGATGGCATTTATTTTATTTTTAAATACGTTGAAATTGTTCTCATTAAACAATTTTCACTTGACATAAATGTGTTCACAGGGGCAGTTAGTTAATTTTTTATGGTGTAAAATTACAATCATTTTAAATTTAATGTTATGGTGCATGTCTAAATTGAACTTGATAAGATACATGCGAGTGTTTTGGAGAAGTAAAAATGGTTGTTAGTCAATTATAGTGTTTAGTTATACAAAATAGATATATAAAAAAGTTTTACATCGATTTTTTAAGAATTTTTTATTTTATTTATCTGTATTATGATTTTCTTCATTGCAAGAGTTTTAAAAATATTTTTTATTATTTATTCATGTTGGGTCTTGTGAAATAATTCCAAATTAACCAATTACTTCCTGTTTCAATTAAGAGATAAAATTTGGAATATAATGAAAATGTACATCCTATTGAAAATGCATACAATCGGTAAATGAAACAATGTGAGTTCAATAAAATAATATAATTTTGTAAGAGAGTATGTATTATTAATAAATATGGAATAAAAATTACTAATAAATGTCTTTCAACGTTACAATACTCAGCATACATACATCACAATTTAAGCGCCCTTCTGAATAACATACTGAATTATTTATCTTTTATTTGATTTATTTTAAGAATAAGTATATTAAATTAAATAATCTCTAGCTCTAAACATTACATCTTCTGAAATTAAATCTCATAAAACAGGTGGATAACTTGGTATATTATTCAAACGATTCTTAAGAAACTGTGTAAAAAACTAATAATGCGTAGCTGTAATTTTTCTGTAACTGTAAAACTAAAATGTTTTAATAAGGTAATGTCGGTTATTTTAATTAAAATGTATTTATTTAAATTACATTTTTATGACTACTACATTTAACAATCCATAAATTTAAGCATAAGAAAAAAAATTTTAAAAGCGAAAAGGCTTTGAAACCACATGTTCGGATAATATAATATTTATATGGGAAATTTTAAGTTGAACTATTATATACAATAATTTGTAACATCATAAAACATACATAACTTATTTAAATAGTTATAAAGATACTTACACATCTAAAAACAGCTAATGTTCCTAAATTTACATTTTGGGACGATTTATTAGTAACGGTAAAGCACATATTTAACATAAGCATTAGCAGAGGAAAGTTAACACAATTATCGGCTAAATTGGGAACCAATAAATTATCGTTTGATATAAATGCCCTACTATGGTGATCATATAAACATTTTGAAATGGTTAGAATGGTGCCAAAGAGAAAAACTATTTGGATCTTGAAATATTTGTACCAATAATTATTTTAGTCTAAAGTAGTTCCCAAAGTTTTGCAATTTATTCTTTCTATAAGATTATCAAGATCATTTTTCACAAACTAACATCAAAATTTAAAAAAAGCAAATAAACATTAGAAAAAGTCATTATAAATGTAATTCTTCCAAATAGGCATAACATTTATTTTGCAAGCAGTTTATACATTACACTTTAAATTTTATATGGCTTTCAATAAATAAAACACATTAAAGTTAATGAGTTAAAAATTGACTCAAATATTGAAAAAATGTTGGTACAATGCTAAAATTAACGAGCGTGATTTTTACAGAATGGACGACCACCTTTGGCAACGAAGCTTTGTCCTTCCAAATTTTTCTTGCACATCTGCAATATTTCAGAGATTACTTAATATAATAATTTATTTATAAAAAAAAATTACCGTGCAATTGAAACATTGACTGTGGTAGTTGTTATTTAAAGCTTCTACCCATCTATCTCCAGCTTCAACAGGAAAACCACAAGCGAAACATTTTGTTGTGAATAGTTCATTCCAATCTAAAAATTATTTTATATAAATTAATTAAATTAAAAAATAGGAAAATGAAAATGTATGTATATTATACACCATAGGGCTTTTTATCCCGATGGCTGATGGTTTTTTAAATTCAAAACTGGCATACCACTTTCGCAGTATGGTTGACAATCTTCTAAAAAGAATGGTGAGTTACCAAACAATTTTCCACAATATACGCAGTTGAAACATTCCGGATGGAAATTCCTACCAATAGCTTTCAAGCAATCCTAAATCATAACAGCAATAATAATTTATCCCTCACAATATAGTTCTCTAAATTTCTTACTCCTTTGATTTTTGCATTACATTTAGAGCATGGTGGAGCAAGATATTGCTCAAAGCAATACTCGCAATATAGTTGACCGCGTTCTTCAACAAATCCTAAGTCTTGCAATGGACGCCTGCAAGATTGAGTAGCGCAAACGAAATGTTCTGGGCACCAAATTTTTCCCAATGCAGTAATAAATGGACCCCTTTAAAAAACAAGCATTTCAAAATTTTCTGACTGTTATAAAATAACTTGAAATTATGAAAATGTAAAAATACCTGGTTAAATTAACTCCACACTCATGACAAATAACTGTTACGTCTTTATTAGCTTCAATACTTTTATCAGCAGCAGCTGGGTAATTATCATGCTTTTTAGCGTTATTATTATTGTTTATTTCATCATTTTCTTTAGTTAGTAAAGTGTTTATTTGCTGATTTAATAAAGCTTTTACGGGAGAAGGCTTATTTTTTAGCTTGTTTGAAGAATTTTTCAGTATATTTTGCCGATTTGATAAATCCGTAATTACATCATTAAATTTTGATGAAACATCATCTAAAGTAGAAGAAAACTGTTTGTCGTCATTAGAAATTGATTTCTCATTTTGCATAGAATTTGAATAGTAAATATTTTTTAAATTGTTTCTATATGATGGTACCTCAATGGTTTTACCATAGCTTTTGTAATATGGATTTGGACTGCATAAATAGATTATTTTGTTATTTTTGAAGTCTACATTTTTATGACTTTTGGAATCATTTTCATTCATAAGTAAAGGAACGGTTATGTTTATTTGATTAAATAATTTATTGCTGGTTTTATTTTCTTCATCTATAGCAGCTTTGACTGACTCCTTGCTGATAATATTTTTAGATTCGTTGGCATGCACTACTAAAATAAACGTGATTTTGTTATATTAGTTTTAAGTAAATCAAACACATGTAACAGATTTAATAGTTTCAAGTCAATTTTGAAATCGAATTAGTGTTTTAGTAGATCAAAGCAGAAGTGCGAAATAAATACCTGATGTGAGAATGGCATTGGCCGCACAGTGCCACTCTTGAGCCAGGACCAGCAGCCAAATTTAATATACCACGACCACGTTTAGGAGCAACACCAACAGCACCTGCTTGTCGACCACCACCTGTACCTACATTAGGTTGGGATACATTGGATGTAGTTACAGTTTTAATGGAAGAAGCACTACTTGTAGGAAGCGTACCTGAGCATGATACTATTGGTTTGGGCAATTTTGATGGAGTGGAATCAGGAATTAGGTGCTTTTTTGGAATAGTGGTTTGAGGAGATTCGGTGCTTGCTAGATTAGATTGATCGCCAATAGATGACAAGAAGGGAGATTTAAGAGGTTGTGGGTTAGTAATGTGGAAACCGATTACATTTTGATTTTCAGGAATATGTGAATTTGTATTTTCGGTCGAATGCATTACAACTTTTCTAGAAGACTTTTCAGATTGAAGAGAACAAGACTTTGTTTTTTCGTATTCCTCACTAACTCTTTTGGTCGTTTGAGTTTGACTATTACCGCAAGTAGATATATCGACACTTTTATTCTCGCTTCTAAATTGAACGGCCTTACTTTCCAAATTAGAAGCATGTTTAGTACTACTGCATGCCGATAAAGATTGTTGAGATTTATTATCTGTTGCAGAAGCATTTTGACTTATCGCCATTCCCTTGCATTCTTCACTAACCTTTCTTGTTGTTTGGGTTTGAATATTTCCGCCAGTAGATATACCGACATTTTTATTTTCACTTCTACATTGAACGCCTTTACTTTCTAAATTTGAAAACTGTTTGTTACTGCATGCCGATAAAGATTGTTGAGATTTATTGTCTGTTGTAGAAAAGCCTTGGTTCATTACATTCGCCATTGATTGAGATTGATGGGAATGCATTTGTTGATGCTGAGGAATAAATCTTTGCAAATGACTTTTGGCATCTCTCACTCTATTATCGTACATTGTTTCAGATAATGACGTACTGGTTCGTAAGGGATTAGGAGGAGGTCCTGCAGCAGGAGAAACTGGTCTTACCGACGATTGGTGAAACGGAGAAGCAGATCTACCAAAGCATGGACTCGGAGATCTCGACTGACATGGAGTTGCAGGGTTTAGTAAATTTGATTCTACAGGCCTACAGTTCATTGGAGCTAAACTTGCTTGATAATATGGAATAATTGGAGGTGGGTTGCTAATCACAATAGGAGTTATTGATCTTGGTCTAGGTGAACAGGAAGTATTCAAAGGAATTTCATCGGAGACTGGTTGGAAGGATATTTGAGGTACGTGGGCATTTCCAAATCCAGGCTGGATAACAGTAACTCGTTCTTTTAAAATCATTTCTGCTTGTTGGTTTAGGTTTGAACTTTGCTTGGCGCCCATAGAAATATTTTGATCAATTTTTTCAATTATTTGTTTTGGCTCTACGGTAGATGTTTTATTAGTAGCTTTTTGCAATAGGGCACTCTCGGTTGTAAAACTTGCGATGTTTTCTTTATTAGAAAGTAAACTAACAGAAGAAGATTTATTCTCTGATTGTAGGTTGCATTTTTCTATACTTTCACTTGATGCCTTGGATTGTTTTTCGTATTCTGAAAATTTGCTTTTTTTGCTGCTTTCAATTGTTTTATCTTCAATAACATTTGATTGGGTCGAACATTTTTCAGTAATTTGTGCTGTTACTGGTTCGCCTAAAAATTGGCAAGACATTTCCATTTGTACTTTATCGTTTTTGCTTTCAAATGACGATCTTACCATTTGTATCATCGGCGGCAATCCGGTAGATGATACTTGGCTGATCTTTTCTGATTGAACATTTTTAGAAATTGTTTGAGACTTAGATGAAGTTCCTTCAGAGAGAGACTTGGTTTCTTTTTTATGGTGCTCATTAAATTTTACCGATTTATTTACTTTTTCCATTTTGGTATCACTAGATTTTGTCTCATCTTTTCTATTTATTATTTTCTGCTGGGAAGCAATCGCTTGAGTAGTTTGAATATTTGCTTGCATTGATTTGTTCTGATTATTAGTACTTGGAAGTACCAACTTTAATTTACTTGATTCGGTATCCTTGGTCGTTTCTAACTTACTCTCTTCTGTTTGATACGATGGAGTATCTCCGCTGAAAGGAGAATATGGTCTATCTGGAGCTGTAGTTAGAGCAGACAATAAACTTATTTTTTCGGTAGGAGGTTTAGGCAAATCTTTGAATAACTCCTCGTCTATTTTACTTTTCATTTTTGAACCAGTCGATTTACTTTCTGACGTTTGCTCGGTAGCAATTTCGCTAATTACACTACGCTCGGGAGGAAAATACGGTATAGTTTCTTCGGGCAAAGGAATCGGTTCCAACGAAGAATATTTATGCGGATTGAACGGTTCGCTGGGAGCTGTGGCTAACGCGGACGCTAATGCACTTGTGGATTTTTTAGTTGGAATTTGAGAAAAGCATTCTGACGAATCAATTTCGGATTGACCATAGGGTTTATCGGAAGCTACGGTTAATGCTACTACCATAGGCGATTCCCATTTATGTGGAACTGTATTTTCAACTTTAACCTTTTTCTCGTACATTGTAGCTAAACTTTGTTGCTGCCCTTTTATCAAGCATGTTTTCTCTTTGCACGATGTTTCACAAGCAGATGATAAATTAGATAAATCTGAGCAATTTGTGTTTTGTTGGCTTTGCGAAATTGTAGCGGATTTTAGCTCTTGTTCACTGGAAATTGATTGTTTGGTGTTGGTCGATTGTGTTGTTTCGCACACAGACGAATTGGATAGTGTACTGCAACTTCTACCTTTCTTGAGCTGCGATTCGGAAATCGTGAAAGTAACGCTTACATCACTCGAAGGCCTAGAATGCATAACGGACTCGACCAACAATTGGGTGTCGATCAAATCAGATATCGTTTCTGAACATTGGGCTGTACTTCTACCTGTTATGTTAGAAACTTCGGCAGAATACCAATTTATATTTTGGTTATTCATTTCTTCCAATTCGACTATATCTAGATTTTCTATTTCAGAAGAATCTTCTTCTAATATTTGTTGTTGATGTTTTTTAATTATCGGTTCCACTTGGGAAGGAGGAGGAAAATATAATGGAGATGCTGTGGGAAACTCAGGTTCGTTATGAATTGGAGGCCACACAGTATTTTGAACACAACGGTTTTCTTTTTCACAAAATAATACATAAAACAATATGTTAGTAATTTGTGGTAGGCGTTAGAAATATAAATAAAAGAAAATAATATTATAAGAAGCAAAATAAATAATCGCAAAACACTAAAATCTATTTTTTTATGTTTGTGTTATTGTATGAAAGTTTTAATAAAGGAATACTTTTATAGATATAAAATTTTAGTAATAAATAGAAAAAGCTTTGAACGTTTTGCATGATTATAAAGTTGTTAGGCTAACCTCTAAGTGGAGTAGTAGTAGGTTTTACAGAAGAGTATCGTCCTAA
Organism: Cantharis nigra; assembly: GCA_958510845.1. Lineage (NCBI taxonomy): Eukaryota > Metazoa > Arthropoda > Insecta > Coleoptera > Cantharidae > Cantharis > Cantharis nigra. The sequence continues at coordinate 68,291,333 of OY294028.1, forward strand.
GAAAAAAGGTTTAAATATACTAGCGAAAAGGTGTTTCGACAAGTTTTTTAATCACATTGTGTTATATTGTTGTCATTCAATTTGTGATAATATTTTTTGTAATATAAAATTTTACTTCAGCGTCCTTTAAATCCAATTAACGCTAAGTAAAATAATAAAATATAATTGAAAATTATGACATTTCTTTTTAAAACCTTTGTGTTTGAAGTTTTATTTATTTTATTAAATAATTTACGTCAGATACATTGATAAAATCAAAGTTTTAAAAAAGAAATGAAATTTTTTGTATTAAATTACGTAGCGTTAATTGGTTGAGAACGACGCTTTATTTTTATCAAATTACGTAAAGCTTTGAAACCCATTTTGGCCTAAATATTAATTTGGTCTGCTATTATTATTTCTTTGTTTACGTAATTTAATAATAATTCTAAAATTTAATTTTAGAAATGCATTACTGACCTGCAAGTGGTGCTGCAGGCGTGGGCGAAGCTCTCCTAAAGTTATTGGATGGTGACAGAGGTGCGCTCACCGTAGAGAATGGACGTGGGCTTGAAAGACTTCCAGGCTAAAATATTTTATAATATAAATGAATAATTTTAAAATTAAATTGAACAAGATTACCGAATAATAAGGGGTGGCCGAATAATTGGTGGAAGGTGAAAGAGGCGCAGGAGATGGAAGCGAATGAGAAGAAAGAGCAGCAGAAATAGTTCCGGCTGGGATTTTTCCACCTCTGTAAATACAAATTAAAACTTTATCTGTTATAAGTAATATATCATAACATTTCAATCTTACGGTGGAATAGTAATTGGTTGCAAATTGGGTGCGGGTGGATTATTTTTGGCAGCTAATTTAGCATGAACATCGCAATACAACTTATTGTTTAAATTGTAGTAGCTGAAATGAATTTTTAAGTATTAATCAACATTTATATTTAACTCAAGTATTACCCAACGTTCTTGAGAGACGAGCCACAAGTCGAACATTTAAAACATTCCACATGTAAATTTTTATCTTTGATTCGAACAAAGACACCCCTAAAAATATAAGTTTTATTTATGTTGTAGTTGAAAAAATAGTTAGGTACAAGTATATGGAAGAAAATATAAAATTCGTGCAAGAATACAAAAAGTTTTCTACGGCAATGAGGAACCACGTAACTTTAAGCAAAAATTGCCTTACAAAAGAAACAATACTACAAAAATATAGATAACGAGAACATTCACTACTACTGAAAAGTTGGCAAGCCTGTTAATAGATGAAAATACGTGTGCGAATTTTTTGAAATTCTACAATCACAATGAAGACAACAAAAGAAATAAACATTAAACATCGATTTAACATTTATAAACTTACACTATAACACTTTCACAATCTGAACAAATAGTTGCTTGCTGGTTAGCAGTGCTACTATTTGATTTTTGCTCAATTCCAGGTTGCAAATAACCTGTTGTTTGAGTATTTAAAGATTGAGAAAAATCTCTTGTAGATGTATCGTTACGATGAACCGATTGTCCACCAATGGCGTGACTATGAGTAGCGTAAAAATTGGGCTGAATTACTATTTAAAAAAATGTACAATATAAAAATTCAGAATAAAAATAATCGATAGGTAATAATAGTAAGCCAAAAATCAATGTTTACTAATGTAAAAATTGCCGGTTCCTCACTTAACTGCCATTTCTCGCTAGACCTGTAATAACAAAAAGTTACTTACACAATCAACCGTTCACAATCTGCACAAATATTTTGACCAGGTGGTAATTGGGGAGTCGGTGGTGCTGGTTTATTTTCAGGAGCCTGTACGCGTCTCAATCCAGCTATTCCTATTGGAGCAGTTATTACACCGGAAGATGGTGCATACTCTGTTTCTATATTTTAAGTTATTTTTATCGTTCATTAATTTAATTAAAAATTGAATTTTGAAAACAAAAATGCTTCCTAAAATATTAAAAAAAATCTATGTATAGCCAGTACCTGATTCGTCTCTTGGATCGTTTTCAGCTTCCTGCACCATACGAAAAACTGCACTCTTTTCAGCGTCGTACGATTTTTCGTTCTTCTTAAAGTTAACCCTGAAATAATTGAAAACGTTGGAGGTAACTGATTGATTTTAAGAATACAATTGTAAAAGTTTCTAATTATTGTGATGTAATAAATGTCAAGGTTCTACAGTTTATTTTTAATAGTATCCATAACTGCTCAAGTGTTTGGCAAAATACCAATCGAGACTTTAGCATTAATATATATGTATTTCCCTGGCACGTTGCCACAGCAAACAGTTGGTACATATTAAAATATTCAAGTTTAATGTAAACTAATGTTAAAATTAAAAAAAAACACATACCCTAACACTCCGTTTGAAAGAACCTCAGATTGGGCAGATAGAGTTTCGGCTATACTTCTATCAGAGTAAATTGGCAAAGGTGAATTGTATTGTTTATTTACTAAATGTGGCCCTCCGTTAAGCTAAAAAAAAAAAAATGAGAAAAAATAAAATAAAAATTGTAGGTACGAACTTGTCCACCAAAGGGTCGTGCAGATAAATTGTGAGTTGTACCAATTGCACCAATATTTTCCTGTCTTCCTGCAGCCAAAGACGTTGAAGTAACAGGTGAAAGATTATTTACATGCGACGTTGGTCTAGGAGACGGTAACTTACCAACTGGAATTACTGTGGGTTTCCAACTAGAACCTCCTCTACGGGTAATTAAATGTTAACAAAGTGGCAATAGATCAAATATTTATTGGCAATACCTTTGAACGGCAACTTCAAAACTAGGTCCAGCTCTTAGTATTACATCTTGTGCATCTTTGTGTCGCAAATTATTAACATCGACGTTATTAATCCTACAGACGGCATCGCCAGCCATTAATCCAGCCTTATCTGCAGGGGATCCTCCAATAACCTTAACAAAATTATAACGGTGATTACAAACTATATTTTAGGGTAAGGTAAAAAATAATTTAATTAGATCACAGCAACAACATTTGACATCAATTTTTAAATATTCTGGCATTATCATTTTTGATACTAATCCGATATTAAAATGTCCATAACAGATAATGTAGGCTTATTTATGAAGTTAATCAAGTTACTAAAAGAATACAAAGAAGCAAAATGTACAACGCCCGGTGAATTTATAAATGGAAAGATAAAAGACGAATTTGTTAACGAACAGCTGGATGCGGTGTACAGAAGTTTCTTAACCATAGAAAAGCACGATAAATTTTTTGATAAAATGGTACAAAATTTTTGGAATTACAATCAATTAAAACCGTTTAATAAAGAAATTATCGAAACAATAATGTATATAATTATATTCGAACTGAACGAGTCAAACTTTAAGACAATTTCTAATACTTTCCTCAAGTTAAATTATAGGTTTTCTATTAACGTAATTGAATATTTTACTTTGGAAAACAACTTAATCGACACAGTTCAAGCAGGATGCAAGTTCTATGAGAATGACTACGTTTTAAATATAATTTTACATCCAATTTTAAATAAACACGAGTGGATTCGTAATCTATATGAAATGGTAGAGACAAACTTGGCAGTAAAAACCAATATTGTTAAAAAACCATTAACTATACCCTGTGGACCTGCATGTAGTAATAAAAGAAAACAAATTCCAACGGTACCACTCAATACACCTAACAATGAAAAGGTTAGCATGAGTAGACCTTTACGCAAGTCGGTCCTTGAAGGAGATCGTAAATTTCAAGAAACTTTGGATAAAGTCCACGAAGAAAATAAAGAAAAAGCTTTAAAATTGCTAGAATTTGCACGCACGAATGCATTTAAGTGTGCCACCGTGGTATCGAAAAGAAGTGAAGTAGAAGAACAAGTTCCCATGCAGAAAAAATTTAAACGCAGTAAAATACCGAAAGTAAAAAATGTTACAATAAAGCGAAATACGGCAACATTGATGAGAGAAGCAGCAATTTTAGCAAAAGATAAGGAAATGGAGATTAAAAAAATTGAATCCATAATTCAAACATCGTTTGATCCCACCACATTGGAAGATCTGGAAAACGACATTAAAAAATGTAAAGAACAGCAAAACATTCAGGATATCGAAAGGAAACATTTGCAAGGTCAGCTTACGTACGAAGAAGCTATTATAGCAAAACAAAACTTCTTAAAAGCAAATCAGGATAAAATGGAAGAATTCAAAGAAGAACGAATAGCGATATTGGAAGAAATTGATCGATGGCGCCAAAAAGAGCAGGAAAAGATGAAAGCTTTAATCGAAAAATGTCAAAATATTGAAAAAGCAGCTAGAGATGCCGAGAAAAAACTGCACGAAGATAAAAGAAAACGTGCTCAATTAATCGTAGAAGAAACTAAACAATTACTTAACGATGCTTGTATAAAGGAGCAGGAAGAATTAGCTAAGAAAGTCAAACTTATTCAAGAGCTACGTGCTCTTCAACAAGTGCGAACATTGCAAGTTAAAGAATTCGATCCAACCGAATCCTCCAATATGGGCCTGTTGTGCGAAATGTCAATTGCGGAACTGCAAGAACGTTTATTCCTATTGAAGCTTGAAATGAAAGAAGAACTTGAACGAAAACAAAAAATAATTTCTGATAGTAGAGTTAAGCAACAACAGTTAATGGAAAATGTAAAACAGTTTATTGATCAAAGTCGAGTTGCTAAACCTAAACCAGTGCCAAGATCGAATCCTAAAGTGGAACAAACGCCAGAAATAATTACTCTACGCGAACGACTTCAACAAGCCAGACAGACGAGAATAAGCTTGCAGCAAGCATCGATGGTGTAGAGTTTAATTTATTATTAATTCATAACTAATTTTATTTAGTTGTTGATTATCTTCAAATTTTATGAAATAAATAACCAATAGATGCTTCTAAAATAAACTACAAAATTTTTGTTTTAATTTTCAAAAGAAAATTTTGTAAAAATGGTTCGAATACATAATACTCAGAGAAAACATACATATAATTGAAATTTCAAAAAACCAAACTGAAAATTATTTTGAATTATTTAATTGAAAATTATACTGGAAATTATATATAAATATTGAAGAAAAATCTTTTTATTGCTGTAAAAATTCAATTTTTGAGCATTTCGATCGTTCTTCTTTTAACATTTTGAAAAAATTATCTAGACCAGGGGTGTTGGCAAACTTCTTTTATCAGGAGCCAGATAAACGTAAAAAATTTCACGAGGGCTGGAATTCCAACAAAAAATGCATTTTGTTTTGAAATCTTGCAATTATAATTATTATTAACTACTTTAGAAGGGACGTTGGAGAGCCGGATTAAAGCCCTATACGAGCCGGAGTAGGCCCGCGAGCTAACCCCTGATCTTAACGATAAGGTGGCAATCTTAAAAGGAGATGATCCAATTCCTTGACTCATACATAATTATAACAATCTGTAAACATTCTATTCTATTCTTAAATTGAATCAAAGCTTTAAAAATTATAATAGTCAGTGAAGATATTTGTTGATATATTTAAAAGGAGATAATCCGAAAGATTAATTACAAGTGATTAATTTGTTTCAATAAAGCATTTAAGATAAATCCAACATTAACAAGAATATTTTTTGTCAATTTGCATACTATTTTAGCCAATTAATATTAAAATAATCTAAAATAGTTAAATTTTGATTTAATTTTCTATTAAAATAATAGCGAAAATCAAATAATAATAATAATTGAAAAATTGATAAATTAACCTTGATTGCAAAAGGAAAGTTTAAAATATTTCCTGTGAAATTCTAAGAGTAGGCAGTAAGTACATGATAAATAATATAATGTATTCTAATTTTACAGTTTTATTCCAAAAAATATATTGTAAGAAAATAGAAATCATTTAAATTCTTTTAACAAGAATTTAAGAATTATGATTTTAGAAACTTATTTATCTATAAATTACGACGATTTCACTGAACTAATCAATTTATATTTTACTTTAAAACACCTAACTTGCATTTAAACTATTAAATTAAAATTATGATAAACACGATGATACATTACATCTGAATCGTATATTGAAATTAACAACAGTAACGAAATAGCTATTTATACAACTAGTTGCGAAATGATAGTGTTTTGTACACGATAAGCGTGAAATTTGTTCAACGACCGTAAGCCAAGATGTACAACACGCCAAGTGTATAAAACACTACTTATGCATTGTATTTTCCACAAATTCTATACATAAATATTATAAAAAACGTTAAAATAATGAGAATTGCAAATGCAGCCCTGCGGTACCCTCCGCTAGAATAAGGTACTACTTGTCGCAAACAGATTAGACTAAGCTAAGATAACTGCTTAAAAATGTTAGTCTTTCGTGCAAACTGACATTTACTTTTGGATTATAAATTTACTTTTAGGTGTTAGTGACAATCAAAAAGTTATCTTTAGTTCACAATTTTATAAAAAAAAATAAATTTTTGATTTTCATTTGTTTGACATCACAAAGAAAGACTTTAGTGTAGTAAATGTGAATTATAATTCAAATCTGCAAGATTGCAATTGAGTAATTCCTTTCGTAATTGCAAAACAAGCAAATAAAAAAAAATGCATAAAATGTGCGTTTTCCCAAAAATATATCTTCCGTTGAAGAACAACCGCCTAAAAATAGCAAGCTATAAATTAAATTTATGTATTTTCATCGGTCAAAGTAATTTGCAAGCGATTATTATTTCAAGACAAGTAATATTTTTAAAAATTTTTGAATTTTAAACGAAAGTAATAAGCAAATGTCAAACTTAGCAACTAATCAGAAAGCTATTTTGTTTTATTTCTTAACTTACAGGGCGGAAAGTGATCACTTTGCAACTTGCGCTAGGTACTTCATAAAATATTATTTTAATAAAATGAAAGCAAATTTACTAAAATGATTAACTTGTAGGATTCATTGATGGTAAATAAAATGATTTATATCAGTGTCAATTTTCATTACAACTTCGAGTTTTATTTTTATTAAGTTTATCAAACTATCTTAACGCTCAGCTGTAATAATATATTTCCTACCTCAGCCGCTAATGTACTATTATTTTATACCGGTTCACCAATTTCATTAAATTAAGTATAAACCTATAAATTAATATTTAAGCTCCCACATAGCATTGATATTTTGTTGTGTGTTGTATATATAGTTAGTTTCAATTTAAATGGAATTAAAAAAAGGAATATATTAAATATATTAAAACGTATGAACATTTCCGCTAAAACATAATGGATCCACGTCAATTCGTCGCGGACAATTCGTCGCGTGCGACAATTCGTCGCATGAGACAATTCGTCGCATGAGACAATTCGTCGCATGAGACAATTCGTCGCATAAGACAATTCGTCGCAATTAATTGTACTTTTCTCTTCTCTTTTGTTCTCAAAAGTAAAAAACTTGATTAATAAACAATAAACAACAACGAAAAAAATAATTAACAATATAATAATAACAAAACAATAAATAACAAAATAACAAAAATAACAAAATAATAAACAATAAAAGAACAAATATAAATTATATTTGTAATTTAAAATTATGCGCAATTCCTCGAAGATAATCCAAAATTGGTCTGTTTTGATAATCTTCAACCACAACTGCTATTCGTACGGCAGTGTCTTTGTATTTTTTTTTTGTGTACTTCAATTCCAGCTATAAACTGTTCTATTTTCAACTTATTCAAACTTTCTTCTTTTTGAAGCCCCTTTACAAATTTCCATATGCTAGGATGGGCGGCGTTGATTATTGAAGAAAAGCTGTTGTGCCATCCTTCAACTGCGTTGTTGGTACGCGGAATATTTTGTGCGACCGCTTCGTAACAATTCCATATATTTATTGAAAATAATGGAGGACGCCTTCTTCCTCTTCTGTCTGATCGACCTATCCAAGTATCTTCAAAATAATTTATTAATGGCGTCAAAATGTCTTCATTTTGTATGTAAAATGCGCTGTCTAATAATACTTGAAACGATTCAACGACGTCGTTCTCCGGCACAAACGCCAAAGCTGCAAGTAGTCTCATATTCAACGCAAAATCTGCATCTTGAGTATAACGAACTTGCAGTCCCCCTTGCTGTATATGTCTCCATATGCTTTGAGTAAAGTGGAAAAAGCATCCTCGTATCGCAATATTTTCGAATTCATTGCGACATGCATTCATTGCAGCCATTTCGAAGTCGAATAGAATGGTTAAAGGTTGAACCGCAGGCTTCAACATTTTTATAATTCGAAATAAACGACTATAAGTATCTTGAGACTTATTCGGCAGCAAGGCATATATGGTTGGAATTACATTGCTGTATTGCACGCCATGAATTGTATACAATTGAGCAAACAATTGTGGTACAGTGGTGAAAGTTCCATCCGCGAACCAATGGTCGGAATTCAACATAAATTCTAGGTTCGCCTCAGTAGAAAAAACTAATATTCTGTCTTCACCGGGTCCACTATCATGTAATAAAAACGGTTCTCCAGAAGACGTGATGGTTAATTCTTGTGGAAAGACTAATTCCTGCAATGACATAGGATTCGCAGGCACGGTTTCTTTTTCCACGCGTGCACGTTGAACGGTTCTTTTTATTGCAGAAAGCGGTGGTAATTGGCCTGAGGCAGCAACCGATACTTCTTCTGAAATTGTTGCAATGATATTTTGAGTAGTTCGTCCTGTTTCTGTTGCAATATTCTTCGCTCTTGTTAGTGCATTCCGAACTTCAGTATCTACTGCATCAGCAACATGATTGTGGCTAGTGTCTTTTACAACTTCTTCACCAATGGTGTGAACACGCCCCGAGCAACGCGACTTGTGGTATTCGACACATTTCCAAATCACTTTTCCACTCGATTATATGCTTCTTTCTCGTCTATGAATATAGCCTTTAAATAATAATAACTGGCGGCCTTTCTCACTTTCCATATATTCAAGCACCATTGTGGAAGTGAACTGTTAATTTTTTTTTGTTTTTTGATTTTAGTTTATTATATACTAGATAAAATATTAAGTTGGTATATTTTATACCAACTTAATATATTTTTTTTAAATTCACCACACGTGGTGAAGTTAGAAAAACGGGTACCCTGTATAACCGAAAACAGAAGATAACAAATTGAAGTGACATTTTGGGAACTCTCAGTTACATTTGGCGAATTTAATCGCGATCAAATCGTTTCATACGACGAATTCTCTACTGCGCCGAATTGTCGCTTGCGCCGAATTGTCGCTTGCGCCGAATTGTCGCTTGCGCCGAATTGTCGTGTGCGACGAATTGTCGCGTGCGACGAATTTGCCGCGACGAATTGTCCGCGACGAATTGACGGTACACCAAACATAATAATGCTAATACTGCCAATATGGCTAGCCTGCGATTAAAAACATCACCTTATCCCTATATTACATGTTTTTGTGGCAAAGTTTATACGTTTTATATCAAAATAATTAGATACATTATGAAATTATGATCTTTTTTAATTTTAAAAATTTTTTTAATTCCATTTAAATTAAAACAAACTATACTATACATTCATAATAGTAGACATAATATTTTCCCATGTTTTGTTGTAATGCGGGACATCTGGTATTATGTACATTTTCACGTATTATGTGTGTAAACAAAAAATATAGTTCTATTTGCCAAAATGCATTGTTTATTTTGAAATATCAGTTAAAATACTGTAATAAATTACTATTTAAATTAAATTTTTAAAGGGAATGAGTTTAGGGGGTAAAACGAAAATTTATTGCTCTAAACATCTAAATTTTTTGGAATGTTTTCAATTTGAGATAACAAATTAAGTAAAGTTTGTAATAGTGGAAAAATAATGTAGAAAATTTTAAGTTTTGAAAATCTAAAACTTTGAGAAGTCTTGAGTTGAAAGACAAAGAAAATAATTTAGAAAATTTAAATTTTAAGAAATTGTATTGTTTCATGTATGTATCAGTATGTACTCAACCAACTTTTTAGAAGTGAATAAAATAGCCCCATGTAAAGACGCAATTTTCTTAATTATATTTCTTATAACTGTGATATCTTTATAATCTAGGTCTGGAATTTTAAAGTAATTTTTTTTTACTTCATAAAACTAATCTTAATATTATGATGTATTGTCTATAATTTCTATATTGTATTACAACAATAAACAACTGTTATTTTATAACCAACTAGATTTCAGCAATTATTTCCAGATTTCAAACAAATCGTGTAAGTAAGTCTAATAATTTTTGTTTTCACTTATAATATCACAAAAGAATGAGAATAAAGCTCCGTTGACATGGGTAGTGAATCACGACAGTGAGTCACACTTTTGTAGAATACGCGCGTTGAAACTACTGATTCATAAAATATAAATCGTGATTTTTTGCTGAGTTAATGTTCACCACAGCAATATAAACATCCGTGTAACCTTCGCCACGAATATAAAAATTATCATATCGTGAAAATTAAAATTTTCCACAAATGTGGATCACGATCATTATTCACTACCCATGTCAACGGGGCTTAAATTGAAAATAATTTTATATATTTTCGAAAAGTTGTTACCAGGCAATAGATACGAGAGCCCGTAGGGATCGAGTAGCTATTGCCGAACGGCGACAACTTTGAGAAAATATGTCAAATTATCTCTAATTTATCGAATTCTCGTGTGATATTTTGATTGAGTATTGCACTCAAGAATCAGGACTAATATTTTCCTCACAGTGACGCGCATGTGAATGGATTAACGAGATTCCACCGGAGTAGATTTTGAAATTGCAATAACTCAAAAACAGCGGTAGATATCGAAAAACTGAACAAAAAATTTACCCCCGTTAAACGATTTGTCGTTTGATGTCTCTTTTGATGTTGTCAGGGTTTTACAATATCACAATATCATTTTTTGACATAAATTTACCCGCTGAATATTTTTCATAGCAACGTAAATATTAATATAATGAAATAACTTAAAATATGAGATTTTGAAATTGTAATAATTCGAAAACGGCGCTAGATATCGAAAAACTGAGCAAAAAATTTACCCCTGTTACAGGAAACCCCCAGAGATTTGTCGTAAGAAGCCATATGCAAAATTTCAGATTAATAGCGCGCAGTAATAGCGCAAAAAAGTACTATTACTTTATAAGTATTTTTTTAAAGTATATTTAAAAGCATTACTTTACTCCTGGAATTGTGAAAACAAGTTTTTAAGATCATAATCTCACCTTTTTTGCCATCCCTGAGCTTTTTCGTGCCATACTCGTGGAAACAGTCCCGGGCTGTAGTTGGAAAAATACCCAGGTATTTTCCCTCCTGCCCGGGACTGTTACCTACGATTATTTTTGTCGTTAATTTTAATATTAATTTCATGGACTGACGATGTACTAAACCATTTTGATTTATTTTATTCATAATTAATTGACAGACGTGAAATCAAATAAATATGTTGCTATTAAAACAAACACATACTTCAAATTATTCTCGCGGAAATAATGAAAGTAGATTATTCCCACTAGTCTAATTTTTTGATTGACAACTTTGATTGAAATTGAAAGTTCTATTGATTTTCAGAAAAAAAATCATTAGTATTGTTCATTAGTATTGTCGAGCAATTTATTAGCTAATTCCTTTGGATGAGTATGCAGCCTATTATCACAATATTTAAGGCAGCTTTTTAAAAATTTTAAAAGCAGTTGTCACTTTTAATTATTTTTTTAAATTTAATTTATTTAGTGTTATTTGAAGAACTATACATTTTTGAATACTTGCAGTATTCTTAGATTGGAATTACTGAGTTATAATATTTGTTGATAAAAACTCTTTACAGTGTGTAAAAATTCTACATATTCTCCATGCTTCGGAGTGGAATATCTAAATAGGGTCAAGGATCATCTTTGTCTTGTGAATCATCCAGCAGTTTTAAAAAACTTTAGATATAATCGGAGCTGAAACATTTCAGTTGCCGTAAACCCTTAACATTTTTTGTTTAGAATGATCGAGCGACAAGATTGGATCAATTGATTTGGAATGATCCATGTGACTGATTCACTTATGACATTGACACTGAATTTTTTCAATTCTTTCTAAGTCAAATTTCAGAATTTTTTCTCAATTATTTAAGCAAAGTTAAATTTTAGATTTCTACTTTTGCTGTAGTGAATTAAAATAAAGTATAAAACCAAAAAATACATGTATGTAGATACTAGCACCTATTATAAATACTTCAAAATTTCAACATTCTCTTTTTTTACTCGATAAATTCATAAATAGTGAATTGTAATTATTGCTCAAACCAATTGAATTACTTTTAAATACAAATTAAAATAAATGGTCTGCATGTAAAATTGTCTCAAGGTCTTACCGATTTATATTTTGATTAAGCATTTTCATTGTTTGAATTATTTACTTACAGGCAATTGATTTATAAATTATTTAATTAGATATTTTTTATTTACTAAAATCTAAAACAATTTATAAAAGTAAATTAATTACAAAACAATTGGAGACGTGAGTAGATGAAGGTGTTCTGTTACAAAACTAAAGCTTTAAATAAATTAAATTGTATTATTCTGTAAATTGAAGAAAAAACAGTTTTTGAAAAATTGCAATTCGACACTTTGATCCACTTGCATCTTTAATTATTATTATTTTAGTTAGTAAACTCTAAAATTAAAAACATTGATATTTCTGATTTAATATGTTAAATTAATATAAAAGAATTGTTATGAAAACTATCGTTTTCTATCAAAGTACACTAAAAAGTAGTGAACCTGCTGTGGGTAGAAATCATACAAAATAAGGACCATCGTATATATTAAGCCATCGTAATAGATAACTGTTCACTTTAGTGTTCCCATGAAAACTAAAGTACTTGAGTATTTTACATTTATACAGGAAAGCCTGAAAATATATAAAACAAATAATCTTCTTGATTTAATACTGAACTTTTATTGTTATTTGCAGCTCATGAGAGAGAAGTAATTCTATATTTACAGTTGTTCGAGAAATTTTTTTCTTTTTCAGTGCTCAAAGCTCGTCAATCAAAAGATAAAAGTTCCTCCAAAATATTTTTAGTCTCTATTATTTTTTTTTAAAATATATTTGTTATATAATGAACGTTATTTACACTTATCTCTGCTTTGTCGTTATTGTTAGATTCGTCACATTTCTGGCTACAGAAGCTATAGTTGGTGTAATTCGTGAAAGTAAAAATATTTTCTAAAATTCTCCCCCCCTCAAGTACTCAAACATTTATTAACCGAAAATGATACAATAATATGAAGGTTGATGATCAGTGCTTTGTTTATAGATAGCTTAGTAGCACTAAGAAATCCAATTTTATCACGAATAGTATACTAGGCACGTAGTAGAGATGATTATTATTAATCAATCCAAATATACAGTCAAATATAAGATAAATACGTAAAGATTTAAATATATTTGGAAGAGTTCCACATTATACGATATGCCCAAAAAATTTTTCATTCAAACTTTGCCTGCGGAAATAGACATATAACCTTGGTTCAAAATTAATCTGTCTTAACATAATTTCGGAACGATACAATGCCATGGGCATATTGATATTCAGGTTATTAACACACATAATTAGATCCTTTATTTTTATTTATAGGCAACTGTTTTTTTTTTGCAAAAATGCATTATGCATTTCCTGAAATTTTTACTTCTGGAAGAAGTATTAAGTAAGATTTCTTGGTAGAAACATGATTAATAGCAACATTATGTGATACATTTGCAATGCACAAATTTGGTAAAAATGTTAATAGAAATTAAATTCCGACATTGAATGAATCTCCTGTTCTTCCAGACGTACATAAAATATAACCTACTGGTACCATTGAAAGAAATTACTATTTATTCAGTTATAATCTTATTTGTGGTTTCTATAGAGTTAAAAATTTAATACCTATTGAAGTATTAATTATTGTGATGTTGAATTATTATAACATTGCATTTATCTTACTTGTTTTTATTAATTAACGGATTAGGTTTATTTATGTATAGCTTTATTTATTAATTATTTTTATTTGTTTACATATTTACATAAACTTGAAAAATGCAGGTTTTCTAGTTGATAACAAACATTGATATTAGCAAAATAATAATAATAATTTTACCTTGCTGATAAAAGTAATTGTACCTGTAGGTATAGGTATTTTTGAAGTGCTTATACTGATTGATAAGGAAAGTAAAAAAACAATGGTTTGTAAAAATTTTAACAATGGAAACAAGGAAAATTTGCAGTTTTTCTTATTGCACAAGTAAGTAAGTACCTACTGCATAATGAATAATTGCTTGTGTCGACCTTACATTTTATTAGTGTTTTGAAAAATTGTATAGATATAACGTCCAGTACAATGAACCTCTCCGCTAATATTAGTTAAAAAAATAATCCACTATTTAGAAAAATTGCACAACTTACGAAATCACAATTTCAACTTAAAATAAGCTATAAATACATTTTAAGAAGGATAAAAATATAATTATAAACAATTTACTGATTTGCAAAAGCATAATTAAACAAACTTAAATATAGTAAATTTTTTGAATGAATTGGTTAGCACAGACGTGCTTCTGTTTCTATTTATGTACAAATTGTCTTATTCGTTAAGCCATTTTAATTAAGTTTAAATGAAATACTGATAAACAAGTACAGTGTAAAAACCACATTTTTATAGCTACTATACCATGGGTTTTTGCTTTGGTCTGGCCAGGCGGTTCGCTATTTATAAGACGGTTTAAAAGTATGGGGCCGTGTGCAGCATCCGTTTCACATTGCAATAATGCTCGAGATTTTGGACGATCTAATTTAGAATTTTGGCACACAATTTCTAACAACAATAACACACCCACATTTTCGTAACTTGATAGTGAAATGTAGTGAAAAAATAGTTTAATTGCAATAAATGGTCAATTAATGGATGGAAAAATAAATTAAGTTAATTAAATGCACATATGCGGCCATTAATGTTTGACGTTTATATAATTTCGTAAGATGTAATATAAAATTTCGAATTAGTAAAAAAGACTTGTTGCTGCAGAAACCACAACTATTAATTAGCAATTCCGTTGCCGAAATGACATATTTATTGAGAGTAGATAGCAATAACAATGTTTGGAATTTGAAGTAGTATTATTAAACAAGTAAATTTGCTAAACTATCAAAGATAATTTGAAAATAATAAATTACAAAAATAATTAAATTTTATACATCATTAAATAAGAAAATATGCGCTATATTTTCGTTAACATGATCAGGTGCTTTCATTAAAATCTAATTAAATAGCGTCTTCCATCAAATTTTCACTGAAAATATAAATAAAAAATATGTTGTAGTTTGCCAAGAATTATAAATTAAATAATGATCATGTCCGAATTGAAACTGCTTCTCATTTTTCTTTTTCTTTTTCCGGTGTAGTGTAGTTTTAGGTCTTAAATCTCTATTTATTATATTATAATAATATACT
This sequence comes from Cantharis nigra, assembly GCA_958510845.1. NCBI lineage: Eukaryota > Metazoa > Arthropoda > Insecta > Coleoptera > Cantharidae > Cantharis > Cantharis nigra. Next base: position 68,306,780 of record OY294028.1, read on the forward strand.
ATTATCTAATTTTTATAATAATAATAATAATAATAATTTTAAAGAATTAGTTTATTCATCCAACGTGGAAATTCCGCTTACGTGCTAGGGTTGATGCCTACAGGGGCATTTATTAACAAATTTTTCCATCTACTGCATAATTTGTTATTATAACTTGTTATTTCTGTTATGGTTATGAATTTAACACAAAAGCATTATAAGTAGTAAATTTGTTACGAAAACAAAATATCTATTTAAATTATCTATACTTATTTGCTTTTTTAATAGCTATTTTCGGTGGCAAATATTTAAGCTGGACATGAAAACATATTTTTGAGGGATTATTGAATTTTACTTTAGACTAAACAAATGTAATCATTTAAAATAAGGAAATTGATGAAACGGGTAAACGAAATCTATAAGTTATTATTTTTTAAGTAATATTATTATAAATAGGTATACTGAAAGTTTTGTGTTGAAAAAATAAACACGTGGCGTATAAAAAACAACAGTGAAAAACTTTTATTAGTTTCTAGACGTTAAAGTTTTAGCTAATGACCTGCATCTTGCAATGTCTATCTGAATAGACGTTTAGATGTCAGTTCATCTCTTTTATAAACAATTCTAGTTCCTGGTATTTCAAAATATGCAATTTATAATTTTATAACACTTGACAAATGAATATCAATACAATAATATGTGGTTTGTTATTTCTACCTATACAGTGTTACATATTATATACTTGTATGACCAGGTATTTAATTAAAAATTTGGTAAAACTAAACAAAAACATTTTTGAATAGGTACTATTAAAGTATCCAGTTATTTTCTCAAAAATTTTTTATAGTTGTAATTATAAAGGTACCCTAGCTGTTTGGAATAATGCTATTTCAAGCAGTAGATAAAAAAAATATAGTATTGTTCTGTCGAATTGCAGACAAAACATTTCTATCTACAATTTAATTTTTAATACGCGTTCACAATGGACGTCGCGTCGGTGTAAAAAATACGTAACTGTAAAAGATTAATTAAATAAAGAAATATAAAAAGTAGTATGATTTTGATTCAGTCGGTGATTTTTACAGATTATCGTGCCAAGCATGACATGTCTATCAGATATTAAAAGTACGAAAAGTACGAATAATATCTTGTTGAAGGTATATTCTTGCCAAAATAAACAAAACCTTAACATCTTACAGTTTTTAACCTCTTTAAAGGTCATCATCTGATTGTCATACTATCTTTATTCCACATAATTTAGATCTTAAATGTACCTATTATAAAAATTTGAAATTCTAAATATCTCAAATAAAAAAAAAATATTAACAAAATATAAATATTATTGAGATTTAATTATTTAGAATGAAATTCATATGACCGTTTTTATTTTATCTTTATAAAGGCACTGCATCCTAACGATGACTTTTCAGCTGCGTTTAAGAGAGTTTAATTATTCCCATTCATAAAAAGGGAGACAAGAACGATCCCTAGAAACCACCGACTCATAGCACTTCTGCCCGTTACTTTCCAAAATTTTAGAGAGATCACTTATATCCTATACGACTACTTCGAGAGTATAGGCTTGTTTACGAAATTCCAGTTTGGATTCCTATCGAATCACTCTACAACTGCAGCAGTGATGACTCTCGTGGATGAGTTTGTTGATTGTGACCAAACATTAAAATACTTGTTATCTTTTATGGATTGTCTCACTTTGAATATTTTTACTTAAATTTTATGCTTACAATCTTGACACTCATTGCTGCCAAATGATTTACTTTCTCAATAGGTATTAGGACTATTAAAATTTATTTATTAAATTTAAAGAAAAATTGGTTTTATTACCATGCGAAAACATAGCAAGAAGAATAAAAGAATAAATCCATTAGATCTACACTGAAAGAAATAAAAATATAAGTTTAAGTTAGGCACAATTTTTCTAAATAACTCTAATAAAACTGCAAACAAAAATTAATATAAAATTTTTTTTATTTTTGAAATCCGGCATTTGGACAATTTGGAAATTTTGATGAGAAGAAAGAAGCGAAAGTTTAACTTTCATGCTGATTTAGAGAAAAATTTTTTTAGAAAAATTAATTATGTTAATATGTTTATACAAATAATAATAGGTGCGAGCAGATAGTTATTAATTTTGTATTGGCTTTTTAAAACACAATCGGTTTAACATTCTAATGTTTTCGCACAATTTTAATTCTATAAAGGATATCTACATTATATAATAAAAAATTTGTTAGCTGCAAATCACCGTGAATGCTTATAATATACTTTGTTCATTATTACAATAAATTATTGTCGTAATATTTCCACATGAGATACAATTTAGATTACTAGAAAGATATTTGTATGAATGGTATTTAGTAATTGTAACTGATAGGATTAAAGATTAAAGTGACTATTGAATAGTCAACTGTGCTCTCACTACAGTTGCAATCATAAGCAGATTACTTAAAAGAAAAATTTTCTGAGTTTCCAGTTTAATTACAACAGCATAATATTGTGATTATTATTTAGGTATAAAAATTGATAAATCAGGCTACTTTGTTATTATGCATTGTAGCTGATGTTTCGAGAAAACCATTGTAGGGCTTTGCAAAAAGATAAGTTAAAACATGAAATTTATGGATTAGAACAACTAAAAAATTTACTACACTCTTTTATAACTAAAATGCACAAAGCTTTCACAAATAAAATTATACCTCAAGTTTAAATTTCACAAACGTTTTTACCAAACTATGGCCATAATTGAAAATGGGGTATATTTTAAATCTAATTATTTTAAATCAGGCATCTGTTGATTAGAACTTACATACGATATAATAGATAATATACGAGTATTATGAAAACAGTAGGAAATTCAAATTTATTACTGGCGTCATCGTGCTTTTGACTTTTTGTTATTCAATTTTTGCTACATCGCCAAAGTATTAAAATTATATCGTCCTTTTAATGTTAGCAATGGCTTTAGTGCCTACTTTTCATTTCCACACTTAACTAAAATTAGTATATAATGTAGCATATCGGCCTTAAACATTTTTTAATGTAAATCACACAATATCATAAAGTAAAATATTTAAGTTAAATTTAAAATAAATCCTTACATTCCTAAACAGTTTTAAATCCCATGGAGCTTAAAAGTTGATACATTTTAAAATGTCAAGAAAACTTTGAACTCAAAGTTTTTCATACTTTAAATTATATTTAAATATAATGATATAATGAGGAAATCTTTTGGTTTGCCAAGTTTTTCAAATAAAATTAAGAGAGGACGTTTCAAAATGTGTATCTATATAATAAATTTTTTTTATTATAAAAATAATATTATTTTAATTTCCATTTATATCCGATTGTTTTTGTTGGTCATCAAAGACTCATTTTTGCTCTTAGAAATATTAGTAATGTTAGTAACTAATAATTAAATTTACTAGAGTGCTAATCTAGCTAGATTAGAATTATACCGGGTGATCGGCCTTACACCCGATAATAGCGAAATTGATTTTTGTTTAATTCCAATATTCCATTATAACGAATATGAATGATAACGGCAGAAATTTACCAAAAATATAATTTTCTATGTTATTTCTCTATGATCGGGTGTAAGGTCGGTCACCCGGTGTAATACTGGTGTAATATAGATAACTTTTTCGACAAACTTAAATACATATTTTGTACAAGTGGGCGATCTTCTTATTTCTTCTAATAGTGCTTTGCAAAATATACTGCAATCATATGTCAATGACTGGAGGTATTTTAAAAATAAACTGACTAATTGCTCTTTTAATTTTAAAAATTTTCAGTATATAGTTCAGTCATTAGATAGCTCGGAAACGCAATTTGTTTTCTAAAACTGTCTAGTTTTTTATTTGTGGATTCGTCGTTAACCGTAAACATTAGTTTTCCATGGTAGTTAATAATTTTAAATCTATGAGCCACTTTTACGTCAAACAAACAAGAAAAAGAGATTCTTTTTAGCGATGTGATAACTGCACTATTATTAATTTGTAAATTTTAAGAAATCATAAAAAACTTTTATTTAGAAACTGGAAATTAACGGTTTAAATTAAAACCAATGAATAATTCAATTTGTTGAAATATTTTAGAATTAATATTAGTACTTATTCAACAGATGCATAAAGTTTTATTTAAAAGTTAAGAATTCCGACATTATTATTTATGGATATTGTTATTCTGAGAATGGAAAAGTCAGATTTTATTATTTTGTGCTTATTTTTGATAGATGACGGAAAACATATTATGAAAAATCGGCGAAGCTTGTCCTTAATTTTTTAACTATAATTTTAATTTATATTTCCAAAGAACAATGCTGAAGTGATCATCGTTGATGTGGGATCTTTATATTAAGCACTAAAAATGTTAAAATATTATAACATAAATTAACCAATAAAGTTGGCTTTTTGTGATTTGCAATAAGAGTGAAAGTGAGTGAAAAGCTCACTATTAGCATTGCTATTAGTACAAATTTTTAAAGATTTGTGATCGTAACTTCTTAATAAGGTTAACTAAATGATTAATTCAAACTTAAATCTAAACAAATTAAAAAATAGATGCTACATTAAAATGATTAATTTAAAACAAACATTAATCATTTTAATCTTATAAATTCATGCTAAAAATAAATGCACAAACTTGTTTATAATTTGCTAAATATGCAATATAGTATCATAATCATTATTAATGAATATTTTATGAAGGAGTAAAACATTATTAATAGTTTACCATCTACTATTATATTGCATAAATGGTGAACTTGAATTACAAAAATAAAATAATGACATTTTTATTTAAATTAAAAATGTAATTGCATTATTGTTTAATTTTTTTTTCAACTGATTAATGTTCATAAAAATAATTTTGTTACGAGATTACATAATTTATGAAGATGAAGAACAAAATTGTGTAATTTTAATTTATTTACACTGTTATTAAAACAATTAAAAACCTGACTTTAGTTTAAAAGTGTTTATTAGATACAAAATTTATAATGTGTTTTCTCTCGCACTCACTAGACATTATATACGAGGTAAGACAGTTTTATAGAACCTATAGCAAATATTTTAGATCTACAAGTAATTCACTGTATTGTCAAGATTTCCCATTATAAAAGGTAAAAAATGTTTGTTGATGCAAGAAATCTTGATTATACTTTAAAATTTTGGATAGTATCCAAAGATCTAAAGTTTTGTGTTTAAAAATTGTTAAAAAAGTTACCCCAGAAACATTATATATGTATTATAAAATACATTTTTAATTTCTTGACTGATGTGCTTTTAATGTCTTTATGCAGATGACAAAATATACAATGAATTTTAAAAATCATAAAAATGGAATCAAAAATGTATTTTTCTTCATTTGTGACAGGTATCCTTAATTATATCTTAAATAAATCAATTGAATACTGATTTATTTAAACTAGTACATCAAAATCTCAAGACATTTTTCTCATCCAACCAGAACCGTTTTTGTTACTATTTTTATAATAAACTGTTAGCAAATATTTACTTTAATTTTAGAATGCACATATTTCTTCTAAAATATAAATTGAATGGTACTATAAATATGCCAATAACTAATATGATTTTAATAATTTATATTTATTATGTTAATTTATCGTATAGTATAAAAAACCATAATTAGATATAATGAATTTTTGTTAAAAAATTGGAAATGCAATCAATTTTAATTTTTTTTAAATATTATATTAACTTATTTCTAAATGTATAATGCAGACATTGTTTATAAAGTATAAATTAATGTTCAAAGCCAGAATTCCTTTTGATCAAAACCTTATGTAAACCATTTTTACATAATTTATACAAAAGTGGAGGTTAGAAAAATACGATATGAAAATAACTAAGTATAAAAAACGACAATTGTTTAAATATTTTAGAACAGAAATGTATCTAACTGTGCCAAAGATTTAATCAATTCCAATTATTACACAACCAAATTTTTTACGATTTTTAACATAACTTGGGCAAACTAATGTATTTATAACATTTCTGTGTAAATGCCATAAACCAATTTTTTTAAAACAAAATTTAATTCAAGTGTAAACAATTTGAAAGAATATTTTTTACCTTCTGTATCAACAGTGGTGTACCAAAATCCTTTCCACCATGTAGTCTAAATCCTAAAGATGAAGCGTCACCTTTATTTAAACGCACATTTATTAGATTGGCCATAGTTCCACAAATATATTAATATTATCAATCAATAAATTATACAAAATAAAACCACTAATCGAGGGACACTACACTAACAAATTTTGCAAATAATTTAGCGAATTAATCCTTCCAGAACTTTAATTTAAAATGAGGTGAAGCGGTTAGCTCAAGTTTCAATATCGCGCGCTGATGTTGGTCCCCCCTGTAAGCAAGTAGCACGTAAGTGGGGAGTCTATATTAATAGTAGATGAATAATTTGTAGGTGTTATTTTTGTTGATATGAGTTTATTTTGCAAAATGTTAGATATAAATAATTTTTTGTAATTGGGTCATGAATTTACATGCATTATAACATTATATAAAATTTGATATCTTAAAATAGATTTACTAGTAGTAGTTGCAGAAAGAAAGCATATTTTATTGGAAGTTTACGTTTTGCCCATCATCTGATTTAAATTTAGCTCATTCGAAAACATGTCTATAAGATAATTCTAATTAATGACTTTTATTTTCTTTTACTGTTACAAAAATGTCACTACAATGTACTAACGAGTTTGACGAGTTCTATTGTAATTATTGTTTTAAGATAATTTGACGTAAATTATTTTAATTTAACGATCGTAATTTTAAATAATTAATTTAATTACACAAACCTTGATAATAATAAATTATTGTTGTTATTTTATTTTTATGCAAATAAAATAGTCAGCAGTGGCAGAATGCGGTCTAATATAAAGAGGGTCTCAAAATAAAATAACGAGAAAGCGATTAGGTACATACATGTTATAACCCGCATTTTATAGTTACAATGGCTTGGTGCCACCATCAATCGTTAAATTGCAATGAGAAAATTTCGAATTTATGTCTCTGTGGTAAACAGGTACATTGTTATAACAAAAATTATTATTTATATTTTTCAAATAATATAGAATAGTAAACATAGGGGAACGCAGGGCTTTATGGTCACTCGGAGCGGTGTAGACATTTCCAATAATGTAGTCGTAGAAAATGCCAAATGGAGCAGATAACAATTTGTTCATAAGACAAGTAGTAGGATTTGTGCTATTTGTAGAAATAAATGCCGCTTTGTGAAGTATGAACTATGAAGTGCTTATTATATGTAGTCAACTCCAATGGTCAATAATAATTTAAGGATAATTGGGTCTGCTCTTGCAGTAGTATATCTTCTTTTGCAGATGATCTGATTGCTCATGCTACTTCAAACTTGAATATTTTTGTTGTAGTATAGGTATATATTATTAAAAGTATTATAAATAATGATTGTATCTAGTATACTTAGTTTTATTGGTATATTTTACTTTTTTTTTTTTTCTAAAGATCAAATCACTAATTATTATCTAACAAAATCAAGCAATGAACAGGACAAATTTATATTTTATTATTAGAAATTTAATCCAGCTTTAACAGGACAATAAAAAACTGCCTAAAGTCATCAATGCGTAATGCATTTCTGCTTGGTTTATTTACCTAAATTGAAAGATATTTGTTACTTTTAAGAAATGATAAGATACCCGAATCAGGCAAAATGCTAATAAATATTGAGATAAACAAGGATTTTCCATATGATTATGTATTTTCCATTACTTTAATTTCCATTACTTTTCAATGTAAATAAGAAAGTTTAGGATGAAGAAGAAAATCAAGGAAAAGCAAATGAATTTCTGTGCTTCTGCAATGTGTGCAGAGGACCTTGGTAAACATTTACAGATTACTCACCAAATAATTCCGTAAACATTTTATTTAGGCCATTTTAAATCAATTTTAAGTTTTTGAATTAATGTTAAAAATGTGGATGCACATTTTTAGAGTGTAAGGGTCAAAAGTGATGTGAAATTTAAATTTTGCATGTCGACGTTGACGACGTACCTACGTTAAACTCAAAACGAGAAGGAAATTATTTCAATTTGAAAAGTACGCGGTTTTGTATAAAGCTGACATTCACACCTCAAAATGCTGCTAGAACCCATTCTTTCTCATCTTAATAATAATAATCATAAAATTTCTAAATTGCCACTCCGAAGAGACAATTTCAAAATATTTGCTTGTAACCCTGTTTAATTTTTGATAAAAAACCCAGAACGATCCACGTCTTTGGTTTTAATTTTAGTTTTATAGTATTCCTATTTAGAAGCAAATTCAAAGATAAAGATAATGCCGTCGAAAGAAAGGAATTCAAATTAACTCTTTCGGTCACCTTGGTCATTTAAACGAACATGGACTTTTCATAACTATCAAAATTAGCCGAATGCATTTTACTTCATCTAAATATCGCGGCACACATATACAGGATGTCCCCGGATACACTTTACATAATTTCAGTGGTGATAGAGGACACAATTCTAAGAAAAATATTTAACAAAAATTTTTTTCTTAATTCAAACCCTCGAGAGTTAGGCCTCTTTAAAGCATTTTTTTAAATTTCCACTTTCACATGGCCATAGCTCGGAAAATATTGATTTTTCAGTAAAAATGGTCAAGTGCTTTTTTAAAAAGCGTGAAATAATCTACAAAGAAGGTTCATACCTTTTATTGTCTAAATTCAACGGCTTTCGAGTTATGAAAAAAAGTAAGTAAAAAAATTTGGAAAATTTGGAACTTTTTTTTTTCTTGGTTTTCTTCAAATCGCTGTATCTTCTAAACGAAATATTTTACAAAAAATCTGACGCCCCATTCCGGATAGGAAATTTAATGGACTATAACTTTTGTCTAGTAAATATTTTTGAAGAACCAATCCATTTTTATTTAAGTAAATGTTTAAAATGACCACCCTCATTTTCAATACACAGTCGTGATCGTTTTAAAAGATGTTGTATATTACTACATATTTATAATATTTCCTCTTTCGTTAAGAGCTAAAATAGCATTCGTTATTCTTTCCATTAATTAGTCTCTGGTATCAGCCTTTAATCTGTTGCTGTACACCAAGGCTTTAACAGCACACCAAAAAAGTATATCAAGAGGAGTTAAATCTGGAGATCTTGCTGATCGATTAATAGTTCCACCTCTTTCGATCAATATTTCAAGATTACTTCATTTTTACTAGACAAAAGTTATAGTCCGTTAAATTTTCTATCCGAAATGGGGCGTCGGTTTTTTTGTAAAATGTTTCGTTTAAAAGATACAGCGATTTGAAAAAAACCAAGATAAAAAAAGTTCAAAATTTTTCACATTTTTTTACTTACTTTTTTTCATAACTCGAAAGCCGTTGAATTTAGACAATAAAAGATATAAATCTTCTTTGTAGATTATTTCACGCTCTTTAAAAAAGCACTTGACCATTTTTACTGAAAAATTAATATTTTCCGAGCTATGGCTATGTGAAAGTGGAAATTTAAAAAAATGCTTTAAAGAAGCCAAACTCTCGAGGGTTTGAATTAAGAAAATATTTTTGTTAAATATTTTTCTTAAAATAGTGTCCTCTATCACCACTGAAATTATGTAAAGTGTATCCGGGGACACCCTGTATATTTAATTTAGAACTGGTGTCCACATTATTTTGCGAATTTCGCAGTTTTTGCTAATCTTTTAAAATAAGTGACAACTACTACCTGTGCTTATTTGTTGATGAATTATTTGCGTGTTTTTAAATATATTGTCGTAAGTTGTATTGATGTTGAATTTTTTTTTAGTTATTTAAATGTTTAGAATATTGTATTTATTTATAAATATTTGAAAAAAAGTATATTTTTTACCCAAACTTACCCATGGAGTCAATACAGTAGAGCGTCGATAATTCGGACGTCAAAAATCCGGACCGTCGATAATCCGGATTCAATTCCGGTGAAAAAAAAAGTTGAAAAAAAATTTGTCAAACAAATGTCAAAAAAATTACCGCTACAAAAAAATATATATTATATTATTTCATTACATATATTAAAAGTTCATATTAATTAATAGTTTTATTTATCTACTCAAATTATTTAACCACTAAAGTGAATTATTAACGATTTTACCAAGTTTTCTTTTTTTTTTTGCGAAATAAAACTACCTTTTTTGGTTCTTTTCGATAATCCGGACATTTTGATAATCCGGACAGGGTCCGGTCACAATTAATCCGGATTATCGACGCTTTACTGTATTTCATTCTAACAAATACAATTTTTTTTTTGAAAAGTAAGAACCATATGGGTTTGAAATGTATTTCAAAAATCTTTTAAAAATTCATTTAAGCTCCCCTCTTATACTAGTTTCAAACTTTTAACTCCAATAACAAAAAGTTGTGACTGAAAGGGTTAATAAAAATATAAGAATAATAAATTGTATAGTAGGTACATATATTATGTATAATTTGGTACATTTTTATATTTTAAAGGAAGCAGTGCAGTTTTAGTTTCTATGGAAATAGTATATTATACATCATGGGACTAAAGTGCTGCTTTTCATCCCGCGTGCAAGGGTTTTTGCACGAGGTGTTAGCCGAGTGCAAAAATTGCACACGGGATGAAAAGAACCTTAATCCCAAGGTGTATATACTATTTTTCACAATTTCGCTGAAAATGCTGAATTACGTTGGTTAATAACTAAATTTGAGATTTTGAAATTGCTCGAAAACGGCGCTAAATATCGAAAAACCAAGCAAAAAATTTACCCCCGTTACAGTAGCCCCCCAGCGATTTGTCGTAAGAAGCCATATGCAAAATTTCAGATCAATAGCGCGCAATAATGGCGCGGGAAAAAAAGTATTACTTCAGTCCCGCAAAACCGGAAGTAAAGTGAGCACTTTACTCCCGGAATTGTGAAAACAAGTTTATTGCTTCTTTTAATTTTAATTACTTATTGCTATCTTATGATTTGCAATTTTTTACTATTAGGTATATTTGTCTTTAGCCAGTGAATTTTTCTGGAAAAACGCACCTTCTGTATCCTTCTGCATTTCAGTAAATGTTTAGTTGCATTTATATAGGCAACCCAATTTGTTCCAGATTATTTTAATACATATTTTTGATTCGAGTAAATATAATGACCGTATATAGCCTTAGCTCCCTCTGTAGATACCACACCGATATGACGACGTAAAGCCCACACCGGTCAATTTAAAAATTAAAATTGAATTTTGAATTATTAAATTAATATTTAAATTTTTGATTGAATAAATATATACCGTAAGAAATAAATGTTTGCTGTAGTTTGGCGGTAAATATAATACAAAACAACAATAAGTAAAGGTATAAATGTAACGACGAAATGTTCCATCCACATTTTTTAAAGCATCACCGTGAGTTGTATTGCTAGATTTATGTGATCTAACAAGAAAGGGGTATATGCATTGCAATACATCGTCGGCCTTGTCTTATCTATTTATTATTAATTTAATAATTTTTTTTAGAAAAGATAGCAATCAGGAAAAGTTCACCTTTTAATAAAATAACAAGGGTATTCGTTTATAAGTTGTAAGTTTTTCTTAACCGTAAAATCAATTTGAAGTTGTTGTTTTCGTACTCGTGTCCATGTTTTAACTGGTCAGGTTTCGTGATTGAATATAGGTTATTTGTTACAGGAAAAGGAATGAATATCTAATTTAAATAAAAACATCAAAAAAAGTTACAAAACCAATAGTTTACAAAATTTACAAAGTGCGTCTACGAAAAATATGAAATTCATGTTACTTAAGGGGGTATTCTAGTCTAGAAGCATGCTTTTCGGGCGGTTTTTGAAGCTCTGTACAAACGAAACAAACCATATTTTTACTATCCATTTTTTTATCATTTGTTTATTCATATTTTAGATTACATAAAAAATTAATCAAAGAAAAAACTCTAAATTTACAAAGTTATGAGCTGGCAAAGTGGGAGGTCCAAAAACAAGAATGTCTTGGCGTGCACGATATCTCAAGTTCTAATGAACCGATTTATTTGAAATTTGGTGTGAATACTTTTTTATAGATGCTTATACTTTTTTTAGACTTCCCACTTTGCCACCTCATAACTTTGTGAATTTTGACTTTTTCTTCGGTTAATTTAACTTTGTGAATTTTGATTTTTTCTTCGGTTAATTTTTTAAGTAATCTTAAAATATCAATAAACAAATGGTAAAAAAGTGGATAGTAAAAATATTTTTTGTTTCGTTTGTACAGAGCTTCAAATACCGCCTGAAAATGCATGCCTCTAGACTAGAATACCCCCTTAATATTTTACACATATTTACTTTTTTACGATTATTAATTTGAATTATCACAACGTCCAATTTTAATTTGACATATTTATGATATTATAAACGAATGGAGAATTTTATTTAAAAAAATAAAATTTTTTTGTTTCGCCACTGGTTTGGTTCAACCAAATATTAAAAAAGCTCGTAAAAAAACACTTACATTTTTTTATAGGTATAGCTATGTATATTATTATAAAATACATACCATGTATAATAACTATTATCTCAAAGTATCTTTGTTTGTGCTGCTTTTAGAATTATTATTGATTTTGTCCTTCAGGTACATTGTAATTAAGTATAATATACAAAGTTGTGGATTGTGTATTATACACATACAAAGCTATGATACCATGAGAATGTAAGTGGTTGTGGTATTTAAATAATTACAACTTGCAAGTTAAATTTTCTTTTCTTTATTTCATTTTTAATAAATAGCACATAAACATAAATAATTTTTTTTTCTAGATTTACTGCACAACTATACATGTAATAATAATCCACTTAGTAAATTCCAAACTTGTACATGTAAGATATCACTAGTTTGTATTATTTGTAATTTTTTTCTACCTAATCTATCTTAAAATGTAAAAATCAATAATTAAGTTGTAATAATTAACATAATTTATAATGAACAATTGCATTTTCTTTCTTTTAATTTCTCTAATACTATTCTACGATTCTAATGGCATTTCAAAATTGTGTTATTATTGTCTTCGAAAACATTTTTCAAATAAATTAAAAAAATATTTTTCAATAATTTCATTATAAAAATTCCACATGAATTTGGTTTGGCCATTCATCTAGAACCTTAAATTATGGTAAGGCCATCTTTTGTTATATTGATAAAGAGAAATGGAAATTGTGATAAACAACAAGTGCATTTAATAATATTACTAAAATATTAATAATCCTATGGAAGACATAATGGTAACACTAACCTATATTTTAAAACATATCATGTCAATATTAATTTATCAAATTTTAAATATCACATTAACTACCAATAATGAACAACAAAAGGCTACTTGAGTTGCTTTTACAGATTTTGGACAACATTTAATTTTTTAAATAGTTTACCTTAAATTAATGATGAAATATAAATAGCTGCCTAATTAAGATTTTGCATTTGAAATTTTGCAATCGTCGATTTATTTTTAAACTCAATTAAATTTAAACCTTATAAATTGTTTTTCTATTATTCGAGTTAAGAAAATCTTTATAGATAGTTTCTGATATTTAAAATAATTTGTTAATTTTATTTAAAATGAATGCAGCCATTTATTTTTTAAATATACGAGTAAAGTCGTTACAATAATAATAATTTGACATGTAGCAAAAACTAAACTTTTAAATTATGTAAAATCAATTTCAAAATTTACACATCAGTTACATTTTACTTGAACAATAATGAACATGACATTAAAAGCATTGCTTTCCACTACAAAAGCATCGCGTAAACTTTAAGTTTCTTAATTAGATAATTTTTTTTATAATTTATTGGTATTTATAATATTGTCTTCGGTTGTAAAGAATACCTTCTAATTTTATATGAAAACTCTCGTAAAAAAAATATTCAAAAATTTATATTATTCTAAATTGTAGACTTATTATAAATAGTACTAAAAAATTTGATTAATCCAGGAAAATTAGTATGTTGCTCGTACCAATTAGTAAACAATATTTGGAATGATAGTGTTATGTTATCGTATGTAAAAATCACAAAAATTAAAAAAAAATCATTTTTGAATATAAGTTTGTGTAACTTTTAGTTATATAAATACATATGTAAGTATTTGCTGATACATATCGACATTAATCAATAGATTCTTGTTTTAAGCAGTAAAAAATGAATGCTAACTATTACAGTATTTTTAGAATATCAATAAAAATATGCACCAAGTTTTCGCATATAAAATACATAATATAAAATTTTTTTTTCAAATATTTCCTCCATATAGTATAGCATCCATCATTGGCGTATGTTCATCGCCCGATGAATAGTGGTACTTTTTAAAATATTGTGTATTCTCTCAGTTATTTTAAAATACTCAAATAGTTATTGTCATTATTATACTTAAATTTGTTTGTTTATTAATTAATTCAAGAACATCTATGAAAATTACTTCCCTGATCCAAATATAATAAATTAACTGGCAATATTAAATTTTTAATCTTTAGAAGATATATCTCTTATTAAAATTTTGTTCGTTTTGTAAAAAATGTGAACACCATAATATATTTTGCACTTAATACTGATATTAGATAATTTAATTTTTTTTTGATTTATGGCTTAGAAGCTACTAAAATTTTTAAAAAATAATTTTTTTTATATAAATATCTATATAATTATTATTGTAAACTTTAAAATTATTTGTCGCAAATCAGCCTGTTGCACTAAGCAACATTATAATGTATAACGTCGCACCACTACCTTACTTACTCGACTTTGACTAGATATACTAAAATAAAATCATAAACTTGGCTATTTCTCACTTTTCAATATTTAAGACTTAAAATATTGAGCTTTTCTTCATATGAGCTGCTTGTCTTCGTAAATCGGAACGAATACAAGCTGTTAGAATTGCCCCTATTAGAAGCATGCAGCACATTACCGAATTTGCCCAAATATCTCCGAATTCTTCATATAGATAAGAATACAAAGACGTAAAAATTATACCAAACACTTGAGATGCTGCATTTAAAAGGCCGGCTGAAGTACCTTCTGGTTCTGGATAAGTTAATTCTGCTGCTAATTCAAATCCAACTGGTAACAATCCAGTCATAAACAAACTGTAATATTAAGAATAAAAACATAGCACAACGATAAATCTAAAGAAAGTTTGATGTTACCCTAATAGAGCAGATACGATGTACACCACAACAATTCCTCGAGAAAGTGTAAATGTATAAACAATCATTCCTATGACCGAAAATGAGTAAATTGTCAGAGTAGTTTCTCTAAAATAAATAAAACAAAATTTATTACAAAACTGCGATGATAAACTTATTAAACCTTACTTAAATCGATGAAATCTGTCTAAAACAATTCCACATATTACCGAACCAACCATTCCAGCTAAAACAATAATTAAACCAATTCTTCCTGCATCTTCGGCAGCATCCTTAAAAATTAAAGTTAAAACAAGTTAGCTTTTAAATTATTTTAATTTTTACCTTATAATAGGTCAAAATTATTTGGTTAAGAAGGGTTGATATCGCGTAAAATATTCCCGTGTTTATCCCATAAGCTGTCAAGAGTAGCATATACGGCCCATTCATTATGAGGCGTTTGATTGATTTAAAGAAGGTGAACGATTCTTCATTTTGTGATGATTCCAATTGAGCGTGCGATGGGGGACTTGGTGGTTCAGCTTTAAAAACTACGAAAAAAGTAATGTTAAGTTCAAATGACTTATAATTTAAGAATTGTTAATTCTTACATATTAATATTGTAACGAGAAGTACGCTCGTAATAATTCCAACCAAGATAAACATGGTGTACAATTCATGCTGAGTATTTTCAGGTCCTCCTTGTCCAGTGACCAACATCGGGGGTAACAGAAAACCAATTGCGACACCCAACTGCACATAAATACTAATCCAATTTACTCCATATAATACTAATTCTAACGCTTAATCTAATAGGGTGCAACATGCAAACTAAAGAGTGCATTTATTCCATAACAAATTTTTTGGAAATTAAAAATAATCACCAATTTCCAAAAGCTATGACAATTATTTAATATTTTAACGTTACAGTATTAAATAATCATCACCCC
This sequence comes from Cantharis nigra, assembly GCA_958510845.1. Classification (NCBI taxonomy): domain Eukaryota; kingdom Metazoa; phylum Arthropoda; class Insecta; order Coleoptera; family Cantharidae; genus Cantharis; species Cantharis nigra. The sequence goes on from OY294028.1 coordinate 68,322,912, forward strand.
CTTTTTGGAAATAGTAATAGACGTCAAAATTAATAATGACCATAATTTTCAGATATATATTTCTAGAGCTTAAATTAGGGCAATCATATAATTGAGTGATTTGCAGGACGTCTTAATTTACTATTAATAAAATACATGGTCATACGAGTATTACTAACACCAATCGCTGACAGTATTGGGAATATAATAATTTTATTATAATAATCTTTAATCTACCTAGCGATAAGTTTAAACTGTCTAAAATTTGCAATTGAATTAAATCATTTCACTCTTAATTATTTAAAACAAGTTAAGTTTAAATAATACAGATGGTACTACTATATTTAAGAAGAGGCTTAATATTATCAATATTATCTACATTATCTTGGTTTTTTTAATTTACACAAAGATATTATTTTTGAAATATTAGAGAATAAATTGTACCTGATTTCCAAATACTCCTATGCTGCACGCTGAAGACACTTGATTAGGTCCAAACCAAACCGCCGCTAATCTTGCTGGGACAGACAAAATAAACACTTGAGATAAGGCTACCACGCTTTGTCCTAAAAAGCCAATCCAAAATCTATCAGGTGCCACTGATGCAACTTTTATCCAAGAACCTATACACGTTCCCGTAATTCCAATTATAACTGATATTCGAAGTCCCTAAAATAAATTATAAAAAATTATTAAGTGTTACATCTTCCAGCTAAGTAAATGTTTCAAATTGTTAGTCTTAATTTGCATCGAACAAAATAAATCAAAATTGTGAAATTAACTAATACAATATTTATACAGAGTAGTTATCAGGAAAGAAGAAGCTTGCGCAATTTTCGATATGTCAAAAATTAGACACTTACGACGCATTCATATTATAGGTATGCCTTTGTAGCACCTGAGTTTCAGATTAATAATTTTGGGAGAGAAGTTGTTGTGGCTTGATTCAGATGATTCTGACGTAAGCTTCATTATTCGTGATGACGAGTGTTTATAAACCTAAATTACCTTAAATCTTAAAAATAAATTTTTATAATAATTAATAACCATTTAAGTTAATCTATTTTAAAAACAATAAATTTACATTTGGTAGTTGATTTAATAGATTGAGTTTGATTATTTTTATTTAAACAATTTTCGTGTACTTATTAAAATATTTATTGTACAATATTGCGTGTTAGAGTTTATTGTTTATTATTTTCTTTTTATTAACATATTATGATAATATTTATGAAAAGTTTAAATTTTTATATGCTATACCAAAACTACTAAACCTAAACGTCATAACTTACGTTATGCAATAAACTGATCATATAGTTTGCTACACGGTGATATCATGTGTTTCAAATTTTGGATTTTCATCAGGCAAACTTAGAATAATTTATAAACAAACCCAAATAATCAATAAAAAATCTTTTTGGAAAATTTAAACAGAATAAATAAAATTTTTTATAAACACGTTAATTTAGATTAACCGAATTTCAAGAACTCATGGGATATTATTTTTCTACACAATTATTAGTTTGGTTTGTAGTATAATAATTATTATAGTTCTAAATAGTAGTAACTTACTAATTTGTCTATCATGTAACTTCCGGGAAATATAAATGGAATATAGAGAACCATATATATCATCGATGTCCAATTTACTTCGGTGTTAGTAACTCCATAATATTCAGTTATAACATTCGCTATAATGGAGTATTGTATCCATTGCATAGCATTACAAGCAGAATATAACACAAATATAGCCAATATTAACCATCGTATTTTGTATACTTTGCATGCTTCTATTTGGGGAAGTTTCCCCATACCCACTTCAGCGTCACCGGCCATGTTAGGGGTTCCTTCTGTAAATTACAATATCAAGCTGATTAAAAAATGTATAACAAATAATATGTATTACTATACATTTATGGGTAAATACGGATAATTGATAAAATGTTTTCATTCAAGTGTTGTAATCAGTCTATAGTGTCGTCTAAAGTATAATATTAATGAGCTCAGAAGTTATTATGACTAATCTCAAGTAAACAATTACGAGACAACTTGTTAATAATAAATTTGAAAATTTGAGTTTTGTAGGATGATGTTGTTATGTACCTAAATAATTAATATAATGCAACAATTTTAGATAATATTTTTAATCGAAAGTAAGTAGTATTCAAGTTTAATGTGATCATCGTCTACATTCAAGTGCGGATCCAAACTTTGGGTCTAGGGGGTAATTGATTTATAAAAAAAGTTTGAAAACATTGTCTTGTTTTTTTCTAATATTATGTAATACGTCGTATTCTTCACACTTGTGCCACAAATTTGCAGTTAATTATATCTGGAAATTTTTGTTTCTAACTTAAACCAATAGAAAAGGCAATAATTGGATTTAGTTTTTCTTTAACTATTATTTCGGCAGTTCCACTATTGAATTTTAAAACACTTAAAAACAATAAAAATACAAATTATTTAAACGTTACTTGTTTGTTGCACATCATTAAAACATACAAAATGCAACATAAACATATTAAATAATCACAAATAGATATAGAAAAACAAAAATTCTACAAGAGATGAATTAAGATAATCTATAAAATTTTTGACAAAATTAACAAAATTACTACAATCAGCTTTTTGACGTAAATACTTCATAATACCTACAATATGAGACTTAAAATGTAACACTTCAATTCACAGAGGGTTTATGTTATCGGTAGTATCAGTGGTTTAATATTGAAAATAATGTACGGTAGATATATAATTTGCAACATCAGATCCCATATCAATTTCAATTAAATAATAAATTGTTTAATAAAACAAAAAAATGTAACTGTTGTTTACAACAAAATCTTACTTCTAATATTATATAATTTTTACTTTAACATATAGATACTTCTCTTGCAATACATATCTAGAGTTTAACATGAGAATTACCACGAAATATATATTTTCTTAATAATAAATATGAACCACATAGGATAGCTTGTTAACATATTGATATATTTTTTATTATAATGATAAAGTAAAACATAAAAGGATGCTATTACGTCAGTGATTGTTTAGAAATTTATTAACTCTACGAGTATTAGAACATCTGTACAGAGTGGAAGTTTTAAATGGAATATATTTTGCAACTGGCTTCAATAGTATATTATAGACCTTGTTTTAAAATATAAAAATATCACTAGCACTTAACCTAATGGAATTATTAACAAAAAAACAACAATGTGCTGCATCTCACTAGGAATCAGTTCTTAATTATTGTATTACTTGACGTAGTCTTCTATTTGAACAAAAATTTTGGGGTAGTTGTATCCACTAGGTGAAAATAAACTAACAATAAAATAAGTAATATTATGTAACTTTTCAAGTTAAATATATAATTTTTTTGCCACCGTCTTTCGGGTATCCAGTCTTATTCATTATTTTCAAATTAAAAATTAGTAAATACTTTGAAAAATATTTCATTATTATTATTATTATTGACATTATTATGACATAATTGTTGAAATATTGACAAAAATTGAATAATTAATACCTATATAATTTTATGGACTAAAATCGGTGATGGACACTAATACACAAAAATATTAACTTGAAAAAGTGTAATATATTATTACTGCTTGTAGTTACGCCTCTATATAAATGCCGTATATCGAATTTCAGAATTTATTCTGATTAAAGCTTGCATAGTGCAAAATGAAATACTCGGAAAAAAATTCGTTAAATAAAAACTTGGTTGATGTTCATAATAGTTTATCTACATTATTTCTTATCTTCTGTAATTTATTTTGAAATAACATGGTAATTAAATTTGTTTTCTGTGTCAAATAGCCAAAAAAAATCTAAAAAACATTTCTCTATACAGAGTTTTCCATTTTGAGGTGTCATTTTGTCGCATTAGGTTTCTCCTGAACATTTTAATTAAATTCGAATAAATTTGCTAAAGGTAAACAAAGTTGCTTTCTGACAGTCTCGTCTTAAGAAATTCGGCAGGTTTACATAGCTTTGACGAACTCCTAAGATCTATTATGCAATAATACCAAATCTTCAAATTAATTATAAATTACAAGTAGTTAACTTTTAATACTAATACATCAAATTGGACTTATATGCACACTATATATAATTATTTTGAAACTACTATTATACCTAGTATAACTATTGTTCCAAACGATGTTATACTGGGAATAACATTACCTACTCCAAGTTTTTCTCAGTTGTTAAACCGGCACTAAATGGTCTAATAATAATCATTGTGTGATTTACCCTAGGAGTGCACGTTGAATTATTATTTTTTAGTTTTTATTTTAGTTGAATTAATTGAATTAATTCATTCTAAGTGAATCACAAATAACTATTGATTTTCACCATAAAAATAATGATAATACCTAAACTATTGACAGTCTTACATTTGCTAGATATTTTATTATTTATGCACAAGTGCATTATTCCAAAGTAGACAGGTACTTATTGTTTTTCTTATTCTTTAATTTTAATTAGATAGGTACCCACATATTCTTAATTAAAAACCAAATAAATAATTTGATATCCATTAAGTACAAGCATCAGATCTAGATAAAATTTTTGTTTTCGAGTTTAAAAATTTCCGTTGTATTTATGAGGTAGGTACATAATATTTATGTAATTATTACCAGCGAAACTATATAATTTCTTATAATTTCTTTTCACTGTTATACATGCATATAAAGCAATAAAAATTTTAGTTAATAATAAAATTATGTTTTTGAAATATTTTACTAATGGTAATAAATTAATAATATTATGATTAATAATATTAAACGCGTTAGGGAACATAAGCTGTTATAATAATATAATTCAGTCCAATGTAGTAAAACCTCATCCTTAAGTGTTAAACTTACTTCCTAAAAATATCACAATGCCGATTATCAAAAATATCTTGTGAATGTGTGCTATAGTCAACAAAGCAACGTTGTATAAATTAAACTAAGTTTGTATTTAAAGATTTGTACGTTAATAAATTAGAAAATTAGTAGTCCTACTAAAAATAAAGGCCTACATTTATAAAAAGTGATTTTACATATAACTTTTATTAAATATTTGACAAAAGATTTAAATCTAAAACAATACTTACTTGACAAAGACCTATAGCCTTTTAATATATGTACGTAGACTTATTAAAAAAATTTATTTTAACACAGAAATATTAAAATCAATGCAAAATACACGAAAAATAAATAATAAACTTATATTTACAGGTACGTACTTTCATATAAATATTTCTTTTCAGTTTGCATCGCAGAAAAGTTAAAGAGTAGAAGTGGTCGCCACCATACAATGATAATAACTGAATTTTACAGACTAAAACACTAGTAGATAAACTCAAACGTCATATCATGTCATATAATTGTTCAAAAATCTTAGCAAAGATTAAGTTTCAATTACCTATAGGTTATCGTAAAAGATTATGGGAATGTATTAAGTGTATAGAAACAATATTATTTTATTGATAACAAGTGTTGAGGTCAACATTAAAATAAATAAAGTAGTAGCTATAGGATTATCAAAAAATGGAAGTACTTAATCTGTGTTTTTCTGAGAAGATTCGTATTTAAAAACTAGTACACTTGTACATAGCGTTCAATTTAAACTTGAGCTTTGCCCACTTGTTTTTTAAATTTTGCTTTTGTGAGTTTTCAATAATTTTAAAAAATAATAATTTTGGATGATACAAAAAGTGAAAATAAAATATTTCGAATACGGTTCTGCTTACAAAAATTGTTAAAAAATGTTGTAGGAAGCACATTTTTTCCAAAATAAATAATTAATATTGTTTTGGTGCAGCGGTCAATTTTTAATCTGTTTATTACCACAATATTGTTATTAGTTTAAATACACTTGTATACAATAAACGTGTATCACTGCTCCCCGCTTTCTGTAATATTTAAGCGCACTAATATTTTTCTGCACTAAAAGTTAATAATTGATCTATTAGACTGTACTTGATATTAATATGTGCATTGATAAATATAAACTATTTTAGAATAATTAATATGTTGTTTCTAAAATTGATGTATCGGCAGTTGCATGTAATACATTTCTATAAAATTGATTATTATTTCGTTAAGTACTTTTTTTACTATTGTAAATTGTAAATATTGCTTTTCCATTAGCATATCACGAAAAAATTTCTCTAAAACAAAATAAGTTTTCAGCATAAAAAATTATTTTACTGATTATGGAAAAAACTACATTCCATATATTTACAAATATTCGAATAAAACCTTTCACGAAAAAGGTCATTTTAAACATTTACATTGACACAAATAAACTTGCTAATAAGAATAGAATTATGCAAATGTAACAATGAATAAATGAAAATGTAATTTTAGCATGGTCATGACAATGCTTATACTAAAGCCAGTCCAAGACTACTGCGTCCAAGTCCAAGGAAAACCAGCTGTAAGAATTAAGTCGGTAATAAACTAACAGTTTCTGATTTTTTTTATTGGTTCTTCGCATTGAGCCAGTTGAATGTAACTTGAAAAGTTGAACTTAATTTATCGATTTATGTAATTAGAATAGTAGAAAAAGCAAAAATCGTGATAAGTTGTAGAAGAAGATTCAGCACTTCTTAGGTTACCCCCAGTTTAGTTTCTCCTTATAGAGGAATAGAGCGAATTTATTTATGGGAACATTTTTAGATCTTCTCCAATACAAGACGGACGAATTACATTTTTGAGGGGTAAGGAACACTTTTCAAAAGGACCAAGTTTAAAAGCAGAAAGTTCGAACAGAAATCATTTGTAGAAACTTGATTATTAACCTTTACCTATGATTATGAAATAGTAAATAGTAGACACCTAATTAAAAAGTAATCGGAAGAAGTACGATGAATTTAGTTTAAAATAATCAATATCAGTATTTGGACAGGTTTAAAATAAATAAAACTTGAGTATTTGGTCTTATTTGCTCATTTTGTTTTTAATACACAACATCATTTGATGTTGAAATATTACAAATTTGTACTGTGCCATTTTTATAATATACTTTGTGTTATATTTACTTATTATTATTGCTGTATTAATATGGCTATGTACTTCAGGATCAACCAAATTCAATGATTACAACATAATATAACTAGGTTGCTCAAGGGTGTCTTAAAAACGTTTAATTATAATTTCAATGTTAAATTACACATTACATTAAATTCAACATGGTTAAAATAGTAAGCAATGTATGATGTAAATTATGATTATACTAAGTGGATAAGTTTAGTGTTGGTATTCTCACATTATAATATGTTATCGTATCCATATGTATAGTATGCATCTTAAACCGGAAGTTTTAATAACATTAGTTCAATATTCATATAAGTATACATAATTATTATACAGATCACGGTGGCGGTTTGCTATGAGTTGTAATTGAGTTACCGAAGGGAAATCCCAAGTTGAAATTTAAGGTTTTACAGATTTTAAGGATTTCCAGTGAACGTTAACACTTAAGTCTACTTAATTAACGAAAAATTAAATCCATAAATATAGGTACCTAGATATTTTTAATATAGGCAACTACGCCTATTTTATTTTTAATTAATTTTCTAAGTATATCTAATTTTGGAATAATAATTAGTAGGTATATATTTATAATTTATGAGAATATCAAGCCACATTATGCTGTATAGTCCGTTTAAATGCAAAACGTAGTATAAAAAGATGTTTTTTATAATTCTGTAACAAAATGACTACTTTTTGAAAGTCATTTGAGTTTTAAAAAGTCATTCTTTTATCACTTGTGATAAAATGAAAATAATATCACAATTTACGATTTTTTCTTTAACATCTTCAATGAAAATCAAAATATGAGTTTTTTTTGCACAGTGTTTCGATATCTAACGCCTTTCTCGAGATATTGCTAATTCAAAAAATTAAGTTTTAAGAAAAGCTAATTTACAACATAATTATAAAACATCTTGTATGAAACCGCGTTGTCCATCTCGGCTTAAAAGGTATCACTTTTACCTCTTGGTGCATAAATAGCTAATTTATATTTCAAGTAATATCGCGATAGTAATTTATTGCATAGATTAATTTTTACAATTATTGTTTCCTGTTTTTGTTGTCATAAAGACATTCATTTGACGTACTTTTTAAATCTTTTTAAAAACATTTTTCAATAATAAATTAATTTATTATAACAACTAAACGTAAAAAGCTTGGAATGTAAATGAGATATTTAAGTAAATACGTAAAATATTTTACATTTATACAATTATTATTATTATTGGTTATTTATTATGGTATTTAAATATTTAATACAATATGCTGTATAAAACTTGTTAGTTTTAAATTAAAATTAATAATAAAAGTATTTAAATATTAAATATTTAATATAAATTATCATATCATATCAAATAATGAAATATTTTTGTTTAAAATTTGATTTCTGCATAAAGCTTAGCAACTTACAATACACAAATGTATTATAATTGCTTCAAGAACCCACTTTGTATCGAATACAATGTAAGTTTAAATTTAATTTAATGATGAATGAAAATAAACTAATAAAACCAAAAATATAACTCACACTGTGCAAAGAAATCGATTTGCATATCTGCGCACAATCAAAGAAAAAGTAAAATATAGGTTAGACGAAGAAATGAACCTAGACTTTATAAATACAAATTTTAAATGTTTTTGTTGCACTGACACATAAGTTATAACTTAAAAGTAAACAAATACTGCTTTTATATTTCAATTCGGGGATTAATATGCTAGCTAGGTAGAACCAAACGTAATGTGTTCAACCGTTGAACTGATTGTGCAGTGTGAATTGTCACGCTAGGAAGGAAGTCGGAAAATGAAACTTTCTGTCTTTATCTCGAATGTATAGTATGTTGTTAGGGAGATTTGTAATCAATACTTGGGTTTTATAATGATAATAAACTTTTTCATTTTTTAAATTACCTATTATTATTATTATCGTACAATATACTGTAAACGAGTTTATTCTAAAAAAATTTTATCCACCGTTGGAACTTTTTCATATTTCAAGATTTAAAAAACGACATTATTTAATTAATGATTAACTTAATTAAAACGATAATAATTAGAAAAGTAAGTTGTAATTAAGTTTATCAACTAGTACAAAAAGTACTATTTTATTAGGGACTTATACTAAATTATAGCGATTACTATAGTATTTTTAAATGTTAGAGCGAATACGTCATAGATACAAATTTGATGACGTCTATCACTATTACATAAAAACAAATTGCAATTTATCGTATAATGCAAAATACAATTTTACAGTAATTTTTGTTTTTATACTAGAAAATGAACCCAAAATAAAATTTTTAAGTAGGGGAATGTCGTCAGGGTTGGCCACCTTTTTAACTTTTACCCATAACTTCCGATTAAAAATGAATTTTGTTAATCTAAGCACATGGTCAGAAAGGTTTTTAGAAGCAATTACAAATTGATTGGATAAAAATTAGTAAACTTATACGGGAATTAAAAAAAAAGTTGTCTAGGTTGGCCCACCATTTAGAATCGAGAAAATTCATGCAAAAATGTTCGAAAACGACCTAAAAAAATTAATTGGATGAAATAATAAACCAAATTCGTTTTATTTTAATTTGAGCGAGTAAAACTTGACACTATAATGTCGCAAAGAAATGCTTTACTTGAACGTTAATCTGAATCGCAGTTTTGGCAAATGAAGTAGCTCCTAGTCATTTTTGCAGATTCCAAATGTACTTTTTTCTTGCATTCCCTCCCTAAAATGTTGGAAGCCCGCTACTGTAAATTTAGAAGCAGCATAATATATTATATATTTGTTTTTCGTACTATTACAATATACTAATTTGTATTAACGGCTAGTTTTATAACTATGGTTTATCTTAGAACTTAGATATAGTTATTCATAAATAAAGTAAGTGTTAGTTATAATATAACTACGTTTTACAAATTTATGATAATGATGACTTATCTTATAATTTTGCGATGGAATGTATTACACAAGTACATATACATAATAATACTATACTATACTACGCAGATATTGTCAACGGAAAAATTTATTTAGTAGACGTACCTGTTTCTAATTTACTTAATTTATTTTAAACATTTTCAAGAAACACTACTTAGTTATTCGGTGTTTGTAATGTGATTGCAAAATTAGCCCTAAATGTTATTTAAGTTACTTGTGGATGTTTGCACAGTAGTATTTATACAAGACGAAAATAAATAGTTCCATCTTTAAGCATTACTTAAATAATATAAGTAATTACTCGTACATTACTTAAAAAAGTAAAGTGACAAACTTTTGTTTTCAGAAACGTTTTTAGTACACTCTGAAAATAGATTTGTCGTCGCAACAAAATCTTAGTAACTATAGCCTCAACAGGTTTTTTCTGCTGCTACAACAAATTTTATGCTGCCACAACAAAGTTTTTTGTGTTCAGAACAAACTTTTTATTCCAAACAACATAAAATTTGTTGTAGCAGCAAAAAAACTCTGTTGCGGCTATAGTTACTAAGATTTTGTTCAAATCTTTTTTCAGAGTGTAGGTTTCTTTATTTCACTTACCTTGTGTAATGTTTAGACAATAATTATTGTTTAGATGTCAGATAAACATCTGCTTTTGTTTGACATCTGATTTTTTTAAACACAAAGACTGATGTATTTTTCCAAGATCATGCTTCCGAGTATTGTTTTTGTCTAATGTCGCATGGTGGTAGTTTTTTTCATCGTATAAGTTGTTGGGAGATGTACATGAATCTCTGGTTAATCGCATAGGTACAACCAGTAATACGTTAGGGGATTTTCCCAAAGCGTGGTTTATCTTCTTAACCCAATCGGTCTAATCTTTTGTATAAGTAAGAGATTGCCATTATTGCAGACATTGGAGCATCCTTTTAGGACGATTTTTTATAAATCTTATTGGGATCTGAATGGATGTTTTAATAACGACGAAGATCTGCGAGGTTACAGATTTATGACACAATTATTGAACTTTGTACTGAAAGATAGTTTACAAAACCGAATTTTATAGTAAATTTATTGACTGATTTAAATTTTTTAATAAAAAATAAAACAAACTGCATTATTTGTTTTCTTTATTCGGTAACGAACTTTATTTGATGACCTTTTGTTTTCCTTCGATGTTTTAGAAGCTCTCATGAAGCATGAGAAGAGAAAAGCGACATTCAAATTCTTATGGAGTAGACCATTGAATCATAATGGTGAAAACATGCAAGTGGCAATTTCATTGCAGAGTGGAATATTTTTGAATTGATGAATTTACTTTAATAATATTGCTGTCTTGCTTAATATTTAGTTAGTTCAGAGTAGAGTTTAACTGTCCGCTACAATACTATTCCAACAGTGCATTTTAAACTGGGTTTCTTCTTCAGAGATTTCTAGAATTATTTTTAAGAAGGTTTACATTTCAGTCTTCAACTATAGGTAAAGATGTCAGTTATTTACTTTTCAAGGCAAAACAAAAAATCTTACAAATTAAACAAGAGGCCTGCTACAAGTTGAATAAGGGATAGAGACAAAATCAACTGAGTAGTACGAGAAGAGATGAATACACCAAATTAACCGTTATTTTGACGTGTTCCTGTTGTGGTGAAGCTGGTCACAAGTGATATTTACCTTTATGCATGTTGCATGCCGTGTTAAGAGTAGGTCCTTTCCGCTGGGGTTGTGTAATTCAGAGGTTAGAGTCAAGTTTGCTTTAATTTAAATTATACGCACATTATATTTATTAAACTAGATTTATTAATTGGATTATTAAATTTAGAATACTAAATAATAATAATTAACACATTTAATGCTATAACTTACTCTAATGCACCCAAAAGGAGGACGAAATCATCAAGCGGTATGATCACATTTTGCCAAGTGATTACTTCCTTGACCCTGGACGACTAACGTCCGATTTTCTGCTTCATTAATTATTCTATTGCCCCGCTTGATGCTTTCTCTTCCAGATTACCTCATTATAATTATAGTACTTTGTCAACTTATTATACAAGGGAGCTTCAAGTGGAAATTCATTTAATTACATTGATTATACATTTATCCACTTGTACAATATCAGTGAGAAGCACTATTCGATGTTAGACAAAGAAGCTCTAGCAATATTTTATTCAGCCAAGAAGTTTTTCCAGTACTTTTCTAAAATATATTTTGATTTTGAGATTAAAATGTTCAAAAATAAGATAACTCAAGCGCAGACTGCTTGTCAAGATTACCGGATTCAAGTTTTGGCCCACTCATAAGCCGATAAAACAAAGTGACGAAACTATTAAAAAGTTTCACATTGATTTTTCTTCCAGTGGAAGAAAACATGTATTTGATGATTATTGATATGTTGTAAAGTACATAGCCAGAAATAGTGCACGAGTTCAATTAACGCGGTTGTGACATTAGATGCTTTGCGACAAATTTTCGCAAAATTTGGAATTGGAAAATTTACTATTTTTTTCATTCTGTTTTGCCATTCGGCGTTGATTGTAAAGAAAGGCCTAACTACCGTTTACTTACTGCGATTTTGTTTATTTAAAAATATATAATTATTTACTTTGTAAATTAAAATGGCTTCTATCTCAACTATAATTTCCTTATTCTATATTCTTGATACACTGCTTATATGTATTAGAAAAATAATTAAATATATTTTTAAATTTTTGTAGAAACAGTTTTTGATAAAAAGGATCTAGATCTCTATTATTGTTTGAATAAAATATTAAATGTATCTACTCGTG